>OY743168.1:67899796-69324796 GCA_963555705.1 Ligustrum vulgare | reverse complement strand
CTTTTATACGTTCTTGTCTAAGTTTAGCATAAATGATTTTTCTGTAAAAGTTTGGTGCCTACTAATAGTTTTATTCTGTTTATTTTTAAACAAAAATGATTACCAAAACATAAAAGTTTAGTGCTTGCTAGTAGTTTTAACAAGCTCTTGGTCTTATAAAAGTTATATTTCCATTTTAATGTCTTGATGTAAGGTTAACACCAAAATCAATCTTGCGAACTTTCTATCAAAGGAAAAATAAATAAATAAATAAGCTTTGGGCCAAACTCTTCCACCTTGTAAAAATAAGATAGATATTCAGTTAAGTAAAACATATACTTATATTGATGGAAGCCAAAATCATTATCTACATAACAGACATGGATAATTTATACTTATATGCAAGCCCTGGGAGATTACAATGTACAACTAAAATAAACCAAAGAGATCCTAAAAAATCATCAGATTGCCTCGTCATTTAACCAATGTCAGCTTTTATCTAATTTCATGTCATATTTTGTCACACTTAGCGAATAAGCAATTAATCAGTTTGGTAACAAAACTGTCAAAAGGTAACATCCCGTCAAAATATTGCATCCTTGGTAGCAAGAAATGAATATCGTGTCAAAACCAAAATAATAATAATAATAATAATAATAATAATAATAATAATAATAATAATAATAATAATAATAATAATAATAATACCTGTGAAACTCAATGTGCAGTGTGAAACAGCGTCGAGTTTGGTTTGTTGTTGGGAATCGAAAATTAGCTGGAGCAGTTTCAATTGCAATCTGATAATAAAGTTCAAATAGGCGGAAACAAAAATCATTAAATGAGAAGGGGCACTAATAATTCAAAAAACAAAATTCTATGATTTAACATCATATCCCACTCAACCTTAAATTAAAAGCAACCGTAC
Source organism: Ligustrum vulgare (assembly GCA_963555705.1). NCBI lineage: Eukaryota > Viridiplantae > Streptophyta > Magnoliopsida > Lamiales > Oleaceae > Ligustrum > Ligustrum vulgare. The sequence goes on along the minus strand of OY743168.1, from coordinate 69,323,892 downwards.
AGGTTTGAGATGAAAATGGAGGGGATAGATTCATCAAACAAATCATACAAATATGAGGCAGAAATATGAAATAAAATAAAATAAATGTATCAAGGTACAAGGCTGAGATGTATAAATATCAAGAAATAAATGAAAATATAAAAGAAGAGATAGTAATGTAGCCATCTAATGTCATTAATCCACTAAAACGATGCTTTGAGACATTTACAGATCATGTTAATTGGTGTACCCAGAGATTTGAAATGAAAAGTCTAGATGCATACAATGAGAGAGAAACAATCGGAATTAAAACACAAAGACTTTTACCTCGGCCATCAAAGATGTGAATCGATAACCATAAGCTCGAATTTAAGTCGCAGAAAAGATTGAGTCTTTGAGGTGTTTTTGTTTGGAAATTTAACCAGACAAGTTAAGAAGTGTCAATTGATAATTCTACTGTCGGGTTTGTACAGTGAAGCTCAGGGCTAAGAACACCATTCGAAATCATCTTTTCAAATGTCTTCCTAAGGCACATACCAATCGTCGATCTATTGTACTACTCGAATGGTGACCTATCCAAAAGCAACAACCAAAGAAAAAATAAGATCTACAAAAAACAACACAAATAAATCCATGAATTTTGACGGAGTACGTAGAGACAACAGCAAGCCCGGAGAGAATTGGGAGATTTGGCGGCAACGATGGAGAACAACCGGGGGTTTTCATCTTCTTTATAGGGTTATGATTGCCAGTAGATCTAGCATTGTTTAAGTTCATAGAATACTGGTCGTGGGTAGATCAAATTTGGGTGACCTCCATTTTTAAGGGAAGACTCGGTGGCGACAATGGAGAGAAGTGAGGGAATTCTTTTAGTTCGTTTTCGCCACGGTTTCAATTGTAGTCTTCGAGAGGTGACGTTTTGGTTTTGATGATAGTCTAATGGCAGCATGAAAGGGTATATAATTGGTATAAAAAGGAATATACGAGGGCAAATTCGTCTAATTCAAAGATTCTCCCTATCCACACTTTTAAGATAGTGTAGATAGATATAGTATAACTATTTCGTAAATATTTTTTGTTTATAAACAAAGATGTTTTTAGAGGTAAAATGTGTGATTAAAAATTAATTTACAAAATATGTGATTGAAAAGTAGTTTAAAGAAATGTACTGTTTATAAACTTGTTTATAAACAAGTTTACCAAATGGAGGTGGATTTATAAACAAGTTTATAAATAACGCATTTTCCAATTTCATTTTTTAATCATACACATTTTTTCGAAACTTTTTAACCACACATTTTGTCTAAGAAACTCAAATTTTTTTATTATTATTTTTTGTATAAATAGAAAAAGCTGCCAAAGGACGGTTAAAATGTCAAGTTTCTATTTGTCAACACAATTTTTAATTATATATAAAATTGTCTTTGTGATGGAATTTGAAATTATTACTACAATAAAAGTATTTTTGTCTAAATTATATAAAGTGGACATGAAATACATTTGGAACATTTTTACAAATGACAATGTGAAAGTTGACTTTTTTTTTTTTTTTTTTTTGGCAATTTCCTCAATAAAATTTATATACCAATTCTTACCAAGGTAAACAATATTAATAAGTAACTAGTTTCACACCTGTGCAATGTACGGACATATTCCATTAAATTAACAACATAACCAAACATTGCAAGAACATGTTAAACTATCTAAATAAGAAGTAATGAAAATCAATGATAAGAGCATGTCATGAGTCCTGGATCAAGAGTGTACCGTTTACAAAAACTTTAGCTTCGAATTGTTAGCACAAACTGACCTCTCTTTATTTTGATATTTTGAGAAGCCCCATTTTATTTAGTGTATTCAGTCCAAAAGAATTGAGTTGTTTTCAAATCTCTAGAAAGTCAATTCAAACAAGTAATTATACAAATTTTTCCTTGTTCTAAAACTTCTATAAGAATTTAGAGCCTATTCGGTGTTGTTAGCAAGCTTCGACATACAATGCTCTTGCGATGTAGGATTTTGCGCAGACTGGCAAAGGTATTGGTTTACAAAGTGAGCAATTTGACTGATCAATTCAATCTTGCTAAACAAAATAAAACAAACAATTACGAAACGAATGTGACAACATTTTAAAAATGGGGAAAAATTCCTTAAAGATAACAACCAAGAATTTGAAAAATAAGAATAGAGAATATAGAAGAGAGGGGAAAACAAAATAATAAAATAAAATAAAAGAAAATAAAATAAAATAAAGGAAAATAGAAAACCAGTGGTAAAAAGTTTAAATGCTCAAATATGATTTACATCTCTCAAAAGACACGTTCTTGCCATCAATACTCCTGCAATATACATATATAAACTCAAAATTATAAACTTACCTCAAAGCAAGTAAAGTTTCCTGCTTTCTCATATTTACTTTGAAAGAAAATACATGCCTCAAATGATTATTTTTAAAGCAGCTTTAAATACTTCTTAGCTTCCATCAAAGGATATTCAACCTACAATTAATACTCCCATGTTGCTACTTTTACATAATCATTCCTATTCTGAGCTAACATTATTAAGAACACCACAAAAAAAGGCAATTGGCTAAATAATAATTCAAAGTGTGAATTAGGAAGGATGTAAAAAATCCAAAAGCAAGGAGAAAGCCAGAACTTAAACACACACACACAGGACTATCAATCAAAATATCTATGAGCCAGTGAATCCTAAATATAGATGGTCCAGATCTACTGGTTTCACAGGGCATTTTTCTTGTTTTGATACAGCGGTAACATTTGTTTCTTCTTTCACTCAACCTCCTAAAAAATGCAAAATTTATTGTCAAATTATTTCAAGTATTTTTTTGTAGAAAAGCTACAAACACTGGTTTCTTGGTCCAACAATTGAAATGGTTATTTTGCTGAGTGTAATATAGCTAACTGACAATTCAAGTGATCGGCGGAGAAAGGAAAAATTAATATTAGCTCCTCACCTGAAGCCATGGATGGAGATAGGAGAAAAATTAACAGAGATAGAAAGAAGAAAGTTTTCTTTTTCTTTTTTTCTTTTTTTCAGAGAAAGAAAGCATAGGCGAAGTGCTCAGAGAGAGAGAGAGAGAGAGTAACCGCTTGGGTTTAGGCTTTATCGTTGGTAGTGGAGGGACGTGCAAAATCTTGAGCAGTTGATAAACTGTCTCAAAATGTAGGGACGTGAAATTTTTTGAATCAGATTCCATGATCAGATTTTAAAATCAATTCAGATTCTGGTCAAATTAATTAGTCAGAATCTCAATTTTTATTATTAATATAATATATAGATAGATTAATTAAAACTGTAAAACTTGCATTGAGTGATTGGAATATTGCATCCAATCATTTTTCGGATCCTCAATTCTGAGATAAAAGAAATGTTAAATTATATAAGTTAGTCTGGGTGGTCCAGGACGTGTCGGCCCTCCAACATATGAGCACATAACGACCCGTGTGAAAAAAAAAAAGCCCCCGTCTGCTGCAAGTTTACGAGCTCGTTTGGGTCGGCACAAAAAATTTGAACTATAGTCCAGGCCCGTCCGCTAGCCCACGCAAGTTGCGAGTCGCGATTCGCTCCAGTTTGACCTGTATAAATAAAAATATAGAATTTTCATATTTATGGCAAAAATATTTCTTATTAAATTGTTAAATACGAAATTAACAAAACGATAAATTTATATTTATACAAAGAAATGTTTAAATAGAATTTAAATTTATATCTTATGTTATACTAAACAAATCACTGCTAAATGCATTTCTAATTACTACCATCAAAAAACATTACATTTCTCAATTATTAGGAAGAAAGAAGAAAATTTACATTTAGAAATTGTACTACAGTTTGTAGAAGAAGAGATATTTTTATTGTTACCATATTAAATTAAAATAGTTTTTTATATATATATTTTATTATTTCACAAGTTGACGGGTTAATCGCGGCTCGTGAAGGTGTGACCCGAAATTCACGGTTCACATCTTCTTGACCCACGAACCCTCCGCTCGAATTACAGATCGGCTTGCGATCCAAGGCCGATCAGGACTAGTTTTCACATGTCCAATCAGCCCGTCCGTTTAACCCCTCTTTTGTTATTTATTAGATTCCATAAGATTTCCCTTGTCAGTTGTCTCAATTAGCATGCCAAAAATTCACACTGGTTGTCAAAATGTCAAAGGTCATTATTAAGGACATGTTTAGCGGTGCCTATAATTATTTATTAAGTGGTCATATTTTTTCACATTCAAAAACCCAGTTTTTCCAAAGGAAAAATATATGAAACAGAGTTTTACATTACATAATTTCAAAATTACAGAAAAAAGTTTAAAAATTAAAAACTCAGGTGTTAAATAATTTAATTAATATATTATAACACCCACCCACCCACCCACCCAATCCAATTCTTACATAACATTGTCTCTGCCTCTCCTCCTCCTCCTCCTCGTCACCACCACCACCTACCTTCGTCGCCACCGCTAGGAGTGGACGTGGGTCGGGTCAGGTTTAGATCCAACTCCAACCCAACCCAACTTGGTTGGATTGACATAAAATTAACTCAAACCAACCCAATTGCAGATTTCAACCCAACCCAATAAAGTGTCAGGTGGGTTCCACAGGTCAGGCAGGTTGGGCTTCGGCTTCGACCTAAATTGACAAAATGTACAAAAAATAGTCCATCAATCCCATATTTGTTGTCTCAATTAAATCTTAAGTTTAGAACATGTAAAATCACTTAAAATTAAAATTATTGGCCCAATTAAACAACTTATCTAACAATTTAAATAAAACATTGTACCAAAAATATTCAAATAATATCATATCGTGGATCAAACAAGATCGATCAATTCATCCAAATAAAATTGAAACATCTCAAATATAATTTAATAGTACAGTCATCCACATGCAAACAAAATAATAATTCAGCCGTTAATAAATATTTAATCCAACAACAAACAATCAAACATCATACAACAACATTGAAAAATTATTTCTAATCAACGATCTAGACTTCAAGTCTTTCAAAAACAACATACCTGTTATTTTGACAATATGAGATTAGGATAAAAAAAAAATTAAAAGAAAAAATAAACTACAAATTTTGATATACCAAAAATCAATACTGACAATCACGACTCACATTAGCACATCAGTGAGCATTGCGTACTTGACCATCTTGATTCATTGATTCTAGAATTTCTACTAATAAAAAAGAAGTAATTAATAGCTCGTCAAATTATATTCACCTAATTGCATGCTCGAGTCATTTGAATTTGATGGAGGGGGTATGGTTTCATTCTCACTATGTGCATTGAAATCTGCAAAACATATTCCACAGAAATACAAAATTACTAATCAATGAATCATTCCAATTATTCTATTCATGTATTATAAAAAATGCAAGTACATATGTAAAACACGTGTCTATTTTCTTTTAGGATACTTCGAACTTTTGGAAGTTTTCAAAAACTTACACTTGGGCAGCTGGAAATTCAACAAAGATCATAGTTTAAACAACACATAACTAACCCAAAAAATAATATTAAACGTAAACCAAAAATTTTTTCTTATTTTATAACCATGTGTCCACACATTCTCCTAAAAAAATCACTATATCAAAGTACATTTTCTCAAAAATTTCATTATAGTGGGGGCACAAACAAGGACTTTATTCTATAGCTAGTAAGACAGAAGATTGCAATATATTGCTTCTTTATGGGAAGATGAAGGTGGTGCAGTAAGAGCAAGTCTTAGCCAATGTTTATGAAGGTGGTGCAGCAAGAGCAGGTCATATACATATTAGCAAGTATTCTCTCTAGCTTTAGGGCACCACATCTAAGAATCAGCAACACAAAATTTTGAAATGTCATGTTATGAAGATCCATGAGAGGACCGAACTCAAACTAGTGAACTACCAAACAAGTATACATTGATACCATACCACTGCCAACCCAAAGAAATAAACAATTTGATTTCCAAATAATTCACACTAAAATCAAATCCACATACTAGGAAGTAGGAATCGAAGTTCTTGGCAACATCCAAAAGAAAATGAAAAAACTAAAATGAAACTCACAGAGTCACAGTCGACGACTGGCGACTATCGAACAAGAATGAGATGAGACTATAATGTCGGCGATTTGAGTCTTGATTCTTTTGTATTGTTTTTACCGTCTACGCTTTTTTTTTAAAAAAAAATCGGGTTGGGTCGGGTCAAGTTAATTCGGTTTCAACTGTCAACCCATGACCCGACTCGACCCGACTACTTGATTCTTGACCCAACCTAGCCACAATTTTGGCAAAAAATCAACCCAAATTGGTCGGTTCGGTCCAGTTTGGGCAGTTTGACCGAGTTTGTTTGGTTTTTGCCCACTCCTAGCCATCGCCATCGCCACCATCACCACCTTCGTCGTGGCCACCTCCACCTTACTGTCACTGTCACATCATCATGACCTTTGGCACATCGCCGCTACCACCACCACCTACATTGCACCACCACCACCACCAAAAAAAAATATTCTCTTCACATTCACACATACATAAATATATACACAGAATTTCTGAATTGAAGCATAAGTTAAACTTACCAAGTTCTCAGTTTAGGAGGACTGCAATAACGAGAATCTCGAAAATATGGCACAATGACTGTCCAATTACTATATGCCCACTTCTTAGATCTAAGACTGTTTGAAATTGATATGTGACCGATGTATATGACTAGTGTGGCCTGAGTTACTATGGCTTAAAACATATGAATTGTGACATGTGACTTCAAAGTGCAACTTGTGACCTCAAAGTGCGACACGTGACTTGAGGTATGAATTGTGACTTGAATACATGACTTTGAAAATGTAACTTGAATATGTGATATGTGACCTATGACTTGAACATGTGACCCGTAACCTGTGACTTGTTGAAATTGATATGTGACATATGTAATAAGACTTGTGACGCGTGTTGTTGTGACCTGAAACATCTGTGACCTGAGATATGACTTGTAACATATGAATTGTGACCTTTGAAATCAAATATGTTAATCGTGACATGTGGTCATATGTGATCTTTGACCTACGTAATGTGACCTATAAGACCTATGACATGAGCATATGACATGTGACCTATTGAACACATGAATTGTGACCTGACTATATAAATGATTCCTTATGTGACCTGAAATATGAGGTGTGTGACCTATGACATGCCGTGATTGAATGAATTTTGACATGTGACCTATATAATGTGAAGTGTGACCTGTGTGACCTATGGAATATGACATGTGACCCATTACATTTGACCTCAACTTTGACATGTGATCTTACTGCAACCAACAGCCCAGCAACATCACCGTCGACCTCACTACAACAAAAACCAACACCAGTATCACCACACCATCAAAATCTGCTACAACACTACTTACCTGTCGTTGTGACCTGTGACGACCAACAACCCAAAATTCACCACCATGAATCTACACCCACGGTCACTGTAATCTACACCCGGTCGAGGTCTGTAACGACCACCAAAACCACCACAGCTCCAATTGCCACCGCCGACACAATGCATCCAACACAACACAACCGCCCAATTTTATCACCTCTCCGCGCCAATAGGCAACCACTTCCACCACTCGTCCGCCGCATCAAGAGGAAGAATCCTCAACCACCAAACTGCAACCACCACCACACCCTCCACCATAACGTCTACGCAGTCCCAAGAAAATGGCCAATTTGATTCCTTGACTAGTCCTCTGGTAGCATCAAAATTGCATCCGGAGCTAGAAATTGGTGCAAATTTTATCTCCCTAGTTCCTATCTCTATGCACAAATTTAATTTCTCCATGAATAGATCCAGGAACCCATCCTCAAATCTTCCTAATAGCGTGTTCCCTTCAGTACCTACCAATCTTGGAGCATTTGATTCTCCACAGATGCTGATAAACCAGAACCAATCTCAGCACCCACCGAACCCCTCATTTTTCATGCCATTATCTTATGCCCAGCAACCGGAACAAAATCTATTCATGCCCCCACAGGAGAAAAGGTACAACACTGGCGGGGCTATCGATGTAAGTCTTGAGCAGCCGGGCGGCCAAATCCCCAAAGGTCCCTTTTTGGACGTTGGGCAAAAGTTGTTAATGCCAAGACAACAATTGTATAATTACCAGCAGCCACCACCTGAGCTCTTTTCACACCAGCTTCAGTTACTTCCTCATTATCTACATCGTCGTCGTCATCCCTACGCGTGTAGTGCTCGCCGCTGGCAGAATCGTCGATAGTGACGAACTTGCCGCACAATAGCAGTGGCAGGTTCGTCGCCCTGCTGCTTCCACCAACGGCGAGCGCCAATGCATATGAAGTTGCCGCTCGCTGCAGGAGGAGTCTTGCCGGTAATCTCTTCGCCACCATTATTATCGGAGGAGAGAGTGTAGAGCTTCTTGTCTTGAGAGAAAATGAATCTTCCTGAAATGGTTTTGAGAGTGAGCAGGTCGTAGGTGTCGGCGTATTAATTATAAAATTAATTAATATTTTAAATATATCAATTAACTGTTATAAAACTATCAAAATCTAAACAAGAATTAGAGATGAAGAGATGGAGAGAATAAAGAGGAGAATTCTCATTCCATTAGGTGTGTGAAATACAACAATGAATGCCTCTATTTATAGGAAGATAAAGTCATTCACAATAATTCTTTACAATATTAATTAGGTGGGAGTTAGGTAAGAAATTAGGTAGAGATCTACAAAGGAATTTCTTAATAATTTCTAATAATTTATAACACTCCCCCTTGAATGACTTATTGCTCAATTGTCTTCCTCGTTAAAACCTTGCTAAGAAAACCCAGTGGGATAAAACTTGAGCAAAGGAAAAAAGAGTACAGCTGCTCCCCCTGATGTTGGCCATCATTAATCATTGAGTCTAATATCCAAAATGACATCAATGATAAGTAGTACAAATCATGTACTGAAATCTGAAGTGCTTCGCTGCTTCAGTGTTTTAGTGCTTTAGTGCTGCCTCGTTAAAACCTTGTCAGTAAAACCCAATGGGACAAAATCTGAACGAAGGAAAAAGAGTACAGCCGCTGCCTCGTTAAAACCTTGTCAGGAAAACCCTGTGGGACAAAACCTGGACGAAGGAAAAAGAGTACAGCATGACAGCATGATTCTCCCCCTGAAGTGTGCAATCAAGTATTCATGAACCTTTTGAATAATGATATCATCTTTATTCTGGAATATATATGAAAATCTTCCTGTGTGTAGCCGATATCATAACATTCTTCATAAGATGTGTATGATTTTCTTCATTTGTTGATATCATTCCAGTATAACAATGTGTTGCTGAATTATAGCTTGTTGATAGCTATGATGATGCCTCAAAAACCTTGCTAGGAAAACCCTGTGGGACAAAACCTCAGCGAAGGGAAAAAGAGTGCAGTATTCTCATTAATTTTCATCAATACGCCTCAACTGTTGCCTCATTAAAAACCTTGCTAGGAAAACCCTGTGGGACAAAACCTCAGCTAAGGGAAAAAGAGTGCAACGCGTATTTATTCCTTTTCATGGAATATCACAAGTATATTGATGCAATCACGAATCTTTTCATCTTATAATTTATGATGAGCTTTATATAAATCGTTCATAGCTCATGATGTCATAACATGCTATATTAAGCAATGTTGTACTAATTTATTGATTGCATCTTTCACTTCTGGTGAATAATCAAATATTGCATCTTTCACTTCGGTGAATAATCAAATATTGCATTTTTCACTTCTGGTGAATAATCAAATTTAGAATTCACTTTTGATGAATAATCAAATCTAGAATTCACTTCTGGTGAATAATAAAATCTAGAATTCACTTCTGGTGAATAATTAAATATATTCATTTTCATATTCACTTCTAGTGAATAATCAATTTCCCAGATGTCATAAATGTTACACTCCAATTTTACTTTCAACATATTATATCATGGAGTCATTTGTATCATTCTATAGTGATACTAATCTGGGCATATTGAATATTTCAATGATTTATACATGTATGTTCTTGCACTTTATAAACTGCAATTTCTAATTTGCAGGAGCATAATCAATCATTGAAATAGATATCAATTTTGACATATAATCTACAATCATTTTACTTGAAATCCCAACGTACCGCGATCAACTGGTACATCAAAGAATACTCCCAAAGTACCGAGATGAGAATCATACATTTTGATCTCACTCATTGGTATATCAAGGAGCTCAAGCTAGTGATTTAGACTATAGTCTATCCACCATATGTCATGCCAGTTCTATGAAAAATTTCGCGCGCAACGAGTCGTCCTTTACGACTGTGAAATATTTTTCATTTGTACATATAATTACTGGTTTTACACATTTAAGCATTTGGACTTCAGGTCCTTGAACAATAATCATTTGGACTTCAGGTCCTTGAACAATAATCCCTACATTGGGGTTATATACTTGGCCAAAGTATTATAATTTCATCAACCTCATTTTCATAAGAGGGTATGCAGTCGACTTATTCATAGATTCCATTTCAATTCATCTCAATATAACATATAGAGATCAAGTACATAAATCTCTTATTAACTATGTCCCTTTTACTCACCAAGAGTATTTAGTCTCAAAGGGATCATTTCAATCATTCAAGAGATATTTATTTTATTTGGAATCGATAGTTATTATGCTTCAGGCATAATTACGCTTCAGGCGTGTTTTCCCCATAATGTTCTCAAACATTATTAATCGGCTAAAATGCCATAACACATGTCATTCTTTTAGAGATATAATCTCAATCATATATCTAAGTGCGCTTTTGGTGGATTGTATACATATCGCACTTTTACAAATCATAAAGCTTCTTGAGCTAATCCCTGTTTGACATAGAATATTGTTGTATGATAAACAATTTCTGTATAAGTTATTCTCATAGAAAATAATTTGAAACCTTTGATAATCTAACCGTTTATTATAGAACTTCTGGTTCAATACGGTTTTATTTCATTTCTATGTATGAATATTTGATTCAAAACAATATCGCTAAACTTCTGGTTCAATACAATGTATATTTCATTTATGAGCTTCTGGTTCATACTATATACATATTTCACTTGTACGTATGAACTTCTGGTTCAATATAATGTATATTTTATTTATGAGCTTCTGGTTCATACTATATACGTAATTCACTTGTACGTATGAACTTCTGGTTCAGCAAGATATTTCACTTATACATATGTATGAACTTCTGGTTCAATACAACATTTATTTCATCAGTACGTATTTCTGTACAGTTTAAATCAGTATACCTTTATTACTTTTAGTATACCGAAAAATCAGGTACAATATCCAAGGAAATATCTCATAATCTCAATCTTGTCGCCAAATCTTCCCTTATATCGAAAAAGGTAATGACACATTATCTCACCTTTTCAATAATTTATTCCATTATTTCTTGATGGAATCCATATCACTGACACGCGGAGCCACCGCTCTTTTACGCGTTGAATAATGCTTTTAAATAGATGACTTGGGAAGAAGGCTAGATCCATCAAAAATGGATATCATACTTTCAAATATTCGCAAATATTATTCCAATCTTCCAGTAAATGATTTGAGAAAAATTTATCGAATTAGGCTCGAAAGATTGAGGTTGCTGATGGATCATGGCATGCCAGAAGATGTTCGCTGGTTGATCGAAGCAAAAGTTCGATTAGCTGGTGAATTACCAGATTCATTTTCTAAGCACAAGCCTGGCTTAGGTAAGAGTACTTTTGCAAAGAAGCGAAGAGCAAAAAGATTAAATAGTTGCTACAAATGTGCTCGATGGACATGTGATACCCGTTGTAAATCAATAGGATATTCATCCATAAATCGAGATGATAAGATAGACTTCATTAAGGGTGGACTGAGTAAGGAGTCATTAGATGATATTCGATTGACTCTTGAGACGCACCCTAGTGGGTATGTGCAGCGTGAGCTACTATCTTTATGGGCTAAATTCATCAGCGATAAAGAGAGATATAGTCTCAAAAATATAATAGCTAAAGATCCTGTTTGCCAGGCTGTTATAAACAATGATGCTTTGGCTATGCAGCATTAATACAAGGTAAATCATTTGATATATATGCACATATAAAATATTTTTCTGTTTCTTTTCACGAGTTTTGATAAAGGCTGGTTAAAAATATTAAATCGCCGAAAGGTGAGTAGGATGATTTTGTCAAAAGTAAATCTTCACTTTTTCGAAAAACGACCAGTAAATAGTGAAGCTTTTCGGTTTTAAATAGCCAAACATTTTTCATAGTTCATGCATCCCAAAATAACATTTTCCCATAAGTTTTTCCTTCTTTACTTTCAAAAATGGAAGGACCAAAATTTCGACAGATCAAAACTATCTGTGTATTTTGTGGATCAAAAGTGGGAAAAGGTTTTGGGTATCTAGAAGCAGCCGTGGATTTAGGAAAGAAATTGGGAGAGAAAGGTATCACTCTCGTGTATGGAGGAGGTAGCAGTGGATTGATGGGTTGTGTTTCACAATCCGCTCTAGTAGAGAAAGCAAGAGTGATAGGTGTTATACCTACTCCTTTAGCTGATATTGCAGGCAAAACACGAGGGCATGAAGTACAAACCTTATCTATTCATGAACGCATAACTTGCATGTTATATGGTTCTGATGCCTTCATAGCCCTACCTGGAGGTTTTGGTACTTTAGAAGAAATCTTTAATATTACTTCATGGGCTCAACTAGATCTCCATACTAAGCCTATAGGGCTTTTAAATGTAAACAATTTCTTTGATGGTTTGCTAACATTTCTTGATTATACTGTGGAACAGGGATTCATATCTCCATTTTCTAGGAGAATCCTTATTTCTGCTCCTACTATCGAGGAACTGCTGGATAAATTGCAATCATATATTCCAATACAAGATCCAGCAGGAGTAAAGATAGATTGGTCGCAAGGAAGGGGAATCAAGCGAAAATGGAGTCCGGTTAATGTAAATTTATCTTTGTGAACTCTAGAATAGGTGGTGGTAGAGTACGGAGTATTCTCACTCTTGAGACACACCATAAATTTCTAGGATTTTATCAGTGTTTTAATCTTGTGTACCTCAAAGATTTAAGGTGGTAGAGTATGGAGTATTTCTTACTCTTGAGACACACATTTTTCTTTATTTCCTCAAAATGTCAGAGGTGGTAGGATACGGCTACTCCCGAAACACATCTCTTATTTTGAGGATTATAAATGTTTTTCCCCTTTTTCGTTTTGCATGTATGACTCGTTTTATGCTTATTCAGGAGCAATAATAATATCATTTCAGTATATTTAGATGATAATTTTTACTTCTTCTGGAGTAAATATGTACTTCTTCTGGAATACATAAGTGCTCGTGCAAGAACTTTTCCAGACACTTATCATATAATATTCATCTCATAATACTGATGAGATTATTTTCACATTAGCTATGTCCGTGCTATCATGTGATATTATTTTATCATACATCAACATTCTCTTGTTGAATAATTTTCATCCACCCATTCAAATTCAGATATTGGTAACTTCTGGTACCATTGGATAAAATATTTTTATCAACATTTACCAACTTTTTGGTAGTGATAACTTCTGGTATCATTTGATGAAATATTATCTATCTTTAGTAGTGATAACTTCTGGTATCATTTAATGAAGTATTAAATAACAATATTTTATTAACAATAATAATACTAGGGTTATACCACCAAGTATATATTAACAATAATATTGTATATATATTAACAATAATAATACTGGGGTTATACCACCAAGTATATATTAAAAATAATATTGTATATATATATTAACAATAATGATACTGGGGTTATACCACCACGTATATATGTTGACAACAATCCTCTAATATGTTAGAATTAACCAACAATTGAGGTGTTTATATGTATTCAATTGATAAACCGACCATATAGGCGGTGTCAACATAATAAAATAATTAAACCGACCATATAGGCGATGTCAACATAATGAAATAATTAAACCGACCATATAGGCGGTATCAACATAATGAAATAATTAAACCGACCATATAGGCGGTATCAACATAATGAAATAATTAAACCGACCATATAGGCGGTATCAACGTAATGAAATAATTACCTTTCATGAGTGAGTGAATCATATCTTTCAGTCAAGGTATTCATAATAGTCCAATCCGTTACGGTGCGTGAATTTGCTTTGAAAGTTTCGGGTTACACAATTTCTCCAATTTTTTCTATGGACTTGGAATTGATTTTCTAATCTATGATGTATAAATGATTTTCTAATACCAAAAACACTAGATTTGAAATATGAAACGTTGATTAATAATAATCTGGTTTCTGATACAGAAGTTCATCATTTAGATGCAACTGTAGAGCATACTCCCGTCGTATTACTCAATTGGCTAGAGACTCGTGCTGATAACGTGTTATAAAACTATCAAAATCTAAACAAGAATTAGAGATGAAGAGATGGAGAGAATAAAGAGGAGAATTCTCATTCCATTAGGTGTGTGAAATACAACAATGAATGCCTCTATTTATAGGAAGATAAAGTCATTCACAATAATTCTTTACAATATTAATTAGGTGGGAGTTAGGTAAGAAATTAGGTAGAGATCTACAAAGGAATTTCTTAATAATTTCTAATAATTTATAACATTAACAAACTATTCGGCTACTATTTATTTTTTTTCAGCCGCCTTTTATTCCATTTTTCGAGGTAAGATTTGGGATTAAAAATTGGAAAGAGAAAATATGTGTGGTTAAAAAGTGATTTGAAAATTTGTGTTGTTTATAAATTGTAATGATTACATAAAAGAATGATGTGTAAAACTTGAAACATGAAATTATTAGAACAATTCTGGAAATGTGAAATATAGCAAATATATGCATTTGGTGTATTTACGACAATTTTTCATTATCCACACATTTTGTAAAATTCACATCTTAATATTTAATAACAGGATTGATGTGGTGCCCATTATGGACCACCCGCCACGCAGGGCCGGACTTGCCTTGAAACAGATGAAGCACCAATTTCAGGGCCCATAATTCTGGGTTTTTTTTTTTTTGAAAAGTCTATTTTTGGCCCATTTGATACCCATTTAAATTTATCGGCCCATTTGAACCATCTCTCCACAAAACACATGATTCCACCAAATTTGAAAGTACTCTCTCTCTCTCTCTCTCTCTCTATTTGAATAAAATATTCTTCAAAGCTTATACTGGAGTGATACATATAAAAATCTTCTTCAAAGCTTCAAATTTAATATAAGGTTATTCGATGACTTCTTCGTCGATTGTTTTATACTTTTTATTAAACAAGATCATGTTGTAAAAAATAGATCTGTATAAATATTATGTTTCTAGTTTCTCCCATGCAAGGGCTCATTTAAGAATTTCGCTTCAGGCCCAGGAAAGCACAAGTCCGACTCTGCCGCCACGTCACGAATTGGGATTGATTATGGGTTGGTGAGCCCCATTGTCGACACTCATAGGAGGGCGTGGGTTGATAATTAAAAAAAAAACCAGTGTCTTTTTTATCATTTTTGTATCCAATAAAGCTTTGCCAAACAAGCCATAAATAAGAAATACTTGTCCAATGATCTAATTTTGCACACCAAACATGTCATTCTGTGTTTCTTATGCCATGCAAAATTGACTAAACAATTAAACAATAGTTTCAACGAATAATTCAATCTCGTACTTTTTATCGAACAAATGCTGGAAGTGAATTAGCAGAGGACGCAGTGTGTCATGAGGAGCTCATCGATGTTACAAAATTACGAAATATCATTTTATTCTTTTTGACTTTTCTCCAAAATTTAGGTGGCGTTCTGTTTGTATTTTATTTTGTATTTTCATTTTCGAAAATATTTTGTATTTTGTGTTTTCATTTTTATTTTCAAATTTGCTAAAAACGCGTTTGGTTTGTCATTTCTGAAAACTGTTTTTGAAAATGAAAAGCTGGAAAATACGTTCTGTTTGAAATTTTGCAGAACATTATTTAAACTATTTTTAATTAATTTGCTTGCAGAATACTACTAATTCCAACTCAAATTTCCTTTCACAATACACTAAAAATATGATTACATGCAACACACTAATATGAGCATTAAGAGTCTATATTAACACAGCTTGGTCAGGTTCGGGACTTGAGAAATCTCTACTTCTATTAAAATCCAGAAAATGCAAGTTCTTTCAAAACCACCAGAGTCCATTTATCATTGCATTTTTTAAAATATAACAACAAGAATTCTCATTTAATTTTATTTTTTTTGTAATGTTGATATTGAATTCAATAAAACTTTATTTAAACTAAGTTCCAAGTTAGGATAATTCTCAAAAAAAAAAAAAAAAAAATCTTTATTTAGGCTTAGTTCCAAACTAGGATAATTCTAAAAAAATAATAAAAAAATAAAAACTTTATATTAAGTTTAATTCTAAGTTAAGATAATTCTTTAAAAAAAAAAATTTCCTAAAACGCGTTTTCCGCGTTTTGGACATTTTTTTTCGAAATACACACAAAACGCCCAAAACGATGTTTCGGTGTACAAATTTTTTTTTTTTGTTTTCCAAAATGCGTTTTCAAAAATGGTAAAGAGAACGCGTTTTTAGCGTTTTCGAAAATAAAAACAGAAAACGACCTCAAAACAGCAAAGAGAACAGAGGCTTAATGTCTTGCTCTCTTTGCTTTTTTTTAGCAAGTTTTTAGTTTTCGAAAATATCAAAAACGTGTTCACTTTACTCATTTTTAGAAACGAGAAAATCTCGTTTTGGGCGTATTCTGTTGAAAAACTCGAAAACACGTGTTTTGGTTAAAAACGCGATACTTGGCGAAAAGAGGTAGAACAACCTAGGGCAAAATAGAGCTCACATCCTCTCACGCCTCTCTAACTCCTTGGAATCTGCAAGCTCACGCCCACCGCTGCCGACGATCCCACTGAGATAAAACATCTTAAGATGATAACATATTTTTGCAGTTATTGTGTTCGGTTTTCAGCAATTGAGAAATCCTCTTTTATGCTATAACATATTGTTATGATACTTATTTTGAAGTATATAGAACCTTTCCGAAATTGAAATATACTGACTTGGGAATTATGATTTTTTAAAAAAAAAAAGACTTTTTCTCCCCCTATTTTCCCCAGACCTACTTCTTTGTTTTGTAATCCAGCCACTTTACAATCTTCATGATTCAACCTTTGCCCTCGTGTCTTTCCTCTCTCAAAGGGCGCACGGACCATTCTCTCTGAGCAACTACCCGAAAACCGCTATTGCTGCTGGAGTAATGGCAGGTCTACATTGAAGGTTGGATAATGGTTTCTGAGGCTTCTTGTTCATAGCCATACTTTCTTGGATGTGAAATGGTGTGTTTTTATGTTTTGGAGTTTATTTTCATTTTATGAAAAGAGGGGGAAAAAATCACAGTTGAAAATGAAAGGAAAGTGGAAGACTTTTTCATGAGGAAATTTGGCACACGATTAAGCAAAGTGCTTTGGTGGGTAATTTAGCTTTGAATGCTTAATTTATGCATTTTCTATTTGTTTGATATTTCAAGAGTTCAGTCATTAAGTGGATGCATTACCTAGCTTCTTGTTTTTATCCATTCAAACGAGTTAAGGTCAATATCCTTAAATGGAAAGTTTATATGGACATATAAAGTGAGTTTATTACCTAGCTTTTTTGTTATTATTATCCATTTCAATGTGTACATGTTTTCCTATATTTTTGTTTTTGAAAACATATTTTCGAAATCACAAAGAGAATTTCAAAACCAACACCAAAAACAGAAAACTCAATTAAAAAAAAATAATAATAAATAAATAAAATTGAAAATCGAAGCACAAAGAGAATAACCTCTAAATTTTTTGTTCCCACTTTCGAACACTGCAATCTTTCCCTAGAATTCCCAAATCGAAAATCACCAATTACTTTTCCATTCCTTAGATGAAGTTCGTCGTCAAAATCTAATGTTTATCACTTCGATAGCTACAAATATTATCCAACGGACCATTTCTCTTCTCTAACCCAATGTTATTATTATTACAATGAAAGATGTCTCGCTCAACATGTAGAAAACTTTTTACCAAACATGTCATCTCAATCACCTTCCAGAACATCCCTTGATTATTAACAGTGTAAGAAGAGAGTTTGACACAAACTCAAAAGAGGTAATCGTTTTGGCAGTCTATTCAACCGAGAACTGATCCAATGAGCGGGAAAATGAGCGCCAGTCATTGTGCGCCATGCTCATTTGAACAAATCTGCTATTCAACTAGGGATGTCAACGAGTCGAGTCGAGCCGAGCCGATTCGCGAGCCGAAAATCAAGGCTCGAACTTGACTCGAGTTTTTTGGGGTCGAGCTTTTTTTAGCTCGAGCCGAGCTGAGCTAAAGCTTGTCCCCAAAAATAAGGCTCGACTCGAGCTTTTTTCGAGCCGATCCAAGTCGAGTCAAGTCCCGAACTTTCTTTTTTTTCTTAACCTTTGTCTGGGCGGACTAGTTTAAACTTTAAACCAAAAGAATTGATTTTTTGAATGTTAGTGGTCCCCACCTTTGCAACACTCCTTTTGCCTTTTGAAATGCCACAGCAAAGTAATTTAGAAATGACGCATCAGCCCTTAAATGATTTTATACTTTAATTCATAAAATTGTATTTTGAGGGTATTCTTGTCAACTCCCAAAAAATGCTAATAGACGCTACAGTAAAAGTATGCATTCCGGTCTCAGATTTAATATTTTTTACTACCAGTTGAATATTTTGACTATCAAAATCTGATAAAATATTGAGTAATCTCTCCCAAACGGGAGCTTATTTTTATAGCAAAAATTCATAAAATTTTTATTGAAAATATGTATATATAACAAGTTGAGTCGAACTCATGATCGAAATTCATTGTTCAAGCTTCCATCGAACTTTTTAACGGGCTTTTTTTTTGCTCGAGTCGAGCCGAACCAAAGCCCGTCTCTCAAAAAAAAGTTCGACTCGAGCTTTGGCTCGAAATCTCGAGCCGCAAGCCGAGCTTAGCCCGAGCTTTTTCCGAGTCAAGCCCGAGCGGTCCGAGCCGACAAGCCATTTTGCCATCCCTATATTCAACTAAACAAATAATCAAGTGTAACAGAAAATGGGGCCACTAGGAACAAGCTAGGATTATTGATGCTCCTCGTTTACCCTCAAAATACGAATAGTTTGTCGAACAAACAAAAACAAGCTATACGTATTCTTTGCCTAAACGGCCAGTCATATTTCCTTGCAGTATTTCAAGAGACAACAAAAGCATGCATTGGACCGTGAGATTATCAGCAATAGTCAAAGGGAAAGTGGCATATGATTGTATTTCTCATCTAGGAGGGCAATTCTGAGCACCAGAAGCCAGTTTTTATCAAAACAATATAACTTAAAAAAGTATAGTAGCAGCACACCCTTAAAAGTTAGTTTTGACTTCCTTTTAAAATTAGCCAAACATGCCGACTCGGGGAGAGGATACTTTGAACAAGATCCAAAATCATCCAGTCAACGTTAACTCCATAACCAACAACAGTTGACAGAGCAAATCGTGAGAGCATTCAAACATCCACACTAACATTTTCTGATATCCTCAAGTGCTATCAACAAGAGTTCGCCATAATATGCTATTAGTTAATAACTTCATGGTGAAGTATTCAACGCCTTCCAATTAAAAGACAAACAGAAAAGAAAAACAAAGAACAGATTATAGAAGCAGCAAAAGCACATCAAATCACAGGTCAATGATGAAGTATAAGAGTACGTAAGCTAAAACTCTTGTTCAAAGTGGAGAATATTGCACTATTGATCCCCAGTAAATTATCGGGGAAGCAAGTCGGACCCCACAACCTTAAAACATACAAGTTGGTTCTCAGTCGTTCATTAAAGTTACATAATCGTCTCAACGATTAAAACCACTCAAATCTCTGTTATATCGTCATATGGCCCTCGCATGTCTGAACTTTTGAGGCTGGGTTTTGTTTCACAACTTAGGTGGCGCGCAAAAATTTAATGAGTGATGTTTCTATAAGGGTCATGCAACGATTTAATGGAGATCTATTTGGTTTTCATCATTAAGGACAGATTGAGCAAATAAGACGAAAGGATGAGGGTCTATTTGCTCCTTTTTAAATCTTGGGAACAAAATTGCTACTCGGGAAGTAGGTCAGGGGACCAATAATGCAGTTTTACCTTAAGTGTCATGTGACCAAAGTACGGATAAATTTTACCTGTAAGGCTGTAACAATGCCAAAGAGTTGGTATACAGACATGCAATCCATCTGGAAGTGAAGGTTCATTATCAAGCTTTGATAATCCCTCGAGGATACTCAAGTAGGCTTATATGAAGATGAGCAATTTCTCCAAGTCATGTACAATAAATAAAGAATATTCGTTTTATATAACCATACTCACCCAACACAAACATCGCATCCGAGGAAAATAAACAGAACATTCCAAAATTGAGAAGAAAGAAAAATTAATGGACAGACAGAACCTCAATCTTTATATACCATGACATAAACAGGATTGAAGACCACCCTTAGTACATCACAAGCTTGTTCCACTTCTATAAATTTCGGTCTTCGAAATTCTAGGCAAAATTTCATCTTAAGTTTTCTTTCAGTCAGAAGAATAAATAATACAACCACAACATCTATTCATATCCTCCAAAAGAAAAAAGACGGAGAGAGATGCTTACTCAATAATGACCAGAAATAAGATGACAAGGTGGACATGCTACTATGCAACTTCTCAATGCAAAGAGCCTCCACCATGCTATGCTCACCTGGCAACAAGCAGAAAGTGGTAGCCACGCAGTAAGACAATATAAAACGAGGGTAAGAGTTCAAATGACTCTACCCGTTGATCAGTAAAGTCCACCCCAAAAATAAAATTCGAAATTCACATCTATATTAGAATGCATCATCAAGATACTTGCAAGTTCAATTTCTTATACTGCATATGCAATAAAATTGGATTAGTTTTATTTATTTATTTATTTATTTTAAATAATCTGCTAAAAGGCAGAAAAGGCTTTGAGCAGATTACCCACACTGACTTTTCATCTATACTAGACTTCCAATCTGTACCACTATTGCATTGGCAAGGTTAAAAACTGAAGCATCTGACATATTCCACTGGAAGGAAGATGGTATATGCCAACTTAGTCAACTTAGTCTCTTTTTGACAAGCAGTTTATAAATGATTGTTTATAAATAGCTATATGACAAAATTTTGTTGGTCCCCTTTTTTTGAAAAGCCAACAATGTGCCAATCTTTGACCAGCCAAAATTGTTGGCTTTCAAAAAAATGGTCCAATGAGCCTTCTATAAACAAACTTTTACCAAACAGAAGTTTCAATGCATCGGCAGTCAGTAACTAACTTATCTGAAACATTGGAGAATCAGCAACATACAGCAAACCAAGATTCTATATTCCAAGCGATGAAGATTTCGAGACACGGTACATAACCCTAGTATCACATCAAAGGTCTTAACATATGGTATAAACTAAGTTGCATGAGCTATACAAGAGACACATGCTTCTTACATAGCATTTAGCGTATCACCTTATACATTTGTAATTCTGGAGTCTGATTACACCACAAGTCTATAACCTTTGGGCATGCAATCTGCAAAAAATAAATGAGTGACGGACGCTGCCGCCTTCTTTTCAAATGGATACTGACCTTGCTAACTGAAATGAGCAAGCCTTAACAATTGTACACAACTTCCAGATAAAGACAGATGCACATGGATTTCTGCTCAAAGAACAGAGAAAATCGAAAGTGCAGCCCTCTGTAGCATTACTTCTAAAAACTTGGGGCATGTTTGATATGTGTTATTTGACTGGACTAGAGAGTACAATAAACAAAAATTGAAAATTCATTTTTTGTACTTTTTGTACCAAAAAATGTACCTCTTCAAACAAGAAGCTGATTTTTAAAGGTTTCTTCCGCTCATCTTTAAAGACAAGTATGCTAGAAAAATAGAATACTACAGGAAGAATATATGTATATGTTGCCATGAAACAATTCTGAGCTGTACACATACCGAAGTCAGAAAGAAAGTAATTTCTCTATTCTACGATGATCCCTGACAAAAAAGAATAGGGGCCTTCACTTTCTACCCTAAAAGATACAGCTTTCAATTATAACGAACAAATTGGAACCACTGGCTTTTAGAGGACCCATGTTCAAGAAAGGAGGCTTTTGCAACCACCCTAGCAATGTTATAACTTGTCAAGCTTCAAAAATATTCCAATTTAGATACCCCTAACTTTTTGGAGACTGGTAAGGGACAGCACAGATTCATTTACAGATGCTCATGAAAGGAGGCCTTTGTGCCACCCTTGCAATGTCATAACTTGTCATGCTTCAGAAATATTCCAATTAAACCATAGATAGCCCAAACTTTTTGAAAGATACTGGTACAGGACAGCACAGATTCATTTAGAGATGCTCATGAGTTCCGTCTCCTATCCAGGCTACATTCTTCGAGCACCAACTCTTCATGGTATCTTGAAGGAATAATTTAAATGGAAAAAATTCCGAGACTGCCCTCAGCTGTTCCACACCAGAAGTGACTGCTTGGGCCAGTGAAGGGGAGGATAATACCATCACTATTTTATGCCTGGCTTTGTTGCCATGTGTCTTTCAATCAACATGTCTACGAAGGCTCGAATCTGCCAATGAAAATTGGATTGAGAATTTGAAATCACGTATGTGAAGAAAAAGGAGAAAGAGAGAGGAGGGGGGGGGGGGGGGGGCCACCACACAAAGCCCAAACTAGGAAAGTACCATTCATTATGAAAGACCACCAAGGCTGGGTTAGCTTTACAGAAAAAATTGTACTGTCCAACATATGCACATTAAAATTAAGCCCATGACATTATATTGCAGCATGACTATAATAAATTCTTACAGAAACCATTTTAAGCATATTAAAAAAAAAAAAAATTACAATTACTTTGCCAGATCCACCAAATCCTTTGATTTGGAGATTTAACGAAACTGACATTTGGATATGATCCCAGATCGAATTTCCATACTCATGCATGTAAAACAGATGCCATATAATTGATGAACAGTGGGGTTAATGATAAAATAAGCAGGAAAAAAGGGTCCCGATATGTTTGATGGTTTTCTCAGTAAACATTTCAAAAGTAGTGCATATGGCAGACAGATTACATAATTCCTGACTACCCGAATCTTATTAGCTATGGACAATCAGACCATCGTGATTGTGGTATAGCCTATGCTTGACTGACCCTTTTCAACACATTGCCGTCCTAAAGAAAGTTTATGCCTGCTGAAACCATTTGCAACAAAAAACTGACAAAACAGGCACTAATATAACCAATCAATGGAAACTGTGTTCCCACCTTGTTTTTGCGTTTGGAATCAAGAAACTCAAAAACAGCCATTGCTTTCTCTGCGTCAGTAGTTTGTTCCATTACCTAAAATCAAAGAAACGAATAAGATCAGGAAAAGGCATCATTAGAGAATTAATGAAGTTGATGAAGAATGAATTACAGCAAGGAAAATTAACCTTTGTGGCAGTTTTCTTCATTATTGACTTATAACCTTCCTTGTCAATTTTTCTTGCTTTGTAAAGAGGCATGAGGAGTGATGCTACATAATCCACAACAGCCTGTTTAATACGTTCTGTTCCCCTAGGTTGACTGTCTTTCTTTTCTTTGTTCACTATGATGTGTGAAGCAGAGCTCTCATAGGCTGGTGCATCATGTTTCGACCAACGTAATTTTGAACTCATGTTTGAATCCTCCTCATCTGTTATGTGCATTGTCCCATGAGAGAAACCAGAAGTTGCAGCAGCTGCTTGACATTGCCATCTCTCAATAGCATTGTAATCCTTTATCCCTACACTACCGGCACTATCAACCCATGCTTTGGTGAATATACTGCTGTCTGCAGCTACACTTTCCCCAGAGTGCTCTTTTAAGTTTAACTGATTTGCAATCTCATTTGACTGGCTCCGCTGGGAATGATTATCAACAGATATTTTAGAGCTATCAAGGTTGACACCAGCAGCTGAGAAGTCAACGGACCAATCCCTTACCCTGCAATTCCTAGAATCTATTTCAGAGATGCAATCTTGCCTTCCAATTGCACCACCAGACCAATTCCTTCTACAATCAGACTCATCCATATGTGAATATTGTTCTCGTCTAGCAAATTTGTGAAATGAGAGTATCTTAGGAAGCTGCTGCGAGGAGTTAAACGTGGCACCAGAAGAAGCATACGCCTACAATGTAGAGGGAAAAGTGAAAATGGTAAGAGGCATAAAGGCAACAATACTTTCAATACTCTACTTACACTTCAACCCACCTCCAAGACTACAGCCACTTAAAAGAGGGAGAAAAAGAGGAAGCTATATTATGTGATGTTGAACATATAATAAAATGTAATTAAAGTTGGTTTTATTCATCGTACAAGCAATCATGGAACAGTTTTTCATCAAGTTATTCGTATTTGTTCTGATATTGAGTCAAGATGGAGAAAGGTAAAAGATGCCAAAGTAAATAGCTAAAGAACTGGACAGTCCCAGGCAGATTACATTGACAAAATAAAGGTTTTCCCATAATTGTCCAAAGCAAGTATACTCCTGAAGAGACAAAATCCTCAAAAATGATGCTTACAACAACAAATTTGAATAATTGCAATATAGGGTCAACATAGCAAACAATTGAACAGACAAGCTCATTTGGCTCACTGCTCCATGCCTGCTCCAGGGAGCAAAATGTTGGAACAGAAGTTTAGCACAGTGCGGCACTAGAATGGGTCGGCATCTCCAACAAAATGAGTAACTATAGAAGATAACTGAGAAAAGATGATGTGTGCAAATGTTTTAAGCTTAAAGCTACTCTAAGGTACAAGTCACCAATTGGAAAGAGAGAGAAAATACAGTGACCTTAAAGCAATGACCAAATAAATACACACTACGCCCCAGTTTGACAACCATTATTTGAAGCTCATTTTTCTACCGTACTCAATTTCAACCACATTCACATAATAAAATATTCCAGACGTAAACCCAAACTTTTCCCTACTTTTTAACCACACATTCTCCTTAAAATCATTATTCAAAAACTCATTTTCCAAAATAATGATTATCAGACGGGACGGGGGCCAAGTTTGTGCCTGACTGGTTTATTTCAAAGCCATTGCAGGTGTTTCATCTTCTATAAGATCAAGAAGTTATATGCTATGCCAACTTCCCTGCCCCTACACCCCATCCCCTAAAAAAAGGAGAATAAACAAACTCCCAAAACACACAAACGCACATACAAAAAGATAATAAGATTAATAAAAAAGAAACTAAGATCTGATTTCAAGAAAACCTCATAAAACCAATTAAAACCAGATTTTGTATATCAAGTACAAAAATGCTGAAGTATGATATATATACGCGTGGGAAAAAATGAGACAAACCTCAGCAGCAGCAAGGGCTGCTTCACGGGCTGCTTCAGCAGCAGCAAAGGCAGCCTTTTCCTCTTCAGTCATGGGAATATCTTCATTTTCCTCATCCATGGCATTTTTCCTTCCTACTGAACGATGAGAGGCTGATGATTTAACCTCTGATTTTGAGTCAAATCTTGATTCCACTTTGACAGGTCTGTTGCTCACTTTCTTAGTGCTTGCACTTGAAGGATACTGGTGGCCAGCAGATGCAGAAACTTTAGGACTTCCTTTGCACTCTGTTGCAACATTAGGTACGAACAGAGGAGGTTTTCCTGAAACTACAGAAGACTTGCTTTTTGATGAGTCCAGATTATTTGGTTGCCTCAGTAATCTCAGTCTGCCATTAGATGCCTTCTCCTTACGGAAAATTTCGACCCACACATTTACTAGCTGGCTTGCTATGGCACGTATATCACGGCTGGTATGGACACACACTTTTTCTTTTACAGTTTTTCCAATACCTACATAGGAAAAATGATGTTAACACATGACATCCTGCCAACAAAAACTATCACTAAACTGAGGAATGATATGTTATCTAAACCCCACAAAGCCCTAACACAGTAGATTACTAAATCCAAGAACTAGCAAAAAATCTCGACGGAAAGTTCATTGAACATTAAAAGCCAAAAATCAGTCTTTCACGATGAAAACAATCTAGATTATAAACACACGCAAAAAAAAACAAAACGATTAATCAGAAGATAATACTTTAGAGCAATAGAGCGTCTTTCAGCAGACAAACTGATCCCCACATATAAGCCCTGCCGTGAATGAAGCAATCAAAACAAGAGTAATTTAACGAGGATAATACCTGACAAGCGGACTGCAAGTAAATCAGTTGAGACAAGTACAAGTAGACGGACACAGTGACGCAAGAGCTGAGTTCCATCCTTCCCCATGGAATCCTGTCATGAACAATAAAATTCCGACAACCAAATAAAAATAAAAATAGTTATTCAAACAACATTCACAACACGAATTGGACACTGGCACAGAAAAAGTTACAAACAGAACATCAAGAGAGAGCATATACCAGAATCCATGAGTTGAGAGTGCTTAGTCCTTTCTTAGTCCCAACAAAATTCTTAAGAAATCCAACAGGAAGGTTTAACAGCTCTTTAGTCAGATGCAATCGTCCAGCTGTAGTATTTGCAGTGAAAAACATATCCCGTAGCAGACTATCCCTGGTCAAAATTGGGGTCCCTTCCAAAGAATGTTTACACAGACCACTTGATAGTTCCACTGCATCAAGTCTTGCAATAATATCCCTTATTTCACTCCTTTCACAGGCAGAACGTCTCCTTGCAGCCTCCATGAACTCTACTTCAGCAGTATAATCAGTTCCTGTACTCAATATATCAATAATACGTATAGCCTCTCGAAGCCCACTCATCATTGCACCACCTACTGTGTCAGGATGCTCCTTGCAGGTTGCTTCACCAGCAAAGAATAAACAGTTCTCCACTGGCCTGCCCAAAATATCATAGTCTTCTCCTGAGGAACCCACTGCAACATAGGAATAAGCACCATAGCTGTAAGGATCCCTTCCCCAATCCGTCACTACAGATGCAATAGGATCAGGAACTCGTTCTTCTCCAAAAATTTTGCGGAGAACAACCAAGGCATGTGTAACGTGATCAGAAGGGCTCATATTTTGACCATCTATGGCGGCCTTACCGACAACTAAGGCTATAAGAACAGGTGCTCCAACTGTCTTCTTGACATTCCAGAACATAAAGCACTGTCCCCTGTGAGCTGTATCCTCAGCAGTGGCACCAAAATAATCAATAGAGTCATCCCAAAATACTTCAGGAAACTCCAATACGACTTTATTTAGAACACCGAAACCAAGCCGCTTGATGGATAGATATTTCCATTGTGGCAATGGCGGTGAAAATTTGATAGTTTCTGCTTTCAGACAGCCAAGTGGCACCGTGACTAGGACAGCATCTCCGTGAAACTCCTTGCCATTTGATGTTGAAATTTTAACCTTGTTACTCAGTTCATCACTACTACTGCTATCCTTTGTGCAATATGAAATATTTGTGACAACGTGGTTCAAGTGGATGCTAAGTCCTTCTCCTAGAGATTCAACAACACTACTGTAACCCCCTTTAATCATGCAATGAGCTCCACCAAACCCTCCGTAATCATCATCCTGGTTCCAATAAGGAAGTGATACTTCTTTAAGCAAAGCAGCACAACCGTACTCTAAGTTGGCAAAATGCCAATCCATGACCCTCCTCTCAAGAGGACTCAAAATCTCTGATTTAGAACCCTGAGCCTCAATAACTTCATCATCAATACCAAACTTTCCAGAGTCCATGAGAGTATCCAATACTTTATCAGATTCACCATCCACTTGATTCCTTCTGATACCAGCCATGCGACGTCTCTTGAGAGCATATTCTAGACCTTCTTCAAGAGACATTCTCATTGCATATTCCCCTTTCTCAGCAACTAGCACTACCATGTCATCAAGTAGGCTATTAAATTCTGCTTCCAAGTCTTCATCCAGATGTGCAGAAACTTTCTCACCAGTTATGGTGTCATAAAGAGGACAATCACTGTTTAGTACAGTCAACTCAAGTCCCAACTGAGCACAAACCAATGAAGAAGGGTCTGGTCTTCTTTCAGTAGCAACATCAGCCTCAACACCTGTAATGATGCTTGCGCCAAGATCTACCGGAACTGTGCAAGATGAGCGATCCGTAAACACACGACCTCCTATTCTACCCCTAGCCTCCAGAATAGTAACATCAAAGCCTTGGCGTTGCATGTGGCGTGCTGCAGTTAATCCAGCAGGACCTGCACCCACTATGATAATTCTCTTTCTGGGTTCAGATTCACAATATATAAGCCTGTCGCCAGTTAAGGACAATGGATGAGCAGAGACTTTTTGGGACTTTGACTGCTTATCAGTTGCTGCTCCACCATTGTCTGATTCAACAGAAGATATTAAATCTGGACACACATTAGGGAGCGTTCTACCATTCTCGTCTTCACTGGAAAGAATAGAACCTGTATACTCCATATCAACTACACCTTCAGGGAGCTTTGCATTTGCATCAAGGTAACCATTTCCTTGACAATCATCAGGAGAGCATCTTTCAGAAACAGTTGGTATAGACAATTCTCTGGTTTGAAGATTTGCGAATTCCACATCTTTGTCTTTTCCCACTTGTTTTTCATCACCAGACAAATTATCATTCTTTCCCACAGTGGAAATCTTGGAACTCTTTACCCTCCCAAGGATAAAAGAAACTCCATCTTCAGAATCTGCAACAGGAACCCCAGAATTTTCCTGAAACTTTTCTTCTTTTAGAAGTTTCAAGTCATGCTTAGAGTTATTCTCTGCTTTATCCTTTTCAGAAGCAACTCCAAAATTTATACAACCCTGTAGGAATGCATTAAAAACATAAGAAATAAAATATAGAAGAATTTTTGAATCACTATATACAGTTGACATATACAATTACTAATAATCTAAAAAGTATAAAAAAAAAACCCCAAAAGATTAAGACATCATTTTCATAAGCCACAAAGAACAAATACAGATAATATTAATGATATCTAAGAACTTACACGTTGATCAAGAAATGTATATATATCTCTAATCATAGTAGTGCGTGGATGTTCATCCACCAATGGGGTATCAGACACTCCAAAGTCTTCTAGTGGCAAAATGCGACTGACATCTTTGTTCCAGAGATTCAAAATATGGTTTCTGCACCACAACAAATAATTATGGTCTCATTGTTATGGAAATTATCAAAGCAGCAATTAAAGAAGGAACATTTCACAGAATCAGTGTGGCCCAACAAAGAAAATTATAGAATAATGTAAGGATATTCGTGGGGAAAATCACTATTCAGAATATAATTTGTGTTCAATAAATCAAACTTGTAAATAATAATTTCAGACAACAAGAGATTCAGATAAGTTAAAATAATTGCCAAGTCTACTAAGAAGTTATAGAAACGAGACACTAATTTGCAAATCAAGCAATTATGGGAGCGCATTGGCTAAATGAAGGCATAAAACTGTAATTCACTTTGCAAATCAGCAAGTACGATTTTGAGCCAAGGAGGAATAATTGTTATTCAAGAGGAATTATCAAAGTCCACATAGCCAACTCTGGTGAATTGTTGTAGCGCCTCATCTCTACTACACAGGCTTCACATCTTCGTCGGTGTTCAATCAACCAAAAAAAAGGTCGAACTCATTTTGTATGGAAAGAAAGACGTGGGTTTTTGGGTTTGGATAACAAATTGCAAACAGAACTAAATATATGGAAAACATGCATGTATAACTTGATAAAATAACTTCTATAAAATTCTTTCACCTTGTAAACTTTCAAAAACGTGTCTGATACTGTAGTGATGAGATGCATTGATCTTACAAATGATAGCTAGAACTTATATAAATAAAAAATGTGAACACATACCCAAATAAAAAGAGTGAAAAAGCAAACGTAGGTTATTACTGAACTTCCGGTTCAAACAATCAATATCAACTAAACCATTAACTAATAGGCAAAATTATGAGTGACGATAACATTGATAAACTGCAAACAAGAACGAAGTTCAAGGAAAGATGGAAAGCTGATTAAAAAATGAAACTGACCGGCATTCCAAATACTCCTGAAGTCCACCTTTTCGCTTCAGCACTTCCTTAAACTTGATTTTCTCAACAGGGCAAACTGCACGAGCTTTTAACCCAGCCAAGACAGCTGCTGTCTTTCCATTTTCAGACTCTAAAATTGTTGATGCTGAATCAAACTTCTCTCTTGCTTTAGAAGGCTTCCCACCATCTACAACCTGATGGCTAACAAGAAAACCTTGCTCGTGCATCAAAATCTCCCAATCTGCATCCCCCTCATAAGCCATGTCCCCATGCCTATGCCTTTTAGCATTACGGGCAGTACGCTGGCCAGCTGATAGCCCATTATCTTTAATTTCAGGACCAGCCAAGGATCCTATATCTTCTATACAGATTCCATCATGGTCCAGCAAATTGG
Organism: Ligustrum vulgare; assembly: GCA_963555705.1. Lineage (NCBI taxonomy): Eukaryota > Viridiplantae > Streptophyta > Magnoliopsida > Lamiales > Oleaceae > Ligustrum > Ligustrum vulgare. Next base: position 69,293,354 of record OY743168.1, on the reverse strand, counting down.
ACGGCAAAGATATCCCATCGGCCTCTTCATTCTCTGAAAGGTCATGGCTTTTAAGATATGCACCTTTTGGCATTAAACGAGAAGGTTGAGAAAAGAGTCCGTGGTCACCAATTTGAGTTTCGCCCTGATGTTTTATTCGGGAAGCCACATCATATTTGTGGACTCCATGTGCTGACAAAGGAGATAATCTACCCTCAGAAACTTGACCATCCTCTTGTGAAGAAACAGAAACAATATCCGAATCTAAGATGCATTTGTCGGTTATTCTAATTACGCTATCGCTACTGCATCTGCGTTCGTCCTGTGGTACATCCTCTACAGATGATGATAAGTGAAATGGGAATTGCCTAAAATAATTAGAACTTAAGTCAAAATTAGGCCGATCTGATTTCACATCATCTCCCATCTTCCTCGCGGAATCAGACAAGGATGTTGATAGCTCCAAGTTTTTATGAGGAAAACATAACTCTGGAACTTCTCTGCCATCTGAAGCGGAAATGTTAAGGTCAATACACGGGATATGGTTCATTGGAACTGCATTTGATTGAGAATCAAGGTGATCGCTGGAATCTCCTACTGGCATAACTTCATCAAACTGGCCCTTCTCTATCTGCTTAGGAGTACTCAATAGCTTTGAAACATCATGAGATAAATCATCTTCCTTATCATGTATTACCCCTACCACAGGCTCTTGAAAAGGAGGCAAGCAGCAGTCTTCAGCATTCAGATTAGAAAATTCCAAAAAACTTGTATTGATTATATGATTTGAAACAGGTGCATCCTCGGATAAATCGGCATGATTCTCACTGGTCTCAAAATTGATTTTGTCATCTTGGACTCTACTAATCATACCAGAACATGCCCTAAAAGAAGAATCAGATCTATGGACCATGGACTTCGAAATTGAATGCTTGGAAATTGCTTTGAGAGATGCATCATCTTCAGCATCGAGTCTCAATATTTCATTTGTCTCTCGTGAAGTAGAAAGCTCTTGCAGCTTTGAATAATTGCAAATTATATTAACTTGTGCATGGTCCGAGACTTGAGGCAAACTATCATCAGCAGTCTGATGAATCAAGGTTGATCGCATAGAATCCCTCTCGGCTGCTGGATGCAAACTGTCATCAGAAGCTGGGAATTTCTTGACCAATTTAGATGTAGACCCAACCAAGACATGTGTAGGAAGATCATCTGAGCCAGCAATGGAACTTGATATCAACCCATCATCAGAAGTTTGAGTTTCCTTTCCGTGTTTTAGCCGTGACGAGCCATGGGTATTCCTAATCATGCTTGACTGAACCTTTTGGACATAAGTAAACAAAGAATCTTCCGAATATTCATCTCCAAAAGCACCCTCTTTCTCATCCTGTAATGCATTATTTCCATTTTTCTGATTCTGATAATTCAAAACATTTTGAGATTCCCTTCCATCTTTGTTTGCCCTTGAACTAAATCTGGATCCCGTGCTTGTCTTTTTGTGCGTCACCTTGCAGGCTTTGCCAATTGTCCCATCCCCATCAGATCCACCAATAACGCTCACCCGATTTTTCTCCCCAACCTCCAATAATAATTTTGCATCCGAAGAGTCATTTTCTGCAGATCCCCTGAAAGACTGACCTGAGGACTCTAAAATGTTGGTACTCAACTGTTGTCCAACTACTGCATCAGACCCACCATCCTTTTTCGGACCCTTCAGTTTCCTCCTAAAACTCGCCAATGTAACGCCCATACCACCCAACTCTTCCTCTTCAACCACAACTTTCTCTATCACTTTTCCCTTATTTCCACCACCACCACCATCCAACCCCACCTTAGGTTTCTTGTTCCTTTTACTTTTCAATTTTAGCAATGACAAAATAGGCTCGTCATCATCTGAATCAAATGTTATTTCAACCGGCTTCAACTTTCTCTTTGAACCCATCTTCTTATTCTCTTCCCCTTCCATTCCCTTCAATCCTAGGATTTCAGTTTTCAATGCAATACTCTCAACATGTGCCTCTAAACCAGGAGTGGGGCCACTTGGGGTCTAGTCAGGCAGTTGCTCCCACTGGATTTTGGTCTTAGGTATTCCACGAATTACACTTAAAGGGGAGGCCGGTTCTAAAGGCAAGGGGAACTCAAAAACAGCCTCATTAAAATTTAAGACACAATCGCTGCTGTATAAGGAAATTAACGTAAAGAAACAACGATTTTGGGAAAAAATAAATAAATTCTAACGAGCTAGAAGATGAGAATCATAGATCCAGGCTGTGGTGAAATTAAATCATTCACAATAATCAATCGAGTGCAAAATCAACATACAAAGCCCTTTTACACAAATAAATCTTATACTACCTTCCCAGTTCTTGTAGAATTCACTGCAAACCTAGAAAAATTGGTGCCCTGGAACCCTTAGCCGCTTGACCTTCCCTTCATCAATAAGACTCTTAAACAGGTTCGGGCATGTGGAAATTTTGCTCCTATCGACAAGACTTAAACGGGCCTGGGTTATTTATGCACTTTTAACTACACCAAACAGATTGCCTTTTAATTGGGCTTTAGATGGGTTATAACCAAACATCCAACAATAGGCTTCTATCGAGTTCTGATCAATTTTGCCTGCGAGATTATCTAGGGAAAAAATATATAATTATCATATTTTCTGAACATACTTTTAAATTTAACAAATTTGATAAAATCTTTCAAAACTATATATGATCGCATTTTGTGATCTATATTTAATCAAACAAGGCACGATCACAATAAATACATAATTTATAGTTACGGTCACATACTAATCACAAATCATGCATGATCACAGTTATAACATACAATTAATTGGTCTCAACTCCCTATCAAGTCACAAATCATTTGACCCCGCATCATCGCGCTCCATTCCTCCATCGTCGGAACACCCAAGTCATTCCATCATTTCATATTCACAATCATCACCTTCATCTTGACCTCAAATCCATCACGATCTCCACATTTAGAACGAATCCACCACCAACTCCACAACAAGAAGCGTAGCATCACCTACGACATCACTGTGATGGAACTGGTCTGTTTTAGGTACAAGTCGAATGATAACATGTTTGCATTATTATAGGCATAAATCGATTTGGATTCGTTGTTGCCGCTAACGAGGAAATCTCCACAAATCCCTCTGCAATTAAAGTATAGAGTAAACCGCCTTTATGACCCTTTTCCTCTTCCCTTCTCCATCATAAGCATCTTCAAAGTCATCAATGGACCACCTAGCATCGTCACAACAATCTTGATATATATTTACACATATTCGGTGGTGGTGGTAACGACGGCGACGGGGAATGACATGTGATGGTTGAAAGGTTTTGGAGTGGGGATCTAGTAATTGGGGGAAAATGGAAGAAATCATAGGTTGGGTGGGATGAGGTGAAGCGTATCTATATACACGAGTTTCGAAAGAATAAACTTAAATTTTGATTTTAGAAAATAGGTATGAATATAATTTCCTCATTGTTTAGGTTGGAAAAAAGAGGTAACTACCACTACTTAATGTTACATTTTGACAAATATCAATATTTGGTAAAGATTTCCAAAAAAAGGAAAAGGGAAAAAGGAAAGAAAAAAAAAAGAAAAAAAAAAGGAAATTATTATGTTATAATTGATATAGAATGTGATAGGACTTGATGAATTTATTATTATAAAGAAAAAATATGATATGCCTAAAACTATGAAAATTAATTATTCTCTCTGCCCTCATCATCTATTCGACCAACACGAAAAGAGAAACATAATGCATTGTGACCGAGAAATTTAATAGATTGCTAGATTTTGTTCCAAATAAGATGATGTAATTGTAGAAGATTGTTCCGTACGTATTACAAGGTAATGTCTTTATTTTATGATTTTGAGGGTAACATTTTCGTGACTACATAAATTGATAACAGGTGTATAATGTAAGCCACAAACACATAATTTCATAATTGACTGTATAAATATTCATGTTGGGTTTGTGATTGTAAAAGTATTCATGTTGTCATTTTGTGATAAATATCATTGTGACAACATAAATATATAACCAATTGATGATATGACTCTAATGAGACTAGTTCTGATTATATACATTACTAAAGGGACCACTTAATATTTGCTAGAAATATTTTACAAGAACTTTAAATGTGACATGTGTTGTGAGATTTGAGTAAAGTGCTACATCTAATTTGAGAATTGTGACCGTATATAAAAAGCAAGAAAGTTTGGCGACCAACATCAATGTGTGATGAACAAAGAAGTTTATGTGATCGAAGAAGAAATAATAACTTGTGATACCCAAAATCTAAATATCGAAAATAATGTGACTCATCACCTCTATTATGTAGTTTTTTTTTTACCTTTTCTTATTCTTATTCCACAAAGAAGGGACAAAAATTGATGATATATCTTGATAGTTACTTGACGAGTTCTTATTTGTATCTATGACCTCCCTTATACGTGAAAATTTGATTAGGAGTCGTGCATTTCGGTAACATCTTACCTCTTAAGTGAAAACTTTGATCGTGTATACTAGTGAGACACTTTAATAGCATAATATGAATAGAAAAAACATATTTGTGATAATTAGTAACTAGATCAAAGTTAAGCATATGTTGATAAATGTTTGAAGTCAACAACATAACAAGATAGTATATAAAAATAAAAAAAATTAAGCATATATTAGTCCATTTTGAAAGTAAAAGAAGAAAAAAAGATTATTACAATGTGTTTGAAGTACAAATACTATGTAATGCGTGTATTAACAATTACTGGTAACAACACAAATATAGATGAAAAAGAATCTCAAGTTGGCTTTTTTCCAAACAGATATATGCAGAAACAACATCATGGAAGGGATAAATAATTAGTACAATTCAGTTTAATATTACAAATAAGCAAAAGTCAACTAAAAAATTAGATGATGTATTTAGAGGTTTTAATGTCCAGGAAGCATAGTCTAAAAAGTTGCATAGGGCTAGAATTCAAAACATAGCACAAGCCGATCCAGCAATTGAATCTAAATGTTTAAAATTATATCATCTACGAGATCATATGCATAATATGGCTATATATCTCTATTTCTAGTATTAGCAACAATGAAACTAAACATATTACAAAAATCGAAAAATATTACAGATAAAGAACAACCATACAATAAAGGCCTACCATTAATGCCAAACATCGGTTTTATCATATTAACATAGATGATTCACATGGTTGCCCATGCATGAATGATAAGTGTATTTTATGCACTTATTTAATAGCTAAAAGTAGGATAAAGTATTGTCTTTTAAAAATAAATGCGATTGATTTTGCTTTTGTTTGTTATTATTTCAGTTTTTATCCTAAAATCAAGTGAAAAAATCAATTAAGGCAAATAAAGGTTAATTAGATGACAATTGGAACTAAATTGTACAACTTGAAAGTTGGTGAGCTCAATCATTAAGCAAATGAGACCTAGCTTGGAAGAAGTCAAAAGATCAAAGCCTTAATTGAAGATCTTAAAAGATAAAAGAAATTGAAGAAAATCAGAAGTTTGGGTGCTCAATTGATAAAATCAGAAGTTGAAGGATCAACTGGCAATCAAAGAGGATGACCAACTTAAACGTGTTTGAAATATGAAAACTCAAGGGAAACAGAACAACCTCGCGATCGCGGCCAAAATACTAGCGCGGTCGCGTCTCTAGAGTTAAACCAAGCAGTAGCCAAAACAATAGACTCACGTGGTTGCTACCAGACACATCACACGATCGCGCACCTTTTCGGGCAATAGAAAGTTTCCTTGTTTAACATGGTTTCTTCTAATATTGACCTTAATTCTTGACCATAATGTGGGATATGCGGTATAGAGTAGAATACACACAAAATTGGACAATTATTTCTCTCTCAAAACATACTTTGTTCTTCATTCATTGAAGATGTGAGAAGGTGGCTAAAAGAGAAATACAAGGTGGGAGATTTAAAAAATTCAAAGGAGAATCAACTGTTGGTGCAATATCACTTTCTTCTTCGTTGATTTAATGAACCTGGTTATGTATTCTTAGTTTTATTGCAATTTATATTTCTTTGTGATGATAAACAACAAATTTCATAGTTGGGATGAATGATGTAGCATTTTATTAATTTCAAACTTCAAGTTTTGCACTTTATTGCTATGTGTTGATTTTATTATTGAGTTTAGTCCTTGAATTAATAGGCCACTATTTCATAGATTTTGTAGATTGTTTTCATAATTTGGGAGGTGAGTTAACAATTTAGACCATGGAATGAAATTCGATAATTGATTAAAAGGTAGAGATATATTTTTATTCTTATTGAAGCCTATAATTGAATTCTTATATTTTATGCACCTAATTGAGGCTTACTTTGATCCTCTATAGAGTTATGAGGTTGACTTAGTTAGGTATAATTGATTTAAACTCAATAGATGAATTTCAATATATATTTGTGAATTCGACCAAACGTATCTAGAGGAATAAAACTTGAGGTATGAAATTAGTATTATTAGCTATGTTGAAATCATGAATTCCAACACTTTTACATCACTAGAAAATCCAATTTCGTCATTCGTTATTTCTTTTATGTTGCTTTTAGTTTAATAACCTTAGATTTTTGTTCGAATTACAAAACCTCATTTGTTTGTTCAAATAGAGTTTAGAGCTAACATATTTCGGTACTTAATTACAATTCTTGTAGGAATGATAATCTAAACTCTTTGGTCCATTATATTACTTGTCATGATTCATACAATTGTGGTAAAATATTAATAAATAATAAATTGCATGAACTTAGATCAATCAAATAATGATATTTCTATGCATTTACAATATTTTGCCCTTATTAATTTACTCATTTAGATTGTAATTTCATAGACTATGTTTTGAGTGAACAATGAACATAATTAGGTTTGAAATCAAGAGCATGAGAAGCAAGGAATAAACTATGAACTTCGAAAACTAAAAGTGCATTATATCACAAAGAGAAGTCAGACACTATCACATAGAGTACAACTCGGATGAACAATAAAAAAATTAATAGAATAATCACCCGAGAAGTTGCATAAAATTGAATCACTTTTGTCTCCCATGTAATGAATTTTGTTAGTATCTAGACTTTACATGTTGTTTCACATCAATGCAAGGGATAAAATGCTATCAAAGTTATGTAAAATTAACATTTCCATTTTAAAGGTTTTTCGTTCTTGGTGTTATGCATAATTCATCTACATACATTTGATTCAAATCAATGTGAGGAACCAACAATTAGCCTTTGTTCGGCGGCACTCAATCAAATTATAAACATTTTTTTTTTCAAATCTCAAGGTAAATAAATGGTTAAAAATTGGAGAGAGAGAAAATGTGTTGTTAAAAAGTTGTTTTGAAAATTGGAATGATTATAAACAAAAAATAATCAACTTATCTGAATATTTACAGTATTCATCAGTAGGTATACTATAAATGACACGAGTTAGCAAGCATTTCAGATGCATTTGTGCATGACTACATGTTGCCTGATCCTACTTAGAGTAACTATATCATTGTAAACGAAAATGGAGGCAAAAGTGGTATGAGCGTTTTACCTGTTGATAGGCCGAAATTGCATCAGCGCTCTAAACACTATTAGCTTTGGTTGTACCAAGTTTATTGCAAAGTGAGTAATCGTGTGGTTTGAGTTTTAAAGCTGTCTAGAAAGCCTCAATATCTTTGTCATATTCTCCAGATAAGTTGCACAAGACTCCAAGTACTATGTGTGCATCAGTATCATTAGGTGATGTTTTGACTGCATCATTAAATAATCTAGCAACATGCATGCCTTAAAGCAAACTGTAAATGAGTGATTCTTATTTCCAGCAGTTCAACAAAGGGAAAAGGAAGAAATAAATAAATAAAGCTATTTTTTATTATCAAAACGGGTCCAAGATATTGGCAGCTTGTGGAAAACTTCATCACTATAATAGCAATCACTTAGATAGACCACAAAAGTCAGTGACATGATCACTTAGCAAAGATAGAAGCTAGTGTTTGCACAAAAGAGTAGTCAAAAGGACCTATAAGATAGCATAATAGAGATTATCAGGTTGCTCTGCATGTGTAATTATCCTATATTTTGGGTGAAGGCGTAGTCAACTGTACAAGAATTTGTACGCTTATATTAGAAGTGAGATCGAAGATGAAACTTCACATTTGCATACAATATTCACTGCATGAATTCCATTATTAATGGATAATAATCCATGAAAGTTCTAATAACCAATTCCATCTAACAAACAAATAAGTAGGAAAAAATATTATTTACTATTTCCAATCCCAGAACTTTACTTAAGTCTGTGGGGTCAGTGATCCCATGCAAACCCGGAAAGAACACGTATCAATGATATCGAAAGCACTTCAATGCTATTATTTTGTGGGATTAAATTCTCTTCTTGCATATGATAACAAGTCTAGAACTACAATGTTTTGTTCTATCACAAATTCACTAAATACCACCCTTTCCAACTATTTTATATATAGATAATCATATCACAATTCCCTTATTTATTATGACTCATATCCGTATGCCACTAATTGATAATTCTTCTTCCAATTTAAGTGGAGTTTGTGTTTTTGTGTACAAAGTGCATTCAAGTTTGCTATTCAATATTTGTAAGATTCATGCAAAATAAAGTTTAAGGATCATATTTACATGTTAATAGAAAATAGAAAGCATTATGTCCATGTATATATGAACTCAATGTTTGATGTTGAGCCAATCCAAGTTATAAAAGTTGACACATATGGGGAAACAATAAATAAGAAGCATCTGAATTTATCATGATCCAAATGAGAAGCTAACAGAAAAGCAAAAGACATTTATAGATGGCAAGCAACACATACCATGTACTCGAAGACAAAGTACTTGACATTATTTTCTTCAATATCTTCCTTGAGCTTAACTATATTTGGATGGTTCACTTACCACATTAACTATCAAGAAGAAAAAAAAAACAATTATTCATATTCATAAAGAGAAATCTAAAACAATCAATGAAGAAGTAAAATCTGTTACCTTGACTTCTCTTGATTTATACATCCTCCCCATGAATAATATTTCTTCTTCGTCTTTTTTAGTGCAACCTTATAAAGTAAATATTAATTTGAAATAAAACCAACTCAATCAATTTAAATTTCAGAAGAATCTAAATAAACACTACACCTATCACTTCAGCAGGCTGCTTATTCAAAGCTAGCTAGACACTTCCAAATGTACCATTACCAACATCCATAATAATCTTCTAACTGCATTTACTTACCAAACTAAGAAGTCATAAATGAAAAACCTTTCCATTCTCATGACTTCAAATGCTCGTGACACATTGTTGGAAAATGAGTATGAATATAAAAGAAAAATCTATATCCAACAAATGATTGTATATCAGAACTTGAGAATTCCTGGCTAGTACAGCAAAATCCACCACTAATTTTTCTGTCAAATTTTGCATACAAGAAAAGCAACGGCAAGGCAGAAAAGGCAGGGGGGATTATAGAGCATCTTGGTATTGATCAAATTGAGACAGTGTTGAAGTTCAACCAAACACATGGAATGCTTAACTCATACATGAAATATGACTGTACAAAACTTGGAATTTTAATAGCAACCGAAATTCATGACTACCAAAAAAATACAAATTCCTAGATGCAAATAGCCTTTAAGACCCTATCTATTATATAATATTTTCAAGATATATCTATTATATAGTAGTGCAAGATACCCCATCGCAAACTACCAAACTTTAGATGGATGCACCAAAATCTAATGCAAAACAATATGAATCATGAATCCTGACTATTAAAAAATTTGATGAACAAGAAATCAAATATTCCACAGCCCTAACCATCTTATTGGCCCCTAAACTTGATAAATATTTTACTCATAATTTTTTGAAAAATTATGCAAAAACCATGGGATGTGTTTTGCTGTGACATGAAAACTTTTTCAAGATGCAAAATCAATAATAGAGTGAAGTGAAAATCCAAAAAATCAGAAGACCACACATTGAGAAAAAAAATTAAGCCAAAATGAGGGAGTGTTGGTGGAGGCCCCAACGAGGTGATAGCGGAACCATGGCAAGTAGCAAAGTGCACCAAAAGGAGAATTCAGCGAAGGTGAAGAGAGCTATTAGCCTATACAGCATTTGTGGGGGGGAACCAAAAGAAGAAGAAGAAGTTGGATCTAGGATTTTTCGAAGAAACAAGAGAATAAGACGAAGGGGTCTAGGGTTACCAAGAGAAAAAAGAAGATAGCAAAAATGACCTAAATGCCAAAGAAAAAAAGGCGAAAAAAATAGGGAAAGAAATCAATATCAAAATCAAAAATACCATATTGGACATAGAAAAGCTATAAGAAAGGGCATGGACTTGCGTGAGAAATTGGGTAAGTAGTACTTTGACCTAGATTTTAAAAAAGAAAAAAGAAAATGAGTAATTCTAAGGAGGCATTTTTTTTTACATTTTTAAGTGATATTGTGATGTGTCACACATTCATTGAGTGGTGAAAATAACTATCACACAACTTACTTTTTCACCATCTAATGAATGTGTGATATATCACAATGTCAATTAAAAATGTCTCCCTAAAATTATTGAAAAGTAAAACAGTAAATGGCAAAAAATTGTGAATGACTTAACTTACACAAATAGCTTAAATGACTTAAATGGCTTATGAAAAGTGGTTTTAAAACCATTATTTTAATGGGAATAAATGGCAATTTTGGAGGATTAAAGTCACGTGGCATGTGTTAACTGAAAAATTAAAATGCAAAAAATATGACTTTGTATTTTTACTGTTATATATAATTAATATTTCTTTCTTATTTTGTGTCAGCGATATTCTAAAATGTGAAATTTACGTGTGAACTGTTATTATTATGACTATTAATTAATTAATGTCACATGTGATCTCTATGTTGTTTGATAATATTATCTTCCTTGCTAGTGATGTGGATTATTCCTTTAGTTGTCACATTGAACTTATTCCTCTTTGCAACAATGGAAGACGATAACATAGTTTTGGGATATGAAAGCAAGGGGATGAGATCAGCAAATATATTAGTTACTACGTGATTAGAATAGTAATCTATTAATACTACACATTTAATCTTTATTGAGTTGCTTTACTCCCCTTACCATCCATTATTATTCATATATATATATATATATATATATATATATATATATATATATATATATATAGTAGCAAAAGTAAGTACTTATAAAAGTTGATATTTATTCATTAATAAATCTTGTTGGGAAACTTAATGGGATGTGTGATAAAAAAAATTAATTTCTTGTGATCTAAATTATTCAACTTCGGGAATTCACCTGTTTTATGTATTTTTCTAGATTAGAAAATTCTGCACAAATAATAGTTTAGAAAAGATTATCATTGAAGTGTGCTTTACAATAATCTTTGTTAACTATGTTCTTAATTTTACCAAAGCTTCAAACTCTCCAACTTTCCTTGGTGTTTTCCAATGACAATTGTCCAGGTGTGTGATCACCTTTTATTAGATCTAGGCTACAATAGAATTGGGTTTTCATTTAAATAGAAAATACACACTTCAGTGTGTGTCCTGCCTCCAAGCTTTGTTGGGTTAGGAAAATAGTCTTAGGAGATTATTTATAATCCACTTACACTTCAAAATCCTACTAATCCTAGTACCATAACCCAGACTCATTTCTGCATAGTCCAAAATAGGATATGCAAGTATATACCTTTTATAGTAAAGCCACTGAGAAAATCTAATCGGACCCAATTAAACTAACCTCTGATACAACCGTCATTTACATTATCATGGGGAATTGTGTGAAAGAGTGTATGGCAATTCTCAGATTCCTCCAACTTCATTCTATCTTCTTCTTCTTCCAAAAAAAAAAGAAGAAGAAGCTTCCTCCCAAAAATCTCTCCCCGTCATCCATACATTCCAACAACAGTGTAGGAGTTTTTGAAGGCTAGCATCTAAAAACCAGCACATTCATCCCCAACTCGCACTCTGTCTCCCTTACCGTTCGCTCTCCTCGCCATGCAATCCTCGTCGATTATCGCCAGAGCCCAGCCCACCGTCAAGCACCGAACCCAACCACCCTCCGTCGACGGTAAGTCTCTATTTCTTTCCCATAAATCATTGCTTTATTTTTGAAGAAGTTGTGTTGTATGTTGATTGAAAACTTTTTAGTTTCGTGTCGAGATTTACAGCGTCCCATATTTTTTCCTTGATTGAACTACTTTTTTGAGGCTCGGATTTGTAGAAAGATTTAATTTTTGGAGAAGAGTGTTGATTGTAAATACACTATGATTTGTTATATGATGATAGTGATGAGTCTTTGGTCAATAATTTTTAGGTCTATGAGTATTGGATTCGATGGTTTCAAGTAGCGCACACTTCACAAATGTCAGAAGCATATTTATTTAGGAAAGCCATCAACCATGTTCTTCAGTTTAAATGATTTAGGTCTATGAATATTTATTTATATTTCATTGCAGGATTTCTAAAAAACTTTTGATTCCTGCCAATTTTTTCCCAAACATCACCAGCATGAATTGATTTGTGACATTATTTTACTACGGATAGTATCAATTCGTTGCACATAAATGCTTCAATATTCCCATGTTCAAAATAATTTTTGTTCCTTTCCATCCATCAAGATACCGAATTCTGAATTATGCGTTTCACCACATATGAAGATTCCCGATATTTGATGCTAGACGTACTTGCACCGAAGCATCTGTCGAGAAAATTCTATCGTTCTCAACAGATGACTTCTGTTATTCTCGACATATGCTTTTTTCTTCAACTGTATAAAAATCATGGAAAATATTGATATTTTCACCCGAAAAACTCATCATCTTATTCAAAATATGAACTAGTAGTTTTCTCTATTTTTAGTTCTTAGTTTCAGATCAATTAATGTCTATCGCTCTAACATTTGAAATTTTCTTGAAACTAACATGCATTTGGACTACTGTAGTACACATGACCCTAGAAAAAACAATTGGGAGATCTACTTGGGTGCGTGTGAGAGACTCTAATTAGATTGTGACATTTATAATCATTATCTGTCGAGAAAATTTTGTCATTCTCGACAGATGATATATGTTATTCTCGACAGATGGGATTATTTGTTTCATTCAATAAACATTTCCATTTGCCAACTCCGGCTTACATCTCCTTGCATGTGGATAAATTATATGTGTACTATTATCCTCATGATATGCCTTCTTTATAATGTGCAGATGAATTTCTCATTCGTACTATCAGAGCAAGACAGAATTCACGCACATAACTATGCGTCTGTAATTCAAAAACTAAGGTTCTTGCTAAAATCTTTCAACAGAAATTAATGTCTTCCATCAATGCTCAACTACTACAATACTTTAACACATCAAGAAAATCACAATAAAGAAAGATCTTTATGCATTTATGAGGACATTTATTGTGTAATCCAAATCCAAATCTATGGGTCTCAAGATCTCAATAAGATGGAAACATGAATCATTAACAAAACATCAATATATTTAATGTCCATATTCATATGTTAAAAAAATGCTTATATTTCAAATTGTCCATATTCATATACTACAAAAATGCTTACCTTTCAAAATGGAATTTCAAGCTTGAAATTGTATCTTCTTCAAGTATTAATGGAGATGAAGTGAAAAGTCTTTTGGTGTAAGAGAGATAGTATTCAAATGAAATGGAAGAAAGAAAATGAAATTTACGCTTTTTTTCTATTAGTTTTTTTTAAAATAATAAAATTTGCAAAATCTTTTATCCATTGGCTAATTCCTTTGTCCATTGGGTAGTTGTGAAATTTTATATACATCACATCAATCAATTCTTGAGTCAACTTGCTTAAATCAACTTTTGTCTTGTAGCGGTATGAGGGCATATTGGACATACCATATTGGACTATTCATGGGCAAAATTAATCATTTTTTAGCAAGTTTTGAAAAGTTGTCATTTTTTTTTTGGCATTTTGCATTTTTTTGTCATCCATGCAAATGTCCCAAATTAAAATATGGTGTGATTAACAAGAATTATGGTGTAAATATATTTACCCATTATGAAATTATGGCGAAGAAACTCTCTTTTCTTTAACAATGAGTTTTGGAAAGCACTTTTGAGCCCGTTTGGTAATGTGGAATTTTTTGATTTTTGTGATTTTTTTTAGTTTTTTTATGGATGTGTAGTTTAAAAATGTTTAAAATGTCAAAATTTGTGTGCTTAAACTAAGAATGTATGCTTGAAATTGAGTTTAAAAAGTTGTGGTGAAATTTTTAGCTTTACCAAATAAGAACTTAGACTCTTATTTTCCCCTCTTGGACTCTTGGTTAGTTGGCCAATTAGGTTGGTTGTTATGGGATTTTGTGTGTTGGGCCTTGGATGTTGATTGACCCAATTAATTGACCTAGCCCAACCATTATATGTTCCTACCATACTTTTTTGTAAAGGAAAGAGAGAGGGAAATAAACCAGCTAACTCTCAAAGTCTTTCTTGGTAGTCTTCCAAGTGTTGTTCTAATTCTTCTTCTTCTTCCTAGTTTGCCGCAACAAGGTTGAGTATTATTGAGTCGAGCTTGAAATCGAGGTGTCGAGTTAGAAAGCTTACTGGGCTCGGAGGTGTATCGAAGAACCAACCAAAATTCAACATGGTATCAGAGCTATTGTTGGCATGATTTTGGGCTAGGAAAGTAGTTGAAAAAGGGACAAGAACTGAGGTAGAAACAATAGAAAAATCTGTGAAGAAATCATCCAAAACGTCTCCAACCAACCGGATTGTTTTTTGGTGATTTTCGACCAAACTACCTATTGTCTGGAAAAACTAAATACACCACCAGAATCACCTTGTCGAGGAGAAGGTTCGACCAGAAGATAAACAGGCTCAGGAGGCTGAAACGACAGATATTGGTCGGAGAAGAAAGGTAAAAACGAACTGAAAGTCAAGGTTTCCAGCCAAACGACGAAGCTAGTGGAGAAACCACACTCAGGAGGTCTAAGCTCATCTTTCTGTGACGCGCATTTTTTGGGCAGTGGGGTGTGGGTCACCTGTAGCGCGTGTGGGGGTTTCCAACGAGGTAGTCTTGAGGCAGTTTGTCATTTTTGATATTTCTAACATTTAGGTGTTGTTAGATTTTCATTTCAGATTTCATATTTTGATTTGGACGATTTTGCCCCTGCTGGTTCGAAAATCAATCATTGGTTGCTGTGTTGTTGTATTTAGGATGAAAGTTGTGGCTGAAACCCTTTAGATTTTCGCAATAACATACCATCGTGTGGGGTGGTAATTATGATTTGGGGTTGCCAGTGCTTGGTAACCATTACTTGTTACTAGAATTTAGGTTTTAACTGTCTTACCTGCTTTCGTGTTTGAGGTGTGAAGCTGCTTAAAATTGTTTGTTCGGTCCTTTCATTGTGTGTTGACATAATTCTTGTTTGTTGTGTTTTGTTAATCCTGATAGAATTCTTTTGACTCTAAGACTACTTGTTGTGGTTAATTCTCAATTAGCGACTCTTGTTCATTTGGTTTCTTAATTTGATTCAATCATTCAACAAGTGATTATATTCTTTGAAAACCTTTATTTGATTGCATTGAACTTTTCATTATCATTTGCATCAAAGTTTTTCTTCTAACACTTGAGCTTAATTCATTATTATCTATTGAAGTGTTAGCCTAACTCTCTTGAGAGTTAATTTGAGTATATCATTTTTCAAGAGAGTTATTTCAATTGTAATTCAATTCATTTTATTTGGTGGTTTTGAGAGCCTTGTGAAAACTCGATTGTTGTTAAGGATATGTGCTCCATGTTGTAAGTCACATAAGGATAAATGCTCCTTGGTTTAAGTTACTTCAGGATAGGTGCTCCATGTTGTAAGTCACCTAAGAATAATTGCTCCTTGTTGTAACTTAAGGATTTGATACTGCTTGTTGGAAGTTACCATTATAGTGGATTTGACCTTAATCGTGAGGAGAGCTCGATAACACAGGACGTAAATCACATTGGTTGATTGAACCTCTTTAAATAGTGTTTGCTTCCTCTTATTCCTTTTATTTACTTACATTGTACTTACTATTCTATTAATTTATATTGTGCAACACTATCTCTAAGTTTTATACTTGCTTTATCAATTAAGATTACATCTTTATAGTACTCTACATTGATAGTTAAGTTACTTACAAAACTAAGTGCTTATACTTGTACATATTAGTTGTAAGTTTAAGATTATTTATCGAAAAAGTTTTATAAACCAATTCTCTCCCTCTTGGTTAGTTACTCGTGGGCTAACACAAGAAACATCTCTTCAACACCTCCACTAGTTTCTTCTACTCCCTCTCCAATTTTCGTCAACTCTCCCCTATCTCCTCCGCCATCAACATCCTCTCCCTCACCTTCTGTCGCTATGATGCCCACCGAAGTTTTCACTCCAGAGCCTGTAGCAACGACATCGTACAGACTTGGTTTTGCTTCTGCCATTGCTGGGTTCGTCGCCACGCCTTAGTGACATATATAACTGGTTGTGATTTTACGATTTGTTGGGAGATTTTGGGAGTTGGTAAATGGAAATGGAGACTTCTTTAAATTAGATACATGTGTGTGTGTGTGAGAGAGAGAGAGAGAGATAGATAGAGTCCAATTTTGGGGAGGATTGGAGATATAGATGGAGGAGAGGGAATGGCTATATTCACGGGATTGAGGATAGAGAGGAAAGAGAAAGAACAATTACGTATAATTCTAAATACTATGAAAAAATAGAATTTATCTAATTAGGATATGTAGAACTAGTGTAGAGTCTATTTATCAAAAAAAAGTTGATCTATATGTGTGTGTGTGTGTGTGTGTGTGTGTGTGTGTATCACATTTTAAGTTTACCTACTTAAATAAAATATGTATTCATTCGTGTATAAGAAACATCTCAAACATTCACATCACGATATACCCATTTTCTCAAAACATTTACAAACAAGGCATGGTCTGTTCCAACGACAAAGCAATTTTAATCTAATTTACCTCACAAATCTCCTAAAATTTCTTATTCACCCTTAATGTTCATTAACATGCCATGTTTTAAATATTTTATTTATCACATTTTAAATTGACCTGAATAAATAATTTATCTCTTTCAAGTTTACCTAGTTAAATGAAAATTGTATTCCATCATTCATATATACGAACATCTCAAATTGTTACGCCAACCATTCTCTCAAAACCCTTTCTGATGACCGCACGATCAATTCTCCAACGAAGGCGATACGAGGATGGAAAGCTAGATCCACAATTATAACCGAATTCTAAGTCACATGGTCACTATTGTGAAATCCTCTCCACCTCCAACTCTGATTAATCATCTAAAACCTCATTTCGATGACGTAAAGCCATTTTCGTGGGAGGACGGAGAGGTGATAGGAAACCATATCCACTATGAACAACAATTTTGAAGTGGCATAGTTAGCAATGAAAATTTCCTCCATCCCAACTATGATTGTTCCAGGAAGTAGAGAAGCTTGTTTTCAACATTCATAAGTTGCTCCACCAACAAGTCTGACTCTTCCAAGCTATTGATTAGTATACTTCCCCATTAGATTTGATTGCTCATTCTTATCGTACATTAATATATAATAAAAAACAATGAACGTTTAATCTATTAAATGTAAATGTGAATGTGAAAAGATAACCTCAATTGTTTAGGTATTACACTGACAAATGGGTTTTAGTCGAAAAAAAAAGATGAAAAAAGTTTTAACCTTGTTTATTATGACATTAAAGTTCAAATAAACATGGTTGTGAAACAGAAATGGAGATGAAATGTTTTTCAAATAGATGGCATTACATGATTGTAGTTAGAACTAATGTTTGAAACTTTTCAAATTTCTAATAACTAATTATTGTTTGACAATTTTTAAAACTTCTGCTTCTTAATTATTACTCATATATATGATGCTTTCATTTACATCGTCACTTGTAATTTTCGATGATCTTCTTGAACCATTAATTTGAGAACCAGATCCTCCAGAGACATATTAGTCTTCTTATGTTTTTGATGAATCTTAAAATCATTCCAAGATGGAGGTAGTTTCTCTATTACAGATCCAACAGAAAATGACTTAAGGTAAGTCCATTCCTTCTGCAGTAAGTTCATGAATTATAATCTGCAATTCTTCAACTTGAATGACAACAGCCTTTAAGTCCACTATTTGATAGTTTAGGAATTTCACAATGATGAATTTCTTTGAACCAGCATCTTCGATCTTATATTTGTTCTCTAGTGAATCCCAAAGTTCCTTTGCAATTTTATAAGTTCTATATACATCGTATAACGTATCATCAAGGCTGTTCAGAATATAATTTCTGCATAAAAACTCACTATGTTTCCAAGCATCGACTGCACTGAGTTGTTCTGCAGAAACACTTTCTCCTTCTTCCTTAGGACATTTTTCATTGAAAACATGAGTGAGATTCAGTGTTTCTAAATAAAATGACATCGTCTGCTGCCATCGTTTGAAGTCCAATCCTTTGGACTTTTTTGGCTTCTCAACATGAGGTTTCACAATCACGTCAATCTTAGATTGTTCCATACTGGAATAATAAAAATTAATAAACGAAAAGATAATTATGCTATAGATTGTTGGAAACAATGTGTAATAATATACAAAACAAAACAAAACAAAATGAAAGAAAATTCAACAAACAAATATAAAAAATTGACTGACTTGAATGTAGATTGAGGCTAGCGTGTTGTTATGTCCTATAGCAGAATTCGCCCCTACTAGTGTGCATGTAGTTCAACGAGCGTTTGCTACCGGGATTCAACAATCTTTTCCCAAAGAATCTAGCACCAGATTCTAGGCTCTGGTGAATTTACTTGGTTTATTTTTCTTTTAGATAGAATGTACAAAGGATTGGAAATGCCAAGAATTTTGTGTGTTTTAAAATGACATTTTCTCTCCTATTAATAGAAAATGAACAATCTTATCCATGGCATCGATTATTTCTTATAAGTCGTGTTGATCAGATACAACCATTCATAAAAATTCAAAAAAAGAATTATAAGTGCTAAAATTGGAATTTGGAAATCGCAAGACTCAAAGACCCCCTTGGGGCCCATCTTTTGATTATACATATACCTTAGGGGCATGGTTTTTTCATATCCCTTGGATAGATCGTTGCATAATGTTAGCCTCAAGGGCGTGTTTCTGTCGTGTCCCTTAGGTGTATCGTAACATAATGTTAACCTCAAGGGCATGGTTATGTCGTGTCCTCTAGGTGTATCGTAACATAATATTAGCCTCAGGTGTGTGGTTTTGCCTTGTTTCTTGGGAGAATCGTTGCATAATGTTAGCCTTAGGGGCATGTTCATACAGTTTCCTCTGGGCAATTTTAGGTAATAGATATTCTCTGGGCGTCCCTTGGGTAGTCCACTATGGTTGAGCAAGATGGCCTAGGGGTGTGGTTCTGCCATATCTCCTGAGGTTTCCAGAGTGGTTGAACAAGATAAAGATCTTTGTTATACAATCTTTTTTATTAATGTTCGTATGAAAGATTTGACCCAAAACTTTTGGTTGGGTTTTGTATACATATAGCTTTGGTGTTTCTAGGCCACTATTGGTAGTATTTCTTCAAATGTTCGGCATTCCATGGATGAGGGAGTGGTCCTCCGTCCACGTATTCTAGTTCTTATGCGCCATTGCCAAGTGATTTAGTGATTCTGAATGGACCTTACTAGTTCGGATCTAATGCTGATGGATTTTTTAAGACTTTCTATTTATATACAACATTCCTTATTTCAGATTGTAATAATTTCTCCTCTACATGATCCAGCTTGTTAGAAATGACTTGATCGTTTGAGGATTTTTCAATAGAAAGTCCTATAATTTGGAATGCCAATCTCTACTGGGATTGCTGTTTCAATACCATAAGCCAAAGAAAAGTGAGTTTCCCCTCATGGAAGATCTACAAGTAGTTCTGTAGGACCAGAGTACGTATGAAAGTTCTTTCGCCCAATATACCTTCAAGGCTTCCTGATAAGTCTTTAAGGTATGTTTGATGATTTTATTTATGGACTCAAATTGACCATTGTCTTGGGGATAGTTAGGCGTAGAGAAATGCTTCTTGACGTCTAAATTATCGCAAAAAGATCTTAACTTCACATTGTCAAGCTTTTTTCCATTGTCAATGACAATTGAGTGGGAAATCCCAAACCTACATATGATCAATTTCCATATGAAGTTTGTTGTTTTTTTTTTTTTTTGCTCCGTGATCTTTATGAGTGGTTCTGCTTCAGAACATTTTAGTGAAGTAATCTACAGTGACAATTGCATATCTATTACCCCTTAACCAATCAGAAGCGGGCCAATCAAATTAACTCCTCATTTAGCAAATATCTAGGAGCTAATAACAGAAGTCAGCTCTTCAGGTGGATTTGTCATTAGAGATGCGAATCTTTGGCATTTATCACACCTCCACACAAAGTCAATCGTATCCTTCTTTAGCCTCGGTAAAAAATATCCTTGCCTCTTTATTCTAAAGGCCAATGATTGTCCCCTAGCATGATTTCCAAAAATTATTTCATGGACTTCCATCATGGCATATTTCTCCTATTTCTCATTCAAGCACTTCAGTAGTCGTCTCCAATGAGAGTGTACCAGGCCAACCTGATTTGAAACTTTCATGTCTCCCCATGATCTTCCGAAACTTTCCCATGTCTTAAGAATTGGACAATTTCATCCATCCATCCATATAGATTAGGATCTATATGCATAATTTTTGCATTTCCCTTATTTAAATCAAAATGATGAACGGTCTCAATTGTTATACAATCAAAGTCTTCAACTCCTTCACTAGTCGCGAGGTGATCTAGAGCATCATCATGGGTGTTCTTTGACCTGGGGAATTATATTATTGTGGAAAATTCAAATTCTTTCATGTCTTTCAAAACATTCTTATGATACGCATCCATTTTCTCATCCTTCGTGTCGTACTCCCCTTAAATCTACTTCACGTCCAATTGAGAGTCACTTTGAATGATTAGCTAATTTACATTTATTGTCTAGGACATTTATCACCTAGGACATTTCTTTGCCATCAATTAAGGCTTCGTATTCTGCTTCATTATTTGTCGCACTGAAGTCAAAGTGAAAGGATTGATAGTAATGGTTATTAGCCTGACTGATAAGTATGATCCTAGCTCTGCACTTTTTTCTGCTGAAGAGCCATCGAAAAATAAGTGCTATGTGACTTCATTGACCAGTTTGCACAAAGGGAGTGATGGAGTGAATTCGACTACAAAATTATCTAGAAGCTTGTCCTTTGACCGTGGTTCGAGACTAAAACACAATGTCGTACTGACCCAGCTCCATGACCCACTTCAAGAGTCATCTTAACATATCAGGTTTCTACAACACTTGTCTTAAGGGAAAGTTAGTGAGCACCTCAATTTGGTGTTCTATGAAATAGTGCCTTAATTTTCGAGTCAACATTACCAAAGAATAAGCCAAATTTTCAATCTCTGAATATCTCAGCTCCATATTATGTAGTGCTTGACTTACATAATATACTAGATGTTGGATCTCTTTTTCAATTCTTATCAAGATGGTGCTCAAAGCTGCACTTGAGACCGCCAAGTATAATGACAAGATTTCGCGTGGAATTGGTTTAGAAAGAACAGGAGGGGAATCTTAGTGCTTCTTTAGCTCATCAACGGTATATTTGTAATCTAAGGTCTACTCAAACTCCTTACTTTTCTTTATTACTTCAAAGAAGGGTCTGCATTTATCAGTTGGTTTGGAGATGAAACTATTTAAAGCGACAATTCTTCTCATTAAGCTCTGAACATCCTCTTAACTCGAGTTGGCTCCTTCATATTTATCAAAGCTTGAGTTTTTTCAGGATTCGCCTCAATACCCCTCCAATTTACCATATATCTCAAAAACTCTCTGGATCCAACACCAAATGATGACTTTCTTGGGTACAATTTCATACGATATGATCTTAAGATCTGAAACATTTCATCTAAATGAGAGACATGATCGACTGATTATACACTCTTCACCAACATGTCATCCATGTAAATTTCCAGAGACTTTCCAATCAGATCCTTGAACATAGTATTTTTGCTTTCTTCTATTTTGTAACTAAAATCCTCCTATTTTGTAATGCATTTTTGCTTTCTTCTCCTTTTTGAATTTGAAGGAATGTTTGATTTTTTTGTGTGATCAAAACTATTTGGACAACTAGTGGAAAATTTTCAATGAAATTTCTGATTAACAATAAGTAGCCAATTATTGCACAATCCAGATTCCATAATGATCTATATTCTAACATGGAAGTGCACCAATGTTCTGTCAAAAGAGGTGCAATTATGTGAATTTCCTATTTCAATTAGTTATCTGAAATATTATGCTATATTTTGTCTGCTATTCTTCTTTTTTAGGGAAATGCAAACTAGTCCAATTAAATAAATAAACTTACAAAAAGGGGAGGGACATTTCAGAATGCCATCCATTCCATGAAGCAAGATGTTTAATTCAATGATTGTAATGGACATAACTGCATTTAGATTCTATGACTATTTCTTGATGTGTCTAAAGTTTGCCTTAGGTTTTGGTTGCATGAGGATCCAAGTTCCTCCCATGAAAGAACATTGTTGTCTATTTGTTAATTTAACTATTTTGCTCAATAATTTGAGGACTCGTTTATCTACTTGCAAAGTTGATACATCTTCATGCGTTCAATAATTTTGTTCACCTGGTAATCAATGATATGAAGTTTCGATGATGTCCTTACTGCCACGGCTTGAGGAATATATTCCTGTCACAAACGCCTAATAGCTAGCAAATTAATATGCATTCTTGCCCACAATACCAAATGCACGCCATCATCTCTTAGATTAGGTCCCATTAAATAATGTATGAGTCTCTGTCAAATCTGGAATTTGAATTTATCTTTGGACACTCACGAATGTCAGCATCAGGCAGGTATGCCAATGTACATTAAAAATCAATATTCTGTCACACTCATTATTCACTAGAATAGTGTGTACCGCAAGCGCACGGGTCACGTACAAGTAATAAAGTTGACTTTTTTAGTCCGGATTGTAGATCCCACGAGAAATGTATACTCAATTAGATTCTAGTTAATTTAATCTCAACAAATTAAACAGACAATTAAAAGACGGATTTTTGTCCATTCTAAATTAAAGAAACTAATTTTAAACAAAATTAAAATAAGGAAAATGAAAGATAAAATAGTTGGGATTCCTGATTTCACTTAACTCTCACTTAAGTAATTTCTCACACATGCAAATTAATAAATTACTTATTTACAAAGTTAGACCCGATTTAGCTAATTACCTCTCTCAACTGAAATTAACCCTAATCAATTGGTTTAACCAACTATATCTCTATGTCGATTAAAACTCAATCAATTGCATTAACTCTTTGTGAAAATACCTCAATGAATCATCTAGGGTTTAAGGTATATCTCTATCCTTAACAAGAACCTAGAGCATTTATTATTTGGTTTAAAATGCATAATATCTCTCAATTATCATACACTTCACAAAAACATATATTTGATGATCAAACACATGAAATAATATCAATAACAAATACACATGAAATAAGCTCAAAATTAATAAATAAACATTGAAATTACTTAAACTAAGTTAAGCTACATCAATCATCACAACATAAAACAACTAACCTATTCTATAAATATTCCACAAAAGATAAGGTTGGAAATACATCACAAAGTATAGAAATTAAAGATAAAAATACAAGATTAACGAATTACAACACTTCCCTTGATTTTTGCTCCAAGAATTCTTTGAACTTTGTTTTGTATTTCCACATTACTCCATACTTTTTTGCTCCAATGGATGCTAACAACTTGAAATCAAAAACTAAACTACTATAAACTAACCAAAATAAAGAAGAAAAACAAAGAAGAAATAAAAAAGGAAGAACTAAGAAGAGACTAGAGTTTAGAGAGAAAAAAATTGTCTTTGTGAAGTGAAGAAGTGGGAGTATAAATACTCTAAAAAATTAGACATAAAAAGGTCCCAAAAAAAAAAGCGTTCAAATCGAGCCAAACGCGACCTAAAGTGAAAAAATTAAAATCCGATTGGACAAAAATTGCGTGAACGTTCTGCCTAAATTGATGGGCGCTCAGGCGAGCGCCCATCAAAACCAAGGCATGGGCTATTGCCCATGCCTTTTTGTTTATATATTTTCTTTTTCTTTTCTATTTTTTTTTTCCTTTAGGAAAGTCCCTCATCTTCTGATCTTCTTCAGTTTAGTCCTCGAATTTTGACTTTTATTACAAAAACACCCCTGAAATATTTTCACTTCTAGTCCTCCATGTTTCGAGATGTTACAATTGAGTCCCAAACTTTTGATTTCTTTGAATTAGGTCTCTGGACATCAAATTTGCTCTTTTTTTAGCTCAATTATTCTTCAATCTTATCCATTTTCTTTTCAATTGAGGTTGTACCTAATTATACAAGATAAACACAATTTATAAATAGAAATTCGCTAAATTTGTTAATTAAATTGTCGATTTAAAAGTAAAATAAGTGTGTAAAGCACACTTATCACTCACGATTCATGAGAATATTTATAAAATTACTTCAGTGAGCACTCACCAGTCTGGTAACAAGATGCAAATATAAAATTAGTTATTTGCACTTCTAAGAAAGGAATACAATGCAGTCTGTATAATTTCAAATTGCTAATTATAGTTCATAATAGATTCTGTGAATATAATTCAACACCAAAACCAAATTTCGATGCAACTGATTTTATCATTTTATAGCCTGATTGGAATGACAACCAAATTTTATCAAATTTGATAGTGCTTCATGAAAATCAACAAACAACTTCATTCAGTTGCAAATTACTAAATGTTAGCAGAGTATCACATGTGAGAAAACTTTTACAATTTAACTGCAAAGGCTAATGTCACGAAGTTTAGTGCAAATTCATTAACAATGACACTCAATTTTATGAGTAGTATCGCTACCATAAAATTCAATTAAAACAACGAATGCCAGTCATACATGAATCTCTAATAAGTAGTATGACAACCAAATTTTAGCATCAAATCATACATTACTCAATCTCTACCATGCAGTAAGATATGAAGTCGTCCACTCACCAACGCGATACTTGATTGCTGAAGTTATGTTTTGATCTGGGTTGGAATCATATATAAAAAATTCGGATGTTTAAACGCGAATCAAATTGCATAGTTTGACGAATGGGCGATTTATACGACGTGTTATTATTTTTGCTTCAAATTTGATGCTAATATCGTCTTGCCTGATTTCTTGTGGTCGATCTAATAATATTTTGGAAATTATCCATAAGAAATTGATTTTCATTCGATTCTTGATTTCTCAACTAGGAAAATCATATTTTGAATTTATGTTGATTGTTTGGTTGTCGAGGTATAATCGATCAACATTGAATTTAGTGGCTAATTTCCTCTTTATATATTTATATAAGTGGTAATTACACCACAACGGGTATATTTTTACCATATTTCACTTTTCCAGAAAAAAACTAATAATTTCACATTTCAGGTGCTTATTCATTTTAATTTATTATATAATAACTAACTTATTACACACTACCAACCACCCTGTCTATCCAATCAAAATCGCGCTCAAATGGATTCACTTTCCAATTTGAAAATATTCGACGATCAATTTCTAGAAAATCATCGAAGATGAACTTCAACAATCGGGACTGCAAGCTATATTTCGATGAACCCGGTGGCAGAATCATAGGCGGTGGTAACTAGTGGCTCACCCGATGGCAGAATCAAAGCTGAACTTCAGTCGTGCTCATCAACAATGATGCCGTTGTAGAGGCGTTATCGACTATGCGAGCGCCTCCTTCACAACCATTGTTAGCTCTGGTCTTCAAGACTGCGTCTATTTTTTATTGGTTTTGGGAATTTTAGTTGTTGGAGGTAGTGATTGTGGGTGAAATGGTGGTTTCAGTAGTGGTGATGGTTTTCTTGGTCAGAGATTTCGATGGTGGGTTAGTGGTGGTGGTTTGGTGTGAGGCGGTGGTGGGAGAGTGGTGGTGGTTCAGTGTGACTACAATTTGATTTTATGATCCATTGGACCCTGCTCCACGGCATTCATAATTGTTCGAGCTGGAGAATTAATCGACTGTCTAAAATGAAAAACCTATCTGCTCACTCTATCATATTGGCCTAACTATTCTCCTTGCAATTGGTTCATGTGTATGAGGTGGTGGTGGGAGAAGTGGTGTTTTTTCGGTGTGGGGAGGTGATGGCTGTGTGTTATGGTATATGGGTTTGTGTGACGACGGCGGTTGTTTGTCACTGGGGTCACATATATGTCAAATGGCACACGTTCAAGTCATAGGTCACATATTTGAACAGGCGGTAGTGATGCCTGGAGGTTTGCAATTTGTCTTTGTGTTATTGCACTTTGTTTTGGAGGTAGTTGTTGTAGATTGAGTTGATGATGTTTTTGTGGTGTGGTGGCGGTTTGATGATGTTTTTGTGGTGTGGTGTGGTGTTTATGGTTGTTGATGAGTGGTGATGAGATGGTGATTGTTTGTCGAAGGTTGCTGTCATGCTGGGATCACATACACGAGTCATAGGTCACGGGTCACATATACAAGCCACACATGTCACATGTTCGAAGGAGTAATCTGTACATGCAGTCTTGTGTTGTTGCGGCAGTACTTATTGTTCGTTTATATCGGTTGTGGTGGTGATGGTAATCTTCTCATTAGAAGGTTAATTAGACCCTAATATTGTGCAATGGAAAATAGTATTGTGTGATAGAGATATAAATTCAAGAGTTTCTAAAGGTGACGTGATGAAAAAACTGGAGGCATTGGAATGATTTTGGCAAAGGTTGGTTTGACAGTAATGTGTAACGGATGTGGTGGCTGGTATGGGTGGTGGCAGCTGAGTAGCTTTATGGTGCGAGAATCAAGTCACATGTCACACTTTATGTTAAAGTCAATGGTCACAGGTTACTGGTCACATATTTATTTCAAGCAATCACAAATCTACAGCTTATACCTTATATCACATGTCACACTTTGAAGTCACATGTTACAATTCATACGTTTTAGGTTTCAACAACACAGGTCACAAGTCTTATTACATAGGTCACATATCAATTTCAACAAGTCAAAGGTCACGGATTAGGTCACATGTTTAAGTAATTGATCACATATTCAAGTTATATGTCACATTTTCAAGTCACGTGTCTCACTTTGAGGTTACAATTGCTTCACGTCACAGTAATAAGTCAGAAGTCCAAGAAAATTGATCAGAAGCAATTAGTAAGTTACATATTTTATTTTTATTGATCTTCACATTTTTAAAAATTTTTGTCTATAAATTTCTCTCTCTCTCTCTCTCAAACTCAGTTCTCTGTTTACATATTCTAGAAGTGATAATAAGTCGGAGGTGGTGGTGGCGGTGGCGGTGGCGGTGACGACAACGACGGTATGACGAAGATGGTGGTGGTGATGATGATGATGTGATGTTGACAATGTGATGGAGTGGTGGAGGAGGTGGTGTTTGGTGGTTGGTGGTGGTGGTGACAACTATGATGAGGTGCAGTTTACTGAATTTTTGAATTTGGAGTAGTGTGGAGGTGGTGGAGGAGGTGGTGATAGAGATGATGAGCAATTTACAGAGTATTTGAATTTAAAGGTGGAGGAGGTGGTGGTGGTGGTGGTGGTGGAGGTGGTTGGTGGTGGTGGTGTGCAGGTGGAAGTGGAGGTAGAGGTGATTGACAACGATATGCAATTTACAGAATATTTGAATGTGGTGTGGGGGTGGGTGGATTTATATAATATATAAACTATAATATTTACCGATTCAGGTATTTTGAAATTATTTCCTTTTAAGTTTGAAATGTGGTATTATAATCACCTTGTTTGTGTATTATTCCCTTTATACAATGCCCTTATTTGGTATTCATTAAAATTTTTTTTTTTTTTTTTACAGTACTCAATCTCAACCCTCAATTAAAAGTCAAGCCCACAATAGTACTTAATCTCAACCCTCAATTAAAAGTCAAACTCACAATATTTGACTTTTCAATCAAATTTCAACCATCAGTTCTCCTAAAAATCACTATTAATTTCAAAAAACTCTTTTTAAATTAAACAATATCAAACACACTCAATATAACCCATCAAGAAACCCAATCAAGCCCAGATCACATAGCTTAGATCCAAAACCCAATTGGGTTGTCTTTTGTCCAATTTGTTAAATGTATAATTTCCACACTTAAACTAGTACTAGTATTTCTCTCGTACAATGTATGGAAGTTATTCAAAAATATCAATTTCGTTAAGTATTTGTAAAACTTTAATGCTTATACATAATTAACAAAAATTAAAAATGCATGAAAAATAATATTATAGCACAATAACTATTAAAATTTAATAAATAATATAATTAATTCAAATTATAATAGCTTATTTGAATAGTAGATCAATTTATATATTTAAATAATACATGATTGTTAATTTCAATAATTTTTATGAGCTATTATTAATTTCAAAGAAAATACAAATTTAGTAGTTTATTTAATGGTATATCATTTTTGATGTAATATTATGGTACAATAATAATAATTTTGTGAAAGACATCAATACATTTTTCACGATTTATATATCCTCCTCTCGTATTTAAGTTTTTCCACTTTTCATTCAAAAATATCAATCACAATAATTATAAATACGTGCTTAACTTAAACCCATGAATATTTGTATTTATGAAAAAAATTATATTTTTTTACCTATAAAATCAAACGGTCAAAAATAATAATTACGTAAATTTAGCAATTATCATGATATGACAACATGCAATGTTGGAGTAAAAAAAGTATACTGAAAATAGTATACCATAACACATTTACGCACCTATTAAAATTAAGAATTGTTGAAAAAATATAATGCATTATTAACCATAGTGTTTACATTTTTTGCATTTACCTCTCGTATTTAACATTTCTTCAAATTTCTTTCAAAAACATCAATCACAATAATTATAAACATGTGTTTAATTATATATTTTTTATACTTAAATCGGAATATTATTTATATTCAAAAGAATTTTGATAACATAATAGAAAATTATAAATTTCAAGAGAACAATAATTTACAAATATAAAAATAATAAATTTATATAGAAAGTTTAATCGAACAATTCTTCGCTTTCCATAGTATAAAAAACATATAATTTCTAGTTTATGTGTAGATTATTTTATTCATGTAAAATGTGCTTGTAATTTTTTTGTAGAATGTGTGGTAAATGATATTTTGAATCATGAATATCAAGATGAAATAAACATTACATAAATTAGATAAATATAAGCTTATGTATTTTAATGCAATTATTACAATTTATAAATGAATTTGTAAATAACATAATTTCTTAAACTACTATTTAACCACACACAATTTCTCTCAACTTAATCAAAACATGTTTTTTTTAAAACTCATTTTTTGCCACATTTTACTAATAAAATAGTTTACAAATAAACTAAAAAATTCTCTACTTTTAACCTTACATTCTGTAAAAAAAAAAAAAAAAAAAAAAAAAAAAAAAAAAAAAAATTACGATTTCAAATCTTATTATTTGAAATAGTGTGTCTATTATTATTATTATTATTATTATTATTATTATTATTATTAGTACCATGTTTGATATCCGACATTTCAAATAACGTGGTTTCTAAATTTTTTGTACAATGTGTGATCAAAATTTAATACTTGTACGTGTATCAAAAATTATTATGACAAAATAAAATAGACCCATCATTTCAAATAATGTGGTTTGTAAAATTTTTGTAGAATGTGTGGTAAATGATAATTTGAATCATGAATATCAAGATGAAATAGACATTGCATAAATTAGATAAATAAAAGCTTATAATTTTTACTATAACTATTACAATTTATAAATCAATTTATAAACAACATAATTTCTTCAACTATTTTTTAACCACACATATTTTCTCTCCACTTATTCAAAACTTATTTTTTGCCACATTTTACCAACAAAATAACATTCAAATAAAGTAAAAGAAATTCTATACTTTTAACTTTACATTCTGAAAAAAATTACTATTTCAAACCTCATTATTTGAAATAATTTGTCGCGTTATTATTAACCCCATGTTTGATATCCGTTATTTCACATAATGATGTTTGTAAAAAATTTATAGAATGTGTTGTAAATGATATTTTGAATAATGAATATCAAGATAAAATAGACATTGTGTAAATTAGATAAATATAAGCTTCTATTTTTAATGCAATCATTACAATTTATAAATCAATTTACAAACAATATAATTTCTTAAACTATATTTTAACTACACACATTTTCTCTCCATTTTTTAATCACACATTTTCTCTTATTCAAAATATTACTCTTTTTCAAAACTCTTTTTTAGCCATATTTTACCAATAAAATAATTTACACTGAAACTTAAAAAATTTTTCTACTTTTAACCTTACATTCTGAAAAAAATTACTATTTCAAATAATGTGATCTGTAAAAATTTTGTACAATGTGCGATCGAAATGTAATAATTGTACAAGTATTAAAAATTATTATGACAAAAAAAATATAAAAATATACGTAGCAAGACAAAAAAAAAAGTTGTTTGTTAAAAGTTTTATATTTAAAAATACATTTTTTATGTTTTCTTGGTTAAATGTGTAGTTAAAAAGTGGAGAGAAAAATATGTGTGGTTAAAAAGTGATTTGAGAAATTGTGTTTTAAATATGTTTTTTTAAACATGTTTGCCAAATAAAGGAAAGGGAAAAAAATGAAGTAAAAAAAAATCACGTATTTTTGAAACATGTCTGCCAAATAGTGATCTGTTCAATAACTCTATTTTATCGTGTATAAACGGAATTTTTTATTCATTTTCTAACATGTAAATCACATATTTTTGAAATACTGGATCACATTATTTTCTAAATTATAATAGCTTCTTTGAATAATAAAAGAAAATTTATATAATGAATTAATAAATTACCGTTATTTGCTTCTTATATTTTAAATTTTTTTTCTATGTTCCAACTTCCATTGGAAAATACCAATCACATAATAATATATAGGATAAATAATTCATAAAATATGATTTGTAAATTGTAATATTAAATATAACAAATGACAATATAATTATAATATTGATAGCTACACATATGGTGTATAATAAATTAAAATAAGAACAACAAATAAATAAAATATCTCGTCAAATAATAATATTGAATAACTATAAAATCAACATGAAATAGAGACATAATATGCTAAACTACTTTAAAATATCACTTTTCTTTTTCAAAAGAAAAAAATAAAGATATGATCAATAACTCTATTTTATCTTTTATAAACAGAATTTTTGTTCATTTTCTGACATGCAAATCACTTATTTGTCAAATAATGGGTACTTCTCATATTTTAACTTTTTTATTTTCCAATTTTCATTCAAAAACACCAATCAAATAATAATGCATAAGGTAAATAATTCATAAACATTAATATCTATATAAGAAAGCAAACAACAACAATAAACAAAAAACAAAAACAAAATAAATAGACATATGGCTGTCAGACTCCAGCCACACATTGTCAAAAAAAAAGTCTGAAATTGGATGTCAGACATCCCATTTCAAAAAAAAAAAAAAAAAGAAAGTGAACAGTAAATGGCTCTAACTTGTAGTGTAAGACTTTTGCACTTTCAAATATAGTATAGATATTTTCCTATTTCTATTCCCTGTGGGACTAGACAACATCCAAAAACTCATATTTCTATGCAAACACTCCAACGGTGAAATCCTTTACAATCTGGAGTAATTTATGTTTTTTTAGTTTCTATTGAAACTGAAAACTCCTAATTGGATTTTCCCTATTGAAGTATATACATTACAGTTTTGAAGGAATTGAAGCTGAACAAGCGACAAGCCTTATGAAAACTTCCATGGATCTGTTGGATTAGGTAGTTGGTTTTGCAATCTTTGTTAATAAATTAGTGCTGCGATCTTTGAATTCTTATTGGGTGTCTCTCAAACGTTTCATGCTTATATCCTTCAATTAAGAATGCCTTTGGCAGCTTATTCTTGGGTTTGGTTAGTGGATGCAAAGGGCTTAATTCCTTTCTCCTCAAAGAATATTCTACCCAGTGGCAGATCCAAGATCCTTGTTCAGTTAGAGCGGTCGTTGACCACTTGACCGTTGACTTTTACTGTCAATGATCGCTACAGCGAGATCGTTTATTATTATCTAGCTAAAGAATTTTAAAACATGAATGATGTA
This sequence comes from Ligustrum vulgare, assembly GCA_963555705.1. NCBI lineage: Eukaryota > Viridiplantae > Streptophyta > Magnoliopsida > Lamiales > Oleaceae > Ligustrum > Ligustrum vulgare. The sequence continues at coordinate 69,260,988 of OY743168.1, read as the reverse complement.
TTCACTGTTTATATTTCATTTTCATATCAATTTGCATTTCCAGATTCCAATCAAAGCTTCATCAAATTTCAAGCCATAAGTTTAAGTTTTAATAAAACTATGATGTACCAACACCAACAAATAACATCTTAGAAAGTCAGTATTCAGATTCTCAAGCAAAGCAAGTATTTTTATCAATGAAATCATAAATAGAGATTTCATAAAGAATTAGCAAAATACCAAATGGAGGTCACTAGTGGAGGGGCAGGTAGTGCGACGAACCACTGGTGAAGGCAAAAATATATGCATTTCTTACAAACTAGATAGTATTAAAAACCAAAAATATTAGATTCCTCATCAAAAAAAATTCAATAATCACATGGTGAAAACATAAAAATTGAATACATCAAAGCACCAAGAGTAGAGGAAGATGTATACACTCATAGACTTATACATTTATCACGCCTCTATACATAAAATTCAGTTGCTCATACCACTTTCCCAAACTCCATTAATCAGGACAATACCCACTTAGCATACAAAATACTCGTAAACACAGAAAAATGAAAATCCAAACTTACAAAACTCGAAAAATTTCGAAAGACCCATAGACATATCTCTAATGTCCAGATCATTACTGTGCAATCCAGAATTTCAGGCAACAATGCAAGCCCCAAGTGCAGAGAGAAGATGAGGAGCGGCGCTGCGGCTATCAATAAAATATCCCCTCGTCGTAGTTGCAAATATTGCAACTTTGGCAGACAAGGTTAAATCTGGTCAATTTAGTTGGGCCACTTTGCAAAATCCAAATAGAAAAAAAATTGCCCAAACATTCCTGGCCCAATCCCCCAATTTCTCATCTTCTTCCTACAGATACCAGACTGCTTCCGGCTAAACGTTCGTTGGCGATCTGAGATTTTCTTTTTCCGGTGAAGCCAGCTAGCGAGGTCGCGCTAGCTAGCCATATACTGGATCCGCCTCTGATTCTTCCACAAGTCGAATTCTTAGTAGCTAGACCTATAGCTGCCATGATTTTATTGTGTCTTGTCCAGAAAATAGTTAGTTCAATGAAACTTGAATATCGAACCAAATAAATTTAGTCTCTGTTTGGCAACTCATTATAATAGACAATAATTACAATTTATAATTTACACAATTTTTCAAATCACTTTTTAATCATACATTTTTTCTCTCTCCAATTTTTAACCAGAAATCTGAAGTAAATGGCAGCTACTCATTATAATGAGTTACCAAAGAGAGGTGTACCAACCAAAGAGAGGTGTACCAATTAAGAGTAGGTATCATGTCAAAAGAAGAAATATCTTGAGTTATAGGAAAATGAATGGACTATAAAAGTGCGAGTACCAATGAAAAGAGCTGTTGAAACATATGAAAATCGTAACGGATCACTTGATATTATGACGCTCATTTTAATGGACGAAGAGAAGTTATTATTGTTATGGAAATAGCTATCTTCATTTGCTGTCTTGATATAAATATAAATTAACATTTCTTGTTTATTTCAATTATAAATGAATTCAATATACTTCAATTTTTTATTTTTTTATTTTTTTTTTAAAAAAAGGTGGACTATATTACAAGTGTTATTGGACAATGAAAATATTTCTCCACTAGAGAATATTACAACAAATGACAAAGCATTCCTTATTCAAAATGAATCAGTTAAACCAGTTAAAAATAACTGGTGCATGTTCAGTTTGAAATATCATTATTGTTATTATCCAATTTTTTGAGGAAATGCTACTTTATCACCCTTAATTGTCACGTTAGATGATCGAATCTTTATGTGTTGTTGATTTTAGAGTTGATGTGATGAGTAAAATAATAGATTGCTACCATGTGCACAAGTGTAAAACTTTATGTCAAAGATTATGTTCCTGTAGCATGATTAATTTTTTGAATCTAAGGATTGTATGCGGATGAAAAGTAGGGTATAAAGATTTTTTGATTTCGGCCGAAGAGCTCAAAATCTCCGTTCGATGGCCATACATTATTTCACTACAAGACAAAATCAACCAAAAAATTAATGTACACAATTTTTCGTACCACTTTTTAACCATCCTCATTTTCTCTCTCCAATTTTTAACCCCACATCTTACCTAGAAAACATAAAGAAATCAACCAAATAATTTACACTCCTCTCTCCAAATTAAATCTGGCAAAACAGACAAAAATGCCAATATCTGATTGGTAGTGATCTTTTTTATATAGGTTTTTTAGTAACTAATTGTCTAAACGTACTTTACACGTTAATTGTCCATACAAGTAATTTTTAAAAATTATTTTCGACAAAAATTTTGAGTTTTTTCTTAAGAAAACTAACCAAATATGCAAGACAAATATAATTAAAAAAATCTAATAATTTTTATTCTGAAACCATATTTTACTCTCTCAATCAAAACATTGGCTAGACCCACTTATTTGATGAAAGCAAATATAAGTTCACGTTGAGAATAACATCAATAATATTTGAAAATAAATACTAGGTTTTATTTATATAATATTTGAAATATCATAGAGAAAGAAAAAAAATGTCAATGAAGATTTAACTTGTGTTTGGGACCCTTTAATTTAAAATTTTAGTTCTCTTTCCACTTTTCAACCATACATTCTCCAATAAAATAATACTACACGTATACCCAAAAGTTAACATCATTTTTTAGTCACACATTCTCCCAAAATTACTATTCAAAATCGCACTATTCAGAAAATATGGGGGCCAAACACAGGCTTAATACCAAGTATTTCATAACAAAGTTTGACACTGTGGAAATTCATCAATGCGTAAACTTGATAGATGTCATCTTTATTCTCTTCAATATTGTTGTTTGTCATCAAGTTGATTTCAATTTCATCGTACACGTTCGAAATTGTATGATTACTATTGATCTAATTTTTTCAAGATAAAGTTGATATACTTTCATTTCTGAAGCGTGGGAGTAAAATTTTCAATTGTAACTCAAAATAATGCAGCAAGAATCTGGTGCTCTGCAAGTATTGGAAAAAAACATATTTATTTAATATCGAGAAGTTATTAAAATAAATAAAGATAGATAAATATAATGGGATTAATTAGAAATTCAAAATAAGTTCTAAAACTTCCATCGGTACATAATTCATATAGGTTTCAATGGAATCTGTACACATATTGAAAAATTTTATACTTCAATGTTCATCATGTGCGATCGAATCTCGTAGCAACACATGATTGATACTTTTATTTGTGGACAAAACAATTCGATTTATTAAAATTCCAAGTTTGAGAATAAATAATTGTATTAATATAATTGTATTTGTAGATTTTTTTCATTATTTCGTTTATGATGGTGTATTAATATAATTGTATTTGTGCTTAGTGAAAATAAATAATAATTTGAAATAAACAAAGAAAAACAAAAATGAGAATTGAAAGTTTAGACTTCGTTTTAAAGACTTTTAGTGAAAAAGTAAATAGTTTAGATTGTAAATGTATTGAGATTAATGACATTGTTGATAAAATGGAAAAAATAATATTTAAAAATAATCATTCATTAATTAACATTAAGGGTACATATGAAAATATAAAAAGTCGTAAGGGTAGAAACGTCAAAAAAAAAATTCTGTTTAAGCCATTTTTATAAGTTGTATGTATAAATGTATTGGTGCATTATGACTAAGCTTTTACCATTTCATCATGCGTTCAAATATTTCGCAGATGCTATAGATATTGTGATAAATTGTAAGGCAACCTTTAAGCATCAAAGTAGAGAAAAATGAGACACGTAAAATTAATATAAGAGAAATAATGCTTAACGATGGCTGATATATATTATAGTTGTGCATTTTAAATAATTTATAGCAACTTATTATTAACGTTGTATAACATTTGTACGTGGATAGCACGTGCTTCATCTATTGCCTCCAACAAAGAGAATGAGGGACGCATCAATAGTAGTTGATTTGAAAACCATAATTCATGGAAATATAGATGAATTAAATTGTACGTTCAAAGCAATAATTGACGAAGTCATCAACAGAGGACAACCATAGCAGGAGAATTGTGAAATATGCAATGGAAATGTAAATTCAGAAATGGACAATGATGCATTTTTACTTGACAAATGTGAAAATAAAAAAGTATCACTCATTATAAAAAGTGTGTGTGTGTGTGTGTTAAGTCTGGCGGTTTCCAATGGAATTGATGAACATGTTACATTGTTTTATGCTTTTAGATTATTTAATTGGTTGCACTGTGTTAGAACATGAACATGAAAAAGGTACAACCTGTTTTTCCATTTTCCTGTCAATTATGTTGGTTAACATTTAAACAAAACTCTTACATTATTAATTATTAACGAATATACAGTGTGGATCAAAGGAGAAGTGTAAATACTACAGGACTCTTATGACATGCCAAGACGAAAAATACATTTTTTTTTGGTGAAAACAGACAAAAAAAAACTTAGCGAGATAGGGCAGGAAAGTATATATTTGCACAAGAAATATGAAAATATGAACTGTTGAAAGCATCAAATGTGAAATGTGAGTGCCCCCCTCCCAAAAAAAAAAAAAAAAAAAAGAGTTATTTTTATTTTATCATTCTCGGTACATAAATATATATTTGATTTGTCACACTATGATTTTTGAGTTATTTGGCATGTCAAGTTTTTTTATTTCATCGGATTAGGGGAGTTTCTATCAATAGTTAAGATAGAGTCTTTACCTTGCGTGCCTTTGATGATTGATTGAATGAGTTTTGTTGGTAACGCCTCTAGATTCTTTTGTAGTTTCTTTTCTTTCTTCAATTTTAATGTTGGGTTGTCTATTGATTTTAATCACTGGTATTCATTAAGTTGTTCCCAGATATACGGTTGGTGTAGTCGCAATCTCTGTTGATATATTAGATGTTGAATTGTAATCTAGATAGAAAGAACTAGCCGAATTTGTTGGGTTTTTTTTTTTAACAGAACTGGTATCAATTCACTGCTTTGCACGGAAGAACAATATGAAATGTTTTTACTGTAAATATCATTATAAAATAGGAAAAACAAATTGAACAAATTAAATAATTTACTTTGATTAATAATACAGAATATCAACAAATGCTCAAAATAGAAATTAATTACAATTCTCATCAATTTTGAAAAACCTCTTTAAATAATACATTGTTTGTACAGTTTGTAGTTTCTTACATCCGTGTGATACACGAAAATTGCTATAGACAAGACATATTTAAACAATTGCTCAAATTTAAATTAAATAACGTAACAAATTAAATGTATGTGGTCCTATATAAATAAATGTAACAAATTAAGCAATATTGACGATGCACGAAAGTGAAAATTAAGTGTTTTAGAGATTGGACTGTAAATATATCAACTCCATTTTTGGAATTAAAGCTCAATATATGAAAATTTTTTTTAAAAAAAACTTTTGAACTACAAAATTAGGCTCATACAATACATGTGCAAAACTTAACTTACAGATTCTCTTTAAGATCGACGCTTTCTTTTCATATATTGTTTTCTCATCATATTATTCCCAAAAAGAGGTGTATGATAGATTTTTTTGATATAATTTAATTTTTAAGCATTAATTATTAATTTAAAGTGTTTTTCTAAAAAAAAATAATCATTAATTTTAATAAATATTGTTACATTAATTGATTCTTCTTTTTTCATACTAACAATTTCTTTATTCATATTGTTACATAATTATTTTAATAAAAATTATATGACCTAATTGTTAAAATCTATAATATATTTTTGCATATTTTATTTATTTAAATTTATAATAAAAATAGAAAAATGAACAGAATTAGTAAATAAATATAAAAAATGTAAAAGTGATGAATGAATTGAAGAAATCTGAAATTTGTAAAATTAACCCAACTTAATTGGATTTTCCTTAAAAATTCATATAGTTATTATTTATTTTAATTTGATTTTGAAAAAATCAGAACAGAAATTAATCATCTATGACTAAAATGAAATTAGTTAACTAATTATAGATAATATTATACGACTAAATGATATAATTTAAAATGAATTAGATATTGAGGAAAAATAAAAATATAAAATAAAATTTTACCTTTAAATTTACAATTTACTTTCACTTATTAGCTTGCATTAAACTTATCATTATGATCTTTAATTTGACATCCAAATTAAATATTTTTCGATTTCAAAATAATATAATAATTAATAAAAGAATAATAATAAAATAGACTAAATTACATTTTAATGTTATTAATATTATAGCACGGAAGCCAATGCAATTAATGACACATGTAAAATAATAATTACTAAAATATTTAATATACTATTTTTTAGTAAAAAAATTTCAAATTTAGAAAGATTTTTTGGCGGGAAACTATGTGTATATTTTGGTGATGGCTATATATATATATATATATTAAGATTAATACTTGACGATTTGTTGTAATTTTTATTCTTTAGTTTTGAATAATAATTTATTGATTTTTGGATACAAAGTGAGAGCTTGTTTGAGTTGAGTAGTGCACTTGCTCAGGATGTTTGTATTACCAATCTTTTGATATTTTGAGAAAAATACTTTTACTACACATTTTTGTTTTAGTAGATTTTATTCATTTAATGATTATTCAAATGTTGGGGTTGAGTGGAAAACAGAGGGGGTTGGAGTTTTTTATGGCATGATGTAATTCACGGTTTGAGATATCACTCCAAACAACAGAGTCAAGCATCTTTGGTATATCAGAACAAAGAAGTAAAGCTGAGTTATTTGGAAGAGCAAAGTCAATAATTTGGGATGAAGCACATATGACAAAGCAGTTTGCAATTGAAGTAGTTGATAGATCCTTAAGAGATATGACGGAAAATTGTAAACCATTGGGTGGATAAGTTTTTATGTGTTTGGAGGTGATTTTAGACAAGTGCTTCCTGTAGTGTCTTGAGCTGCGAGGTAAAAAGACAACGAATATCAATTTAGTGAGATCGTATATGTTCGCTAACCGCAAGTAATAAAGTGGATTTAAGTCCAGTATACTCACAGAAATTTTGTAAATTGTATTTTTAGACTACAAATCTTCACCGGAACTAAAGAAAGCTTTGATTTGAGAATTTTTTTTATTAAAAACTAAATTAATGATTAAACTAAAAATGACGAGAAAATTTGATTTAAAACAATAAAAAACAAGTGTGTTAGAATTATGAATCCATTTTAACTACATCATCCATATTTTGACCAAATCATTTAAATACAATTCATGGGTTTTGAAAATCCGTGTTCCTAAAGTTATTTAAATCCCCTTTCAAGTTATGCATAAAAATATTTTCCTACATGCAAATTGACATATTTCTATAACAATTAAAACATACAGAAAAGCATTAAAGGACTTGTGAACACTTTTGAAGGTAACACAAAGCATATGGGTATAATTCTATTCCATATCAGACTTGTGACAATTAAATAACATCTAATGAATTCCTACTCTTTCGAACATAAGAAAACATCAAGACGATCACACAAAAGTTGGCCAAATAATTGCATAATAATAAAAACACTATTTAATTGCATCAAACACATAAACTGCTTAAATTAAATGACAAGTCAAAGCATGGAATCAAATAGTTAAAATTTCATCACAATCCTAACACTAGAAACTTACCCTAGAAACATAATTGAAAATAAATAACAACAATAATAGAAGGATATCACCACGTTCATCTTCTTGGAATTGTATCTTCAATCGTGGTCTTGGCCTTGCATGGATCTCTTAGCACTTTGACAACATTTTGACATGAAATATGATAATTGGGAACCCTAAAAAAGTGTCCCAAGTCTGTTATTTATAAGTTTTCCTGAAGCCTAGGTCAAAAGAGGAGAAATTCTGTTGAAATCTGCAAAAAACCCAGTTGTATAGCCCATATTTTAACCATGCGATTGCGTGCCTTTAACTCGCCATCACACGATTATGTCTTTTACATTTTTCCTATTCTGGAACAGTTTATGCAATCACGAGCTTTTCGTCCTTACGATCGCGCGCTTCAACAGTGAAGTACAATTTCCATCTTTTGATGTACTATAAGTTGGTCTTCAAGATTTATTTGAAATCTGCAAAAAAACCAGTTGTACAGCCCAGATTTTAACCATGCGATCGCGTGCCTTTAACTCGCGCAATCACACGATTATGTCTTTTGCATTTTGCCTATTCTGGAACAGTTCATGCAATCACAAGCTTTTCATCCTTGCGATTGCACGCTTCAACAGTGAAGTACAATTTCCATCTTTTGACAAGTTGGTCCTCAAGATTTATTTACACAGCAGGTCCCTCAACTTCTGATTGTTGCAATTAAGCACCTAAACTTCTAATTTCTTCCAAATTTGATTTCTTCTTCGACTTTTCTTCCAATTAGCCCTTTATTTTACTTCATCAACTCTTCATTTGCACACTTTAGTACTTTTATTATCTAATTGACTTTACTCTAATTCCTTTGTTTTCTCAATTTTGGGACTATTTCTGAAATATAAATAAATAATAAAGGAATCAATAGCAATATTCTCAAACAATCATACAAAATCCTAATTTTAGGATAGAAATAAGTGTATAAAGTACACTTATCAATATCTATGGGAAAATTGTTGTTACTCAAACTTACAAAAAAAATATGAGAGCACTATGTGATTCGAGTTTAACAAAATTTCTCCTGGGAATCGATGATGGACACAAAATTTCTCCTGGAAATTGATGATGGACAAGAACTCACTGAAGATCTAATTTCAATTTTTGAAGAAATGTCCATTTAAGAAGCAAATAGCTGCTTATCAGAAACAATATTAGTTCATAACATATTTCTAAGGTTTTGAGCCAGTATTCTCACTCTCACGAATATATAATAAATAGAGCAATTCTAGCAACAAAAAATGAATATGTTGATCATCTAAATGAAGAGCTCACATAAATTTTTCCCAGAGAACCTGGAGTATACATGAGTTTTGACGAAGCTGTTGATAACGCTAGTAATTATTGGGGTACTTTAATGTGTACCACAAAAGTGTTAATCAAATCTGTTGACTACAAAATCCGGCTGGACCTTGGATCAACACGTCTCAGCTCCTCCCTCTTGAACACGTGGATCTCCTGCGCAATAGGACAAACAATCAGCTTGCAAAGGGGGCCGAGGTGGCTCCCGTTTGCACTCTGATGCCTAAGTCAGCACTCATTTTTGGCAAATGTGTATATTGGGTGCGGGAAATATAAGTGTGTAAAAGAGAGAAAAGGGAGTGAGAGAAGTATATTATCAATAGAGAGAAAATTGCTAACCCCCCTCTGGGAGACTTACCTGTTCTATTTATAGTTACATTCATTTATTATTATCATGACACGTGTTTGGTCTTTACACGTGGCTTCTCCCTATCTGTTGGTCAAGTTAACCATTTAGTTGGGCATAATCATTACAGTCTACTATAGTGTTATGGCAGCTATCGCATCAACGATAAAGGCGTTGTCCCATCAAATTGCAGTTTGCTTATAGTTCATGTGCTGGTGACGTTTCTGCCATGCCTAAATGCCCGTCCTTGAGGTTGCTTCGGACGATGCCGCTTATGGAGACGGTTCGGCCATAGGAGGGATGTGCCTCGGAATGCCTCAGCCAAATAATAACCCCTTAGGTGGGGACCTACTTAGGTGGTTATTAGGTTCCATGTGTGACACGTCATGCGTAATTAGGATGTGGTCGCAACACTAGTCCCTTAAATATGGTTGGTTCATTCATGTGCGATCCATATTTGTCGTGCATTAATAACTTTGGAGAGATTACTCCTTTGGGTTCCTCGCAATTACGGCTCATGAGCTGTAACCTTTACCACGAATGGCTATTTTTCTTTCAAAATGATGCCGCTTGGCGCTTCATTTTGTTGACCTATGGTCAATTTGACCTTATTGTTTTGATCATAACAAACAAGAATTTATTGTGTTGCTAACAAGTGTACTTCAAGTGTTTCATGTAATGATAAATATTCAAAGCACTCAATGTTCAAAACGTCTCTCAAAGATATAAATCAAAATTATGTGATCGAGCACATGAGACGCAAAGAAGATCATGAAAGAATTGAAGATATTCAAAGGATCAAAATTGAGGTTGAAAAGCATGACATGAAGATCAAGAATTCAAGCATACAAGATTAAGAGTTTATTTAACATATGTAAAGGTATAACACTCTCAATCTTTAGCGATGAAATTCAACGAGCTCGAAAATGATTTTTTATGCATCAAAAACTTATTTGAAAATTCATCAATTGCATAAAAATGATTTTTCAAATCATAACATGAAATAGTTTTTGGAAAAATAAACTTTTTGACAATAAAATAAAATTCATGTTTTTATACTTTCGGTCGACCGAAAGTATACTTGATCGACAGAAAGTCTGGTCGACCGAAATAAGCTGATCAACCGAAAGTTCAACGGTTAAAAATGCAACGGCTATATTAATGTTTCGGTCGATCGAAACTCCAGAACCGGTCGACCGAAACTGGCTGAAGTTGAAATTTTTCATCTATAAATAGCCATCACATTTGCATTCAATTTGAACAACTTAGAAAATACTTTGTACAAACTTTCTTGTGAAAATTCATTGTTCTTACTTGGTATATATTCATCTTTTATTTTCATAAAACTTTGATTGATCTAAATTTTGTTTTATCAAATTCATCAAAGTTTTTGGAAGAAAGTTTTGTGAAGATTCTTGGTTTTATATTGTTTAAACTTCTTCAACATCTTCACATTATATTGGAATTGAAGTATAAGTCTCTCTTTGTTCTAAACTTGTTTTAATCTTTTAAAAGAGAGAAATTCCAATTAAGGAACTTTGATTATTGGTGCTACATTATTCATCATCATTTGATTCATCAAAGTTCCATTGCCTAAACACTTTGAGCTTAACTTATTGTTAATTATTCAAGTGTGGCATCTCTTGGTACTTAATTTGATTCAATATTTTTAACAAGAGATCATTTGAAAAACTTTGTTTGATTGCATTGAACTTTTCATTATCATTTGCATCAAAGTTTTTCTCTAACACTCGAGCTTAATTCATTGCTATCTATTGAAGTGTTAGCCTAACTCTCTCGGTACTTAATTTGAGTATATCATTTGTCAAGAGAGTTATTTCAATTGTAAATTCAATTCATTATATCTTGTGGTTTCGAGAGCCTTGTCAAAACTCGATTGTTGGTTTCGAGAGCCGTGTGAAAACTCGATTGTAAAGGATAGGCGCTCCTTGTTGTAAGTCGCCTAAGGATTTGGTACTCCTTGTTGTAAGTTACCAAAATAGTGGATTTGGCCTTGCTCGTGACGGAGAGCTCGGTAACGGGGTAGATCACGTTGGTTGATTGAACCTCCATAAATCGCGTTTGCACTCTCTTATCCCTTTTACTTACGTACATTGCACTTACTCTATTCTATCAATTTATATTGTGCAACATTATATCTAAGTGCTATACTTGCCTTATCAATTAAGTTTACACATATATAGAACACTACATTGATAGATTAGTTACTTGTAACACTAAGTGCTCATATTTGTACCCATTGGTCTTTAAGTTTGAGATTATTATCGAAAAAGTTTTATAAACCAATTCACCCCCCTCTTGGTTAGTTTACTCTTGGGCTAACAATTGGTATCAGAGCTTAGGTGCTCATTTTTAAAAGATTTTACAATCTTGAGTAAATGGCTAACCATAATCTTGAGGGGCATTCTACAAATCGTCCTCCTTTCTTTGATGGTACAAATTATAATTATTGGAAAACTAGAATGACGATTTTTATTCAATCCATTGATTATAATATTTGGGATGTCATTGAATCCGGTCCTCATGAGCTTACTATGGTCATTAAGGTTGATGGAAAATCGGATCAAACTATTTTAAAACCTAGAGAGGAATATGATGATAATGATAGAAGAAAATTGACTTTAAATGCTAGAGCAAAAAATATACTTTATTGTGCTTTGGATAAAAATGAATTTAATTGTATTTGCACATGTGATTCCGCATTTGATATTTGGCATACATTAGAAATCACACACATGGGTACAAGCAAAGTGAAAGAAACTTAGACAAATCTTTTATTTAAAGATTTTGAAAATTTCTTTATGAAGCAAGATGAGCCCATTACTTGCATGATTACTCGTTTTACCGATATTGTAAATGGTCTTAAAGGCTTTGATCATAAATTTACTAACGGTGAACTTGTGAGTAAAATTCTTAGGTCTCTCTCCCAAGAATGGAATCCATTAAGGATGTTGATCGAAAACACGATAGACGTCAATACACATCCATTGGAGGAGCTTTATGGAACATTGATGATTTATGAGCTCAACAATGCCGAAACAAAGGAGAGGACAAGAAAAGGAAAAGAAGAGGCCAAGCGCGAAATTGATCTTAAATCATTACATGGTAAATGCTGCCCACCGGATGGCCAAGTAGCGGTACTTCTTGACGTTTTTTCGTGTGGGATACGCTTGCCTCTTCATCCATTCTTTAGGGCTCTTCTTCGTAGTTATAATGTATGCCCATACCAGGTAGCCCCAAATTTCTGGACCCAAGTGATGGGGACCTGGTTAATTTGGCAGGAGGTCAGTCCGGAGTATCCAATTTCTCTTTACATCATCCACACACTTTATGTGTTGAAGAAAACTGCTAGGAGAGAAAAAGATACAAGGCCAGATGTGAGGGACTGGTACTACCTAACCCCCAGGGGACAATATCCACCCATCATCACCGGGCATCCAACGTCCATCAAGAATTGGAGAACCCAATGGTTTTGGGTCGGCGGGGATTGGCAATGTACTCCTTCGGATCCGGTCCCTGAGATAACAGTTCCCTGAACCCTTTCTCTGCCCCGTGAGTTCTTATAATCTCTTATGCGGATGTACCACCATATTTACACTCGGCTTCTTATTACCTTTTGTGCTTATATAAATGGTCCTTTTGATCTTGTAGGACAAACATACGCCCATCAGCTCCCGCCGAAGGATCTGGAAGTTGTGAGGAAGCTTTTTGGGTATCGCGGTGACTTTCAAAAGGTTATCTCCTCAAAAAGGCTTTTCGTCAACCACGGCTTAATGCGGGATATGGGTATATTCACTTCTTTCTCTTATATTTATGGATCGGTTCATTCTACATTTTGTGACTTAGCGCATTCCTTACAGGGTCAAGAGAGTTCCCGAAGATATCCCTGAAGGGCTTGAAGGCCAAGAAGATTCCTCCTATTCTTGCTGCCAGGAGTGACGAGGAAAGGAAGCAAAGGTCCGTATTCACGGGCTTCCACCTGGAGGCCACTAAAACGACAGCTGAAGCTTCAAAGGAAGCCTTCAAAGGAGCCTCTACTTCCAGGCAACTGGGTCCGCCACCTCTTCCAGACCCTTCTGACTCAGTACCAACTGTTCCGAAACTCCTTGCCGTAAAGAAGGAGCATGGCCGTAAAATGGCCGAGGGGCAGGAGAAGGAGAAGAAGACGAAGAGAAGGGAGCAGTCAAAAATCCCCCAGGCCCCTTCTGAGGTGGTGAGTATTGAGGAGGACGAGGTGTTGGAAATAGCTGCTGAGGAGTAACCACCCTTAAAGAGACTAAAGAGGGGTGGTAAGGGCCAATCCAGCAGAGCAGGGGTTCCTTCAGATATCCCTCCTGCAGACCTTCCTGGACCCGGTGAAGGCACCGAAGCTTTTCCTAAATCCCCTCCAGGTCAAGTGGAGGAAGCTGACCAATCCATAGCGTCGGAGGTGGCTCGGATTAAAGAGGGGTTTGTCCCTAAGCCGTCTATTTTGGATTCCGACGGACTGGCATCTCTCCCGGGGTATGCTGCTAAGGCAGCCATTTGCGGTGGATGATTTTTGGACAGAAGGTGGGAATCTTTTTCCTCCAAAAGCACTCCCAGTCAAATGCTGCTCGCCATCAAGGCTTTGAGCGCAAGGACTTTAGCTCTCGCGGACGATCTGGAGGGGCCGGTCAAGGAGCTTGACCAGAGGGAAGAAAGCACTAAGGTGGCCCTGCGTAATGCGGATGGCATGGTGCAGGAGATCAAGGAGCTGAAGAAAACTCTCTCTTCCACCCGAAGGTCCCTCCATGAGGCGAAGAGCACATCCAGAGCCCTTAAGGAAGATAACGAGTAGCTAAAAAAGGACCTTCATTCTTACGAGAGGCTGTGATTAACGAGAGAGCAAGTTTCTCCATATCTGGGTAACGCGTCTCGGCGTCCAGCATAGCTTTGCTTATATAATATACTGGCAACTGATTCCCATCCTCCTCTCTGACTAATACTGAGCTAACAGCCTCTTTTGATACAGCCAAATATAAGTAAAGAGGCTCGCCAGCCTTCGGCTTTGATAGCGAAGGGGGACGTCCCAAAGAAGCTTTCAGGTCGGCAAACGCCTGCTCGCATTCTGGTGTCCATTGGAATCGCTTTCCCCCCTTTAGGACCTTGAAAAATGGCAAGCATTTATCAGTGTATTTTGAGACGAATCGATTCAGGTCCGCAATTCTTCCTGTTAGGCTTTGCACTTCTTTCGGATTCCGAGGCGACTGCATGTTTAGCAAAGCATTGATTTTGTCCGGATTGGCTTCGATCCCCCTTTTATTCACCATGAATCCGAGGAACTATCCAGATGCTACCCCAAAGGCACACTTCGCTGGGTTCAGTTTCATCCGATACTTCCTCAAAACATCGAATGCCTCTGACAGATGGAGGATGTGATCCGCAGCAACCATGCTTTTGACTAGCATGTCGTCAACATATACCTCCATGGTGTTCCCCTACTGTTCTGAAAACATGCGGTTCACCAGCCTCTGATAGGTAGCTCCCGCATTTTTCAAGCCAAATGGCATAGCTCTATAGCAATAGAGTCCTCTATCTGTGATAAATGAAGTATGCTCCTCGTCCGACTCACAGGTGGGGATTTGATTGTACCCGGAGTAGGCATCCATGAAGCTTAGCAGCTCGTGTCCAGCCGTGGAGTCGACCAACTGATCAATCCGGGGCAGTGGAAAGCTGTCCTTGGGACATGCCTGGTTCAAGTTGGAGAAATCAATGCACACCCGCAGTTTCCCATTGTGTTTTGGTACCAAAACAGGGTTTGATACCCACTTCGGATAACGGGACTCTCTGATGAAACCATTTTCCAATAGCTTTGTGACCTCGTCTTTTAAGGCCTCATAGGTCTTCTCTTTGGCTATGTCCAGGACATCGGGGATCAATCTGGAGTCTGTGAAAGGCTTCTTTAGGATCGATCCCAACCATGTCGCTGTGTTTCCATGCGAAAACATCAAGATTTTTGAGTAAAAAGCTCTTCAATTTATTTTTGTATTCAATTGGTGAGTCTAATCCGATCTGCAATTCCTTGATTGGATCAAATGGGTCTACACCGAAGCATTCTAACCTTTCTGCCGGGTTGGAGCAATTGTCACCTGACATTCTTGGGTCCAGATTTGCCAAATCCTCTTTAAGTGTCATTGTAACATCCTTACTTCCCGAAAGCCCTTCACCCAGTCTTTCAAGGTCTGGGGCAGCCTCGATCATGGCTACGTCACTGATCATGTTCAAGCTTCGATCTTGGAACTTTCGGATTGCATTTGTGTAACAAGCCCGGGATTCTGTTTGGCTTCCCCTTACAGTTGCAACGCCATGCTCCGTGGGGAACTTCATGCAAATGTATTTGGTATGCGTTACAGCCCCCAAGTCAATAAGACCAGGCCTCCCAATTGAACCATGACAGGAGGAGATTTTGTCAACCACCAGAAACTCCATGGGGATTCTGGAGAGAGCCGGTGCTTGTCCTACTTCAGTTATGAGGGTTATGGATCCTCTGGGGGTTATGCTGTCCCCCGTAAATCCATAAATTGGATCAGGGACTGGAATGAGTGGAGTGTTGATCCCCATCTTATCAAAAGTTACCCCGTAAATCACATTTACCGAGGCACCATCGTCCACCATCATCCGTGATAGACCATTCCAAGCCACCACCACTCTGATTACCAATGCGTCGTTGTGCGGGAAGTGCACTCCTACAGCATCGTCTTGTGTGAATGTGATAGATTCCGTCCGAGGTATCCCAACCGGATGTGAATGAATATGATAATTCACGTTGGCGGGCTGCTTGGCCTCCCTTATATACCTCTTTTTGGAGTTGTTTGTGCTCCCACCTGGGTGGGGGCCTCCCAGTATTGTGTCAATTTCACGAATGGGAAGGTCGGCCACAGGCACAGGTGGTTCCCATGTATCTTTAGCATGTGTCGGGGCGGTATCCTGGCCCTTATTTCTGTCTCTTTGACGGTTTTCAATTCTTTCCTTAGTTGAATTCTTCCACGGAGCTCTCTAATCAGCTCGGTTGAACTTTTGACCACCAGATTTTTGAGTTCTTCCTGTATCGGGGGGAAAATCATCCCCCTTTCTTCCCTGTGCCTTTTGGTCAGCTAACATGTGGATCTCCCTGCAATCCTCCGTTGCGTGACCGTAATATCTGTGCTAGGCGCAGTAGGCCCCTATCATGGGCTGTTTTCCACTTCGGTCGATTTCCACTCTCCCTTGAGCCATGGGGGGATTTTGAGAAGGGGTATTAGAGTGTAAGTGAGGGACAGATTCCGTGATTTCCGATGCAAAGCTGGATCCTGTCCCCGGGAACGGACGAGCCGCACCACCTCGGTTACCGACCCTATCCTTGTTCCCTCCTTTCTTGAGGTCCGCTTCATTGGAATATCCAAGGTTATATCTCCCTCGGGGATGATTATCTTTGGCCCTATCCATTTCCTCCGATACAATCTCTTCCTTCATCAGGTCTACCAGGGTATTGTAATCCCTTGATTTCCTGCTCCGGACATCCCTCCAGAACATGCTGGTCATATCTAGCCCTCCTTTTAAGGCGGAAAACATCTCCGCTTCTGTGATATTTTCGCAGATATGCATCTCTTCAGTAAACCTAGCTAGGTAACTTTTCAGAGATTCGTCCCTTCCTTGCCTCAGATCATGAAGGCGTTGGAGTGGGAGCTGGCTAGGCCTGGAGGAAACAAAACCATTCTTAAAAGCTGTTTTCATATCCCTCCAACTGTGGATGCTGCCAGGCGGCAGCTTTTTATACCATCGTATGGCGCTTCCCTCAAGGGTTAAGGCAAAAGCTTTACACTTCAGTGCCGGGGTAGCCCCGGCTATCTCCATGCTGGCGCGGTAATTTAACAGGTGATCGTTTGGGTCACCTCGGCCAGAATATTTTGCTATTTCTAGCATTTCGAAGTCATGAGGTACGTGGCACCTACGGAGGCCCTCTGTGAAGGGACTTACTTCCTCTTCGTCATCCAACTCGTAAGAGGGCAGTTCACTGTTTTCATCGTGACCGGAATACATTGGATCATGGTATTGGTCGTAGAGCGGCGGAGCATACTCTTGCCTTTGCGGTGGCAAAACATGGCCGTAGTTTGGCCTTTCGTAAGTGGGCAGCTCTTTGCGAGATTTTGTCCGAACTGCCTCGGCTCTTTTTTCCTGTCTATTCCTAGGCTCATGTGCTGATGCCAATCTTTCTGCTCCCCCATCATGTTGGTTTCTATACATTTGACCTGCGACACGGCTTCTTCAGCACGTCGCTCCCGCCTATTTCTAGGCTCTGCGGCATTATGCCGACCTGGGTTCGTTTTCCCTCGTCGCTGGCCCCTAGCCCTCCTATTCAGCTGAAGACACTGCCGAATTTTGCGGGAGAAGCCTCCCTGCGTCTAGCGGGGAGTGGGCTTTGTTCATCGTGTGCTTCATGCTCCGGGTCTTCCTCGTAGATGGGCTCGGATTCCACCTCGGCATATGCCTGTGGACATTGGTAATAATACGAGGCAGTGGCCGCCTCGGATGGTGAATAATGTGGCAGTGGGTATTGCTGAGGCATCACGGGTTCATTCATAACATACCCTCTGGCCATAAAGGCATTCATTGCACCAGTCTGTTCTATCTGCTGCTTCTGCATTTCTAACATTTGGGCCGCCATGCGTGTCATATTTCGCATCATGCGGCGATTACCGTGCCGGCGAGGTGGGTTAGGTTGTACCACTTCCTCATTGGCATTTTCATGAAGTCCTTGAGGAACCTCGCCCTCTCTGTGTTGGCCACTTCTTCCCCTACGGGGGTTAACATCACCATCACTTTCGTTCATGTTTTAGGGAAATTCCTTAATCTTATCTTGTATTTCAAAGATGAGTGGACTTTCGTTTCAAAAATCCCCGCCTTTTTCAAGGTTACTAAACTTATATCTCAAAGTTATACGTCTTTTCAAGGTGAATAAACTTATGTTTCAAAGCTTTCACCTTTTTTCAAGGTCACTGAACCTATGTTTTAAAGCTCTTTACGCCTTTTTCAAGGGTGGTAAACTTATGTTTCAAAGTTTTTTAAAAGTTAACGGACTTGTCTTTCAAAGCTCTTACCTTTTTCAAGGCCAACCAGCTTATCTTTCAAAGCTCTTACCTTTTTCAAGGTCAGTCAGCTTATCTTTCAAAACTCTTACCTTTTTCAAGGCCAGCCAGCTTATCTTTCAAAACTCTTACCTTTTTCAAGGACAACCAGCTTATCTTTCAAAGTTCTTACCTTTTTCAAGGCCAATCAGCTTATCTTTCAAAGCTCTTACCTTTTTCAAGGACAACCAGTTTATCTTTCAAAGCTCTTTGCAGTTATCCGTTCTTTTGTAAGCGGTTATCCGTCCTTTCTCCGGACTACCTTTCTATGTGTGGCTTTTTACCATGTGTTTTCGTGGTTAGCAGTATGGCTTCCCACAGACGGCGCCAAAATGTTGACCACAAAATCCGGCTGGACCTTGGACCAACACGTCTCAGCTCCTCCCTCTTGAACACGTGGATCTCCTGCGCACTAGGACAAACAATCAGCTTGCAAAGGGGGCCGAGGTGGCTCCCGTTTGCACTCCGATGCCTAAGTCAGCACTCATTTTTGGCAAATGTGTATATTGGGTGCGGGAAATATAAGTGTGTAAAAGAGAGAAAAGGGAGTGAGAGAAGTATATTATTAATAGAGAGAAAATAGCTAACCCCCCTCTGGGAAACTTACCTGTTCTATTTATAGTTACATTCATTTATTATTATCATGACACGTGTTTGGCCTTTACACGTGGCTTCTCCCCATCCGTTGGTCAAGTTAACCATTTAGTTGGGCATAATCATTACAGTCTACTATAGTGTTATGGCGGCTATCACATCAACGATAAAGGCGCTGTCCCATCAAATTGCAGTTTGCTTATAGTTCCTGTGCTGGTGACGTTTCTGCCCTGCCTAAATGCCCGTCCTTGAGGTTGCTTCGGACGATGCTGCTTATGGAGACGGTTCGGCCATAGGAGGGATGTGCCTCGGAATGCCTCGGCCAAATAATAACCCCTTAGTTGGGGACCTGCTTAGGTGGTTATTAGGTTCCATGTGTGACACGTCATGCGTAATTAGGATGTGGTCGCAACAAAATCAGACACATCTATCATAAATAAGACTACACAGAATTTTTTTTTTAAAGTTGCTACTACTACAATAAAGTTACAATATTATGTAATCAACTGATACATTCTCTCACAATAAAATTAACAATTATTAATTTTTATTGTTCATAAATGCTGCTTTGGATATCCTTATCAATACCTTACCAAACTCATAAGATTCCATATCACAGGTTAGTCCATCATCAAAGGTCAATCAACAAAAGGTATTTACCGAATTCAAGTTACACTTGGTAATCATATTTTGAAAATATTATTGCACGATCATGTGCAAAACATGTGCATATAACTAGCATTTTTAAATGTCATCTTCTTTTATGTAAACATTAATTATGTGATCCATAGCTTTTATTCATTTTATAAACTTAATATTCACAAATTCCATAGGATTCGTACTTGATGATGCTAAAAATTTGCACCTGAAATACTCCGAGCTTGAGCAACGAACGAACACGAACTAAATCTCCAAATACCTGAAACAAAGGCCACACCTCATCACCCCTCCGATGCTTAAGTCAGTAAAGATGAAGGAAAAAATTTATGCAAGAGACTATAAAATGGAATAATAATAATACCTGAATTGTGATTGAGAGGCGAGTATTTATAGAGGTGTGTAATTGAATCCTTGTAGGACTAAGATGCTTGAAATTAGGCATGAGTCTTTTAGGAATTATCTTCATAATTATTAGGGATAAGGTTGTAAGTCCCAGATAGGGTTCTGTTGGAAGATGAGTTCTATTGGGATTAGGAGATTGTAGATCCCACTTGTCAGATTAAGTCTTGCCCGAGTGACGAGAGGCGTGACCCGAGCATCATTTTCCCGGAGCACATCATGCACATTTTTGGTGAGAAATATCTCCTCGGGGGTATTGTGAGTGGTCGGGGCGGCGCTTACCCCACGATCATTCTGAGTGTGATCGGGGTTTACGTAAGTGGTCGTGCTCGAGGTGGGCACTGAATTATTACTCATCGGTACCTAATAAGTTAAAGTCTTTTCGATGGCTATTTATTGATTTATATATGAAATGTTGTTGTTTTCGACATAATTGAAAAATGATTTGAAAAAATATATATTGTTAAAAAATAATTTGAAAATCATGTTATTTATAGTCTAGATTGGGGTGTGTGTGTGTGTGTGAACAAAGATTGTAATTAATGATGCTAAGGCACCGTTTGATAGCCTTGATTTTCCTGACAAGTTGGAATTTGTTTCATACTTTTTTTAATTTTATGTCTGTTTGATGGTTAAAATTTGCCATGACATTTGTTTTCTCACTTTCAATCACGTATTCACGTGATCATGTTTGCCCTCTTTTCACATCGAACGTTTTCCAACAGAGTAGATAATTGATTTCCAGGAAAAGCCATTCCTCCATTTCTGGAACCAAAAGATCTTCTCCTTCTCATTTCCTCACCCACCAGCCACCGACAACCTCTCTCTAATTTTTCACTTCACCCGCCCTGACAGCCTTCTCTACCATTTCTTCACCTCACCCATCGACGACAATTATCCTCCCACGGAGAGCTTTCGACACTCTCTCTGTGGCTTTAAAAAAAAAATTGACTTCAATCAAAGAGAAGGCTGTTCTCAGATTCAAGAAACCCAAGGAAGAAACAACCGCCATCGAGGTTGTGGAGGATAAATTTGAGAAGATATCGGCCAAGGTTGAAGAACTGGCCGGAAAGAAATCAGAAGACGCTGATGATAAGAAGCCTAGGATTGAGAATATGGATGACAATAATACCTACAAATCAGCAACCCGTTCGGTACCCGACACAAATGGGTAGAAATTATTCGATCCAATGGGTTTGTGGGTAGGGTATGTGTGTAAATTTAGAAACCCGACATAGGTATGGGTAGGGTATGAGTATTGTTGAAAAATTCATACTCAACCCATATATCCATTAATATTTTTTTTTTAAAAAATATTGTATTTAAATTTTAACAGTATATAATTTAAAACAAGTGGATTCTTTGTTATTTGCTTATTTTTGGACATGGATGTTGTCATACTTTTACTTCATTTTGATATTTTTATGTTACACAAGGATTGTTAATTAATATATTACATGTGAAATTCATGAAAATTTTATAATTAGATATTTATATTATTGTTGAACGAGTATTCTATATATACACACACATTACCAATGTCAAAATTTTTTTATTAAAATTAAAATACGTAATGAATTTTAAATGGGTATAAAAGTATACACGCACCCTACCCGTACCCTACTCGCACCAGACCGGCCACTCTCAAGTGGGTATATAGGTAGGTATGTATATATATTATAAATTTCTAATGAGTAGGGTATTGATTTTCCAGAGCCGACCCATACCCCCTACCCAATGCCATCTCTAATTGAGAAAATGGAATTTTGGAGTGCAATCAGTTTTTGGAATGTTAGATAATTTGTTTATGTAGTATATTGAATTTGATCAAGTGTCAACCGTTTGCACTCATTATCTGTGGAGGCACTATATGTGTCTCCATTGACACCACAATGGGTGCCATAGTTGGCACTAGAAAAGGATTTTGTATAGAGATGGCAACGGGGCGGATCGGACCCCGATCCGCCAAAAAAAAAAAAATTTTATTTTTAATTTTTTTAATTTTTTTTTAATTTTTTTAAATATATTTTAAATTAAATCTTTTATAAAAAATTTAGAAAATTTATTTTTTTATTAAATTTTATTTATTTTATTGAAACGAGACGTATAGAGGCCGATTCGCCTATTCAACGGATCGAGTTTTTTTACCATCACTTATTGTAATTCTTTCTTCAAATGAAGAACATGAAAAATGTGTTTTCTTTAAAATGCAAAGATTGCAGGTTATTCCCAAAAATTAAAGTTTGCTACAAAATTTATAATATTAGATTTTTATACATGATAAAAAAATTATATTAAAAAAAAATTTCGGATCGCGGATCGGATCAGCCCCGATCCAAATCCGCTCCGTGAATTTTCGGATCGGGGCGGATCACAAAAATTTCGATCCGTCGATCCACGGATCGGGATTTTTTCGGATCGGATCGGATCGGATCGGGTCGAAGGATCGACGGGGCGGATCGGATTTTTTTGCCATCTCTAATTTTGTAGTATATTACTTGATTTTAATAAATTGGGATTCGACTTCAATTTTTTGATCATTTTATTGTCATTAGTCAACTTTTTTTTTTTGAATAAAAAATAAACATTATTATTATCAAGTACAAATATGTGAAAAAATTGATTAAAATTGCTAAATTTTATTTTATTTGTCATTAAAAATAATGTCAATAAAACAACAAAATTTAAAAAATTTCTCATTTTTTACCTAAAAAATTAAACTAATTAAATACATTAAACTTCTAATTTTCAAGAATTGAATTCAATTTCATAAAATTCATTTTCTTTTTCAATCAAATTTCAATGCATCCTAAAAGTTTTGCCGCAAATGATAGAAATTCGGATGAATGCCCCCTACTACACGACAAGAATGGGATCCACTATGTTACATACACTATATGGATATATGTATATAAACACACAAAAATTAAAAAAGGCAAACTGACACAATTTCCAGATTTTAAGGACCCTTTCATCCCCTTTTCCGATAAAGGCTGTCTCAGTTTCTTCTGGCCACAGTAACGGCTATTTTTTTTCACTCTGCTTTGGAAACCCATTAATTATTAAGTGTGTGTTTAATTTTAATTAAAATGAATTTTTATAAAATGAATAGTAATTTTTAAGAGAATTAATAATTGAAATTTAATTGAAAAGTCAAATATTGTAAGCTTGATTTTTAATGGATAATTAAGATTGATTACGTAGAAAAATGAAAAAATTTTGATGAAAATCAAAGAAGTTCTAATTATTAATATGTTGTAACCCATGTTTTTGGCGGGAATACATAACCATTTTTTCCTGTAAAATTTCCACCTCAAAAGGCATTAAAGATCAGATATTTGAGAAAACAGTTGATTGAACAAAAGTTGCTTTCAAGTACTGCCAAACTTTTAAGAATCAAGTCATAGAAAGTGAAACGTTTCTTCAAAAAAGAAAAAAGAAAAAGTGAAATGCAAATTACAATACACATTGATCAACTGGTTTAAACAAATGATTAATTAACATTCATAATGCAAAAGAATAACCGAGTACATAAGATTGAATTCCTCCAAGAAAATCATTTCAATTTTGATTTTCTTCTTTTCATTTTGGTGGGGGTGGGGTAGTAAATTCAGGTGGGTGAAGGCAGTGTTGTGGGATCAGCAGATGAAGGAATTTCCGGGCCTATTCTGCAGCCTTCAAGCATGAAAACAACATCAGTCATGGATGGTCTTTCTATAGGATCAGGCATCGTGCAAAGCAATCCAACTTTCACTCCCAACAAGAACTCTTCCCATTCCGATGACTCGGGGTCGAGCTCGAGCAATCCCGGCTCCAGCAGCTCCGATACTTGGCCTCTTTGTAATTGTCGCTTCACCCATTTCACAATGTCCTCATCTTGTGTGAACATCACAGATTTCTTTCCCGTTAGTATCTCTAATACCACAATTCCGAAACTATACACATCCGCTTCTTTCGTTGGTTGCCCCGTTAGAGCGACTTCCGGCGCTATGTAGCCAAGAGTTCCGACCAGGGTGGCGGATGTGGAAGCTTCAGCTTGTGTCGCTTTTGTTAGTTTATCCAACCCGAAATCAGAAAGATGGGCTTCAAAATCAGCATCAAATAGTACATTTTGTGGCTTTACGTCCCCGTGCGTTATTGAGATCGAATGCAAGAACGCTAGACCACGGGCTATGCCTAGTGCAATCAGGTGGCGCATAGGCCAATTCAGTACATGCCCTTCTTGATGTGAAGCCTCTTGGAGAAGGGTTGCTAAATTCCCATTAGGCATGTAGTCATAGACGATAAGTCGCATATCTGGTGGCGGTCCAGCGTAGTAGCCACGAACAACTGTTAAATTTCGATGTCTAATCTTTCCGAGGGATTCAGCTTCTTTCCGGAAGGTGTTTTCGTCCAAGGATGTGTCAGGAAGACGACGTATGGCAAGCACCATTCCATCTGCATAAGTGGCTTTGAATAATAGTCCATATTTGCCCCGACTCAATACATTTTCCTCGTCGAACTGTCTCGTTGCCTCAACTGTCTCTGCATATGTGATCTTATTGTTGAACATAATGAGCTTTGGCACGCCGTTTTCTCCACTTCCACGCCCCCCTTCGGCACCAGGACTCGGGCTTCGCTTTGTCTTTTTCTCTCCAGCAGCCCCGGCTCTCAACTTTTTCCGCCACCTTAGAAGGCCATATATGTACCCACAACAACACAATGCCAAAATAAAACTTCCCAAAACAGCCACAACTACAAAAATAATCAATCTCTTTCTCTTTCTACTTCTCACGTTCTTGCAATCTTTCTTCAATGGCTTCCCACATAAGTTCGTGTTCATAGCATACACGGAAGGATCACTGAATCGAGAAGCCAATGCATCTGGTACCTTACCCTCGAGATGATTATGAGACAGATTTAAGTGCTTCAAGCTTGATATAGACGCAAGATTAGCCGGAATGGCTCCAGTCAGGTCATTGAAAGAGAGATCCAGTGTGGTTAAGTCCGATAACTTCGAAAATGAGTCTGGAATGTGGCCTGAGATCTGATTCGAATCCAATAACAGAAAAGCCAATGACGAACAGTTAGAAATACTTCCCGGGATTTTGCCTGTAAAACTGTTCTGACATAGATCAAGTCTTTGCAGATGATTTAAGTGCGAAAAATCAGCCGGAATCTCACCCATCATCTCATTTCCTCGGATCTCCAAAACTTCAAGGCTAGAACAATTGCTCAGCTCGAATGGAATTGAACCACTTATACGATTATGAGACAATGAAAGAACGGTCAAGGATCTCAGAAATCCATAAGTGGCCGGAATATCACCAGAAAAAGCATTTGATGACAGATTCAGATTAAGTAAACTCGATAAGCTGCTAAAACCTTCGGGCACATCACCAGATAAGGAATTATTGTCCAATGCAACGACTTCCAAACTCGGCAACCCAAAGAGCTCAATCGGCAATTCTCCGGACAAGTTTTGCTTGCTCAAATCAAGAGTTCTGAGCCTCAACAAATTCTCAATACTCCTCGGAATTACTCCCGAAAAACCACAGCCGCTCATATTCAGAACCTCTAACCCCTTCAGTTCCCCAACATTCAAGAGCACTTCACCTGAAAATTTATTGTTACTCAAATTTAGTGTGCTCAAATTGGCAAGCCTCATGAAGAAACCTATGGACAAATTCCCAGTCAAATTATTATCACTTAAATCCAACAGTTCCAGCTGGTAAAGATCTCCCAAGCTTACTGGAACTGAACCAGTAAATGAATTCTTACCAAGAAACAGTGCTGTCAAGTTCTTTATTTCGCCTAAAAACTCAGGAATCGAACCCAAAAATTGATTATTTCCAAGATCAAGAACTCCTAATAACCCACATGATTTTACGCTTTCGGGAATTTCACCAGTTAATGAATTATCCTCCACTCTGAACTGCTCTAAAACCCTTAAATTCTCAAAAGTATTTGGTAAAACACCATAGACTAAATTCCTAGAAATATCCAGGACTTTCAATGTGGAAAAGTTCATCAAGAAATCTGGAAATAAGACCTTTACCTGATTCTGGTGAAGGTCTAAAATTTCCAATGTACTAAAACACATGAGATTATTCTCCGGTTTGACCATCCCCGTGAACCCATTATTGCTCAAGTCTAGAATCTTGATTGCATGAGCATTTAGTGCTGTAACATTGCAGATAAGTGACATGGGGACCACACCGGATAGCTGATTATGCGGGAGTGAGATTACTTGAAGACTTTTGAGTGAACCCATTGTAGCCGGAACCACGCCGGAGAGTCTGTTATCGCCGGCGCTGATATGGACCAATGCCGAACAGTTTGAGATCGCCGATGGGATTGTGCCATAAAGTTTATTGGAGTCGACCCACAAGTGTTGAAGCTGTTGTAGTGCTCCAATGGTTGCAGGAATTTCACCGGAGAAGGCGTTGAAAGAAAGGTTGATGAGTTGGAGTTGATGGGTCACTGAAAAATTCGTCGGAAAGTCGCCAGAAAATGAGTTTGAAGAGAGGTCCAGCACTCGGAGGCTTACCGGAACTTCGCCGGAAATCCCCCCTGAAAAATGGTTGTGTGCGAGGTTGAGAACCTGTAGATTGGTAAGGTTAGTGAAAAACGCCGGCGATAGGTCGCCGGAGAATGAGTTATACTGCAAATAAACGGCGCGTAAGAGGACACACCGGGACAAACCACCTGGTATAGACCCATTGAGGTTGTTCGAATGGAGACTTAACCTACGCAGCTGGCGCAAGCTGGCAA
The DNA here is from genome assembly GCA_963555705.1 of Ligustrum vulgare. Taxonomy (NCBI): domain Eukaryota; kingdom Viridiplantae; phylum Streptophyta; class Magnoliopsida; order Lamiales; family Oleaceae; genus Ligustrum; species Ligustrum vulgare. The sequence goes on along the minus strand of OY743168.1, from coordinate 69,234,146 downwards.
TCTCCTCCGTGAGCCGGCCGGTTAGCTGGAGGCGCGGGAGGCGGAGTTCACGAACTCTACCTTGGAAACACACAATGCCCCGCCAGTCACACGGCGCAGAGGGGGTGGAAGTATTCCATTCGTCCATTGCGCCAAATGGGTCATCTAGATTGTTTTTAAACGATAACAATGCTAGGATTTCGGACGTGGTGGCGCCGGTGGTAGTGGTGGAGGTGAGGGCAGCGCAAAAAAGTACCACCACAAGATAAACAATAGCCGTTGACATAAGAACAAAGAGAGGGAATAATAGTAAGGGATTACTGAAAGTGTGCAAATGGAGCGTATGTCAGCAGCAGACGGGTTTTTGGGGGAGAGACTGAAAAGACCAAGGCCATATGTTGGTAGGGATGGTAATGGGTCGGGCTGATGAGATCGGGTTGACTTGACGTGTCTCACGTCCCGTTCCGTCCCGTCCCGTCTTGTCTTGAATTTTTTTGCTGTTGATCCGCCCCCGCCCCCGCCCCTGCTTAAACGTGGGTCAGGACATTGCGAGGCGATAATTGTCTCATTTAATGAACCATTTATATAAACGGAGCGGAGCAAAACGAGTCGGATTTCATAAATTAAACTACTTCTTACTGCATCAAAACAAAATCTCGAGCTTTGTACAAGCATACAAAAAAATTGTCCCCATTTTAGTATGTAGTTACAAATTGAAAATGCTCACTCTCAACAAAGTGATTTTACGCATACGCACACAAAAACTGTACACATTTTGATATGAATCTGGACAAATTGAAATTGTTTACTATCAACAAAATAGCATCCAAACTTCAGAACATATGAACAAGCATGAAGATAAAAGAAAAATTACTCACTTAAGATTTTTAAATTCTATCACAATAAAACACATAAGACCTACCATGAATTGAGCCACCTCTACATCACTTGCTCAATGGAAAATTCCAGAGACATCAATTTTACCTCAAAACGTACCTCATTTTTATTAAAAAAATAAATAAAAAAAAAAAAAAAAAAAATTGGAGAAGGGGGCGAGGCGGATCGGGACTCGAAAAAATCTTCACCGCCCTGCCTAAATCGAATCAGAGTTTTCTTGCCCCGGATCCGCCCCACTACCCCATTTATGTGGGGGCAGAGGACCACGAGTCTCGATTTTCGCAATTCGTTTTGCAATCCCTATATGTTGGAATAGTGTATTTTTTAGATTTTCCCTTGACATAGGGTTTTAAAGAATTCAATTACGTATTTCATAGTTTCGTAATTTTTAATTACATATTTCATCAACTTTTATCAGAATTTAATAAAAATCTAATTTTAATCTCTACTAAATAATGGCTAATTTGTTTATATTTTGAGATAAAATATGTGATTAAAAAGTGAAAAAAAATGTGTATGATTAAAACGTAGTTTGAAAAATTTGTTGTTTATAATTCCATTATTTAACGTAATTATTACAATATATAAATAACACAATTTTATAAATCACTTTTTAACCACACATATTTATTCTCTCAACTTTTTGACCATACATTCAATTTATAAATTGTTATAGTGTTAATTATAATAATCGAGTTAATGAACATAGGCTAAGCAAGTGTTTGGTAAATAAAATAAACTGGTTTACAAATCAGTTTATAAATTAAATAATTTTTCAAACCATTTTTAACAACGCACATTTTCTCTCTCCAGTTTTTAACAATTATTTTTTACCTCAAAATTATAAATAAACTAGTTTATAAATCATACAATGTTACCAAACAATTGCTATTATAATTACAATTTCAATTATAAGTGGTTAAGCATTATTTCCTCTGTATTGTAAAGATAAGTTTGCTCAAATTTTCACATAGATTAAGAAATATTAATTAATGTGATTAAAAACGTTATTTTTACACTCATTTTTTTTAATATACCCTTATTCAATACTTATTATATATTAATAATAAAACACACTAAAATATAAGTGCATATTAGAAGATGATAAAATTAAATACACACTCGACAAGGTAAAAAGTAAAAACATCTTCAATGTTACCTTTCATTTTAGATGTCTAATTTATGTGACGATAATGTGAAAATGACAAAACATATGTGACAACATTTAAAAAAAAAAAAAAATAGAGAAATGTAACGATTGGAGAGATATCAACCACTCCTTCCGTCCCAAATATATAGACGATCTTTCATTTTTTTTCTTATCCAAATTATATAGATATGTTTCTTTTTTGGAAAGTACTTATTGTTTATTTACTAATGTATCCATATTCATTATTTTCAATAGTAATACTTTTAATATTTAAATAAGGGTAAGTTCAAAATTTTCTTTACAAAAATTATTTTTTCAATCATATTAAATATACTTTCTTAATTCGTGTGAAAGTCAAACCAGCCTATATAATTGAAAGTCAACGCAATTTTCAACACCACTTTTTAATCATATATATTTTCTCTCTCTAATTTTTAATCACAAATTCTACCTAAGCCTCTGTTTGTTAAAATTTTGGTGTTTAAAAACATATTTTTTTATATTTTCTAGATAAGATGTGTGGTTGAAAAGTGAAGAGAGAAAATATGTGTGGTTAAAAGATTATTTGAAAAATTGTGTTGTTTAAAAACTTTTTTTTTTTTTACTTTTGCCAAACAAAGGCTAAAAAACACAAATAACATTAATTATTAGGTGTTATAACAATTGTTGAACGGATGCTAAATTAATAATAGAAATTGTTAAGGACAATATCTAGAAATAGATACTTTCTAGTATTAATTGTGTCAAATAAGTATTTTTTGACCATTTGTCAAGAAAAAGTGCTAGACATTGTGCTTAACGTTGTTGAATTGGAAATGCTCTAAAAAAATATAAGTTTATATTCACATGACAAGTGGAATATTTATTGATCAAAACCAAAAATAAATTTGTTTGTCAAGATAGAGTGAAAAAACATTTACGGGACCATTTGGCTGCTATTGTACTACGATTAAATCGATTATTTAAATTTTTTATGTAAAATATGTGGTTAAAAATTGGATAAAGAAAATTTAAGTGGTTAAAAAATAGTTTGAAAAATTGTACAGTTTAAATTTTTGGTTTAAATGATTTTATCTAATAGAGGCCATTATGTCAAAATTAATTTAAATGTGATCAATCTATGAATTCTCTCTTCTTCTTTTTTTTTCCTTCCAATTTTTACCTTTTTGTCGCATTTTGCTTAAAGAGTTGAAGTGAGATAATGCATCAAATGGCTCATAAAGGCCAAATCCATCGCCCTCCTTAAAATCTCACGAGTAAATTTTGGGTATAATAGTACTGGTGGTTGCTCGCTCTTTATCATATACCATGTACAAAATCATTATGCACTTAATGCAAAAAATTAAATGGAATCCAGCATGAACATAGGCAATAATATCATTTTCTGTTGGATTAGACACTTCGCCAAGGGAAAAAAATAGAAGAAGATCCATTTTCAGTTTATTATTATCAGAAGTCGCTATTTATCCAATTCAGATTAGTGATGACAAAGGGACGAATTGGTGCCAATTCAAATCCACTCTACATGATTTCGGATTGGATGAAACTGTAAAAATTTCGGATTGGGTCGAATTCGGATCGGAACAAACATTAAAAAACTTTCATTATCAATTTCCGTTAACGACAAACAAGTTAATACATAATTCATAAAACAACAAATATAATATTCAACTCAATTCATAAAATAAAACAATATAAATAGACAATTAGAAATTTTGTGTCAAATTCAATAAAAAAAATTATATATTTCAGATTTAATAATTAATTTTTTTACAAAGTTTTTTAGTTTTAAAAAAAAAAAATCGAATTGGATCACCCCCGACCCATCGGATCAAATCTTCGGATCAACGGATCGAATCAATTTTTGTCATCACTTGTTCGGATCACTTTTTTTGTGCTTGGTCATGCTGAGATTGATTCAATTTTAGCATGAACTTTAGTGGGTCCAATAAATTAAACTTAAAAAAGAAATATATACAATATTGTCCAATTTAATTTACCGAATGTGTTATTACGACCCAACAGGCTTGTTTGGGATGATTTTTGAAAAATTAGAAGAAGACAGATTTTTATAAAAGTGCCTTCATAAGTTAGAAGAGCTTTTAGAAGAGTTGATCAAATGAAAATTCCTCGAAAACCACTTTCGGGGTAGAAAGTATTTTTAAAAAATAATTTCTAAACAAAAATTTTGAAATAAGTTTTTTCTACAGAAAACAAAAATCAAAGCAAATATGGTGTCAAACAAACACTACATCTACATATTTAAGTTGTCATCTTTTGATTGTGAGCCATGCAATATATACCAGTCTCCGGGTTGTGTCCATAAAAGCAAGACTTTTGGACCACCCTCTCCTCATTTTATGGGGGGAGCAAATTGTGCATTTTAAAATATAAATTTGAAGATTGACCTATCTGTTCTGTCCTAGTTTCATGAAATATATATGTTATCATTTATTATATGACCATTATATTGATTGATTGGAACAAGAGGGAATATAGTATATAAAAGCATCTCCAATGCATAAAGTGAATACAAAAATTTTTCACACAAATTAGAATCAAAAGAATAAATACAAAAATTTTTAAGTTGTTTAAATTATGTAGAAGGATTTATTGAAAATCTATCAAAAAAGAGACATAAAATTCAAATTTTACTCAGAAAAACAAATATCAAAGGATGGAGTGATGAACACACAAAAATTGTCAAATCACTAAAAGAAGAATGTAAAAATTTGTCAAAATTAAGATTACCAGATGAAAAGGATAATTTGATAGTTAATACTGATGCCTCGGATAAGTATTGGACAACAATATTAAAAACACATCTTAATGAAATTTGTAGATACTCAAGTAGAACGTTTAACCAAGCAGAAATAAATTATACTACTCATGAGAAAGAATTGTTAGCAATCATCAGAGGAATAAAGAAGTTTTCATTGTTTTTATTATCTAAGAAATCCATTGTTGAAACTGATAATTCTCAAGTTGCAGGTTTAGTAAAAAATAAATTACCACCAGAACCTCAATATAGGAGGCTCCATAGATGGCAAGCCTATTGGACAACAATATTAAAAACACATCTTAATGAAATTTGTAGATACTCAAGTAGAACGTTTAACCAAGCAGAAATAAATTATACTACTCATGAGAAAGAATTGTTAGCAATCATCAGAGGAATAAAGAAGTTTTCATTGTTTTTATTATCTAAGAAATCCATTGTTGAAACTGATAATTCTCAAGTTGCAGGTTTAGTAAAAAATAAATTACCACCAGAACCTCAATATAGGAGGCTCCATAGATGGCAAGCCTATTTGACATTTTATAATTTTGATATAGTTCATATTAAAGGTATCAATAATTTATCTTGCGGACTTTTTAAGCAGGAATATTGAATTTGCAGATGGATAATATAAAAAAAAATCCCTGATAGACACCAAAAAGCGAATGAACTTCCTCATGGAGGAAGCTAAAGATATAAAACTTGGAATTGAACAACTTGCAGAAACTCTCCAAGGAAATCACAATCAATTGATGGAAATCTCAACATTTCATCACAATTATACTAAAGAATTGAGCGATAACATAATTGAGATTGAATCTCAGTTTGAATCGTTGATTACCAAACAGGCTGATACCAAACAGGTTATATAAAAAATACAAACATGTACATCTTTTGAAAGCAGTGGTGGACCAACGATTAAAACAGATGAACCAAGTCCCAAAAAAGTTGTTATAAATGAAACCAGTCCTCGAAAAATCACAATTAATGCCAAAGATGAACATACAAGGGGAAGATGATTCCCCTTTTTTACCAAAAGAAAACGAATATAAAACTACTGTTGAAGTTATATATGAACTTCAGGAATGTGATTGTTATTACATTTCATCTGGAGACCATGTATACCCACGATTGATCGTTACTCAGGGAGGAGATCCGTCATGACAAAAATGGTAGCTGATTATGGATTTTTGGATCTTATTTATCCAGGAAAAGATATGAAAGAAATCGAAAAATTTAATGATTTACTAAAAGGAGAAATTTCAAAGTTTGCCCAAGGAAGACCCATATGTTTAAAATTTTATTCGATCAGTCCTGAAATTGATGGAAGGATTTATTATCCTGCTGAGCATATTATCACGATTGGGTATGTTGCTCAAAATTTTCAAATTGAAGTTGGAAAAAATACCAAACCAGTACCAAACATTACAAGATCATGGTTTAGATCCCGAAGGGTGTTGGGAATTAAAGTTCTCTACAACATTGCTGAAAACCTGTATGAGAAAAAATTCAAATGCATATGCCAATATAATGGATGGACCCTACTCAATAATGGAGGAAAAGAAAAGTCAACAATCTTGCAAGAATACATCAATAAATTTGACACTCATCAAATTCATGAAAGCTTTGCCACTTTGCAAGAAGCGTGCATAGTCAGGAATTGCCCCACATGTCAAAGGAATTGATGGACAGGTGGAAGCCACTTGATGAATCTGCTTTACATGCCAACAGAATTGATGGACAAGTGGAAGTTGTTTAATATATCTACTTTAATGCAACAATGCAGAACAATGTAAAGGCCATGTCAAGACAAAAAAATAGAGGGATAAGTGTCCTTATAATGTAAGGGTCGTGTGATGTAATAATAGAGGGACATGTGTGTCCTTAGATGATAAAAGCTGTGAAATTGTTAGGTCGATGATGTAAGCAGTGATGTAATTGTGTCCAATGTAATATTATAAATAGAGGCCTCCGGGCTAGTTGAAAGACAGAACTCTCTTGAACACTCAGTTTGTGAGAAAGCCAACAAATCTTATGTCTTCGAAAACTTTTCATATCAATCCTTTGTCAATCTTCATATTATCAAAAAAATCTCAATTTACTTATCATATTATGATGAGTTTCTAAATTCTTGTCTTCTGAATCCTATTTGCAAGAAGAAGATATATTATTAAGAAAACTCTCTACACTCTATCCTAAAATATTTTCCATCTAAAGAGTTATACAGTGAAGGCATCCAGGTTTAGCTAATAACCCGTGAAGGCAAGAAGCCATTGGAGGGTGTGGAGCAGGAACTTATAAGCCTGAATGTCACTAACAATAGAAGGAAAATACAAAGGTACTGAGAACAGGAAAATATGTTAGCATTCTTAATATATCTATCTTTACGGAATTAGGAGGAAGAAGAGCTTTTAACATGACAGAATTCAGAATTGTTAAATTTAATTATCAAAATAGTCATTATAATGATGAATATCATAGCATAATTGAACCTTTATTCATGCATAAACAGTTTACTAGACCAAATAATGAAATAAAAAAGTTATATCATGTCTATATAACATGTTTGTTAGCTATCTTTCCAACATTAAAAAGAATATTAGGATTAGAAATTACAAAATCAATTATTTATTTTTGGCTTCATAGTGATAATACTGAAATAAATAATGAATTATATTTAGGATATGTGTTTAGTAGTGATAATGATTATGACCCGTAATACACTATGACAGTGATGGAAGCGATGAATCCTTCTTTACCAGTTTTTGAAAATCTTAATATAATAAACAAAAGTAATTATATCATGAAAAAACTCAGAACTAAGAGAGGTCCATATAAAATTAAAAAGAATATCAAAAGTAAAAAATGTATTGAATATGAAAATGAAATTGATAAAATAGGATACCAAGAAGAACTCTAAGCATCACAAGAGATATTAAAAAATTTTAAAGAAAATTTGATAGAAAACTTTGCTAGAGGTACTGTAAGATTTATAATGATACAAGATTTTCAAGATATAATTGATAAATTAGAAAAGAGAAAGAAAAATATTTCAAAATATAATATACCATTTGAACAAAGCATAGATATTATGGCTGATATAGATATTATCAATTCCTAAACACTGATATAGTTTGAAAAATTACTTGAAACTTTATAAATTATTTATCTTTGTATTTATAATGCCTAGATATACTATTCAAGGATTAGAAAATTTGTTAGATAGGATAATGGAAAAAGTAGATAACATTATATCTCAATTAATAGATATGGATGAATTATCTGAACAATATTATATACTTTTAGAAAATCATGATCAATACATTATATATTATTCTGATATATTACAACTTAAAATAGATTTAGAAAATAAAATAGTAACAAATACAGTCCAAACCTAAAATGTCAGGATATACAATAGAAAGACTAGATAATCAGTTAGAAAAATTAAAAGATAAAATGGAAGATATTAAATATCAAATGAAAAATGAAAATATATCTTCTGAAGAATATAATAAACTCTTAGAAAAATACGAATAGTATATTGCAGATTATTGTATTTTACTATATCAAAGAATGGACTTATACCAGAAAATTTTGTATAATAATTTACCAACCAAATAATCTATGAATACTTCACATACATCAACATCTAATAACTGTGATCATAAACTATATTTAAATAATAAAGAAATTTCATTTTTATTAACTATCGTTTGAAAAATCTAAAAATATACACTCTGTTGGACAATCTAAACTAAAAGAAATATACGAAGATATTGATTATGCTATCCTAAATAAAATAGAATTTAATTCTGTTGAAATAACAAAGAATATAAATACAGTTCATAAAATTATAGAAAAATACGAAGATATAGAAGAAAAAGTTTTAGAAGGAATAACATTAGGATATATATTTAAAAAAGATCATCCTAAATCTTTTGAGAAATTACCTTATTATAGAACATTTTTAGAAGAACTTAAAAGATTAAAAAATATGGATATAACAAGAAGTATTGAATTAAATGAACCAAATTAAATTCAAAGACATATCTTGCAAAGTAAATAACTAACTTCATTAAAGGTAATATAGACAAATTACAAAAAATGATCATTCTTAAAAATTGTATGTTTCATGTGGCTAAACCAATAAATCCCCCCTTATCATCACTAACTAAAAAGACTTAAATTTCCCTAAAAGCTAAAACCTCGATAAAAATCTATAAATAGTTCTGTCAAATACTATTAAATTCCACAATTAAAATGGGTAATTAGCACATTGTATCCCTAATGTCTACGTACTTTATGGAATACATCTCTATCCTTTTATTTTGGAACAAAATATTCATAAATCACTCAAACCTTGCTAAATAAATCATTTTCATCATTTTTTCTTATAAAATAAAAAAATTTACCCTCCATCTTTAAATATAAAAGAAAAGAAGAGAGAAGAAGAAGCAAAAAAATATTCATTACATCCATAACATCAAAATTTTCAAAAAGTACAAATTAGTCATAATTGAACAATTACAAAAATTTAAAATAATAAATAAATAAAAATAGTAATAAAGTATTTTCATATTTTAAATTAAGATCATATAAATATATTAACAAGATTATTAATTTAATAAAATCATTTACTTCATTAATATAACTTTAAAAGTGAAAATACTTTTTAACAAGCATTTCTTCTTATTGAACTTAACATTGTGATAGTTTTCATATGTAATTTGAATTTATCTTTGAATCACCAATTTTGAATTCAATGACCATTGATCCAAAAGGAAGAGGATTTATTCGATCAACATCAATTTATATGTTATTTAATCAGAACTTGGTTGTAACGGTTTAAGCCAAATTTTTTGTGTGAATTTTAAGGCATGAAAATTTTGTTTCGTAAAGCTCTTGATCATTTTTTTTTGCACAAAAGTTATTGTCATCTATTTTCTCCATTGTAAAATGACTATTTTACATTTATTTTTCAAAAGTTTTTTTTTTTTATTTCGATTCATTTTCACTCTACAAAATAATTTTTTGTACAGTCTCTTGATTACATTGTAAAAAAAATGTAAAATCCAAGATTTAAATACAAAATAAATGTAAAATGTAGGGGTATGTTTATTTAGAAAGAATGTAAAATAGTCATTTTACAATGGAGAAACTAGATGGTAACGAGTTTTAGGCAAAAAAAAAAATGGATTGATTGAATGTCCAAATGCTAAAGTTGAAACAATATAGACGATTTGCGCAATGAAGACAAACAATGAGGTTGTTTTGCGCAAGGACCAACCCTTCAAAAATGTTGAAATAAGGATGAAAATACCAAATTCTTCTTTTTTCTTTTTTTTTTCTTTTTTTTCAATTTAAAGGGGGTAATTAATTTGTCAATTTATAAGAAAAATAATGAAAATGATGTATTTATCAAAGTTTGAACCATTTAGGGATTTTTTTTGTCAAAATAAAAGGATAAGGATGTATTCCGTAAAGCTATTAAACGTTAGGAATGTAATATGCTAATTACCCTTTTTTAAAGGTGCAATTTAATATTGTTTGACGAAATGACAATTTTCGCAAAGAAATATGATTTTGAGGGGATAAATCACAAAATTAAAAGGTTATGGACGATTTTCACAAGATGTGCAGACATTAGAGACGTTTTATACTATTTACCCGAATTCTTTAGATTCATCCGATATTTTTTCTCTCTCTCTATTTTATGTTTCATCATAACAATCATATTTAAAAAAATTAATAATTAATAAAATGGGTGGTAAAATGGAGATTTTCTCGTCCAGTCCCTCCTCGACTCCCGAAAATTTTTGATGGGCGGGGATGGGAATGTCACCCGTTCCCACCCTACATGTTTAGTAAATCATGTTAGATTCGACTAAGGATAATTTTTATTCAAGGAAAAATCGTTTTATAACATAAAAAATACACTGTAATCCACTGTAATCTTATCCAGCATAATACAATAAGTTGTACAAAACACCTCTCGTTACGTCATTGTGTGTTTCGTACGCTCAATATAATAAGCAAGATTTTAGGTTTTATTTTTTAATAATATATACAATCGTTCCTATTTCTTAAAAAATTAAAATGTCATTATATCATTCTTACATTTGGATTCTATCTAACTCAACTTGCGATCATAGTTTTTGTAATGATGATCCGACACTAAAAATAATAGAAATAAGTTAAAGATATTTAAATCATATCTAATATCACGTACCAAATATGCATTTAATCAAATAATTGTTTATTGATTCTTTAACGAGGATTCAAGGGAAAATGAAAACGGTCTTTAAGTAGCATCGGAGTGAATATTATAAGTATAAATAAACAACTTAAAAATAACAATACAAATTGATTATTTAGTAGATTCTTAACTAGAAATCCGGCAATTAATTCATAATAATTTGCTCTCATCTGAGCTAACAAAGTTAAATTACTAAATTAATCTAATATTAATTGGTTCTCAACTCGAAATACCCGCCATAGACAGATCTAAAAAAGTTGTAAATTTGGTGATAAAATTCTGACTGCATGGACTAAAGAAATCATAATATATTTGTTTTCAGTCTTAAGGATGATGTTTTTAACGTTGAATACAAATTTGCCGCCTATCTTAGATTTTGAGTGGTCGTCTAGGAACAAAAACACTTATTATTATTATTATTATTATTAGATTTTGAGTGGTCGTCTAGGAACAAAAACACTTATTATTATTATTATTATTATTATTATTATTATTATTATTATTATTATTATTATTATTATTATTATTATTACTACTACTACTACTACTACTATTATTATTACACAGGTGTTCATGCTTTGTCCGACTGATCTTAGGGGATGGTCTTCCCTCTGGTTCGCCCTTTATTTAAATTCGAAAACTAATATATTTTATGCACACTTGGAGTAAATATTCGAGCACCAATTCTCTTCATCATGAACCACCTTTTACGTTGTGCGAACGGGATCCTCAGAGGAGTAATATAGCGCACCATGACTCCCTTTCCTTGTAAGCACTTGTCTTCCAGAATTTAAATGCTATCTTCCAAGAGTCAAGGTTCGAACATTCGATCCTCTAATTTTAATTTCTATTGCTTTACTACTGCAAGAATGTGTTTTATCACTTCAGGAAGTGCTGAAATACTGTTAAATTGGAAATAACAGTAAAATTAGATGAAAGATAAGTGCTAAATGTTAGTATCTAAAGCTATTTGATGCTATTTGTATGGATTTCCCAATAATAAATATAAGGGTAAACCGGACAAAACATCCATATCGTTTGGGTTGATTGTGGAATTCGTCACTATTGTTTCATTTTTTGCAATTACACCTTCAAAACCACCTTTCATTGTGGATTTCATCCTTACCGTTCAAGTCTGTTACATTTAGGCATCAAGTGTACACATGTCATCAACTGACATATCTATAGGAGGGGCAAAACTGTCAATCCACCCTAACAAATTATTCCCACCTATTTTAACAAATGCTTCAACGGTAGTATTATAAACGTTTGGTGTAAAACGTCCATATCCTATAAACGTTTTGCGCAAAACATTCCCGTCCTCTAAAATTTTTGGCAAAAACCTTATAATTTTTGCTGAATCGATTTTGTGTTCTTCACAACACAGACAATTATTACTGATTTTCAAGTTTCCTTTTTTTTTCCCCACACATGAGTCTTTGACTAGTCCAATTCCAAAGATATGGATTTTGTGTTCATATCTATTTGGATTTCGATATGATTATGAGGAAGATGAGATTTTCATTGCGTTGACAATTTGTCATGGAATAAGTTGTGTTTCTAAATAAGAATTGGGTAAAGAGTCTTGAATAGAGGATAATAGCGTTATCTCTTTGATTGTTTGAAATGGGCGTAATTTGTTACCATTTTTTCTGTTTATGAAACATTTTATTCTGTAGATCAATTTGAGTTGAGAAAATAAATCTGTGTACCTTGGAAAATCCTACCAATTTAGAGGAAAAGTTATAATGATTGACTATACAGAACAAATAAATATGTAGATTAAAATTCATAAGTTGCTTATAATTTCAGATTATATTTGAAGTCATAATTCAACAAGTCCTCTTGGATTTTAATCATTAAAAAATAAATAAATAGAAGCATTTTTGGTAGCTTCAATGATTGACATGTCCAAATTCTCAATATCCAACATGCCAAATTAATAATCAAGAAAGTGAAGAACATTTAACTATTCAAGAGAACGCAGTAACAACGACAGAAATACATCGGTGCAACGGAAGAAAGGAGTCAAAAATTCTGACTTAAAAAAAAAAAACAAGAATTATATCCACGAACAAACATAGTTTGAATAAAAGAATGATCATAGATAATTAAATTTCGTAAATTTTTGTTAAAACGTCATTAAAAAAAAAAAAAAGCAAACCTGAAAATCAGTAAGAGTTGTCTTTGTTGTGAAGAACACGAAATCGACTCTGCCAAAATTATAAGGTTTTTGCCAAAAAATTTAGAGGACAATGATGTTATGCGCATAACGTTTATAGGATAGGTACGTTTTACGCCAAACGTTTATAATAATACCGTTGAAGCATTTGGTAAAATAGCTTGGAATAATTTGTTAGGGTGGATTGATGATTTTACCCCTCCTATATATCTGTCAGTTCATGTCATGTGTACACTTGACCCCTAAATGTATTCGGGCCAGGTTCGGGTGGGAAAACCCACCCTCGCCGACTCGAGGGACATGTTGTTTTGCTCCATTCGAGTCAGGTACCAGTCAGGATCAGGTCGGGTCGGGTCGGGTCGTGTTTTTTTTTTTTTGTTATCTCTAGGTAGAATATTTGAATTTCTTCATGGTTAAGCTGTAGAGACCGCCATTATTACCCCGAAAAACTACCAACAAATTGTTACGGTGCTCCTCTAGAGCATGAAATCAATTGCTTTACAGGGATGGTGAAGTGCACACATTGTTGTGCCTATCGTTTGTGGCCGTCGGATTGGGTGGGGATGGGTTGGGAAAGAGAAGAGAAGAGATAGAGAGATGGTTGAATTAGAGTTTAAATTTGGGTGTGTGTATTAATTATAATTGTAAAAGTTTGTGAAAGAAAATATGATTAGAGAAAAATAATTCTCTTGTGTATTGATTCACCAAATAATGAAAAATATTACAAAATATATATACATCAACCCTAGGACGCTCAACTTGTTCCACAAGAAAATGAGTTATACCTAAAATAAAAAATTAATGGAGGACTTACACGTAAGTCTGCCACCAATTATCTCAACCAAGTAAGCTTACAAGTAATGGAGGCCATCGCCCTCTGCTTCTGTTGAATATTTGGATATGGCCGTTTGCTTCTTATTTTTCCATGATATAAGTGCATTTCCCAGAAATACACAATATCCCATAACTGACCATCATGTAATGACATCTCCAGCCCAATCCACATCACAAAATCCAACTAGCTGCAATTTCCCTTTTGATTGGAAATATAATCATCGTCCTGCTGTCCCTTTCAAATATCGGAGCAATCGGTGAACTATATCAAGATTGGTTTGTCTAGATGCCTGCATGAACTTGCTAAGTGTGTTGAACAAATATGAGATTTTTGGTCTAGTAATGGTAAGATAAATGAGCTTCCCTACCAACCGTCGATAATATGTGGGATCTTTTAACAATTCTCCATCAGTCAAATTAAGTTTCAATTATTGTTCTATGGGAAATGCTGCAGGTTTCGCTCCAAGTAATCTGGCCTCTTGAAGAATGTCAAGAGTATACTTCCTTTGATTTATTGAGATCTCTGATTTAGAGTGAGCAATTTCTACTCTAAGAAAGTATTTTAATGAGCTAAGATCTTTCAATTTGAATTGAGATGCAAGGAACATCTTTGTAGTAGAAATTGCTTCTTTATCATTTCTTGTGACAATCATATCATCCACATATAATAGAAAGGTTGTAAATGAATCACCACCGACCTTTGTAAAGAGTCAGTAATCTGCATGTGACTGTTTGAACCCAAACTGAATAACAACATATACAAATTTTTGATACCAAGAGCGAGATGTCTGTTTCAATCCATACAAATATTTTTGAAGTCGACACACAAGTGGTGTCTCCCCCTGCAGACGAAATCTAGGTGGGAGAGTCATTTAGACTTCTTCATCAAGATCGCCATGAAGGAAGGCATACTGTACATCCATTTGATGAAGTGTCCAGTTTCGAATGGAGGCAACAACAAGTAAGCATCTGACTGTCATTAACTTCTCTATTGGAGCGAAAGTTTCATTATAATCAATCCCTTCTTGTTGTGTAAACCCCTTTTCCACCAACCGTGCTTTATATCGTTCAACTGTACCGTCTGAATTAAATTTGACTTTGAATACCTATTTACAACCAATAGGATGATGACCTGGAGGAAGTGAGACAAGTGACCAAGTATTGTTTTCGTCCAAGGCATGAATTTCATCATTCATAGCAGCTACCCATTTGGGATCCTGACATGCTGCCTCATATGTGGCTAGCTTAATGACATGAGAAATATTGTATGTAAAAGCACGATGAGCAGGAGAAAGATTGTCATAAGACACGTACCTTGATATAGGATGTCGAGTGCTAGATTTGACCGGACCCGACTTGGGTAAGTAGAGCATGTTGACATAGTACTCTTTTAGGAAAGTAGGGGGTTGAACTGGTATTGTGGATCGTCGAATTTGGGTTTGGTCCGATTAATCATTTAGAGGATCTACGTGACTGGTTAAGGAAGAAGGGGGTTCTAGCCGATCAGTAGGGTTTTTTGGGATGAGCAATCAATAAGGTGGTGAAGTAGGTCGACCGCAAGAAGTTTCTGGAATGACCGGTCGACAGGTTAGTGAATGAGGTCGACTGTTGAACAGTTTTTGAGATTTTCAAGTAAGTCATTAGTTTCTGCTATATGTTGGTTGTCAGGGAGTGTTAAATTTGACACTTCAACATCCATAGGTACAGATTGTGGCAATGGGATGGAGTTGGTTTCTTCATTTTGTTGGGAGGCATATGGAAAAGTATTTTCATGGAACATGACGTCTCGGGACACCATTAGCTTTCTATTAGTGAGGTCATATAGGAGGTATCCTTTTTGTCCTAAGGGATATCCAAGAAACACACACTGTTTGGCTCGTGTGTCAAATTTATGGTTGGGGTGTAAGATTGGTTGCAAAACATAGGCAACCATAGACACGTAAATGAGAATAAGATGGTTGTTTCTTGTGCAATGTTTCATAAGGTGTTTTGTGTGATAACAATGTTGAAGGTATCCAATTGTAAGATAGCAAGCCATCTTGATATGTTCCCCACAAAATTTTAATGGAAGATTAGCTTGAAATCTAATGACACAAGCAGCATTAAGGAGGTGGCGATGTTTTCTCTCAACTACTCTATTTTCTTGAGGGGTGTAAGGATATGACCTATGAAAAATGGTACCACTTTCATCTCGGAATAGTTGCAGGGATAAGAATTCTTGTCCATTATCAGATCTTAAGGCTTTTATAGTCAGGTTGTATTGAGTTTTAACCTAAGCAAAAAAATTCTTAATTTTTCTTTAAGTTTCAGATTTGTGATGCATGAGATGAACCCAAGTATAACGAGAAAAATCATCAACAATTGCAAGGAAATATCTAGCACTAGAATAAGAATAAATCCTATGAGGTCGCCAGATATCACAATGAATTAAATCAAATGGTTTATTGCTAGAAACTTGACTAAATTTAAATGGTAATCGAGATTTTTTTTCCAAATGACAAACATCACAAACATCATGGGAATCAAAACTAGTTTCTAAAGTTGTTTGTGCTAGGAATTGAAGAGGTGAAGCTGAAGGGTGCCCAAAACGTCTATGCCGTAGATTAGTGGTTCTACTGGTAGTGTGATGTATTTGTCGGATTTTTGGAAGGTAAATAGGCCATTACTTTTCCTTTCCAATCCAATCGTCTTCTTTGTAGTCAAACCCTGCATCATACAAAAATCAGGGGAAAATGTCACATAGCAATTTAATTCTCTAGTAAGTTTACTAATAGATAACAGATTAACTTTGAAGTTTCGAACATAAAACACATTATCAATAGCCATATTATTTCCCAATTTAACTGCACTAATGGACTTAATAAGAGCGTGCTCCCCATTTGGTAATTGCACAATTTTATGATTTAACATGGATTTATTCTCAACGATTCCATCCTTTGTCATATGATCAGTGGCCCTGCTTTCAATAATCTATGAATTACTCAAAGAGGTAGCAGAAGGATTGATACCTAAGGTGTTAACAAAAGACTTATGATTACCTATCTTATTGTTTAGAAGTCCCATAATCTGCTCATACTCCTTGGTTGTGAGTGTTTTTCCTTCCTTTGTGTCAAGCGTGGAAACGGTAGCAGTGTTGGTGAACCGTTTGTTTTGTGACTTCAAGTCCTTCCCATGAAACTTGTGCCTTGGAGGAAAACCATGAATGAAATAACAGGTATCGATCGGAAAGATGGACTAGTCGACCGGTCTGGCCGATTGTCACCTTTCCTATTCGATCCTGAATTGCTTGACTTCTTCCAATTGATTGAATGTTACCCTTCATCATCTATTGTAACCTCAACTTGTCTTTCACGTTGTATTAAAATGGTGTGAACTCTTCTGGTGTCCGGGAATGGGCTCATCATATTAGTATGTTTCCACGAATCGTGAAATAAGAATCATTCAACCCCATCATGAATTGCATGATTCTCATCTCTTTTAGCCAGTGCTTTAAGATTTCCACAAGTGCACCCAATTAGATCATGGTACGAACCCAATTCATACCACAATGCCTTTAATTTGGTGTGCTAAGCTGACAAAGATTGATTTCCTTGTCGATGCTTAGCAATTTCCTAGCAAATCTGAAATATTCACGCATCATTACCTTGAGAAAATCGATCTCGTAGGTTGTTCCATACTTCTGTGGAAGACTCAAAGTATATGATACTTTCAACAATATCTGGATGTACCGAATTAAGTATCCAGGAGAGCACCAAATGATTACTTCGTTCCCATATCGAATACTTCTCATCTGTTGCTTCTAGTGTTTCCATCTTGCCATCAGTGAAGCCAATTTTATTCTTGGCAACTAGGGCAATTCTCATAGCTCTACTCTATTGTCCATAGGATGATCGGATTGTTGTAGCACCATGGGATTCGATTGGGAAATTGTTGATACTATAATTTTTCCATCATTATATGTGCCAGAAATCGTTGCTCAGAATCGAGGCTCTGATACCACGTAAAAGTTTGTGAATGAAAATATGTTTAGAGAAAAATAATTCTCTTGTGTATTGATTTACCAAATAATGAAGAATATTACAAGATATATATAAATAAACCCTAGGACGCCCAACTTGTTCCACAAGAAAATGAGTTATACCTAAAATAAAAAATTACTAAATGATATCATACTACTAATACGATTCTATAAATAAGGTAAATTAGATATATGTTAATAATAATTTTATGTTATTATTTAATATGTAAAGAATGGATTATGACCTGATTTGAGAATAAATAAGTTGTAAATCTATTTTTAGAATTTTAAAGTTAAAAAAAAAAAGTTACGGTATAATTTCCACTTAAACTAAAGTGGGCGTGCTCGGGTTTTAAGTCCAATTCACTATGAAAGTTATTTGTCATATTTTCGATTAAATTTAAATGATCAAATTAGACTTGAGTTCCATCAAAGAAATAGTGGCTAATTCTTTCCATCTTTTGTGGGACTAGTGGGTGTACAACGTTGTAGATAGCCTGTTTAATGGCAGAATTCATGGAAGCTAGTCTTTGACCGTTCCATTAGCCGAAAAATAAACATAATCAAGCATTTGCTAGTCACGGTGAAAACAAGTTTGTAGAGGTTAGAAGCCTGAAGTGCAGAGGGAAATTAAAACAAGCTAAATGGAAGTTTTCTTACCAAAATGTTTCACGATTTTCCAGAATTTTTGTGGTTTACAAGAGAGCAACACCCCCCCCCCCCCTAAAAAAATAACCATCTGCTTGTTTGGATAAAATTATAAGATACATAACTTATAATGTGATAGGAATGAGTGGTGAATAATTGTGTAGTAGTTGTTAAATTAATGTTTGACTTTGACCATTAAATTAAGGAAATTATAATTTCAAACATGTACCATAAATGTGCTAATAAAACATGCTAAAAGAAATTCTTAAATTTTAAAAACAAATGAAGACTTTACCTTAGACGATGCCCTCTTCGACAGCAGCCCCTGGATTATTTAAAGCACATGTTACTCTATTGACTTTCTTTTCCTTTCTCCAACCTCGATCTTACTGGCCCCTCTAGCCTCAAAGTAAATTTGGAATGACAACAATAGCACCAAGCACACGCCTGCATTTTTTAATCATATGAATGCACTACTGATATACCTTGATGTTAAGAATATTTATTCTCTGATAATTGGTTATGTGGATTATATCAGAACCTTTGAGGATTATATCATGACATATCCGGATATAATCATCATGTATCAGAATATGTCTTGATATAATCATCACATATAAAGATATGTCCTGATATAATATGCATACCTCATGCCCCTCTAATAACAAAGTTTTTTTATTAACTTGCTTAGGTGAAAGGCATGGATTATTGGTCTATAATATTCTTTTGATATATTGTTGTGTGTGTGTGTGTGTATTTAAATTGTAATTCTAGAAACTTTAGCTTTTCAAGCTTCTCAAAATTCAACTTGCTATCAGAGTCTTGTGGCCAACGCCGGTACAACACCAACCAATTCAGACTCACCCATGTCTAATTCTAGCTCAGTGATGCCTCCATTGCAAGGAAGCAACCACAACTCACCTTTTGGTGTTAGTCTGACTCAAACTCCATCTGTAAAGCTGAACAAGGACAATTTTCTACTATGGCAGAATATGATACTCCCTATCATCCGATGACACAATCTGGAGGGATACATCTTGGGTACAAATCCATGTCTACCAAAATTTCTTGGTACCCAAATATCTGGAGAAGGAGAAGTGATTGTTGAGGCATCAACAAATCGGAACACCGTCAATGGACATCCACGAAACAACTCTTGATGAGCTGGCTCTATTCTTTAATGATACGAGAGATTTTAATGAGGGTATGGGCTCATAAAACTCTCAACGACTCTGGACATCAATTAAGGAAAGCTATGGAGTGCAAAATAGATCAAGGATTATCCTCCTTATTGGTGAGCTTCAGAAAAATAGAAAGGGCAGTTTAACTATTGATCAGTATCTCAATAAAGTTAAGTTGCTAACTAAAAACTTTGAAATTGCTGGAAAAAGTGTCACACTTAGATCTCGTCACTCCAGTTCTAGCTAGGCATGATGAAGAGTTCACTCCAATAGTTGTCCAGATAAATAGCAGGGACTCTATTACTTAGGGAGAACTCCATTCTACTCTAATGACTTTTGAGGGTAGACTTGAGCATCTAAATGTTTTGAAAAGTGAAAATGACTTGCATCAATATCAACCAAACACAATCCTCAGTGAACTATACTTAAAGGTCAAGATTGAATAGTTATCAGAATGCTACCTATAGACCTAATAATGGAGGTAGAAATTCAAATTACATGGGTGGAAGAAGAGGAAGAAATAGAGGAGGATATTACAACTACAATGATAGGCCATTGTGTCAAATATGTGTAAAAATAGGACATAAAGCAAACATATGTCATTTCAGACTTGATGAACACTATACAGGTACACCACTAGATCAAAGAATAGGTGAAAATGCACCACTAGCAACCTACGTTGCCTCACCCCGTACATTGGAGCAAGCAACCACGTTATTGCAAATGTGGGAAATCTGAGTTCAAAAATTGAATATATAGGTAAGGAGAAGGTAGTGATTAGTAATAGTGATAAACTGCTTATTTCTCATTTAGGTGATACTTTCTTACCTAACTTGAATGATAAATCTATTATACTGAAAAAAATGTTAATATCTTCAATTAAGAAAAACTTGATAAGTGTCTCACAGTTAAACTCTAATAATCATGTTTTTATGAAGTTTCATTCAGATTGTTGCTTTGTTAAGGACAAGCAAAAAAGGATGATAATGCTCCTAGAAAAGCTTAAGGAGGGCATGTATCAGCTGGATCTGTCAATCTCACCTTCATCCTCTAAACCTAAGTCCTCAAATTTGAAGCCACTACTCTCGAATAATTTATGCAATGTTATCTCTTCTAGTCCTAGTCATGAGTCATTGAGTCACAGTCTAAATGTTTGGCACCAGAGACTTGCACTCCATCTAGTCAAGTGGTGTCTCAAGTTCTCAAAGTCTATAACAAAAACAAACAATTAATGAGAAAATGCTATTTTGTTATGCCTAATAATATGGTAAATATCATCTTCTTCCTTTCACCATTTCGGATTCATGTGCTAAAGCACCATTAGACCTAATCTATAGAGATGTTTAAGGAAAAGCTCCTCTCCTGTCAACCTCTGGTTATAGGTATTACATAACATTCCTTGATTATTACAGTAGGTTTACATGGATATTTCCTATGAGACATAAATTAGAATCCTTAAATAAAATCATTCAGCTTAAGAAAATGATTGAAATCAAACTTGAGAGAAACATCAAAACTCTACAATCAGATTGGGGAGGAGAGTTTGGGAGCTTTACCAATTTTAATAAACAAGCTCAGATTGAATTTAGACACTCTTGTCCTCACACCTCCAGCCCATAATGGAAGAACAAAAAGAAAACATTGACATATTAAAGAAACATACCTAACCTTATTAGCTCAAGTCAAGCTACCTTTGAAATACTAGTGAGAGTCATTTCAAACAACAGTGTGTCTCATTAAAAGATTACCCACTCAAGTTCTTAACCTTAAATCTCCTCTTCAAGTCCTTTACAACAAAGAAGTAGACTATAAAAGCTTTAACTTTTGGATGTGCTTGTTACCCATGTTTAAGGCCTTACCAGTAGCATAAATTAATCTTCCACTCCACCAAATGTGTTTTTCTTGGTTACAGTGAATCCTATAGAGGCTATAAGTGTCTTAAGTCATTTGGCAAGATCTACATCTCCAGACATATTATATTTAATGAACTTGAATTCCCTTTTGAGTATGCCTTTCTTAGGCAAAGTCAACCAACTCTAGTAAATAGTAATGAAGCCTTGTCATATTTCCAACTTCCTTATCATACACCTGAGTCACCTCAAAACTATTATTCAATGATAGAATCAGATGATATAAATGAAAAGTCTCTAGAAACTGTACCTAAAAATGTTAAGTCAGCATCTAATGCTGAGAATGTACCTCAACTAGTACAACACTCTATGGTCACTAGGGGAAAAGCTGAAATCTTTAAACCCAAAGTTTACTAAGGTGATTGCATTCTTGCTCTAGATCATAGTATAGCTGAGCCATCCACTGTAAGTGAAGCTATGATGGTTAGGAATTGGAAAAGGGCAATGGAAGATGAGTATGATGCCTTGATGAAAAAAAGATATGGCAGCTTGTACCATTCCATCGTTACTTATAATGTGGTAGGAAATAAATGTAAAACATATTTCAAATGGACAACTAAAAGGGTATAAAGCAAGACAAGACTAGTTTCCAGGGGGTTCCATCAAACCCCCGTCATTGACTTTTATGAGACCTTTAGCCCTGTGCTCAAGTCATCCACATTAAGAATTATCTTCTCATTGGATATGTCAAAGAGGTGGAAAATCAAGAAGATTGACATCGACAATGCATTCTTAGATGGTGAGTTAGAAGAAACAGTTTACATATGTCAACCTGAAGGGTTTTAGATAAGTCAAAGGCCTCGTATGTTTGCAAATTGAACAGTGCACTTTATGGTCTGAAGCAAGCACCTAGGGCCTAAAATGATAAGCTCAAAACTACATTATTTGGATGGAAGTTTAAGCAATCTAGAGTTTGTAACTCCCCATTTCACTTTAAGAATGAAAATTAGATTATCTTTGCATTGATTTATAAAGATGGCATAGTCATACATGCAATGATTGTGAGTTGTAGAACCTCATTGATACTTTGAGACATAAGTTTACCTTGAATGATAGGGGCCAACTCCATTACTTCTTAGGTCTGGAGGTTTATTGGCATGACTTAGGGATTCATCTCACTCAGACAAAGTATGTTGCTGATCTACTCGGAGTGTACAAAAATAGATCGAGTAATATGTTCCTTTATCCAAGAAAAAATATTTCTAGTTTGCATGGTCTAATAATTGATCAAGAAATTTCTACAATAAATTGAGTAGGTTGCTAGAATATTTCCCTATCCACGATTCTTCTATTCACTGGAATTATTTGTTGGAATAATATAGGATAAATTCCCCTCCTAGTTAGAAATCTAAAGAGCAAGTACGATTTTTAATGTATATGCAGAACTACAAAGTAACAAACATTCTAATTGGATTATATTAATGTTGGTGGATCATTTATCAGTCATTCATTGAATGATAAATAACTACAAGTGACAGAGATACACGATTTAAATGACAAAAAATCCAATATTTTAAAATAATATCGAGAATGACTGCAAAAGTGGAAACAAGACCGGATTTAATTGATCATTATGAAAAAATCCAAAATATTATAAACAGAGCCAATCATTAGTTCCCTATCGTGGGGTGAACGGAATCCGATACATAAATTTGTTAAAAAGAATTGAAAAAGCTTTTGTTGTGTCGCTTAAGTTATATAGGACTTCCTGAGCCCAAGATTTAAGAATATCAAATTCTTCATTACTAAAAATAGAATAACCGCTTAGAATAACAAAACAAATTATATTTGTTAAGAAGTGTAAAATCCTATAGATACGATCCTCATGTGTATCTTGATTAATTGGATCGTTTCTTTGTGGATTCCTATACTAAGCTTTTGTAAATGTGTAACGACCCGGGTCCCACTTAACGGGCTGTCCCGACCATTGGATGACGGCATACTGTCCCCACTATACCAATACGAGTCTTTTCAGGATGCTTTTGTCCTCACTCACACGCTCCCTAAGAAAACTTCCCAGGAGGTCACCCATCCCAGAATTTCTCCAAGCCAAGCACACTTAACTGTAGAGTTTCTAACGATGGACTTCCGGAAAGGAAGTTGTACCTTATTGATATGAGTAGTACCTATCATTTTTTTAAGCTTTCTTAGTCGGCGTATTACAATCACCCCCTGTTAGACTCGCGACGATGATACCATTTGTAACGACCCAGGTCCTACTTAACGGGTTGTCCCAACCGTTAGATGTCATACCCCGACTAAGAAAGCTTAAAAAAAATGATAAGTACTACTCATACCAACAAGGTGCACCTTCTTTTCCGGAAGTTCATCGTTAGAAACTCCACAGGTAAGCATGCTTGGCTTTGAGAAATTCTGAGATGGGTGACCTCCTGGGAAGTTTTCTCGGGGAGTGTGCGAGTGAGGATAAAAGCATGCTAAAAAGACTCGTGTTGGTATAATGGGGACAGTACGCCGTCATCTAATGCCTGAGACAACCCGTTAAGTGGGACACAGGTCGTTACAAATGGTATTGTAAAACTCAAATTAATATTTTTACTAAGTTTGCCAATATAATATCTATATATTTTACTGTTATATATATATATAAAAAAAAACAATGGGTATACTGAGTTACAAATCACCTCAAATAATAATATAAGCATCAAAACCAAACTTGGGGCTGCAAAAGGATATTAGTAGCCTGTCAATACACAGTTTGGCATGTTGTAGGCAGCTACTAATAGCTTCTTGCAGGGTGTTCTTTATTAACTTCATACAATAATATACCCATCTTCCATACTTAGCAGAGGTAAAGGAGAACATATATATAACAACTGAAAACTTCATTAACACATCATAGGTGGGGATCACATTGTATTTCTTCAAGGAGTTCAAAAATTTACATGCCAAGCCCTGCCTCAAATGAAGTTTTCTATTCATTAGTCATCAAGTTTCTATTCCATTCAAAATTTAGCTCCTTGATGAAAGTATGTGGCTTAAGGTTGAGCTACCTTAATTCTTACATCAAAACACAACATCCCTTACCTTCACATGTAGTTATATACTAGTAGGATGATGGAATTCTTCCCAAAAAGTGAGTGCCCCCCAAAACAACTAATCTCCTAAGAGAGAAACATAAGGGTCCTCAAAGGCAAGAGGCTTCGAGCATCGTAAACGTGGATGGTTTTGTAGGTTTTATCCCTTACATACACTACCAGACTTGTAGGAAGCTCAGCCCATATCGTCCTCTTGGTGATGATATGATATTCATTTCCATCAGATGTGGTCCTTCCCCAAGTGCGCACTGTCTCTTAAGTATCTAGCGTCCATGATCTATAAGATAATCACAAAATGACTGTAAGCTATGAGGCTTAGTGAGTGAAGCTACAAGCAAATAAGCATATGACAAAATGCATATCAACATGTTTAATTTAATTAAGTGCACCTTACCTTAACCTTGAGAGAATAATGAGTTAGTATATAAAGTTGTTCGCAATCATTCCAAGTATCTTTTCCACATGTAGTCCATAATATAAAATGAAGATTCATCATTAGCATATTCATTTCACATGTTATCTCATATTCTCAAATGACATGATGAACACATTAAACCTGCATGGCTAGGATGCACTTATTCTCTAAATGCATTTCTTGTTTGATTGGGCCCCTACCCTAAGAGTAAGTATTCACAGAGCCCTCAATATAATTTCTGGTACCATTTCGGTAAAAAAATCTGGTACCATTAAGGTGCAAAGGTCACCTATCACGTAACTTTGTCATGACATAAACTGTGAAGATGTAAACATCTCATATCGTGATAGTCTACTAAGCATAAAGCTTACTGTAAGTTGTAATAACTGTTGGAAGTATTAGAATCTAAACTTGATTCACTTCCGCGACCTTAACTATGGGAATAATCCATTGGACATCTAGAATCTCAACTGGTGAATACTTAACTACTTAGGGTTCTGATTCTTAATTATGCACATTTTAAGTATTTTTCATAGACTTAAGTGCATAAATGATGCATCATAAATGAATACAATGCATCCAAGAAGTATAAGAGGAACTGCATGTTTCACTTCTTTCTAATAAAAACATATAATCTTGTTCAATATAATACATCCAGGTATAGTTCCTTCAAATTAGCATAATAGAAGTAGTAGCAACTAAGTGTGCCAAATAAATTCTCATATGCTCAAGAATAAACTTGATTTTTAGCTTTATAAGATTTTAGTAACTCATAGGCTGCTGTAATTAAGAACTTGAAATCAACTTTAAGTTATATACATAGGCATATAGTTGAACTAGGAAGTTTATAACTATTCTATAAATCTGAAATACATCAAAATGTTCTTGAATAACCATATTTAGAGTCTGAAAATACCTTACTGTTAAAGGAACATTATTCAAGAATCTGAAACAGTATTAAGATTCACTTTCTAATGTTATACTCAATCCAAGTAAAACTGATAAATTCATGAGGCTATCAATAACATGATATTATACTAAACAACAAGTTGCAGGCGGCTATCAACAGCACTATACAGGGACATTTTCAACTAACCCAAAAATCTAAAATTCTGGTAAATTTATGAAGCCTAAGTTACTTCTTAAGTCATAAACTTATTGTACCTCAATTTACATGTATGCATGATTAACCTTATTATTAGAAATCAACTTTTGAGGTATGCATGTATGAACAAGTTAAGATCATGAGTTTATATATATTAAGAATATCAAATCTCAAATAAACTTCTATTTCATTCCTTCAAAAAGAACCCAGATTCTTATTTCTAATAGATCCAACATAAAAAGACATTTATAGCACTTAGATATACAAAACAAGGACCATAGAATGTAGGCAGATTCTTTTCTCACCCTTTCTAAGATTTTTAAGCTTTCTTAGTCTGGGTATTACAATCACCCCATGTTAGACTCGCGACGTCCTCGTCGCGCTTAACCCATCTGATGATCTGTTGCTAGGCGTTGAGATTCTAGAGGTGACTCCCGCCCTATGACATAGCACTTAGTTCCCGATTTTCAGCTAGCGGCCGGCTCTGATACCATTTGTAACGACCAGGGTCCCACTTAACGGGATGTCCCGACCGTTAGATGAAGGCGTACTATCCCCACTGTACCAATACGAGTCTTTTCAGCATGCTTTTCTCCTCACTCGCACACTCCCCGAGAAAAATTTCCAGGAGGTCACCCATCCCAGAATTTCTCCAAGCCAAGCACGCTTAACTGTGGAGTTTCTAACGATGGATTTCCGGGAAAAAAAAAGATACACCTTGTTGGTATAAATAGTACCTATTATTTTTTTTAAGCTTTCTTAGTCAGGGTATTACAAAATGTGTCTCCAAGTATTCCTTGATCATTTTGTCCAAGAAGAGGATTTCCTCTAATGCTATGAGCTTTTCTAGAATAATCTAGTTCAAACCCCTAACCTAAAAATGCCCTCAAATTGAGAGCAAAGAAGAAGAGAATCGAAATCATTGTGTTGGAGAGAAAATTGGATGACTCCTACTCATCTTTCTGTATCTCATCAAATTGTTATTTTGAATACCAAGTGTAAGGAGTGTGTATATAAGACTCAACCCATCCGGCCCATATATACGGGCTCAACCATTTTAGGCCCAATAGCTAAAACGTGTTTTGGCCTTAAGTGAGTAGCACTTTTCAACATTGATTCATTCACCTATGGTTTAAAACGTCAATGGAGAATGGGAAACATAGACACATACTTTTATTTATACAATATTTTAAGCTAGATAAAAGCATTATGATATGAATCACTCATGGTATAATCTTCTACATCTACATAAGGTACCAACATAGTTGATGAGAAATATATAAATCATGTCCATATAATGCCCAGAATCCATAGTAATGGGCCATATATGTCCTCTGTTATCTTTTTAAAAAATTCCTACTACGCGTAATCTTTGAGCGAATTTCCTTTAATGGTTGGTTATAATTCATATTTCCTATTTTTGTTGGTTTTTCTCCATAACTCATTTTCTTCTGTTGGTTCTTTTGTGTGGGTAGTTGGGTAGATTCTTCTCCAAATCCCAAACACCCGAATAAAAAACAAAGAAATTATTTTGAATTATGGGGCTAAATACATGGGAGTTCAGTCTAGATATATATAAATATTTGGGTGATAAGAGAAAAACTACCCTTTTGATGCTTTAACTTGTAAGGATTACAAATAGATTGGATAATTAGAGGGACACATTAATAATACAGCCTCACTAAGACTCAATTAAAACATTTCTGCAAGTTAAACTAATTATTCATCACTCTACAATCTTATCAGGAACTAAGACTTCATATATATAAAAAAAACATGTTCAAAAGAGTGTCATCTTCTTTAGTCAAAGAAAAAAATCCCTTAACAAGCTAATGACCTATGCATATAATTTCAATAATATTTTTGGTAATCAACTGTGGAATTGGACACAAAAAATCACATCCAACAATAAAATAAAATGAGCTAAAAGTTAGGAAATAAATATCAATATCAGAAAAATGAATGAAAGAAAATGATTTAAAGTTGACACAAGGAAGAAAAAAAAAGTTACAAGGGCCAAGAGGGATAGCCCAAGTGGGGGAGACATTCCCTTACCAGGGATTACACTTGGGTTCGAGTCTTTGGGAGAGTTAGGGTTAGGTTTTATTTGTAATGCTTTCTAATGTTTAAAAGATAAAAGAGTTATCACGTGAATGTTGTTACAATATAAAGTATTGTTTACATATAACAAGATAACTATCATAGTATTTTAACACCCATTTTAAAACTTTGTGCATTTGACAATGAGTATGAACTTGACACTTACCTCATCAACGGTGTTTATGCCTCCATTAATAGTAAACTGCAGATTAGGAAAATCATGCACAACTGCATAGTAGTATTCATATTTGCAATATGAATTGTAACTACATAGAGTAAGAATAGTAATAAGCCAATTCTCATTCAAACACAAGACACAAAAGATTTACATGACTCAACCTAAATGTTTTGAACAAAAGGGTAAAGAAAACTTGGGTGTATCTTTTAAATAAATCTTTATATGATTAGCCCCAATGAAATGGTATAAAAGATTTGATATTTTATAAAAGGTCTTGATTTCAATAAAAGAGAATATGGTCCTTGTTTCTATTATAAAGGCAATGGTGATTCAAATTCTTGTTATCTATTACTTTATGTAGATGATATGTTACTTGCAGGTTGTGATGTTGTTGAAATAAGTAACATAAAACAAAAACTTAATCATAAATTTGAAATGAAGGTGTTAGGGCCAGCTAAAAGGATTATTGAATGGAAATTATTATAGATAGGATAGGAATAAACTGTTTTTGAATCAGAGTTCCTATATTTCTATAGTCTCAAGTAGATTTTCTATATCTAAATTTAAATCTTTGAGTCTGCCTTTAGTTAGCCATTTTAAGTTATCTGTTGATCGGTTACCAAGAACTAAAGAAGAGTTTGCTAGAATGAATAAGGTTCCATAGGCTAATGTTGTTGGGTATGTCATATATATCATGGTCTGTACCAGACCTGATCTAGCTTATGGTATCAATGTTTTGAGCAGATATATGGGTAATCTTGGTGAGTGCGTCACTGGGAGGCTATGAAATAGCTTTTAAGGTACTTAAATGGGATATCTAATATGTGTTTGATGTTTAATAAATCTAGCTCTGGAATTAGTTTAAAAGGTTATGTAGATTTTGACTTCACTGAAAATAGTGATAATAGAAAATCAACATTTGCTTATATGTTTACTATAAATGATACCTGAATTAGTCGGGAATCTCAACTGCTGAAAATTGTAGCTCTATCTTCGACGGAAGCTAAAAACAAAGTTATCTTATATTCTGATAGTGAATCTGCAATTTTTTTAAGTAAGAATCCCATTTTCATGATAGAACTAAGCACATTGATGTAAAATTCCATTTATTAGAGATGTGTTAGAAAAGGAAATCATGAAAATTGTTAAGGTTTCCAATAAAAGTAATCTTGCTGATAAGGAACAAAAATACTGCCTTTACGTAAATTTAGAGATTGTTTAAATCTCATAAATGTTGATACTGGCTAATACTTTCTTTTTTCCAAGTATTGGGAGCAAATGAAACAGAATGGTGTTACCTCTCAGTCCACATATAGATTGGTTAAAGTGTAAGAGATTGTTGAACTTTTGGCCCATGTCATCAAACTTTAACAATGAGCCCAATGATGCCACCCAAAAATAATTGGAGTTCAAAACTGAAGTTGCTGACCTGGTTGCTCTCTCCCTTTGAGCATTCTCACATTTTGCTGAAACACATTTTTTGCTTTATTGATCTACACCAGAGATGGTACCATCTAGCGAGCTGGTGGGCATTGGATCTAGGTAACCGACCTTCTGTGATTATAGAGGCTTGTGATGCCTCATTTTCTACTATTCTTCTAAACTCTTTTCTCGCCTCTTTTTCGATTCTCTCTGTAAACCCTTTCAGGGTCTTAGCTATGCCTTTGTAAATTATTGGTAAGTTCATGACCAGTATTAGGTTTAGTTCTGTTTTTGGTGATCAATAACTCTTGGTTACTTAATGTAATCTAGTGAGGAGAAAAAATAGGGGTTATCTTTTAAGTCTGAGGGCGATCTTTGAATCGGTAAAAAGTTAACTTGTATTGTACTTTCTTGGTTCGAGATCTAGTGGATTTAGAGCGTAATCCAACTTTTTCGGGGATTCTCAACGGGTGAGTAGGATTTTCTAAGCATTCGAGCCTTAGGGCAAACCAAATACTGGTGTTCTTCTTGATTTCTGTCATTTTACTTTGTTATTTCTACATTTTATACCAACAAGTTGTATTAGAGCCTCCTGATCTGGCTCAAAGGAATCTTCGATCTTCGGTATTTGACAGTTCTTGAGGATAAAAACCAAGATCTTCACATATTTGTAATTTTAAGGGGTTCGAGTTTGGTACATAAAATAGAACTGGTCATCACTATTTTATTTTTGTGATCAACAGCTCCAGTGACAATTTTGAGCTTTATTTTACAGTTACTAGCCTTTGTATTCTAAGATCTCTTGGTTGAAAGTCGCTTGGATCTACCTTTTTCTAGGGTTTCATATGAGAACACTAGAATCTGAGGGGGCTAAATTTTGATTCTTTAATATTATTTTTATTATACACTGATTATTTACTGTGACTATTGAATATAACATTCTTATTGTTTTCTTTTGTGAAATTACCCGCTGCATGAACTCTTAAATTGTTACACTGCTTTCACAAAATTATTTTTTAGGCTTCTTAAACACATTGTCACTTCTTCGAAGAACCGATTATTCTTAAATATATATATATATTTCAAAAAGAATAACCAGTATGGGAAATACAAAATTTGACATTGAAATTTGAATTGGAAGTGGTGATTTTAATCTCCGGTGTCAAAAATGAAAGCTCTTCTTTTACAATGAAGATGTGCTAAGGCTTTGGATAAATCTTGGGCTACTGATTTAGAAGAAGCCAAGAAACTTAAACGAACTGAAAATTTTTTGAGCACCTTATTTTAATCATTTATCTAATAGTCTTATTAGGGAAGTTGGTGATACTAAAACCGCATCTGATTTGTGGGATAAACTTACTTCCCTATGTAAAACCAAAACTCTTCCTAATAAATGCCATCTTTGGAAGCAATTTTTCAGTTTCCAATTTGGTTGCAAACGGTTGAGTAATTGGAGCAATGACGGCAGTTAATGTGGTAGTTTTGACAAGTCATCCACTAGAAGAAAGTGGGTAGTTACTGGGTGATGGACAGTTTTTGAACGAGATTGAAGGAAAAAGCGTCGAGGAAGTATAAAAGCAAGAAGAAAATGTAGAGACATAGATCCTATTAATTACTCTCAAAACAGAGAATATGTATTCATTTCTTTTAAGTTTTTCTTGTAACTTTCAATTACTTTGTAATTAAGTGTGCTTATGCCCCTTGGAGGCATTTCGTTTCGTTGTAATCTTCATAAATAAAATACCTCTTGTTGGGACTTTGTCTCAAAAATTTGTTGTCTTTATACATCGTCTGAATCCCTTTTTAATTGTAAGTGTTATTCCACTTTCCGTGCGAAACAAATAGGAATATAGCAGAAAATGCAAATATCTCGTGTTAGTCCTTTTCGGAGTTAGGGAAGTTAATTAAGGGGTAATTGACACAAAATATCCCTACGTATGACATTTTTTGTGCAAAATGTTCCAACATTTCGATTTTTGGCTGAAAATATCCCAATGTATGACATTTTTTGCTCAAAACATCCTTTCTGTTAAATTAGACACCCACTCATAGTCTATTTGAGTTTGAACAGTCAACTTCTAAAATTCTAAAGGGTATTTTCATCCATGCATAGCATAAACCATTTATTTTATTTCCCGCCTCAGTTGTTAACTGCCAGTGCTAGTAAATATTATTTAAAAAAATAAATTCATAAATAAATTACTTTTTAATATATAATGTAAAAAGGGACCAACGACCAACTCTTCACCACGAGAATAACGACTACAAGAATAGAACGATAATTAGGAGGTGTGTCAATTAACAGTAACATTTGAATTTGAATTTCAATAGTGAAAAGATGAAGCATGAAGTTGCAGAAGATGAAAGGTAACACAATTTGCTCGAAACGAACCTAGTTCTCAAAGTCCCAATGTTTAGATGACTTTGATGATTAACTTCCCAACTTTTGAATAAGTTTGACACTAAACATCCTTATGTTTAACAAATGTTGGTGTAAGCCATCCCTATCTATATAAAAATTGGCATGTGACAGCCCTGCCTCCTTCCTTTCTCCAACATATAAAAGAATTCATTTCACAACATATATACCACAAACAATGCTCTACAATCTACAAAACATATCAACAACTCTAGAAAAAAATAAAATAAAATAATAATAATAAAAAAAAGCATCCATATATATTACAAAAAAACCACGTCAAGGATGCAATCAAAATACTTCCGAAAACAAAGCTAAGCACTACATTTGCCTTCAACAAAAAATCCAATATAAGCAAACCATTCCCCCCCCCCCCCCCAACCCCAATTTCTTTGGCCCAACATTGAAAATGATGATACTCAAGATGATGGGGAGATTTCTTCTCAAAAAAATTTTGTTGTTCAAATTTACTCCAAACATTGAACGATTTCAAAAGAGATAAAGATTGTCAAAATCCTCTATCTTACCCTCCAAAACTTGGTTAAAGTTTTAGTTGATTGAGAAAGAATTTTGGCATGAAGAAAATGGTCTGATTCTATGGTAGCTTTGTCTGATCTCGAGAGACTACTCTGATCTGCAACAAAGTTGAAATCTAAGAAGTGTTTTTGGTAGGGAATTGGATTGCATTCTCAATTTTGGATGCCCTTTGGGTTTCTTGTTCGTTTTACACAAGTTCTCAACATAGTATACTGCTTTCCAGTGTGATAACAAAAGGGAAAGGAAATTAAATACTTTATACTGTGTATGGATGAAAATACCCTTCAAAATTTTAGAAGTTGACTGACCAAAATCAAATAGAAGGTGAGTAGGCGTTTGATTTAACTGAATGGATGTTTTGTGCAAGGAATTTCATATTTAGGGATGTTTTGTGCCAAAAATCAGAACATTGTAACGTTTTTCACTATGAATGTCAAACGTAGGGACGTTTTGTACCAATTACCCTTAATTAAGTAACCATCTTTTTGGCTATGCTGCATATTCTTACATGGTAGCCCATAGTATTAGGTCCATGTTTGATAGAATTTTTTTTAGAATAGATGATTTTAAAAGAATTATTTAAAAAATATGAAAAAAAAAAGTTATGAATCTATTTGACAAACTATTTTATCGAGACAATGTATAATTGAAGATATTTTTTTTGTAAATAAGGACCAAACATGAGTTACTTTCTCATGGAATTATCTAATTTCAGTCAAGTAACTGTTGTATTACAATTAAGCACCTCTTAAATAATATAAACCTTTTTGGCATCAATATTGGAACTTGGAAGTTTAAAAGCATATCCAATTGTGGTTTACAGTAGATTTAATTTATATTTAGATCTTTAAAGTGGTCATAATCACCTCCAATGGATGCATGGTTATGGTGAATCATGTCGCCCCTCTGATGATTTTATTCGCACGACATAAAGGGGATCCATGTGAAGGAGAACCGTTATCTGAATGTCTACTCCAAGTGTGCATATACTGTATCTGCATCTGGGGCCTGGCTAAACCATCTACAATGGGGGGAGCTAATGCACAGGAAAGAAGGCTTTACAAGCTAGACCCTCAGGAATACCCCGCCTAATGCTTTATGGGCTCATAATGGGCTTCCGAGCCGAGGGAAAAAGCTAGAAGGCAGGGCTTCAGTGAGCTATAAGGTAGGCGGGCTAGAACTATATAGTAGGCAAGGAGAACTACTGATTCACCTAGTCAAAGCACCTCCCCTCGCTCCACTAGCTAGGTAACTCCTTTTCTAATCAAGCAGCAATTATATGAGGGAAAACCAAGGGGAAGGCAGCCCTTCCCAAGATTGTTCGGACGAAGCTTGGACTCCTGGATCATTAAATAAAAATTCACCTAAGAAAGTTATCTATCTATAAAATGTTGATGTGAGACCTACAAGTTAAATCTTTTATATTAATTTGCACTATAGTTTGAATCTTTTGATATTAATTTAAACATCTTATATATATTTTCAACCAAATTTCAAAATTTTTAGGTTGATTTATTCAAAAAAAAATAATTAACTTAAAAAATTTACAAACAAAAATAATGCAAAAAATTTATTTATCTATCTATATTACTTCTAAAATGTTGTAACAAAATCGAAGATAGTGTTTTGTGGTGGTTCTATCAATTTAAATGTTTGGACATGTCGATTCGGGATCAATGAATTGTAAATCAATTTGTTTGAGACCAAAATTTGAAGAGCATCAATTTCACAATAATTTTTCTGATCAAACATTACTTTAATTACATATATTATCTTTTGTGAACCGGATATTAGTAGGGAGCCTGGGCCGAATACATCTCTTTTTCTCAAACATTTAGGAATATATGTCGTTATGAGTTATAACTTTACATGCATGATCAATATTCTCTATGTGCCAAGTTCTAACTAGTTGCTTTCATCATTATTATAAATTTCAGATAAATTTTCAAATGATGTTTATTCTAATTTCTCTGCTGCATCAACGGATTGATCATGACTATATACGCACATAAGAGACAGAATTCTTTTCAAATCTATTTTCTTTAGATAATGCTACTTAAGAATACATCCCGGGAGATACAAAAATTAAAGAATTCAACAATCAATAATGAGAAGAAAGATGATTGTGCACTGATAAGGGTATTGCATACTTAATAGAGATTTGAATAATATTCAGTGTAAATTGTGTTCAGTATTGAGTTTGTTTAATTCAATATTTTGAGTCTTTTTAGGTGAAACGTGTAGAAAAATTTGGACAATTTTCAACCAATTTCAAAAGCATGTATATTTAAATATAAAAAAAATATCGTTATAATATCACGTTCATTGTACGTGTTACATACTAATACATTATAATTTGCAGGTTTCTCTTGGAGCAAGATTTTCATTTAGATTCATGGAAAAATGTAAATGGAGATTCAAAATTGATTCTAAAAATGCTAATTTACATGTAATTTTACACAATGATTGATGATCCAAAGGCTCAATAAGTGCAATTATGAACATGTTCATGATAGTATCTAAAATAATTATTAAGCAATGCTTATGTAGATTTAAAACTTGTTAAGTTATAAATTTATTTTATAAAGTTTATAACTTTATCAATTTTTAAAAGACCATTCATCATTTTTTTTATCTGTGTACTAAAAAAACAATTTTTAATTAAATCAAACAAAACTTGTAATAAACAATTGATAATCTTTTTTGCACAAAATACAAATAACAAACCGGATCTATATCTACATCTACACTAAGTAATAAGAGCGGATGAGTTTTTACTGTAGAAATTTTCGACCAACACAATGCCCTTTTTGACCAATTATTTATTTATTTTTTTCTCTTTTCTTCTTCTTCTTCTTCTTCTTCTTCTTCTTCTTCTTCTTCTTCTTCTTCTTCTTCAGTTGTTCACACCACCCCTCCCATCAAATGTACAAGATCCCTACTGCAACACGCTACATCGCATCATACATCTTCTTCGACATGGTATTAGATACTTATCTTCTCAAGTTGTCACTCTTCCTCCCATTTACACAAAAAGCATCGATGACCGACAATGAGGATAATACAGAGCAGAGGCCGACTTCGATGGGTTTGAGGATTGATTCTTTTGATGTTGAAGTTCTTGGAATCCCCATTGCTCAAAGGAATGATTATGAGGTGGGTGTTTTGCTCTTGATAGAGTTTAGTGTTGGAAGCTCAAATTGTATGGTTGTTTCATTTCCACTATTTTTCTGGATCTGTTTTGAGTTTGGGGGTTTTTGGTACTAAATGAAAGGGGTTTTCCTAGTCTCCTCAAGCTTCACGAGTAGCTGTTACATGGGCTCAAGATCACTTTGACAAGAAATGGAAATAGTAGACTAGCAGCTAGAGATATTTAGTCTCAAATGCTCAAGATATCACACTACAAGTCCAGCCAATAGCTCTATAAACTCATAAATAACTTTTTTTTAATACTCTATATGTCTCATTTATATAGGCTTCCTTTTTTTTTTCTCTTGTCCCAATTATATAGGTTTGTTTCTTTATTGGGAAGTATTTATTTTGTTTGTTTACTAATGTACCCCTATTTATTACTTCCAATAATACTAATAGTTTTGATATTAATAAGGGTAAGTTGAAAATTTTCTTTACAAAAATGACCTTTTCAATAACATTAAGTATATTTTCTTAATTTGTGTGAAAAGTCAAATAAACCTATATAAATGGGACTGAGGAAATATATATCTATCATTAAAGAAATCATTCAACTTCCCTAATTTACCTCTCCATCTAGAAAATTCACTTCCTTCTCTTTAGCCGTCGTTCCTTCTTCACTTGTCAATCTACCATCCCTATTTTCATGAAACTCTGATTTATCATTTTTTTTTTTTTGCCCCCAGGGCGCATCTCCAAGTGGTGAAAATGGGAGGTAGAACGTCTCCACCTTAGTTTGCAGTTGCTGTGGTGAGAGTTCGAATCCTGAAATATGGATGAGACTCTTGGTAAGAAAAGTTAAAAGGCAAGCCTCCCATCCTGAACTCTTGGAGACATATCTTGAGATTTACCTCCTTCACCAATACTCAGAGTAGGTGGGGTCCCTAAGGTGTGGGCTACACCTTTTATAAAACTTTTATCTTTTTCTCATTCCTGGTTTTGATTGTATGATTTTTGAGATTTCAGATTCTTTCTATGCTCTTCGACTGATCTATCAATCTTGATTTATTGAATCACCACAAGCAGATATGTTCATCTTGATCTCTTCAAAATGACTATAAATATTTTATTTGACCTTGTTATTGATTCTTGAGAATTATTATATGGTATATATGTGATTTTTTTATTTAGACTTCAATTGATGTTGGTTACAATACATAGAAAGATCTGCAGTTTGAAAGAACTTATTGAAGTTGGTGTAAATGTGTGTGTGTGTGTGTGTGAGTGTATATATATAATTTTTTTTTTACCAATCATTTAGGTCATGTTCTCTTTGCTGTTTTCAGCTCGTTTTGAGTTTTCGATTTTTGAAAATATCGAAAACGCATTCACTTTGCCCATTTTCAGAAACGCGTTTTTCAAAACACCAAAAAAATACAAAGGAAACTCAAAACGAGTTTATTTCGTTTTGGATATTTTGTATTAAAAAATCTAAAATGACCAAAACGGACTTTTTGGATTTTTTTTTTTTTTTTTTGAAAAATTTTAGACACTTCTTTTACTTGAAATTCTTATATTATTTTGCCATTATATATAGATCCATGTTAAGATTTTTTTTCGTAATTTATTTATTTATTTATTATTATTATTATTATTATTATTATTATTATTTATTTATTTATTTATTTTTTAAATGTGAGACACTTCCTTCACTTGAAATTCTTATATTATTTTGTCATTATATATAGATCCATATTAAGATTTTTTATTTTTTTTTGTAAATTATTTTTATTATTTTTTTTTTTTTGTAAAAGTGAGACACTTCATTCACTTGAAGTTCTTATGTTATTTTGTCATTATATATAGATCCATGTTAAGATTTTTTTTTTTTTAAAGTAAGACACTTCATTCACCTGAAGTTCTTATATTATTTTTCGATTATATATAGATCCATTTTAAGATTATTTTTTTTATTTTTTTGTAATTTTTGTAATTTTATTTATTTATTTATTATTATTTTTTTTTGTAAAAGTGAGACACTTCATTCACTTGAAGTTCTTATGTTATTTTGCCATTATATAGATCCATGTTAAGTTTTTTTTTTTTTTTTTGTAATTTTTTATTTATTATTATTATTATTATTTTTTTTGGTAAATGTGAGACACTTCCTTCACTTGAAGTTCTTATGTTATTTCGTCATTATATATAGATCCATGTTAAGATTTTGTTGGTATGTAGTTAAATTTTTTTTTAGCTGAAACAATATTAATGATGAATTTATTGACATAAAGAACTGACTGATTTATTGACATTAAAATTAATGTAATTCAACAAATCAAACATTTTTTACATATAAAATATCACAAAATAAATATATAAAAAAATTACAAAATAAACGCATTTTTCAGTTTTCTATTTTTTAAAACAGTTTTTCAAAGTCACAAAGAGAATATGTTTTCAGTAATCCCAAAACAAATAACCAAAATCTAAAATTCAAAACAAAATTCATAATTCATAATCCAAAATCGAAACACAAAGAGAACGGCCCTTACCTTTTCTATTGAGGCATTTTCAGGTAATCCGGCTTTATATATATGCATTTACATGTGTGTTGGCGTTCGTGAGGTCAAAAGCTAATCTATAATGTAGCAGGTTACTCTTGGAAAAATTGTAAACGAAGTCACTACTAATATTCCAAATTGGGGTTCTTGAAGTTGGTGCAAATGTATATTTTTTTTTTACCAATCCTTTATCTTCTCTATCGAGGCATTTTCAGGTAATCCGGATTTATATATATGCATTTACATGTGCGTTCGCGTTCGTGAGGTCAAAAGCTAATCTATAATGTGGCAGGTTACTCTTGGAAAAATTGTAAATGAAGTCCTTACTAAAATTCCAAATTGGGGTTCTTGAAAAGAATAAAGCCATGTATACACTTTTTATTCTACATTTATTGTATACTCACTCACATAAGGTTGATTATTTTAATCCTTAAATGAATGGGTCCCACCCCCATGCGAGTAGGGTGTACAAAAAGTGTACAAATAAAAGTGTACACATAACATAGTTTGATTGAAAATGAGTCATATTGAATATCAATAAATAAAAAATTCTATACAAGAATCATAGTGAAGGTATATACAATTTATACTGAAAAAAGAATTTACATGTTAGATAAATTTGAGCTTACTTTTGTATTTTAGCCCACCCCTTCACAGATTTTTCAGAAAGCATGAGATATTGTTGTTATGTACCTCACTTTGCTCTTTTAGATTTATTGGAACCATGGTACAATGCCCTCATGTTACTGATTACTGGAACAATGGTATATTGAAAAGAAAGGGAAGCAGAGAACCTAGAAATTCTAAATGTTACATGGTATTTTTTCTGAGTTTATGATGAGGTAAATATATTTCAAAATTCCTTCCATCTAATAGTTTGTAACTAAATAAAATACAATTCTTCTATTAAATATGCTAATTCTAAGTTATTTTGTGCTTGCAGTTTATACCCCATATGTGTTTTTGCATGGCCTCGTAGTAGTTTTCTTCATATTATAATATTAGTATTTCATGTTGGCTAGATTCACTTTTATTGGATTCCAATAATGTTGCAATTTTTTATGTTTATTTGAATGCACAAATTCTAATGACAATTTTACTTTATTTTGTAGAATGCAATTCATTTTACATTTCAATGTCCCATTTATAAAACAACCTATAGATTGTTACCTGTCAAAATTAATGAGGCTCATATTCCTTTGTTCTTATCGATAAGCTTAAATTCTCATTCTCCGTTGATTTTCTATCTAAGCTGCCTGATGTGCTAAATCGCAAGTGAACGATATCGCATTCAAGTAATAAATTAGGCTTTTTGAATTCGAGTTATCGTTCTACAGAGATTGTAATTAAGTACCGAAATTATGTTAGTTCTCACTTTTTTTGAACGGTAAAATAATGGTGAATTAATTGAACTCAAACATTAAACTAAAAAGAGTAAAATAAAAGAAAATACATTTAGATTATCCAAATTGATGTTTGTAAGTGTTGGGACATTCGATTTCACCTAGTCAATACTTTTAATTCCTATTATCAAGTTTTATTTCTATCTATGTACTCGATCGAATTCACTTATACATATGAAATTTCCCTCTTGGGCTTAAATCAACTATACCTAATTAGTTAACCGTGTTAACGAACAGCAGGTTGTAATGATTAGGTACATGAAATACAAGAATTCATGTAGCGATCGCAATAATAACGAATGTATATCTCTATTGTTTGTCCAATTACTGAATTTTATTCCTTGATCGAAGTGTTAGCTCACCTCTCAGATTATGAAAACACCCATTAAATCATGAATTAGTCGCGAATTAATTCATGCATTAAATACAAAATAAAATCAACACATGCAACAGAAGCGCAAAACTAGAATAGTAGAATTAAATGCATAAAACTAAGCTACATCGAATATCCCAACTTTGAAATTAATAAATCATCAATAAAGAAATAAATACATAGTAAAAATCCAAACTACACATGTTGAGTTTATCAAATTAACAAAGAAAATGAAATTTTGCACCAAGTATTTTGCTTCCCATTGATAATCTTCAATTCTCAAGCCTTTGCTTTCAATTTCCTCTCAAGAATTTGATGTTAAGAACGTGAAATTATGATGTTTAGAAGCTATGCAAATGTCCCATTTTTCGTGCATGAGAACTTGGATATATAAAAGAGGAGAAAACCTAGGCAGACAAGGAAACAAATCCGCTCATGGGCCTAACTTCACTGGGTCTTGGACAACTGCCCGGCCTCGCAGGGTAAACTTTGGTGGCCGCAAAGACATTCTAAAAAAAGTTCTGTCAATTTGAAGATTTTCGTGTGGCCACCAAGTCGAGAAGACGTGGCCACATAGTTGAAGCTTTTTAGCGTGAATTCATCTTTTTCGATGCATTTAAGCTAGTCCTTGGACTTTCAAATCTCTTCAAATCTTCTTCCAAACTTCAATTCATATTCAATTAATCTCTCGAATTCTGATTTCTTCACTTACCTATCTCTCATTGGAAATCCTAGCTGACAACACCAACACCAATATCCAATTTCATCTTTTTAGCATCGATTGGCTTCCAAATGTGCATTATTCCACTTTACTGCTTCATTCTTCC
The DNA here is from genome assembly GCA_963555705.1 of Ligustrum vulgare. Classification (NCBI taxonomy): domain Eukaryota; kingdom Viridiplantae; phylum Streptophyta; class Magnoliopsida; order Lamiales; family Oleaceae; genus Ligustrum; species Ligustrum vulgare. The sequence continues at coordinate 69,192,781 of OY743168.1, read as the reverse complement.
ATGTTTGAGAAAATTCCTACAATGTAAACAAATATAAATCAATTATGTAGTGATTATTCAAGAATGAAAATAATTTACTCTAATTTAGATGCATAAATAAGTGTATAAAATGCACTTATCACTACTCCCTAGCGTGGTTAATTTTTTTACTAGTTTTTGCTCTTAAATAATCTCTTTAATAGTGAGTTTACTTCACATTGATGCCTGACTAATGTTGAGAATTCTAGGAAGCAAATCTCTGCTTATACTAGGATGGGGGGTTTATGAGGTCAATTTGATGCGTGTCGCAATGCATCAAAATAATAAATAATTCCTTACTCGCTAAATATTAATTAATAATGTAGTAGCGAGAGTAAGAGTCGATCCCACGAGGAATGGAAACTAATTTTAGTTGTTCGATCAATTAGAATGGAATGGGGGGGTTTGTTGTTTGAATTGCTTAAATGAAAACTATGCATGAAATAAATAAATAAATAGGACTAGAGAATTAATATGAGAAGAAATCTTGTTCTCGAGTTCGGTTGTGCCCTTAATCAATGTTATACTTTTCCTTGTAACGTGTTTACATCCCTATTCAATTATCAATCATAAATAATCAACAAGCTCTGATTATCTAAATTATTCCTTATGTATATTGATTCAAAACAAGTTCTTCGAACCAATTCTAGCCACGGACAATCCTAAACAAGCTCTTAGGATTTAATGCATGACTAGTATGAAAATTTAGAAGAATAGATTGAATTGGATCGTTAATTACACGAGCTCGAATTAATCAATCCAAGTCGAATTATTAGTAAATCTGCACGAGATTTATTTTCTATTAAAGTAAAGATTCAATTATAATTACGGATCAAGAATCTAAACATAGCATATTCATGAATCCAAAGATTAATAATCCAATTGGCCAAATTAAATTATTAATCAAATAAACTCAATGAACATTCAAAACATAATAATCCAACAATTGAAATAAGGGAATAAATTCACGCTACTAATTTGTAGGAAAAGAAAATAACATAATTGAGTTAACACAACTTCCCCTTTGAACAAGATATGGAATTTAGCCTAGCATGATTGTGGTAGATTCTTCAAGTTGCTTCATGAATTCTATTGTTGTTGATATTCTTGCGCTTGAAAATCTCCCAAGAATGCTCTATATTTTGCTCTCAATTTTTCTCAATGTCCAGCCTCCTTTTGTGGTGATTTTGTTCCTTTAATACTTCCAAAATAGTGCCCTAACTTTACCCACAAGATATACCAAAGATAGACCTTGAACCAGATTAGGAAATTACTTCAAGAGAAAGTTACGGCCGTAAATTTGTCATTTACGGCCGTAAGTGAGCTACTGAAAATTTTCGGAATTTGGAAGTTACGGCCGTAACTTTGTCATTTACGGCCGTAAGTGCATCTCTGCCGAGAAGCGCCTGTACTCGATGTTTTGGTCATGACTTTCTCTCCTGAAATCCGATTGTGGTGATTCAAGTTGCGTTGGAAACAAAACTCAAATATCTACAATTATTTGTGAAATAGCTCTTCCCAAATTCAAAAGTCTTCTATGACAAAATTGAGCTTCAATCTATGACTAAAATTCATAATCACAATCCTTACAGGTTTTTGATTTCCAACTTCACCCCAAACCTTCTTTGATCATAATTTTTGCATCTAATCTTCTTTCCACATGCCATTATTGATTTGGAACTCTTTGAATATGCCCTTGAACCTCACTTCTTGATTTTTTGTATTTCTTTGATTCTGTTTCCTTTCTTTTTTTTTTTTTTTGACCTTACATAACACAATAAATGAAAGTGCATTAAACGATACTTCAATAGGATCAAACCAATAACAAAATAAGATAATAAGTGAATTAAATACATGCTAATAAAACACTTATCAAGTCAGTTCACGGTCTTGCATGATATTAGAATCTCTTTTCGCTGTAACTTGTGCCATTTTTTCTAGGTGAAATGTGCGTGAAAGTGGTAAAATTTGAGTATCTTAATAGATGATTTGGCAAAGAGCCAATTCTTGTTTTCATTATTTATTGGCTCTTTAAAGATCCTCTTTATCTTCTTTTCTAATACATTTTAAGCTTTAGATCCATAATTTCAATTCCCGTAAATGATCATTGATGACGTCTTTCAACTTTTTTGACAAGAGATGTTATCCTTTCCGGCTTTTCCTTAATTACTTCCTCAAACCAACCATCTCTCTACAAGTGCTCCATTGATTAGGTTAAGTGGTAACCAATCCTTTTAACCAGTCAAATGGGTTGACTGGTAGTATTCCAGCATCATTTCAATATGCTTACCATGCTACATGAGTTGTGTATGTTCCGTACTATTTTTTTTCTAATGCACAACAAAGGTTCACATCCCCCCATAAAAGAAGCTTGTATTTGTAGATGCATCAGGATCTTGCTTTTAAATTTGCAAGTGATGATGTTGAACTTTATTTTTTGCACAAGCAACAATCTAAATTTCAATACCTGAACCATGGCGCATTTTCTCACTTTATTGTCACATGGTGTTTACAATGACACACAAACATCACACCAGCATTGTTAGGTAATGTGTTACCAAAATTAAATTCCTTTGACGATGATGAAAAATCAATGATCGTTTTAACTTCAGGCTTTTATAAGCCAATATTGAAGATCAGTTAAGTCCACACCACAATTGTTTGTAGCCCACTTGGTCGGGTATCTTGAGGGAGTCAACCCAATTGGGATTGGTGCTCGATACTCGACTTTGGAGATAATGTCGGAAAAAGGAGATAAAACCGATCAAAGCTTATCAATATCTTTTATCTCATTATCTTCGGTTGGTTATTATCAAGAATTATCTTTATCTCTTTGCTGATAAGTCTCATCCCGTTCCTTACTCTCATCCATTCTGTTTGGCGTCATCTACGACATAGGACTCTTCACCTATAAATAATCGAGCCCAGCCATGTATCCAGTATGCTTTTCTGTGTGAAATCTTATATGCTTCCTTCGTGCCTTCTTCGTGAATTTTCAGTGTTCTTCGTGACCTTTGTGGGCTGCCTATCTGTGTGATCGGTTTCGGTTTTGTGATTACTCGTACTTCCTTCGTGGTTGTACAATTCTCCAAATTGTGGTGTTGCACTTGTGGTGTTGGAATGATTTTCTGAGCCAAAATCAAAAAGGGGAATAATCCAAATCTCTAACCTAGTTTCTTCCTCTTTTGTTTTAGTGTAATTATTTCTTGTTTTTAATTGAATTAATCATTGCATTTGTTGCTTTGCAGGTTCCATTGAAGACTACAAATGGTATCAGAGCTGTTGGTGAAGAATTTCTTGGTCCAGAAATTCTGAATTTTCGAAGAACAACGGCGGAAGTTCGAAAACTTCGAACTGATTTTGTCCAATTCCGGCCAAACCAGTGACCGGATTGTGAAACGGAGACCACCTCCTTACTCAACAGGTCGAGGCGGTTCCGGGTGTGTGGCGCGTGATCTTCCGGCGGCGGTCCGGCGGCGGCGCGTGATTCCGGCGAAATATTTTTTTTTTCCAGAATCTTTATTTTATTATTTCTAACAACTGTGTGCTGTTAGTTTTGTGTTTTTCTATTTCAGTAGTTAAATTTGGCCATAACTGTCTTGGAGGTGTCAAAGTCGAATTAGGGATTAAATGCTTCCAGAACCCTAGGGTTTGAAAAAATAACTCTAGGGACTCGCATCTCTCGATATACGGACACAGACAGTCCGCTCTGGTAAATTGGCTGGAACTCATTTAAATTTTCGCACTAGCAGACCATCGTGTGGGGGTGGTCAATAGGATTGGGGGCTGTCATTGCTTGGTAGCCATTGACTACGTGTATTATCTGAGTTCTTTAAATTTCTGTGTGAGATTATTATCATATTCTTTGATTGTTGAAATCCGTTGCTTATAGTTATCTCTTATTTACCTAGACCTTGTCCCAGACTCCTATTCTAGTTTCTTCCCTTGACCTGAGAACTTGATTCTCACGGAATCCTGGGGTTCTAGAATAGCGTATATTTGTAAAACCATAGGAATATTGTTCTTGGTTACTTTGTGTAATCTGTGTGTCCTTTGGTCTTTTACATTCTTGAATTTGTGTTCTGTGCATTTTTTGGTAAAATGTCTACGCATCATTTTGAGATGGGGGTCTTTAACGGTAAGGGGGATTTTTCAATCTGGCAACAAAAGATGAAAGGTATTCTTGTTCAACAAAAAGTTTCGAAGGCTATTGATAACACTTTTTCTTCAAATTTGACTGAGGAAGAAAGAAAGGACTTAGATGATTTGGCATACACTTCTATAATTTTACATTTGTCAAATGCTGTTTTACGAAAAGTTGGTAAATTAGACTCCACTAAAGAACTTTGGGATAAATTGGAGGAACTATATGTGTTAAAGTCTACTCCTAATAAACTTTTTCTGCTTGCAAGTTTTTTCAGTTTTAAAATTGATCCTTCCAAAGACTTAGATGACAGTTTAGATGTCTTCAATAAACTTGTACAGGATATCACTAATTGTGGTGAAAAAGTTCCTGAAGAATATAAAGCTGTTATTTTGTTAAATGTTGTTCCTGATATTTATAAAGAGGTTAAAAGTGTCATTAGATACGGGAGAGAGACTTTAACTACTGAAATTGTCATCGAGTCATTAAGGAGTAAAGATTTGGAGTTAAAGGCTGAGAAAATTGATAGAAAAAGTGGTGAGGTCCATATGATGAGAGGTAGGTCTCAATCTCGGACATATGATAACCAAAGTGGACATGCATCTAGTAGTAAAAAGAAAGGTAGCAGTCGGTCCAGGTCAAAAGGTAAAACAAAAGGTAGAAAATGCTATGGGTGTGGTAAACTTGGACATTTTATTAAAGATTACTATATTGAGAAAAATAAGCAAAGAGAAAAACGTGATGAGGCAAATGTTGTTACTTCACCTGACAATGAACTTTGTGAAGTCTATGTGTTATTGAATTCTGAACCTACTGAAGTGAATATGAAATCACACTTGCATGAATGGATACTTGATTCTGGTGCATCATTTCATGTTTCATCTCATAAGAATTGGTTTGAAAATATGCAAGAATCTGAAAGTGGTCATGCTATTCTCTGTAATAACCATGCTTATAAAATTGCTGGGATTGGTGATATCACTTTAAAATTTGATACTGGTTATGTGCTCAAATTATGTGGAGTCAGATATATTCCTGAAATGGCTAGAAATCTTATTTCAGTAGGAGCTTTAGAATCAGAGGGTTTTTTCTGGTAAAATTGGAAACAGCATGTTAAAAATGACTAAGGGTGTCATGGTCACGTGTAAAGGTATCAAAAGAAATGGTATTTATGTGACAATTGCTGAAGTGATTAATTCCTCTATTAATTCTGCCAACACTGATGAAACACACAAGTGGCACAATAGATTAGCTCATGTAAGCATTAAAGGACTTAAATTGCTTAATGAAAAAGGTGTGTTTGGAAAAGATTGTGTATCTGACATGCCATTCTGTGATCACTGTGTGCTTGGTAAACATCATAAGTTATCTTTCTCATCTGTTGTGCATAAAACTACAAGAGTTTTAGAATATATTCATTCTGATTTGTGGGGGCCAGCCACTCATCCTACGATGGGTGGTAATAGATATTTTTTATCCATAATTGATGATTTTTCTCGAAAAGTGTGGGTTTATCTGCTGAAAGATAAAATTGAGACCTTTAAGAAATTTAAAATTTGGAAATTGCAAGTTGAGAACCAAACTGGAAAGAAGATAAAATATCTGAGAACTGATAATGGCCTTGAATTTTGTAATAATGATTTTGATGATATGTGTAAGGAAAGTGGAATTACTAGACATAAAACTGTTCCATATACGCCTCAATAAAATGGGGTTGCTGAACGTATGAATCGTACTATACTTGATAAAGTTAGATGTATGATGTTGAGTTCTGGTATTCCTAAATATTCTTGGGGTGAAGCTGTTGTTACTGCATGTTATCTGATTAATTTGACACCTTCTAGTGCATTTAATGGTGATACTCCGCATGAAAAATGGTATGGTAAATGTGCTGACTATACTTTGTTGAGAACTTTTGGCTGTGCTGCTTTCTCTCATCAAAATGAGGGGGAACTAGAACCTAGAGCTAGGAAATGTGTTTTCTTAGGGTATCCTGAAGGAGTTAAGGGATATAGGCTTTGGGATAGAAGTCAAACTGGAGTTAAAATCATCATAAGTCGTGATGTTACATTTAATGAAACTGAGATGCCGTGTCTAAAGTTAGAGAATGACGTTGTGAGAGAAAAACAGCAAGAAAACACTAGTGGCGAATCCAAAGAGGATTTAGAGACTATAAGTGTTGAAATCCCCACTACAGAAATTGAGGTGGAACGTCAAAATCTAGAGGTAGAAAACAATCAGGATGAAAATGTTGGGAGTGATGAGGTTGTAGAGGAACATCAAGTAGAACAAAACCCTTTATCCGATTATCAGTTAGCTAGAGACCGAGTTCGGAGAACACATAGGGTGCCTCAAAGGTTAGAGTCTGATTTTGAATTAGCTTATGCTAGTTATCAAGAATTAGTTGATAGGGAGCCAAATACTTTTGAAGAAGCTTTAGAGAGTAAACAAGCTGAGATTTGGGTGAAAGCAATGAATGAAGAGATGAGTTCCCTCGATAAAAATCAAACATGGGAGTTAGTCCCAAGACCTAAAAACAAGTCTATTGTTGGGTGCAAATGGATTTTTAGAGTTAAGGAGGGAAATACTTTGGGAGAGCCTTTAAGGTTTAAGGTTAGACTCGTGGCTAAAGGTTACACACAAAAGGAAGGGGTAGACTATAATGAAATCTTTTCTCCTGTTGTTAAGTATACCACTATTAGGACTATGCTTGCATTAGTTGCACATTTTAATTGGGAACTTGAACAACTTGATGTTAAAACTGTTTTTTTGCATGGTAAACTTGATGAAGAGATTTTTATGGATCAACCAAAAGGTTTTGAAAATAAACTAAAACCTAATAATGTGTGTTTTCTTAAACGCTCCCTTTATGGTTTAAAACAATCTCCTAGACAATGGTACAAACGTTTTGATTCTTTTGTGCAAACCATTGGTTTTAAAAGGAGAGAATTTGATCATTGCTTGTATTATCAACAGGGGAGTGCTAATAATAACTGTGTGTTCTTATTATTATATGTTGATGATATGTTGCTTGTTGGCCCTAACTTGAAATTCTTAAATGAAATAAAAACCACGTTGGGTAATGAATTTGACATGAAAGACCTAGGTAATGCTAAAAGAATCTTAGGCATGGAAATTGAAAGAGATAGGTCAAATTCAATTCTATTTCTGCATCAGACTCCATATATTATGAAAATTTTGAGAAAATCTGGCATGATTGATTGTAAACCTGTTACTTTGCCTTTAGCCAATCATTTTGTCTTATCAAAGGAACAATCACCTGCTAATGAAGAAGAAGAAGAATATATGAAGAAAATTCCATATTCTAATGCCATTGGATCTGTGATGTATTTAATGGTGTGTACTAGACCTGACTTAGCTTTTGCTGTTAGTACACTTAGCAGGTACATGTCTAATCCTGGTCCCAATCATTGGGAAGCTTTAAAATGGTTGTTTAGATATTTGAAAGAAACTTGTAATGTTGGATTGGTATATAAGTTTAGTACTGAATGATTAAAATTGAAAGGATTTACTGATGCTAATTATGCTGGTGATAGAGATAATAGGAAATCAACTTCTTCCTATGTGTTTACTTTGTGTAATTCATGTGTTAGTTGGAAATCACAGTTACAGCACGTTGTTGCATTATCCACTACTGAATCTGAATATATTGCTGCTACTGAAGCCTTTAAAGAGTCTCTGTGGTTTAAAGGTCTATTAAATGAACTATGTGTTCTTGATGGAAATGTGACAGTATATTCTGATAGTCAATCTGCTATTCATCTGTGTAAAAATCCTGTCTTTCATGAACATACTAAACATATTGATGTCAGATTACATTTTATTAGAGATATGGTTTCTCAAGAACTGGTAAAACTTGAGAAAGTTCTTTCAGAATACAACCCTGCAGATATGGGCACTAAGGTGCTTCCTTTGGTAAAATTTAGAAGTTGTCTTAGTCTTCTAAATATTGGTACAGGTATGTAAGTTTCTTTTGTGCTACAATTTCTTCTTGTTAAGTTTTACCTTGTTAAGCTTACAGGTTAGTTTGGTAACAAGGTGGAGGTTTGTTAGGTAATGTGTTACCAAAATTAAACCCCTTTGGCGATGATGAAAAATCGATGCCCGTTTTAACTTCAGGCTTTTATAAGCCAATATTGAAGATCAGTTAAGTCCACACCACAATTGTTTGTAGCCCACTTGGTCGGGTATCTTGAGGGAGTCAACCCAATTGGGATTGGTGCTCGATACTCGACTTTGGAGATAATGTCGGAAAAAGGAGATAAAACCGATCAAAGCTTATCAATATCTTTTATCTCATTATCTTCGGTTGGTTATTATCAAGAATTATCTTTATCTCTTTGCTGATAAGTCTCATCCCGTTCCTTACTCTCCTCCATTCTGTTTGGCGTCATCTACGGCATAGGACTCTTCACCTATAAATAACCGAGCCCAGCCATGTATCCAGTATGCTTTTCTGTGTGAAATCTTATATGCTTCCTTCGTGCCTTCTTCGTGAATTTTCAGTGTTCTTCGTGACCTTTGTGGGCTGCCTATCTGTGTGATCGATTTCGATTTTGTGATTACCCGTACTTCCTTCGTGGTTGTACAATTCTCCAAATTGTGGTGTTGCACTTGTGGTGTTGGAATGATTTTCTGAGCCAAAATAAAAAAGGTGAATAATCCAAATCTCTAACCTAGTTTTTTCCTCTTTTGTTTTAGTGTAATTATTTCTTGTTTTTAATTGAATTAATCATTGCATTTGTTGCTTTGCAGGTTCCATTGAAGACTACAAGCATTTCACTATTTTCCTGTATGCTTACCATGCATGATTTTCTTGAATTTGATTTTCCCTTTTCCAATTCTAAGTTTAAATTGTGGTTAGCAAACTCATCAATAGTCCCTGTGATTGTGATTCTCTTATTGTTGCAGTTGTGGTCGTGTTGATGTTGGCATTCGTCTCGGCCATTGTTATAGTTGTTGTGGTCGTGTTGATGTTGGCATTCATCTCGGCCATTGTAATAGTTGTTGTGGTGGTTTTGTGTCAATTTAGATATTGCGCAAGAAGTTCTGAGAGTTGCATATCTTATTCGGGAGCTTTATCAGCCGTGTGAATATGCCATTAGATGTTTCTCAAAAATAAAATTAAAAGACTGATGTGTTTTCCTTTTTATTTTGTTTAGTGTTCAAATAATTTCTTTGTGTTGTCGTTGAGAATATTTCTCTCAAATTTGAGTTTTTACAGGCTCCTTTTTTTGAAATTTATGATGATGGAAATGTCTCTCAAGTTTGACAACGTTTGAGTTGTCAGAGATTCATTCATTTCAGATATATCTAGTGAAATTATTTCTCAAAATCGAGAATCGAGTAACCCTGTATTATGGAATTAATCTTGATGAATACCTATTTCCTTTTCTCTGAAAGAGTAGTTACTTGATTTCTTTCCTACTGCGAAATATGTTGTTAAGATTTTGAGGGAATACAATATTTTCTTTACTTTTGCTAAATATGAGGAAGATTTGGACAATATTTTACCTCAGGTATACATCAGTCTGGGAGAAGAAATCATTCATGCTTATGTGTTAAATACTTGAGCAAAGCCATATTCATAGATAAAAGCAAGCTTCATTCAAATTCAGGAAGTTGAGGTTGAAGGAATGGTCACATACACTAGGTCATTTACCTCTATGGATGATTTAGTGGCTGTGAAATCTGAAGACATAGTTGACATTCTTACATCTTTGAATTGGAAGTTCAATAACAGAAATAGGCTGTCCAGTCTCATAGCCGTCGATTGAGGACTAGCTACTCTGGTTAGGTTAGCAAGTTTGATGTGTGTGAATGTAAATAATCATTATCAACAAGTATCTAAGAATTTGGAGTTTTCAATTATCATAGGTCGCAACAATGAACTAAGGTATATATGTCATTGTCAAGTTGTGTTGGATTTTGACTCAAAAATATATTGGACAATTGATTATCTTGTTAAAGTGGTTAACTTGGAGACCAAGTTAAGTGTGAAAAGAAAAGGAAGATAATCTGTTTAGCATGGATTTCTTTCCTTATTCTGATTATTCTATTTCAACAAGGAAATATCTTGGGGCACAAGTAATACACGTTTTGGGTTATGTTTACCTATAAATATGTGTATTGAGGAGCCAATTAATTGCACATTGACTAGAGAGTATTGTGAGAAAAAATGTAGTCTAGCATCTTAGTTTTTCTTGGGTTCTTTGTGGGTTGTACAAAGAAGTAGAAATTGATAAATGTGGTAAAGCTTGGTTATTTTTTCTACAATAATTGGGGATTTGGTAAGTGCAAATTCTATATAATTGTAACAATTTATTATATAGTGAAAATCTTTGGTAAGGGTCCGTGGACGTAGGCAAGTTGCCGAACCACGTAAATTTTGTGTTCGTACTTATTTTCTAGTTTGCTTATTATTTCTTGAACATCAAAAATTCTTGTGGGGTTAATTGAAGAGGGAATTTGTTTTTAATTCCCAACAGTGGCGTCGTCTACGGAGAAATCGACTTCTAATTAACAGAGCATCAAGTGGTTCAAAGATTTTTGGAGCAAAAGAAAATATGTTTGAAAAATACAACATAGAGAAATTTGATTGGAAAATCAATTTTGGCTCGTGGTAAGTATAAGTCATGGATGTATTGATTCAGACGGGACCGCAGAAAACTTTGAAGGAAAAACTAACCCCGAAATCTGACAAAGAAACTGAATCCTACACGAGTGATGAAGATTGGAAGATTTAGATTTGAAGGCTGCTAGCATATTACAACTTTGTTTGGCCAAAAATGTTCTTACAAATATTTATGGGATATTTTCTATGAAGGAACTGTGGGAAAAACTGAAAGAGTTGTATCTGATGAAGAGATTGTCAAATATGAAAATCTTAGACCATCTTAGTGTTTTTCAGTGGGATTGTTTCTGAACTAGAATCTATTGGAATTAAGATTGATGATGAGGATAAGGTTCATCTGGTCTCTTCTATCCATGTTTGAGCACATCATGTTGATTTTGATGTACGGGAAGGAAACGGTGGAATTTTCAGAAGTTAAGTTGATTAGGTTGAAGTGACAGTTCATCTGAAAACACTTTGCTTGTTACTGAAAAGTGGAAGAAAAGTAACTCCATGAAGAAAAATGTAACGTGTTGGAACTATGGTAAATCTAGTCATGTGAGAAGAAATTGTCCAAAATGTAGAGCAGAGTTGGCTAACTAATCGGAGGTGGACAATGCGACTCTCCTGGTGGAAGGTGGTGATAATGTACTTTAGTAAGATGGGACTTCCTTATGACATGAATCCAGTTGCCTTGATAGAGGATGTGTTCTTACTGGTGGGTACATGTGTTTGCATACGGGCATTGGTTTGAAATTAATGCAAGGTGTGTGGTGAAATTGATGTCGATGACTGATGAGCCCCAAGGAAAGCCAAACATTTGGGGTTGCACCATAATTTTTCAGCAAGGTTTATTTCGACATGAGCCGATGAAAAGCTCGGAGTTCGTTGATAATTATGAGTGATTATACTCATATGGTGGAGTATGAAATCGTCAAAGTGAAAAATACTTGCAAGTTTACCCAATGATTGAATTTGAATTTTTTGGCTTGGAATAATTTTTGTGTCAAGGTGGAGATTGTTGGGTTTTGACCCAAAAATATCTTGAACAACTGATTTTCTTGTTAAAGTGGTTAACTTGGAGACTAAGTTAAGGGTGAAAGAAAAGGATAATAAACTTTTTTGCATGAATTTCTTTCCTTATTCTGATTATTCTACTTCAACAAGGAAATATCTTGGGGCACAAGTAATACACGTTTTGGGTTATGTTTACCTATAAATATGTGTGTTGAGGAGCCATTAATTGCACATTGACTAAAGAGTATTGTGAGAAAAATTGTAATCTAGCACCTTAATTTTTCTAGGGTTCTTTGTGAATTGTACAAAGAAGTAGAAATTGGTAGATGTGGTAAAACTTGGTTATTTTTCCTACAATACTTGGGAGTTTGATGAGTGCAAATTCTATATAATTGTAATAATTTATTATATAGTGAAAATTTTTGGCGAGGGTCCGTGGACGTAGATAAGTTGTCGAACCACGTAAATTTGTGTTCGTACTTATTTTCCGATTTGCTTATTATTTCTTGAACATCAAAAATTTCTGTGGGGTTAATTAGAGAGGAAATTTGTGTGTAATTCCCAACAAGCTGCACTGCAATGTTACAATATAACGCTATTATATATACAATTATTATAACATCTTATGCATCGCACGTGCCATCACTAGTGTGTGTCTATATATATATATATAAGTAAAATAGGGATTTAGTGACAAAATATGGTTAACTATTTTGTTCATATTTATTGTAAGGTTTTGTTATTCCCATTACATTGTCCCATTTCCCAACTTCTTCACTGTATAACTAGATTGTAACCGCTTTTTAAATAATAATTAAAAAAAAAAATCATAATTGATTGTCATTTCATTTACTATGTCTCATAAGATTCTGTTGTGATTACATTGACCTTTGAAAGTCGTGTACCATGCACTATGTTTTAAATATTTATGTTTAATAACATCATTTTCGTCACCAACAACCAATGTTTAAAAAATCGGACCGGATCAATCAGTTCAACAGAAAAAATTGGTACAAATTGACTAAAAACCGCTCATATAAAACCCGGATCGGGAACTGAATTTTTTAATGGTTAAATCGAAACCCAATCTAACCCGTCTGATTTTTAATACCTGTTCTTCCATTTTTTTGAGTTTGATATTATATTATTAATATATTTATATATATAAATAAAATAAAAAATAAAAATAAAAACCTAATTCAAGGGCTTGAATGTAAGGATTCAACATACAACAACATTTTAATAAGGTTGTTGTCACCTAGTGCTGGCAATGGGCCGAGCCGAGCCGGCTTGGCCCTTTAACCCAAGTGATCGGCTTGTGGCTTGTCCACTACAAGTCGATCCGAGCTCGGCTCGTGTGGTCAAGGGGCAAGCTCGGCTTGACCCCAAAGCTCGCGGCTTGTGGGCCGGTCTGAGCCGAGCTTGGCCCACGAGTCATTTCATTTTAATTTTTTGTACTTTTTCTTCAAAAAATGGTGTTTTTATTTAAAATAGTACAAGCCAAGCTTGATGTGATCCAAACCACGGATACAAGCCCGCACAAAGATCCGTTGAAGATTAAAGGAGGGTCGATGACTCGATTGCAAACAAAGAGGGCCAACGAAGCAATGGATAAGCTAGTTCAAGGAACAATAGCCAAAACAACGTTCGTGTCATCAAAAGAAGTAAGTTCCATGTTGGAACCGAGCCAAAACGACGAGTGGATCAACCTCATTCAAGCCGTCGAAGAAAATTGTGAAATTTCAAGAATTACGACCGTAACATATGGGAGCTCACGGCCGTAACCAACTCTCTGCTGAAATTGATTTTGCGAGACATAAGGTCTTACGGCCGTAAATGTTGAGTATCACGACCGTAATGGAGTCACTGCCTAAAACTGGAATTTGAACGATTTTGGACTTACGGCCGTAAGTCATATTGTCACGGCCGTAAGAGTGAATCAGAAATAAGGTTACGGCCGTAAGGATAGTAGTCACGGCCGTAAAATCCTATACGCGTGAATTTTAGGGTTTATTTATTTCCTTATTTTTAGGTAGTTGTTTCCTTGTTTAATTAGAACTCTTAACCTAGATTTTGACCCTATTTATAGGGATGTTTTATTTTTCATTATTCAACACACAACTTTGATATTATAATTGAGATGCTATTTTGCTTTCATATTCTTATTCTTCATTGAATAAAATCCGAACTTGCGAGTTAATCTTGTTTGTTCAAATCTTGGGTAATATTTACTTTTATTGTGATCAAGAGGTCAGCATATCTATTGATTGTGTTGATTGTTTAGTTCAATTAATTTGAATCAATCTCTAAATCGTGGTTCTTTGGCGTTCTTGGGTCGATTCCAATAATTTGTGGGTTGCGTAGCTACAATTGCTACGTGATTTGCATCAAAGCTCATGGCTCGTCTCCACGAGCCGATGATTGGCTCGTCAAAATGACGAACCAAGCCGACGATTTGCCACCTCTATTGTCACCCCTAATCCCACGTCCATTTTTGATGTGGGCTTGGGTTAAATTAGGTGTGTGTTTTTATTATTATTATTATTTTAATAATTGTTTTATGGCTCTCTTTTTTTAAAAAAAATTGTTTTGTGGCTTTTTTGAAACTATTTTTACTTGCCATTTATTTATTTGTTAAACTTTCCCCTTTCAAATATGTTATTTAAATATTGTTTTTATCGTTAAAGTATTTTTAAATATTTTAAAATAAATGAGTAAATATTTGTTTATTTGTAAAATAACTTTTTTTTTTTTAGAAAATTTTGTGATTCTAGAATAATTATCTAATTTTTAATTGAAACTGATTCGATCTTCTGATCCTTAACTCATTGTCTTTTTCGGGTCAAATAAATTTCAATTTTTCTAAACACTGATAGCAACAACTCACCACAAATAATTTACTACTGTTTTGAGGAGGTCAGTGTGGCCATTTCTTTTCACAAGCAGTTTTATTTTCTCTTTGTAAATATCATAACCCTCTTCTTCCTTCTCTATCTTGAAGATTTAAAACTGTTACTTCGACAAGATTTCCACATCTTCTTCGTGTCGAATATTTGTAATTTTTACTTCGACAACAATTACAAGGTACGTTCAGTTGCGTATCATTACAACGAAGGGTTCAAAACTCACCCCCCCCCCCCAACTTCTTTTGTTTGTTGGTTTGAAGGATGTATGGTTTTTATAGTTTCGTCAATGAACTTCATGTTGCGAAGATTGAATGGAGTATCAAGGTCTGGGTCATGCGTGTATGGGAGACTCTGAGCTACAAAAATCCAGGAGAGAATCTCAGTTATGAAGTTTTCTTCGTGGACAAGAAGGTTAGTATAACGTAGACGTAGATGCTCAGTATTGTCACTTGTCTGCAACGTATAATGTGAGAATGATGTGCAAATGCTTTTGTTTTATTTTTATTTAATGTTTTATTATTTTTTTTCAAAATTACTTAACTTAGTCTAGACTAGATGATTTAGGTATTTCCTATAAATTTATTAGTTCGTATAAATATTTCTATATTTTTTTAGAGTAAACAGTCACTTTTTTCCTCCATTTGGTTGCTCCCTCCCCTCTTTTACCATTTTATATTAGTTTACTTGCTTTGTACTGCTCTATTAATTATGCTTATGCAGTTTAAATTTGTGGCTCATTTTTAGTCGACTTTTTGGAATTAAACTTTTTTTTTTTTTTTAAATTTTATGATTTTTGAGATATCATTATTTTTTTTTAATTTTTTTTTTGTATATAAAAATTTCACCACTTAATTACAATGACGAAAATTGTGGTTAATTACTTTTAGATTTCACACGCTTTCTATGTATTCTATATTCTAAGAATATTTATAATATACACACATTGATCCCTCCATCTGTTTTACTTTTTTTTTTTATTATTATTTTACTTACTTCCTACTCTTATGCAGTTAATTTTGTCG
The DNA here is from genome assembly GCA_963555705.1 of Ligustrum vulgare. Lineage (NCBI taxonomy): Eukaryota > Viridiplantae > Streptophyta > Magnoliopsida > Lamiales > Oleaceae > Ligustrum > Ligustrum vulgare. The sequence continues at coordinate 69,177,040 of OY743168.1, read as the reverse complement.
CTTAATTTGGTTGAATTTTTGAATTAAACTACGTTTGTCTAATTTTATGATTTTTTTTTTTTAAAATTAATTTTATTTTTGGTATATCAAATTTCCTTTATTACTAATTACAATGACAAAAATTGTGATTAATTACTTTTTAGGTTACACATGCTTTCTATGTATTCCAAAAATATTTCAAATTCACACTCTCTGATCCCCATATCTGTCTTACATTTTTTTGGGGATTAGTTTAATTGCTTGCTACTCCTCTGTTAAGACATATGTAGTTTAGTTTTGTGGCTCAATGTTGTTGACATTTTGGAATTAAACTATTTTGTATAATTTTATGATTTTTTTGAAATGAATTTTTTTAGTATATCCAATTTCCGTCACTTAACTACAGTGTACTTTCTAGGTAGATAGCATTTTATTTGATTTTCTATTTGATGGGCTTGATTTGATTTATTATTAGGTTCTAAGTTTTGTCATTTTCCAATTACTAATGAATAGGAAACTTTTACATGGGAATATCGTTGGTAATCAAGTGATTTAGAAGCAATTACCTAGGTAACACTTGATTTCACAATTTAGTTGGCTTCTTAAAAATTTGTAGGGTGGAAGGATCTTGGCTTCAGCTATGCGTAACTTGATCCGTGTGTTCAAGACTCAATTACATGAAGGTGGTTTTTACGCTATACAACATTTTTTGGTTGATGAGAATAAGTTAAAGTACAAGACATTGAAATGTGATTATAGAATTGAATTATTATTAACAAAGACAAGGTTGTTGAGGTTGAAGACCCAAAGAAATTTACGTCTTCAAACCTTTCTGAGAAATTATAGATAAGTCCGATGTTGATGACACATAATTATTTGGTAAGATGATTTTGCTTTGGTTCGTTACATTACTTATTCAAAAGATGATTGTATCTATGAATCTTATCATTACCCAATGTCTACGAATTATAGACGTGATCAGAGAAGTTATTGCTTGGGATAAGGTGCAAACTAGAGACGTAAAAGGGAGGACTACCAAATTCATTGATGTCGAGTTGGAAGATTTAGAGTACGCCTTTTCTTTTCTAGTTTGACTTTCTCTGTAATGTACTTGATGGGATGTGGGTAAATGGATGAATTCTTGGTATAAAATCTACGAAACGTGTAGGAAAAATCGATTGAAGTGCACTTTATGGGACAATCATGTGGATGAAGTTGCTTGTTACTTGGATTCTAACTCCCTTGAGCTAGTGATTGTATTGCTGCAAATGTGCGTGCCCAAAAGGACAACAGAGGTTGGCTATTAAGAACTTTATGTTTGTCTTTTTTATTTGTTTGTGTAGTACATATATCTATTTACATCTAATGTATATATTTTATTTGTTTGAGCCCCATTTTTTAAATTTAAAATTTGGGTTTTGGAAATCTAATGGTTAAAAAGTGATTTGAAAAGTAAAAAATTGTGGGCTTGACTTTTTTGGATGGTTGAGATTGATTACTGTAGCAAAAATTTGTAAAAAAATTGAGAAATAATGGGGGTCAAACAAGGGCATTGTTTCAAGCTCCATGAAGATTTCAATTACATTCTACATTACTAAGATTTTGGTAAATGCTCCGATTGATGAGATGAAGCGATTTCAGGATAGGTAGTTTGTTCTTTTATCTTGAATCTCATATTTAATTAAATCTATTTTTTTCATTATGTGGAAATGTTTAAACTGTAGTCTTTTATATATTTTATGTTGTTGGAGGGAAGGGATGTAAGCACGATGAAGATAAGTCAAATATCAACTTGAACTATTTATTTGGTTAATGATGATTTTAGGAGTGTGCCATTTGAGGTGAAGACTATAAAGGAATTGAATTCCAGTATCGAGGTAGATAGATATCATTGAGAAACTTGAAAATATGTAGCGATATTCAACTAATAGAAATATGCTCTTTGTTTTCTGTCAAGTTGGTAGCTATTGGGTTTGTTGTATTATTGTGGACTTTGAAAGCTCTTACAATGATTAGTCCTATTTATCCCGCTAGAACAGTAGATGCACCAAAAACAATAATCCAAGCAGGAGATAAGTTTTATTGTGCTCAATGTGATCGATATGGGCGATTTTGGTTTGGTGGATGACGATAAGAATAAATTAATGGAATTGCTATGGCTAGCCAATGGGGATCTGTCCACTGTTTGCGAAATTTATTTTCGACATTACTGTTATGAGATTGCTTGTAAGACCTAATTTTTTATGGAGAAAATGTTGACAATATTTGTCTGATGACATACTTTATAGATAGCGCGAGATCACGCAACATGAAAGTATAAAGTGTTTTTTTTTCAATCATTTCTCTATCAATCTATATTTTATATATTTCATCCATTACATGCTACATGAAATGTTAAATTTTTTTATTGTTCATGTCCAAACTTGCAATTGACTAAAGTGGAGATTAGAAATTATACCCCATATGAAATTGAAATATTGTTGCGTAAGAATGGGAAAAGTCTACGTGATATTCAATCAATGTCATATCCAGATGAAATTAATCTTCCTTCAAGTTGGAATAGGCTAATAAATGACAAATTACGTTACGTCAGAAGAGCCTTAGCTAGAGAACTTGATATGTTGCTTTCACGTTTGACAGATGAAAAAAATTTGTCGATGACACTGCCATCCGTGCAGTTGAGAGCAGCGAAGGTGGTCTTTTTTTCCTATATGGATACAATGGTATGGGGAGAATTTTGTTTGGAAGACATTGTTTACAACTTTCAGATCAAAAGAGAATATTGTACTAAATGTCGCATTGAGTGGTATTGTGTCCTTACTTTTGGCATGATGTCGTACATCACACTCTAGATTTTCCATTCACCTATGTCCAAATGAGGATTCTACTTGCAACATCAAGCAAGGTAGTCCTATTGCTAAGCTGATTATAAAGAGTAAACTTATCGTTTTGGACAAAGCGCCAATGGTGAATAAATATTGCTTTGAAGCATTGAACAAGAGCATGAGAGATATACTAAGATTCAGCATTCCATCGAGTATGGAACTTCCTTTTAGAGATAAAACAATTGTTCTTGGTCGATATTTTCAACAAATTTTTCCTGTTATTCTCATGGGGACCCGACAAGACATTGAACTTACAACAATCAAATCATCCTATATATGGAGACATTTCAAAGTCCTAAAACTAACAAAGAATATGAGGCTTTAAAATGTTGATTCAAACAGTTAGTGCAACGATTCATATACCTGACGACCTCTTAGTAAGTGGATTGGTGATCTAATTAAGGCAATTGTGGAAAGTACATGTTCACACGAAACGTAGTGTGTATTGTACCGCAAGCGTATAGATCGTGACAAGTAATATAATGGACAAAGAGTTCGTGATTGTACCAACGAGGATTGCAATTAAGTACCGAAATATGTTAGCTCTAAACTCCATTTGAACAGTTGAAAGGTAATTTTTGATTAAAACTAAAATAAGCAATTATTCTAATTAAATGCAGTGAAAAGAAATAAATAATGAAAATCTTTGTTTTCTAAAGTGATGCTAAAAGTGTTAAGATGCACGATTTCACCATAATTAATACTACTAATTCCATACTTCAAGTTTTATTCTTAATAATATACTCGATCGAATTCATGAATTCATATTGAAATTCAACTCTCGAGTTTAAATCAAATCTATCACGTATCTTTACAAAGGGTCCGATTTATTCCTTAATTAGGTGCATGAGAAACAAGAATTCAAATAATGATTTTAATAATAAGAAAAGTGTTTCTCTACCTTTCATTCAATAACTGAATTTTATTCCACGATCTAAATTGTTAACTCGGCTTTCGAATTATGAAAACAATCCACAATATCAATGAATTAGTGGCCAAATAATTCACGCATTAAGCATAAAAATCAACATATGCAACATATACACAACACTTGAATTATGAAGTTTATAGTAATTAACTAGGCTACATCATTATCTGACGTGAACCCCTTTGGTATATTGACAAAAAATTCCCACATTAATTGGAATCGACCAAGAAAGCTAAAATCGATATAAAAGACACATTAACCCAAGTTTAAGTCCCACCCAAAATTCATACGTTAAAGAACCAAGCTCAATGGATAAAGATTACACAAATTTCAAGGTGGTGGAAATCATCAACATCACAAGAATACAATTACTCAAAATGAAGTTGAATAACTTCCAAGAATTTACAAGATGAAGGGAAGAATTAACTTACCCAAAGTGTTCTTGACAAAATCTTCATTCAAATGCTCTAAACTAGGGTTCTTGACACAAGAGGAAATGTTAATATATTACAACATTTGGGCAAAGGTCAAAAATTGGATAATTGCACAAAAACCCCGCGTTTTTAGATTCAGTGTGTTTACAATTTCGATCGATCACCCGGTCGACCGAAGTGACACTTTCGGTCGAACGGGGATCAGCCGAACCCGCCTGAGGCTATCCTTAAGAATCCTGCAGACTTTCGGTCGACCAAGGGAACTTTCGGTCGACCGAAAGTTCCTGAACATCCACCTTTATGTAATTGACTTCAATCTTGCCCTCTTCGAATTTGATTTGATTTTGAACCTTGCAAATGAGTCCCGCCAACGACTCCTGGGCCTTACTGACCCTTGACCTCGTCATGGGCCCAACTGGAATATGAATCGAGCGTTGACTTCCTGGATTCGTGGGTTGACCTCCTTGGTTCTCATCATCCCCTCCCTCTTGAAAAGGATTCATCCTCGAATCTTCTCCTGCATCAAAAGGGGATAAATCAGAAACATTAAAAGAAGCCGATACATTATACTCACCAGGGAGATCAAGCTTGTAGGCATTGTCATTGATTTTCTCAAGAATTTGGAAAGGACCATCACCGCGCGATTGCAGTTTGGATTTTCTTTGCGTGGGGAATCGCTCTTTCCTCAAATGCAACCATACCCAATCACCGGGCTCAAATGTCACCATTTTCCTGCCCCTGTTAGCACTGGATGCATATTGTTCATTCTTCTTTTCAATCTGGAGTTTGACCTTCTCATGAAGAGATTTGACCAACTCGGCCTTTCTTTTCCCATCCAGACTACTCCTTTCATCCATGGGCAAGGGTATCAAATCTAAAGGAGTCAACGAGTTAAAACCATATACAATTTCAAATGGAGAAAAGGAGGTAGTAGAATGAACACTACGATTATAAGCAAATTCAACAAAAGGTAAACATTCCTCCCAATTCTTTAGATTGCTTTTGATAATGGTACGGAGGAGTTGTGTTAAGGTTCTATTAACCACCTCGGTTTGGCCGTCGGTTTGGGGATGACAAGTGGTCGAAAACAAAAGTTTAGTTCCCAGTTTTCCCCATAATACCTTCCAAAAGTGACTAAGGAATTTAACGTCTCTATCCGACACAATGCTCCTAGGGACCCCATGGAGTCGCACTATTTCCCTAAAGAATATGTCAGCTATATGAATGGCATCATCAGTTTTATGGCAAGCAAGAAAATGTGCCATTTTACTAAACTTATCTACAACCACAAAGATAGAATCACTACCCTTTTTGGAGTTAGGCAATCCCAAAATGAAGTCCATGGAAATTTCTGTCCAAGGTTCACTAGGAACAGGTAGGGGAGTATACAGTCCGTGCGGGGCTACCTTGGACTTGGCCTTCTTACAGGTCACACACCTAGAACAAATCCTCTCAACATCTCTACGCATCTTCGGCCAAAAGAAATGCTCTTGTAAGACTTCCAAGGTCCTCTTTACCCCCAAAATGGCCCATTAGACCACCCCCATGTGCCTCCCTAACCAACAATTCTCTAAGGGAGCAATTAGGCACACACAGTTTGTTCTCGCGAAACAAAAATCCATCATGCCGATAAAATCTGTCACAGGCAATATTTTCACAGGCCTCAAATACACTAGAAAAATCGACATCATGCACATATAATTCCTTAATAATTTCAAAACCCAATAATTTAGCACTCATAGTAGAGATAAGGGCATACCTTCGAGAGAGGGCGTCGGCTACCACATTATCCTTACCTTGTTTGTACTTGATGACGTAGGGGAAGGTCTCTACGTACTCCATCCACTTAGCATGTCTTTTGCTTAATTTACCTTGCCCCTTCAAGTGTTTTAACGACTCATGGTCTGTGTGGATAACAAACTCCCTTGGCCACAGGTAATGACTCCATATCTCCAATGCTCGCACCAACGCGTAGAGCTCCTTGTCATAGGTTGGGTAATTCAAAGTGGCTCCGTTGAGCTTCTCACTAAAATAGGCAATTGGCCTCTTCTCTTGCATCAATACCGCTCCAATACCTATTCCTGAAGCATCACACTCAATCTCGAAAGTTTTGTCAAAGTTAGGCAATGCTAAGACAGGTGTAGTGCATAATCTTTCCTTAATAACATTAAATGCATTTTCTTGGGCTACTCCCCAATGGAACCCAACATTTTTTTAACAACTTCGGTAAGTGGTGAGGCTAAGGTGCTAAAATCTTCAACAAAGAGCCGATAGAAACTAGCCAAGCCATGAAAACTTCTTACCTCCGTAACACTCTTGGGAGTTGGCCATTCCCTAAGGGCTCTAACCTTTTCCTCATCAAATTCTACTCCATTGGTGCTAACAACAAACCCAAGAAAAATGACGCTTTCCATGCAAAAATGACACTTGCTGAGATTGGCATATAATTTTTCTTCTTTCAAAATAGAAAGCACACACCTCAGGTGTTCTACATGATCTTTAAAATTCTTGTTATAAATTAGAATATCATCAAAATAAACAACCACAAATTTTCCAATAAATGCACGCAAGATATGATTCATTAACCTCATGAAAGTGCTTGGTGCATTAGTGAGTCCAAATGGCATGACCAACCATTCATACAAACCATGTTTAGTCTTAAATGCGGTCTTCCATTCATCCCCTTCCCTCATCCTAATTTGATGGTACCCGCTCCTTAAATCAATTTTGTTAAACATGCGAGACCCATGCAACTCATCTAACATGTCATCTAACCTGGGGATGGGATGACGATATTTTACCGTTATGTTGTTGACGGCTCTACAATCAACACACATCCTGTAGGTCCCATCCTTCTTGGGCACTAGGAGCACGGGGACGACACAGGGGCTCATATTCTCTCGAACGTACCCCTTGCTCATCAACTCCTCAATTTGTTTTTGGAGCTCCTTAGTTTCCTCCGGGTTGCTTCGATAGGCGGGCCTATTTGGGATGACTGCACCAGGGATGAGATCAATTTGATGCTCGATGCCTCTAATGGGTGGAAGACCACTAGGCATCTCTTCCGGAAAAACATCTTGAAATTCCTGCAACAAGGAAACAACTAAATCGGGGAGGGAATTGTGAGATTCGTCAAGTGTAAGGAGAGATTCCTTGTACACTAACAAGAGCACTTGTTGATTTCTTTTTAAAGCTTTTTCGACATCTCCCTTACTGGCATAGAAATTCACCCTTTTTTTTCTCCCTCTCTCCGCCTCATTTTTTTTATCACTCTCCCCCTCACCTTTTTCTTCCCCCTCTTTCCAACCGCTCGGATTAATCAACTCTCTTTTTTCTCTCTCTTCAACCTCCCTCTTGAGTTTCATTTGATCTTTATATACCTCCTCCGGACTCAAGGGCAATAAGACCACTGGCTTCCCATCCACTTGGAAGCTATACCTATTTCTTCGCTCATCATGAATCACCCTTTGATCATATTGCCATGGTCTTCCCAAGAGAATGTGAGTAGCTTGCATGGGCACAACATCACAAAGTACTTGGTCACTATAAGTGCCAATGTGAAAGGTAAGAAGGACTTGCTTAGTCACCCTCACCTCCCCATAGTCGCTCAACCATTGTAGCTTGAAGGGGCTTGGGTGTTTCTTCGTTGATAACTTCAACCTCTCCACCATGCTAGCACTAGCCACATTTGTACAACTCCCCCCATCAATAATAATACTACATGCTATACCGTTAACGAGGCACCGGGTATGAAAGATATTTTCTCTTTGCTTTTCTACCTCACCAATTTTGGGTTGGGCACTGAGAGCCCTTATGATAACCAAGGACTTAGGTGGGCTAACTATCCCTTCCATTTCATCACTATCACCCTCATTTACCACCAAATTTTGCCCTTCCTCACTCTCATCTTCAGAATACCACTCCCCGTTTCGAACGACCATCACTCTATTATTTGGACAATCAGGAGCATAATGCCCCCTACCCCGACACTTGAAGCATTCAACATCCCTACTTCTCAAGGGGGTGGAACCGACATTGGGCTTGTCCTTATGGACCACAATTTCCTTCCCCTTGGGTGGCCCATTCTTCTCCATAGGAGGTGCCCTATCACTCCTTTCATTGCCCCATCGAGATTTCCAAGTGGAACTAGAGCCCCCGGTGTATTTTTCTGGCCCCTTTTTCTTGAATTGATCCTTCTTCCTCAATTGATCCTCCACTTTGATAGCCATGTGCACCAACTCCTCCATCTCCACATAATGGTGCAATTCCACGACATTGGCTATCTCTCTATTCAACCCACTAAGAAATCGAGCCATAGTGACCTCCCTATCTTCCTCTATATTTGCTCTCATTAGGGCCTTCTCCAATTATTTATAATAATCCTCCACACTCCTGGTCCCTTGCTTAAGAGTTTGCAACATTTGATATAGCCCTCTATAGTAATGATTGGGCACGAACCTCTTCTTCATGAGGCTCTTCAACTCACCCCATGTGTTCACACCTCCCTCAAAGTTCCTCCTCCTTGTGAGCAATAAGTTATCCCACCAAGCTAGCGCGTAGTCGGTAAATTCTACCACCGCTAGCTTAACCTTCTTCTCCTCGGAGTACCTATGACATTCAAAAATTAACTCCATCTTCCTTTCCCACTCCAAGTATGCATCGGGATCACTTTTCCCGTGAAATGAAGGGATCTTCAACTTGATACTACCAATATTGCCATCTACCCCGTCTCTACCTCTATGCTCCCTCGGATATTCCCGATCAAATTCTCGATAATGGCGCCCTCCTCTATTCCTACCCATGTTCCAATTTTGGTCACTGCCCCCGTCACTTTCAACCTCATCCACATCCTCATCCCTAACTCCTCTCCTGTTTCCCCTCCTTTCAACATTACCCCTAGGAGGTGGATCCGCCCTCCTTGCCTCTAACCGTTCCAATCTCCCTCCTATTGCCTCCATTTGCCTCATCATTATAGCAGTCGCCTCCGCTTGTCTATTCATGTCAACCGAAAGGGTTTGTAAGGTATCCCGCATTTCTTGAGTCTGGGCATTAGAATCTTGCCCACTTGAAGTGTGTGCATTAGCCATAAAGTGCAAGGGTGCAAGTGTCCTCACAAGATAATTTTCTCTCGTGTTTCACTCCAAATAGGCTTTTACCTTCAATTGAACTCACCACTCTTGCCTTTTTCCACTCACAAGTTCCCTTATCAAGTGTTTCCAAGGAAGGTAACCAACTAGATCGAGACAATTAATCCTTATGACGTCAAAGAATAATCCACCACTGAACAAGAAGGGATTTTAAAGTGACTAGACTCAATAGCAAGTGAAATTTCTTTGCTTGCTATTATACATGGGATATGAGAAGAGAACTGGATTTATGTGACAAGGTTTTCAAGGGTTGGATCACAATGTAATTGGTAATGGAACAAGTTGCAAAATTAGGAGCAATTCAATATTTGCAAACAAGACTTAACATGAAGTTTTCCTTTGGGGCATTTTATCAAACACCATGCATGCACACATTGAGTAGCATAGGAATTTTCTTTTTGGAAAGTGTTTGTCCAAATGTACCCTAACCAATCGAATATGACACAACAATGACCCAATGGGGAGGGATCAACCAAAGCCCAAGATAATATCAAATATTGTGTAATTTTCATTTTTTTTTTTTTTGGAACAACAACAAGAAGAAGAAGAAGTTAAAGATAGGTATATCAATTTTAGAGCCAAACTCTGATACCAAATGACGTGAACCCCCTTGGTATATTGATAAAAAATTCCCACATTAATTGGAATCGACCAAGAAAGCTAAAATCGACATAAAAGACACCTTAACCCAAGTTTAAATCTCACCCAAAATTCATAGGTTAAAGAACCAAGCCCAATGGATAAAGATTAAACAAATTTCAAGGTGGTGGAAATCATCAACATCACAAGAATATAATTACTCAAAATGAAGTTGAATAACTTCCAAGAATTTACAAGATGAAGGGAAGAATTAACTTACCCAAAGTGTTCTTGACACAATCCTCATTCAAATGCTCTAAACTAGGGTTCTTGAAACAAGAGGAAATGTTAATATATTACAACATTTGGGCAAAGGTCAAAATTTGGATAATTGCACAAAAACCCCGCTTTTTTAGATTCAGTGTGTTTCGGTCGACCGACACGGTCGACCGAAGTGACACTTTCGGTCGAACGGGGATCAGCCGAACCCGCCTGAGGCTATCCTTAAGAATCCTGCAGACTTTCGGTCGACCAAGGGAACTTTCGGTCGACCGAAAGTTCCTGAACATCCACCTTTATGTAATTGACTTCAATCTTGCCCTCTTCGAATTGGATTTGATTTTGAAGCTTGCAAATGAGTCCCGCCAACGACTCCTGGGCCTTACTGACCCTTGACCTCGTCATGGGCCCAACTGGAATATGAATCGAGCGTTGACTTCCTGGATTCGTGGGTTGACCTCCTTGATTCTCATCATTATCTCAACTAAATATTTAGTTGTTGATCGTAAAAAAATTAAAAATACAAAAATATAATAAAATAACATATTGAGTTTATCAAATTAACAAAGAGAAAAGGAAATCTTGCACCAATAATCGTTTATCCGTTGTTGATCTTTAATTCCCAAGCCTTTTTCTCTAATAATCTCTCAAGAGTTTGATGTTATAAACCTTGAATTATGTGGAAGAGGCTGTGCAAAAGTCTCAAATTCGTGCCTCACATATTTCTCAAATAGGCGTTGAGGAAACCTAGTCGAAAAGGAAGAAAATCTTTCAAAACCAGCAGAAAAACCCCAAAATGCGGCCCAATCGAAAAGAGGCGCGATCGGGTAGGCAAAATAGGCGTGATCCCGTGGTTACTTTAGTTCGTCACTGTTGATTTTTAAACCAGCCTCGCGACCGCGTGGTTAGCTCAGGTGCGAATGCATGGTCATATCCTTCCAATGTAATTTCATCTTTTAATCCGTTTAAGTAGGTCCCCACTCTTTATTTGCACTTCAAGCCCATCATCTTCTAATTTGATCAATAAACTCCTCATACTTCTGAATTTTCTCAATTTACTCATTTCAGTTCTTGATATCTTCAATTAAGGCCTTGAACTATTGATTTCTTCCATTTTAGCTCCACTTATGTTTCTCGGTTGACTACATCAACTCCCGATTAATGTAATTTAGCTTCAATAGTCATCAAATTTCCCTTTATTTCCCTTAATTGTTTCATTCTCTTAATTTTGGATAAAATCTGAAATAATAACAAAAAGCGCCAAATTAAATAGACTTTATTCTTGAATGACAATAAAATATCCTAAATTTGACATATATCAGTACATATCCATCATTTTGGAAAATATTGGTAATGCATCATTTTCGAAAAGGAAGGGCAATACGTACACCAATTCTTGATGTTGTTGATTCAATGAACAAATACATAGTCTCCTGCAACAATAGTAAGAGCAAAACATATTTAAGTGCATATTCAATTAGTCAATCGGATAGAAATGATGATTTGTTTGAGCTGAAGTTGAAAACTGGTATACCAATAATGTTATTGTGGATTATTAATCACTCCTTAGGGTTGTGTAATTGTATGAGATTAATTGTTATAAAACTTGAAAATCACATTGTTGAAGTACAAATTCTTGATGGCAATATGCAGGGTACAAAGTCTTTATTTCAAGGATGACATTGACAACTTCAGATGCAAGACTGTCTTTTAAGTTTAAGAGGCGACAACTTCCATTGATAGCTTCGTATGCTAAGACTATCAGAAAGAATCAATGTCAATCACTTCCTAAGGTTGGACTTTATTTAAAGAAGCTAGTTTTCAACCATAGGCAGTTGTACGTTACAACCTCTATAGTGACTAATTGTAATGATTTGAAGATGATCATTTGTGACGAAGATAGAAATAGAACACACTCAACTACGAATGTAGTTTATAAAGAAGTTTTTCAAAACTTATAGTGAAAATATTGCAACTCTATTAGTTATAATATTATTTTATTATTTTTTATTTATTTCATTATATACATATTTGACATAAAATAAAATATTATATATATATATATATATATATATATATATATATATATATATATATATATATATATATATATATTAGAAAATATTGAATAATGACATGGTTTCCATTATCGAAATAATGATTTGAATAAAAATGAGGCAAGATGTATTTCATCGGTAAAAAAATGAGCCAACAAGTTGTGCTAGGCGAATAATGATTTGTTTTTCCAATGTAATATTATTTCTTATTATAGTTAATGGTTTTTTCTCCCAATTTAATCTTATTTCTTATTATTTTTTATTAGTATATGAGATTTTAAAGATTTATTTTAAAAAAAGGAAAAGAATCGTTAACCATTGTTTGGAAGAGATTAAAATAAGATTTTTAGTATATTTTAATAAAAATTGATGAAATATGTGATTAAAAAATTGTGAAATTCATTAAATATGTAATTAAAATTAATTGTTGAATTTGATTTGTGTTATAAACTAGAGAGAAAAATAGAGAAAAGTAGAGATACCAATAAACTTGTGTATTACTACGAACCAAAACCCCCATATATATAGGAAGAATAAGGGATACATAAGGTAATAATACCTAGGATTTTAGGGGTACAACTGTCATTCACTAATACAATATAATATTTACAACACTCTCCCTTGAATGACATATGATATTACAAGATATCTGTCTCGTTAAAACCTTGTTTGATAAAAATCCAATGGGACAAAATAACAAACGAAAGAAAAAGAGTATAGTTGTTCTTGGAGTATTAAGATGAATGCTGCCTCGTTAAAACCTCGCCAGGAAAACCCAATGGGACAAAACCTTGGTTAAGGAAAAAGAGTACAGCTACTCCCCCTAGTGTTTATAGCGGTAAATCATCGAGTTGATGTATCGCAATCTTGTGAACTGGTTTATTGAATGTAGATGTTGATAGTACTTTTGTAGATAAATCGGCTTCATTGTCATTTGAGTGAATTTGTTGAAAATTCTGGAGTCTTTTGATGTTGTCTCGTTAAAACCTTGTCAGAAAAACCCAGTGGGAAAAAACCTGAATAAAGGAAAAAGAGTACAGCTACTCCCCCTGATTCAATATGTATTGAATCATCTATATAGTTACTCCCCCTGATTCAATCTCTATTGAATCATCCATATATTGATCTCTTCAGGAGTCTTGTATATGATAGTATATCAATAGACATTGATAATAGTTACCTCATTAAAAACCTTGTCAGGAAAACCCTATGGGACAAAACCTCGGCTAAGGAAAAAAGAGTGTAGCGTATATTAGCTCCCCCTCATGGGAACATTACAATTATATTGATACTGCACATAATTATTTCAACTGTAAATCGATACAATATCGAATATGTTTACCAAGCATATAAATAGAACATATTTGATATTATTTGTTCTTTGAATATATTCATTATTTCCAATCATTTGAACATGCTACATCGAGCCATTTTCGATAATCAATATTATCAATGCATTTAATGCAGTTCTAAAATTTGGAAGTGACTTATTCACTTCACTGAACAATTAACTTATTCAGTTCAGGTGAATAATTAACCATGAATTTGAATTTACGATTTTCAAATATTATTCACAATAATGGTACATTTCAATTTCAACACTTTGTCATATATAGTCATTTGTACCATTCTTCATGTAATCTAATTTCATACTATCTATCACATTCCATTGGAAATTGAATCTATTCAAGGCATATGATATATTTAGATCGCAAAGTATCTTTATACTTTGATCAAACAAGTTTCTTAAAAACTTGAACTATATATATCAAATATATTTAATCCTTCAAGGATTATACTGTATGCTTCAGGCATCTTATAAATTTCACATTGCAATTGTCAAATTGCTAACACCAAATTTAAGTCGTGAAACTTTAGATAGATAAAAATTCCTATATTTCAAATGGATTTTTTTCTAATTATTTCACCGCAATCCCAAAGTACCGAGGTATTGATTACCCTTTTTAATCTCACTCATTGGTACTTCAAAGAATACTCCCAACGTACCGAGTTGATGATCATACATTTTGATATCACTCATTGGTACATCAAAGAGCGCAAACTAGTAATCAGAGTAAATCATTTTTCATTACATACATTTCTAATAATCGTATAATTATCGACACTTATTATGCATTTTCAGGCAAATAAAATATTGTATCTATGCCAGATCTTTAAAATATTCGTTGCGCAACAAGTCGTGTATTACGACTATACCTATAGGTATTTTACTGGTTTTACACTTTTATGTGTTTGGACTTTAGGTCCCAAAATTTCAGGTTTTGTAATAAGTTTAATTTAGCCTGAATGCATACTTTTGCCAACTATTTTTATGTTGATTTTCTTTGACATATTTTCTTTTATTATCCTCGCTATCATTCAAATTATGATGCGGCTAGCTTCGCAATTTGCTTTTGCATAAGTGCTTTAAAAAGTGTGTCGACACAATTATCATCTCAATTTGATTTCTTTCCCCACAAGACATAACTATAGAGATCTCAATTTTCAATATTTCAAGTACTTGAACCTCTTCTAGAGATTTACAATTAATTATGTCAATAAATACTCTCTCACGAGTATATGCCTCCTCAATAAGACCATTATAATCATTTGCTCTATTTTTATTTATTTGAGGATCTTTATTCGAATCAAATATCACTACGCTTCAGGCGTGCTATATATCAATATAAGATAGAACATGAGATTTTATTAATCTCTTATGCATCTTGTAATTATGTTATCTTTGAACGTTTCGTTCATATTTTCAATCGAACTTTTGGTTCGTATTATCAATCGCGAGGATATATATAACATAATATGATGCATTTGTTTGATTTTAAGCTATTCCCCCTAATGTTGAGAAAATTTTCCAATCAAATTGACAATAATTTTGTTTTTTGACGTTGTAAAATATCACCCATTTGGGATATATGTTCAAACAACGCATTTTTCTCAACATTCTTTATTTTCCATATCAGTGCATTGTGGTGGATCAATTGCACTATTAAAAAAATTATATGAAAAAATTAGGCTCTAACCATAAGTCAATTATAATAGGGAGAACTATGATGTTGGCATGATGGGTAATAGAATTCCCTAAACAAAAAGGGAAGTATTTTGTTCTCAATTAAATTAATTGGAGGCGTTTAACAAGCAAAAATGTTAAACCATTTATCGATATCCCAACTAACACTTATTAAAATGTTGAGATTCGTGTCCACTAGCATTATCAAGACACATTCTTGATTATATAATCTGAAAATTATGCTCATAATTCATAATTTGAGCAATAATTTCGCAAACTTCAGGTTGCGAACACCATACAATCATCTAGTACACGTATCAAATCTATTAGATACAAATAATATTTAGATGATTAACGTGGAGGATGATGGGTCCCCATTTATCACCCCAATTAATTTTCAGAAATATAGAGAATTTAATTCCTATTTTATTTAGTGATAATGAAAAAATTTCATGAAAGAGAACAAACATCATATATGATTGAATTGAAGAATCTTCTGGTTCTTCATTGAGTATCAATTTTAATTTTGCATCATTATTGATCCAGTGATGGTCCAACTGGTCATGCCAAATAATAAAATTAAATTGAACTTCTAGTTCAATATAAGATATAATTCAATGATTAAATATTTTATAATCATGTATTATTCAAGTAGTCAAACTAATCAATGTCCTTATGACATTAGTTATATGTTTTCCTTCAGAAATAAACATGAACTCAAATGAGATATTTTTCGAAACAATGCTACTTCAAAAGGCACGTTTTATTACTCATTCAAAATCAATATGTCAATATTTTTTCGGAATATTGTAATATCAAATTAATAACATATCTCATAATATTGGGCTCTCCGAGAGCAAATTATATTCCATTATTATATTTCATATGAGATAAAATTATGATTCTTCAGGAATCATCACAACTATATATTAGACCACATCATAATAATCTTCTGGATTATTAATAAATTCGAATTTCTTTGAGAAAAAGAATGCAATATTTATCGCTTGAGCAATAAAATAATATTCTTCTAGAATATTGAAACGTAGTAATAGTGCAATATTCTTCTGAAATATTGATTCGAATCTCATTCAATTATAACAATAATCAATATCTATTGTGCTATTTAGGAGCAAAATAACGAATTATTCTTCTAGAATAATTATATTGCTAAAATTGCAATTCTTCAAGAATACTAAGTCAATATTCTTCTGGAATATTGATATTAATGATTCATTCTACCTTTCAAGCTAACAATATTTGTGCTCTACACGAGTCACGTTAAAATATTCTTCTGAAATATTTATTTAACGTGGGTTGTGTTTATTCAAGAACATCAACACCATATCCGCTTAAAACATATTTTAAATTATGCTTCTTCAAGAGTATTGGATCAATATTCTTCTGGAATATTGAAATTGTAATATACTGCTCGTGACAAGCAAGTAATATTCTTCTAGAATACTACTATTGTTGTCCTACTTCGTGAGCAACAATATGATACATTATTAAATCAGAATTTATGAATGAACATCTACAAATATTTAATCATCTTAAAGAATATTAATTACCATATAAACATAATATGAATTTATATATAAAAATGAATTAACAAACATGCACGTGAATTCTATATATAAAAATTAGATATATAACTAATATATAGTAGAATCAAATCTAATAATGTATTTTAGAATTCAAAATAACGTAGTGATTTTCAATGACAAAATTGAAAGAGCAAAAAATAATAACAAAAATAATTTTCTGGAACAAGGTATACTTTAACGAATTTATTTCGATTCTTCCAAAAGAAATAATAAATCAATATTCTTCTAGAATATTGAAAATTATAATTCATACTCTTCAGGAGCAAATAACATCCTTCTAGGATATTAATTATAATGTTGTACTACTTCAGGAGTAACAACAAATTATGTATAATAGACAAATTTACAATTAATATTTTTCTGCAATATTAATTATTTATTGCGTTACTTCAAGAGCAATAACGAATTATTCTTTTGGAATAATTATATATCTAAAATTGCTATTATTCAAGAATAAAATGTCAATATTCTTCTAAAATATTGAAAATTACAATGTATGCTCTTCAGGAGCAAATAATATTTATCTGAATTATATGTTGTACTACTTCAGGAGTAACAACAAATATTTGTAATAGATAGACACAGATCTATGATTAATATTCTTCTGGAATATTAATATAATGTTGTGCTGCTTCAGGAGTAATAACGAATGATTTAATAGTATCAATAAATTTGTAATGGACAAATATGTAATTAATATTAATATATACTGTTGTATTACTTCAGGAACAACAACATAATGAATTATCAATATAAAGATCAAAATCTGTCGAATTGGTTGGAGAAAATCAGATTCAGATTTATGAGCCGCAATTGCTAATGAACAATATCGTAATGAATAGATGTGAATTGCAATTGAATAGAAATAAAAAAAATTCATATGTCACCAAATTAATTTCGGTGCGTATGATTTTACCATCTAACTAATATTTTGATATATGAGATTTTGAAAAAGAAAATTCTAACTCAATTTGGTAGAGACTCGTGCTGATAAGATGTTATAAACTAGAGAGAAAAATAGAGACACCAATAAACTTGTGTATTACTATGAACCAAAACTCCCATATATATATAGGGAGAATAAGGGATACATAAGGTGATAATACCTAGAATTTTAAGGGTACAACTGACATTCATTAATACAATATAATATTTACAACAATTTGTTAGATTTTAATAAGATTTTGTAGGGTTACGAAACACGGGCATAATGTGCTATTTTTTTGGCGTTTATATTACAATTCATTCTAACACCACAAAGCAGAATTCTAAACCCCAAAAATGGAAGCCCTGACGCACCTCAGCATCTTCACCTACACTAAACGACTGGCACCTCCGCCCAGCACAGTCAAAAATCGCCACCACAAACTCCTTGCCGCCTCCACGACCAGTGGTGGCGCCACCAGTAGCAAATGGGCCGACCGCCTCCTCGCCGACTTCCAATTCCTTCCTTCAACCACCCCCGAGCCCCCTGACATGCGCATTTTGCCGCCGCCATCCCTTCCTTCCCTTCCCGAGCGCCATGTTTCAATGCCACTGGATTTCTACCGACTACTTGGTGCCGAGTCCCATTTCCTCGGGGACGGCATTCGGAGAGCTTATGATGCAAGGGTTTCAAAGCCTCCACAGTATGGATATAGCGATGAGGCTTTGATTAGTCGAAGGCAGATTCTTCAGGCAGCTTGCGAAACTCTAGCTAACCCTAGTTCCAGAAGAGAGTACAATCAAGGACTCGCCGAAGATGAATTTGATACTATTCTCACTCAAGTCCCCTGGGATAAGGTAAAAGTTAGTTATTTTTTAGGTTCGGTTCGTTTACACATTATATAATACAAATTATAATCAACACAATTTTCCAAAACACTTTTTTAACCACACAAGAAAACCCAAATAATATATTATAAATTAAATTCCATTTATTTCAGCGGCCAAACTTATTTTTTCTCACAAATTTATTTTTTCTCACATTATTGTCACTTAAGTTCTTAGCTCCTTTTATAAGCTATATATTTTCATTAGAACTAAAATTGAGGATTTAAAGATGGCTGTCTCGAGGTTAATTTACTGCATTTAGGTTAGAAGATGTAATTGTTAGGAAAATAATTCACCAGAGTCGGAATCTTGATGAAAATAAACACAAACTAAATTGGAGGAGTTAAAGATTGCTGTCTCGAGGTTAATTTACTGCATTTTAGGTTATAAAATGTAATTGTTAGGAAAATATTCACGAGAGGTGGAACCTTGATGAAAATAAACACAAATTATGAAGTTTACAATGCAAAGTAAATCACCATGATCAGAACAAATTCACCCGCAAATTGAAAGCTTAAACACGATTTGAAATAGCTGCCATAAAGCAATTATCGCCCCCTCTCGATGTAGAGATTGCTTATGGGATCAACCTGAAACAAGCTTTGAGGATTAATCCAGCCTTTTAAGAAGAATTCTCAAAGCACAAACAATTCTTCAAAGAACTTGAAAGAAACAATAGGGAAGTTGAATTTGTAAGAGTGGAATTGGATTTAATTCAACCACAATGATGTTGACTATTGAATTCTTGTTTTTGAAAATGGATATCTATCTCATATTTATAAATTCCCAATCATACACCACAAAATGGAGTCAACCATTCATGAAAAGTGGAGAACTTTCCTTGAAAAGCCACTAAAAATTAAATTCAAAAAACAAGTCTAGCAACTATTTTTAAAGTGCTATAGCATGACCCAACCAAAAAGGCCTCGGGTTTGGCTCTGGGCTACCATGCGTATGCATGGACAAAAATATGTTTGCATTCCATTTCCATTCAATTTGGGCCCAAACATTCCTTTTTCATTCATTTGTTTAGGCCCATCACTTATCAATATAACTATGAACAACAAATACAACAGTAATAGTATTCTTTGGATTTTAGAATCTTGGTTTGTTTTGCTTTTCCTTTTCGAACTTTTATATTTTAGAGAACACTTCAGTTGTTTAATCTTTATATTTGGCCATTCCACCAGTTTGAGGGGGAGAAAATGTGTTTTTATGGTGAATCTTATTGTTGATGCTATTAAGCATCTATTTGGTAGCACTTAAAATATAGATTTTAATTAATTTAATTCAAAGTTAATATTTAATTTTAACCACACATTTTATGGGATCAACAATGATAAGATTCGAAGCCCGGAAGAAACTTCGAAAAGTTCCAAACTCAGGTTGTGGTTGGACGGATGAATCATGACCTGATATTCACGACGCGATTGCTCGACGATGCGGAATAAAGAACCACGACTTTCGAAACGCCACAAAGATTTGCCCAATCTCCTTGATAAGTTTCTGATTTTGAACGCCACAAATATTCTAGCAAATATTTGATAAGTTCGATATTTGAACGCCACAAGAAATATTCTTGATAAGTTTGAAAAACATAGGAATCCACCTATAACTTTTATTGAATCCTCAATAAAAACTGTTTATATCAAAATCGAAGTCTCATTACAATGAATGAAAAAAGCGTATAAATAAGCAAAATAAAACCCTAGTCGCTAATGGACTCAAAATGGAGTTCTAACTAACCTAAAATAGCTAAAACTGGAAAAGGAATAAAAAATACGAAAAAGGAATTAAAAATCAGCATTATTTGCGAAAATCCTAACTTACGGCCGTGACAGCATCACTTACGGCCGTAACTATTCTTCTGCTTAAGGATTACGGCCGTGACCATAATACTTACTGCCGTAACTTTGAAAACCTGAAATTCTTCATTTTGATCCGAGAGTGACTTACGGCCGTGAGAATATTTGGTTACGGCCGTAACTTTACTTCTACATAATCTTTGGTTCTTTTCGACACGGTTTGATCTTCAAAGCTCGTCGAACCTGCTGAATTCTTGTTTTGGCTTGAATATTTAAATTTTCCCGTTAAGCCTGCTATGACTCCGATTGTTGAGGGTCCGGAACACATCATACCCTCCTTCTTTAGGATGATTCGTCCCGAATCATAGCTTTGTTCCTGTTGTTTCACTTCATCTCCTGGATCAAACGAAAAATTTCTCCTGCCATTGCACATGATCAACCAAAAATATTCTGCAATGGGGGTCACGTGAATGACTTAAGTTGAAACACCTTTGGACATTAGTGGTGTTGCCCAAATTTCTACGTACCATTAACTTGCAAGAAAGAATTAAATAGAACGGGGAGGGGAATGTTAGTTTCATGAGGTACAAGGTATGGATCCTTGTATCCATGATTAATCACCATCTCCAATTCTTCTTTAAGAATCACGAGGCCCTCCTCTTCACCTCGTTCTTCCTTTGCATCTTCAACCACCTTTTCAAAAATTTTACTCTCAAATTCAACCACATCTCCTATCTTCACATTTTTATCACCACGCTCGTGCACTACCTCATTGCTACCCAAATGTGGATAGTCCAATTCAACGCTCAAATCTTGAACTTCAACCTCAACTCCCAATTCCACATTCTCCTCATCAAATTTTGGAGTTTGTTTATTTGTTATTAATTTCAAGTCTCCCTCTTTCTTATCAATATCCTTATCCCCATGATGCCTCCTATTATACCACTTTTCACTCTCCTTCCTTACCCTCCGTGAATCTTCTAGTGCTTCTTCCAATGTCAACCCATATAGTGCGCATGTTTCCCCTTTCTTAAGGAATTTGTATATGTGCATACTCTTATCATAATCAGCCTCCCTCCTACGTCTCCAATGTTTACCCAATAAAATATGATAAGACTTCAATGGCACTACATCACACCATACATCCTCACTATACCTTCCCTGGGTAATAGACACTAGAACTTGTTTGGTTACTTTGAAATCTTCAAACTCCCTCATCCACGTCATCCTATAAGGTTTATGGTGTGGTTCTAGGGGTAATCCTAATTTTTCAACCACGGTGCTACTAACGAAATTAGTAAAACACTTTCCATCAATCGCCAAACTGCACCCCTTATGATCCACATAACATCTAGTTTGGAATAAAGAGCCCGGATCATAATCCATTCCTTATGTGGCGTTAAAAAAATTCAAGAATGAAGAGGATTTAAACATCAAATCGCAAGATTGACTTTTATTGACTTTGAAGGAAATGAATACCAAGAATTTTAAAGAAACTCAAGAAAGTGGTTCTTGAATTTTGGAATGACTTTTTTTTTTAACAATGGATGAATTTTCAAAAAAAATAAATTAAAATAATAATTTTTTTTTAATATATAAATCCGAAAATTCGATACGAACGTAACAAAACAAACGGCACGGGATTTGGATAAGAATTAAATAAAATAAACACTTTTGAATTTTATTGGAACGATTTTCTGGATTAAAAACTCAAGAACAAGAAGAACGCAAAAAAAATTGAAAACAAAACACTCAACAAAATATGGATGATTTTTATGGGACTCGATGATAAACATAAAAATCAAACTGGATAGAAAAACCTGAATTCAGAGTCCAGCTCTGATACCAGATGATGAGATTCGAAGCACGGAAGAAACGCCGGAAAGTTCCAAACTCAGGTTGTGGCTGGACGGATGAATCATGACTTGATATTCACGACGCGATTGCTCGACGATGCGGAATAAAGAACCACGACTTTCGAAACGCCACAAAGATTTGCCCAATCTCCTTGATAAGTTTCTGATTTTGAACGCCACAAATATTCTAGCAAATATTTGATAAGTTCGATATTTGAACGTCATAAGAAATATTCTTGATAAGTTCGAAAAATATAGGAATCCACCTATAACTTTTATTGAATCCTCAATAAAAACTGTTTATATCAAAATCGAAGTCTCATTACAATGAATGGAAAAAGCGTATAAATAAGCAAAATAAAACCCTAGTCACTAATGGACTCAAAATGGAGTTCTAACTAACATAAAATAGCTAAAACTGGAAAAGGAATAAAAAATACGAAAAAGAAATTAAAAATCCGCATTATTTGCTAAAATCCTAACTTACGGCCGTGACAGCATCACTTACGGCCGTAACTATTCTTCTGCTTAAGGATTACGACCGTGACCATAATACTTACGGCCGTAACTTTGAAAACCTGAAATTCTTCATTTTAATCCGAGAGTGACTTACGGCCGTGAGAATATTTGGTTACGGCCGTAACTTTGTTTCTGCATAATTTTTGGTTCTTTTCGACACGGTTTGATCTTCAAATCTCGTCGAACCTGCTGAATTCTTGTTTTGGCTTGAATATTTAAATTTTCCCGTCAAGCCTGCTATGACTCCGATTGTCGAGGGTCCGGAACACATCAACCACACATCTTATAAACTTTTATCAAAATCTACTAAAAAATATTATTTTTATCAATATCAAACATGGGCTAAATCATTTTATTATTTTAATTAAAATGTTATTTATATCTGGCTTGTATTTTGTGATTTCTTTCAATTTTGAGAACAGTTGCCTGAAAACTGTGATGATAAATGAGCTGTGTGACGGAACTTGGGTAAGTTTTTTGATTTTAATTCGACGGGTTTTAAAGGTTCCAGGAGCACTATCTGTATTGCAAGAGGCAGGGGAAACAGAGTTGGTTCTTCAGATTGGAGAAAGTTTGTTGAAAGAGAGGTTGCCGAAGTCATTCAAGCAAGATGTGGTGCTGGCAATGGCACTTGCTTATGTTGACTTGTCAAGAGATGCCATGGCACTGACTCCTCCAGATTTTATTAGAGGTTGTGAAGTGCTTGAGAGGGCTCTCAAGCTGTTGCAGGTTAGAGTTCTATTCATGATATCTCTTGGCTTGCATTTTAATGCTACTTATTTTGAGAAATGATCTCTAAAAGTCCATTTTTTGTACTCCTGTTAATCTTCGAAAGAAAGTTCTGACTCCTATGTTTTCAACCTTAGCTTGTTGTGTCCACATCCCTGATCGTTTTAACAGTTGGATTTTTTACCCTCTTTTTACCTCTATATGATGATCATTAAAAACTGTAAAGTATATTTTGAATGCCCAAACGAGCTCTTGCTAATGGACTTCTATATTTCTTCTTTGATTACTTTGTGTAACTTTCAGTTCCTATTTCTACTGGATGACTGTGATTTTCCAAATGAAAGTATAGATGCATTAGAAATTGGATGGCACTAGATCTATTGCTTCCTTTCTTGGTGCTTGCAAGTTGGGAGGAAAGGGAATTGACTGTCAAGGAGTGGGAGGGAATGATATTAATAGGTATAATAGGTTGTGGTACTGGTTCTCAATTGTTTACCAAGATCTGCTATATAGACAACTGGTGTATTTATGCAGGAAGAAGGTCCTAGCAATCTTGCCCCAGATTTACAAGCACAGATTGATGAAACTCTGGAAGAGATCAACCCTCGCTGTGTTCTTGAGCTTCTAGCCTTACCTCTTGATGATGAGTTCCGCACAAAAAGGGCAGAGGGTCTTCAAGGTCTGCGCAATATTTTGTGGGCTGTTGGCGGAGGAGGTGCAGCTGCAGTTGGTGGAGGATATACACGTGAAAATTTCATGAGTGAGGCTTTCCTCCTCATGACAGCTGCAGAACAAGTAACATTGATTGGATTGATAATGATATCTTGTTTGAGTTAAATTTTCTTATTCTAGTGCTGGCTTGTTAGTTTATGATTTTTTTTTTTTTTGTCAAAAGGTTGATCTCTTTGCATCCACACCAAGTAACATACCTGCAGAAAGTTTTGAAGTCTATGGAGTGGCTCTGGCACTTGTTTCTCAAGCTTTTGTTGGCAAGAAACCTCATCTAATTCAAGATGCAGACAACCTTTTCCAGCAACTTCAGCAGACCAAGGTTCCAGCTCTTGGCAGCTCCTCATCTGTCTATGCAGTCAGAGAGAATCGAGAAATAGATTTTTCTCTTGAAAGGGGCCTCTGTTCACTTCTTGTTGGAGAAGTTGATGATTGTCGCACATGGTTGGGCTTGGATGATGTAAACTCACTTTATAGGGATCCATCAATTGTGACCTTTGTTATAGAACACTCCAAGGATGACAATGAAAACGATCTCCTCCCTGGACTCTGCAAGTTGTTGGAGACATGGTTGATGGAGGTGGTATTCCCAAGGTTCAGAGAGACCCAAGAAATGAGGTTTAAGCTCGTAGATTATTATGATGACCCAACAGTTTTGAGATATTTACAGAGACTAGAAGGTGTTGGCAGTTCACCTTTGGCTGCTGCAGCAGCTATAGCAAGAATTGGGGCTGAGGCTACGGCTGTGCTGGACAATGTAAAAGTTAGTACTATTCAGGCACTGCAGAAAGTGTTTCCTCTTGGTCATGGGGAAAAGAATGTCAGACATTATGAGGAAAATGGGATGAGGAATGATGAATTACCAATTGCTGGTGCAGAACCTGGAGGCCATGATGATCAAGAAGATGATTCTGCCTATGCAATGGACCTTCATGAGAAGAATGGTTCTGATGAACTACAGCAGCAAGAAATTATTACGGACAATATAAAAAATGATACTGTGAAGATCATGTGTGCTGGTGTAGCTGTTGGTTTACTGACTTTGGTTGGCTTGAAGTTCATCCCATATAGATATGACCCTTCTATTTCACGTAAAGGTTCTGGAGCAGCTATGGCTTCTGATGTCGTCAATTTGGGTATGATTTATCACTTCTTGTTTATAAGTGAATTTCTCTAGGACCAGCATTTTATTGTGCTCTCAAATGATCCTTAATTTCAGTCTTTCAATTCTTTCCCCTTCTCCTATTTCCCTCTTACCTCTTCCAACCAACAAGGCATAAAAAAGGTTCTGACACAAAATAGGCTTTAAATAAATTTGTTCCAAAAGTGTGGCTGAATTATAAAGTTCTTGTAAATAATAACTTCGTTTTTTCAAATTTTGGTGAAGGAACTAAATTCTATTTTTCCTTGCATCCTCTATTTCCTTCTTGTGCTCTTTGATCCTAAGAATGAAATACATCACTTTCAGAGGCCTCAGTAGCAGAAAATTTAGACGAAATTCCTAGAATGGATGCAAGATTTGCAGAAATTATTGTGCGCAAATGGCAGGATGTTAAATCTCAGGCTCTAGGACCAGATCATTTCCTTGGAAAATTGTCAGAGGTGAGAATTTCTTATTTCGTTTTTCCTCTGTTTACTGTTGATATGCTATTTTTCCATCTTCCTTACATTCAAGTAGAAGGACGAAGCACAAAAATGCTATTGCTCATCTGGCCAAACATACATATTGAACACTATAGTTGGATCTCTTTCAGTAACGTCATTAAACAAATACAGAGTCAAATTTAGTTGGTTATAAAACTCCCGCACATTTTTTTTTAGCCTTCTTGTTTACTCAAAAGTTGTAGGTGCTATTTGCTACTTCACATGTATTTTTCTTCACATATCTGAAACTGGGATACGTAATCTATACTGCTAGGTCCTGGATGGTCAAATGCTAAAAATCTGGACAGATCGAGCAGCAGAAATTGCAGAACATGGCTGGTTCTGGGACTACGAACTTGTGAACCTTGCAATAGATAGTGTAACTGTCTCAGCTGATGGTCGACGTGCTATTGTGGAAGCAACTCTCGAGGAGTCAGCTCGACTAACTGATGTAGCTCATCCCGAGCACAATGACTCGTACAGTACATCCTACACAACACGATATGAGATGTCATGTGGGAAATCGGGTTGGAAAATCGTTGAAGGAGCTGTTCTCAAATCGTAATTTTGGTTGTAATTAATATTAGTTTTGTGTAAAAACGTTGCCCTTCCATAATTCCATTGTACTGAAATGTCGCATTCTCTACGATAAAATAGCAGCTATGCTGGGAAAACTTCATCCGAATGCGCTTTAGACCATCTTTTCAAGTCTTGCCCCTAGGGGTTTACAGGTTTGTTGGCCGAGTTGAGTCATTTTATTATGGTCCTCACTCGTTCCATATTGTTTTCACTATGCACATTTTGTTCTTTACCGCCTCCACTGATAAATTTGGTCCTCATTTGGTAATTAATGGCTTGATTCTACGACTGGCCAATACACGTGTCCTATCTTCTTACATGGGCCGGGCTGGAGAATGTTGCGTGGAATGGAATTTTACTTGGAAAAAGTATATAACTATACAACTAAAACTTTCACCTTTTAAATATAACAAATTTAATTTTTTTTTGTAAAAATCAGGTCTTAATATGTTAATTAATTAATACAATATTATAATAATTATAATGAGTTGTCAAATAAAGGTATAATATTAAATAATAAAATAAAAATAATATCTAATCCACAATCACTCCATTCCAATCCAACCCTTCACCCACCTCGACGCACCACCCCACCCGACCCACCTCACCCGACCCACCCCACAAGCATCCGACCCACCCCACCCCACACCACCGGCACCCACCCCACCCTATAAAATAACTTTTTTTCCTTCTACTTTTCCACACTCACCCCCACCCCCAACACCACCTTACCCACCCCACCCAACACTCCTCCCCAACCCTCACCCACCCACCCAAGCACCCAACCACCCCGTCACAACTCACTCACTCACCAACCCCACCCCACCACACCACACCACACCACACCACAAGAATGATGTTACTTCTATTTTTTTCTCTCCCCACCCACCCAATCACCCATCCACTAGTCTCATCCAATCACACCCACCACCCCACACCACCCCACCCTACCCAACTCCACCCAAAATTAATTTATTCTTCTAATTTTTTACTCCCCCACCAGCCTCACCTCAGACCCTACCTCAACCCACCTCATCCAAAATGATTTTTTTACTACATTTTCACGACTCGCCCAGATCCTACCCTGCCACCCATCCTCAACCACACCCCACCCCACCCAAAATTAATTTTTTTTCTCCGAATTTTCCCCACTCCGACCTTACCTCACCACCCACCCACCCACCCACCCCATCCTAACCCACCCAAATATGATTTTTCTTCTATATTTTCACACCCCACCCTAACAAACCCACCACACCCCACCCTAGCAACCCCACCAAAACCCACCCTATCCAAAAATGATTTTTCTTCTATTTTTTCACACTTCACCTCAATCGTCCCATCCTACCCCCATCCAAAAATGATTTTTCTTCTATTTTTTACACTCCACCCAACCACCTTCACTCAACCCAAAAATGATTTTTCTTCTATTTTTTCACACTTCCCCCAACCGCCCCACCCCACCCCATCTCACCGCACCGCCACCCCGCCACCCACCATACCTCATCAAAAAAATATTTTTCTTCTATTTTTTCACACTTCACCCCAACCACCTCATCTCACCCCACCCCACCCCACCCAATCACCCGCCCACCCAAAAAATAATTTTTTTCTTCTACTTTTTCGAACCCACAACCCGACCTAGACCCCACCCTACCCACCCACTCACCCTACTCCAAAAAATGATTTTTTTTCTTCTACTTTTCCGACCCCGACCCCACCCCACCCCACCCCCACCCCACCACCCCGACCCTACCCTCACCACAAAAAATGATTTTTTCTACTTTTTCTATCCCCACCCGACCTCTACCCCACCATCCTCACCCCCAAAATCACAGTCAGTCACGTAAGGTGACACAAGATCGCAGTTAAGTCACATAAGGTCACACATTGTCACAATTGCAAATTTAGTTGTAAAATCCCACCCCTCCAAAGTCACAGTTGATCACACAAGGTCAAATTTTGGTCACACAAAGTCGCAGTTTGGTCAAACGAGGTCACAGTTAGGTCACAGTTTATCACACAAAAGTCTCAGTTGGTCACAGTTCGTTCACACAAAGTCGTTGTTAGGTCACATGAAATCACAGTCTGGTCAGAAGGTCACATTTCAGTCACAGATCAATCACATGAAGTCACAGTTTTGTCACACAAGGTCGCAGTTCACTCACGCAAAGTCACAGTTACCTAATATTTTTCAAGATTAGTTAATATTTTTTTGTCACAATTACCTAATATTTTTTCTTGTAGTCTACAAGATTGAGATGTGAAATCCGCAAATTGATTAATCACGATTAATCAAACATTTGGTCACATATTATTTATTTATTTGTCACAACTTACTTATTTTCTTGATCATGTTTAGTGAATATTTTTTGTCACAATTACTTAATAATTGGTCACATTCCATATTTGTCATAAGTCGCATAAAGTCACATTTAGTCAAAATGTTGGTCACAATTAATTAATAATTGGTCACATTTTGTACATGTCACATGTCATATAAAGTCACATTTAGTCAATATTTTGGTTACAGTTACTTAATAATTAGTCACAATTAGTCAATTACACATAATCAATCACACTATATTCACCCAACCCCAACCCAACCCCCTCACCTCACCCCACCTCACCTCACCCCATCCCACCCCACCCAACCCAACCCACCCTCTCACACATCAATTTTTTTAACATATAAATTAATTCAAAGGGTTACGTCCAATGGTCACACAGTCACATTTGGTCATAATCACTCATATAATTGGTTACATTTTTTACTAGAATTCATCTCAAGTAAAATATAAAGTCACAATTAGTCAATATTTTGATCATAATTACTTAATAATTTGTCACACTTGTGATTGATAAAATTTTGTAACATATAAATTAATTCAACGAGTCACGTCCAATAGTCACACAAAGTGACAGTTGGTCACAATTATCCATATAATTGGTCAGGTTGACACAAATCAAACGATCACATTTAGTACTCGTCATAAATCGAAAACTAATAAATATTTTGGTCACAATTACCTAAAAAACTAGTCACAATCACAATAATTGTTCACATTCGTCACATCTCGTACTCATCACAAGTCACACAAGGACACACGAAGTAACATTTGACACAAATTATAAGTCATATTTACAAATTTAATCCCATATCAAATTTTAAAACTTTAGGGAGATGAATTATGAGTTTCATAATTTTCGGAATCAACTCTAATTTATTAATAAACTTCGAGGAAATGAAGCGCGAAACACCAAAATATGAAAAAACTACACCTCAAGTCCTTGAAACCACTTAATTTACAGCCAAAGGTCCTTGTCTAATGATCTGCTCCACACCACGGGAACCACCTCATCGCCACTGTCACCCCCACCACCGCCAACCACATCAACCCCTACCACCAGCCACCACCTGCAATAACAAACCCGCCAGCCTCTGCCTCTCCTAACAAACCTGCCAACCACCTCTAGCCATTGCCAAACGGATGCACATCTGGAAGGAAAATATCCCCCAAATTCTTAAATTGTTACCCCCAAATTCTCAATGATGGAAACCCTCCAACTCACCTGTGCGCAGGCGCCGCTTCCGGCAGAAGGTGCTGCCAAAGTGTGTCGTGAAACCCAAATCGAGCACCATAAGTGCTTGCCGGTGAGATTCTGGTGCCTAGAAGGCACCGCTGCAGTGCAACTCACTTTCTTGTTGTGCGCAGAAGGCGCACCCATCGCGCGGCACTGCTGATGCTGCCACTAGCTTTCACCTCCGATTCCACCGCCAAGGTCAGCTCATGCTACAACCGATGTTTGATAGAGAGAGAGAATGGTAGAGAGATGGAGAAAGGATGGAGAGGAAGAGGAGGGAGTTGAGAGATGCTGATATGGTGGGTTTGTGTTTGGAGTCGGTCAAATTACGTTTAATTAACATTAATTACCACCTGAAATGTAAAAAAGTTTTCAGCGCCCCAAGAAATTTGAATTGTATCATTGAAATACATGTTTTTGTGTAATTTTCCCATTTTACTTTTATTTTCTCTTCAAACTTACAATATTTTCACTAATATCACGTTGCCAACGTCATGTCAATATGTCACCTCTCTTTTCCTTTACAAGATTCCACTGAGGTACTTGGGATGGATATGCTGTTGAAAGACATCATCACCTCTTTTACAACGTATTTGATGGAATGCTTTATTGATTATAATGAAAAGTATCATAAAAAGTTGAAAGCATTAAAGTGTAATACTAAAATTTTGCGTAAGTGTCATAAAAATTTAAAAGATATCAATTTGTGATACCAAAAATTTAAAAAATAATGCAAGGATCATATTGCGATTTTTAAAAGTATCATATGATACTAATTTTGAAGAACATAATTTTTCAGGATTTTTTTTTTCTTTTTGAAATATTAATTAGTGATGCTTAATAAGGAAGTAGTTTCAATTATGAAATTTAAGTATTTGTGCGAATGTCCCATATTTTGTTGCATAAATGAAATTGTCCTAATTTTGTGTGTTCACTCCACCTTTCACAGGTGTTACAGAATTCATATATATATATATATATATATATATATATATATATATATATATATATATATATATATATATTAAAAATAGTTCCAATCGTCACTTTTCATTTATTTCTTTTGGTAAGTAATTAAAATCGAAACAAACCTATTAGAATTAGATGGCCCCATAAATAACAACATTTTCCCCATTCAACGGAAGGAATAAATTCCCCAAACTCTGGCCACATGGCTTCCCGAGATGAAAATCTGACTCAACCACCTTTCGTAGTAGTTCCTTTTATTGCAGCTTCTTCCTCTCCTGCATCTTTCTTTTCGTCGAAACCTTCGGGACCGTTCTCTTTGTTTTTCGATTTTGAATTTTGTTTTGAATTTTGGATTTTGGTTGTTTATTTTGGAACTGCTGAAAACATATTCTCTTTGTAATTTTGAAAAACTGTTTTCAAAAATAGAAAACTGAAAATGCGTTTACTTTGTAATTTTTTGATATATTTATTTCGTAATATTTTATATGTAAAAAATGATTGATTTGTTGAATTACATTAATTTTAATGTTAATAAATCAGTTAGTTTTCTATGTCAATAAATTCATCATTAATATTGTTTCAGCTAAACAAAAATTTAACATCATACCAACAAAATCTTAATATGGATCTATATAAAATGGTAAAATAACATAAGAACTTCAAGTGAAGGAAGTGTCTCACATTTAAAAAATTAAAAATTAAAAAAAAAAATCTTAACATGGAGATATAATGGCAAAATAACATAAGAACTTCAAGTGAAGGAAGTGTCTCACATTTAAAAATAATAATAAATAAAAAATTACAAAAAAAAAAAAAAAAAAAAAAATCTTAACATGGATCTATATATAATGGCAAAATAATATAAGAACTTCAAGTGAAGGAAGTGTCTCAAAAAAAAAAAAAAATCCAAAACTCGCGTTTTGGTCGTTTTAGACTTTTTAACACAAAATATCCAAAACGCAATAAACTCGTTTTGAGTTTTCTTTGTATTTTTTTTGTGTTTTGAAATACACGTTTCTGAAAATGGGCAAAATGAACGTGTTTTCGATATTTCAAAAAATCGAAAACTCAAAACGAGCTCAAAAGAGCAAAGAGAACGGGGCCTTCATCTCTCGAGGTTCCATTTGATCGTCTTCTTGAACCAACCTCCAAAATCGTGTAGCTGGTGAGAGATACCATATATCTCATTATGAGTCTCAATCTTATCAACTTCAACCTGGAAGTCAGTGAGCCATTTGATCTCTCCTAGTTCGGGCATCTATGGTCAAGCACCACGTCACCTTTTCTTGATCGTGAGTTTGCTCAAGAACACCCATTTTTCCTCGATTTTGGAACTGATGACCCTTCCAAGCTTTTCAACTTGGAAAAGTTGGTGCTTTACGAAGGGGAATAAAATGAAGGATCTGGTACATTGACTCCAGATGTTGTTGTGACTAGATCTCGCGATAATGGGTTTGTTTCAAAAAAGTCGGGGTGAATTGCACAATTACTATGAAAATGTTGGAATGTATTGAACAAACAAAGGTAGAACGTAGAGATATATAGCATAAAATTCACGAAGGTGGGTGATGCTGTAAAAAATTCTAACATTGACGTGGCAGGATCTGATGATACTTGATTGCTGGAAAAGATCATTGAATTCGCCTTGGATGACCTGTAAAAAAGGCGAGGAGGAATCTCCCCGTCGCCCCTCCGGTGTGAGAATTAGCTTTTCTGGAGTAGAGAGAGAATATATAACTGGAATGTATATAAAGAATTATAAATGAATACATGTGATCAAATGAGCTGTATTTATAGGGCTGAAAAAGCCCATAACTTCCTTTTATTTAAGGAAGAAGTTCTTTTGCTATATACTTACCTTTTAAGAAGAATTCTTGTAATACCCCGACCAAGAAAGTTTAAAAGAAATGATAGGTATTACTCATACCAACAAGGTGCACCTTCTTTTCCGGAAGTCCATCATTAGAAACTCCAAAGTTAAGCGTGCTTGGCTTGGAGAAATTCTAGGATGAGTGACCTCCTGGGAAGTTTTCTCAAATAGCGTGCGAGTGAGGAAAAAACATGTTGAAAAGACTCGTGTTGGTACAGTGGGGACAGTACGCCGTCATCTAACGGCCGGGACAGCCCGTTAAGTGGGACCCGGGTCGTTACAAATGGTATCAGAGACAGCTGCTAGCCGAAAATCGAGAACTAAGTGCTACGCCATAGAGCAGGAGCCACCTCTAGAATCTCAACGCCTGATAAAAGATCCTCAGATGGGTTAAGCGCGAAGAGGACATCGCGAGTTTAACAAGGGGTGATTGTAATACCCCGACCAAGAAAGTTTAAAAGAAATGATAGGTACTACTCATACCAACAATGTGCACCTTCTTTTCCGGAAGTCCATCATTAGAAACTCCAAAGTTAAGCGTGCTTGGCTTGGAGAAATTCTAGGATGGGTGACCTCCTGGGAAGTTTTCTCAGGAAGCGTACGAGTGAGGACAAAGCATGTTGAAAATACTCGTGTTGGTACAGTGGGGACAGTACGCCATCATCTAACGGCCGGGATAGCCCGTTAAGTGGGACCCGGGTCGTTACAATTCTAAACTTATAGCCAATAGGGATTCAGTTTCCTTTTGAAAAAGGGTTTCCTTATGGATCATGTATTGCCTTGAGGCTCAAGAGTATGGCCCATTGAAGAGGCCCAATACTGAGAGAGATTTGAAAGCTTGCCAACACGGGCCATAGGTCGGGAATCACCGACCTTGTCTTCAAGTACCAAGCCAAAGCGAGAGATCGGGATGTACCCGACCTACATGAGATCGGGCATGTCGTTAAGGCGAGGCCCGTCATTGTTGTGTAGCGAGGAGGTCGGCCATGTGCCGACCATGGAGTTCTCCTTAAAAGGTCGGGTAAAAGAAGAACATGACCCTAACAGGTCGGGTCATGGAATTGAGGAATTCTACTATATTTTTAGGGAGCAGGAAAATATACCGATCATTGGCCCCCGTGGGTAGAGATCGGGACAAGATTTTTGAGCGCATGACAGCTGTTATATATGATTTGCCAACTCATTTGATTTTGTCATAAAAGACTCACTTTTAAAAAGATGACACGTGGCAAGAGGCAGTTTTTGGATTTTAAAACCTCTCCTTCCAATTTTCTGCGTATATATATGTGGTCCTCATAACCTCATTCTTTTTACTTTGCGCAAAAGAGTGATCAGAGAACTCCTCAGGTTGTCTCATCTTCTCCAACAATACCCTCTTAGTTCTTAGGTAAGCTCGACCCATCCCGCCCTTCTTTTTATTTTGTTATTTAATTTATAGAGTTATGGCTAGGCGGGTACCAGTGGGTGATCTGAGGGAGGTGGAAGACCTAGACGAGCCTTTAGAGGTCGAGCCTCTAGGTTTCTACGAACCCCCGGATAGTCCTCGGGAACTTGAGTCTGACAGTGGGGAAGAAATTGATGACAATCCCCGGGTAGGTAGGGAGCCGAGAAATGCCGACCTTGAACTTTCCACTTATTTTAATAAAATGAAAGAACATACGATCGGGGTAGACATGAGGAGGTATATACTAGAGGATAGGTATACAGCTCGGGTATCAGATAAAGATGATTACTCTTACCATTGCCGGGAAGGGGAAATGGTAGTGTACCATGAGTCCTTAATGGTCGGGTTAAGATTTCCTCTTCACCACTTCTTCATTGACTTCTTGTTGATCACGAGCAAATTCCCGGGTCAGCTCTCTCCCAACGGGTGGAGAATACTTGTATACTTCTATGTTCTATGTAGGAGTCTAGGGATAGAACCAACCGTCGATCTGTGTAAATGCCTCTTAGAGCTTAAGTACTTGCCCCGGTGCAATAGTTTTGTATACCTGTGCGGGAAGGGTCGGTTTGAGGTCCCCTGGGTTCCGTCCTCGATCAAATATTGGAAGGTAAAGTTCTTCTTTATTAAACCAAGAGAAGGAGAAAACTTCTTCTGGCCGACCTTCAGAAGGCTAGATGTAGATAGTTTCAATAGAATAGGTAATTTGAGCGATGAGACAGTAACTGAGCTCATGGCCAACGCGGTGAGGATATGCGATTTTGGATTATTGGTCGAAGAAGCCAATGACCTGGTGAATGATGATATTCTTAACCAGGCCGGTCTTGACCTCCAGCCCGGTAGAGTTCGATCTCCTCAATTACGTAAATAAAAGAAACTTTTCAATTTTTTTTTGCACCTTTGTGTGACCTAACTGTACCCGAACTCTTTAAATTTCAGGAATGACCTTTGATTTTGAAGCGTTGAAAGAGGCGGCAATGGCCAAGGCCCAAGGAGTTGGGGCCAAACGAGTGGTGGATGGGGTTACCCGGAGGCGACCTCAAAAAAGAACCAAAACTGTGCCTTCAGGGCCTGGCCAAACCTCGCAGGTCCCAGAAGACTCTCAAAGGTCAAGGGTAGAGAGGCCTCCGAGAGGTCGGGCTCCCCCGCATTCAGATTCTGAGGTTGAGCCAGAGAACCCAACTCTAGCTGACTATAGGAGGAGAATGCAGGATTCTTTGTACCCGAGCCTCGTGAAAAAATACCTGTACGAGGTGGGGCTGGAGCAAGGGGTCGAGCATCTCATGAGCGCGACATTGCAGGTGGTAGTCGGGTTACTCCGTGCTCATGGATTTCCTTTTAAGGGAGAATTTTTCTAACTCTTTATCTCGACCTGTAGATGCTCAGCATTACCCGGGACGTTTCTCTCCAAAGCATAGAATGGGGTGAAACGGAAAGCCAGCTAGTCCACTCCGTTCAGTACGAGGCGACTCGAGCTGCAAATGCGGAGGAAGCCCTGGCGAAGACCCGGGCTGAGCTAGAAGCAATGGCCCAAGAGCGCGAGCAAGCCCGAGAAGAAAATGCTCGTTTGGCTGAAGAATTGAAGAGGGCTCAAGAGAGAGAGCTCCAAGCCAAAGCCTCTGCAGTGGAGGCTTTCAAGGGGTCAAGAGAGTACAACCTCGCCCTTGGCAACTACGCCCTTGAGTCATATACTCAAGCCATTAAGCAGGCTCGAGCTTTGTGCCTGCAGAATTCTCCCGACCTTGATACAAGCCCGCTGGCGGACTTCCCCCTAGGCGCGGATGAACTTGACCTCACCCCTTTTGAGGAAGAAGAGGACGGCGAAGGCGCCGAGGATGCGGAGAACGGGAGTGATCTCGAGCCTGAAACCTAACCCCTTCCCTCTTTATGTTTTGAAAACATGTACTAAACCCGGGGTATGCCTCAGGGTCTACCTGTAAACTTGATTATGATAATTGAACTTGCATATTTCCTTTCTATGTTCTTCCCTTTCACTTGTGCTCTCTCTCTCTCTCTCTCTCTCTCTCTCTCTCTTTACAAGCTGATTTCCGTTTTGAGCACACAAATTATACCTATAGGGGCGTAGAGATCGGGTTCAGACGAGCTCCTAATTTAATAATTAGATCCATGATTGACAGTAATTAGAGAGATCGGGTGTGCCCGACCTTTAGGGTCCATTTATCGAGTCGTGCCCGTAACTTGGTTGAATGTATATTTTATAAGGGTCGGGCGATACCGAATCTATGAAGAACCCGACCTGTAATCATTGTAAACTATTTGTTGGTAAATAATTTGTAACGTCCTGCCATGAGACCTTGTAAATTATTCGCTGGGAAATAATTTGTAACGTTCTGCAATGAGACCTTGTAAATTATTCGTTGGGAAATAATCTGTAACGTTCTGCCATGAGACCTTGTAAATTATTCGTGAAAGAATAACTTGTAAAGTCTTACCATGAGACATTGTAAATTATTTGTTGGAAAATAATTTGTAACGTCCTGTCATGAGACCTTGTAAATTATTCGTGAAATAATAATTTGTAAAGTCTTACCATGAGACATTGTAAATTATTTGTTGGAAAACAATTTGTAATGTCCTGCCATGAGACCTTGTAAATTATTCGTAAAAGAATAATTTGTAAAGTCTTACCATGAGACATTGTAAATTATTTGTTGGAAAATAATTTGTAACGTCCTGCCATGAGACCTTGTAAATTATTCGTGAATAATAATTTGTAAAGTCTTACCATGAGACATTGTAAATTATTTGTTGGAAAATAATTTGTAACATCCTTCCATGAGACCTTGTAAATTATTCGTGAAAGAATAATTTGTAAAGTATTACCATGAGACATTGTAAATTATTTGTTGGAAAATAATTTGTAACGTCCTGCCATGAGACCTTGTAAATTATTCGTGAAAGAATAATTTGTAAAGTCTTACCATGAGACATTGTAAATTATTTGTTGGAAATAACTTGTAAAGTCACGCGAATGACCTTGTTGTTGACCTATGGTCAATTTGACCTTATTGTTTTGATCATAACAAACAAGAATTTATTGTGTTGCTAACAAGTGTGCTTCAAGTATTTCATGTAATGATAAATATTGAAAGCACTCTATGTTCAAATCGTCTCTCAAGGATATAAATCAAAATTATGTGATCAAGCACATGAGACGCAAAGAAGATTATGAAAGAATTGAAGATATTCAAAGATCAAAATTGAGGTTGAAAAGCATGACATGAAGATCAAGAATTCAAGCATACAAGATTAGAGTTGATTTAACATATGTAAAGGTATAATACTCTCAATCTTTAGCGATGAAATTCAACGAGCTCGAAAATGATTTTTTATGCATCAAGAAACCTACTTGAAAATTCATCACTTGCATAAAATATTTTTATCTAAGTCAAGATTGTTTTTCAAAGGTTATTTGATCTTAAATCATGATTATACTATGAAAAACAAGTCAGAAAACCTTGAAAAATCAAAATCTTGAAATGCTGTTTTTTGAGGTAGATCAGACAGGTCGACCGCATGATTTTGAGGTCGACCGCATGACAAAAGACAGGTCGACCGCACTGATCTACCGCACTGCTGTTTTTGAACTCAACGGCTATTTTTCTTGCAACGGCTATATTGAGGTCGACCGCAAAAGACAGAATGTGCAAAATTTGATCTATAAATAGCCTTCTCTCTTGCATTCATTCACAACAACTTAGAAAACATTTTATACAAACTTTCTTGTGAAAATTCATTGTTCTTACTTGTTTATATTCATCTTTTATTTTCATAAAACTTTGATTGATCTAAACTTTGTTTTATCAATTTCATCAAAGTTTTTGGAAGAAAGTTTTGTGAAGATTCTTGATTTTACATTGTTTAAATTTCTTCAACATCTTCACACTATATTGGAATTGAAGTGTAAGTCTCTCTTTGTTCTAAACTTGTTTTAATCTTTTAAAAGAGAGAAATTCCAATTAAGGAACTTTGATTATTTGTGCTACATTTTTCATTATCATTTGATTCATCAAAGTTCCATTGCCTAAACACTTTGAGCTTAACTTATTGTTAATTATTCAAGTGTGGCATCTCTTGGTACTTAATTTGATTCAATATTTTTAACAAGAGATTATTTGAAAAACTTTGTTTGATTGCATTGAACTTTTCATTATCATTTGCATCAAAGTTTTTCTCTAACACTCGAGCTTAATTCATTGCTATCTATTGAAGTGTTAGCCTAACTCTCTCGGTA
This sequence comes from Ligustrum vulgare, assembly GCA_963555705.1. Taxonomy (NCBI): domain Eukaryota; kingdom Viridiplantae; phylum Streptophyta; class Magnoliopsida; order Lamiales; family Oleaceae; genus Ligustrum; species Ligustrum vulgare. Next base: position 69,138,327 of record OY743168.1, on the reverse strand, counting down.
CTTAATTTGAGTATATCATTTGTCAAGAGAGTTATTTCAATTGTAAATTCAATTCATTATATCTTGTGGTTTCGAGAGCCTTGTGAAAACTCGATTGTTGGTTTCGAGAGCCTTGTCAAAACTCGATTGTTGGTTTCGAGAGCCGTGTGAAAACTCGATTGTAAAGGATAGGCGCTCCTTGTTGTAAGTCGCCTAAGTATTTGGTACTCCTTGTTGTAAGTTACCAAAATAGTGGATTTGGCCTTGCTCGTGACGGAGAGCTCGGTAACGGGGGACGTAGATCACGTTGGTTGATTGAACCTCCATAAATCGCGTTTGCACTCTCTTATCCCTTTTACTTCTTACATTGCACTTACTCTATTCTATCAATTTATATTGTGCAACACTATATCTAAGTGCTATACTTGCTTTATCAATTAAGTTTACACATATATAGCACACTACATTGATAGTTTAGTTACTTGTAACACTAAGTGCTAATACTTGTACCTATTGGTTTTAAGTTTGAGATTATTTATCGAAAAAGTTTTATAAACCAATTCACCACCCTCTTGGTTAGTTTACTCTTGGGCTAACACTTGTAAGTTATTCAAAGATTTTGTCTTTGTAGTGCTCATTCTTCGGAAGGAATACTTTTATTAAAGGGGACTGAATGATGGGCCTCGTTAAAACCTTATCCAGAAAAACCCTGTGGGACAAAACCTGGATAAGGAAAAAGAGTACCCGTCCCTAACGCTAAAACAAAGGACAGTGGGCGCGCAAACCCGACCTTAACAATTATTGATGGACGTGCAAGTCCGAAAGTAAAAAGAATAAAATTGGGCGCGCAGGCCCGACCTTTCTACGACTCTGATATAAAGAGAAACGTCTCTACTTGTAGTATGGCTTCAAATTCTCCACATTCCATGGCTGAGGAAGATGTTTTGAATCCATTGTGCGGAGGCTATATGAGCTCTTCCCCACCTTTCGGATGACTTCGTATGGTTCTTCCCAAATAGGCCCAAGTCTCCCTGGTTGATGACCGGCAGCCTCACTGCGGCGAAGGACAAGATCTCCCATTCTGAATTCCCTCTTTTTTCCTAGGATATTAAACTTCTTAGACATGGCCTGTTGGTAAGCTGCTATTCTTAATGATGCATTTTCCCTGACTTCTTCCAGTAGATCCAGACTTTCTCTCTGTCCCTCAATGTTGTTGGGCGATCTCGTGGCCATAGCACGGAAGCTTGGAATTGTCACTTCCACTGGGACAGCGGCCTCCATTCCGAAGGCGAGCATGAACGGGGTCTCCCCTGTTGCAGTTTTGAATGTGGTTCGGTTGGTCCAAAGTATTTCTGGGAGGAGATCGGGCCAATCTCCCTTGGCACTGTCAAGGCGAGTCCTCAAGTCTTGCAAGATGAGTCTGTTCGTAACTTCAGCTAACCCATTACTCTGCGGGTGCGAAAAGGAAGTCAACCTGTGTTCTATTCCCAGGTTCTTGCAGATTTGCTTGAAGGCTTGACACTCAAATTGACGCCCGTTATCTGTTATTAATGTCTTAGGAAGACCAAAACGACAGACTATTGATTTCCACACAAATGCTTCCAACTTTTGTTCTGTGATTACGGCTAGCGGTTCGGCTTCCACCCACTTAGTGAAGTATTCCATAGCAACTGCCAAGAACTTGACCTAACCCCGGGCTATGGGGAAAGGTCCCAGTATGTCGATTCCCCATTGACCGAAAGGATAAGGGCACATAATCGAGGATAGCTCTTTAGCGGGTTGATGTAACCGGGCTACGAATCTTTGGCACTTGTCGCAAGCTTTTACATAATTGAGTGTGTCTTTCTTCATGGTTGGCCAATAGTACCCGTATCGTATCAACTTCAATACTAGAGCTCTCGCTCCCTGGTGTCCCCCACAGATTCCTTCATGAACCTCGTCCATAGCAAGGGCTGCTTCTCTCGGGGTTAGGCATCCCAGGTAAGGAAGTGTGAAGCTTCAACGGAACAGGGTATTCTGTAACAAGGTATACATCGGGGCCTTTGCTTTGATTCTTCTGGCCTCTGCTCTGTCATCTGGAAACTTTTATGATGTTAGATATTCAATTATTGGATCCATCCAACTGGGCTCTTGATCTGAAATATCCATTACCTCGGGTTGTTGTGCGATACTGGGCTCATGAAGAGTTCGCACGAACACGGTCCTCTCTAAGTGGTCTAGATTGGAAAAAGTCTTGATAAAGCATCTGCCTTGTGATTGGCGGACCTCGAAATTTTGTCTATGCAGCAACACTTGAACTTTCTTTACAAGTCTAAGACCATCATCCTATAAGATGACATTTTTTCATCTTTTGCTTCAAAAGTGCCGTTTACCTGTTCTACAACCAATTGTGAATCACTCAGGACCTTGACATGCTCAACCACTAGATGTTGAGCTGCTTGAAGTCCAGCAATCACGGCCGCATACTTTGCATCATTATTAGTCGCTGGGAAGTCAAACTTTATTGCACACTGAATTTTCATTGTGCCATCATCTTTTTTTAGTATGATTCCGGCCCCCGAGCCTGCGGCATTCGATGCTCCATCCACTTGCAAGGTCCATGTGGCCTCTTCCCTGTCATGACCTGTTGGCCCCCGAGGTCTTGGGGCTAGTTCGGCGACGAAGTCAGCCAAGACCTGTGCTTTGATGGAAGGTCGAGGTTTGAACTCGATGTCATACTCTCCGAGCTCGATTGACCATTTGAGTAGACGGCCAAATACGTCTGGTTTCTGCAAGATTTGCTTCAAGGGCTGATTTGTGAGGACAGTTATGACATGGGCTTGAAAGTACGGTCTTAACTTTCTGGCTGTCGTAACCAAGGAAAGTGCGAGCTGCTCTGCTAATGTATATCGGGTTTCTGCGTCCAACATCATCTTGCTGACGTAATATACCGGTTTCTGAGCCTTCTCTTCCTCTTTAACCAAAACGGTGCTCACAGCATGACCAGACACTGCTAGATACAAGAACAAATTGTCCCCTGGATTTAGCTTCACCAATATTGGAGGAGTACCCAAATATTCTTTCAAATTCTTGAAGGAGACCTCGCACTCTTCATCCCATCTGAAGTCTTTGTTTCCTCGAAGAGTTTTGAAGAAGGGAAAACATTTGTCCGCTGCCCTTGACATAAATCGGCCCAATACTGCTACTCTCCCTGTCAGCTTCTGCACTTCCCTGATATTTCGGGGAGGTTCCATTGATGCTAGGGCCAAAATCTTTTCTGGATTAACTTTGATACCTCTCTGAGTGATCATGAATCCCAAAAATTTCCCGAGCCTACTCCGAAGGGCACTTCGCAGGATTCAGTTTCATACAATGTTCTCTGAGTGTACATAATATGTCCTCAAGGTCAGCACTGTGGTCTTTCTTTCTTGAGCTTTTTACGACCATGTCATCAATGTAGACTTCAATGTTCAGCCCGATGTGTTTGGAGAAGACCATGTTTACCAACCTTTGATAAGTAGCTCCGGCATTCTTCAATCCAAACGGCATGACCTTATAGCAATATATTCCTTCATCTGCCATGAAGGAAGTTTTTTCCTGATCTTCATGTGTCATCCGAATCTGATGATATCCAGAGAAGGCGTCTAGGATGCTGTAAAGTTCAGAGCCTGATGTAGAATCCACCAATCTGTCGATCCTGGGAAGAGGATAACTGTCTTTTGGACATGCTTTATTCAAGTCTGTGAAATATATACAAACTCGCCACTTTCCATTTAGCTTCTTTACCAAGACCACATTGGCTAGCCATTTATGATACTTCACCTCCTTGATGAATCCTGCTTTCAAGAGTTTATCTACTTCCTCTTTTAATATCTGCCTCCTTTCTGTGGTAAACTGTCTTCTTCGCTGTTTTACGGGCTTCTTGTCGGGCATGACGTTAAGCCTGTGCTTGACGAGTGCGGGATCAATTCCGGGCATATCTTCAGCACTCCATGCGAATATGTCGATATTTTTCCTTAAAGACTGCGATAACTCCTCCTTCATTAGTTTAGGGAGTTCTTTCCCAATTGTAAATATCTTCCCTTCTGAGATTTGAACTTCTTCCAATTCCTCTACTGGCGACATTATTTCTTCCACAGGAAGTTCTATTGACATCAGATATGTCTTACCCTTTCTAATACAGCTGATATAGCAACTCCTGGCTACCGATTGACTTCCTTGAATAGTTGCTATGCCTGCGGAAGTCGGGAACTTGATTTCCAGGTGATATGTCGATACTATAGCTCTTAGGCTATTCAGGAATGGTCTTCCAAAGATAGCATTGTAAGCCATATGGGTCTTGACGACCTGGAACGGAGTCATCTTTGTTACCCGTTTCCCCTCTGATCCCAGTTAGGTAGGAAGGTCAATTAGGCTTTCGGGTTTCACGGTTCCTCCACCAAACCCAGTTAGGGGAGTAATGACCTCTCGAAGCCGATCTTTGGGGAGCTGCATCTGGTTGAAAGCTTCTAAGGAAAGAACATTGGCATCGCTTCCATTGTCAACTAGCACCCTTCTGACATCAAAATTGGCGATTGTTGCGCTGATGACAACAACATCGTCATGAGGATACGAAATTCCTTCCATATCAGAGTTGCTGAAGCTGATACTGTTTGAAACTTCATGGTCATGACATCCCGACCATTCTTCCCGATCACCTAGTGCCCGGGCATGATTCTTGCGTGCGTTATTCGAATCACCTCCAGATACTATTCATCCAACGATAAAGTTTATGGTGCCAGCGGATCTGTTTTTCTCTTCCCCTTTTCCATGCTCTTTATCGTCTTTCTTCATGTAGTGTCCCAGGAAGCCCCTTTTTATGAGGGCTTCTATCTCCTGTTTTAATGTTCTGCACTCATCCGTGGTATGGCCCGGGCTCTTGTGAAAGTCACAATACTTATGTCGATTCTTTTCGTCAATTTTTCCCTTCATAGGCTTGGGCCAATGCAAATCTTCACGCCCCTTGATTTCCATGAGAATGTGGGATCGAGGTGCATTTAACGGAGTTAAACTCTGATGCCCATGGTTATTCTCCTTCGAGGGGTGGAGGATTTTCATCCTCAGCCGAAGTGTTTGCCGGAAGGGATTGACCAGTAGATGCGGAGGGACGAGCTTGACGTCTATTAACCATGGCTGATTGTATCTCTTCCCACAGATGGCGCCAATTGATGCTGTAAAAAATCCTAACCTTGACGTGGCAGGATCTGATGATACTTGATTGCTGGAAAAGATCAATGAGTTCGCCTTGGATGACCTAGAAAAAAGGCGAGGAGGAATCTCACCGTCGCCCCTCCGGTGTGAGAATTACTTTTTCTAGAGTAGAGAGAGAATATATAACTGGAATGTATATAAAGAATTATAAATGAATACATGTGATCAAAGAAGATGTATTTATATGGCTGAAAAAGCCCATAACTTCCTTTATTTAAGGAAGGAATTCTTTTGCTATATACTTACCTTTTAAGAAGAATTCTAAACTTATAGGGATTCAGTTTCCTTTTGAAAAAGGGTTTCCTTATGGATCATGTATTGCCTTGAGGCTCAAGAGTATGGCCCATTGAAGAGGCCCATTACTGAGAGAGATTTGAAAGCCTGCCAACTCGGGCCATAGGTCGAGAATCACCGACCTTGTCTTCAAGTACCAATTCGAAGCGAGAGATCGGGATGTACCCGACCTACATGAGACCGGGCATGTCGTTAAGGCGAGGCCCGTCATTGTTGTGTAGCGAGGAGGTCGACCATGTGCTGACCATGGAGTTATCCTTAAAAGGTCGGGTAAAAGAAGAACATGACCCTAACAGGTCGGGTCATGGAATTCTACTATATTTTTTGGGAGCAGGAAAATATACCGATCAGTGGGAATGATTTACGCAAAAGGAATTTCTGGCAGAATTGCAAATCCACCTTGTTCTTCTTTCATAGAGTCCTTGCACTGCTCCATCTTCATTTTTACGAAAGTTCGAATTACAACAACTAGTGCATAAATTACATCACCCCAACAAATTAGAATGTTAAATCCTCAAGGTCTAAGTACGAAAATCTACGTTACAACAAACCATAGTACAACCCAAAAATTCAACTTTAATCTCTCCCTATGATATAAAAATTGTTCTTCAATTTCACTACTATATCTGAGCATTCCATGGGTACTATCTCCAATTATAACCTAATTATCCTATTTAGTTATATATTAGAGTTTGAAGAGGAACACAATTTGATTGCAAAATGTTATTATTTATGGGAAATTCCAATGTTGTCATCTAATTCCATAAGGGTTTCTTTCAATTTTAATTACTTAACGAAAGAAATAAATGGAAAGTGGTGTAGAACTATTTTAGCAATGAATTCAACATGCGAGGATGATTTTGCCAAAAAATAAAGGTATCGATGAATTATGCAGTACTTGTAAAAGATGAGGATGATTTGTGTCAAATACCCTTTTATAAATATAAAAGCCACATAAGTAAAGGTGGTGAGTCTTGAAAGTGCATGTTTTATGATCATTGTTTATAATTGATTACATCAATATTTACTTAGATTATAAAGTATTATTCACTTATCTATCATTTAATCTTAATCTAAAAAATATAAACAACTTTAAATTGTAGTGTGATTAAAAAATCAAGTGACAAACTTCTAGTTTATTCCAAAAAATATTAAGCATTTTCAATCACCGATGGATCCAGTTGGTGGCAAGCACCGACAGCCATGCTAAGTGGATTCGTCAGCTATTTTTTCTTTTAACAGTGATTTTTTTTAACTGTGACTTGGCCCATTTGAATTTGAACCGAAATTTTAAAAAAATGAGATTTGGGTGGGAATGGTTTGGATAAATTGTTAAATGGGGTGATTGAATTTTGTATGTGTAGATATATATAGTGTCGATCATGGAGGATATTGTAGTTTTGCAAGGCAGGTCTAGGTGTGGAGTTGAGCAGGGACTTATTATCATCGATTTTTTGTTGATTTGTATTGTCTAATTATAGACTCAACTTTACAAGAGGTGAACAATCGTTTTCTAGAGATAATTACTGAACTCCTTATTTGCATTTCATGCTTGGGTACAAAAATCTAATTTGCAGCATTTAAAAGTGCTAAATTGCTACGTCTTGTTGAGTTCTATCCTTTGGACTTCACTACTAAAGAGCTATTATTACTTAGATTTTAACTTGACAAGTTATTATGCTTATCACAGGGGAGAAAACTTTCTTTATTCTCAATAGCATATTGTATATAGTTAAGAAATTGGTTGAAACAGGGATTCTTGTTATTTTTCATTGGTTTATAGACTTATCGCATTGACTTTGATATTGCATGTGGCAAGTGCGAGTATGAAAAAGCATTTTATGCTATGAATTCAATCAAGAATTACTTGAGCAACAAAATGGGAGATGACTGGTTGAATGACAATTTGGTGGTGTACAAGAAGCTAATAATTTTTAAATAAATAGAGAATGAGACAATATTACAACGTTCCCAAAGTATTAGACCTCGAAGAAGGCAGTGGTCCAAGCTAACAATTTACGGAAAGATATCATATCATGTATTTTTTTCCTCTTATTTTGATTCTTTATTAGATTATATTTTCATATTTCATAAAAACTACATTTAGTGTATTTCTGTATTGAACGATGAGTTTTTAATATTATTTAATTAAATAATAATAGTAAACAATTTAGATATTGCGATCATTGACTGCCGTCAATCAACGATCAACGGTTAACTATCGTTTTAACTGAAGTTCATTTCTAAACAAGTCACTGTTTTCAATGAAAATATTAAACTTAATGCTACTTTTAACTTTGCAAATTATCTGAATGCCATTTTGAAAATAAAAATAAAAATTTAATTCTACTCCATCTATCTCGTGAAGATAGACTTGTTTCTTTTTTCAAGTAAATTAAGAAATGTAATTATTGTAATTGAAAATATAATTTTTTCTTACATTTTACTAATATATCCCTACATTAACTAACGTAATAAATATGATTATTTTATATTTATTGATAATAATGGATATTAAAGAAGGACATATTTGAAAAGTTTAAAATATCTATACTTTAATAAGATAAGCGGTCTATAATTTGAAATAGTCAAATAAGGAATATAAATTTATCTTCACGGGGGCGGAGAAGTACTAAACATTATTATAAGAGTTCTTAAATGCCATCCATAAATAAAAGAAATAAAATAAAAAGGGAAAAGAAAAAGTCAATAAGCTGAGGGACTCTCCACCAATCAGATTATAATCTATCTTAAGCAGTATACTATTAAGATTATTCATAATTAAAACAAGGAGTCCCACTAAGAGCTTATTTATTTAAAACTTTAGAAAACTTTTATGAAGTTTAAAAGTTTAATTGTATTAAATGCAAACTTTTATAATTCTTGTAAGTCTCAAGATATTTAATATACACTTTAATGGACTTCCAAAAAGTCTTTAAAAATCATACATTATTCAATTATGATTTTTAAAAATCCTACAAAATTGAGGTATATTCAACTTATCAATAATCTTAATAGAAATCTAAATATAATAGACTTTGATGAACTTTTGGATGAAAACTGTATGTAGAAAAATTCTTTATTTCTCGTCAGACCCTATCTCCAATTTCACCTCGCACCTAATCTTGTTCTTCACTTTCGACCGCAGCAGAAATGATTTCTCTCCCATAAAACCATTTCTCTCTCCCACAAAATCTGATCACTAATTTTTCAAATCATGTATAATTTGTATTCACATTTGCAACAAGTCTGTATTTTGAATTCGTCTATATAGGAAATGATTTTTTTATTGCTTTTGTTTACTTGCAAAATGATTTATGCTTTGTAGTTTGGGGTTGCATGTAGATGTGGCGAGAAGCGAGATTGAGGAAAATACATTTGCGTTTTTTACTTGACATATGATTATTATTAATTATATTCACGTCATGAAAAAAATCAATTTATTATTATTGGAAAGATTAATCTATTATTACTTCGTTCTTTCAATTAAAAAGATGAGAGTCTACCATTAAAATCTTCAAAGTTTATGAAAGTCTTTTGAATGAAAGTTTACAAAAGTATATAAAAGTCTATAAAAATCAATAAAAGTCGATAAAATCTAATGAAATTCATAAATCTTTAAAAAAAAGTCCTTCAATTTTTTTAAAGTCTGAATTAAATAAACTCTAAACTTAATTAACCCAAAATAGATAGAGACAAATAAATAAACAAATGAAAATAAAATTCTAATTCTAAGAGCAATTTCAATGGTGGTGTAAAATAACTTCAATTAGTGATTTATATCCCCAAATTTGTCGAAATAGTCTAATGGCGGGGTGTAAATGGGATGTAAATTAGATTTTCGGCCAAAGATCTAAAAAAAGATCCACAGTTGCAGCTTGTTTTACACCTCCACATAGAAAAAAACTCACCTAGATTTAGTATCAGTCCATAAAATTTTAATGTAAGATATATAATTTAAATTTACATTAATTTACATTACAATTTGAATATTTATATTAATTTGCATATTTTTTTATTTTTTTATTTTCTTGACCAAATTTCGAATTTTTTAAGTCGATTTGTTCATAATATATATATACACACACACACACACACACACACACACACACACAAATAAAAATATAGATTAACATAAAATTTAGTAGTTAAAAAAATGCAAAAACTAAATTTAAATCTTATAATTTACATCTTACCATTCGGGCAAAACTTTAATATAAATTCACCGAGATGTATATTGAGATATAAAAGTAATTTTTGAGAGTGATTGTAGTAGTTGCTATAAAGGTGCAAAGGCTTGTAAATTGTCTTCTACCCACCACCCACCCCTACACCCAATGGTCTAAAAAATTCACTTACGGTTAGACATGTTTAGATTTGAAGCTTAGCCTCGCTGCTTCGTCACGCTTCACACTTTACCAGCGCTTCGCTCGAGCGTTGTGGCGCTTTTTCGCCCCTAAATGCATTTAAACTTGATGTTCGGCCTCTCTACTTCGTAACGCTTTATGCTTTTTAGAACACTGCTTATACCGACCCCTACATTACCCCTCACCATCCACGCCACTCCCATCATCATAACCATTAGCCAGAAGAAAACATCAAAACATTATTAGAGAGAAAAAGTATGAAGCATGATAACGGTCACATTCCCTCCACTGAAATATTTTCCCTTCAAGACTATGGCGTCACAGGATTTTGCCAAGCCTTTCTGAAATCCTCCGCAATTGCCAACACAAGATAACCCAATCTAGACAAGAAGAATGTAAAAATAGATTAATTGTTGTTATTTAACTCAAAACCCTGATAATTCTGGGAAAGAATCAAGACCTTGGATTTTGGAGTTCATATGCTGTATATCTCATGGTTTTGTACTTCGACCGTTATTGCAAAGAGTTCTGAAACCCCTAGAATTTCAACTTTCTACTTTGAAATCAAAACTCGGAATTCCAGTCCCATCATCTGCAATGTTAATTAGCGAGAAAACCATTTTAGCTTTGTGTTTCTAATCCTAAACCATTAATCGAGAGAAAGAAGTAATATAAATGACGACTCGGGGGAGCAGATCGCAGAAAGTTAAGATAATATTCCAGCAATTCGATGCGAACAGGGACGGTGGTCTTAACCGTGAGGAAATGTCGGCTCTGGTGGTGGCCGTGAACCCTAGGGTTAAATTTAGCGATGAGCAAAGTAATGCAATCCTCGACGAGGTGTTCCGTACATACGGAGAATTTATAGACGGCGAAAAGGGCCTCACGTTCGATGGCCTCCTTCGAACCTACGATGACGGAGCTGGCGATGTGGACCGCGATTTTGATGCCCTTGGCCTCGAGTTTAAGCCTTCTGAGGAGAAAAATGGAATTTCATTGGTATCAGAGGAGGCCGCCTCGTCTTCGTTCATTGCAGATGAGCGTGTGATGGAACCCCATAAAAAACAGCTCACCGTTGCCTGGTCATCCTCCCCTAACCATGGCATTGTGTTTGATGATACATGGAAGCTTGTTGACGATCTTGAAATATTAATTAAAAGGTTAAAATCGAAGCAGTCCAAAGATGGTAAGGTGAAAAATGATAATTCTGATGTATATTCAGATTCAGGCTGGTCTCGGGAGCTCGGCCCATCAGTGGAGATTACGGAGAAAAGAGTGATTTGGGAAGAGTTGGGGCATGACTATGCAGTTTTTGTGAAGGAGTTGGGAGTTTTGAGGTCTAGGGCTGATGGAGCAAGGTCAAGGGAAGAGGCTTTTGATGGACATATGGCGATTGGAAGAGAATTGTATGAGCATCTCTTGTTTAAGGACGCTTTGGTGTGCTTCAAGAGAGCATGCGAGTTGCAGCCAACTGATGTCAGACCGCATTTTAGAGCAGGTAACTGTTTTTATGTGCTTGGGAGGCATAGTGATGCCCAAGCTGAATTTCTACTGGCACTAGAGGCGGCAGAGGCGGGTGGGAATCAGTGGGCGCATTTGTTGCCCCAGATTCATGTGAATTTGGGAATTGCACTTGAAGGTGAAGGTATGCTAATTAGTGCTTGTGAGCATTATAGAGAAGCTGCTATTTTGTGCCCTACACATTTTAGGGCTTTGAAGCTCTTGGGTAGTGCCCTTTTCGGTGTGGGTGAGTATAAGGCGGCCATTAAGGCCTTAGAGGAGGCTATTTATATGAAGAATGATTATACTGATGCACACTGTGATTTGGCTTCTGCTTTGCATGCTGTGGGTGATGATGATAATGCAATTAAGGAGTTTCAGAAAGCTATTGACTTGAAACCTGGTCATGTGGATGCACTATACAATCTGGGCGGGCTATATATGGATATGGGTAGGTATCAGAGGGCATCAGAGATGTATACTAGGGTCTTGGGTGTGTGGCCAAACCATTGGAGAGCACAGTTAAATAAGGCAGTTTCTTTGTTAGGAGCTGGGGAAACTGACGAAGCTAAGAAAGCTTTGAAAGAAGCTTTAAAAATGACTAACAGGGTCGAATTGCACGATGCCATATCGCACTTGAAGCAGCTACAGAAGAAGAAGTTGAAGGGAATTGGTAGTGGTAATGGTGAGGAGGCCTACGTTACTGTGGAACCATCAAAATTTAAGACTCTAGGTGAGAAAACTACCTCGAGGTCAAAACTAGCTGTTGCCCTTGATATTAGAGCTTTTCAGAGGATCACTAGATTGAATCGGTGTGAGGTAGAACTAATAAAGAAAGAAATGAATGAAAATGATGTACCAGTATCCTATTCTGGCATTGGTATACCTGAAAAGTCCATACGCAAGGCTTCATTGGAGGGAATTCTCCGCAAGTTACTTAACTTCTTGAAGCCAGAAACATTTCCAGGAGCTGTCAAAGCTGTAAACCAGAAAATCCTCTCTGTTTTGGATGAATCAGAGTCAGGTAGGGTGGATTTGGGCATATTTTTTGCTGTCCTTTCGCCTATTTGTGGTGGTTCTCCAGAGAAGCGAAAGCGGCTTGCATATGATGCACTCTTGTGGCGCCCAGCAAATGAAGGTAACACACAGATATCAAAGTCTGATGCCCAGAGATACATCAAACTATTGCGGTCCATCTATATTCCTTCCCATGGTATTAGTGAAATACTGGAAATCAATGGAGAAACAGTTAACTCCATGGTCTCTTTAACAGAGTTCATTGAAATGTTTGATGATCAAGAATGGGGCTTTGGTATCATGTCAACTCTATTAAAGCTTGAAACTGGGGATAGAACTCGCCATGGTTTCCACGTCTGTTCAACTTGCCGTTATCCCATCATTGGTTCCCGCTTTAAAGAGATGAAATCGCACTTCAGTCTTTGCAGTCAATGCTACAGTGAAGGAAAAGTGCCTCCTACCTGTAAGCTGGAAAAGTACAGATTCAAAGAGTATGCAAGTGAATCTGAAGCTGTTAAAGATAAATGTAGGTGGTTCAGTTTGCATTCCAACGGATCCTCGCTGCCTGCCCCTAGTTAGTCATCATGTGTAAGTAGTTGGATAATCCTGTAATGTTTCATACATAAAATTTAGTTGTCCTGTGTGAATTATGTAGCTTGTGGAATGTTTTTAGTGGCATTTTGTGCCCTTGTACATAGTGTCGACCTTGATTCTTTGTTTCCCGTGATTAATCCAGATATTCGATTATGCTGAACAGATAATTTCTATTTCAGTTTTTTTGCTCTCTTACCAATTGCTGCTTTACAGTTCTTGATCTCTGGAATGCTATACAATTGATGCCTTTTTCTGTCCCTTTCGATTGTCAAACATTCTCAGCTTTGTTGTATTCTGTATCCGTTATAGAAGATACTAGGTATTAGGATGAATGCTGGACCATCCTTGGGAATACAGTACTTTAGACTTGTGAGCAGATTTTCCTATCAGAAATAGACTTTTGAGGACTAATAGCCATCTTCTCGTTGCCAATGTCTCCTATAAGAGAATGTGACCGTATATATCCTCAAGGTATGTCCCTTCTTTCTATATTCTCAACAGAATGGCAAAAAGAATATTTTGATACCATCAGTTGGACACACTAAATGGGTTTATCCTACATAAATAAGGTAGTTGCCTGTTTACAGAAGAGATGGGAGTAAAAAATCAGTATCTTCACATGCCCCCAAGTATATGCTTCAACAAAAATCACACAAGGGTAGGCAAGGCACTATAAGGAAGTGAAGTAGGGTTGGCAGTAATCCAGCCTTTGGTCAAAATTCAATGACATAGGTTCGGGATCTTCTACAGTTACATCAATCCCACTTTCGCAAGTTGAAGGATTCGACACTATCTTAGTAATAGAAGGGAATTGTGAAGTCTTGACAGCTGACCAAAGAGACAGGAATGTTTTGGAACTTCATCGAAGTGTGTTCGAGCAAATGGGAAGTAATGAGGCTGAAACTGAATATAAGAAGCTAAAAGATCACTTTGTTACTTGACATTGTTTGATGGCTATCATTGAGAAACCAAGAATGGTAATAACCTTAAATGTTTTCTTGATTAGAGTTTGAGTTTCTGAAGATGTTCATTTATTGCTGAACAATATGTCAAATTCAATCTTCCTTATTATTAACCCTTGCTCAACCTAACATATCAGTTCAATTATCGTTATCTCACTCCAGTCTTTTTAACGCTTTATGGTGACATATAATTCAGACTGAAGATCAATATAATTTCGAGTAATTAAAGCCATGGTGTTATATAGGTGGATGAACATATCTTCGATAGTTCGAAATAAACCTTTTGTTACCTAAACGTTTTAGAAATTTGATCTTTTTGTAAGCGCTGTAAGCAGAAAATACTTAAGAATCTCTTTTCATCGCGAATCAGCAGCCTGTCGCCTGTCAGCGTGTTTTGGGACATTATGTGACTAAGGCGAGGTTTAAGGATGAAGTGGAAAATGCAAAGTAAATGAAACAAGAAAACATTCCAACCCGGGTCTCTCGGGTGAGAGCCGAGTATCCTAACCAACTAGACTACAACGGATTTTCTCAGCAAGTATAAGTTTTATTTCTATATTCATAATGGGAAAACTTTTCTTGGGACATTTATTTAAAAAATATTCTGATTTTATAAATTAACTAGTTTCACATATGTGCGATGTACAAATATTCCATTGATAAAGTATAACGTATTGACATTGAACAATGAGAAAAAAATCAATAAAAAGTAACAACAATGATTGACAATTTTGATAATAGTGTTAATAGTAATACTATTATCAAGAGCATTAAAATTTTGGAAAACATCCTTATACACAACATTAGTTGTACTCGTATCATTTTTTGGAATGGATAGGGCTGCAAGCTCTAGACCTTTTGCTTGATTTATTGGTCTGATAGTGTTTGTTTTTCATATCACGGTGGTGCATCTTTGTTCAGAATATTTTGCAATTGCTTGATAATAATATAATAAATAAATGATTAACAAAACCAGCCATATGATTAACAATTCCAAGAAACCGTTGGACTTCTTTTTTTGAAAGATTTTCGTAAGGAAATTTTAAAAGCTCTTGTCCAACATAGGGTTGTAAAGAATATTGGCCATTATTAATATGCATTCCAAGAAAATCAATATCAGAAACTCCAATGACCATTTTCTTCTAGGAAAGCATATCCCTAAACTCATATAATAGGAAGTGGTTGGCTCAATAAGACCTTCAGCTTGCAACTGGGCAGTTCTTCGATTCCTAGTAGAAGATGTTATGGGGCTCATTCTTATTCTTATATGGATGGCTTTTGTGGGGTTAATATCTTCATTATTTTTGAAAGGTAAGAATATGAAAATTCTGAGTTTTTTCATAAAGGATGAGTGCATTTAGTGAGAAAATCTGTGTGAGATTCCGCACAACAAGTTCGGATAAGCGAGTTTGTTATGGTATTGAGATTGTTTATGGAGAAATATGTAGTTGGTTGTATACATGGAAGGAAATAAGATTTATATAGGAGGCCATCTAGAAGAGTGATGACTTTTTCCGCCCATGATTGCTGAATAATGTCGAATCCAATTACAATATCCTTAGTCCTTACCAGGTAAAGATGAACCTAGTAACTTATGAGAGATATTGCAATCTAGGAAGAACTGGAGTGTAACTGGCTTGCTGATGAGTTTCGTGGAAAAATACTCGTTGTTGGTAGCTTGAAAGATTTGTTGATTATTCTTCCACATGCTCATGGGGAAAGTTGCAGGATTAAGATAGATCAGGTTGCTTATGTATCAAATAATCTTGCAACAATAATTAGCCTTTCATATTTTCCTGGAAATATTTTAACTTCAATCATTGGCACAGGGACTGAGATCGATGACCTATGTTATATCCCGATCTGAGGTGGAAAATAAATTTAGCAGTCAAACAGTCAATGGTCAAATAGTTACTCCAAATTGACGAAGCGGCCCATGGTATTTCAAATCACGAATAACAGTACTACCAAGGTCTTGCATCATGACCGATGTGGATTGTCATAACCGAAGTGATGTATTAGCCGAGGTGATTTATGCATACGAGGTGAAACAACTTGACCGAGGTGAATTGTTTGAACCGAGGTGAATTGTGACTGCGAGGTGAATCCGCATGACCGACGTGAATTATAAGAGCCGAGGTGATTTGAGTGACCGAGGTGAAAGTATATGGGACGACCTCATTGGACAAGAACAAAGAGGATATGAAAATGTGTAGCATTGTCAAATCAGCCGTATTATGTGTCAGTAATCATCATTATCTGTAATATGTCAGTATAATCATTTGATATATGTCTGTCAGAAGGATCAGTCACCCTTATCAATCACTTCCTGCAGAAGTGATATATTGTAATGATTATGTTTAACCTTCTCAACTACTATAACTAGGAGTAAATGCTCATTTAAGGGCATGTGATATTGAAAAATTCTCTCAACTTTTGTCATTTGAATATCGTAAACCAACCTGAACATTAGATCAGTACTGAACTAGATGTGGATCTATTCAATTATTGCTCGAGTTCATTATTGATCTGATTTAGCATTCAAGCCATATCTATTTTCATATTTTATCCAAATTTTATTACCTTAAGGAATATTGGAATTGTCAATCACAAGAATACAAATATCATAATCATCCCTAAATAGCAGATCTTCAAAGGTAATACCCCCTTTTATTTGTTGACCAGCTTCGGTACAAAAAGTGACGTCGACAAATTGGTGCTAGAAGTAGGGCCCGTATCTTTGTTATCAGCAATCACATACTCGCTACCCTATCATAATGAGTCGTAGACAAGATTCAGGAAGTCATCGGGTACAACATGGTAACAATTTACAAGGATATGCTCATGGGTCAAGGATGTCTGCTCTTTCGCGACCCCCAGCGGAGGCAAACATGGAAATGGTCCTTGATCGGCTTGAACGGATGCAAAGAGATATGGAAGAGATGAGGAGAAATCAAAATCCAGGTCATCACCAAGAGGAGTGTGAGGTGCAGTCTCAACTAAAAATATCCAATGGACCCTCCCATTATGATGAATAGCAAGCTGGATACTTGGACAACACAAGGAGTGCAGTAGGCGAAAGCACACCTTACCTACGAGGTCAAAGATCGCTGGGTTGGATGGGGCCGAATCCAACAAGGAGGAGTGAAAAAGAAGGGGAGAGTAAATTTGTCTGGACTAAGGGAAATGGAGACAGATCTCCGACGAAGAAAGTAAACCTGGAAAACCATCCAACTAGCAGTTCGACTCTTCACTTGAATAAGCCACCAACTCTTCCGTCAAGAAAACCAGATCAAACTGAAGTTGAACAACTAAAGAAAAGACTGTCTGACCTGGAAGCAAAACAGGAAGGGTTGGGATCAACAGAACCATCAACCAAGAGGGCGTCACCTTTCACGGAGGTTATATTGTCACAACCTTTACCGGGTAAAATGAAGATGCCTCATCTTACCGGTTACAATGGGAAAATCGACCCGGTGTCGCACCTGGATCAATACATGTCTTGGATGTAACTTCAGGGGGCAAGCGACGCAATAATATGCAGGGCGTTTCCTCTAACTTTCGGAGACCGAGCGCAACAGTGGTTCCGCAATATTTCTCAGCACTCCATATCTAGTTGGTCCCAGCTAAGTGGTCAGTCCTTGAAACAATTCATAGGGTCAAAAATTCCGACCGCACCAAAGGAAAGTTTGGTAACCATCAGACAGGAGAAGGAGGAATCATTAAAGAACTACTTGAGCCGCTTCAATAGGCAGATCATGGGAATGGAAAAAATATCCGATGACACGCTACTGATGGCTGTTCTATCAGACTTGCAAACACAAACTCGTTTCTGGTGGTCAGTACATGAGGACGGACCTCGAACATATCAGGAGTTTCTTAACAGGGCGGAGAAGTTTATCAATGCCGAAGAAGCATCGGATCCCAAAGGTGGTCACCACAATACTGCTAGGGTATCAGAAAAGAAGGAAAGTAAGGAGGATAAGAAAGAGTTCAAAAGAGATACTTTTGGGAAAAAGAGAGATTACAAACCGGTTGATAGGTTCCGTCCGTACAATTCTGAGCAGAGAGGTGAACTCACCCCGCTAAATGCATCAACGGAGGTCATTTTCATGAATGAGAAAGACAAGGGGATCATTCCGCCAGCGAGGCCGATAAAGCAGAACCCGAGCAACCTGGACCCATCTCGATATTGCAAGTACCACAGGTCAGTGGGGCACACAAAGGACGAATGTCGAAATTTGAGGTTTGAAATTGATAAGTTGATCAAAAGGGGAAGCTTACGAGAATATGCCGTTGAATCACGGGACTCGGGAAAGTAATCCACACAACAAGAGAAGTATGTCGTCCATCGTGAGGTAGAACCCCACGGCAAAGACTGGCCTGACGAAATCCGTACAATTGTGAGTGGAAATCAAGTGCAGATTGGATCAAAAAGGAAAAGAAGAGAATCCACCCGAGAAGCTCGAAATAGCTACCAGATATGTAGCTACATAATCACTCCAGACAGTTCAGAGTCTTTCAGCTTCTGTGAGGAAGATGCCAGAGGTGATGAGATCCTGGTCGGGGAATCTCGTCGACAACGCGGAATAACGACAATTAAAACCTAGGAAAGATCTAAATCAGATTTGACGTGAAAAATAACAAGAACATGGATAAATGAACGGAAATTAAAAGATAGATTTGACGGTAAAACCTTGACCCGAAAATCACGACGCAATTAATGAAGATGCGGATTGAAGAACCAAGATTGGTGAACGCCACAAGGGATGTCAATTCCTTGATAAGTTCGTTGGGTGAACGCCACAAAGAACAGATCTTTGATAAGTTCGAAACAAAGAGAATAACTCGACCTTTCAATTTTGGAGAATCCTCTCTCAAATATTATTAATCTCACAATCAAACTTGTGTTTTTTACAATGAATGGAAAGGAATATAAATAAGCAAAATATTCTAACATCTAGTTTACTCAAAATAGAATTCTAATTAAACTAAAATTCTAAAATAGGAAAATAACCAAAAACTAAAAAGGAAATTAAATAATTGAAAATTCAGAAAATCTGGCGCTGCTTGTTTACGGCCGTGACGAACCATCTTACGGCCGTAAAGGCCTTTCTGATCAAAATTGTGTTATTAGTTACGGCCGTAAGTCTCGTTCTGCTTAATTTCTGCCTTTTCCTTTGATAATTTGTTACGGCCGTGATAGTAAGTGTTACGGCTGTGAATATATGTATTACGGCAGTGAAGATCCTCTTTTACGGTCGTAATGTATTTTCTTCCCAAATTACTTCTTTTTCTTGATTCGGCTCGATCCGTCCCTCTTCTCGGCTCGACCCCAACACGGAACTTGCTCCGTTTTGCACGTAGATCACTATCATATTTCCGATGGCTCGACTTCGCCCTTCGATGCCTTGTCCGGATCACATCAAGAGGGGTGCTCCAACCACACTCAGATGCTTTGATAATCACGATGCCGGTGAGTGAGATAAAAATCCACAGAACATTGGTGGATGAAGGTAGTTCCGTGAATGTATTATATTGGAGAAATTTTGAAAGAATGGGAAACGACCCACGTAATTTAAGACCAAGGAAGACAGGGATTCAGGGCTTCACGGGTGACTACATCTGTCCGAGAGGTGAGATATCTTTACTAGTGGAACTGGGGACAGGAGCTTGTCAGAGACGTGTAATTGCTGATTTTGTGGTAGTGGACGTCATAACAAACTATAATGCTATATTGGGAAGACCAATCCTCCACGAGCTCAAGGCGGCAGCGTCAATTTATCATTATTGCTTGAAATTTCCTACATCGCATGGAGTAGCTACCATGAGGGGAGATCAGAGAGCTGCAAGGGAATGCAATTTGGGCTTCGCCTCCAGCAATGTCCAGATGGTGAAAAAAGGGAGTCCCATTGTGGCACCGAATGAAGAATACGAGCTGATAACAGAACTGCAGACATTGGGTCCGAGGGGTACTCAGGATCGTGGTCAGTCAGGACCTGTAGAAGATTTGGATGTCGTGAAAGTAGACGATGCAAAACCCGATGTCGAGTTCAGAATCGGACACGAATTAGTTGAACCCATCAGGACCAACCTCATCAATTTTCTGAAAAATAACTCGGATGTGTTCGCATGGACTCACTCAGATATGGAAGGAATTGATCCTAAACACACATGCCACCATCTCCATGTTAGTCCTGATTTCAAATCGAAGGTGCAAAAAAGGAGGTCACTTAATCCTAAACGATATGAAGTACTGGCAAGGGAGGTGATAAAGCTACTCAGCAATGGATTTATCCGGGAATCTTTCTACTCTGTATGGATTTCTAATCCAGTACTAGTGAAGAAAAGCAATGGGACATGGAGGCTGTGCATAGACTTTTCTGACCTAAACAAAGCGTGTCCCAAGGATAGTTTCTCACTCCCTAGAATAGATCAAATGGTGGACGCCACAGCCGGACATCAGCTCCTCAGCTTTATGGACGCTTACTCAGGATATAACCAAATACCAATGAACGAAGCAGATGAAGAGCATACCTCATTTATGACTGATCGGGGACTTATTGTTATAAAATGATGCCGTTTGGCCTGAAGAATGCGGGAGCAACATACCAGCAGTTGGTGAATGCCATGTTTAAGGATCTCATCGGGAAGATAATGGAGGTTTATGTCAATGACATGCTCGTAAAGAGTATTCGTGCTGAATATCACATTTGGCACCTAGATGAAATGTTCCAAGTACTACGAACTTATCGAATGAAGTTGAACCCAAAGAAGTGCTCCTTCGGGGTAGGATCAGGAAAATTTCTTTGCTATTTGGTGAACCAGAGAGGTATTGAAGTTAACCCTGATAAAATACAAGCATTATTGAAGATGAGAGAGCCAAGGAGAATTAAAGAAGTGCAGAGTTTGATAGGGAGGATAGCGGTCTTAAGCCGTTTTGTGTCAAGATCTACAGATAAATGTCAGCCTTTCTTTGATGTTATCAAGAAGAATAAGGAGTTTGAGTGGACAAAAGAATTCCAGATAGCTTTCGAAGAATTGAAGCAGTAGTTAGCATCCCCACCTGTCCTTTCGAAACCGCTATTGGGGGAAGTACTATCTCTATACTTGGCCCTTTCAGAACTAGCAATGAGTGCGGTTCTTGTGAGAACCGAACATGGAGTTCAACGTCCTGTTTATTATGTTAGCCAAGCCTTGCACGATGCCGAACTTCGGTACTCCGAAATGGAAAAATAGGCCTATGCTTTGATAATGTCAACTCGAAAGTTAAGACCTTATTTCTTGGAGCATCGGGTGGAAGTATTAACCAGTTACCCTCTGAGATAGGTGTTACAAAAACCCGAAATGTCCAGGCGGTTATTGAAGTGGGCTGTGGAATTAGGACAATTTGACCTTGTGTACAAAGCTAGAACGGCCATTAAAGGACAAGCTTTAGCCGGTTTCATGGTGAAGTTCACACCAGCTGCTCAAATCTTCTACACAGAGGTGGATAGAACCGGCGGTTATATGTTGACGGTTCGTCGGCAAGTCATCGAGTAGGGGATGGGGTCGTTCTCATCAATCCGGATAATCAATTCTTCTGCAGCTCTAACCGTTTTGGTTTTGAAGCAACCAACAATGACGAAGAATATGAGGCTCTGATTATAGGGTTGAACATGGCTCAAGCAATGGGTGTTAATAGCCTTGTCTTGCACAGTGATTCCCAACTGATAGTCAACCAAATTCAGGGAACGTACGAGGCCAAAGGTGAAAAGATGAAGACCTACAGAACAAAGGTCTTGGAGGAGCTGAAGAAGTACAGGCATGCAGAGATTATCCAGATCCAGCGATCCAAAAACAGTCAGGCTGATGCTTTGGCCCGCTTAGCAACAAGCGAAGGAACATCTAAATTAGAAAGCATATCAATCGAGACTGTCGCGCGCTCAGCCTTAAACTCACCACATTCAGTCGTCCTGTAAACCACTCTAAGGAAGAGATGGGAGGATGAAAATATCTGATATCTACGAGAAGGGACGATGCCACTGGATCAAGTGGAGGCCAGAAGTTTGAGGATCAGATCTGCAAGGTATACTTTGATTGGGGATGACTTGTATAAGCGAGGATTCTTCTTACCATTGTTGAAGTGTTTGGACAATGAAGAAGCGGAATATGTGATGAAGGAAGTCCACGAGGGCATTTGCGGGAATCATACCGGAGGACAAGCGATGGCATTCAAAATTGTTAGACAAGGGTACTTTTGGTCTACTCTGAAGAAAGATGCGATTGAATTTGTAAAGAGATGCAAAAAATGTCAAAGGTTCGCCTCGATAATGAGGAACCCACCTGAAGAGCTAACCTCTGTCATGAGCCCATGGCCTTTCGCTAAATGGGAAATAGATCTGATTGGACCACTTCCAACGGCAAAGGGGGGAAACAGGTTTGCTATAGTTGCGGTGGATTATTTTACAAAGTGGGAGGAGGCTGAACCGTTGGTCAAAATCACATAACAGAAAACTACAGACTTTGTATGGAAGTCGATCATTTGCAGGTTTGGAATCCCCCAATCTATCGTGACGGACAACGGAACACAGTTTGACAACGAAAGGTTTAGATCTTTTTGTGAAGGACTGGGTATCAGGAAGCATTTCTTCACCCCAAATCATCCTCAATCCAATGGGCAAGGTGAAGTTGTGAACAAAATTATCAAGCACAATCTGAAAACTAGACTTGAAATCCTGAAAGGATCATGGGCAGAAGAATTACCTGGAGTGTTGTGGTCTTACCGGACAACCGACAAGACATCAACAAGAGAGACCCCATTCACCTTGGCTTTCGGAACAGAAGTTGTAATCCCGTTTGAGGTGGGTCTCCCATCGTTCCGAATCACTCATTTCAATGAGAAAAATAACGACGATGCACTCGCTGTTGAATTGGACCTTACAGAGGAAAAATGATTACAAGCACAAGTCAGGAATGCTGTGTACAAACAAAGGAATGCGAGGTATTACAATTCAAAGGTAAGGACGAGAAAGTTCCAAATGGGGGATCTGGTATTGAGAAGGATGATCACAACACACGAGCCTTTGGGACCCAGCTGGGGAGGTCCGTATCAGATCAAAAAGGTCATGAGCAATGGGTCGTATGAACTAGAGTCACTTGATGGAGTTCAGCTTCAACATCCCTGGAATGCAGAACACTTGAAGAAATATTTCCAGTAGGGTAAGATATAAAACTGAATGTAAATATTTTTGATGTCAGTCAAGAAATAAAACCAGTTGAATGAAAAGTTTAAATGCTTCTATGTATGCGAATCTGAATGAATCCTTCCAAAACAAAGACTTTAGTTGATGATCCATAAGTACCTATAAGGCAGTATGTCATCAACATTGCAAGGCAATTCGTCTCAAAGGCGAGAAAGACCTCCTTGAGAGGTAAAACAAAGACCTTAGTTGATGATCCATAAGTACCTATGAGGCAGGATGTCATCAACATTGCAAGGCAATCCATCTTAAAGGCGAGAAAGACCTCCTTGAGAGGCAAAACAAAGACCTTAGTTGATGATCCATAAGTACATATAAGGCAGGATGTCATCAACATTGCAAGGCAATCCGTCTCAAAGGCGAGAAAGACCTCCTTGAGAGGCAAAACAAAGACCTTAGTTGATGATCCATAAGTACCTATAAGGCAGGATGTCATCAACATTGCAAGGCAATCCGTCTCAAAGGCGAGAAAGACCTCCTTGAGAGGCAATACAAAGACCTTAGTTGATGATCCATAAGTACCTATAAGGTAGGATGTCATCAACATTACAAGGCAATTCGTCTCATAGGCGAGAAAGACCTCCTTGAGAGACAATACAAAGACCTTAGTTGATAATCCATAAGTACCTGTAAGGCAGGATGTCATCAACATTGCAAGGCAATCCGTCTTAAAGGCGAGAAAGACCTCCTTGAGAGGCAATACAAAAACCTTAGTTGATGATCCGTAAGTACCTTTAAGGTAGGACATCATCAACATAACAAGGCAATCCACATCAAAGATGAAATAGATCCCCGGAGAGGCTAAAGTTGACTATCCATAATTACCTATAACTACCAACCGAGGTGAATTCCTGCCGACATCCAATTTACAAACGAGGTGTTTTGGTAAGGAAAATTCGAGGTGAATTCCTGCAGACCTCCAATTTACAAACGAGGTGTTTTGGTAAGGAAAATTCGAGGTGAAATATTGTCGACCTCCAATTTACAAACGAGGTGTTTTTGTAAGAAAAATCCGAGGTGAATTATTGCTGACCTCCAATTTACAAGCGAGGTGTTTTGGTAAGAAAGACCGGGGTGACAGATTTCCACCTCTTAATGATTATTTGAAGTGAATTGACGTTTGAAAATTTCTTAAGTGTTCACTTCGTTTAGAATTCACCTCTGCATTTTATTTGAAGTGAATTGACGTTTGAAAATTGCTTAAGTGTTAACTTTGTTTTTAATTCACCTCTGCATTTTATTTGAAGTGAATTGACGTTTGAAAATTGCTTAAGTGTTCACTTCGTTTTTAATTCACCTCTGAATTTTATTTGAAGTTAATTGACGTTTGAAAATTGCTTAAGTGTTCACTTCGTTTTTAATTCACCTCTGCATTTTATTTGAAGTGAATTGACGTTTGAAAATTGATTAAGTGTTCACTTCGTTTTTAATTCACCTCTGCATTTTATTTGAAGTGAATTGACGTTTGAAAATTGCTTAAGTGTTCACTTCGTTTTTAATTCACCTCTACATTTTATTTGAAGTGAATTGACGTTTGAAAATTGCTTAAGTGTTCACTTCGTTTTTAATTCACCTCTGCATTTTATTTGAAGTGAATTGACGTTTGAAAATTGCTTAAGTGTTCACTTCGTTTTTAATTCACCTCTGCATTTTATTTGAAGTGAATTGACGTTTGAAAATTGCTTAAGTGTTCACTTCGTTTTTAATTCAACTCTGCATTTTATTTGAAGTGAATTGACGTTTGAAAATTGCTTAAGTGTTCACTTCGTTTTTAATTCACCTCTGCATGTTATTTGAAGTGAATTGACATTTGCACCTATTTAGATCGGTTCGTTCATGTGATAAATATTAATTGCAATGATAAACTTCTTCATTCAAAATCAAAAAATATTATTACAAAGGTGAAAATGAGAAAATAACAAACAAAGAGTTCGCTCTAATCTACTACGTTGACAGCTTCGTCAACGTCTGCTGGTTGGAGCTCTGGCGCAGGAGAGAATAGGTCCACATCTTCATCATTGACATCGGTTGGCATAAGCTCAAGATATTTCTTATAAACCAGATCGAGCTTTTCCTTAATGAATGTGATGTCAACCTCAGGTCATTTTGATTCCAGGTCCTCCACTATCTCCTTAAAAGTGAGATAGTAGGTTTCATCCACATCGTGCTCATACTTGACGGAGTCTTTGAACTTTTTCACAGTCTCCTTATAAGAGAGCTGAGCTGAGGCCTCCAATTCTGAATTTTCCTTTTTTAAGTCGGCCTCGATGCGGTTAGCGACCTCTAACTCCTTCAAAAGCCCTTCCTTCGATCTTTTCAGCTGGGACACCTCATTCTTTAAGTTATTCAACTCCTCCTTCAACGGAATCACCTCCTCCTTAAATTTGTGAAGTTCCTTGTTGGATTCCTTCAACTTGTCCACCTCTGCCAATGCATTCTTCAATTTCTCCTCGGCCTCATTCCTGGCTTTCACCTCGTTTTCAAACATCGATCTGGCCTCGGCGGCTAGTTTCTTGAACTTGTTAGTATCACTAGCGACCTCGGACATCCTTGATTGGGTCCGGGCGAGGTAGTTTAGAGCTTGGCCGAGGTGTACCATGCTGGTAGCAACCAGGTTGTCGACTGGCATATCCTCGCAATATTTTTCATGTCGAGGTGTCCAAGTCTTGGACGGAGCGTCCATCGCTACCTTGGTCTGGTCTGGGAGCTTCATCAACCTTATTGGGGTTAGGTTGGCAGCAGAGACAAAATCTCTGTAGATTTTTGGATGACTCCCCTTCAGCGAGCTCACCAGGTCGGCTCGAACCTTGTTGATACCCAGATAGGAGCCTTCAGCCGAATAAGTCCCTCGGGATGATTCCGCGTCGTTGAAAGTTGAGGGGGGCTGAGGTGGAATGGAAGTGTCAGATTTGCCTTTTTTAACTTCAGCTCTTTTTGGCTTTTCTGAGGAAAAGGAGGAGGAATTTGACCCTCCTTGCGAGGGGGCGAGCTCCTAGCCGCTCTCTTCTGGGCAGCTCATTTGCGAGCTTCGCCTTGGCATTGGCCTCTTTCTTCGGTACAAAAAGTGACGTCAACAACCTGCATTCCATAGCATTCTTCTATGCTATCATCTACATTGGTACTATCATCATCAGAATCGAATTCTAGAACAAAAATGGTCAAAGGGAAATGTTCAATTTCCTCAGAAAATACTGATACAAATCTGCTTCATCAAAATCTATCTTTATTGCTGCATAAATTTGATTAAGGATCTTCCCTTTCTTATATATATATATATATATATATATATATAAATGACCCCCTTTTTTCCAAATATAAAACATTTGTCTTCTTTCTATTTTGATTTTTTTTTTAAAAAAAAAAAAAACCTTCTTTTGCGAGGAAGAGATTTTGAAATCCTTTTGTTACAAAATTTGAACTTTCACATGTGATACTTTTTCTTTCCTAAAAAATCACACTTCTTATTATCATGTCGACGCTTGATTTTCAAGTGAGGTTGATCAAAAGGCTTTTCAAGCTTTTGGCCGGTGGTGCTAAAGTCTTTCAAAAATTCCCTTTGATTGTAGAGATTTTTCAATATTTTCATGATCTAATTATGGAGTTCACTAGACAAACAATTTCCTAGTGACTGTCCTTTCATCTCAATCATTCTGAGTGACTCATGGTAAAGAGGTTGTGGAATAGATTCCAAAAACGCTTGTCTGATGTTAGTAGCATATAATTTAGCCATTGAGATATATTCTACGTACTGCATTGTGAAAGTGTTTATCCAAATATTTGGGATTATAAGAACAAAAATTTAATTCAAAGAATTCTACTCTGGCGACATCTTTTAAATGATCGACTTTTCTCAAAATTCTCAATATAATGATTCTACAAAAGCATCAATTATCTGGACTCCTAAATACTGAATTTACGGTATTCTCCTAGAGCATCCCAGCCTTTAAGAAATCTAGTTCCTTGCAAGTAAGAATTTTATACTGGCTCAATTTGTCATGTTGAGCCTTTGTAATTCCGCTGAACACGTGCCTTCATTTCTTGAAATTGGGTCTTCCATTAAGATGGAAGGATATAATCAAGAGTGAGTTTGAATGAAAATATTATAACATTGGGAGTAATAATTGTTTGTGACATGAGCATCTTTCATTTCTTCATCCATTATGTCACGTTAGGATTTTAACGTTGAGTTTGACTTGTTCGATGATCATTTTCAACCATGTATAAAGGAGAACAATCATCTGCATAAGAATCATTTGAAGGCTCATCATTACTGGTTTAATTAATGATGGGTAAGATAGAAGGAATGTCATTATTTTGGGGTTTTTGAAAAAAATGTGGTAATAGGATTTTTTATCATCATTTGTTTTCTTTTTCTTTTTTTTGGTAGCTGAAAGAGGTTTTGATTATTGTTCCCATTCTTCAGGAGTAAAAAAGTGATGCTGTAGATCCAAAAGCCCCAACAAAATGCATAGGTCCTGAAGTTTGTGATCTGGGAGTATAAGAAGTTGAGTAGTATGAGGTTGATGTTAGGATCGTGGTATTTTTCTTAAGAGAGACGAGTTGTGTTTTAAGGTTTCTGATTTCTCTTTCTTGGTTGGCTAGGCAAACAATTTTATAATAAGGTTATTATCTCAGTATGAAGGGTTTCAATTATTTTTCTATAGGCTCAAAGTTGGGAGAGATATATTTAGTTTTGTTATTGAAGAATCCTTTCAATCATTTGCTGGCTTTGATAAATTCTTTTTAACAAAGGATTCTATTATGCTGAATTTTCGGACTTCCAATTCAAAACTTCCTCGACTGGAGAAAGTTGATCAATTGATCCATCCGATCTTCGAGAAGTAGGATTCTTGATTTTCCAAGAATGGGTAGATTGCTCTTTATCAAAAGTGACAAGTGGAAGAAAATCGTCTTGTGTTGATTTATGAAACATAGCTCTAGGCATATCTGTAAAATAAAGAGATGGAGGTAGATTATTATCCCAATCCCATGATTTATTTAGTTGATCATCATCATCATCATCCCATCCAGTAGGAACTATGGGCTTGTTATTGGTAGTAGTCGAATTTTCCAGAGGGTTCTCCTAATAATCTAACTCCTGGGATTTGTTTTCATAAGCCATGTGTAATTCTTGTTTGCTGCTTTTCTTTTTCTGCTTTCTCCGTGGCTTTGGAGTATAATCATTGAGTGAATCATCTTCATGTCTACATCTGGAGCAAAAACATATGCCCCATTACGTATGGCCTGAATAATCAGATCCATTATATACAGGCCTCCCATCTACATTGAAACCATATATAGGAATCTTTTCATTGGTCCTTGTAAATTATGTTGCAAAACAAGGGAGTTTATTTAATAGTTACTCCCTTTTGAACATGATTTCAACTTCACCATTTGGTTTTCATAAAAAATGACGAATTGACGACTGTATACGAGTTGCATTCTTTGATGCATGGTGACGCCGCTCATAACTTGTAATCCATGTATCTGGAATGAGTTTAATGAGCTCAAATCTAGGAGTCTTTCTGGGAGCATTAGTGCAGCTGGGTTGATATGTTTTCCCATATGGATGAGGAGAGCATATTTTGTCCCTTTAGGAGTAGTAAAATCAAGAAATGATTTTGTATCTTATCTACCATCTGATAATGAAGGGTTGCTCCATACATAAAAGTTGATGGAACTGCTCCAACAATTTAAACCTGAACTTTTAAATCGGATAACAGTTGTGGATATGATATTGGCATGTTGAAGTTTGGAAACATAGTTACCAAAATTGTGCCTACATTTAAAGTAGTTTTCGATGTACCAATACATCGATGCTGATAGTCCTCAAATCTAGTATCTAAGAGGGCGATTCTAGAAACTACTGGAAAGCCTTTTCTATCATGGAGAGTGGGTGCAAGTCCTACTACTCCAAACTGGATATGAGTAAAACCCTCACTAAGCCATGTTTTTGGAAGATGTGATGGTAATTCCAAAGTGACAAATTGTTCCTTTTCAATGGCAGGTAAAAGATGTTGGTCAAATTTTGAGGCTTGAAAATATTCTTTAATTTGAGATTCGGAAGGAGATACAAGAGTGCGAATGGATTTAGTAAAGGATTGTTAGAGTTTAGTATAAGGAAGATAAGGATTTACAAGGGGGAAGATCAGTGACACGATTTTATCAGACTCTGGAAGATAAGAAATTTCATAAAGCAAATATGTTTTAGATGAGTCTAGTTTTCAAAGGAAAGATGAAGGTAAAGGTGGATGCAATAGAACTTCCAGTAGACATGTTTTACAAAGAACTTCCCCATAGCCTCCGAAAAACTGAATGACCATAGTTAGAGATAGTAATTATAAGATAACAACATGGTTTGATACCAATAAAGTAGAGTTCTGATAACCTTCTATAATTCACAATATTCTAGCCCGAACACCGCCTCTTTTTGGCATCAATAGGGCCTGAATTTCAAAAATATTTAGATTTCCATACCACCTTACATGATCATATAGTCAGTAGTGCCATATTTCTGATACAGACTACTTAGTCATTTGTCATTTTATTTAATAATTGTACCACTTTGTAATGAGTCTGTAAAATGTTACCGAGTTTCCTTCAGGATTGGACGATGTTATCTTTGTGTTAGTCACATAGGGCATCTTCCTCTCTATAAAAGGTGAGGTCTACTTCTACTATAGATCATCGAAAGTCTATATATCATTAAAAAAATTGTATGTCCCCTAAAAGTATGAATTTATAAACCCTCTTCGTCCTCTCTTTGTTTTCAGATAACTCTTTCGCAATAAGAAGAATAGTAAGATTAAGATCAGAGTAGTATCATGAGTATGCTCTACAGTTGCCTCTTTCATGATTCTCTGCATAAGAAATATGGCACTATTGACAGTATGATCATGTACGGTGGTATGGTAATATCTATTGGCCTAAATTAAGCTTGACACGTCATTCATAGGAGCCCACGTGGGACCCACTGATTACCAGATGGGCCCAAAGACTTGCATATTATTGCATTGCTAAGGTGGTATATAGGCCAAACCCTTATGACCGAACCACTTGTTCCGAACTGGTGTTAACCAAGGTACATGCCCCGGACTCGGGACGATATTGGCCAATTGTGTCAGGGTGATTTAACCTCCTTGCGAACTGTGACTTGATGTGATAGCTCCTTTATAAGGGAAGTGATGGGCGCCACTCTCCTATAGTAGGCAATGATGATTATACCCAAACAATTGATTTACCTCTTCCAGGGTTAAGGGCCCGACACCTGTAAAGCACAACACGTGTCGCCATCTAAGACAATAATTTAAGCTATAAATAGAACACATTTGTCTCCAAGAGAAGGGGATAGAAACTCAAGATATAAAATCTCACTCCCTTTTCTCTTTTACACACTTATATTTCTCGCACCAAATTTATATTTACTTGAAATGAGTGTGCTGACTTAGGCATCGGAGTGCAAATGGGAGCCACCTCGGCCCGCTTTGAAAACTGACTGTTTGTCCTAGTGCACAAGAGATCCACGTGTTTAAGAGGGAGGAGCTGAGACGTGTTGATCCAAGGTCCTACCAGATTTTGTGGTCAACATTTTGGCGCCGTCTGTGGAAATCTACACTTCTAACCACGAAATCACGTGGTAATAAGCGAGAAAAACCCTCTTGAAAAAGACTAGTCCCTCCCTGAAAAGGGCCTAAAAAACTTTGCAATATAAGTTTAATCAGCTTGAGAAAGGTACATAACTTTGAAACATAAGTTTACTAGCTTTGAAAAAGGGACAACAATTGACTTGTTACAACAATGAGCCGGAGTGATAATGATGTTAGTCCCCGAAGAAGTAAAGAAGGACAGTATGGTAGTGGGGAGGCACCTTAAGCAGGCCCACAAGAGAACGCTAATGAGGTCCCCCAACCTAATCCCCCGCGTCGGCATCGAAATCGGCGCATGCTACGAGAAATGACACACATGGCTGCCCAAATGTTGGAAATGCAAAAGCAACAGATTGAGCAAACTGCTTCCATGAACGCCTACATGGAAAGGGGGTATGTAATGAATGAACCAATGGTACCACCGCACTACTCGCAGCTACATTATTCACCCTCTGATGCAGGCACTTCATCATATTATTATAATGAACCGCCAAGGTGGACTTTGTTCCCTGCGGCGAAAATGACCCGGTGTATGCAGAACTGGAGGAACACAGCCCACCGCTGAAATACCATGAAAAAATTGTCCCCTCAAGATCTGGCAGTGTCTTTAGCCGCATCGAGGGACTATTCAGAGGTAATCGAGAAAGTAGGGCTGAACAAGCTCGATATCCGACACAAATGCCCTGGAATAGGTGTGAACGAAGGGCCAAAGGGGCCCTTTCGCGAGGTCATGTGCCTAGAAATAAGTATGAGACAGGGACAGCTGAATGGCGCCTACCGACCAATGAGCCTAGAAATAGAACCTGTTAGGGAGAGCCAGACCGAGTCACAATCATGCTATACAAATGCTATCCGAAAATTCCAAGATCAAACTGTCAACATGATTAGCGATATAGTGATGGCCGAGGATGTCTCAGACCCGAAAAAGTGGGATTCCGAACCTAATATAGGTGAAGATGTTACGGTGATGGAAGAAGAAGATCTGGTGGATTTAAACCCCAGAATGGCTGGTACAAATTGTTGTACCGCTCAGGCTGAAAAGTTGGAATGCTTTTTTGTCGACCCATCAGATCATGTGAAGGAGTTGCAAATTGGGCAGAACTCCTCAATTGAACTCAAAGGGCAACTGAAAAACTTTCTTCTCCTAAACCTCGACGTATTTGCATGGAAACATGATGACATGGTAGGAATCGACCCTCAGGTAGCTTTCCACAGGCTTTGACTTGATCCTAGACACCTTGGACATAGACAAAAGAGGAGGCCGATGAGTTTGGAGAAATATGAGGCCTTAAAAGAGGAGATGCTGAAGCTGTTGAAAAATGGCTTCATTAGAGAGTCTCGTTATCCGAAGTGGGTGTCAAACCCTATGTTGGTCCCTAAGCATAGCGAGAAGCTGCGGGTGTGCATTGACTTCTCAGACTTAAATCAAGCGTGTCCGAAGGATAGCTTTTCGTTGCTCCAAATTGATCAACTAGTTGACTCCACAGCGGGGTATGAAATGTTAAGCTTTATGGATGCATATTCTGGATACAACCAGATCCCCATGTATAGATCCAATGAAGAGCACGCCTCCTTTATCACAGACAGGGGACTCTATTGTTATAGGGCCATGCCCTTCGGATTAAAAAACGCGAGAGCTACCTACCAAAGGTTAGTAAATCAACTTGGGAACACCATGGAAGTATACATAGATATCATGCTGGTAAAAAGCATGGTCCCCTCAGGTCATGTGCACCATTTATCGGAGACCTTTGATATATTGAGAAAATACCTGATGAAACTCAACCCTGTAAAATGCGCCTTCGGGGTAGCATCGGGAAAGTTTCTTGGTTTTATGGTAAACAACAGGGGGATTGAAGCTAATCCAGACAAAATAAAGGCCTTGCTTGATATGCACTCACCTCGAAGCCCCAAAGAAGTGTAGAGCTTAACTGGCAGAGTCGCTCCACTGAGTAAATTTGTGTCCAAATCTACTGATAAATGCCTCCCTTTCTTCAAGTTCTTGAAATGAGGAAGGAGATTTCAATGGACGCCGGATTGTGGACAAGTCTTTATAGAATTGAAGGAATTCTTAGGTCGGGCCCCTTTACTGTCCAAACCCAAGGTCGAAAAACCGCTGCTCCTATATTTAGCCGTCTCTAAAGAGGTTGTTAGCTTCGTCCTAGTTAGAAATGAGGATGTGAATCAACTTCCAGTGTATTATGTGAGCAAATCTTTACTAGATGCTGAAACACACTACCTTGACATGGAGAAGCTCGCTTTAGCTCTTATTACAGCAGCTCGTAAACTTCGTCCTTATTTTCAATCACATTTCATCCGGGTGCTTACGAATTTCCCCATGAGATAAGTACTGCAGAAGCCAGATGTGTCTGGGAGATTAATGAAGTGGGCCGTAGAAATTAGCCAATATGACCTGACATAGATGCCCAAAACAGCGGTAAAGGGCCAGGCATTGGTCAACTTCATAGCTGAGTTCACCCATTCGCCAGAGGTAGAAATGTTTGAAATTACAAGAGATCCTCAAGAATGGGGACTATTCGTCGATGGATCATCTACTGAAGGAAGGGCTGGCGCTGGCATGATACTAATGGGCCCGGAAGGATACAAGCTACACAGCGCAGTTCACTTCGGTTTCAGAACAATGTGGCGAATACGAAGCACTTCTAGCAGGGGTGTAGCTAGCCATAGCTTTGAAAATCAAATCATTAACAGCGAATAGTGATTCCTAACTCATAGTGAGCCAAGTTAATGGGCAGTTCTTCGCCAAGGAGCCTGCCATGATTGCTTACTTGAAGAAAGTAAAAGATTTGATAGCTAATTTTAAGAAGTTTGAGTTGATCCATATTCCCAGATCCGAAAATTCAAATGCAGATGCTTTGTCCAAACTGGCAAGTAGTAAGGACGCCGAACTCCTTAACATGGTACCCATTGAACATTTACCAGTCTCCTCTATTAAGTCAGGGGTGGAAGTATGTACAATAGAGGAGGAGAGTTCCTGGATGACACCTATTCTTGATTACTTAAAAAATCAGACCCTACCGGATGATCTAGACGAAGCTCAAAAATTACAGAGGTACGCAGCTAACTTCGTACTCATCGATGGGTTACTCTATAAACGAAGTTACACTGAACCTTTGTTACGATCCGTTAGTCCACCAGAAGGCAAGTACATAATGATGGAAATTCATGAGGGCGTTTGCGACAATCATGCCGGAGCACTATCATTAGCTTGGAAAGCCCTGAAAAGGGGTATTTTTGGCCTACTATGCGGAAGGACGTGCGAGACTTCCTCAAAAAATGCGACAAGTGTCAGAGACATGCATTCATACCAGACCAACCACACCATGAATTAAGGGTGGTGACCAGCCCTTGGCCCTTTGCGAAATGGGGAATTGACATCATTGGCCCCATGGCCCAAGGTAGTGGGAACAATTGCTTTGCAATTTTCACGATAGATTACTTCACCAAGTGGGTCGAAGCGGAGCTCTTGATGAGGATCACCGAGGCCAACACTTCCAAATTCATTTGGAAGAACATCATTTGTAGGTTCGGTGTACCACACTCGTTGGTGACCGATAACGCAAAGCAAATGGGCAGGTCGAAGCGGTTAATAAAACCATCAAAAACACTTTGAAAAGAAAACTAGAATCAAAGAAGGGTGCTTGGGTAGATGAACTCCCCCAGGTCCTATGGGCACTTTGGACTACCTATCACACTGCTACATGAGAGACACCTTTCTCTTTGGCTTACGGATCCGAAGCAGTATGTCCAGTTGAAATAAGAGTGCCCTCCCCTCATCAAATTCACTATGATGAAGCAACAAACGAAGAAGCTCAAAGGGTGGACTTAGATTTCCTCCTAGAAAGAAGAAATGAATCACAGGTTGTGATGGCCCGCTACCAAGAGAAAATGGCCCGCTACTACAACAAGAAGGTAAAGAAATGATTCTTCAAAATTGGAGATCTGGTCCTCAAAAAGGTTCTCTCTTCAACCCAGGAACCAGGAGTAGAGACTCTAGGTCCTAATTGGGAGGGGCCTTACAAAGTTACTTCCGAGGTGATACTAGGGACTTACAGGATAGAAGATCTATCCGAAGTACCCTTGCCCAATCCTTGGAACATCGATCACCTTCGTCACTATTTTCTGTAAAGGGAATTTCCCTTAGTTTGTAATGTCCTCGCCTGGCTCTATGAAAATTATATAATAAAGGGCTTCCTTATAAAAGTTCGCACAAAACAAACTTACTGGCATCGCCAATTTAAACCAAAACAAATCGCCAACGTGCCTCGATAAAGAGCCTAATACTTTTACCTTATTTAAAATTTATCTTTCCTTATGCTATGCAAGTAACAACGGAATTATTGGATTATTCTTTTTAGAAACTCCAAGCAAGGGACTCCTACGAACCTACGAAGCACTTAGAAACTCCACGCAAGGGACTCCTACGATACTTGAACTCGACATCCACTTTATTACTTGTTTGATCTGTCCACTTGCGGTCAGAAATCATGTAACTGGAGATTATAACCTGTATTTTTGGTCACTTAAGTTGATGTTAAGTCTTCCACAGAGGTGAAGTTATATGTTGAAAAATGTATTTTTAGTCATAACAAGATCAACTAAGAGAATAGGTAAATTCTTTTCAACCAGTGGAGAACAATGGAGTTTCAGATTCATGCTTGCTATGTGGATTTCTATTAGGGGTTGGACCATTAGACAGCTGTGATGACAAGATCGTACCTCCCGTTTCAGATTTCAAATTCACGACGTTAATCAAATTCAAATGTATAATTCTTATCTCACAGATTCTATCTAAGTATAAGGTTGATCCAGGCTATATATGATTTCGAGTCATTATATTTCAGCTGAACATGTTGATTAGAAACCTATATGTAAGTCCACCCACAACTCATGTTTTATGCCTATTCTTAAGCAATTAAATCTTATATTTTGAACTTCATTTATTTTTGTTATTATTGTTGAAAATATTATCTTGTATTGGTGAATGACAATTGTACCTCTATAACCTTGGACATTATTACTTTGTATATCCCTATTCTCCCCTATATATATGGGACGTTGGTTCATAATAAAATACACAAGTTTATTGGTGTCTCTACTTTTCTCTCTAGTTTATAACACGTTATCATCACAAGTTTCTATCAAAATGAGTTAGAAAAATTTCTCAAAATCTCATAAATCAAAATATTAGTTAGAAACTTGGTTATCCAAACTTTTCTGATTTTGATTCCAAGATTTATGGCTGATCTTGTGCGTCATAAATGGTACAAACAAACATAATTGATAAAGGCAAAAAGGGACAATGATAAATTTTCAGTACCTTTTAGATCAAAAACTAATATGCTAGAACAAGATATATCTTCTTTCGCTAATGAACTTATTTCGATTATTCAAAAATAATAACTCAATATTCTCTAAAATATTGAAAATTATAATTTATGCCCTTCATGAGCAAAGGACGACCAAGGGGGGAGTGGAAAGACCATGAGTAGACGGCCAGCAGCCCTTGAGGACCGGGTAATTAATATTCCAGAAAAATATTAGCCATATAGTTGTCTATTATAAATAATTTTTTGTTGCTCTTGAAGTAGTACAACATTATAATTAATATTCTAGAAGAATATTATTTGCTCATGAAGGGCATAAATTATAATTTTCAATATTTTAGAGAATATTGAGTTATTATTTTTGAATAATCGAAATAAGTTCATTAGCGAAAGAAGATATATCTTGTTCTAGCATATTAGTTTTTGTTCTAAAAGGTACTGAAATTTTATCATTGTCCCTTTTTTCCTTTATCAATTATGTTTGTTTGTACCATTTATGACGCACAAGATCAGCCATAAATCTTGGAATCAAAATCAGAAAAGATTGGATAACCAAGTTCATGATTTATTTGTAGTATAATACATCTCTTTGTTTATGTTAATTGAATATTCTTGTAATCTTTAAATTTTATCTATGTCTTGTAACCCAATTAATATCATGTATATATAAGATTACTTGCTCGTGAAGAGCAGTATATCACAATTTCAATATTCTAGAAGAATATTGACTCAATACTTCTGAAGAAGCATAATTTAAAATATGTTTTAAATGAATAAAGTGTTGGCATTCTCGAAGAAACATAACCCACGTTAGATAAATATTCCAGAAGAATATTTTATCGTCACTCATGCAGAGCACAAATATTGTTAGTTAGAAATGTGGAATGAATCATTAATATCAATATTCCAGAAGAATATTATTTGCTTCTAGAGAGTATAATTTGTCAATATTTCGAAGAATATTGACTTATTATTTTTGAAGAATCGCAATCTTAGAAATATAATTATTCCAAAACAATAACTCTTTTTTTGCTCCTAAGTAGCACAATAGATGTTAATTATTGTTATAATTGAATGGGCTTTGAATCAATATTCCAGAAGAATATTGCATTATTGCTACCTTTCAATATTCTAGAAGAATATTATTTTATTACTCATGTGATAAATATTGCACTCTTGTTCTCAAAGAAATTCAAAATTTTGAATTTATTAATAATCCAGATGATTATTTTGATGTAAAAATAATATATTGTTGTGATGATTCCTAAAGAATCATAATTTTATCTCATATTAAATATTGTAACAGAATATAATTTGCTCTTGAAGAGCCCAATATTATGAGATATGTTATTAATTTAATATTCTGGGACAATATTTTGTTGTTACTCCTGAAGAATAACTTTATTTTATGATAAATATTTCAATTTATTAAGTTACTTGTTCACGAATAACATAGTTTCTTTTTCTGCTCAAAGTAAATGTTAGTATTCTATTAACTATGATTCGATCTTATCATATCATATCATTTTGATTACACCAACTTACAATAAACATTTGTTTGAATGTATGTTTTATATTCAATAATATAGTACAAAATTTCAAAAGAATATTGTATCACTATTCTAGAAAAAGAAATAATCTAAATCAATATTTCAGAAGAATGTTGATCTAAATCGATGTTCCGGCAGAATATTGCAGCGTTTGGAATATCTAATTTGAGAAGAATATTTCGTTTTTGCTCTTGAAGAAGCAAAATCTCATTTCACATTGAATATTTAAGTTTAATATGTTGTTGCTCCCGAAGAAGCACAACAATTATAAAATAATATTAACTGCTTTTGAAAAAGTATGATATTACAATTTCAATATTCCAGAAGAAAATTCACATATTGATTTTGAATGAGCAATAAAAACGTGCTTTCGAAGTAGCATATGTTTAAAAGAATGTCTCATTTGAGTTCATGTTTATCCCTAAAGGAAAACATATAACTAATGTCATAAGGACATTGATTAGTTTGACTACTTAAATGATATATGATTATATAATGTTTAATCATTGAATTATATCTTATATTGAACCAGAAGTTCAATTTGATTTTATTATTTTGCAAGACCAGTTGGACCCTCACTGGATCAATAATGATGTAAAATTAAAATGGATACTCAATAAAGAATCAGAAAATTCTTCAATTCAATTCAAGCATATATGGTATTTGTTCTCTTTCATGAAATTTCTTGACTATCACTAGCTAAAATAGGGATTAAATTCTCTATATTTCTGAAAATAATTAGGGTGATAAATGGGGCTTCATCATCCTCCACGTTGATTATCTAAATATTATTTGTATATAATAGATTTGATACATATACTAGATGATTGCATGATGTTCGCAACCTGAAGTTTGCAAAATTATTGCTCAAATTTTAAATTATGAGCATAATCTTCAGATTATATAATCAAGAATGTGTCTTGATAATACTAGTGGACATGAATCTTAACATTTTAATAAGTGTTAGTCGGGATGTCGATAAATGGTTTAACATTTTTGCTTGTTAAACACTTCCAATTAATTTAATTGAGAACAAAATACTTCCCCTTTTGTTTAAGGAATTCTATTATGCATAATCCCAACATCATAGTTCTCCGTGTTATAATTGGTTTATGGTTGGAGCCTAATTTTTCCATCTAATTTTTTAATAATGCAATTGATCCACCACAATGCATTAAAATGGAAAATAAAAAATGTTGAGAAAAATGTGTTGTTTGAACATATATCCCAAATGTGTGATATTTTACAACGCCGAAAAATTGATTGTCAATTTGATTGGACAATTTCTTCAACATTAGGGGAAAGATTAGTAGCTTAAAATCAAACAAATGCATCATATTATGTTATATGTATCCTCACGATTGATAATACGAACTTGAAGTTCTATTGAAAATACGAATGAAAGTTAAAGAGATAACATAATTACAAGATGCATAAGAGATTAATAAAATCTCATGTACGAGCTACAAATGCATTATCGTATATTGATGTATGGCACGCCTAAAGCGTAGCGATATCTGATTCGAATAAAGATTCAAAAATAAATAAAAATATAGCAAATAATTATGATGATCTTATTGAGGAGGCATATACTCATGACAGAGTATTTATTGACATAATTAATTGTAAATCTCCAGAAGAGGTTCAAGTATTTGAAATATTGAAAATTTAGATCTCTATAGTTATGTCTTGTGGGGAAAGAAATCGAATTGAGATGATAATTGTGTCAACATACTTTATAAAGCGCTTATGCAAAAGAAAACTTCAAAGCTGGCCACATTATAATACAAATGATAGCGAGGATAATAAAAGAAAATATGTCGAAGAAAATTGACCTAAAAACAGTTGGCAAAAGTATGCATTTAGGAAAAATTAAACTTACTACAAATCCTAAAGTTTTAGGACCTGAAATCCAAACACTTAAAAGTGTATTGCCAGTAAAATGCCTATAGGTATAGTAGTAATAAATGACTTGTTGCGCAACGAATATTTCAAAGATCTGGCATAGATGCAATATTTTATTTGCCTGATAAATGTATAATAGGTGGCAATAAATATATGATTATTAGAAATATATATAATGAAAGATGATTTACTCAATTACTAGCTTGCGCTCTTTGATGTACCAAAGAGTGATATCAAAATGTATGATCATCAACTCGGTACGTTGAGAGTATTCTTTGAAATACTAATGAGTGAGATTAAAAAGGATAATCAATACCTCGGTACTTTGGGATTGCGGTGAAATGATTAGAGAAAATCTATTTGAAATATAGAAATCGTTACATATCTAAAGTTCACGACTTAAATTTGGTGGTAGCAATTTGACAATTGCAATGTGAAACATATACTATACTTGAAGCATACAGTATAATCTTTATAGGATTAAATATATATGAAATATATAGTTCAAGTTTTTAAGAAACTTGTTTGATTAAAATATGCAGATACTTTGTGATCTGAATATTTAATATGCTTTGAATAGAATCACTTTGTAATGGAATGTGATTGTCGCATATAATTATATTTGAAAATTCAGGCAATTGATTTTCAAAATTCAAATTCATGGTTAATTATTCATCTGAAGTAAATAAGTTAATTGTTCATTAAAGTGAATAAGTCACTTCCACATTTGAGAACTGCATTAATCGCATCGATGAATATTGATTATAGAGCATAGCTCGATGCAGCATGTTCAAAAGATTGGAAATATTTTATGTTCTTCAAGTTCAAAGGAATAATTGAATTTATATTTGAAGAACAAATAATTTGATATATGTGTCATTTATATATGCTTGGTGAACATATTCAATATTACACCAATTAACAGTTGAAATAATTTTATACAATATCTAAATAATCGTAATGTTCCCATGAGGGGGAGCCAATATGCGCTACATTCTTTTTTCCTTAATCGAGGTTTTGTCCCACGAGGTTTTCCTGGAAAAGTTTTTAATGAGGTAGCTGTCATCAATATCTATTAATATACTATCCTATATGAGACTTCTGAAGATATCAAGATATGAATGATTCAATAGAGATTGGACCAGGAGGAGTAAATATATGGATGATTCAATATAGATTGAATCAGGGGAAGTAGCTATACTCTTTTTCCTTCGTTCGGGTTTTTTCTCACTAGGTTTTTCTGACAATGTTTTAACGAAGCAGCATCAAAATGCTCCATAATTTTTAACAAATTCACTCAAGTGATAATCTAGCTGATTTATTCACAAAAGCACTGCCAACATATACATTGAATAAACCAGTTCACAAAATTGGGACGCATCGACTCGATAATTTACAACAATCAACACTGGGAGGAGTAGCGGTACTCTTTTTCCTTAACCGAGGTTTTGTCCCATTGAGTTTTCTTGGTGAGGTTTTAACGAGCCAGTATTTATCTTAATATTCCAAGAATAATTGTACTATTTTTCTTTCGTTTGATATTTTATCTCATTGGGTTTTTATCAAACAAAGTTTTAATGAGGCAGATATTTTGTAATATGTCATTCAAGGGGAAGTGTTGTAAATATTATCTTGCATTAATGAATGACAATTGTACCCCATAATCCTAGACATTATTATTTTGTATATCCATATTCTCCCCTATATATATCATATATGGGGGCTCTAGTTTATAATAAAATAGACAAGTTTATTAGTGTCTCTATTTTTCTCTCTTTCTCTCTACTTTATAACAATTATTATTATTATTATTATTATTATTATTATTATTATTATTATTATTATTATTTATGCGTTGATTAAATAAAATTCATTTATTCTACTTGTAGCTTACCATGCCAACACAATATTAGGACAATAGCCACTATTATGATTATGCTCCTCTTTGATTCTGATTAAAATCTGATTTTAATCTCAAGTTAAAGTCAACAATTAATTTTAACCCACAATTTTTCAACCACACATCTCATCAATTTTTACCAAATCTAATAAAATATGATATTAATCTATATCAAACAGGGCCATATAAAAAATCCCAAATGTACCATATGCAAAAAAATGAAAAATTACTCTAACGCCTTTAAATCTTATTTTTATGTGATTAATGATGCACGCAAGGTCATATAATATGGATAATAATCTCATTCCATTGCAATTGAGATTGTGAATATGCAAATTTGAGACATAACATAATAAGGTGATTCAACCATGAAGGCATAAGAATTCATCATTTTCAAGTAGAAGTCTTGAGTCGAAATTCATGCTCAAGCATGCTATATTTTTTTTCCCCAAATTGTAACACCACTATAATTTCACAAAATTTTAAAGAACCACGGATACTATTAACTAGTTCAAATAAAAAAAATATTTATTTCTTTCTTTTACTTATTTCAAGTTTGATGTAAATGCTATCTTTCTTAGCTTCTTTATAATGCATACCGTATTGAAAAATGATCGCTTACCACAATTTATTGAGCAATTTGTATTCATAAAGATTCGAACATACATTTACATTTATGTATGATATATGTATGTATACATAAGCCATTCGGTATTAAAAAAGTTGTCGAGATAAAATTAGACTAGAAGTACAAGGCATGCAAAATTTGAATGATACAATATATAGTTGCATATGGGTGCTATCAAACAGGCTGAAAAACCCAGGCTGCGTATGTCCGGAATGCTAATTTGTCTTCGTAAACAAGTTTGGGAAGAGAAAATTTAGTTCTTCGTAAAATCCAAATTTTATTAGTCAGGAAAACAGCTCAATACAGTCTAGCTTAGGTCTAAATAACGCGACAAAAGCAAAAGTTGACACGGGACCTTAAAATATATACTCTTGCCAACCATTTTAATTTTTACCTATATAAATACACCCAATAAACTTATTTAGAGTAACTGAATTGTTATTTTTAAATTTTTAGAGTAGGCAAGCACCAAACAAATAAACATTTATTTATTCTAATATGTACAACCAATTGTTTATCCTAGTATAATACTGCCTACTAATCAAGTGGCTATGATTTTCGTTCTCATTAGATTTGGTCCCTAGTCCAAATCAACATTTGGGTCCGTAGATATTTACATATTGTATATGCATATGTACAAGTAGATGACATATGACGACGACACATTCATGTCCTATATGTGCATATGTACAAGTAGATGACAGCATATGACAACGACAAATTCATGTCCTATATATTCTTAAAATGAAAAAGACCTCATCTATTTGTTCCCGATTTTAAATCACAATTCCCAACATGGTATCCCAGTACCTAGTTTAAGCATAATAACAACAACAACAACAACAATAACAATAATAATAACAATAATAACAACTCCATTTTACATCTACTTCTTAAATATACCTACTTATTTTACGGTTGATGACACTTATCCAATCATCTCATAAGGGTTTTAAAAATAGGTGTTTCGCACGGGTGTTGTTTCGCTCATACTAATAATTAAGGGACCGTTCGGCTACCAATTAAATTGTCAAATTAATACACTAAAAGACAAAAAAGACAACAAATTTAATTTACACAATTTCCCAAATTACTTTTTAACCATCCATATTTTCTCTCTCCAATTACACAATTTCCCAAACCAATTTTTAACATCACATCTTACCTAGAAAACACAAATAAATCAACTAAATAATTTAAATTCTATACCAAAGCCGCCGAACACAGCCTAAAAGGGATCGGACAAAAGTGTAAGGGACAAACCTCTTAAGACAAAGTCTCAAAATTGAGTATTTGCACTAAGAAAACTTGGTTTACAAGATGCCTACAAGGGGCACAAGCTAAGAGTTAAGACGACTATTTCAGATTGATCGAAACAAGTAGATGTAGCTTACAAATTAAACTATGATAATTCTAAGACTTAAGATAAAAAAAATCACATCTCCGTTTTGAGAGTTTTGACTTGTCAATCTTTCTAAACGACTAACTTTCTACAATATATACAAATTAGTGTAAAAAGCCTACTACTTTAAATTTTTTATTTGCCGCCTTAGCTTCGTAACTTACTTGTGATAAACGTTGTCCGCTACTTTTTGCCTAACTGACGTCCACTTCTTTGCATCAAATAACTTCTCATGATCTTCCTCAACTATCCATGTAGTGGTAGCTGCTCACAGATGACTTCAATAGATTACCTTAGATCGTGGTATTTGTTGTGGAAACTGCTTCTTTGTTCGCCCGATTAGCTAATCGTCCAAACATTTCTACAATCACCCAACCGGCTAATCGTCCAAACTCTTCTGGAATCGCTCGGCTCCTCTACGTCGCCATGTTATTTATAATGAGCTCTCATGCTTTGGACTTTCGTGTTGAGCTTTCGAATTGAGTATTTTATGTGTCAACAATTACATCCAATATGGCTTATAATAAATGTATAAACATTAATTTTATCATATTCAAAGTATTTACATGACTTAGCTTGACCTTTCAATGCCCAAATCATTGGACCCTACTAATGTGTTTCGGACCCTCGACAATCGGAGTCATAGCAGGCTTGACGGAAAAAGTTAAATATTCAAGCCAAATAAAAGTGCAATCCAGTCAGCCATGTCGGAATTAGGTGCATAATATGTGTTTTTCGAGTAGAAATGAGCCACTAAGCAAAACTCATGGGCTAAAGCCCTTGAGCCGACTGATTTTATGACCAAATTCCATCATTTGAGGCTTCAAAACAGCAAGTCAATTATGCAGACGGAAATTATGGTTTTTGCGTATTTTTAGGTTAAATTTTGTTTTTAATTATTTGTTTTCCTATTTTATAATTTTAGTCTAATTAGAATTCTATTTTTAGTCAATTAGCGGCTAGGTTATTTTACTTATTTATATTCATTTCCATTCATTGTAATTCATATTTGATTTTGATTAAACAGTTTATTGAGGATTCAATAAAAC
This sequence comes from Ligustrum vulgare, assembly GCA_963555705.1. Lineage (NCBI taxonomy): Eukaryota > Viridiplantae > Streptophyta > Magnoliopsida > Lamiales > Oleaceae > Ligustrum > Ligustrum vulgare. Next base: position 69,093,715 of record OY743168.1, on the reverse strand, counting down.
ATATAGGTGGATTTCTATATTTCATAGAACTTATCAAGATAATCATCTTGTGGCGTTCATCCCAAACTTATCAAATATTTGCTAGAATATTTGTGGCGTTAAAAAGTCAGAAACTTATCAAGGAAGTTGGGCAATTCCTTGTGGCGTTTCGAAAGTCGTGGTTCTTTATTCCACATCTCGAGTCATCGCGTCGTGAATATCGGGTCATGATTCATCCGTCCAACCACAACCTGAGTTCGGAACTTTCCGGCGTTTCTTCCGCGCTTCGAATTTCATCATCTGGTATTAGAGCTGGACTCTGAATTAGGTTTTTCTATCCAATTTAATTCTTATCTTTATCATCGAGTTTGTCATAAGAATTATCCATATCTTGTTGTTGAGTTTTTCTTTTCTTCAGTGTTCTTCATGCCAGTAAATTTTTCACAGTTTGATCCATATAAAAATTTAACAAAAATTCAAAAGTGTTTATTTTGTTCGATTCTTATCCGAATCATGTTCCGTTCGTTTTGTTGTGTTCGTGTCGAATTTTCGGATTTATTTAAAAAAAATTATTTTATTTTATTCCGAAAATTCATCCAAAATTCAAAAAAAAAAAAAAGAATCCATTCAAGAACCACTTTCTTGAATTTCTTGATCCTTTGTTTATTGTTCTTTTACATTCCGTTCTACATAAATTATATAATGTCCAATTTTCAAGAAAAATATACATCTAGAAGGGGGAACGATAATGATAAAGATCGTATGTGGAGATTTTTGAATGATGATTTGATGAGGTTGGATAAACTAGATGAAAGGGAAAGGAAATTTAAAAAGAGGTGATCTCAAGCAAATCATAGTGATGAGAGTCATTATAGGCATGATCCTAAATCTAGGGATGAAATCGGGGTTAAGAGTGGAGCCGACATTGATCCAAAAGCAATTTTGAAAATTCAAAAGGAAATTTATGAAGAGAAATTGAGGTGTGAACGGGAGGCAGAAAAAAATTATTTGGCTAAATTACAAAGGAAGGAGGAGAAACGAAAAGCGGTAATTAGATGGTTAGAAGAGAGTGAAAATCATGTTGAGCCTCGGGATATGAAAGTTGAAAAGAAGGAGGGAGGCTTAAGACATGATTTAGTTGAAGAGATCCCGAACTTTGTGGTAGGAGTTGAAAAAGTGGAGTTAGGTGACCAAACTCCAAGATTTGATGAGGAATTAGAAGTTGGGGTAGAAGTTCAAAATTTGAGTTTTGAATTGGTAGATCCACATTTGGATAATGATGAGGTAGTGTGCGAACATGGTGATACGAATGTGGAGGTAGAAGATGTGGTTGAATTTGAAAGAAAAAAAATTTAAGAGGTGGATGAGCTAGAAAATCTTGAGTTAGAGGAAGTAACCGATCTTGAGAGAAAAGAGATAGAGGGGGGCGAGCAAGAAGTTGCAAAAGGAGAACGAGGTGAAGAGAAGGGCCTCGTGATTCAAAAGGTGGAATTGAAGGTGATACTTCATGAATACAAGGATCCATACCTTGTACCTCATGAACCTAACATTTCCCTCCCCGTTCTATTTAATTCTTTCTTACAGGTTAATGGTACGTAGAAATTTGGGCAACACCACCAATGTCCAAAGGTGTTTCAACTTCAAGTCATTCACGTGACCCCCGTTGCAGAATATTTTTGGTTGATCATGTGCAATGGCAAGAGAAATTTTCCGTTTGATCCAGGAGGTGAAGTGAAACAACAGGAACAAAGATATGATTCGGGACGAATCATCCTAAAGAAGGAGTGTATGATGTGTTCCGGACCCTCGACAATCGAAGTCATAGCAGGCTTGACAGAAAAAGTTAAATAATCAAGCCAAATAAAAGTGCAATCCAGTCAACCATGTCGTAATTAAATTGATTTTATGGCCAAATTCCATCATTTGGGGCTTCAAAACAGCAAGTCAATTATGCAGATGGAAATTAGGGTTTTTGTGTATTTTTAGGTTAAATTTTGTTTTTAATTATTTGTTTGCCTATTTTAGAATTTTAGTCTAATTAGAATTCTATTTTGAGTCAATTAGCGGCTAGGTTATTTTACTTATTTATATTCCTTTCCATTCATTGTAATTCAGATTTGATTTTGATTAAACAGTTTATTGAGGATTCAATAAAACATACAGGTGGATTCCTATATTTCATAGAACTTATCAAGATAATCATCTTGTGGCGTTCATCCCAAACTTATCAAATATTTGCTAGAATATTTGTGGCGTTAAAAAGTCAGAAACTTATCAAGGAAGTTGGGCAATTCCTTGTGGCGTTTCGAAAGTCGTGGTTCTTTATTCCGCATCGTCGAGCAATCGCGTCGTGAATATCGGGTCATGATTCATCCGTCCAACCACAACCTGAGTTCGGAACTTTCCGGCGTTTCTTCCGCGCTTCGAATTTCATCACCTACGACTGTGAAATCTTCTATATCTTTTTCGAGTTGGGGGAAAGTGATGCTGAGAGACAAGGATTTTAAGAACGCTTTCAAAAAGGGATGGTGTTCTCAATGCCATTGAAGCTTCTGCAAAGGATCCCAATTTAGACCAACACTATTTTCCATGACACTTCAATTTTGATCTAATGATTACAACACTTTTATCTTCCCATGTGGTCCACTAATCATCATTACTTTGCGCAATCTTAGTGCTTTGCTCGATTTGGCACCTACAGGTCGTACAATCTCTCCCCTCTTCAATTCTACTCTCACTAGTCTTTCGTTTTTGAATTCCCTCTTTAGTTCTTATTCTGGTCTTACTAAATTTAGTCTGAATGACCCTACCAAACCTCCTTCCAATGTTGAACGTGTTTCCTTCGTTCATTACATGAAAGTACCTCATTTGTGCTCCTAGTATAAAGCCTTCCAATAGTTATCTTCCTCTGTCAAGGAAAGTTGCACGGGGTCAGAGATTGGATTCGTCAGTGATTCCTCCTTTCCCATGTTATGCTCAATTAATGGCCGGGCTGTTTTTTTGTGAATCAAAGTCGTAGGGACGTTTTTTCATACTTCTATAATCTTTGGCCATTACCTTTATTTATTTGTACCAACATGAGATTCCAATATCGATTCTTTATTCTTCACACTGAGGAAGCTAACATAGTGGACTTCAACAGTAGGGCTTTGTTGACTAGTGTGTGATGGAGATCTTTTCATTTTGCTCCATCATTTTATCCTTTGTTTGCCGATTTCTGGGTGACCGTGAAAGAAAGACTCTTTGGTGTGCATCTTTCTCAATTATTCCACATCATCAATGCAAAAACCACCTCCACCCTTTAGAAGTCATTGGCTACATCCTCTCTTTCTCAAGTGGGAGCTTCTGGTTCCAGGAAACATCCTCTATAGTTGATCCAGAGGAAATATTAGAAGAGTATAATGTTCGATTGGCTCAAAGGGTAACCATGCAAGCTAAGATTTGTTCATTTATTCTCATTTTATACTTTGTAACTTGAATCTGACTCAGTTTTTTTTTTTTTTTTTTTTTCCTTTTACAGCCTCATCCTAATCCAACCAGCGTCACTTCTAATTTTTCATTGAACCCATAGGGCCTTGATGTAGCCACAGTGTGTCTTTTACCAGCTTCATCCCCACCCCCTTAGTTACAGTGGAATCTCCTCCTTTAGTTCCTATGAGTAATCAAGGGGATTATTTTGACCGCTCTATAGAGCTCTCACAAGGTACAAGCACAACTTTAGTTTTGCATACTTTACCCCTTAGCTAGGTTCATCCCACCCTTACCGAAATACCTCGTGATCATCCTTATTTTGAGTTTAATTCCTTCCTTCGTCCCAGCCTTCCTATCATATTTGAACCTGATAGTCCTCCAATTGTTGAACCTAGCATTTATTCAATCGTCGTTCATGCCATAATAAACTTGGATCCTGACTCACCATAGATCTTGATCTTTGTTCTCTTTCAGACCTTCTGGTTTTGAACTCTGTGCGAGATGTACCAATTAAGACTTTAGTCGATCCTGCATCTTTGGTTCATTCAAAAGTTCCTGCTTCAAATATTTATCAACCAGAACCATTATCTGCTCATCATGAATCTTCACCTCTTGATACTATGAGTATATCTTCCTTGCAACAGTTGTTTTTTCTAATTGTGTGTGAATCCACTTACCGTTTATTGGATTTTTTACAGGGTGATTTAGGCCCCTTTCTTCAATTCATCGATCAGATTTTTCCCTAATGAAGGGTATGATAAGTGGCTCTACTAGCGAGTCCTTTGGATTGGATCCGTCACCGACAACTCCGTCTTTTAACCTTTACACTTGTGCTAGAATATGCTCGTTTTACTGATGGAGATATGATTCTAGTTGCATCCAATAAGAACTACTCCCAACTCCAAGAGCTTAACAAAAAAATTTAGAGAGTATTGGCTGATCCCTCTACACTGGTGCCTCGTAATGCTAGGATCACTTTGAAAGGGTCTCATAGGGAACTTTGAGAATTTCTTGATCAATCAATCAACCTTCACAAACGAAAAGGTAAACTATCGAGCATCATCTTAAAAAAAACCAATTTAGTTTTAGACTTCTCCAAAGCCAAGCAAATGGTAGATGGGCTAACTGCTGAAGCAACAAAGGTAGCCTCCTCTTTCAAAGATACCAGCACAAGGCTCAAGGAAATCGAAGTGAAGGTTGATGATTTGGGAATGGCTAAGGCATCAAAGACGTGAGCCCTGGCTTAAGAAGTAGGATGCATCAAGGCACTTACTACCTAGTATACTGAATTAGAGAAGGCTTGCTCATAAAAGGAAACAGCCACTATAAAAATGGAAGGAACAGAGCTTCAAGAAGGATGGAATATAGTCAAGAGCTCCATTCTCTCTTTGTTGAAGCAGGACGACCAGTCTTAAACTTTGTATGCTTTTTCTATCGCACGTGTTATATTTACTTGTCTCTCTTTTATGCTGGCTTCCAGTACATCTTCTTTTTGGCCATTTACATGATATTTCATTAACAGTCATCTCAGACATCCTTTATGATCTTTCCTTGAATGTACGATGTCCACCTTGAAAATTACATCTTTTATCATCAATTGAGTCGAAGGAAAAATACAAATTGAAAATCGCCCTTAATAATTCTTTGACACAAAACGAGGCGATAAAACATGTACTTAATTTATAAAACCAAGTACAAAGTTACATGCCAAGGTTGGGCCTTTGATTTTGTACATATAAAATAAAGAGATAGGAAAAACTTTTCAATAACTGAATAATTACATTCACGTTTATTCAGTTGCTTACTAAGATATTATTGTAGCGACCAAGAATTTCCACGCATTAAATAATTATTTTAAATTATGAAACGTGCCACTGCAATCTCACCCGTTTTTTATTTGAAGTCACGACGTATTCGTCTAACCGAATCGAGAAATATCGAGTCCAATTCAATTTTAAATAAATTTCGAATTTCTAAAATTTTATTATTTTATTTTATTTATTTATTTAAATTATTCTTTTCAAAATCATTTTTTAAAATCCCAAATCGTGTTAAGCTCATTTTATCAGATAAAATTTGTCCAACTCAGTTGATTCATGCGTATTTTTTTTCTCGAATTTCGTGTCTTGCTTGTCAAGACTTCCAAAATGTCTAATCATCCTATACTACCACCAACTTCCATTAATCACATCCAATCCCATATCCTACCTCTACATCACCAATCTCTCCAATTCACACTTCAACCAGCTTCAAACCCATTACCTCTCCCTCCCCCTCTGCACACTGGAACCACTCCAAGTTGCCAATGTCGTCACCACCATTACCAACATTGCCTCATCGCACCAGCACCACTCACACAACCTAGCACCACCATTTGAATCATCACCATCATCCCCACAACCCAGTCATCACCCCACAATTCTATTCCAGCATCTCCAATGGTAAGCTTCTACCGGCCACAAGGCATCAACACTACCATTTTCGTCCATTTCAATAACCACTCAAATCATCATCACCACACTGAGCCGCTTGCACCAAGCTCCACTGCACAATCCAAACCAAAACGGCCACCACCGTCTGCGAGACCAACCCAACTGTACGCCACCATCACCTAAACCTACGAACACTACCATTGCCACAACCTCCTCAAATCTTCACTCAAGAACAGAAATAAACCAAGAAAATCAAAACCAATCTTCACAACTCCACCGCATCCAATCGCAACCTCGTGCACCACACTAAGCAAGCCACGGTCCCAACTCAAAAATGCCACCAAATCAAACCCAAAACCCAAAAAAATAACTTACCCAAGCTACTCACCTTCGACCGCCGTTTCTTCGACCGGAGTTTCACAGGAAATCGCACTCCTAAATTGCGACCAGCAGCTCCGGTTTACCTTCGAAACAGCCCCAAAACTCCGCCTTTTCACCACCATTCCTCCCTCTTGGTCACCACCACTCGACGGCGGTGATACAGCCGCGGTATCGTCGGTGTTTAACGCCGGCTGTGCATCCCCTCTCTCATCATTGCTCCCTATGTCTCTCTTTCCTCTAATCTGATTGAGGGAGAGAGAAATAATTGTTTTATTTAAAAGTTTTTCTTAAATTTGCACTTTAGTCCCCAAGTTCCAAATTTATTTAAATCAGTCCATATGTTTTAAATTTAATCATTTCAGCCCTTAAGTTTTTAAATGATTTAATCACCCACTTCATTTTTTAAAAATCAATTGTTTCAGCCCTATAGTTTAATATTCGTTTTGAGCTTCAACTCAACATTTGAAAATTTACATTTAGTCCCTCAAGTTTGAAAAGTATTCATTTTAGTCTCTCAACTTTCAAAGTATTCATTTTAGTCTCTCAACTTTCAAATTACTCATTTTAGTCCCCCAACTTTCAAAATATTCATTTTATTCCCTCAACTTTCAAATTACTCATTTTAGTCCCCCAACTTTCAAATCATCAATTTCAGTCCTTAAATTTTATTAATCATTTAAAACTATAAATTTCAAAAGAATAATTTAACTTATTTTTCTAATTGGCTAGACGAGACGTACGGAGATTTAAATGATTGGAGTCATTCCCGCTCGATTTTGTACTCGTTGAATTTAAGGTAGACACGCCCCTATTAATTGATTTAAATTATGATTGCATGTGAATGTGTATGTTACGTGATTTATGTGAAATTTATTTCATGAGATGAGATGAGAATATATTTCTTATGAAATATTTATGTGATTATGCTTGTCATAACTTATATGCTTTTATGCATGAAAAAGAAAGAAGAGAATGTCTTGCAAGATAAATGATGATGTTATGCATAACATATGTGTCTTACGTGCACGAGAAGAAAGAGTAACACATAGCCTATGATTTAAAAGAGCCTATGATTTTTCAAAAAGAAGCCATGTGCTTTAATGCACGAGAAGAGCAACCAACACCCTATGATTTCTAAAGAGTCTACATTTATGTGTTCAATTATAATGTAGATTAATTAATTGGTGATGAGTCTACTGAGTATTTCTATGAAATGCTCATGTCTATTTTAACAATATTTGCAGATTTCGGAGAGGGTGGCAAGTGATGGATGATTGTGGCAGTAGTCGTTAAATAATTGAGAATCTTATTTTGATGATCCATATTTCTAAACTTTGGCTATTTTTGAGATTTTCAATTATTTGAGAATTTATGGCATTGCCGAATATTTTGTATTATTAATGGCTCGATTCTTTATTTTGAACTGTTTCATAAATGTTTTCGAATTTTATCGACATTTACAGTTTATTTAATGTTTCCAAAAATGAATTTCAGTTATTTCTTCCGCTAGAATATTATTTAAAGTTTAGACCAGAAAATGACATGGTGAACCGGGTATTTAGAACCGGGGCGCTACAATTATATTGCATTTTCTTTGTCTAACTGGTATCTTTGGTCTACCATTTCGGCAATTGAATCTTCATAAAATTACCCCCAAGTCCGTAGGAGTCCCTTTTTTCAAGCAATCCACCTTGTTGACTCCACTTTATAGATCATGCTCCAGGTCGATTACAACTATTTTGTCTTTCGACAATACAGGTGCTTTCTTTCTTTTCATCTTTTCTTCGAACTCATCTTCATAAACCATCAGTTTGGTCTTAAGGGTAGTGATCTCAGTCAAAATGTTTTGTTTTTGACCCTACATTACACTTCTTTGATTATTTTCTTGCCAATTAGTAGCTCTTTAAAGGCCAGTATGTTTGGTGTCATTTGGGTAAACAACTCCGTAACAGCTTCTACTGAATGTGGCTCTTCGTTTCTTGCAATTACTTGTGCTTCTTCTTCCCCTTGGACTACATTGACTAGTCCACAGTTACCTCCATCGAGTTGTCTTTTGCTGCAAAAGGATGTTGACCCGCTTGCACGACTTCAACATCTCCCTTATCGTTCCAGAATACTAAACATTGATAGAGTAATGATGGTATGCACTGACTTCCATGTATTCAGTCCATTTTAGTAGTACATTATAACTATTAGGACCTTCTATTATTTAGAAGATAATAGTTTTCGTTGTACTCCCTACTGTTATCTCCAATGATATTACTCCTTTAGCTAAAGTTGCTAGTCTATTGAAGCTAGTTAACACCACCTTTGTTGGCATTATATTTGTGTCAAACTTGGAAAATTTCCTATACATAATTGTGCTAATGGTTGCCCCATTATCGATGAGAACCTTGGAAACTGGAATGCCATCAATTGAGGCTTTATATATAAGGGCCTTAAGTGTTTAGTCAGACTTAAGAAAGGTTTTCTAAACATTGTATTCTCAGCTAACTGAAGCTTTATCTTTTGATTTCATTTTGCTAATTCACCTCTCTTATCACATCCATATGTAGCATGTCTTTACTCTAGATTTCATTAACTTTTTTTGCTTGCATAGAAATTTTTGGTGTTTCTTCCCAACGGGTAAGTGGAGGGAACATCCTTGGAGGTACTTTTCACCACGAGGTATCCTCCTTTTCCTTTTGGGTGTTCCATATAGAACGATCATCCAGATGGTTCGCCCAACAAGCCTACTATTGAATTGCCTTCTTGGCATAGTTGCTTGAAGAGTCTACTATGTGATACCCCCCCCCCCCTATCTTGCATTCTGCTTCTAAATCAAGTTCTTCTTCTATGCGATCATCCCATCATCTTACAAGTCATGTGTCTCCCCAATTTACGGAATCAACTTGACAAATGTATTATCTTCACTTTCAAGTATCCATGCTACTTATTTTGATTCTTCTATGGCTATTTTATTGTTCTCTTTGTTTTAAAATTTATTGGCCAATACATAATTTCTGGTCATGTGTGGAGGTAAAGTGTAAAAATGGATGCTAGTTGCTCTCCCAGCATCATCTTCGTCCTCGTCTTTCTATCTGTGATAACATTTTGATCTTCAAATGTACTTACTTGATGATGCTTCTTTCATTAATTCTTTTGACCCATTATCTTGTTTGGCCTTAAAACGTTTTGACTCTTCAGACGAATGATATTTGCAAGCTTATGATGTTCTATACTTCGCTGTTGTCTTATCATTTACAAATAATTCCTTTGATACCGCCATTGTTGTGTCCTTGTCATCTCATGAAATGGGATTACCTTCCCTATTTTAGGACTTTACGAGTGCCAAACATTTGGGCAGTAAGGTTGTAGCATGAATGTTATGAGATTCTGTGGAGGACTAGGAGAACTTCTAAACATCTTTGCGTACGATCATGGGCTATATGATTTCCCAAGTCCTGGTCTTACCTGTCCCTTGGGCTGCCTTGGCTTAGCTTAATGCAGTAGTTGCATGTTTGCCTTCACTTCATTCATTATCTTGAAAATCTCTGGCGTCTAACGCATAGATTCTCCTCTTCTCTATCAATAACTTTTCTTTTTAATTGCTCAAAAACACTAGGATGTGGTTCGTCTACCAATTTGAACTTCGGTGGTTCCTACAACTAGTTGCGGAAAAGGATTCTCATCCACTGCTATCTTTTTCTTGGAATCTAATGTAATTCTCCCAGATTTAATGGAATCATGTATCACATTAAGAAATATCAAGCAATTGATAGTCATATGAGACCACAAATTATGCCATTTACAATACTTTTTTTCCCTTGACTTGTGCAAGGTTTGGCAACCTATGCTTATTGCCCAGTTTGATTTTTATCTTTGTATAACCGGTCAAATAATATATCAACATTTGCTACATCAAATGGAAACACATTATTTTTTGGTTTTTTTCTTTTGTTGCTTCACTTTTATTTGATGTTTCTAACTTGGTCAATACGAGACATTCATAAGTGTCTCATTTGACCAATTCGGCTAAACAAATTTCAACTTCATCTTGACCAGTATCAATGGCATGTAACTCAAAATTAGGTTCTCTGTAATAATTCTATTTACTAGCATTCTTAATTTGTTCAACTTCTCTCAACAAACTCTTATATCTAAAGACATTCGAGCTAAGTTGAAAGAGATTAGGGAACTTCCTATCTTGAAACTTCTTTTTTAATTCAAAACTAAAACAGCTTTGGGTGATTTTGACAAAACCTTTTTTCAGAAAGGGAATAAAACACTTGCTCCTAGCTGTCTTGAATTTTGAAGAAAGGACTCAGCCCATTCATTTGGCAGTTGACACAAGTTTGAAAAATCTGCCAAAGTGACTTCCGATTCAGTAAAATTGAGATGTATTAACTGATTTAACTGTTGTCAATTTTGAACAGAATTTGTTGGAAAGTTAATGAACCATGAGAATGGAACCCCTGTAAGTGAACTTAGGAACAATCTCATTTTATGATGATCTGTAACTTCGCCACATTGTAACGTAAAACGTCATATGTGCTCCAAAGTAGACACTTTCCCTAAATCATAGAATTAAGGTACTGTAAACCTCCTAGGCCAAGGATATGCTTAATCTATCCAATCTAGATAAGGCTCCCTATATGTTGGATGAATTATGGTCCGAGTTTCGAAGGTCATTTGATCCTATAAGATCTTCGTTATTTGCTCCCTCAGCATAGCATTTGGATCAAATGAAGCTTGGCTGTACTTAAGGCATTACTAATGGTCTAACAGGGTTGACCCCAACATTAGCCATGAATGGGCCATTGTTTACTTCATTAACACCGTTGAATGATCGGTTTGCTCCTGCATTTGTGCGTTTTGGTCCTATGTTTTGAATATTTTCTCTCATGTTAAGGGTATCCCTCATAGTGGATGTTCCAATACCTCTAGCATTGGAAGGTCCAAGACCCCCATATTGGATGTACCAATATGTGACGTTTCTAGGCCTCAACTCATATTCATGGCTGGTAAACCAGCTTTTACATTATATTTGGTGAGTCATTACCTATTAGGCTCCTAGTTAGGAAATTATTGTCCCTTCCATAGGATTCGACTGACATACTTGACCAACCACTTTGTTCATCAATTCATTCAAAGTGCCTAGCTGTTTAGCTATGTTATCATAATACATATTTCCATTTTGAACATGTTTTTCTTTGTAAGTTTACCCGCTCAATGATGTCTTGAATGAGTTCTTCCATCAAAGCACGCATGGTACACGGGTTCAAATCCGTGATTGGTTCATAAAGACCACGAGATCTCCTATGTCTGAGCTTTGCTGACCCTCTTTTTCTTTGATTATAGAAGGAAGAAATCGATGTGCAACCGGCTCCTTATCAGAATTTTTATGGGGCATGATGTTTCAAACATTCTTACAGCAATTGTCTCATTGGGCGTTCCAAATTGTTTTCGTAGTTGTTTCACTCATACTAACAATTAAAAGGGATCAGACAAAAGTGTAAGTGACAATTGAGACAAAGTCCCAAAAAGGGGTGTATGCACTAAAGAAAACTTTGTTTACAAAATGTCTTCATGGGGCACAAGCACACAAATTAAACTAGGATAATTCTAAGATCTAATATAAGAAAATTACATCTCTATTTTGAAAGTTTTCATTTGTTGATCTTTCTAAATGTCTAACTTTCTACAATATATACAAGTTGATGTAAACTATCTACAAATTTAAACTTCTAATTTGCTACCATAGTTTCAAAACTTGCTTGTGATAATCGTTGTCTACTACTTTTGCCTAATTGTCATCCACTCATTTACATCAAATAACTTCTCATTATCTTTCCCAACTATTAACGAAGTGGTAACTGCACACAAATGACTTTAATAAATTACCTTAGATCGTGGTATACGTTGTGAAAATTGATTATTTGTTCGCTCAATCGGTTAATCGTCCAAGCACTTTTTTTGTTTTTTTTCCCTTGTTCTCTATGTTTTATATATTATCTTTGTAACATTTGCTGTCTTGCACTTGTTTTGTCACTTTCAAGTATCGAAATTTGCATGACAAAATTTAGTCAATTGCAAAAAATTCGAAATATTTAAAGTTTTTGCATCTGAGACAACACATCCACAAGCTATGGGCTAGTGGAAATTGAGAGTATTTCGATTTTATCGGTATTAAAAAATAGGTCAAATTTATTTTAAGTAATATATTGTATTATATATGAAACTTTGACATCTTGTGTACAATCTTCTCCTAACTCGAGTTTCCTTATCAACTTGCGCCAGGTTATGACTAGACTCTCATTACTAGTGAAAGTCTTTTATTTCCATGATTTACATGACATTATTTTTTTATATCTAGTTTATTAATTCCCCTACTTTATTTCAACCACATAATTTGTTGACCTACTGTACATTCACTTATCTTATACCCACTTATATCTACTTATAAATTAAATAATTTATAAACTCTTCAGAAATACATGCTAAATTATAAAAAGATGAAATTACTTGCACACAAGTTTTTCAAGTTTCAATTTCTAAAATAAAATTTACAACTGATTTATATAGAAATCAAGTATAATTCAATTTAAAGTTAATAATAATATTATTATATGAAACTCGTCTATATTTCCACTCCACCTCCTAGACAGTCACCCCAAACCCCACTACAATAATTCTAATTCCTTTTCACTTCCCCAGATTCCACAATCTGTTGCTCAATTCTTCTTCTCCATGAGGCGGTGATGCTGCAGAACATTTAGGCTGAATAGTAGGTTTTTGTCGCCCTCTAACAATTCCACTTCCTATGGAGAGGTCGTTCGAACTATCTATATCGAAAAGTTTAAAACTCAATGGGGACACACCCACTGCTGCGCGCGGCAACAAGATGATAGGTTGTGGAGGCTTCCTGTCTTCTTGCTGGTGTGTGCACTACAAGAAAGTTGCTCATCAGAAAGATCAAAAAGTCGTCGTCAATATGAATTAGTGACGACAACGTTGTCTCAAAAAGTCGTCACTGTAAGCCCGTAACTGATGCTCATTAGCGACGATTATATTACACAATAAAATTGTGTACAAAATATATTTTTATACAAAAATTATACACAAGAACCCTATGAATCTAAATCGTCGTCGTCGTTGTCGTGAGCTGAGGATTCGGAATCGCCTGTTGGTCTCATATTTGACCCTGATACTTGTCCTGAAAAATTATGTACAAAGAATGCATTAAGTTGAGCAAGCTGACTCTCTAGCTGCGACTGAAGTTGCAGTGGATGATGCCGAATGGGAGACGCCGGGGACCGTCCGACCAACTCCACGAACATGGCCCCGTCTCTCTCCGAGCACCTCCCCGTTGACATTATGTTCATCAAATTAAGTCCCCGAGGTGCTAGCTTGCTACGTCTGCGCCTCCTTTTCTTGGAGCATAGTATCCTGAATATTTGAAAAATAAAATAATTAATAAAAAAGAGAAAATTAAATTGTATCAAATTTAAAAAAAAATGAAAAAATAAATAAATTATACTTACATATTGGCGCTCGACCTGCTCCCTGACCAGACTTCACCCTCGTCGGTCTACCGAGTGTGAATGGACTTCCACGTATCCAAAATGGGAGCCCACTCCTGTGTTTCGGGATTTCTCTATCAAAAATAAATCACAATTAGTAAATAATAACGAAAATTAATTAAATAAATAAATAATATATGAAATTAAATACTTACATTGGTATGGTGCGTTGTCACGATACTCTTTGACCCCTGCAAGCTTTGATACGGGATCTTAGCTCGATTGGCCGTGTTCCTCTAAGACGCAGCCTAAAGAACATGAAGTACTAACATTTATTATATAAATGTTATAAATTAAATATGGGAATAATTATAAATTAATAAATATAAATATAAATCATTATTTTACCTTGAAGGACGAACTGTCAAATAAGTCCTCACAATTACTCACTCGACCATGTCAATATCTTCAAAGGGCTTTGTGAGAACATGTCCCTTGTAGTACTTATGGGTCTTGCTCTTGTAGTCCTTGTAACGCTCATAGGCACTCTTGTCAATGTACTTATCAACCCAAATGTGTTTCTCTTGTACAACATCTCCCTTGGTGTTGAAGTATTTATGTGTAAAAATAAATGTTATATTTCAACGTTTAATAAAACTTACATGATTTAAATATGGTGAAACTTTAAAACAATTTAAAATATCGTACATTGACCTCTGCAAAAACAGGGTCCTTTAGATGCAGTGGTACCTTGTTCTATCCCGTGTACTTGGGGACTATGAATTGAGGTATCGTAGTCCCCAGAAAGCGAATGAACTCCGGTTCATTAGGACCTATAGGACGAATCATCCTTTCTGTCTCCAAGCCAAATGCTATTGGTAGTGGAACGCTGCCATTATCCTTGAAGCACTTTTCAACCTAGAGCATTCGTGATTTACCACACCTCTTTGGTGGCGGCGCTAACAAGAAGTCAATAAAACACAATAATATTTATAAGTGAGAAAAATAAAAATCAATAAAATTTAAAAAACTACAAATCATCAAACAAACTTAAGGAAACAATACCTGACTCGTAGGAAGGCGGAAATCGACGTCCGCCTCTATCGGGGTGTACTTTATCAAAGTCCTGCCACGCCTTCCCATCAACGAGATGCCCCCATTTCATCGTCGTCCATCGATCGTCCAGTACTATGCCACCTCATCTATTTCGCAGTGTGTATATTAGTGAACAAACGCTTAAGCCTGGGAGTTAACGGAAAATAACGTAACACCTTATGTGGGACATTCATACCAGAGGGCTTCCCTGCGACCTGAGCCCACCTACTTTCAGAGCATATTGGGCATATCTATTTATCGGCATTCTCCTTTCAAAACAATGTACAATCATTCTTGCTTATGTGAATCGACTCATAGCCCATCCCCAACTTCTTTATTAGTTTCTTAGCTTCATAATATGAATCCACAAGATTTAAATTGGGAAATGCTAGCTTCAAAAGTTTAAGTAGCTCGTCAAATGACTTGTTGGTCCAATTGTTCATCACTTTAATATGCATCAACTCAGCCAAAAAATTCAACGAAGAGAATGACGAGACGCCTGGATATAATTCTAACTGCAATGCCTTAGTCAACTCATCATATTCAACGTCAGTCCCTGCCTCCATCGGTTCTTCCCGACTACATCGTGTAGAATATCTGTCATCTCATCTCTCGAAACTAGTGGTTCCTCTTGCGGCTCCATGTCGATGGATACGTCCATCGGTTCTCCGTGATGAATCCATCTTTCATAATGTTCTAAAAAATCATATCGAAATATGTGGTCATCTACAACACTTGCTTTGCTCTGTTTAAACAGTTATTGCATGGACAATAAGTCATCCTCCTATTATTTGCCAATGGTTTAACAATTCTTATAAATGATGCAACTCCATTCGTAAATTTGATGGACTTGACCCGTATTCTGTTCAGTTTTATCCAACTCTAGTCCATATCTTCTACTTCGGTTTCACTGTAAGAAGAAAAAAACACGTATAACTAAAATGTTCGAGTGACATGAGCATGTCCTGCCCCTTATCGCTCCAATACTAATTTAAGGTGTGGGTCCTAGCCATTTGACATTGATTCGTGAGTTGGAGTTATGTCAATTTTTCTTGTTACTACCTCTACATCACGTGTAAATTTTGGCAGCATCTCCCCACTATTCTCCTAAGTGTTAGCACTACGTTAAAGGTAGTCTACACCTGGAGAATATTTTAGGAGACGTCAGCAAAATCTACGCATGTGTAACGAAGCAGTTGCAGGAAAAAAATATTTTAACACAACTTGTAACTTACTAATCAATGCCAAACTGTCCAATAATGAGATAATTCAATTATTAGTTTATAAACATCAAACAGTCCTAAATTAGGACGTGAGTGCTTAACAAACTAATCTTCAAACGGCATTCTAAGCGAAATGTAAGTGCAATTAAGTGTAAAAAGCATAAAATAATACTTAATAAGAATTTATAATTAGGTCGTGTTCGGCTGCTTTTTGTATGGAATCAAAATTATTTGGTTGATTTATTTGTGTTTTCTAGGTAAGATGTGGGGTTAAAAATTGGAGAGAGAAAATGTAGATGATTAAAAAGTGGTATGAAAAATTGTGTAAATTAATTTTTGTGTCTTTTTTGTCTTGTAGTGAAAAAAATTGCAAATTAAATTGCAAACGAGCGGAGCCTTAGATAAAAATAACTTACAAAAAATCTTAAATTTTGTACTTTTTAACTCCTTCAACCAAGAGCTCGTTGAGCAACATAGATAGCAGAAAACTAACATAATAGAGGATGAAAACATATTATTAATCGATTATTAAAAAAAAAGCATTAAAATCACAAAAATTTAAGTGTAAATATCTTTCCAAAATCGCAGCAATTTTACAGATTGAGTGTCAATTTGCAAGTCGAGATGCAAAGTGAAGATGAAAACTAGATGAGATATTATAGTTCTAACTAGAGAATGAGAAAAAACGATTGATCTAGTTTAAATAAGCAGTAGGTTAGCGACGACTATTGTTGTCTCTAATATAATGAGCGGGAGAAATTCCCTTGTTTCGTCTCTATCTCCCAAGTATTAGGGAGTCGTCCCTAATACTTGAGTATTAGGGACGAGTGTATATGTTGTCTCTAACTTGGCAAGGTATTAGGGACGACATTTTCGTCCCTAATACCTGAGAAATAGAGACGACAATATAGTCATCTCTATGTCCCAGGTTAATACCTGAGTATTAATATAAGCGCGGGAGAAATTCCTGCGCTTGGCAAGGTATTAGGGACGACATATCTTTGTGTTAGCGACAAGAAGTTGTCATCGCTATATATTCATACTATAGCGACGAACAATCTTTTCGTCGCTAATCTCCTTCACGGTCACTCGAGTTTCTTGTAGTGTGAACAACTGCTTCATTTTGTGGTGGTTTGGTGTCAAGTCTGCTTCCTTCTTCTTGTGGAATGTGAATCTATGCAAATTTGTGTGTAGTGCGGGGTGGATTCGTGTGTGGTGAGTTTACAATGGTAGCAATGGTTGTGGTGCACGTGGTGGTGATGTGGAGGCATCAAAGGTGATGGTTGTAGTTCCTTTCCCGTTACCGTAGTTGCACATGAGCGGGTGGTGCAGGTAGCATGAAAGTGGTAGGTTGAAAAGTGAGGTGCAATGGTGCAAGCGACTCACAGTTATGGTGGTGATGTTGTGGCAACGCCGTTGGTTTCTCAAGTGAGATTGTGGTGGTGGTCAGGTGATTTGTGGCGGCAATAGGTGTCAAATCTTTGGCGACATTTGGTGGTGGCGAATTTGTGGTGGATGTAGTTGGTAGTGAGGTATTTGTGGTAGTGGGTGGTGGCTGTGGTGGGGGCAACAATAAATGGTGGTAGCGGGGGTAGTGTAAGCATAAGGACTATTTGACTTTTGTGACAAATTATTTGAGTGTTTTTTATCAATAAATAATACGTATCTTAAACACTCTTACCAACAGAAAAATAAGTTGTGATCACAAATTGTAAAAGTTGTGATCACAAATTGTAAAAGTTGTGACTCATAAAATTGAGATCTGTGACCGAGAAAAAAATTGTGACCCATAAAATTCGAGATTTGTGACCGATAAATAAGTTGTGATGTATGAGATTAGTAAATTGTGACCAAAAAATAAATTGTGACCTAAACTTTCAGAATTTGTGACTCAGATGTCGTGACCTATAAATTTTGTAACTTGTGACCAATAAGAGAGCGTGACCGATCAATTTGATATTTTGTAAATGAAAAATAAGTTGTGACCTTTAAAATTTGCGACTTGTGACCTATGACCAATTGTATAGTTGTGCCTTAATTATTTAATTATCAATTTAATTATATATTTAGAAAAAAAAAACTTGATTTTTTAAATAAAAGAACAAATTTCTTAAGTATGAAATCTTATCTTTAAAATTTCTTTACTTGTGTATTTTGCCCTTATAAAAAATTATGGTCATTTCACTATTTATCAAAATGTTCGTATGATTCATCTAATTATATTTTAAAGGCATTATAATCAATTCTAAACAACCTACTCAACTCTCTTCTAGTGATCAATCTAAATGTAAACCTTACAATAAGAAAATATTTAAAGAAGAAAATAAAATATATAATTTAAATCGATGTCATAATTTTTAATATATTATAATCAATTCTCAAACATGCCGTAAACGTACAAATTACATCAACAACCTACTCTTCTTGCGAAACTAAATTTACTCGCCTTTGTTGGTAAAATTTGTTTATAAATTTTATTTATAAACGATCACGTCTACATCTCATCGGACGATTTTTTTTTTAAATAAAAAATTCAATAATTTTGACTAGTAAAATATTCTCGTCTATCATTTTTAACTATTTAAAAAAATAAATAAATAAAATATTATCACGTCGCTTTTTATAAGCAATATTTATAAAATTACGGAGGCCCAACTTTGCCATAATTGATTCACATGACTGTCCCTAATGAAATGATAGGAAGACTATTGACAAGAATAGGATCATCATCAGGCAAAAGCAATTTAGGGTTTAGTGCTGTGAAAGCCAAAAGAGCAAATAGGACCAAAACTGATAATGATGATAAAATAAGCCTTATGGCACGAGGAATTCCACCATTGACCTCCTCAGCATATCTTGTTGAAGCTAAAGCCAGCATTGTTATGGGATACGAATAAGCCCACCATGCTATATTGAATCTTCTCATGGCTTTCTTGAAAAGGGCCGGCCTGCATATCTATTAATATTTTTCAACAAATTAAAATGGAAATCACATTAATTAAGAAAATTTGAGAAAAATGGGAATTTAAGATCCACGGAAAAATAGAATAAAAATTATAAAACAATGGAAAAGAGTAGAAAGAGAAAAATTGAAAGAATTAAATTCTCACCAAGAAGATGAAGTCATAATTTCTCATTTCAATTTATGAGGCTATTGTGAGATTATTGGCTGAGAACGTGTTCCACCATTTTATCGATTGTAAAAGAGGAATTTCTTAATTTTTTTTATATATTCAAGTTCATTTACAACAACCTCTACAATGAAATCAAGATATTTTTACATGAAATGATACAAGTGACTCATCAATGACTGCTAAACTTTTAAGAACAAGAGTCTTTATGTTTAATGAGCATTTTGGTCAAAATAGTGATTTCTTTAAATTTAAAGAGTAAAAAACTAAATACTCCATACAAACTCGTTATTTTTCACTCTTTATATACTTTTTCCAATTCAATCAGTTATAGTTTTTCATTTTTCAACCTCATTTATTTCAAAATTTATTTCCAACCACACATTTTATTAATAAAATATTCTACACATAAATTCAAAAAGATTGCCTACTTTTTAACTACATGATCTCCAAAAATTTACTATTACAGATCACATTATTTTGAAATAATGAATCTCAAACAAGAGCTAAATGTGACAAGAATAATTTTTGTAAAGCAATAATAATTGTAACGTTATTGATACAATCAGGATAAAATACGAATTCAGATTGAGTACTTTTGAGATAATCAAACTCACCCTCTATCATAAAACATAAAAATGAAGAGTTTATTGAGCCTAATTTCAAGATTTTATGTATTAAACTAACAACATATATACTTAACAACAATGATGATGCAAGTAAAAATAAAGAAAGGAATTAATTTTTTTTTAAATAAATTAATTGGCTAAAGTACATAAATCTTTTCTGTATATATGAAGCAATATATTGTAACAAGTAACCAAATACATATATATATATATATGTTGGATACGGACATCGTGTTAATCAACTACGAAAATATATTTAAATACACGTAATTAATTATATGATGTTGTACGATCTGTACTCTAACTTTCACGAATCTTTTTTTGTATATTTTAATTTTATTAGTAATAAACCTACGTTAAATGTTCATGCAACGCATAAGCTTCACTTAGAGATGTCAAGACGGACAGACCGACTAGAGTCGGGACCGCGGGCCAACCCCTGACATGTGCAGGCGGTTCAAGGGTTAAGAAGTTGTGAACCGCGGGTTTCGCAGGTCAAACATTTACGGGCCGCGGTTAACACGCGACCCATGAAAAAAATAACTGTTTTTATTAAAGATAACATTGAAATTCTCCCTTTTTCTACAAACTCTAATACAATTTTTAAAGCAAAATCTTATTTTTTTTCTCCCTAATAGCTAAGAAACGTAATGTTCTTTAATAACAGTAATTATAAATACATTTAGCATTTAATCATTATTTGTTTATGTTTTATTTAAATTTGCAAATTTATAAGTAATTCACGTAACATAAAACATAAATTTAAATTCTATGTAACTATTTTATAGTATAAATATGAATTTATCATTTCGTATTTAGAATTTTGACAAAAAAATTGCTATAAATATAAAAAAAAAAAATCTATATTTTTATTCATAAGGGCCAAATTAATTCGAACCGCGACCCGCATAGGCTGGACCCGCATGGGCCAGCGGGCGAACCTGAGTTATAATATAAAATTTGTGAACTGACCCGAAACCGACCTGAAACTTGTAGGAGAGACTTTTTTCAAACGGGTCATTATTGAACTTTTATCTTGAACCCAAACCAACCAAATTGATATCTCTAACCCCAATTGAGAATTTTTATATTACTAATTACTAGGACACGTAAAGCTTTCAAAGTCTAGTTTTGTATTCAATTGTTGTAAAAGAACAAATTTTAATATTAATTAATGTTTCCAGATGGTTACGGCTTCATTAAATATTTAAAACATATATTTAAAATATATATATATATGGACCCAATTTTTTATTTAGCCCTTGTTTGTGCTCATACTTTTTGATAAAATTTACTATTTTTTTCTACAGTAATCAATCTCAATCATCCAAAAAAATCAATTTCAATTTTTTTTACTTTTTAAACCACTTTTTAACCGATTTCTCAAATCTATCTTTTTCTCAAAAAGTATGATCATGTTAAAAGACTTAAGGTAAAATTGCACTATTAGCCTCAATCTATTATTTAGGTGATAATTCTAGGCGTCTATCTTCAGTTTGGAAGCGAAACCCAACTTCATAAGAGTAGATGTGTGTTAAGTGTTAACAATGAAAATCATTATAAAAAAATAAAATAAATAAAAATTGTAAAATTGTTTGTGGTGGTTATGAAAACATGCAACATTTCAATTTTGTGAGTATCTGGGAAGCAAATCCCGGCAACAATAATGTCGACACATGATGAATATGCGAAAATTGAATAGAGTCGAGTCGACTGTGCAACTGCAAGGACAGTTTGAAGAATTTGCTCCATTTTAAAGATTAGGGACCAACTTGCTACTAGAGATATAGGTTGAAGACGAGTCATGCAAATTTACAAAATGTTAACTACGTACCAGTGACGTGAAGAGGAAAAGAGAGAGGAAAAAAAGCATTTTGGCAACAGTATCAAAGCTGCCGGAAATGGAGTACCAAGCCAAACTCGCCATGCTTGGAGCTGCAAAAAACAAGAAGAAAACAGGCCGTAACATCGCCGGAAGCCGATCTCCGCCGGAAAGTCTCTGATAAAGAGTTACAAAAAGCACCAAATAATGAACCATGCCTAGAGAAAACAGGAAAACTGAAACTTCTAGCCACCCCATTTTGGCGGCGGCGCGTGCTCCGACCAAGTTTCCGACAACTGATAACTGGCTTGTTGGGTTTGCCACCGCCGTTAAAATTTTCTTTCCCTTTGTAAACCACTGGCCATATATTTTTAAATCGAGAATTACAACAGGAACAGCAAAAACCCACCACAAAATCATGAAGAAAACGTGTTTTGGAGTGACAAAAGGAGCAGATTCAAGCAGTAAAAGCCATGAAATCCATGGTGCAAAGAGGTAATTCACTCCAACATGGTGCAGGAATTCTTTCCTAACGAGATTAAACCGAAAAAGGCATCTGAGAGCGTAGAGAAGTGAGAGTAAAACTAGTACAAAAAACGCAAATGACCACAAAATAGTTAAGACTGTTGAATACAGAAACTGGGAAACATGAAATGTAAGTCTTGGATTGTGATTATTTGGCTGAAGAAGGATTTTACAGAGAAGGGCTTGACAGGAAAGAGAGAGGGTAATTCGAAAATATCCGGCGTGGATTTTGATTAAGATTGGCAAAAGAGATAATGAGCGGTGCACAGTGGTGGTGGAAAGACTGTGGGCTGCCGGAATGGTTGAGGTAGCCGAGGGTTCATCGGTGGCTATTGCGAGCTTAATTTCAGATTGAGAATTTTGGATTTCCATTCAGAAGTTTGTCGTTACGCAATTTAGGCTAAGCAAAAAATGACTTCCTTGTTTGAGACAAATTAAGGTTCTAACTACTACGCTATATAGTGAAGGGTTCAGGGATAATAATAATATTCACGAATTTTGAGTATTTGAAACAAATGGGTAGAGATTATTTGAATTAATGGGTTGGTGGGTAGGATATGAGTGTAGATTTAAAAATTCGATATGGATATGAATAAGATATAAGTATCGTAGAAAAACTCATACTCAATCTATATATCCATTAAATTTTTTAAAAAAAATTATTATATTTAAATTTTAACAATATATAATTTTGAACAAGTGGTTTCTTTAATATTTGCTTATTTTTGGACAATTGGGGTCTATTTATTTTTTAACAATGGATGTTGTTATACTTTACTTCATTTTGATATTTTTATGTTACGCAGAGATTCTTAATTAGTATATTATATGTGAAATTCATGAAAAATTTATAATTAGATACTTATATTATCGTTGAACAAGTGTTCTATATATATATATATATACACACACACACATTACTAATGCAAAAAAATAAAAAATTAAAAAATTATTAAAATTAAAATACGTAACGAGTTTTAAATGGGTATTAAAGTATACCCGCACCCTATCCGTACCCGACCCGTCCCGTCCCGTCACTCTTAAGTAGATATATGGGTAGGGTAGGGTATTATAAATATCTAGTGGATAGGGTATGGGTTTTCCAAACCCGATCCATACCCTACCTCACCCATTGCCATCTTTAGAAGGGATTGGGAAAGTAACAAAGGATCATACAAAAATTGAATTTAAGAGATTGTTTGGTAAAATGAATTTTTCATCACAACTTTTCAAATTCAAATATACATCTTACTCAAGTTTACAGTTTTATACTTTTCAAATATTTTTAAGACAAACAAAAAAAAAATTACAAAAACTTTTAAAATTCACGTTACCAAACAAGCTTTAAGAAAACAAAATTTTCTAGAAAGGACGAATTAGTTAGCGAAAAGTAAAAAATAATTTTGTGCTTTTAAAATTCTTATTCTTAAATATAGATTTTTTTTTTTTTTATTCATAGTCTAAATCCTCTGTCAGAAGCAAAAATAAATAAATAAATAAAAGAAAAAAATATCCATCTCTTTTATTCGGCCAGTACTGGCCTTGAGTTTCAGGGGTCCTAAATGGACCTCTAGCTCCAAATTTATCAAGGGGAAGAATACATGTATAAGGACTTTAAAATATTGAATTTAAAATTTAAGAAATTTAAGATTTTTGTTAAAAAATCAGGTTTTTAATTTAAAAAATGTCTAATTAAATAAGTTAACATCAAAATTATAAAATTTACTGTCACAGTCACAAATCCCAAAATTTATAGGTCACATTATGAGATTTCTCGATCGTAAATTATAAATTTATTTGATCAAGATCACTAATTACAATTTTCTAGGTCACAACTTATTTCGACCATGAATTATGAAAATTTCAGTCATGACTTATTTATCGGTCACATGTCACAAATTTAAACTTAAAAACTTAAGATTTTAATACAAAAATAAGGTCATAATTATTTAATTAAAAAAGTATTTATTATTTAAATAGGTTAAGATCATAATAATATAAATTCATGGTCACAATCACAAACTTTTACGTCACAAATATCATATTTTCTTTGTCACGGCTTTTTCTCGATCACAAATCTTGAATAATTTAGTCAGAACTTAACAAATTATAAGTCACAAATCACAAAATTCACAAGTTACAATTTATTTCTCGATCACAATTCACAAATTATATTGGTTCCAATTTATTTCATGGCCACAACTTATCAAATTAATTAATCACAATTCATTTCTGGGTCACAATTTTCTATATTAATTGTTACAACTTAGTTCTCGGGTCACAACTCATCAAATAAATGATTACAATCCCACCCAAACAACCTTTAACAACCCATCCAATCAGGGCCTCCACCTCCGATGTATCATTACCACATCCGACCAAAAATTAACCTTCACTTCACCACACCTATGTCACCCCCGACACCACCACCACCACCACAAGATCAGCAATGTAGCGCCACCGCCACCATAACCACCACATGTAGGGGTGACAAACGGAATGAAACGGGCCGAACAGTTTGTAAGTTCGTGGGTTATGCTCAACTCGGCTTGTTAAAAGTTCGCCTCGGCTAGTAAAAAAAGGGCTTGGGTCGGAATAAAAAATTTGGGTGTTGGACAGTTTGGGATCTGCTCGTGGACAAGCCCAACAAACTGTGAAATGCGCGAGCCGGCCCATTTCAGGCTCGTTTCTCACGAGCTAGCAAGCCGTCCAGTTTAGGCATGTGAGAAGTTTGTGAGGTTCATGAGAAGCTCGTTCAAGCTCGTGAGATTCGTTTTAGTATTAGAAGATTAGAATCCAAGAAAAAAATTAAAATTGACGAGCCCACGAGTCGGACTTGGGCCAAGTGTGGGAGACGAGCCGACTCCCACACGAGCCTTGGTTGGTCCGACTCTTGGGCCAGACCAATCTTGTCCTTCATGGGCCGAGCCATTCTGGCTCGGCCCCGTTTGACATCCCTAGCCGCATGTACTAACAATCACCACCACAAATCCATCATCTCCTCCTCCACCACCTCCACCTCTTCCACCCCCCCCCCCCCCCCAATTCTACCCGATGAAAAAAATAGGTCGTCATAGCCTCATAGAAAAGAAAACAGATCGCTACACCAAAATTCTAACTTCAGACAATGCACAACCTCAACTACAGCACAACCACCACGCCCACTAACAAAATCCCCAAAACTGCTATTGTCGTCGCCACCTGAACCAACAATCATTACTCGTCACCGCCGTCTAAGGGGAAATGTAAAATACTGCTCTCGACCCCATCGCAGCAGTGCCATCGCAACTAATTTGTTGATATGTCGTGGTGTATACGCCACCGTTTGAGCACCACCGTTATAGTGGGGAGATGATGTTGCACATGAAGTAGCGATTGTAGCGATAGTTGTTGTTCATCTCTGCCATCTGTCGTGGTGTATGCACAGTCTGAGAGCCGTCATCATAGTGGCATTGGAGCTCTAGGGGATTTGAAATTAGTGTGAACCGACCGTGGGATGTGGTGGAGGTATAAAGATTGAAAGTTGAAATATGGGTGAAATATCTAGTTGATTAGGGTTGAATCGAGTGGAGGTAGTGGGGGCATAGGTAGGTGATTAATTTAAATTAAAAGTATTATTATTAATATTTAAAAGTAAATGATGACTTGATTTTTGTATATATAAATTGTAAATTTTTTTTTTTAAAGTGTGAAGTTAAAAACTATATTAGGGTGTAATTTCCTCTTTATTGAGGCCCTAAGTTAAGCACAATTTGGGATTTACTTTCTAGAAAACTCTCACTTTAAAGAATGTTTATCATATACCGGATGTTCGAATGAACCTTGTGTCCAGAGATCTTCTTAATAAGTTTGGTTTCAAACTTGTATTTGAGTTAAATAAGCTTGTATTGTCTAAATGAGGAGTTTTTGTTGGAAAAGGGTTCATGTATGATGAAATGTTCAAACTCAATAAAAATACAAATTTCATTTACATTGTTGTTGATTCTTTATCTATGTGACATTCACGTTTAGGATATGTAAATACTATAAAAAAGCATGACATGAGTATGCTTGGATTAATTCCTAATTGCAAACATGACTTAGAAGGAAAATGTAAAGTTTGTGCTCAAATCAAAATCACTAAAAATCATTTTCCTAAAATTGAAAGAAATTATTATTTACTTAAACTTGTTCACAATGATGTATGTGATTTACATAGCTTACATAGTAGATGAGGAAAACTTTATTTTGTGTCTTTCATTGATGATTTTTCTAAATATTGACATGTGTATTTAATGCGTTCTAAGGACGACGTTTTAAACAAATTTAAAATCTTTAAAAACGAAGTTGAAAACTTGTGCAATACAAAGATTAAATATCTTAGAAGTGATAGAGGAGATGAATATCACTTTCCTTCATATTGTGAAGATGTTGTAATTATTCATGAAACATCTATTACATATACTCCTCAACAAAATGGTGTAGCCGAGAGGAAAAATAGGACATTAACTGAAATGGTTGATGATATGTTAAATAACTCGAGCTTAAGTAAAAGTTATTGGGGGGAAGCTTTACTTACCGCATGTCATATCCTAAATCGAGTTCCAAGTAAAGGAAACAAATCTACACCATGTGAATTGTGGAAGAATCATCGAAAACCTAACTTATCAAATCTACGTGTTTGGAGATGTAGGGCCATTGTTAGATTGCCCGAACCAAAGATTAAAAAGTTGGGAGAAAAAGGAATAGAATGCATATTTTTGGGATATGTGGAAGATAGCAAAAGTTATAGGTTTCTAGTAATAAAACCTAATAACTCGGTTGAAGTTAATACTGCAATAAAATTTAGAGATGCTATATTCCATGAAAACAACTTCAACACTATTCCTAGACCTACTAATCCGGATTCTTTTGAACCTAAGGTAATCAAAGATAACAAGAGAAAAATAGATGAAGAACTTTCGGAAATGAGAAGGAGTCAAAGGTCTAGAAAAGAGAAAACTTTTGGGCCCGACTTCATTATGCATCTAGTGGAAAGTACTAGGAATTCACAAATAAAATAAATCGTAGTAACTCAATGAGTCGGATCCCCTCACTTATGAAGAGGCTATGAAATCTAGTGATTCAACTTTTTGGAAAGAAGCTATAGATGATGAAATGTCATCTATTATAAATAACAAAACTTGGAAACTTGTAGACCTTCCTATGGGTAGTAGACCTATTAGTTGCAAATGGATCTTCAAGAAGAAGATGAAAGTAAATAGAACAACAGACAAGTTCAAAGCAAGATTAGTGGCAAAAAACTTTACACAAAAAGAAGGTCTTGATTATTTTGATACCTATGCACCGATTGCTAAAATTGCTACTATTAGAACCTAAATTGCTTTGGCATCTATCTATAAGTTTGAAATTCATAAAATGAAGGTTAAAATCGCGTTCCTAAATAGAGAATTAGATGAAGAAATATATATTGATCAACCGGGAGGTTTTGTCTTACAAGGGCAAGAAAGAAAGGTGTGTAAATTAATCAAGTCATTATATGGACTTAAAGAAACACCTAAGCAATGACACAAAAAATTTGATAAAATTATCATTTCCAATGGATTTAAGATCCATGAATCAGACAAATATGTGTATAGCAAGTTGAATACACAAATGTGTAATTATTTGTCTATATGTAGATGACATATTAATATTTGGAACGGACTTAGAAATGATCAACTCCACTAAGTCATTGTTGTCAGTTGTCATCCAACTTTGACATGAAAGACATGGGACTTGCGGATGTGATTTTAGGAATTAAAATCATAAGAAAAGGAACTATGATCATACTTACTCAATCACATTATATTGAAAAAGTATTGAAAAAGTTTCATAATTTCAATTGGAACTCGTTATCTACCCCATTTGATTCAAATGTTAGGATTTATCCTAACACCGGTAGAGCAATTTCTCAATTAGAATATACTCGGTTTATTGGATGTCTCATGTATGTAATGACATCTACAAGACCGAATATCGCTTTTGTCATTGTTAAAATGAGTCGATATACTAACAATCCTAGTTAATTACATTGGCAAGGTTTTAATCGAATACTAAAGTATCTTAAAGGTACTATGGATTATGGTATTCATTACTCAGACTATCCTTTGATTTTAGAAGGATTTACTGATGCTAGTTGGATTACCGATCGAAAAGATCATGCATCAACTAGTGAATATATATTCAAAGTTGGTGGAGGTGCTATATCATGGGTATCAAAGAAACAAACTTGTATAGCAGATTCCACTATGGCTGCAGAATTTATAGCATTAGCTTCTTGTAGTAAACAAGGGAAATGACTAAGGAATTTATTGATTGAAATTTATATTTGGCCTAAATCTATGCCTCCGGTATCTGTTCATTGTGATAGTGAGGCTATGTTGTCTAGAACATATAGTCAAACATATAATGGAAAATCTAGACACATTGGTTTAAAACATAACTATGTAAGACAAATGATTTCGGATGAAATCATTACCTGGATTATGTAAAGTCAAGTCAAAACTTGGCGGATCCTTTGACGAAAAGGTCTTGCAAGGGATTTAATTTCTAAAACGTCAAAAGAAATGAGATTTTGGCCAATTCAAATTCATCAATAATGGAACCTCGACCTAACACTTGAAATATCAAGCTCATAGGTTCAATGAGTAAAGTACGTTATATGAGTGATTCCAAACATTTAAATTAATCCCAATGTAGAAATGTTTGGAAACGTATCAATAAGGGTATGACGAGATAAATGACTCTTTATAGACTTATATAGATATCTATAAAATGCTTTAGATACGTTGACGTTTTCAATAAGTCTACCTATATGAATATTGGGGATGGTGCTGTCACCAAAATAGTTTGGTAAACTACTTAAAATATTTATGAAAATAAAACCAAGATATAGACACATGGCCTATTCATGGGTCGATTGTTGAATGCAATAAAGACTCTCGAACAAGTGTATGAGGTGTTTTCGGTTAGTCACATAAGTTCGCTGATTCAAAGCTTGTCTACCACGCCACCTTGATTAACATTTGAAACGTTTTCACAATGTAAAGGTTCAAGTCCTAAATACACCTTCATTTACGCATAAGTTTGGAATAATTTACATAAGAGATTTTTTCAAAATTTCATTCATTTTGAAAATAGTGAAGGATTGTTGGAGGAATTTTCTAAATGAATCATGCTATGCAATGATTGATGAAAAGGTAGAAAATAGAATGAAAAAATTGGTCAAAAAGTTTGTACCAAGCGATTGCATGAGATTAAACTAAGCGATCACACGTAACATATCTTTGTAAAATATTCGTTGTCGCTCAAAGTCAAGCGATCGCTTAAGATATAACCAAGTGATAGCTTGGTTGTCCGAAATGACTGTTGGACATATTCAAACTTGAACTTTTCTTGCACATTTTCATGTATTACATGATTTTTCGTGGAAAGTTGGAACCATGTAGAGTTGTATCATTTGTAAATGTTGTATGTATTGACAATACATCTCTTGATGCTCTATATAAATGGTTCATTGTTGGTTGATTCAAACACACTTGAATTTCTCCTCTCTTCTCTACTTGTTTTTATCTTCTTGCATTGTGTTCGAGTTTGTTGCCCGATATTGTACGTTCATCAAACAAAACTTTGATTACATTGTATCTTGGAGGTTTATTTGGATTCCTCGTATGCAGCGACCGGGAATTTTCGTTTCTTTCTAAATAAAATGTTTTAGAACTTTAAATGCGCGTCGCTACGACTTTTTCCATTTAATTTAAAGGAGTGTTCGTTTAGCCAAGTTATAAATGAAATTTAATTAATTTCCATCGTAATTAAATTTCCAAATTTTATTTAAAATATTCCAATGTCACCATTTTAAATCTTAATTCAAATTTTAATGATTTTAAAATCCAAATTCATTTATTTCAACATTTTGATCATTGTCCAATTTAAATTTCTTTAATCCCCAAACTTAGTTATTCATCACAATCTCAATTGGTATGAACAACTCTTTTCCCCACGTTTTCCATAATCCACCCCCTAAATCACCCATAATTCCCTTTACAAATTCACACACGTTTTTCATCAAACCCAGCAACCTGCATAATTTTCTCTTCCCCAATGGTTATCTACTGATTCTCTCCATCAACTCCCTCAATCAAGAGAATTTTCTTGCAG
The DNA here is from genome assembly GCA_963555705.1 of Ligustrum vulgare. Taxonomy (NCBI): domain Eukaryota; kingdom Viridiplantae; phylum Streptophyta; class Magnoliopsida; order Lamiales; family Oleaceae; genus Ligustrum; species Ligustrum vulgare. The sequence goes on along the minus strand of OY743168.1, from coordinate 69,063,344 downwards.
CTTTCCAAAATCTGTATTCCCCCTTTTTGCCCTCAATTCTGCATCCAAATGATCAGCATTCCTACAATTCTCCCCATATCAGCAGATTCCCTCAACCTACCAAATTCAGCAAAACCAACAGTAACATATACTCAAATCCTCCTCCCACATGAACTCACCAAGTCAGAAAATCATTTCTGGTAATTTTCTACTACATTGCTTCAACACCACCATCACGACCACAACCAACCTCTTCCACCTTCATCCGCAACCGGAACACCACCACCCACCAACCCTCAATCAATCTGCAGCCCCAACCACCAATTCCACGGCCACATAGCTACTGACCAAAATATGCCTCACCCAAACCTTCATCCTCGAGCATCATCACACACACAACCCAAAAACCTGCACCTACCCTTCGTTCCAACAATCACCACCACCAGCCGCCAAAACCAAAACGCCCTCAAGACAACCATTCCACGGCCAACCACCAAGAAATCACCACCTCAAACCACTACATCGAAATTCACTGCACACAAACCTCCTCCATCCCCACTCGCACGACGGCATCACCATGCCCAACCTCAATCCATATCATTTTTCCCCAAAATCAAACCCAAAACCCAATATTTAAACAATACCTATAACTTACCTCCACCTTACCGGAGTTTCCATCGCCGGAAAGCCACAAACACCAAGCTTCACAGCCTCGGTCTGGTCTCGGTTTCGCACATCAAACCACCCAAAACATTTCTAATCCCTCACCCTCGCACCATACCTACCGCCGCCACGTGCAGGCGGTTCCATCGCCATCGTCGACGGCGGCGTGAATCGGAGGAGAGGGACATAGCCCTCTCCTTCTCCGCCCTCGATCTCCCTCTCTCTAATGTTCGGTATAACGAAAAATAGAGAGAGAGAGGAATGAGGAAAAATATATGGTTTTATATTTTAAAAATTTATCACTGAGCCCAAGTTTTGAGAATATATTTATTTCAATCCCTCTCATTTTAAAAATTGTTATTTCAACCCTTTTCATTTCAAAATATTTTAATTCAGTTTCAAATAATTCAGTACGTAGAAAATTGGTCCCTGCAGTTCTTAACTCCTACAACTAGCCCCATTATTTTCGAAAAGTCTACTTCAGTCCCTAAATTTTAATTTCAATTCTCTTAAATTTTCATTTAGATCCTTACATTTTATTTTTAGTTACTTTAAATTCAAGTTTCGAAAATACTAATTTAATTAATTTTCTTGGCTAGACGAATCATTTGGAGAATTAAGAGATTGACGTACTTTCCTGCTCCGATTTTTGAGAACTCGTAAAGTTAAAGGTAGACTCGCCCCCACTAATTGATTTAGACTATAATTGCACGTGATTATGTGGATTTGTGTGATTTTTATATGCTTGATTGCATGAGAAAAGAAAAGAATATCTCGTATGAGATAAATTTGAGAATTTATGTTATGCACGTCATAACTTATCTGCTAGCATGAGACAAGAAAAGAATGTGTTCATTTGCACTCATTTTATGATGCATATGAATAAGAAAAGAATATCACTACATTATTTGCATAATTACTTGTCCAATTATCTTGTAGATTAATTATTGGAGTTGAGTCTACTGAGTATTTCATTTTGAAATGCTCATCCCGTTGTTTTAACATTTTTTGCGGATTTCGGTGACAGTGGCGAGTGATGGGCAATGGCGACAAATATAAATTTGATATTATTTTTGAAAGTCGTGAATTTCGAAACAATCATTTCATTTTATCAGGAATTTTCATTTTTATAAGTTTGTACGAATTATTTTATTTAATCTGAATTATCGCAAAACTTTTATCCAATAAATGTGATATTTAATATTTAGTCATTTTCCGCAATAAAGTTTATTCAAAAATTTAGAAAAGTGACGTTCCCGCGTTTCTCGGAACTCGTGGCGTTACAGCGCGGTATCAGAGCGGGTCTACGTCTCTGTAGACTTGCAAAATTTTTTTTTTATAAAACAAGAAAATAAAATTTTTCTAGAAATAATAAAAAATAATATTTTGACGACTTTTGTCATTGCCATCATTTTTCGCCGACTCCGAAGGTAACGAAGTTTAGCATGTTTATTTTATTTATTTATTTTGGATACTTGAGAATAAATGTTTTGAGAATTTTACGAGAAAAGAAAGAAAAGAGAAGACGAGAAAGAATTAGAAAACTAGTATCCGAAATAATGAGAAAGAAAGAAAGAAACGAGTTTTGGAGCATAATGGGAATTAGTACGATTTAAGACATTTTTCATAAAATATTTCGTCCTTAGATTTAAATAAATAATAAAACCATAACTGGACTTTGCATATTGGATTCTAGACATGGCACCAATTGACGGGATATCAAACCATATCCTTCGTTTCTGCGCCATACGACATGATGCCGTAGCTAGTGGACTTAGGCTGACTGGTGCTCAATCTATTAGCCACCTTTTTTCAACATTTCCAGAATGTCAGGGTGGATTAGCGATCGAGTTTTATAATGACGTGAAAAGACGTCTAGGAGAGGACGTTAATTTCCAGACTGTTTGTGACGAATTTGTAATGCGGTGGGACCGCTACCTAAACCATGCTCCAGCACCAGAGGTAATTATCCTATCAGATGACGAGGAAGAACCAGTTGAAATACCCGATGCTGGGTCAAGCATATATGACTATACTCCTATCTCACCGGGTTATATTCTTAACTCTCCGAATATGACACCAGGTGCACCCGACTATACTCCTGGCTCACCAGGGTATACCTTTGACTCACCAACTATGACCCCGGGCGCACCAAATTATACCCCCGGCACACCAGGATCGATATCTCCTATGTCACCACCAAAGATGTAGAATATATGATGGTTGTCTAAAAAATTTTTTGCCTAGCATTATTCCCATTCCCAGTATTAGCAGTTCTACGTTTTGTATCCTCAATTGAAAGAAATTTAAACTATTAATGAGAATATTTCAATTTCCATTTTCGTCCATATTGGAGTTGAATTTATTACTATATTTGGTTCAAATTTTATCAGGAGTTACAAACACATTTCTTGTTTTCATTTTTTAAAGGGAATGGCTAGACGCATTAACAGAAGTATAATGGACCGTGCTACATCTAAGCAGGAGAACCCAGGACAGAGCCTCACGGCCCAATCCAGTATTATCAGGGACTTACTTCTGGCCGTGCAAGATTTGAGGCAGGCCCCAACAGGTTCCTCAGTGCCAATTATCGAACAATTCAGGAGGTATCGCCCGCCCATTTTTGATGGCGGGGACAATCCATTGGCTGTGGAGGAGTGGTTACAGGGGATCGAGAGGATTTTCAAGCATATCTCTTGCCCTGAGGACAAGAAGGTTACTTGCACAGAATTTATGTTGATCGGTAGGGCCGGCTTTTGGTGGGAGTCTGCATCACGGACAAGGACCAAAGAGGAGCAGGCAGCGTTGACCTGGGAAGAGTATAAGGAAGAGATCAAAGACAAGTTTTTCCGAAAAGCCCTCCGAGACCACAAGGAGACCGAATTTTTACAGCTAGTTCAGGGTGAGACGGACATCACTGAATATGAACGGAAGTTCGAGGAACTGTCACGATATGCTCCACATCTAGTAGAAATCGAAGTTAAGAAGGCACGCCGATTCGAGAGAGGCCCGCGCTCGGATATCAGGCAGATTGTTGGCTCACATGAACTACCCACCTACCGAGAAGTTGTGAAGAAAGCTCAGGTTGTGGCTTATGCTGGTGCAAAGATTGGCACCAAAGGAAATCGGAACAATCAAGGGCATCAAGGTAAACGGAAATGGCATGGTCATAATCAGAACAGGAACCAATATTTCAACAAGAGACAGAATACAGGACCTAGCAGAGGTCAGGTGACCAGCTTCCTCCCACCATGTCCGAAGTGCCAGAAGACACACAAAGGAGAATGCCTCTTTGGAAACAGAGTTGTTTGTTACCAATGTGGCCAACCGGGCCACTTTGCTCGAGATTGCAACACAGCACCTGCTCAAGGCTCGGACCAGAAGAAGAACATAGACCAGAACAGGAAGGGGAAGGCTAGAGTTTTTGCCATGGACGCCGTGGAGAACTCTGACGTGATTGCAGGTACACCGTTATTTTAGTATTCATATATCTATATTACTTAACCTCATGTATCATGCATTGCTCGAATTAATGACATGGACGACGATAACAGGCATTTTATCTGTTTCTGGTATTCCCGTATACGCACTGATAGATTCGGGTGCTACACATTCATTTATTGCTGATTCATGCCTAACTAGATTAAGTTTAATGGGAGAGACGACTGGTAGTGTGCTTGAAGTAAGCTTACCGTCAGGAGAAATTCTTGATACTAATAGGATAGTCAGGTCTATACGAATAGATTTCGATGGGATAGTACTTGAGGCAGACCTGAATATTATTCCGATGAAGGACTTCGACATTATTCTAGGAATGGACTGGCTGAGTTCTAACCGTGCATCGATCATGTGCCATGAGAAAGAAGTAGTATTTCGGAAGAATGGGGATGAGGTGTTCAGATTTTACGGTTCGAAGGTTAAAGCACTTCCTCGCCTTATGTCGGCTATGCAAGCCAAAAAGCTGATTACCAAGGGAAACTGTCAGAGTTATCTGGTTAACCTCCAAGGAAAGCCCGCCGAGGAAATAAATTTGGAATCAGTGCCAGTTGTGTGTGACTTTCAAGATATATTTCCAGAAGATCTATCGGGCACCCCGCCGGATAGACAGGCGGAATTCGTTATTGACTTGATGCCGGGAGCTGCCCCTGTTTTAAAAGCTTCGTATCGTATGGCACCAAAAGAATTGCAAGAATTGAAGGTTCGACTGGAAGAACTGCTAGAGAAGGGCTTTATTAGGCCAAGTGTGTCTCCGTGGGGGGCACCTGTTCTATTTGTAAAGAACAAGGATGGCAGTATGAGAATGTGCATTGACTATCGGGAATTGAACAAGTTGACGATAAAGAACAAGTACCCCCTGCCCAGAATCGAAGATTTATTCTACCAATTGAAAGGAGCTGCAGTATTTTCAAAGATGGACTTAAGATCCGGTTTCCATCAATTGAAGATCAAGTCTGCCGATATACAAAAGACAGCGTTTAGGACTCGATATGGACACTATGAGTTCACGGTGATGCCATTCGACCTTACGAACGCACCTGCAGTATTTATGGACTTGATGAACGGGTTTTCCATCAGTACTTGGATAAGTTCATCATTGTCTTCATCGATGATATTCTAGTTTATTCTAAAGATTCACAACAGCATGCAGAACATCTGAGAATCGTGTTGGAGACACTAGGGCGGAAAAGCTATACTCCAAATTTAAGAAATGTGAATTTTGGCTTGAGAAGATAGGCTTTCTGGGTTATATTGTCACAATCAATGGCATCGAAGTTGATCCGTCAAAGGTGGAGACAGTGAGTAATTGGACTACGCCAGCGAATGCCGGTGATTTAAGAAGCTTTTTGGGACTAGCTGGATATTACCGACGATTTATAGAGGGTTTCTCTAAGATAGCGGGCCCCATGATTCAGTTGACACGGAAGGGTGTAAAATTCAAGTGGACAGAGCAGTGTGAACGAAGTTTCCAGGAATTGAAGAATAGACTGGTTTCAGCACCAGAGTTAGCAGTGCCGGATGGATCTGAGGGTTTCGTGGTATACAGTGATGCCTCGAAACATGGGTTAGGATGTGTATTAATTCAGAAAGATAAAGTGATTGCCTATGCTTTGAGATAGTTGAAGCCATACGAGAAAAACTATCCGACGCGTGATCTAGAACTGGCAGCCGTTGTACACGCTCTTAAGATTTGGAAACATTACCTATATGGGAGTAAATGCGAGATTTACACCGACCATAAAAGTCTTAATATTTCTTCACTCAGAAGGAATTGAACATGAGACAGCATCGATGGCTAGAACTGGTGAAATATTATGATTGTACTATTCTTTACTACCCAGGTAAGGCTAATAAAGTTGCAGATGCACTAAGCAGGAAAGATGTGGGTCAATTATCAGTTTTGGGAACAGTACAAGAACGGTTGATTCGGGATTTTCAGAACTTGAGAATTGAAGTGAGAAACCAAGAAATCCAAAGATCTAGCAGATTGGCAAATTTGACAATTAAGCCAGATTTGAGAAGCAGAATTGTGATGGCTCAGGAAAGTGATAAGTTTTTGGAAAAGACCAAAGCTAAAGTTGGAACTGGAAAGAGAGCAGATTTTGAAATCGGAATTGATAAGGCACTATTATTCAAGGGTCGCCTGTGTGTACCGAAAGATGATCATATTAGGAATGAAATATTGAGGGAAGCACACTCAGCTCCATATACAGCTCATCCAGGAGGAACAAAGATGTACCGAGATTTGCGTACTACATTCTGGTGGAGGAATATGAAAGGGTGTATTTCCAAGTTCGTCTCACGATGCATGACCTGCCAGCAGGTCAAGGCTGAACATCAGAGACCGTCGAGACTGCTAAATCCTTTAGACATTCCAGAATGGAAATAGGAGAAAATTTCCATGGATTTCGTAACAGGCTTACCTAGAAAAATGAGGGGGCATGACGCTATTTAGGTTATTGTAGACCGACTTACAAAGTCAGCCCATTTTCTTCCAGTGCAGATGACTCTCAGTATAGATCACTTAGCTCAGATTTATATCAGGGAGATCGCTCGACTTCACGGGGTTCCAGCGTCTATTGTTTCAGACAGGGATCCGAGATTCACTTCGAGATTTTGGAAGAGCTTACACAATGCTATGGGGACTAAATTAAATTTTAGTACCGCTTACCACCCGCAGACAGACGGGCAGTCTGAACGCACCATTCAGACTTTAGAGGATATGCTTAGAGCCTATGTGCTGGATCTAAGCGGCAATTGGGAAGCTCACTTGCCATTGGTGGAGTTTGCTTACAATAATAGTTTTCAGGCTACCAATGGTATGGCACCGTATGAAGCACTGTATGAGCGAAGATGTCGATCTCCGGTATATTGGGATGAGGTTGGCGAGAGGAAGTTATTGGGTCCCGAATTAATTGAAAAGACTGTAGAGGCTATAGAGAAAATCAGATTGCGAATTAAAGCTGTCCAGGACAGACAGAAAAGCTATGCCGATCAGAGGAGAAAAGACTTGGAGTTCGAGATTGGAGAGAAAGTGTTTTTGAAAATCTCTCCTGTGAAGGACACTATTCGTTTTGGCAAGAAAGGGAAATTAAGGCCTCGATTTATTGGACCTTTTGAAATATTGGAGAAAGTAGGTAATGTGGCTTACCATCTAGCATTGCCACCCGAACTCTCGGCTATACAGAATGTTTTTCACATCTCTCTGTTGAGAAAATATGTTCACGATCCCAGTCACGTGGTGAACTTTCAGTCAATCCCAATTCAGAAGAATTTATATTATGAAAAGGCACCCATGTGCATCATCGATAGAAAAGTCCATGTCCTAAGAAATAAAAAAATTTCTCTAGTCAAAGTCCAGTGAGATAGACATGGTAGCGATGAGGCTACATGGGAAAAAGAAGAAGAAATTCTGGCCAAGTACCCAGATATTTTAGACCAAGTAAGTTTTAAATTTCGAGGACGAAATTATTTTAAGGTGGTAGGGTTGTAGCGACATGGAATTTTCGTTTCTTTCTAAATAAAATATTTTAGAACTTTAAATGCGAGTCGCTACGACTTTTTCCATTTAATTTAAATGAATGTTCGTCTAGCCAAATTACAAATGAAATTTAATTAATTTCCATTTAAATAAAATTTCCAAATTTTATTTAAAATATTCCAATGTCACCATTTTAAATCTTAATTCAAATTTTAATGATTTTAAAGTCCAAATTCATTTACTTCAACATTTTGATCATTGTCCAATTTAAATTTCTTTAATCCCCAAACTTATTTATTCATCACAATCCCAATTGGTATGAACAACTCTTTTCCCCACGTTTTCCATAATCCACCTCCTAAATCACCCATAATTCCCTTTACAAATTCACACACGTTTTTCATCAAACCCAGCAACCTGCATAATTTTCTCTTCCCCAATGGTTATCTACTGATTCTCTCCCTCAACTCCCTCAATCAAGAGAATTTTCTTGCAGCTTTCCAAAATTTGTATTCCCCCTTTTTGCCCCTCAATTCTGCATCCAAATGATCAGCATTCATACAATTCTCCCCAAATCAGCAGATTCCCTCAACTTACCAAATTCAGCAAAACCAACAGTGACATATACTCAAATCCTCCTCCCACACGAACTCACCAAGCCATACAATCATTTCCGGTAATTTTCTACCGCATTGCTTCAACACCACCATCACGACCACAACCAACCTCTTCCACCTTCATCAGCAACCGGACCACCACCACCCACCAACCCTCAATCAATCTGCAGCCCCAACCACCAATTCCACGGCCACACAGCTACTGACCAAAATTTGCCTCACCCAAACCTTCATCATCGAGCATCATCACACACACAACCCAAAAACCTGCACCTACCCTTCGTTCCGAAAATCACCACCACCAGCCGCCACAACCAAAACGCCCTCAAGACAACCATTCCACGGCCAACCACCAAGAAATCATCACCTCAAACCACTACATCGAAATTCACTGCACACAAACCTCCTCCATCCCCACTCGCACGACGGCATCACCATGCCCAACCTCAATCCACATCATTTTTCCCCAAAATCAAACCCAAAACCCAAGATTTAAACAATACCCATAACTTACCTCCACCTTACCGGAGTTTCCGTCGTCGGAAAGCCACAAACACCAAGCTTCATAGCCTCGGTCTGGTCTCGATTTCGCACATCAAACCACCCAAGACATTTCTAATCCCTCACCCTCGCACCATACCTAACGCCGCCATGTGCAGGAGGTTCCATCGCCGTCGTTGACGGTGGCGTGAATCAGAGGAGAGGGACATAGCCCTCTCCGTCTCCGCCCTCTCTCTCTCTCTCTCTCTCTCTCTCTCTCTCTCTCTCTCTCTCTAATGTTTGGTATAACGGAAATAGAGAGAGAGGAATGAGGAAAAATATATGGTTTTATATTTAAAAAATTTATCTTTGAGCCCAAGTTTTGAGAATATATTCATTTCAATCCCTCTCATTTTAAAAATTGTTATTTCAGCCCTTTTCATTTCAAAATATTTTAATTCAGTTTAAAATAATTCAGTACGTAGAAAATTGGTCCCCGCAGTTCTTAACTCCTTCAACTAGCCCCATTATTTTAGAAAAGTCTACTTCAGTCCCTAAATTTCAATTTCGATTCTCTTAAATTTTCATTTAGATCCTTACATTTTATTTTTAGTTACTTTAAATTCAAGTTTCTAAAATACTAATTTAATTAATTTTCTTAGCTAGACGAATCATTTGGAGAATTAAGAGATTGACGTACTTTCCCACTCCGATTTTTGAGAACTCGTAAAGTTAAAGGTAGACTCGCCCCCACTAATTGATTTAGACTATAATTGCACGTGATTATGTGGATTTGTGTGATTTTTATATGCTTGATTGCATGAGAAAAGAAAAGAATATCTCGTATGAGATAAATTTGAGAATTTATGTTATGTACGTCATAACTTATCTGCTAGCATGAGACAAGAAAAGAATGTGTTCATTTGCACTCATTTTATGATGCATATGAATAAGAAAAGAATATCACTACATTATTTGCATAATTACTTGTCCAATTATCTTGTAAATTAATTATTGAAGTTGAGTCTACTGAGTATTTTATTTTGAAATGTTCATCCCGTTGTTTTAACAATTTTTGCAGATTTCGGTGACGGTGGCGAGTGCTGGGCAATAGTGACAAATATAAATTTGATATTATTTTTGAAAGTCGTGAATTTCGAAACAATCATTTCATTTTATCAGGAATTTTCATTTTTATAAGTTTGTAGGAATTATTTTATTTAATCTGAATTATCGCAAAATTTTTATCCAATAAATGTGATATTTAATATTTAGTCATTTTTCGCAATAAAGTTTATTCAAAAATTTAGAAAAGTGACGTTCCCGCGTTTCTCGGAACTCGGGGCGTTACATCGTACATATTATTTGGTAGGACAAATAAAGTCTGAAGAAAAGCGAGTATCATGTTTTGAAATCTTCAAAGTTATTACAAAGTTTGTCACCACACCACCAATAGATTCAACAAAAATTACTTAGTGTCCATATGATTGCTAGCTTAATATTAATATAAAAGCGATATCTATTTTGGTTAAAATTACTTTTTGTCTGTTTGATTGCAAAGATGAAAAATTGGTGAAAATAAAATAATTTTCAAGAAACTTAAGTCATGTTCTCTTTACTATTTTGGAGTCATTTTTAGTTTTCAATTTTCGAAAATGCCCAAAACGCGTTCACTTACGTATTTTGGAAAACGAATTTTCGGAAACCAAAAAAAAAAAAAAAATTACAAACAAAACCCAAGAACGAGATGTTTTATGTTCAAAATACCCAGCTGTGCGTTTTGGACCGGCGACCATGTAAGTATTCCCTTTCTTGGCTACCGATTTATTTGATTTTTTCTTTATTTATTTTTTTTTTTTGCTGTTTTTTGCATTTTTAGCTCTATTTTATGGATTGAGATGATTTGGTGTCAATATTATTTGAATCCTTTGACTTTCCGTCAACGAAACATGGGTATGTATCTAAATGTGCTATTTTGTTGAAAGGCTGTAGCGACCAAGAATTTTCCATGACTTATTTAAATACTAGTTTGACACACGTGCAATGCACGTGTCGTATTATCGTTTAGTATATAATAGCGTATACAAGTGTAATACACATGTCATATTATAGTTTGGTAAATAGACAAATTTCAATTAAAATAAAAAAACATGGATTCAGAAGTTTATAAGATGCATATTTGCTTGTCTGTGCAATTTGGTAATTCGAACTATCCATATGTATTTATTAGTAGAAAACTTGTTAACACAATTGATTTTCATTTATATTTATATGGTCTGTTTGGTAGAATGGACCATATAAGATTGGACATCATTGATGAAAAGAAAGAAGTTTAAAATGCAAAACGTACACTTGTGAGTTTCGAACATACTTGCTATGAGAAATCACGACGACGTCTCCATTGGCAACTTCTATCTCAGAACTTAGGCCTATGCTCTTCAAAAGCAAGTGGCTGATTGTACACAATTGATGCAGCCCTTGTTAAGATTGTAGCAGTCAAAGCACTTGATGATCAAAGAAATGAAGCATATATTTATTTCCCATCCATTCTCACTCCTCTACTCTTTGATTTTCATCCTGAATTCGATAATATAAAGTACTACTATAACGAGCAACCAGAGAATAAATGCCAAGCATGAACAAATTTTTAGACAAACAAACCTTTAAAATATTTCTAAAGGAGCATCAAATATTGCTTCCGTCTTGTCAACACTTAGGATTGGGTTGAATGCGTTTTTGTCCTACACTATGCAAATCACAAGGACCAAAGTAATGTAACTCTGCATAGAACAAGGAAGTTAAAACCTACCAACATGTTCATCACAGATTCTTAAAAGTTATTAGCTTGAAATGGGCGATTGAAAGATGTTAATGACGATACTTGTATTACAAAATAAAAATAAAAATAAACGCGAGTGATTGGAGCTTTATAACTGCGATACAATTATAATAATAATAAAAAAGAATGCACATTGAGTCAGGTGCATCATAATTAGAAATAAAATCATCAAGCAGTTTGAAACACTCAAAAGAGGAAATTCTAACTTCCATAAATCATAAGAAATCTTGTATTAAACTAAGCTTTAAATCATTTTAACAAACAATACACACACAATTCCAATTAATAATAATAATAATAATAATAATAATAATAATAATAATAATAATAATAATAATAATAATAATAATAATAATAGGAACAAATGAAATATATGGTTTTAATAGAATATGAAAACATTCACAAAGAACAAGAACTGTGGCAAATAAATATAAAAATGAGGTAAACTATAGTTTCTTTCCTAGTGTTCTAATGAGCAAAGACAATAATTTATAACGGTCTCTCACACTCAATTTATACCCTTTAATTACTTTCAAGTACTTCATTGAATATATCGTAACTGAATGCAACATATTCTCTCTTTTAATGTATCAAACTAATGTGAACTTGCCTACTATTAGCAATTATGTTATTTCTTGTTAATAAATTGGTACTTTTATAGTTAAGCAAATCTATTATCCCAAATACATAATATTCTAACACTATACAAGCTTCCGACACTATATAACTTATCAATTCCATCAAACCTAATCATGTAGAGATTCATAACAATTCTTGCTCCATTCTAATACTACATTTTAATGCATATATTAATCCATAGAACGAAATTTTCTTCCCTATATGATGTATCATGTTCTAATTCCAAATAATTTTATCAAGTTTTCATAGAACATACTTGAAACAATCTCATATCACACATACTACAAGAACCAATAGTTATCATTAAAGAATTACCTTATAATAAAAGTGGAAGGTGAAGAAGGATCTATAGAGGCTCAGCGTCAGCAACCATCATATTGAACTCATAAATACCTATGTTTAGGGTCTTAACTGCTGCAATAAACCAGGAAAATTTTTAAAAACAAATGACCAGTTCTTGATTCCTTTAGAAAAGTATTAGTGGATATGAATAAATAAAAATAGCAATACAAATACAAAATTATCAAAATAAAATAGAAAACTAAGAATCTAGGAACGTTCTTTAGCACCCTTTTTGAGGTGTTTATAGTTGACAGCCTGCTCTGAAAAATTGGACATCTACAATGGTATAGTTTTAAGTTCCCAATAAGCAAATTATTAGCAAATATGATGATAACAGGTTCTATTGACAACATAAAAGATACCAAATGGTCATTCCTTACAATTTATAGTTGCTGCAGTAGATTTAAGGTTTTCATATGAAAAGATTATAATTTTAAAAAACTTATTATCAGTTTCTTAGTACATGATTTTATTAAATATTCCCTTCAAACCATATTTGCACAAAAAAAAGGGAACGACAACTATTCATATAAAGAGAGCAGGTTTTATATGTTGAAGAATGATATAGTGAAAAGTGTTAAATGGAAAATATTATTTATTCTTCATTCTAAGTTTTTTTTTATTATTATTTTAGCTATTATACACCAAACCGAACAATCTCCTAAATGGAAAACGTGGTACTTCCAAGTTTCAATATCAATTTTGAACATTAATTTTCCTTAAAAACTTTCAAATTTTAACTACGTCTTTTTATAAGGCACTTTCCATATCTTGTAGTCATTAAAATAAAAAATGATGATGATGATGATTTGAAAGCAAAATCGGGTTTCTAACCTACCTTTCATGCCATTAACCCGAATTAGAAAAAAATGCAGATTTCATACCTAAATCCCATACTTCAATTATAAGTTGTCTAAGCAAACAACAAAGATACCTTAAAGATTAAAGATCATGTATGTGTTAATATAAAATGTAGATGAGCTAAGAATGCATTAAATAATTAAATAAATCTGAACTTTGAAAAGAATACATTCACATGTAACAAAATATAATTGACAAGTAGTTCTTTCATCAAGTGCTGGAAGTGGCTGATAAATATAACATAATTATTTCCCTTTCTATTCGGTTAAATAAAGTATTGCTAAGCAAAATTCCAAAAATTCCAGTGATAGTCTTCTAACTCTTGAAGAAGTCATTTATTATCTTTTGTTAATGAGACGAAAAAATAGCATGCTAAATTATTCAAATTAATAAATGAGCACGGAAAAGAATTTACACACGTTAAGTACATGATGAAATATTAGGTCATGCTAATTATATCAATCAACACTGGGCTATTAAGTTGAGTTCCAGTCATGTTTCCATTACCTTCAATTGCATTCCATATGTATTTCCTGCTTTCCAAAGAATGGGAAAAAATCCAAAGCAAAAGAATAAATAATTAGTATTTAGATAGAAATGATATGAGATAGATGATTTGCCATCAACCTCTACTCAGTACAATTCTAAGACGCTAAAAAATTGCACTCATATACCCACTCCAAAAATAAAAGTATGTACAATGTGACCACATGGTGAATATGAAATCATAAACTAAATTATTCCGGAAAAGAAATGCCTTAATTTAAGCCAAATAAAATTTTAAAATGCCTTTATTTATGCTAAATATAATTTTACTTCAATTATATTATAACCTACCCAAATAAAATAATTTATTTTAGTATTTAGAATTTCAAGTCTGACATTTACATACCTTTATGGAGCATATGCAGCCTTGGCAACCTCAGGCGAGATAGAATCCACATGGACCAATCATCGGGATAGATATCAAATTGTCAATTTGTACTCCACCAACCTCATTTATGGAGATGAAAAAGGAAAACTCTATTACTGTGGCGACTTTAGAAGATGGAACAAGAAGTTAGCAACATCCAAACCCTAGATTGCCATTAAAAAAAAAAAAATCAAATGCTATATCGCGTTTGATTCCAACAAATTCATTACCACATAAGAGAAATTTAAAACATAGAAAGCACAATCAATTAAATGAAACTTATAAAAATTTTGCATCGAAGTTTCTCTAGAACCCAAAGTAATGAACAGAACCCATGAATCGTGAAAGAGAGAAAAATCGATGTAAATTACCTTATTCAATGTTGAAATTGATGAAAATCGAATTCGGTCCAGGAAATCGGAGCGTGAGAAAAGGCCAAAAAAAAAAAAAAAAAAAAAAAAAAAAACCAACAAAATAACGACCTATATCGAAAAATAAAAATGAAAGAGCAAAGTCAGGTAAGAAGCTTGATAAATTTACATGATTAAACTGTTAAAAGTTACAATACCTACCTCAAAATCGCCACCAAAAATATGCTTGGGATTCATGGTCGGAAGTTCGGAACCTCCTGGGTTGGCAGTGGTGATTCTGTGGACGGGGCTTGAGCAGGGGCTGAGAGAGCGCAGACTATACAGTGAAGAAGAGAGGTAAGAAGCTTGATAAATTTACGCGATTAAACCGTTAAAAGTTACAATACCTACCTCAAAATCGCCACCAAAAATAGGCTTGAGATTCATGGTCGGAAGTTCGGAACCTCTTGGGTTGGCGGTGGTGATTCTGTGGACGGGGCTTGAGCAGGGGCTTAGAGAGCGCATATAATATGGTGAAGAAGAGGTGAGATCGGTGGCGATGAAGTGCTAGGGTTCATTTGAGAGAGCGCATTTGGGATTCTAAATGGAGCTGAAATATCGAAATGAATTGGGCCAGACTTGGGAGGTATGGGGGTCGGGTAAAAAAAAAAGGGCTTCAAAGGCGAGCTCGCCAAACGTAGCTTTCTGGCTTCAAAATCGGCTACAGACACATACCTGGCTCAAATGGCTCAAAAACGGCTTCAATGGCTTATGAATAGTGATTCAAAAGCAACTCTTATAATATATAGGGAAATATTATCTAAAACGTGTCGCTACGACTTTACCTATTTATTTTAAACACATTTTCATTTAGTCATTTAAGTAAAAATTTAAATTATTTAAATTTATCGTAGTTCAGTTTCAATTTAATTTTTTCAAAATCTTCGTCAAATTTCTATCTTTATCAAAAGTATTTCAAATGTCACAATTTATTTGAAATCCAAGTATTAATTATATTGAGTCCCAATTTTAAATGTTTTAGTCCAATCCAACTTATCGGGCCCAAATGTTTTTACCAGTCATTCAAGCTCATTTAAAATTTCAATAAGTCAATCATTGGCCCAACTAAATCAACAACTTATTTTCCAAGTATTTCCATACACAACCATATTCACTTCCAAAAATTCTCACAATTTTCCATGAATCAAGATTTAACCTAATCTACCATGTTTAACACCTAAATCAACTATTAAATACATCCCTCACCTCTTTCCCCTTCGACATACCAGAGCCTCAATCATCATAGCAGGCTAAACCAATCACTAGCCTCAACCTCAAACACTACAATATTCAAAACACCAACCAATCACCTGCAATACCACCATCACAACCGAACCACCATTGCGTCGAAATCGCCACTTCCTCACCGAAACAACCACAAGATCCAAGAGTGAACCCATAGCCGACTGTAATTACCAAACCACCACCACACCACCGTGCAGACTACTCAAATCGCCACCACACCACGCCAATCGCTACTGCCCTATGTTCACAACTCACAACCATCTCCACCACCCAATCAATCGGCCATAACCCATGTATAAAATGCCCAAATTAGAACCTAGAACTAAGAATCAAAGTAGCCCAGAAACTTACCTTCACCCTTGATCCATTTCAACCGGATTCGTCACCGGAAATCCCAAATCCAAGACTCGGTTCCAGCCCCAAATTGCCCAAAAAACCATCCCTTTTCCTCACACTCGCACCACACCCATCGCCGCCATCGCCGGCTGAAACGCCAGCACCGTCGTCGGCGACTGACTTTGGAAGAGGGGCTCGGCACCCATCGTGCTCTCGGTTCTCTCTCTCTATCGTGATCGATAGAGAGAGGAAAGATATATACATATATATTAATATATTTTTAAAAAAATTACATCTCAGCCCTTATGTTTCAAAAGTTATCTATTTCAGCCCCCAAGTTTGAAAAGTTATTCAATTCAGTCCCTTTTGGTTTCAAATCATCAATTTTAGCCCTTAAGTTTTAAATGAGTTTTAATCAGCCCTTTCATTTTGAAAATCAATTATTTCAGCCATATAGTTTAATATTCGTTTTGAGTTTCAACCCAACTTTCAAAGTATTCATTCTAGTCCCTCAACTTTCAAAGTATTCATTTTAGTCCTTCAACTTTCAAAGTACTCATTTTAGTCCCTCAACTTTCAAAAGTATTCATTTTAGACCCCAAGTTTTAAAATAATCATTTCAGTCCTCAATTTGTTATAAACAATAAATTTCTAAAGAAAAATTTAACATATGAGCTAGACGAGGCGCTTGGACATTTAGAAGAACAACGTGAATTTTCTTGCTCAACTTTCAGACTCGTGATTTGAGGTAGACTCGCCCCCACTAATTAGTTTAAATTATAATTGCATGTCTTATGTGAAAATTTCGTGATTTACATGCTTTGATGCATGAGACGAGAAAAGAATATCTCTTATGAGAAATGATGATGTTATGCATAACTTATGTGCCTTAAGTGCACGAGACGAGACTACCCACACCCTATGATTTTAACAGCCTTGATTTTGAAAATACAAGAGCCCAAGAATATGATGATGATGTCACTGTATGATTGCATAATTACGTGTTCAATTATTTTGTAAATTAATTATTGGCGATGAGTCTACTGAGTATTTTTCGAAATACTCATTCTATTATTTTAACAGTTTTTGCAGATCTCGAAGAAGGCAGCGAATGAATGGGCAGCGTTGGCAAATAAAATAAATGTTAATTTTTCTTTTAAGTCAAGTTTCATAAATGTCATCAATTTAATTATTTATCATTACTTTACTTTAAAACTTAAGATTTAAGGTTTTTATGAATTTGCTAGAATTATGTTCTGCTACATTGTTTTTAAATAATAGATGTGATGTTTTATAAATTTATTTATTCCGCAAAATAATGTTGTTTCAAAGGGTTCAAAAAAATAAACATGACGTTTGAAATTTTTAATTATTTTCGCAATAAAATCAGATTTAAAGGACGAAGTGGCGTCCCGGGCTCCGCTCGGAACTCGGGGCGTTACAAAGGCAGTGGAGAAGACGCTAATGGAATCTGTAATTGTTTTTTTTTTTCCCCTTGAAAGTATCTCTTTTACTACCATCGAACTAAATGTTTTCACTTATAAATATTAGTTTATCGCTGTGTGCAGATTTTAGGCTATGTGCATAACTATGGTTGTTTTGCTGCCTCAATAGTTTATATAAAAGTATGCTCTCAAACATTTTGATAGGTCTCGTGTTTCTCTTTTTGTGTTTTGAAAAAGATGATTGTTTTGGGCTCATAATAATCTGTTGGGAATTAGGACGCAACTAATCCCGCCCAGGATCGATGTGACACAAATAAATTGGACTGGGAAAATATAAATACGCAAAAATAAAATGCAAATACGAAACACAAAGATTTACGTGGTTCAGCAATTTGCCTACGTCCACGGACCCACACCAATATATTTCACTAACTCGAAAATGAGGAGTACAAAATACAACACTGTATTTTTATCTGCCTATGCAAAGGCTATTCTCTCCAACTCACTTTTCTCCCTATTTTGTGAAATGCCTCTTTTGTGTTGCTCTCTACAAACACTCTTTGTTGTGGTTTTTGGTGGTGCATTTTTCATTGAGGTTTTGCCCTCTATTTATAGGGAAAGTTTGGACAAAGAATCAACAATGGAAGGAATAAAATAGGTGTGAACATATGAGGATTGTAGGCTAATGGTGTCTTACCAAATAGGTGTGAACATGGACTATTAATGGTGGCTTGCCAATTTCAACAAAGTTGGCTTTATTTTCCACATTTAGCTCCATTTTTCAACAATCTCCCACTTGGGGACAAATGTGGCTTCCCCTGAGATATCTCCTTCTTGCAACTCCTTGTGAAATATGGTGTGAGTCATTTCCTTTGTCTTCACTTCAGAAGACCAATTGAAGCTGAGCACAGCTCCAATTTTTCCTTTGTTACTGTCTTGGTCATCATGTCGGCTGGGTTCTTGCTACCCTGGATCTTTTCTAGTGTTAATACTTCATCCTCTAGAAGAGACCTGATGAAGTGATAACGGAGTCCAATGTGCTTGGTTCTAGAATGAAATGCTGAATTCTTTGCCAGATGTATCGCACTCTGACTATCACTGTGCAAAACATTCTTCTCCTGACTGAATCCCAATTCTGCCAACAAACCCTGTAACCAGATCATTTCTTTGCTAGCCTCGGTTACTGCCACGTACTCTGCTTCTGTAGTGGATAGAGCAACAATCTTCTGTATCTGCGAAATCCAGCTAACTGCAGTAGTACCTACTGTGAAAACATAACCAGTAGTACTTCTCCTGCGATCTACCTCGCCAGCAAAATCTGCATCTACAAAGCCTTGTAGAGTCACCTCGCCTCGTCCAAAGCATAAGCATCTATCAGTAGTTCCCCGTAGATATCTTAATATCCACTTTACTGCTTCCCAATGCTGCTTTCCTGGATTTGCCATAAACCTGCTCACAACTCCCACTGCATGAGCAATATCTGGTCTGGTACAAACCATGGCATACATCAAACTTCCAATGGTTGAGGCATATGGTATTTTAGCCATGAAGTTTATCTCGTCCTCTGTCTTAGGACTCTGATCACTAGATAGACGGAAGTGATTAGCTAGTGGCGTGCTGACAGCCTTCGCACTGCACATGTTAAATCTCTGCAGGACTTGACTAATGTACTTGGCCTGAGATAACTGCAAGATACCCTTCTGCTTATCTCTGAAAATCCTCATTCCGAGAATCTGCTTCGCTGCACCCAAGTCCTTCATTTCGAATTCTGCTGACAGCTGCATCTTTAACTTCTTGATTTCGTCCATATCTGAGCCTGCTACTAACATATCATCGACATAAAGTAGCAAAATTATATAACTGGACTCGAATCTCCTGAAGTAGCAACAATGGTCAGCATTACATTTGAAGTAGCCATTTTTCTGCATAAATCCGTCGAACTTCTTGTACCACTGTCTCGGGGCTTGCTTTAAGCCATACAGGCTCTTCTTCAATTTGCAAACGAGCTTCTCCTTTCCTTTGACTGAGAAGCCTTCTGGCTGCTGCATAAATATTTCCTCCTCAAGGTCACCATGGAGGAAAGCAGTTTTTACATCTAACTGTTCCAAGTGCAAACCCTCTGGTGCAACAATACTCAAGACTGATCTGATTGTTGTCAGCTTCACAACTGGCGAAAATATTTCCGTATAGTCAATTCCTTCTTTCTGCTGGAAACCTTTGACCACCAACCTCGCCTTGTATCTCTTTGATCCATCATGTTCCTCCTTGATTCTGTACACCCACTTATTGTGTAGAGCTCTCTTTCCTGTAGGTAACTCTCCTAGTTCCCACGTCTGGTTAGAGATGAGAGACTTTATCTCATCTTTCATTGCAAGCTCCCACTTGCCAGAATCACCGACCTGACATGCCTCATGATAGCATTCAGATTCACCTGCATCAGTAAGTAACATGTAGCTCATGTACTTTCTATTTGGAACATGAGGTCTGGTTGACCTTCTAAGAACAGGGACTGGAGACTGTGATGCATCAGTCTCTAGAACAGGCTCCTGTAACTGCAGATCCTCCTCTGTCTGCTGCGACGTACTACTTTCTGGAGCATCATCCAACTCAACATATGTTGGACCATCATGTACTGTGTCATCGGACTGCACTGCATTTCTGTCCTTGTACATAACCTTCTCGTTGAATATGACATCCCTGCTTCTAATGACCTTTCTGTTCTGGTCATCCCATAAGCGGTAGCCGAACTCATCTCCGCCATATCCAATGAATGTGCACTTTAGTGATTTGGGGTCTAGCTTGCCCCTTGCCTGATCACTAATATGTGCATATGCGACACATCCAAAAACTTTCATGTGGGAAAGTTTTATTTCTTTTCCGCTCCATACTTCCTCCGGTATCCTGTACTCCAACGGTACCGAGGGTCCTCGATTGATCAAGTACACCGCTGTGTTGACTGCTTCTGCCCAAAACTGTTTGGGCAAGCCTGCATGTAACCTCATGCTTCTGGCTCTCTCCGTTAATGTCCGGTTCATACGTTCTGCAACTCCATTTTGCTGTGGAGTCCCTGGAAACGTCCTCTCCATTTTGATGTCATTCTGGTAACAGAACTTCTTGAACGCCATATCCGTATATTCTCCTCCGTTGTCGGACCTCAGCTTCTTTACTCGCAATCCTGTTTCATTTTCCACCATGGCTTTCCACTTCTTGAACACATCGAATACTTCGGACTTATGTCTCAAGAAATAAACCCACACTTTTCTCGAGTGGTCATCAATGAAAGTCATAAAGTATGACTTTCCGCCAATAGATGAAACTGCGGTTGGTCCCCAAACGTCTGTGTGGACTAACTCAAGCTTCTCTCGCTTCCGAGTTCTACCACTAGTGTTGAAACTCACCCTGGTCTGCTTCCCAAAGATGCAACTCTCGCATAAGTCTATATCAGTAGACTGAAGCTCTGGTAGTTTCCCCTTTGCATGCATATACTTGAGTCCCTTCTGACTCATATGCCCAAGTCTCTGGTGCCACAAGTTTGGGCCCTCCTTGCTTTCAGCAACTGCAATTGTCACACAAGCATCCGTCGTTGTGTAGAGGGTGCCAGTATCCTTGCCTCGAGCGATAATCATGGCGCCCTTGGTGATCTTCCAGTTATCACCAGAGAAGGTGGTGACATGTCCTTCTCCCGACAATTGCTTGACGGAGATCAAGTTCTTCCTCAATTCTGGAATATGTCTCACGTCCTTCAGCTTCCACACAGATCCATTGATCTTGATCTGTACATCACCCTTTCCGACCACGTCACACGGTTGATCATTACCGAGATAGACTCTACCAAAATCACCCCGCGTATAGTTTACAAAAAACTCCTTGTTTGAGGTAGCATGAAAAGATGCTCCGGAATCAATCACCCAGTATTCCGTTTTTCTCTCCAAAGAGCATATCAAAGCATCGTATGCTTCCTCTTCCACAACATTGACTTCTGTCCTGTCCTCCTTTTCTTTTGGAGGTGTTGGACACTGGTTTTTGTAATGACCGGTCTTCCCACACTTCCAACATTCCACAACCTTAGTTTTGTTGGAATTGTTTGGATTTCTGGATCTTGATCTTCCACTTCTGAATTTGCCATTGCCCCGCCCATTTCCTCTGTTAGAATTTCTGCCTCTGCTTTCCACGTTCAATGCCGATCCTGAAGTTGAGGCACCTTCTGATTGTCGTCTGATCTCCTCCGTTAAGATCATGCTTACGACATCATCGAACTTCAATTTTGACTTTCCGGCAGAGCCACTAATTGCTGTGACTGTACCATTCCAGCTGTCTGGCAACTGCCCAAGAATTAACAGAGCTCGAACTTCATCACTAAAAGTGATTTCGACTGTGTTTAGCTGGTCCGTCACTTCATTGAATTCATTTAGGTGCTCCCCAAATCTTCCGCCTTCGGCCATCTTCATATTGAACAGCTTTTTAATTAAGTGGACTTTATTTGCTGCAGATGGCTGTTCGTACATGCTAGAAAGGGCTGCCATGAGAGACTCTGTCGTCTTCTCATTTTTTATGTTGAAGGCTACTGACTTTGACAACGTCAGCCTGATTGTGCCGAGTGCTTTTCGATCAAGCAACTCCCAATCCCCCTGGCTTATATCTTCTGGATTTTCTTTTAGTGGCTTGTATAGATCCTTCTGGTACAGATAGTCCTCCATTTGCATTTTCCAAAATCCAAAATTTGAACCATCAAATTTGTCAATTTTGGATATTTTCTCATCTGTCGACATTGCTCCCACTCGATCACAAAACAGTCTAAAGAAATCTTTTCTGATGTGGAAGATCAGTCAAAGCTGCAACCACAGAGCATACTAAGAATTTCAAAAGATCTCAATGAGCCAAAGCTCTGATACCAATTGTTGGGAATTAGGACGCAACTAATCCCGCCCAGGATCGATGTGACACAAATAAATTGGACTGGGAAAATATAAATACGCAAAAATAAAATGCAAATACGAAACACAAAGATTTACGTGGTTCAGCAATTTGCCTACGTCCACGGACCCACACCAATATATTTCACTAACTCGAAAATGAGGAGTACAAAATACAACACTGTATTTTTATCTGCCTATGCAAAGGCTATTCTCTCCAACTCACTTTTCTCCCTATTTTGTGAAATGTCTCTTTTGTGTTGCTCTCTACAAACACTCTTTGTTGTGGTTTTTGGTGGTGCATTTTTCATTGAGGTTTTGCCCTCTATTTATAGGGAAAGTTTGGACAAAGAATCAACAATGGAAGGAATAAAATAGGTGTGAGCATATGAGGATTGTAGGCTAATGGTGTCTTACCAAATAGGTGTGAACATGGACTATTAATGGTGGCTTGCCAATTTCAACAAAGTTGGCTTTATTTTCCACATTTAGCTCCATTTTTCAACATAATCAACTGCTATACATCTCACTTTGAAATTAATGGGGAAAAAAGATTGATTATTATTTGGGTATTGTTATAAATAATGTATATATATGTGAATGACATTACCATTATATCCCTGTAATGTTTACATATTACGATTGTGCCATTATTCGCTCCTATAAATAGGAGCCATTTTCATAAGAAAAGAACACATCTCTGGAAGAGAAATTCTCTCTACTCCTTCATTCTCTCCGTCTAAGCTCTCTCTATCTATTTCTCGTTGTTATGATTTCGATAGTTTTATAACACGTTATCAGCACGAGTCTCTAGCCAATTGAGTAATATAACGGGAGTATGCTCTACAGTTGCATCTAAATGATGAACCTCTGTATCAGAAACCAGATTATTATTAATCCACATTTCATTTTCCAAATCTAGTGTATATCCTACAATCTGCAGCTGAATTATTCATTTTTGTTCGGCTGAAGAAGTTCAATGCAAGAGAAGATGATAGTGAAGGTGGATTTATAAGAATTTTACTGCAACGAAGCTACGGTCAAATTGACAACAATCTCCCCACCCAGGAAGCCGTAGTCACGCTGTTGAAATCCATCTGCGTCACCAGGGTAAAGCTTTATGATGCAGATCCGCGTGTTCTTAAGTCCTTTGCCAACACCGACGTTGATCAAGCCGTGGAGCGCCGCCACATGAAGCGGTGTGCAACTGTCATAATCTCTGGCTTGTACCAGAGATCCATCTTCCTCAAGGAGTTTTCTCACCGCAGCGGCATCATTCTGGTGCGCCTGCCACAGTATTTGAGAAGTCCAGCTAAACCGCGCCTTCTCTTTCTTCTTCTCCTTAAAAGTCCGGCTAAGCCGCGCCTTCTTCCCCTCCGGATCCGCTCAGCCCTGATTTACCTGAGCTTCCCTCGCTGCCGCTCATTGAATGGAAAAGATGGATTGAAATTCAGATAGATATCAATAAAATTAAACTGAACCTGGCGCCGCAGTGTCTCTACCTGGCACGTTTGAAAATCTGTTAACCGCGACTGAGGGGTGTGGATGTTTAGTGGAAGTGGATATGTGCTGTCCACTACTAACTTTGAGGACAAAAGTTATGGTGGTGTGTTGTTGTTGGACCGTGGATATGTGCTGTCCACTACTGACTTTGTGGACAAAAGTGAAAGGTGGTGTAAAATTGATAGTGGTTGATTAGTATAAAGTTGATTGATGCGCATGTGAATACTTGAAAGAAAAAAAATGGAGTGCGCATGAATGACCCACTGTTATGGGCGGCATATATGTGCAAAGTGATCATTATTCTATGAAAAAGATACTCACTAAATTATTAGTGGTGACAACAATGAGTCAAACACGTGCAAAAGTTAATGGAGATAATGGTGATGATGAAAGCAAAGTGCACCAAAGTAGTGGATGAAAGCAAAGTGGATAATTGCTGTCCAAAATGAACCTGCAAAAGGTTAGTATATTTTTAAACCATATTTTATAATATTTTCAACTTCCACAAAGTTGGATATAGTTGGTGGACAATTATGGGAAAGTTAATGGAATTGGAAGTGGAATTGAAATAAATACTATTATATCCGGTAATGGGAAATTGGTGAAGTTGGAATGCTAGCCGACAAGATGATTTTTCCCAACTAAAGCTAGCCAATCATATTTGATGAAAAAGGTAAGTTTTACTTTTGCCATGATTGGTATATTCTCAACACTAATACTGATCAATTGAATAAATTAGATAATTTACACAATATAAAAATCAGTAAAATGAGACTTATTAAATATATATTAATCAAGGTACAAGTAATATATTTATTGTCGTACAGTAATATATTACGTTATTATAGACTTGCATGTGTAGAGGTGGGCTTATAAATATTCTACTGTTTATTAATTCATGCATCCATATTCGGATAGTCCGTCCAACCCATATAAACTTGATATTATTATTATTGTTAGATATTGATAAAATTAGTTTATCAAATAATACCTGAAGTTATTATTACCAATATGTTGGTAAATGTTGATAAAAAATATTTCATCCAATGGTACCAGAAGTTACCAATATCTGAATTTGAATGGGTGGATGAAAATTATTCAACAAGAGAATGTTGATGTATGATAAGATAATATCACATGATAGCACGGACATAGCTAATGTGAAAATAATCTCATCAGTATTATGAGATGAATATTAGATGATAAGTGTCTGGAAAAGTTCTTGCACGAGCACTTATGTATTCCAGAAGAAGTATATATTTACTCCATAAGAAGTAAAAATTATCATCTAAACATGCTGAAATGATATTATTATTGCTCCTGAAGAAGTATAAACGAGACATACATGCAAAACGCAAAAGGGGGAAACATTTATGATCCTCAAAATGAGAGATGTGTTTCGGGAGTAGCCGTATCCTACTACCTCTGATCTTTTGAGGAAATAAAGAAACACTCAAAGAGGTGTGTTTCAAGAGTGAGAATACTCCGTACTCTACCACCACCTATTCTAGAGTTCACAAAGATAAATTTATATTAACCAGACTACATTTTCGATTGATTCCAATTTCTTTCATAAATCCACGGTTGCTTCTAGATACCCAAAATCTTTTCCCACTTTTGATCCACAAAATACACAGATAGTTTTGATCTGTCGAAGTTTTGATCCTTCCATTTTTTTGAAAGTAAAGAAGGAAAAACTTACAAGAAAATGTTATTTTGGGATACATGAATTACGAAAATGTTTGGCTATTTAAAACCAAAGAACTTCACTATTTCCGCTTGTCTTTTGAGAAAGTGGAGATTTACTTTTGACAAAATCATCCTACTCACCTTTCGTTGATTTATTTTTCTAACCTTTATAAAACTCGAGAAAGGAAACAGAAAAATATTTTAAATATGTATCAAAAGATTTACCTCAATCTTTCAAGTCGAACTCGGTAAATCCTTTTCAAAACATTTACTGGAAGAATGGAATAATATTTGCGAATATTTGAAATTATGATATCCATTTTTGATGGATCTAGCCTTCTTCCCAAATCATCTATTTAGATGCATTATTCAAACGCGTAAAAGAGCGATGGTTCCGCGTGTCAGTGATTCCATTAAGAAATAATGGAATAAATTATTGAAAAGGTGGGAATAATGAGATAATGCGTCGTTAACTTTTTCGATATAAGGGAAGATTTGACGACAAGATTGAGATCATGAGATATTTCCTTGGATATTGTACCTAATTCTTCGGTATACTAAAAGTAATAAACGTATACTGATTTGAACTATACAGAAATACGTACTGATGAAATGAATACTGTACTGAACCAGAAGTTCATACATATGTACAAGTGAAATATCTTACTGAACCAGAAGTTCATACGTACAAGTGAAATATGTATATAGTATGAACCAGAAGCTCATAAATAGAATATACATTGTATTGAACCAGAAGTTTAGCAATATTGTATTGAATCAAATATTCATACATCGAAATGAAATAAAACCGTATTGAACCAGAAGTTCTATAATAAACGGGATTAGCTCGAGAAGATTTATGTGCGATATGTATACAATCCACCAAAGCGCACTGAGATATATGATTGAAATTACATCCCTAAAGGGACGACATGTGCGGCATTTTAGCCGATTGATAATGTTTGACAACATTAGGGGGAAAACACGCCTGAAGCATAATTATGCCCGAAGCATAATGACTATCGATTCCAAAATAAATATCTCTTGAATGATTAAGATGATCCCTTTGAAGCTAAATACTCATGGTGAGTAAAAGGGACATAATTAAATGTAAGAGATTCAGGTACCTGATGATAGAACATATAAAGAGATCTCTCTATATTATATTGAGATGGAATTGATAAATAAGTCGACTACATACCCTCTTATGAAAATGAGGTTGATGAAATTATAATACTTTGGCCAAGTATATAACCCCAATGTAGGGATTATTGTTCAAGGACCTGAAGTCCAAATGCTTAAATGTGTAAAGCCAGTAATTATATGTACAAATGAAAAATATTTCACAGTCGTAAAAGACGACTCGTTGCGCGCAAAATTTTTTCATAGAACTGGCATGACATATGGTGGATAGACTATAGTCTAAATCACTAGCTTGAGCTCTTTGATATACCAATGAGTGAGATCAAAATATATGATTCTCATCTCGGTACTTTGGGAGTATTCTTTGATGTACCAGTTGATCGCGGTACGTTGGGATTTCAAGTAAAATGATTGTAGATTATATGTCGAAATTGATATCTATTTCAATGATTGATTATGCTCCTGCAAATTATAAATTGCAGTTTATAAAGTGCAAGAACATACATGTATAAATCATTGAAAGGTTCAATATGCCCAGATTAGTATCACTATAGAATGATACAAATGACTCCATGATATAATATGTTGAAAGTGAAATTGGAGTGTACTATTATTATATTTGAATATTTGGGCATGCAATTGATTTTCAATATGCAAAATTATATTATCCACCGGAAAATGAATATTCACCAAAAGTGAATCAGGAAAATGAATATTCACCAGAAGTGAATTTGAAAATGAATATTTAATTATTCATCAGAAGTGCATTCTAGATTTTGATAAGAGTGAATCAATTCTAAATTTGATTATTCACCAGAAGTGAATATGAAAATGAATATGTTTAATTATTCACCAGAAGTGAATTCTAGATTTGATTATTCACTAGAAGTGAATATGAAAATGAATATGTTTGATTATTCACCAGAAGTGAAATATGCAATATTCGATTATTCACCAGAAGTGAAAGATGCAATCGATAAATTAGTACAACATTGCTTAATATAGCATGTTATGACATCATAAATGAGCTATGAACAAAGCTCATCATGAATGATATGTTTGATGAAAAGATACGATATTGCATCAATATACTTGTAATATTCCATGAAAAGGAATAAATACGCGTTGCACTCTTTTTCCCTTAGCTGAGGTTTTGTCCCACAGGGTTTTCCTAGCAAGGTTTTTAATGAGGCAACAGTTGAGGCGTATTAATAAAAATTAATGAGAATACTGCACTCTTTTTCCCTTCGCTGAGGTTTTGTCCCACAGGGTTTTCCTAGCAAGGTTTTTGAGGCATCATCATAGCTATCAACAAGCTATAATTCAGCAACACATTGTTATACTGGAATGATATCAACAAATGAAGAAAATCATACACATCTTATGAAGAATGTTATGATATCGGCTACACACAGGAAGATTTTCATATATATTCCAGAATAAAGATGATATCATTATTCAAAAGGTTCATGAATACTTGATTGCACACTTCAGGGGGAGAATCATGCTGTCATGCTGTACTCTTTTTCCTTCGTCCAGGTTTTGTCCCACAGGGTTTTCCTGACAAGGTTTTAACGAGGCAGCGGCTGTACTCTTTTTCCTTGATTCAGATTTTATCCCACTGGGTTTTACTGACAAGGTTTTAATGAGGCAGCACTTCAGAACTTCAAGATTCAGGACATGATGTGTCATACTCGAACGTTAGACTCAATGATTCACCATGGCCAACATCAGGGGGAGCTTCTGTACTCTTTTTCCTTCGCTCAAATTTTATCCCACTGGGTTTTCTTAGCAAGGTTTTAACGAGGAAGACAATTGCATAATATGTCATTCAAGGGGGAGTGTTATAAATAATGTATATATATGTGAATGACATTACCATTATATCCCTGTAATGTTTACATATTACGATTGTGCCATTATTCGCTCCTATAAATAGGAGCCATTTTCATAAGAAAAGAACACATCTCTGGAAGAGAAATTCTCTCTACTCCTTCATTCTCTCCGTCTAAGCTCTCTCTATCTATTTCTCGTTGTTATGATTTCGATAGTTTTATAACAGGTATTTAGGTTTTATTTACTCTTTATTTGATTGGTGGAAAAGAAAAATATTAAACTTGAGTTCCTTAGCAGTATTTTTTTTTTTCTCAACGCCTTTGCTTATCTTTCTCCGTTTCTTGTGTGATGGTTGCAAATACCTGATGTTTAAACATTTCTTTTGAGAGATACCTTGATTCGGTGGACTAGAGATTCCAATTGATATTTTATATTTAATATTTACTAGTTCCGACATTCTTTCCCCAGTAAGAGGATTACTGTCTAATGTGTAGGTAACTTTTATTTGTCTCATAAAATTTCAATCTCTGGTTTATAACCAGCCCTCGATGGTTTTTAAGATATTGATCACTCCTCCAATTAGCGGAGACACCTATTATCCCTTTAATCAGGGGCGGACTCAGGGTGGGGCATCCTGGGGCACGTGCCCCAGTAAAAAAAAAAAAAAATTCCCAGTAAAAAAAAAAAAAAAAAATTTTTTAAATTTTTTTTTTTTTTTTTTTTTTTTTTAACTGGTAGGTAACTTTTTTGTTTTAATCTTCAAACTTGATTTATTAAGATATAAATATAATAGTGCACATTTGCAGTTCACTCAGGACTCAGCACTTTGAAGATGATACATTACATATAATTTCTTTTTTTTTTTTATAAAAATAGTGCACCAATGAAAGTGGAGTCATGGGCAGTGGGAGATGTGATTTATGTTAATTATATTATAAGTGTGTAAGGTTAATATAATTATTTATTTGTTTGGGGATTGAATATTTTCAAGTACTTTTTCATTTTTCGGTCTCTTCTTAAAAAAAATGTTTGGGGACAGTGTGATTTATGCTAATTATATTATAAGTGTGCAAGGTTAATATAATTATTTATTTGTTTGGGGATTGAATATTTTCAAGTACTTTTTCATTTTTCGGCCTCTTCTTACAAAAAAAAAATTTCGGGGACACCATCCGTGTGCCCCACTAGTATAAACGCTCTGCGTCCGCCACTGCCTTTAATGTTAGGATATTTTCCTCATTACTGCTCTTTGATGTTCTCATGACTGCACAAGAGTTTATCGATGGAAACAAACGTTTACTTATAAAAATATCAAAGAAGTAGTTGTTTGGAGCCAAACGTGACTCCTCAATGTGTAGCTGTCTCCTGCCTCATAATGCCATCATCACTCATTATTTGATCACTATATTCATCCACAGAATTCAAGGCCTACCATCTAATAAAATGTTTACTTATAATTAAAGTTGGAATACGATTTTGATTGGAGAATGTATGGTCAGCTGGTGGTGTGGGTTTTCTACTTGGGTAGGGTAATTTGAATAATGTGGTCAGTGGTGTGTTTCATTTTTGGGACATGGGAATAAAATGGATAGAATATACATTCAATCTTGTTAAATTCTTGTGAGTCAATTTTTTTCTTATTTTTTTTAATCCTCCGACATCGGATGAGGAAAGAGAATTGGAGAATGCTTTCTTGACCGGAGGAGTACATATCCATGTGATGAATGATGATGGCATAGATGTCATTGTAAAGATTCGTCGACGTGAAGAGATTGGAACAACTGGTGAACGACGACGGAAGGAACCAAAGGTTAGTAAGTCTGATATTCCCAGAAGTGCCGGGTCCAGTGAAGATCAAGATGCTATACAATTTGATACTAGTCAAACAGGCCAAATGACACAAGTCAGAAATGAGATAGTTATGCAGACGTGGAATGAGTATTCCAGGAGACGAGCTTAATTGCATTAAAATATTTTGCCTTTTGAATTAATTTTTTTGTATAATCAACGAACTGTACTTATTTTGCCCATTGACAGTGGCTAGATATTATTACAATTGAACTACTCTCCAATATATGAACTAATATATATTAATTAGTTTAGATTTCAAGTTTTATTAGTTACTAGATCAACAAAATGTTTATTCAATAGAGAACTGATTGATATATAGTAATTAAAATTAATGTAATTCAACAAATCAATCATTTTTTTACATATAAAATATCACAAAATAATTATATCTGAAAATTACAAAGTAAACACATTTTTCATTTTTCTATTTTTTAAAACAATTTTCTAATAGCACAAAGAGAACGTGTTTTAGTAATTCAAAACAAACAACCAAAACATGAAATTTAAAATAAAATTTAAAACTCAAAATTTAAAATTTAAACACAAAGAGAAAGGTCCCTTAATTTTTAAGAAATGAAAGTTTTTCATGATAAGAAAATTTTTAGAAAATCATTTTTCCCCTCTCAAAAAGTATTGCTATATGACTCTAAACTTCATCTGTTTCCTGATAAGTTGAGAACTAAATGGATTGGTCCTTACATTGTGCAAACTGTTTACCCTTATGGAGCAGTTGAAATCTTGGATCCAAAAACTGGTACTATTTTTAAAGTTAATGGACAACGTCTAAAACCATTTTTGGATAATTTTTCTGCTGAAGATAATGAACTACCTCTGCTGGACCCTGATTCCAGCGGCTGATTTTCTTGGACCTAACTTTTATTATTATGTATATATTTTCTTTTCTTTTTGCAGATTTTATTCTTTTCTTCATTTTTTTTAGTTTTTCATTCTTGAATAATTGCTCATGTGCATAAGCCTCCTCTCAGGTACACTCTTCTCCTTTAGCTTGATTTAATTTTGAGTCATGTCTATGAATCACTTTTCATTTTTCTTCTCTTTGAGTCGTTGAGGACAATGTCTGATTTTAGTTGGGGGGGAGAGTGACTCAAATGTACTTGTTTTGCATTAATTCTTCTGTGATAGTTGAGCATTAAAACTGAGTACATCTTGAGTCTTGAGTTATATCTTTGTTATTCTGTAAAGACCTCCCTCCTAAAAAAAAATTTTTTATGCACGAATTTAAGCCTTGTGGTAAGATGGATAGTCAACACATACAACTAGAGCTCTCTCAAGTTTAAGTAATTTTATTTATTCATCATGAGAGTTGAGTGATTGGTAGTTTTCTTATATTGCCCTTGTTTGATATTGCTACTTCCATTGGGCATCATTACACGGATTGTGGATTGTTGGTGGTTTATACTTAAGAAATGATGAAGGTCAATGTCAAATAAAAATTTGATCCTTTGAAACTAACCTTATCAACTTCTCTTCCCTTCACAAATCCCTCCATATTCACAAATCCCTTTCGTAGCCAAAAATCCTTTCCATCTATTTCACATTAAAGATGACATTACATCCAGACATTGCTTCCATAAATACATGACCTTGTTTCTACTTTCAAGTATAAGTGAGGATGATTATTTTTGCTCCATATTTGAAGAAAAAATGTTCGGTGCACACAAAGAAAGAAAAGTGGAGTTAGAAGTATTTGACAGTCATTGAGACCAGAGGAGAATGTTGAAGAATTATTTGAGAAGATTTCAGTGTTTATTTGAAAAAAAAAAAAAAAAAAGAAAGAAAAAAAAAAAGAAAAATATATATATATATAAATAGAAAGAAAATGGAGACGTATTGAAGAGAAAGTAAAGGATGTGAAGAAGAAAGCAAGCTGGAAGTGTGATTAAAAGTGAAAATTATTATCCTTACTTATATTTTGAAAGTCTTCGATTTCTACCTACTTCTTTTATTCCCTTACCCTAGAAAAAAAAAAAGCAAAAAAAAAAAAAAAAGCTACATTGCCTCTTATACTTCCATTGGAATTTATTGTTCTACTATTATCATTGGAACATGTAAACCTTTTCTTTCACCACTCCTTATCAGTTCCCTTGATAA
Source organism: Ligustrum vulgare (assembly GCA_963555705.1). NCBI lineage: Eukaryota > Viridiplantae > Streptophyta > Magnoliopsida > Lamiales > Oleaceae > Ligustrum > Ligustrum vulgare. Next base: position 69,030,549 of record OY743168.1, on the reverse strand, counting down.
CACCATCATAACCTTTATATTGACATTGGCATTTTGATCTTAAGTTGGCTTGTGGTAAGAACAGTCGAGTCCCAATGGTTGTGAGCTTTTCATGAGGCCAATATTTGCATTACTGTCATCCACATATATATGGCCTTTATTGAATGTTCGAGTGATCAATTTTCAAACTCCATGAGTGACCCCCTAACCAGTTCAGAAACAAAATACACATACCCGTGAGTATATGGAGTTTATACTTGGCTTGAGTGAATACTCGACACTGTATGTGTTGGGGTTAGTGGTTTGATGGATCGGCTTAAAACACACACACACAAAATTTTGGGAATGTTTTTATGGATTGATTTGGATATAATGCTTGATCTCTTGATTTTGCGAAGTTGCTGTGCTCGACTATCTAAACCCATTCTTGACTTTACAATTGAAGTTTTTTTTTTTTTCATTGAGCTAGACATGTTTTTAATTCGCTTGAATTGCTAGAGACTAGCAAAAAGCTAGTTGGGGAGTGTGATTAGTGTCCAAATTTACGTATTTTAGATAGATAAATAAATGAAAAATACGATTTTGGGATATAAATTTTGTCATTTAGAGTAAAATTTATTAAAGATTCAATTTTATTTGTTAAACTCTAAATTGATTTTATTTGCTAATAATTTCATTTATTTAATTGCAGGTATATTTTGGATAATTTTATCTCAAAAAAAAAAATCCCTAGCTTATTGGACCCGAAAAAAGCCCAAATTGGAAAAACCTACCAACAATTCATACACATTCTTTGGACTCCCAGCCTAACCTACTATCGCGATCTCTCAGCTGAACCTACAACCGATATCTCTCTCTCTCTCTCACGGTATCCTCTCTAAAGACACACAACCGCACCTCTCTTTCTCACAACCCAGCTGCCCCTCTCTCTCAATACTCAACAGCAACAACCTACCACTCACGTTCTCTGGCTCACCCAGCAACCGAAAGGTCCCTCTACAACCAGTCTGCCTTCATCTTCTCACGAACCACTCACGCACTCCCTGTCTGCTCTCATCCTATACAGCACCTTCAACCTGTAACCCAGCTGCAAACCACTATCCTTCTCTCTCACGGCCAGCACTCCTCACACACGTAACCAACCACCCTCTGCCTCACGTCTCTCTCCTCTTCCAGCCTAAAACCAGTCGCCATCACCCATCCTCTGTCATCTTCTCACGCAGTATGTCTTCTCTCCCTCTCTTCTCTTTGCCTCCATCATTCCAGCACCAAGCAGAAAAATCACACACAGCAACCTTGAGCTGCAGCTTTCCCTCATCCACTGCCCTCGCCTGCAGCTCACTTCCGCTCGGCAACAGCAGCGTCCCTCAGCAGCCCTTGGTTTACTCGACAGCAGCAGCCTCGGTTTTGGTTGATTGCTTGAGTTTAATTCATAGTTTTTCTTAGACTCCTATTTGTTTTAATAATTAGTTTACATAATTTTATATTATTGATGTTAGTTTGATTTTAGATATATTTAGTATTGCACTTCATTTCCGAATTTGAATTTCGTTTGATTAATGGTTAGTGTTTGTTTGAATTTTATTTCGTTTAATTTAATTATGTTCGGCTAAGTTATATTTGAGGGGAGTTATTCTTAGCTTTAATGGATATGTTTTAATTCGTTATAGATGAATTCTTGTGATTGATGATAATTAACGAGTGTTTTAAAGTTTCAAATTATTTTACTCGATTGATGTCGTTGATGTGATATGTATTGAATATGCACATAACATGCTCGACAAAACGCGGTAGAATAAATTGAGTAATTTTCTCACTAATATTTTTTAATCTTATCGATTTCAAGAAATTCATATTAATCTCATTTGCAAAACCCAATTGATAGCGAAAGAATAACTCCACTCAAATTTTCATTTCATTGCAATTTAATTATATTCTCTCCAAATTCGTCTTAACACAATTGAAATCATAGTTTACGTTTCGAAATTAGAAAATATTACGATACCAAGAAAATCCCTAGGAAGAATGACCCTGGATTATTGCTATGCTATAACTTGACCCCTTTATACTTTGAGGGTAGATTTAACATCGAGTCAATGCTCTTCATTCCGTACCATCTTTTTTCCGATCATAGAATTCATAAATGAGTGTTGAGAAGCAACAAAATGGAATGAAATGGACAATCCTACAGGTCGTACAACTTGTCTTGTGTCGAAAAGGGCATTTTGCCCCTGTGTAAAAAAAAAACTTTCCAAGGTGTTTTGTACCTGGAATTTGATTATTTTGAAACAAGCATTTGAAGATCAACTTGATCAAGAAGAACCTCTAGTAATTTTTTCCTTATTTGGATACTATATTTTATGAATAGATTCATTCACGTAAGATTAACAAGGATTTACTCAAATATCATTACTTTTTGAGGATTTCATTTTTTGCGTTGTATAGATATCTGAAAATATTGAATGGATCATTTAATAGGAATTCTATCTGATCATCAATATTGATAGGACTCACGCCAGTCAATCGTACAACCATGAAAATCACAAGCTATCTGGGGATTACGAAAGGAATGTAGATCTCATCCCAAGGAGTGCGAGGATAGCAATGAAGGACATAAATTTGGTAGTCTAGAATTCAAACCAAGAAAAGAAAATCTACAACTTGTTGAACAATTTGTTTATTTTTATACCAATGTTTTCAAACTTGTGCATTACATTATCATTTTTAACTTTAGTATTTGTCGATAAATTTGGTTTCCATGAAAATGATAGTGTAGAATGTTATTTTAGATGTTTTATTTTTGAAATGAAAAATGAGGTACCGTTGCTTATTTTTGCTTAGTTCTTGATTTAGATAGTGATAAGTGTATTTTATACACTTATTTCTATCCTAAAAGTATGAATTTATATGTTTGTTTTAGAATATTTGCTATTTATTTTGTGTTATTTGCTTATATTTCAGAAATAATTCCAAAGTCGAGAAAACAATGGAATTGGAGCAAAAACAAGCAAATTGGATGATAAAAGAACCAAAATATGCAAATCAAGAATGGATGAAGTAGATCAAGGACTAAATTAAAAGAAAAGTCAAAGAAAGAACCAAATTGGTAGATTTCAGAAGTTCAAGGACCAAATTGCAAATATTCAATAGTTGATTCGGATCAAGATAAGATACTTGAGGACTTTTAGGAGTCAATTGGATGCAATTAGAAGACAAAAAAGAATGAAATATGGTAAGAATATTACCATAAATTCATTTCAATCAAACAAGATTTCTGGCAGATTTTTAGTCATATTTGAAAGCTAATTTCGGGGCAGTAAACGTTTGATTTTGGAAAATCATATTTCAGGAAGAATTGTATTCCTTTAAGTTATCTTTCTAACGGACTTTGAATCACCTCAATTGGATAAGGGAATAGAAAGATATAATCAAAATACTAAATGCTATGCAATAAAAGGATGATGACCAAATTGCTGAAAGTTAAAGAAGAAAATTGTTGTTGCCGATATAACCGTGCGGCGGCACGGTTGAAAAAGCGTGCGGTCGCATGGACAAAAAAATAAGCAACTGAAGGTTGGCTTTTCGAGGCTGCGATCGCGCACTTTTTAACCGTGCGGTCGCACGGTAGTCCCGACTGGGCCTCAGCTGGGCTTTTTACGCGGAATTCAGCAGTTTTCTCCTCAATTAACCTAATTTTCGGGGAAATCTATAAATACCAGACCTAAGGCACGAAATTAGGGGTTCCCAATCTTTATAATTCATGCCAAAACGCTGTCGAAGTGCCGAGAAATCCAAACCACGCCAAGATCAAGATTGAAGATACAATTGCAAGGAGATGAATTGGGTTACATCTTTTCATATCTCTTGTTATTTATTTTCTATTATGTTTCTAGGCTAGGTTTTCATTGTTAGAATTGTGATGAAGCATTAATCTATTGATTTCATGTTTTGATTTTATATTTATATTATGCAATTTATGAGATTGATGCAATTAATCATGTTATTATTATCATCTATGATTGTGGACGCATAATTATTGATATTTGTGATAGATTTCTATGTTCGAAAGAGTAGGAATTTATTAGACCTTGATTAATTTCCGCGAAGTCTGATAGGGGATAGAAATATACCCCTACGCTTCGTGTTATCCTTAAAAGTGTTCATAATTCGTTAATGTTTTTCTACATGTTTGGATTGGTCATAGAAATATAGACTCGTCTCTTGTAGGAAAATGTGTTTATGCATCGCTCAAAAGGGGACATAAATAAATATAAGAACACGGATTTTCAATGCTCATACCTTGTTATTAAATGTTTAAGTCAAATACATGGTTGACATGATTAATGTGGATTCATAATTCTAACAAATTCATCTCATCGTTTTTACAAATCAAATTTTCTTATTTTCTTTAGTTTAATTTTTAATTTGTTTTTCAAAATCAAGATTTCCAAATCCTAAATTTTCTTGTTCCGGTTAAGATTTGTAGTCTAAAATACGATTTAAATCAATCTCTGTGGGATCGATACTCGGACTTAAAATCCACTTTATTACTTGCGCGACCCGTGCACTTGCGGATCGTCATCAGATAGTTTCCAGGTGTTACAAATACATGGTAGTACTTGATATTGCCAATTCACAATTGCTAGGTTTTGAGATTTTGTGCATTAAATTCCAACTTTATGTTAATTATAAAGAATGGAACCACATTATGTTTCGAATTGAAGTGCCAACAGTTCATGGAATATGTATATGTAAAATGTAAAATATGTTTCAAGTTCAAGTGTCAACAGTAGCTGGTACATACATACGTAATGTAATATCACTCGAATCACTAATTTACGTGCATATGAAATGTAATAGATTATCATATAAATTTATTTTATAGCTCACACTATGAAGTCAAGAGCTAGATTTAGGCACATAATTGCAAATTTATTTTAACGACTTTTGTAGTTTCACTATGTCTAGTAATCACATAACCAAGTAAACATCTCTTATATAGTTGGTTGATTCACTTTACATAATCAAGCAATATTATGAATTAGAAGTAGAAATTACCAAGAGTTCTCAACCACATCAAACATTTCACAACACAAATACTGGAATTTGCGTGGATGAACTCACAGTTGTAAATTCGTTTGTCAAAATAATTAGACAATCCAACATATTAATGTTCATACAAATTTAATGAATATGTTTTAAAAAACTTATCAGGGATGGTGGAATAACCTTATCCGTAGTATACTATGTAACATAAGATAAAGTGGTGCACTCATGTATCAGAATATGGTATATATCTTTTTTTATTCATTGCATCACATACAATTTTATGCAACAATAGATGTTCTAGATATAACGGTAATCGGTTGTTTTTACACAAGTGATATATCTCCTCACACTAAAATAAGAGAAAATTTTACTGTAAACATCATTTCTTATGTGATAACTCTTGCTACACATATTTGTTTATACAAGAAAACCTAACATACGAATTTCAATATGAGAAATGAATATGAATAATGTAACAAAAGAAACTATAAGGTGAAAATAACATATTTTATGAAACATGAATTTGAAGATAAATCCCAAATTAATTCAATCAAATTATGGAATGTGACAATTAAATAAAAATCATAGATGTTGAAACAATACCATAGAATAAAATTCGTAACTTCAAGGAAATATGCATGGCGAGGAGCGGGAGAAAAAATAAATATAATAGGTTTTCTTGATTTTGTCACATTCATTATATTCTAGGAATTTTATATTCAACTTTCCATTACCATCTGAAGAAGAAATCCTAGAATTTTAATTTCTTTTTATTTTAATTGGATTCCATTGACTGAATTTTATATATGTGAATGTGATATTAAAAAAGATGAAAATCATTTTTAAAATTTATTTTATTGGTCTAAGTGTGGAAATATTTTAGTATTGGAAAGTCTCCTTTTTTCCTTGTTGTTAATGTCTATCAGTTACATAAATTAGAGAAATTATTGGAGTTAGTAATCTACTAATCTTGGTTTATTTTAGTATAATATCAAGTATTTAGAGTATATGAAACATCATGTAGTAAATTTGGAATTATTTTACTTTTGTTGGTTATATGTGATTTTTTCCCAAATAATTTTCACATGCTAAAAGCCCAATTAAACGGGTCACTCTCATTTTTCACGAAATGATTCTCCATGTTCCGTGGAAAATTATTGAATTTTAAATCCATCTTATGAAAAAAAGAAAATCCCCAATTCGTAATATCGGACGTTTTAACAGTCGGATGCAAGCAAGTAGATCCACCAGCAGACACAGAAAGCAAGCATAGCACTGTCACTTCTTGATCTATATCCCGGCTACACCCTAGTTCGATCCCATAACGGAAATGCCCAATTTTGCATAGATCATAATCGGAGCAGGTAAAAATGAATCTCCCTTAGGGCTTTCCAATTTTGATCGAAAATTTAGATCTCAGTGTTTTGTGTGAAGGAAAATAATTGGGAGAAATGTTGACCAAGTTTGAGACGAAAAGCAATAGAGTGAAGGGATTGAGTTTTCACAGCAAGAGGCCATGGATCTTGGCGAGTTTACACAGCGGTGTGATTCAGTTGTGGGATTATCGTATGGGCACTCTCATCGATCGATTTGACAAGCACGTTGGACCCGTCCGTGGAGTCCATTTTCATAAGTCCCAACCCCTCTTTGTATCTGGAGGTTTGATTTGTATCGAATTTATCGAATTTCGCAAATTTATTTTTTACACTTGGCTTGCTTGTGTTATTGTATGTTTTTGTTTAGGATGGTTTGCTAGTCTGGATCTGCTGGTTTTGGTTGGTAGTTGATGTTTGATCCTTGAACTTTGTGATCTCGATTCATATTAGATAGTGATGTCTGTTACTGTTTAGTATTTTGTGATCTATACTAGCTGTATTAAAATATTTTAATTTATTTCAAATTCTTCCGGTTTGTTTCATGTGTTTATAATCTACTTCATGGACCAAAAATGTGAGCATATAAACTGATTACCTTCTGGTTGGGTTGCAAGTATTATTTATTTTCGATTTACCAAGTGAATTGACAATGTGCATTTGGATTCCTTTTAAGCAATGAAGTTTTCCCCTATTATTTGGAACTTGGAAAGTGTGCTATTGTTATAGTATTATTACTGTGTAATTGAAGTTGGATAACCAATGTGTTATTGAACTATGAGATTTGGGGTCAAAGTGCACAATTTGATTTATGGTTCTTTAGTTGATTATGTGAAGTATGCCCTAAATGTAGATCATATAAATTTAAATCTGATGGTTTTCTAACTTATATAAATTTTGGGCTTTTTGTTGTAGTATTGGATCTAAGAATGGGTGATATGGGTTGGAATCTAGTTTATAGTGGAATTAATTATTCTTTTGTCTGGTTGCTATAGAATGCAGTGCTGGATTCAAACCTTATGAATGGATTTTCTTCTTCATCAGGCTGGAATGGAGAATCTAGACCCCTAAAACATTGATGAGTGCGTTGTTGTATGTATACAAAACTAGGCAAAATTTGATCTTTTTATATTACTTTGAACTGATGGAAGCTAAATCAAATTGAATCAGATGGTTTATTTAGTTTCTTCAACTTCCTCTTGATATAGAATTGAAATTGTCCTATTTTATAGTTGTTCTTTTCGTTTGTATAAAGAGTTTTTCGCTCATCAAACTGGATCAGCTATGTTCTGTGAGACGGCTTTTTTTTTTTCTTTAAAATAATCAAGTATACGTTTTCTGGTTTTGTGCTTATACTGGTTTTTACAGGAGATGATTATAAGATCATGGTTTGGAATTACAAGTTGCATAGTTGTTTGTTTACTCTACTTGGACATCTTGATTATATCCGAACTGTTCAATTTCACCATGAGTATCCCTGGATTGTTAGTGCTAGTGACGATCAGACAATCAGGATATGGAACTGGCAGTCACGCACTTGCATTTCTGTTCTGACGGGGCACAATCATTATGTGATGTGTGCCTCCTTTCATCCGAAAGAAGATTTGGTCGCTTCAGCCTCTTTGGATCAGACTGTTCGTGTTTGGGATATTGGTGCATTGAGGAAGAAAACTGTTTCTCCTGCTGATGACATACTGCGACTAAGTCAGATGAACACGGATTTCTTTGGTGGGGTTGATGCTGTCGTGAAGTATGTTCTAGAAGGACATGATCGAGGGGTTAACTGGGTTTCATTTCATCCAACACTTCCGTTGATAGTCTCTGGAGCAGATGACCGCCAAGTGAAAATTTGGCGCATGAATGGTATAAAGTATACACAGCTTGACCTTTGATTATGTTTGCCTCAAGGCACTTTCCTGCTTGATCTTATACTTTTTTTGCTCTCAAATCACTTTTTCTTTAGCAATATCATTTTTTCGAAAATGAGTCGTAGAAATAGGAAATAATAAAAGTGCTGTTATTTTTATGTAGTTAGGAGTTCCAGTGATAGCAAAACCCTATATTTTGACAGTTCTGCACTAAGTATCGATGGCAATTATCACTCCTTTATTTATGATCATTATAAAATCCATTCTCGTGGTTTTCCATAATGATATTGATCACCCAGGCCAGCATTTTCGGTCAAATGTCTTGTTGTTTGTTGTACTTTACAACCTTGTTTCTGTTATTCTATATTGTTCTTACAAGTTTAGCGTCGACTGATGTTTTCATGTGAGAATATTTATTCTTAAATTTAGTGCACTCATAATTTTTACATACAATTTAATGAGAAGATAGGATGATTAAAAGGAAACTTTTATAATTAGGTGATGTTCGCATGCGAGATTTCTTTCATTTTACCCCCCACACCCAAATCATACCGATAAGATTGTGAACTGTAGGGAGTTTCTTTTTAAATAATCTAACATGAAAACATTATAGGATATCAGTTTTAGAGAACTTCCAGTTTTGAATATTGAATTTTTCCTAATTGATTAATCTTTTCTCAGATACAAAGGCTTGGGAAGTGGACACTTTGACTGGGCACCTAAATAACGTGTCATGTGTTTTATTCCATGCAAGACAGGATATCATTGTGTCCAATTCAGAAGATAAAAGTATTCGAGTTTGGGATGCTACTAAAAGAACTGGTCTGCAAACTTTCCGCAGGGAGCATGACAGGTTCTGGATCCTTTCAGGTCATCCTGAGATGAATCTCCTAGCTGCTGGTCACGACAGTGGCATGATAGTGTTCAAGTTGGAGAGAGAGCGTCCTGCTTTCTCTGTTAGTGGCGATTCTCTATTTTATATCAAGGACCGGTTTCTGCGTGTTTACGAGTATTCAATTCAGAAAGACACTCAGTTGATACCAATTCGTCGGTCTGGTTCTAATAGTTTGAATCAAGGGCCTCGAACTCTTTCATACAGCCCCACTGAGAATGCTGTTTTGGTCTGCTCAGACATGGATGGGGGATCATATGAACTCTATATTGTGCCCAAAGATAGCTATGGTAGAGTTGATACAATTCAAGAGGCAAAAAGAGGCAGTGGGGCATCAGCTCTGTTTGTTGCTCGAAATAGGTTTGCTGTACTCGAGAGGAGTAGCAACCAAGTCTTAGTTAAGAACCTGAAAAATGAGATTGTCAAGAAGAGTGCTCTTCCTCTTGCTACTGATGCGATATTTTATGCAGGCACTGGAAACTTGCTATGTAGGGCTGAGGACAGAATTGTCCTTTTTGACCTCCAACAGCGTATTGTTCTTGGGGATCTTCAAGCTTCTTTCGTCAGGTATGTTGTCTGGTCACAGGACATGGAGAGTGTTGCTTTGCTTAGTAAACATTCGATAGTCATTGCTGACAAGAAGCTTGCGCACTGCTGCACCCTTCACGAGACAATTCGCGTCAAGAGTGGAGCATGGGACGACAATGGCGTTTTCATTTATACAACACTGACACACATTAAATACTGTCTTCCAAATGGAGACAGTGGAGTTATCAAGACGATGGATGTCCCAGTGTACATCACAAAAATCTATGGCAACACGATATTTTGCTTGGACCGAGATGGAAAAAATCGTCCCATCATTATCGATTCAACTGAATATGTTTTCAAGCTATCCCTGCTGAGGAAGAGATATGACCAGGTTATGAACATGATTAGGAATTCAGAACTCTGTGGGAACGCTATGATTGCTTATCTGCAGCAGAAGGGCTTCCCACAAGTTGCCCTTTATTTTGTGAAGGATGACAAGACTCGCTTCAGCTTGGCACTTGAAAGTGGGAACATTGAGACAGCACTTGAATCTGCTAAAAAGATTGATGAGAAAGATCACTGGTATAGATTAGGGGTTGAGGCGCTTCGTCAGGGTAATACTGGGATTGTTGAGTATGCTTACCAGAGAACCAAGAACTTCGAGAGGCTATCCTTCCATTATCTGATAACTGGAAATTTGGACAAATTGTCGAAAATGATGAAAATTGCAGAGGTGAAAAATGATGTGATGGGCCAGTTCCATGACGCTTTGTACCTTGGCGATGTCCGTGAGCGTGTTAAGATGTTGGAGAATGCCGGTCATTTGCCCCTTGCATACATCACAGCCTCAGTCCATGGGCTCCTAGATACTGCTAAGCTTCTAGTGGCTGAACTGGGGGATAATGTTCCTTCTTTGCCCCAGGGGAGGAAAGCTTCCCTTTTGATGCCTCCAAGTCCTGTTTTGTGTGGTGGAGACTGGCCTTTGTTGATGGTCACTAAAGGGATTTTCGAGGGTGGTCTTGACGAAACAGGCAGAGATGCACACGAGGATTATGAAGAGGCTGCAGATGCCGACTGGGGTGAGGCTTTGGATATTGGTGAGGTCGAGAACTTGCAGAATGGAGATATTAGTATGGTACTGGAGGAAGAGAATGTGCAGGAAGAAAACGAGGAGGGAGGATGGGATCTGGAGGATCTGGATTTGCCTCCTGAAACACCAAAGACTGCTACAACTGCTCGTTCTTCTGTATTTGTCACTCCCACTCCGGGAATGCCAGTAAGTCAGATTTGGCTGCAGAAATCGTCACTTGCTGCTGAGCATGCAGCTGCTGGCAACTTTGACACAGCAATGCGATTATTGAGCAGACAATTAGGGATAAGAAACTTCACTCCTTTGAAGTCATTATTTCTTGATGTTCACATGGGCAGTCACACTTATTTGCGTGCCTTTTCATCAGCTCCGGTGATCTCTGTGGCAGTTGAGAGGGGTTGGAGCGAGTCAGCAAGTCCCAATGTGCGGGGCCCACCTGCAGTTGTGTTTAGTTTTTCTCAATTGGAAGAGAAGCTCAAGGCCGGTTACAAGGCAACAACTTCTGGGAAATTTTCTGAAGCACTTCGACATTTCCTGGCTATTCTTCACACGGTTCCCCTGATCGTGGTTGAAACAAGAAGGGAAGTGGATGAAGTTAAGGAGTTGATTATAATTGTTAAGGAGTATGTTCTGGGTTTGCAGATGGAACTAAAGAGGAGGGAACTGAAGGACAAACCAGTTCGTCAACAGGAACTGGCTGCATATTTTACTCACTGTAAACTGCAGATTCCACACTTGAGGCTAGCATTGTTGAATGCAATGACTGTTTGCTACAAGGCACAGAATCTAAGCACTGCAGCCACCTTTGCTAGGCGACTTCTGGAAACCAATCCAACGGCTGAAAACCAAGCGAAATTGGCCCGCCAAATTCTACAGGCAGCCGAGAAAAATATGAGGGATGCTACCCAACTGAATTATGACTTCAGAAATCCTTTCGTGGTGTGTGGAGCCACCTATGTCCCAATATACCGGGGCCAAAAGGATGTAACATGCCCATATTGCAGTTCTCATTTTGTTCCATCCCAACAAGGGCAGCTGTGCACTGTTTGTGACCTTGCAGGGGTAGGATCTGATGCATCTGGCTTACTGTGTTCTCCTACACAGATTAGATGATTTAGTTAGCGACATTCTTATGATGACTTGTTCGTTGTTGGGGTTTATATTGAGTTCATGGGCGAGTGCCAGGCTGCCTGCTCGATAGACAAACAGATAGGAGCATTAGAAGACACAAGATTTTCAATTGTTGGATTATATTTTCTGCTCTTGCTATCTGTTTTTCATCCTGTTTTGACAAATACAGTTTCGTTGTAATAAAATATATGTAAGAATTTTTAGTTCTTGCCATTCTTATGACTTTTGGAAATTGTCTACCGCTTTAAAATTTTAAATATCAAACTTCGTTGCCTGTTTTTATCGGGTGGATGGATTGAATTTAATTTTGCAGTTGTTAGATATTTTTCCCGTCCGATTTTTGCTCCCCCCGCCCCCCTCTCCCTTTTTTTCTCATTCAATTTTAATGCGAGGTTGAGATTAAAAAAGTATTACTTTTAAGTTAAGTAGTTGTAGTTCGTTTGACACCAAATCAAGAGCATACCTGAAGAAATTGAAAGGTGGTAGCAAAACTGCTTTTATTATTACTAGTTGTCTACCCGTGCGATGCACGGAATATATAATTTTTAAATCATAATTTTGAAAATATCTTAATTCAATCACATCAAATAAAAAACATAATTTTAATAAAACTTCAATAAAAAAATGTTATTCAATTTGAAACTTTAAAAAAAACAAAAATATTCAAAATAAAAAATGATAAATGTACACTAAGTATAACGCGTCACTCAGAATTTCACACTCATTTAAATTTTTTATATAATTTTTTTTTTTTTTTTACTTTTGATTACGTTTTTCTCTAAAATTTGCTCACCTCATCACATATTTTCCTTTTAATATATTATAATTTTTTATTAACTATATTTTTTAATATGTTGCTTACATATTTTTTATTTGAAATCCAATATATTAATTAATATATTTTATTTTTCCCTGTATTTTAAACATGCCAATTTTTGTCAAAATGGTGAAATGATAAAATCTCGATTTGGTAATAATGTTTAATTTATAAACTTGTTTATTTATAATTTTGAAGTAAAAAGTAGTGGCTGAAAATTGGTAGTGAAAATACGTGTGGTTAAAAGGTTGATAGAGAATAATTAATTATTTTTGTAACATACGTATTGAAGAACCTACTCATTTATTGACATATTAGGAAGTAAAATTTCAATAATTCTATTTTTTTATTTTCAAAATATATTAATTCAATTTTTTTCATTTCTAACTTAACAAATTTATAAAGCATATATTTATTTATTTTAAAATATATTAATCCAAATTTTTCATTTTCAATGTAACACATTTACATAGATATGATATGACATTTATTTATATTCAAATATATTAATCCAATTTTTTCATTTCCTATATAACACATGTTATTGAATTTGAAACTTTAAAAAAAAGAAAATCTAATCAAAATAAAAAATTATGCATATACACTCACTATAGCACGTCACTCAAAGTTTGACATGTAATTAAATTTTTTATATAAAGTTTCTTTTGACTTTTATTTACGTTTTTCTTTAAAAATTTACCCGCCTTATCACCTATTTTCCTTTTAATATGTTAATTTTTAATTAACTTTATTTTTAATATGGTGCTTACATATATTTTATTCGAAATCCAATATATTAATTAATATATTTTATTTTTCTTTATTTTTTAAACATATCAATTTTTGTCAAAATGATTAAATGATTAAATTTTCTACCAATTTATCATTGTTGGTAAAAAGGTGATAGCAAATAATTAATTATTTTTATAATATACTTATTGAAGAACCTACTCATTTATTGACATATTATGAAGTAAAATTTAAATGATTTTATATAATAATTTTCAAAATATATTAATTCAAAATTTTTATTTCTAACTTAACAAATTTATATAGCATGTATTTATTTATTTATTTTCAAATATATTAATCCAAAATTTTCATTTTCAATGTAACACATTTACATAGATATGACATTTATTTATGTTCAAATATATTAATACAATTTTTTTTCATTTTCTACGTAACACATTTACATAGATATCACATTTATTTACCTTCAAATATATTAATCCAATTTTTCCATTTCCTACATAACACATTTACATAGATATCACATTATTTATGTTCAAATATATTAATCTAATTTTTTTTATATTTTCAATGTAACACACTTATACATAGTACATTTATTACAACTCTTACTAAATATGTAATAAGTAATAATAATAATAATTTTTCTTACAAAAATCTTTATCTTTTATTTATTTATTTATTTATTATATATAAAAGTAGAAGTGAGGAGAGATAGTCATTAAATGCAATTTTCCCTCCAAAATGACTCTCTCTCCTCACTTCTACTTTTATATATATAAAGATTACTACTAATAGTAGTAATCGTACCCGTACGATGCACGGAAGATATAATTGACAAATTATTTATTGAATAAATTGTAAAAGTAAAATGTCCGAAATAAATTGTGCATTCATATATAATGAAAAATACTCAAAAAAGTAAAATATAAAATTACGATTTGCATATTTCTTTTAACAAGTAATTGTTCATTCTCTAGTTTTCTTAATCTATTTAGGCAAAGTAAGATATGACCATATGACTTATTTTGAACTTTACAATTTTGATTTGATGACTGAAATTGAGCTTACGATTTTTTGATTTCTAAAAGTTGAAATTTTTATAATTTTCAAATCGTAAAATGAAATAAAGAGGTAATAGACATTTATAGAATTAATTTATCGACTCTCTGAATAGCACTGTAAGAATATGTACTATCTTAATGCAATAATAATTTATATTTAAATATATTAAATAAATATTTCATTACATTACATTACATGCAAAAAAAAAATACATTACGAACAAAAATTACCAAACATTTTTAAAAAATAAAAAATTGCTCAAACTTAAATTAAAAGTTGTAATTTGTTAAACTTACACGTGAAAAACTTATAAGCAGCCCCATATTTAAATGAATGTAACAAATAAATTATACGAAATACAAATTTTAATTAAATTTTATTGAATGAATATTATAAATATAATTAGCTTAATATACAAAAAATAATCTATACATCTCAATTTATATATGGGGTTTAATCCACAAGATATATGACTTTATCACTTATTCGTATAGAATTGATTATCTGAAAATAATTTTTTCAATGTTTATTCTCAACCACACATTCTTTAAAACTCATTTTCCACAATTGCAAGTACTATTTTTGTGCATGCTAAATAAACGTATTGACCATATTCTATTTTTAAATAGAATGATTTTGTTAACAACTTATATTTTACAACTTGAACCGGTGAGTTTATCGAAACCTAAAGTTGTAGAAAATTAAATGATTTTACTGAATTTATTTAGAAAGTTCGAATATCTATTATTTCTTTCAATTTGATAAGAAAAAGATTCAAAATTAATAATTTAGGTCAGATTGAATTTAGGTAAGAAATGATAGGTATCATTTTAGGACTTAAAGGAGATAAATTAAAAAGATTGAATGTTAGAAAAAGTAAAAAGTATAAGTAAAACTTTTACATTTAGTATTTAAAACGATTTTACGAATGCTATGTTTAGAGTTTTACTCCCATTTCTTAGTTGGTATTAAACTTCTCGTTGAAATCTTTGATTTGAAACCCATATTGCATATTTTTCTACTTCAAAATAATGCAATAATTATAAAAGAAAAAAAAATCTATAATGTGACGTTTTATAGATATTTTTTTCACAAATCCATAAATCATCTATTACATGCATTAATTGAACTTTCCTAATTCGTGTATTAAAATAAATTGATAAAAATAAGAAATTTCCTAAAATGACTGATGAAAAGGGCGGGAAACTATGTGCGTAAAATGGTGATCGTCATCCTATTATTATTATTATTATTATTATTATTATTATTATTATTATTATTATTATTATTATTATTATTATGTGTGACATGTTATTTTCACCACCCAATGAATGTGTGACATGTCACAATGTCACTTAAAACTGTCCTTAAAAATGTCTCCCTAGAATTATTCAAAAATTTATAGTAAATATTGTCTTGTTAAAACATTGTCAAGAAAATTCATTGGGGACAAAACTTGAGCAAAAGAAAAAGAGTATTGTTGCTCCCCTGATTTAAATAAATAAAATCCTTGCATCGAGTCATCCATGCCTTGTACGTCAATGTTTTCAATATCTTAATCTTTTGAAGTATGTTTTATGTATTCTTTTCATAGTCTTCAAACAATTTCATCTTCATAACAAATATTTATTAACAATTGAAGAAGGTAGTAATATGATAATTCGAAAAAACTGATTTTATAGTTCTCTTCGGGAGTGTCGTATATAATTTGTACCATATAACTAGAGATATGACACATAATATATTTTCTATGCACAAATTTGCGTAAGCAGTCTGAGATAACTTTATTAGGAAAATCCGACAGTTTATTTATTTGCATAAATTCTTTTGATTTATTAAGGTAAGCTACATTTTTTGAAAGTTGTTAAATTCTAAATTCTCCATGATGTCGATATATTGTTACTTTTAATGTCTTACTTTGAAATTGTATAGGCTAGTTCATGTCAATTGGATCTATGTTGGAATGGTGATGTAAACTGCCAAGTGAATTTGAGTAAATTAAAGTATTAAAGTTTTCAATTCTAGTTTTAATTATTATTCAAGACATGTTTATGTTATTAAGTTAAGTTATCATGGATTTATTGAGATAATATTTTGATTTTATATTTGACAAATTTATGAATACCATCTTTATCTTTATTCTTTATATTCTTTACAAGAGAAAATTGCAGTCACGGTCCCAGATTTTTCTTTCTTTTTGGGACTTTATCCAAACCTTCACTTTGTGCCACATACAGTCTCAAACCTTTAAAATACTCGTACCAGAAGGACAAAGGACAAATGGATGGTTTCCATCTAGATTGCTGTTAGTTGACCATTAAAATTTATTTAGACCAAATATAAGAGGGACAAAATGGTAACTATATTATTTTAATATGTTATAAAATTAAAAAAAGAAAAATGAATAGAAATAGAAACAGTGTTCATCTTCTTCCTCCAAACAACCCCTACCCCGTTGGCCAAAATCCCTAAACCTGACACTGCCACCGACAACCATTGATCGCACAGTCGCCGCCACCCACCGACCCTAACAAAAAATCCCATAGGAAAATCAATCAACATTTTGAGCATCAACTAGTCTAGGTTTTAATTCCAGTTGGAGCTTCTCTTTGGACGGGGGTCGTGGCTGAGACAAGTAGGGTCGGGTCGTAAGATTGTGAAAGTTAATCGCAATAAGCACAGGAATAAATGAAGATAAGTTGTTCAAGAAGATCCCTCTGAGCATTGAAAAAGGTGTATTTTTTTAATGTTCCAGGTGCATCTCTGTGGTGGAAGCTCAATAGACCACCACAGCTTATTCGGGTCATGGGTCTATTGGACCAGTTATTGGGGTTCTAGTAGTGGTAGCAATACTGGGTACCATTGTTGTGATGATTTACGGTTTTGTTTGGGCAGGAGAATAATGGTTCATTGTCGTTACGATTTTGAAGAATTGACCGAGGATAAATGCACTTCTTGCATTGATGGCTGGGTTTATCCACCTCAGTCACCTCCCTCAATGGCGGTGTACAGTGTCAGCAGCTCATCCATTGAAGCTACTTGTCGACGGTTCCCCAAGAAGAAACACATACACATGAAGAAAATAAAGTCCAGTGGAGATCTGGTGGCAGTTGGCGGTGGAGATCCAATGTCAAGAAGAAGCACATACACATGAAGAAAATAAAGTCCAATGGAGATCTGGTGGCAGTAGGCGATGGCAGTTGGCGCCTGGCGGTGGAGATCCAATGGCGGTTGGCGGAGGTCCCATCAGTGAAGAAGATGAATAGTTCTAGTATTTTCATTTTCATTTCCTTTTTATTTTGTTTTAGTTATTTTAGTTGTTTTATAAGTTTAAATAAATGGCAAAGTTAGCCTTTTATCCTTTTAAATTGGTCAAAATTGATCATAAGTTATTGGTCAACTAATAGTCAAATTGGATGGTTTCCATCGGTTTGGACCCCGGGTGCATATTTTTGATAGGTTCAACTGTAGATGGCACAAAATGAAGGTTTGGGTAAAGTCTGAGAAAAAATGAAAGGTTTGGGACTGATTCTGCAATTTCCATCTTTATATAATGTATAAAGGGAAGACACTTCTCAAAAATAGGTTTTGAAACTTTCCTCGCTTAAACCGTCTTTTTTTAAAATGGAAATATTTCAATGAATTAGAAAACTTTTGATAATTAAACTATTATTTTGAAATCGAAAAATATGCAATATGTGTATCAAATTGAAGATCTCAATGAGAGCTTTAATATGAACTCACAGGTGAAAGCCAACTATAAATATGGCATCCCTAAAATCACATCAAATATTAAAGGTAAAAGTTTTATTTTATATCTTTTACTTTTTCTCAATGTCCCACTATTTCAGAATTATTTTATTTAAGTCCTACAATGATATTTATAATTTTTAACCAAATTTAATTTGCTCTTATATAATTAATTTTAATTCAAGTTGATTTTCTTATCAAACTAAAAGAAATAAAAAAATTCAAAACTTTTTGAGTAAATTCAATTAAGTTCAAATAATATTTGCAACTTCATACGGACTCAATTCATTTGTCATTTTAAAATTAGTTTTATTTATTTATGTTTAATAATATAGATTTAAATAATCAAAATATGCAAAATCTATGTTACAGACTTTAACAATTAGTTTAACTATTTTTATCAAAATAAAAACAAAAGTATGTCAGCAAACTCATTCTATTTCAAAATAGGATGTTGATCAAACATGTTTATTTAAAACTTAAAAAAATAGTTTTTCACGATAATATGACCCTTTGACTAATATGTGGAAATTTTAATATTTTGATAGTTCGTATTTATGATTTTTAAAATTTTTATTTTAATTTATGTCATTTATCGTAGTTTCACGTTGTAAATCGGTTTATACGGAACTTAACTATTTGATTTTCATTTTTGAGAATTGATTTTGTGAAAAAATAATTTTTTTAGAATATGTAGTTAAAAGTAGTATGAAAAATTGTGATTTTTTTTTTTTTTTTTTGCCGGCTTAATACTAATTATACTACATCTTCTAATTATTTATCTTAAATACTATATAAAACATATAATAATATCATATATACTACATCCTAATTACTCCTCCAGCATTTGTAACCTAATTTAGAAAACCAAAGCATAAATTCTACTTAGTTAATTACAACCCCATAAAATTAGCACATTCTAATACCAAATTGGGGAAAGAAGACCAGCATTTGAAAGATTACCTAAATATAGATCAATGTAATTTTGAAGAATGAAAAATTGTAACATGTGAAATCGCAACTTTTTCAAGGATTCTGCAACATTTCAAGTTCAAAAATATTCTTTCCCTAGTCACAGCTTCCAAGAGCCATCATCCCCTATAATGGCCAAATCACTATCTCTTTAGAGGGTATCTTCGCTTTCATGTGTTTAGGCCAGCCAATATTACATTTGGCTCACAAATATCTCCCAAATATCATATCCCTCCATCAAAATTATTGAAAATGGTGATGATATAATCATGTTGATATTAACGAAGATATAATATTGTAAGAATATGATGATCGAAATTTGTGTCCATTCTATCAGTCATCTAGAATATTTTCGGGTGCCTTAGATCTTAAATCTTGTATCTGATTATTTAGTATTTGATAAATAGTAAATAACTTAAAATTTATCAACGTTGATAGAATGCAAGAAGACAAATTATATAAGAAGAAAACATGTATCTTCTTCATATGAAGCAATCGTCTGTGTAGTTGTTATCTATATAACGAATTATATATATATAACAACAAAATTTATTTACTACACCACATTATAATCACACCACAATTAAAATAAATTTTTAATAAATACACCACAATAAATTTACAATAATACTCCTAATCTAAAAACTTTAAAAAATACATTATTGTGGTATATTCATCATCATCCCAATATTACTCCTCTTTCGTTTTTTAATCATTTCCACCCTACTTTCTTCCACGGATTACAAGAGATATACAAGGAGTACATAGAGAACGGACTCAATGAATGCATTGGTTTTTCAACTCTATGCATAGGTGTTAAACCAACTAGATATTTCAGAAGATTTGTCTTTTATCAATTTAATTAAAATACTAAACTAAATTGTTCTTCAGTAATATTAGAATTCATGTAAAAATAAACTATTATTGACTGAGTGATCTTGCCAGCCCATGAAATACACACCATTTGGGAATTGGAAAAGTTAGGTGGGCAAAATGTATTTTTCTAACCGAAATTTTGATAATTGATAGCAAGAAATCTTTCGCTAACCTGAACTTAAACTTGTGTTAATGGCTACAAGATGTTATTATTTGAAAAATATAAAATTATTGTATCAACGTCCATTCTAATTAACTTGATATTGAAAAGCAAAAATATAAATAATAAGAAGAATAAGATGATTTAGAAAAATAAAGAGAAGGGAAAGATTATTTGAGAGTTGTGGTGTACATAAAAATTAGTGAGAGAAAATTAAAAGGCGATTTATGTAATTTTACTTATGTTTATTTTTGTAAATAAAGAAAATACTTAAAATTATGGTGTGAAAAATAATTTTTGTGGTGTTAATATAGCCACGCTATATATATATATATATATATATATATATATAAAGTAAAAGAGTATAGAACAAAATAGTCTGAAATTTACTTCTTATCAGAGCATTGATTCTCAGAATACTCATCTCATTTGCCATCAAAAATTCTGAAAGAAATCTTGTTGGCAGAGCCTGTTTGGCTTAAATAAGATCCTAGATGAGCATGAATCCATCTATATGTAAATAAGGGTTTCCTTCGGCAATAGCAGATCAACAATTTCAATACTGGGCATTGAGAGAAGGTTGATATACTCGACCTATTTAACGAGGATTCTTGGACACGCAACAATGCACTGTGCATGCATCTCGTGATTTATGCCCTGAAGTTTGGGTTTGATATTCTTTTGCTATGAGTTCCACGGATTTGACCTCGTTCCATAATTTCCATTACTGAGAGAAAGTATATGTAATGCGGTCCATTAAACACAAAAGGAGAACTTAAAATCTTGGGTGACTTAAAGTATTTGATAGTGCTTACATATCTAGAAAGGGTTAAGGATAGCTCTTCATTGTAGAAGCTCGTGTTTTTTCTCCTACAACTCCAAAACTGAAAACATCGAATTTTTCTAAAAATCTGTTGCTTAATGCATATTCTGGGGCCATGTATCCACTGGAGCGTGATAATGCAATAATGTCATAAACAAATACTAAGATTAAGATATTGCGAATGGAGCAATTCAAGATATGCTTACTAATTCTACAACTCTACAAATCTTGATCGCCTTTAGATATCTGTGCCATTCCAAAGTCTAAATTTTTGGGTTCCATTTCTCATCAAGCAATATGTTACTTGGATTAAACTCTCGATGGATTATCCTCAACTAGATCTATGTAGACAAAGGAGACCTCGACCAATTCCTTCAATAATATTGAATATTTTCCTCCAAGCTAGAATCGTTTGTGATTGATCTATGCATACAATCGATATCAGGATGGTTTAAAAATATACATCTTATTATGTCGAAATGAAATTTTTACGTGGAAAATATAAACAAAATAGAGGAAAACTCATCGATGAGAAAGACGTCGAAGCTTCTATTTTGCAGATATTCATAGATCAACATTTTATCACATCTTTCCACCCAACATCCCAATTGTCAAACAAGGTTTCGATAGAGATCACTGCAACCTCATTCATAAATTCTTCTATTCCTTGTCATGATACAACACTATCTTTCTTAACCATAAAATGGGAGATGGGGGTGGCACCATGGCGTGTTCTTATTGACCCAAGAATGACTGGGTTCTTCAATATTATACTAGAATAATCTGTATAATTTGTTTGTGTCGTAATTGATAAATGATAGGAGAGAGCTTGTTAATTGATAGGAGAGATGTGTTTGTTAATTGATTTAATTTAGGAGTGGTGTGATTTTACATTTATCAAATTTACTTTAATAATCCAGTATTATCGGAAATAAAAAAAAGGTTAATATAAGATTAAAATTATTTATTTAATTAGGTTATGTGGTGTAATTCCCTCTTTTCTACTTTCCCATTTATTGGCCTAAAAACACTCAAAACTCTTTTTTGGCATTTTGGTTTTTAGTGTAAATTTTTATATTTATTTTTTTAAAAACTCATTTTTAAAAATGGGAAAGTGAAAGTATTCGAAAATTGAAAACTCAAAATGACCTAAGACAGCAAAGAGAATAGGATCTTATCAATCAGGTAAACTATTTTGATAATGCCAATACCAAACACCTTATTGAGATAATTTGTTCTATCTATCTACATCTACATCTACATCTACATCTATATCTACAATCTATATCTTGTTGAGATATTTTTTATATAGTTACACCAAAGGAATGTATGAAATACTTGCCAACAAATGGACGGAATAACGACACGAAAACCAAGAAGAAAGAAGAAAGGACAAAGTCGAGGCAAGAGTTTGACTCTTTGTCCTTAAGTCGAATTTTCCCCGCAAAGGTGCCAACGGGTTATGGCAATCGACTCCCAAGATACAACGAATTCAACCTGTGTTTGTAGCACTCCAAAATACAAGTACAACGAACCAAAAATTTGGCTTATGTGCTCCAAAAATGAAATGAACAAGAAAAATCAAATAATGCAACAAAATATGCAAGAATTTGATTTAGGAAGAGAGAATAGAGTGATAGTGATATTGTGGAAGAAATGGTGGGAGCTAAACTATGCAACATTTCCAAATCATGCAACTCTTCAAAAAGACACATTTTCTCGGACAACCGTGCGACCGCACGCTTATAAGCCCTGTGGCCGCACGGCTTTACGCCAACAGAATTTTAATTCTTTTGACGTGTGATCGCACGGTATTAAAACCGTGCGATCGCATGGGCAAAATTTGACCATATTTTTGTAATTTTTCGTAATTTCTCATTCATCCGATATTGATTTCGAAATGCCAAATATACCCTTTAATGCATGCAGAGAAATCTAAATTCTCTTTTGGGGGCGTTTCCCCCTAGCCGCCATGGGGGTGCTGCCCCCTCGACCCCGACGACTTGACCTGGTAGGTCGATTCCCGTTTGTACTCCCCGAAGCGGCGAAGTGGCAAATAAATTTGCCTAAACGGATTGAGCAGAGTTTTGAGTATTTGGCCGAAGTCGACACTTTAGTCAGTTTTCGATACTTAACCAATATCCAACATATCTATCTTATACTATTATACATCTACAATCTACATCTACGATCTATCTACAATATTTTAAAAAAATGGATGAAGGAAAATCTTTTAAATACCCTTTTTACCCTCATATAAATAACTATATACCTACTATATCCTTACCATAATTTAATGACATTTAAATAATTAATTACATTAATTTGTTATTTAAAATTTTACATTGTTATAATATAATTTCATGTTTTATAATCTTTCATTTATTTAGTTTTATAAATATACTATCAACATTTTCCAATGGTATAATTTCATATTATTATTCTCGTATTATTATATATAGAGGCTATTATATATATATAATAATTGGTCTCAAATAGGGGCTATTATATGCAACTTCTTCTGATTATGTGATACAACATGAAAATTTTCAACAAAAAACAAGTATGTTATCTACCTCAATGACAAAATAATTGAGTTATTTCATGGAGGTGTAGAAATTGCAGCTTAGATGAAACAATAGATTTATCTATTGCTGGAAAATAAGTTTTCGTCCACGTATTCTATTAACTCTAGCAAAGATTAATTATATTCATTGAGAGTCAAAATGAACAATTTTCAATATGTCAATACTTTTGCAACAATCATTAATAAAACTTAAAAATAAACAATGCATAGTGTTGGAAAAAAAAAATTCTAGAACTTGTATTCTTTAATGGACAGCTATATGTTACACTTTCTTGCGAAGTTTCAATATAAACTGTAAATCAGAAATAAAGGTAAGAAAAATGTATGAAAAGTTAGCGAAAATATTGTATACCAAAAAATATTATTGTAATCAAAACAAAACATTACATTTCTCTTTATTCAATCTTTTTACATTATATACATAATTTCATTAAAAAAATTACTCATATATAACATGTAACAATTTAAATTTTTTCTTTTAATAATATCTATTACCTCAACTAGTCTAAAAATAGTATTTGTTCTTAAAAAACATCACGCATTAAATTTATCATATACTTAAAACGTACAACACACGTATTTACTACTAGTACAATATAAAAATACGGTGTAAACATACCAATTTTGGAAATTTTCTAAAAGATTAGTTCAAATTATCAAAATGAAAAAGAATTTACATTAAATAACTACAACTATAGCTTAAATCAAAATTTAAACTACACAATTTTTCAAATAATTTTTTTACTATACACGTTTTCTCTCTTCAATTTTTAACAACATATTTTATCTAAAAAACATAATTAATCAATTTAAATTGATTTAAAAAACCGGTGAACAGTTGTTACATATCATAAGTTTTGATTGCTCATTTTTATTTATAAATAATGAATTTGTGTTTTTTAAGGTAAAACTTATATAGTTAAAAAATTATTTGAAAAATTTATATAATTTAAAGTGATTTAAAAAATTGTGTTATATGTAAACAGATTTACCCAAACACACACACACAACTAGTACGTACGGGCAAAATTGGACCGTTAAAGGGCCATTTCGAAATTTTAACATGTATTCGATGTCGTTGGTCTTCCAAGTGTAATATTAAAAGGTACGCATTGAATTGAAACTTCACCATATGGTCGGTCACTTGGGAATAAAGAAAATGAAAGAATTGCATATAAAAAGCTCAAGACTCTGAACGCGGAATCACTTTTCCAATTTCCCTCCGATCAGTCAAATTATATCGGAGAGGATTCAAATCCAAGCGCATTTCGTGATTAATATAGGTTTCTATTCTTTTTAATTTAAATTTGTTGAAATTGAGTGATCATTGTTAAGAATTGCGGTCGAAGGGTTGTTGGCCGACGATGGATCTGCTACGATCGGAGCCGATGCAGTTGGTACAGCTGATTATTCCATTTGAATCAGCGCATCGAACGATATCCTATCTCGGTGATCTCGGCCTCTTTCAATTCAATGACGTATGCTATAAATTTTGATATCTGAATCTCTATATAAGCAATTCTTCGTATAAAGCAATAAATTCATAGTGTATACACAAAAAACCTATTAAGTTCATTTGGAAATGTTATTCTTAAGAATTTCGAGATTTCTGTTGTTCAATTTTGCTTTTACTGAGAGCTCATTGTTGCTGATTCCCTGATGTCTGTCGGCCTTCGGAGGATTGAAAACCCCTTTTTTTTTTTGGCATTTCATATGACATATTCTATGTATCATGTCAGTTCAATTTGATCAGATCTTTGTTTAAATTTTGAGAAATTTTCTGGGAATTGAAGGTTTTCAAATGCAGAAAGTGTATTAATTAATTTAAGTTGCAACCTGTTGATTATCAGATTATTAAAAATAATTAGTAGGTTAATATATGTGTGTGTGTGCGCGCGAGCGAGCGAGCGCCCGCCTAAGTTTTGAAGGTATATGATTTTTCTAGGCACAAGACTTAAATAGGGACGGTTATAGACTAAGCAAGATTGTCTTGATTTATTATTTGGGGACATTTTTATGTGCTAACCTTGTGTCAATAATTCAATTAATTTTTTCTAAAAGTTTTACCATTGTTATTTCTTCTGCTGTTTTTCTTTGCATTGTTGGTCAACACGTGATGAATCGATGCATTTTTCATTATTTTCCTGTCCTTGTTTTATAGTGTTCTGTAACATATATGATGGTTATTGACAGTGTTCTTGTTTAGTTCCACGCTCAGGATTAGTTGTTGCACTGACTGTGAATTTGTTCATTTACAAGTGCCCTATACATGTGATGCTCAACTTTTGTATATTAACTTATTTCTTTCTTTGCCAGCTAAATGCAGAAAAGAGCCCATTCCAGAGAACATATGCTGCACAGGTTTTTTTTTTTAAAATCTTTCTCTTGGTGCATTATAATGGTAAATTCTTCGAAAACTGTAATTTTTGTAGAATTAATGATATTTTCATTTTCATGTGTCAGTAAACTGTTCATATTGCTTTGAATGTAATGGAGTCTCGGCGGAATGTTTTATTGAGTTTCTTGCTTCCCCACAACCTTATGTACTAGTAACTTTCCCTATTTAAACTCCAATGCTAGACAAATTGTAGTAGCCTAGTAGGAACACATGTAGTGTCTTTCATTGCCGAAATTTGGCTTTTTGTAGAAGATACAGTCATTAATAGACTCGGTTGATCATGCATGGTGTAATCCCATCACTGACCCTAACATAGATCCATCTCATTCCAAAAGCATAATGGTGTTAGTTTATGAGCTCTGAATTTAAGATTTTTCTTTCTGAAAAGCTTCATATGGATACTCGTTGGATGTGCAAGAATCTTCTAAGGAAGCTTCTTGTACTGCATGTTCTTCTTAACTGAAACCTGGCCCTGGGAGTTAAATCCTGCTACGTTTCTAGTGTAATTTTGTAATAATGTCCTCATGCTTGGAGTCAAGTACAAGCCTTTAAACTACAGTTGATTGCTTCCCATGTGGTCTTTCCAGAACAAAAATGTATGAATCCTCGTAATTTTCTTTCAACAGCTGATAAACTTCCCATTCTAGTATCTTCTAGCTGATCCTGACATTGTTTTGATAAAAAGACTGACAAAGATCACTGTCTTCAAAGTCCTAAGAAACAAAGAATCTTTCTTGCCAAATCCAAACCTTTTATCTCAAGATTTTCCAATGTCTCTAGTTTTTGAACATTCACCAATTCTGATTAACACCTTGCCATAATACATGCTACTTTCCAATGACATGTTCTAATTGTACTTGTTAACAAGAAAAATAATTCACATTACTCTGTGTAGATCAAAAGATGTGGGGAGATGGCACGCAAGTTACGTTTTTTCCGCGATCAAATGATAAAGGCAGGTTTATTGCCCTCATCACGGTCTTCAGAAGGCCACTATGACAATTTGGACGAATTAGAGGTTGTCTCAATTTTTTGCTTTCAAATTTTTTCATAGTATGTGAGTTCTCGTGTACAATACATATGTTTCTGTAACCGTGTGAGTATGTTCCTATTATTTATATCACACATTCTTGTAAGTTTGCTGTTCTTTTAGTTGTGTATTCTTTTGGTTTTGTTAAGAGTGTTTCACAACAATTATGCATATGGGCAGGTGAAACTTGGAGAACTTGAAGTAGATCTGGTTGAGATGAATGCAAACACTGAAAAGCTGCAACGTTCGTATAATGAACTTTTAGAATATAAGCTTGTTCTACAGAAAGTAATATCAATCTCCTCCTTTAGCTTTCCAGTTATAGATGCTTATATTTATTCTATGTGATTCTCAATTTGTGTAGTTGGATAACATCACTTAGCAGTCTGGAATATGAATAAATTATATATTTCTCGGTTCAGGCCAGTCAATTTTTCCATTCAGCTCAAAGCAGTGCTGCAGCTCAGCACAAAGAATTTGAAGCACATATCCTTGGCGAGGGATCATTTGATAGTCCCCTCTTACTTGAACAAGTACTATTAAATGGACCATGATTATATTTTCCACTTCAGTCAATATTCTTCATTATACGTTTGTTGAATATATTGCATATGATATTGGTAGGAAATGTCAACAGATCCCTCAAATCAAGTGAAGCTAGGATTTGTTAGTGGACTTGTTGGTAGAGAAAAATCTACGGCTTTTGAAAGAATTCTGTTTAGAGCAACCAGGGGAAATGTGTTTCTTAGACAAGTGGTAATGGAAGATCCAGTGATTGATCCGGTGTCAGGAGATAAGGTAATATTAAACGTTCTTTCACTAATTCTGAATTCTGGATTTACACAATGATGGAACTTTTGTTATCCTATCATGCATGCTTATTTGACAATAGAATTATCGGTGTTGACAATTAATTATCTTCTTTTTGGTTTGTGCTGGCTTTTTGCTGATGCATAATAAGGTGTATTACATGATAACTCTAATATACATGGGCTTCTAAACCAATCTTTGCCCTCTGCCTAAAATAAACTTAGAAGAAATGAGTGAAAAGAAGTCATGTTTCGCTACTGCATTTCTTGGTTATTTTACGATCTTGTTTGTTGCACACTAATATTTAATTTTGTTTACACTTCAGTTATTTTGATCCAATCAAATGTCACTCTCTAATGGAAGGAAATGATAAATGATGAATTTCAGGTTGAGAAAAATGTTTTCGTGGTGTTCTATTCTGGAGAGAGAGCAAAGAGCAAAATACTGAAAATATGTGATGCATTTGGAGCAAATCGATATCCGTTTACGGATGATCTGGGCAAACAATACCAGATGATAACAGAGGTACACGGCGAGATCTTGATTATCTGAAAATGCTAGTCGTCAATCTTTGGCTATGATATCTTTATTTTCCAGGCTGCACTTAAGAGTTAACAACCAGTTCTGCTGTAATATCCCATGTTTCTTTATCTAAATAATGAATAATATTGCTATCATATAATCTCCGTTTGGTTTGCAATAATGGTTAACATTTATTAAGTTGTTAAATGCACAAGCTTTAATGGACAATTACAGATAATCTTTTCTTATTTCATTATAAATGTTGCTCTCTGAGATTAGTTTGTTGTGCTCCTAGGTATTAGGAAAGATTTCAGAATTGAAGGCTACTATAGATGTTGGACAGCTGCACCGGACCAATCTATTGCAGACCATTGGTTATGAATTTGAGCAATGGAACCTTCTGGTTAGTGTCCATGGTTTCTTAAGTAGTTCTAAAACAATTATTTATTGTACCCATCTCTCTCTCCAATATGGAACTGATGAGTGTTACTTAAGTGTAAATTAATATTTAATCAATGAAATGAAACTTTTACAACTTGTACAGGTGAAGAAGGAAAAGTCTATTTACCACACTTTAAATATGCTCAGTCTTGATGTGACCAAAAAGTGCCTTGTGGGAGAAGGCTGGTGTCCTGTCTTTGTGAGAGACCAGGTATAAGCACCATTCTGCTTATTAAATTTCTGTTTGATGCGAATATGTGTGAGTCAATTTTAGGGTTGTCACTTTGAGCATGGTTTGCAGATTCAAAATGTACTAAATCGAGCAACTATCGATAGCAATTCACAAGTTGGAGCCATATTCCAAGTGTTGCAGACCAAGGAATCACCTCCAACGTACTTCCGCACAAACAAATTCACTTCTGCCATCCAAGAAATTGTTGATGCATATGGGTGAGTAAAAGTGAAGATCATTCAATGATGTGTAGTAGACAGTGAGAAATTAGATAAGAAAAATAAAGTTAAAAATTAAAAATATTAAATGTTTCTTCCTAGAATTTATTTGGTAGTGTTCGGTAACCTAGTTTTTTAACATGTTTATTTCAACACAATTTCCCAAACCACTTTTTAACCACATATATTTTTTCTCTCCATTTTTCTACCACATATTTTACCTAGGAAAATATAACAAAACATGTTTTTAAACATAAATATTTTAACAAACAGAGCCTTATTATCATAAATTCACCATTCTCAACTTTCTCACAATTTTAGTACTTTTAGAGGTGGGGAGGAGGACTTTTGAGAAAAAGATAAAAAAGAGAGTACAAGATGTTCATTAGTTCCTAAAATCGTTAAAAGAAGGGTTCTAATTGGATAAAAATGTAAAAATTCTCCTCTATGATCAAAATTGTCTTGGAGAAAGCTTGTGTAAACTTAATACGAAGAGACTCAAGAAGAAAACTTCTATGCCATCCAAGGATTGCAAAATGGTGCTCAAACTTATGTTACTTGTACTTAGGTATGTATGTTTATTGCAGTGTTCGCCTTAATGTAATTTCTTTTTATATTCAATCTAGTATGTGGACAAGGAAAAATATTACTATAACTATTACATTTTTTTTTTTTTTTGGGTGATACAATGGTTTCAATTATATAATAAAATGCTCAAATTGGGCAAAATAACATGGTTTCAGAAGTTAATATAACCTGCTTCAAATGGGCATTCAACTCTACTTGAAATTTTTGTTACAAATTTAGCATCTTCACGGTGATCAGTGTGAAATGTTGGAATACTCCCCCACCCCATGGGTGTCTAATGATCTTTTCCATTGCATACGTCTAAACTTAATGAGAATCACAAGGGTGCTGCCTTAGACACTTCCTTTCTGAAACCTAAACATTGCACATTGATAGTGACTTCACTGGTATTCTTGTCAATTCAAAGTTTCATACAAATAATGGAATTGATTTCAATTACTACAGGATTGCCAAGTACCAGGAAGCGAATCCTGGTGTTTTCACCATTGTTACCTTCCCATTCCTGTTTGCCGTTATGTTTGGAGATTGGGGCCATGGCATATGCTTGTTTCTTGCAACATTGTATTTCATATTACGGGAGAAGAAACTATCCAGACAGGTAATCACCTTGCTTATTTATGTGTGTTTGGCTTATTGTTCATCTCTAGTTCTAACACCTGGTGTCTGCCTCATCTTTTACACTATTCATGTCGCAAGTCATCTGCTGGCTCTATATTAGAGTACTAATTAGCAAGATATACTTCTATGTACCGACAGTATCTTCCATTTGATGAAGCAGGATCTGAAGTACGGGCTTATTGGTACAATGCCTTCCAATGTTGGTTATTATTTATTAACCTCTCCCGCATAACGATATAAAATATTAACTAGCACTGGCAATTACATGGGAAAACCTTTTAGGGTCCTGAACTTGATTATCGATTTTCTTGTTATTTTGGATTGAATTCTAATATCATATGTTTCATGTTCTTTTTCTGTAAATGTTACGGAATGTTTCTTTTGACTGGGAACGAAAGGATTTATATGCAAATTGTCTAGAATATATAGAAAACAACTGCTTTAAGCCTCTGTTTGGTAAAAAAATTTTATTTTTTATTTTTTATTTTTTGTTTATAAACAAATAATGTAATGTTTTCGAGGTAAAAATTTGTGGTTGAAAAGTGATTGGGAAAATGTGTTGTTTATAAATTTGTTTATAAAAAAATTTACCAAACAGAAGGCTTATGTTTTTAGTCTATTTTGAACATTTTTTATGAGATAGTTCAAGTTGATTTCAATTTGATTCTGTCAAGAACAGAAACTTGGGGATATTATGGAGATGACATTTGGTGGTCGTTATGTGATTATGATGATGGCACTGTTCTCTATATACACTGGACTTATATACAATGAATTCTTTTCTGTGCCATTTGAACTATTTGGACGCTCCGCTTATGGTTGCAGAGATTCATCTTGCAGGTACTGAATTAGTACTTCAAATTTGTTACATCAGTTTTCCTCATTCAGTACAATTCTCAAAATAATCTCATCATTTTATCGTAGAGATGCTTCTACAGTGGGATTAGTCAAGGTCCGTGATGCCTATCCATTTGGTGTTGATCCCAAGTGGCATGGTTCCCGCAGTGAATTGCCGTTCCTCAACTCTTTGAAGATGAAAATGTCAATTCTCTTGGGTGTTGCCCAGATGAATCTTGG
Source organism: Ligustrum vulgare (assembly GCA_963555705.1). Taxonomy (NCBI): domain Eukaryota; kingdom Viridiplantae; phylum Streptophyta; class Magnoliopsida; order Lamiales; family Oleaceae; genus Ligustrum; species Ligustrum vulgare. The sequence goes on along the minus strand of OY743168.1, from coordinate 68,998,899 downwards.
GATCGTCCTGAGTTATTATAATGCAAAGTTTTTTGGAAATGACTTGAATATATGGTAAGGTTTAGATTGTGTGGTTGAACATTTTCATGTAAGCAGATGTTACAATTGGCACAATTGCTTACTACATTTGTTGTATGAAAAAATTGCTCTTCCCGAATGTGTTTTGTTACAACTAATATTACTCATTATCCAGGGATCCACTGTCGTCTAAGTGTCTTTACTTTTGCACTACTTCAGGTATCAATTTGTTCCCCAGATGATCTTTTTGAACAGCTTGTTTGGCTACCTTTCACTTCTCATAATTGTTAAGTGGTGTACCGGTTCTCAAGCTGATCTGTACCATGTAATGATATACATGTTCTTGAGCCCAACTGATGATTTGGGAGAGAACCAGCTTTTTTTTGGCCAGAGGTTCCTCCAGGTTAGATATTTTGCTTTTTCTGTATTAATTGAAGAATATTTGTGCTTATCCTGCTTATATTTTCAGTACTCAGCATTTTGTCCTACCCATTGGCAGATTGTGTTACTATTACTGGCACTAGTTGCCGTACCATGGATGCTGCTACCAAAGCCATTTCTTTTGAAGAAGCAACACGAAGAAGTATGTTTAGAATTTAGAGTGTGCTTGGCTAAGCTTAAAAGGTTCATGCATAAGTAAATAAGTTTGTTCGATAAGAAATAACATTTTTATTGGTCAAAGATTGAAATAAGTAAGTTATTATCAAAGATAAATAACTTTAAATTAAAGAGTAAGAAATATATATATATATATCCTAACATGTTTGGAACAAAAAAGTGACTTAAAAATGACCTTTATTTTAAACTTCTCGAAACATGCTGAAATATTGAATCACTTCCTTATCAATAATCATTTGATTCTTTTACAGAGACATCGAGGTCAATCCTATGCCCCACTCCAGTACACAGATGGTAACTCTTTTGAATTAGAGATTGACCACGGTTCACATGGACATGAGGAGTTTGAGTTCAGCGAAGTTTTCGTGCATCAACTTATACATACCATAGAGTTTGTTCTCGGAGCGGTTTCTAATACAGCTTCATATCTACGGTTGTGGGCCCTCAGGTCTGTGTCTAACAATTGCAAATTCTTTTCTGTGCCTACCATGCTAAATGCTGATGCTGGTATACGTGTGTGTGTGCATACGTTATATTTTCTTTTATTTCTTAGGTTCTTTTGTGGATTTCTTTTGTCCTTCAACCCTTGCTTCATAATAAATTACGGTTAACTATTTGTCTAAAAAAAAAAAAAAAAATCATGAGTCAGATTCAGTAGCGTTGTATTAGAAGGAATCTTGTGAGAATTACAGCTCCTACACTATTATAATTAGTTTCATTTCGACAATCTGTTGGATGAGCCGGATAAATGATGATTAAGCTTTGATGAAAAGAGTACAAACAATTCATCTTGATTATCTAAAATTAAAAAGTTTTTTTTAAAAGTATTCAAATCTTAGGAAAGAAACTTCTGATATCTTTGGGACAAACTATCAGATTTTTTTTTCTTGTTGGTTTTATGTGAACTTGGTTGGAGCCAGGAATTCCTCTTTCTCCAAGTAACCTTTTTCCAATTTTTGAAATCTTTACATTTATTTAACATAATCTTCCATTTAGTCAACAAATATTTGATTTTGTCCTTTTGATGGGTCTGCTTGAACTGCACCTTTTTTCGCTCATCAATACAAGCAAGCAATAGCATTTCCCCTCTCCCTTTACAATTAATATTTTTAGAGCTGGACAAACTTTGCAATTATGGAGGTATTTCTGTAATCTGTGTTAGATGTTCCCTTAATTTACATTTTATCTGTTTCTTTCCATCTTCATTGGTTATCTTTCGATCTTATGCAGTCTCGCACATTCAGAATTATCAAGTGTATTTTACGAGAAGGTTTTACTTCTGGCATGGGGGTAAGTGTTTGTTCCCTTCTCTCGGTTAGCCTTGCTCGATAAAATAGAAACGTTTAGAACGAAAACACAAAAAAATTGCTGGAACTTCGCATAATATGCTGCTCATATGTTACGTAAAGCGAAGGGGGTATTAGACAATATTCAGAAATAACAAAAAGCTAAGATCTTGTTCTTTAATATACTGCTTGAGTAAGGAAAAGAACTAAGTGCATTTTGTGGCGTCACTGCAGGTTCAACAATGCCATTATCCTCATCATCGGCATAGTTGTATTTATATTTGCAACTGTTGGAGTGCTTCTCGTGATGGAAACACTGAGTGCTTTCCTGCACGCCTTGCGGCTTCATTGGGTCGAGTTCCAGAACAAGTTTTACGAGGGAGATGGTTACAAATTTTCTCCATTCTCGTTTGAGTTGATTAGTGAGGATGAAGAGTAAACATCTGGAAATCAGTTGTTTAAACAGAAAGCTTGAATTTGTTTGGTTGAAGTTTGGTAGTTTGATTCTTTCACATGAATCGAGGTTTTAGGAATTGCTGCATATGAACATTACACAAATTTGGCAGAGATGATTTTCCTCTCCAAAGCACCCCCTTTAAGATTGCCGAATATTGGCTGTTACTTCAAAATCTTCTCTCTTATAAGATGTTTTCACCATTTATTGTTGCAAGAACACTATGATGTGCAAAATCATACTTTTGTATCTACAATTTATTTTTTTATTTTAGTGGAAAACAATCAGGATAATCTTGCTCTTGTTGGAGTTCACTAGCCTCGAGCACAACCAACTCTTAGGTGGATCGGGATGGCGACTATGCCGGGGCAGCCTGGCGATCCTGGAAATTTTTAGTATGCGACATTTCTACCATAAAATTAACTTAGGTCACTGAGCACCTTTCTGCAACATTGTTATTAATGTTTTATAAGTTTTTCATGTAATAATCACAACAAAGCAGTAATATTGGGATTTTATTAGCCAAGATTCTGCACGTGAACTAGCAAAAGACACACGGGATTGCTCTATAATCTTGGAATCCAAGTCAGCAACTACAAAACCATATTTAGAGTTCTATTTGTAGTAGAATTATTTTTGCATTGTGTTTCCTTTTTTTTGACTTTTATTTTTAAAAAAAAAATTAAAAAATTGAGACCAATAAAAGCAAGACCCACAATCAAACAGCCCAAACTCTATCAATTTCAATTATCGTCCCAAATGACTCAGTACTACGATTACCCTAGATGCAATCTTCAATTCAGGGAACTTCTCTAGCTCTAATCCGCAGCTCAGCTACTCAAATGTCAGCGCTCTTCCATTGCCCCGCGCCCGCCTCTTTGCTCGAAGCTCGCCACCGAACATCATTATTTATCAAATAATCTTCGAAGGCTCACTTCTCATCTTTCATGAATTTTGTATTCTTATAAAAATCGAGTTTGGGTTCTTGAATATTTATACTAACTGTACATGTGACGTATGTCATGTTTTTATTGTTAATTTTCATGAACTGATAAGATTTTATGTAGTTTTCCTGAAGAAATCTTGATTAAGCTTACTAGAAGGGAGAAAGAAGCAACAATTGTTCCAAATCCATACGTAAATACTTATTTATTCATTGATAATCTGCCTTTTATTTTCATGGAGTGGTAAAGGCGTAAAGCTAGTGTATTTATTGTGAAAGTTAACTTGGTTTACCCTTGAATGATTCTCTAAGATATCTTGATTGAGTGCTTTGTTCATTTAGTGCACTTCGGATCATATGGTAGGATGTATAAAAATAATGACATAGTAGGGTTGTAGCAATCCTTCTATTTTGTAAGTTTTTATTTCATCGATTTTGAAGCTAATGGTTTTCTATGAAATTTACAAATCAGGGCCCAGTTTAAAAGTTTGTCTTGGGCCCTCACGACTACAGGTACGGCACTAGTACTATTAGAGCCCTCATAAAACTCTCAAGAGTAAAATATTATATTTCTCTCCTTCCCAGCCGTCCTCCATTATTTTTTTCTCTTATCTCCCCTTCTTGGTTTGTACTGTTCTGTTGGCAGCCAGTATTCTCCTTCAACCACTGTTCTTCTCCTTACTTCATCCGGTTCTGAAATTCATCCAGCAGCCATCGTTTTTTTTCCAGCATTTCTCTATATTTCTTTTCTTCTCTCCAGTCTGGCGCCTCCCTGCAGCCTGCTTCACGTCCCTATCCATATCACTGATCCAATATAGGGAAATATAAGTAAACCTATCAACATAAATATTTTGAGAAATAGACTTTGAAACTAAAATATCTTTATAATATATAAAAGTTGGGTAGTTCTTAAAAATGTTTTCCCACCCATTTCTTATTTCTATAAATAGTAAGTTTTCATAAAATTATATAGTGTGAACGCAAACTAGATTAGTGTAAATGAAAAATTTAGATAATGTGAACGCATTTATTTCCTTAATTAATAAATACTAAATAATGATTGATATTTTTTTAATCAATTTTAATTTTATTATTAACACTAATACTGAATTAGTTGAAATAATATTTTTAGTTATCAGTATTAAAATTATCATTTAATTATTATTTTTTATTTGTTGTTCTTCATATTATGTGTAACAATCAATATAGAAATTGTGTTTAAATTATTAATGGTCAAATCATTTGTTATCTTTAATATTAAAAATCATATTTTTTGACATATATATGTGGTTGAAAAAATGCGCTGCTTATAAATAATTTATAGAAAAAATTATTGAACGAAGACTAATATTGAATAATTAATGCTTTTATATCTTTTTAAATGATAATATCAAACATCAATAGAATGATTAACATTTTTTAATCATTCTTAATTTTAATATTTTTTTTACAGATTATAGAGTATAAAATTTTCATATATTTTTGTGATCTTCAACTTTACTTGATTGTCGTATCATGATAATTGCGAGACTTTCGAATTATTATTCTGACAATTTGACTTCGATTTTTTTAGAATTGTTTTTGTGAAAAAATGATTTTTTTAGAATTTATAGTTAAAAAGTAGTATGAAAAATTATAAATTTTTTTAAAAGAATGTGGGATTGAGAATAAATGTTCAGAAAAATTGATTCTTGAAAAATCAATTCCATATGGGTAAGTAATAAAGTATTATGTCTTGTGGATTAAATAACAGCGTCGCTTTTATCAATCGAAATGCATAGATGATTTCTTAGTACATAAAGTTAAATGTATTTGTAATATACATTCGTTAAAATTTAATCAAAACTAACATTTCATGTTGCTTAATTTGCTACATTTATTTAAATATATGACCACATTTATTTAATTTGTATTGTTAAAGTAAATATGAAATGAAATATTTGTTTAATAAATTTAAATATCAAATATTGTAATAAGATAATTAGTACCAATTCTAATAATACTATTCGGATAGTGATAAATTATTTGTGATAATCTAGAAATTATATTTTGAAAAGATTAATTACATCAATATCAATAATCATTAAAATTGAATAGTTATGCAAATGGTCATTAATTTTTTTATTTTTTTTAAGTAATAAGCTATTTAAGTTCCTAACTATTACAGTTGTGGCAACTTAGTAAAAAAAAATTGGCCCCTATTAAATACACTTTATTCAAACCCTCATTTTTTTAAAAACAATTTTCAACTAATATTTTATTAATAAAATAATCTATATATAAATTAAAAAAATTCATACTTTTTAACAGCTAATTATACTAAAATTTACTGTTACGAACTACATTAGTTGAAATAATGAGTCTCAAATATGTGCGTAAGTATACATTCTCCAAAAAATAATGAGTCTCAAATATATGCTCACAAGAAAAAAAACCTAATATATAAAAAGAGAGCACTTCCCCAAAACAGGTATTAACCAATTTTCCCATCTAAAATACATCTCCTAAAATGGTAATTAGTAGTATTAATTCACTATTTATTATTCATTTTGGACAAAATTCAGATTTAAAATAATCCACATTAATGCAGATTTTTAAATAACCGCATTTTTCAGGTCCTGAAATTTCTTGGTCCATCTTCCCCTCTTGAAAATCAATTACAATTTTTTTTTTTAAATAAAAAAAAAAAATTGTCAATATCACATAAATATTTTTATTAAAAAATAGAAAATGAAAAATGATGAAATAAGAACGTTCATCAATCTATTTTTATTTTTATTTTTATTTTTCTTTTTCTTTTCGTTTTAATAAAATTCTGAGCGTATATCACAGATATATCTATTTTTTTTATTTATTACAAATTCTATTTAAATGTAATTTTTTTTCCCATGTTAAGTTTTAAATCAATTCAATTTACAATATTTAAAGAAATTCTTGGAACAATAAGCATACGAACCGTAAAAAAATAAAAAAATTAAGGTATGTTTAATTTATGTTTGTAATTGATTGTCTTCCTTCATTTCTCATTTTTAATTAAATATACATTTCATATGTTAACATATAAATTCAATATATGTGAGTAACAAATGATCGTGCATTGCACGGGTGTAACACTAGTTTGGTAAATAGCCTTTAATTATTCAAACTTCCTCAAATACCCTCATTTTCAAACAAAGTCATCTAACTATAAAACAACTTCAATTTAGTCCCTAAATAATTTTTGTTGGAAACAAAATTATAAAATTAGTTTTTACCTAATTAAATTTATGTCTATTTACGACCCCCACAAACTTGAAGAAAAAAGAAAAGATTTAATTAGGAGTTTACATAGAGAATATACAGAATTAGTTAGTACTGAACATGAATCAAGTACCGGAGCTATAGAATTATACGAAGAACTTAAAAGATTAGTTAAACAACATATTGAATATTTGAGATTAACAGAAATAAACGAAATAAGCCAAGAAGAAATATTTTTGACAGGAATCATTAAGCGATTGTAATTCCGCATATAATTCCTCAAGAAAATAGATAGTGTGTTCTGCGCACCCTGATATAAATTAGTATCATAGCCCTGTTACTAACCAAAAAATATGATGAATTTATAAGAAGAAGAAAATATAATTAAAGAATTTCTAAAAAATATAGGAAAAAAAAAAAAAAAAACAAGTTATCCTTATTTACTAAAAAATTATTTGAACGAAGGATTTGAAGAAATGAATAAGAAATTGAAAATTTTAGAAATATAATTTACAAATAGGAAACACTATATTAGATAAAAATCTAAAAGAAAAAGATAAAATCATAATTAATCCTCCTCAAGATTACAGAAGAAAAATTAAAGATAAAAATAAAGGAAATGAAAAACACTTGAAATAAGATAATTTATGATAACATATGTAAAATAATTAGAAAGAAAATTCTTAGAATTTACAAGAGAAGAATATGATGAATATAAAAATCAATTAGAAGAATTGGCAAAATAAGTAGAAAATACTAAAGTGAATACAATAAAAAAAAGAATTTAATAGTGATAAAGATACAAGTGATCCATATGAAACTTACATACCTAGAAAAGAAGGATTCCAAAGATATAGGAAAACCCATAATAGATATAGTGAAAATATTAGAAAACAATCTATAAAAGAAGTTAATCCAACAAAATCATATAATGAACAAATCCACACAACAGGAATATGATTAGATTTAAACTGTGTAGATACAAACAAAGTTATTGAAATATGGGAAAAAAAAGTACTGATTTAGCAACACAATTTAATAAATGGGACAAATATACAACCTTTAGATTTATAGAACATATATTTAGATGTATAGTATCAGAATGGTGGAGAAAACTACCTGTAAATATTAAAAGAAGAATAAAATATGAAGAAAACACAATTGATGCATTAGTTAATATAAATAATATAAATGATCAAAATATAAGAGATATATTAAATAGGTTTGAAAGAGCCCTCAGAACAGAATTCTTAGGAGATAGATACACAATTGATGAAGAAGCTAAAAAACAAGATGAATATAATGAAGGAATGATTGCAATGGGAAAATTTAAGAATATGCGATATGTGCGAATTAGAAAGATATACATGTAAATTCTAAAAAATATATTATACAATTAGCCAATGAGATTATACAGATAATCAGTCAATCTTAAGATCTTACTTCACAAAATTACCATTCTCATGGAGTACTAAGTTATTAAAAGAATATAATAAAATATTGCTTAAAGGAGATGAAGAAGGAATATATATATATATAGCCTTGGAAGTAGAATTGAATTTATCAAAAGAATGATAAGTATTTGATGCAGAGAAGCACTAAAAAATAAAAAGTATATAAGATAAGGAAGAATTCTTTATGTTGTTACAAAGATATAAGTCAAACAAAACAATTTGGACATCATAAGAAGAAATATAAGCCATATAAAAAATATAAAAGAAGATTCAAAAAGTTTAAAAAGTTTTAAGAAAAGAAATTTCAAGTTATATAAAAAATATTTCAAGAAAAAAAAATTGGTTTGAAAAGCCCAAAAAGAAATATATCAAAAAATATAGATGCTTCATTTGTAATGAAGAATGACAGATAACCCCCCAATGTCCGAAGAGAAAAGATAAATAGAATATAAAAACTCTCAAAGTTTATGAAGAATTTAAGGATGATAGTGATATAGAACCAATTGAGTATTTTGGGGATTTAGACAGTGACTGTAGTAATATTTATGAGTTGAAAACATCATCATCAGATGAAGAATCTGAAGAAAATATATAAATGAATGAAATTCAAGAAGTACAATGATTAGACATTGAAACAACTGAGGAAGTATAAGACTAAGTAGAAGGAATTTGTCAAGAAATTACATTCGATAGCAAAAGATATAAGGAGATAACTAAAAGAATCTTAGACTTAAAAGAAAAAGATGTATTTCATCAAGGATTCTTAAGAATACTCTCTAGGATGAAAAAAACAATTGTAAGTATGAATTATAAAGAAATCTCAATTAACATAGAAGATGTCGTGGGAAAAACTAGAATCCCAATAATTACTAAAGAATAGGTAAAACAAAAATTATCCAATATCTCAGAAAATATTAGGATGAAGTTAAAATGTATTGAAATTGGAGGAATCTGATTAAAAGGTTCTTTAGAGAATGTATGAATATACCAATTGAAATTTATTGCATAGATAATAGAATTCTACAAGATCTTATAGATGCTTTATTAGGAACTGTTGTAGGAAATCTAGTTTATCAGAAGATAATATTTACAGTAAATTCAAATTATGCAATCTCAATAACAGAGGAAAATATAGACCAAAATTTCAATCTCTTTTATAGAATTGAAAACTTGAAAATGTTACATAAAAGTAAGACTATTAGTATAAGCATAAAATCAATATTTGCTCGTAGTACTAGCCATCATAGCAATTTAAGGAAAATAACAGATAACATAATAATATACAAAGATTTTGATGAATTGGCACAATATATTCCACCTAGAAAATATAAGGAACATGAAATTACAATACTAGAACTAATAATGCTTGATTTTAACAAACATGCTAAAAAAATCAATTCTGAATAAAGAATAATAAGAAAAGGTAGTGTAAGGCTACAAGGAGAAAATATTATTACAAGATTCCCACCTAGAGGAAATGTTAATATAGAACGACTTCAAAACTAAAGTATTGATGAACCAGCAAGTTCACAATATTATATTAGGACTAAATATATCAACCAAGAAGGGATCAAGAATGATCTTCTTGACCTTATAGATACAGGAGCAGATAAAAACCATGTAAATGCTAAATTTGTTAGCCACCTACAAGATTATGAGTTACCACAAAAATATGTCTTTAAAGATTACTTAGGACTTAACTTTGAAATAAAAAAGATACATGAGTTTCCCTCTTATAATTATTGGAGAAAATCAAGGTTAACATAAAACAGAAATAATCTTATATAAGGATGATAATTATGGACTTAGCCAAACACCTATATTACTAGGAATGAGCTTTCTTGGAAAAGTAAACCCTTACAAGATATATCAGAGATATATAAAAATAACACTTGAAGGAAATCCAATTATTATACCAAGGATAGATGAAAATATGAGATCATTGTTACCATGGAGAGGATAATAAATATTAATCACATGAGTCCATATATTGAAATTATACTCAATTTAAAAAATTATTGTAAAATAAAATTTCATGTTTATTTAGATACATGAAGTACTATAAGCATTTACTTACCAAATGTACTACCATCTGAATATTGGAAATATGACTCAAAGAAAGTTGTAACTACTACAACAGTAGGAGGAAACAAGATAATATATAGCAAATATGCTACACAAATACCTTTTCTAATATCTCTTAGATAAGTATTTGTTGATAATATATATATATGTCAACTACAATTGGATGTGATATTTTATTAAGACAAAATTTCCTATTAAAATATGCACATTTCACTCAATTTACTGATAAATATATGTTTACAACACCTTGTTCACACAAGATATTTACACATAAAATCACAAGAGCCGTAAGAATAGCTTACAAAGAAATTAATCATCAAAGCTCCTCAACCCAGCGTGGTGGATGTTGGAGTACAGAAAAATTTAAACCAATCAATGTGCTAAAAATAACAATAGAAGATAAGTCAGAAAAACGTAGAAAAGAAATTTCTAAAACTTATTCTGAAAACTCATTAGAAAAATGGGATACAGATAAAGTTAAAGCCAAGATAGAGTTTATAAAACCAGATACCGTAGTAAGAGTTAAACCGATGAGATACAGTGTTGAAGACCAAGAATAATTTAAAATCCAAAGAAAAGAATTACTAGAAGCCAAACTAATTAGGCCTAGTAAAAGTCAACATAGTAGTCCAGCATTTATGGTTAGGAAACATAGTGAAATAAAAAGAGGAAAATCCGGAATGGTGATTAACTATAAAAGGCTAAACGAAGTTACAAAATTTGATAGATATTACTTGTCAAATAAGGACATCCTTATTAAACAAGTATAAAACAAGAAGATATTTTCAAAGTTCGATTGTAAATCAGGATTTTGAAAAATTATGCTCACAGAAGATAGCAAACTTTTAACTGCATTTAGCACTCCTAATCCTTTAGGTCAATTTGAATGTAATGTAATGCCATTTGGATTGAAAAATAAGAAGAGTGGATGATGTAATAAAACCTATTACTCATTTTTGTATTGTCTACATAGATGATTTACTTATTCATTCAAAAGATATGAATGAACATATTGAATATCTTGAAAAGTTTTGTAATATCATGAAAAAACATGGTATTACACTTTCTCAAAATAAAGCTAAGATAGCAAAAACAGAGATAGAATTTCTTGGATTATTTATAAAAAAAAAAAAAAAAAGAATTGCAAATGCAATATCATATTAGTGAAAAACTTCAAGATTTTTCTGAAGAAATCAAAGATAAAAAATATTTACAAAGGTTCCTCGGTATATTAAATTATGCTGAAGGATTTATTGAAAATTGTACCAAGTTAAAAAAATTATTTTTTTCCAAAATTAAGGAAAAATATAATGTGGTCTTGGGATGAACAAGATCGCAAAAATATCAGGAAAGTAAAAGATGAATTAAAAAAATCTACCAAAACTTGTTATTCCATAAGAAGAAGATTTTTTTATCCTTGAAACCGACGCTTCAGATAACTATTGGGGAGCAATACTTAAGGTAAAAAAAAATCATAAAGAATATAAATGTGAAAAGAATTGTTCTTGTCCTGAAATACTTGCAGGATATACATCAGGAACGTTCAAAGTAGTTGAAATGAGGTATGAAATAAATAGAAAAGAACTCATTGTTGTGAAACGAGGAGTACAAAAATATGAAGATTACTTGTTAACAAAAAAGTTCTTGATTAGAACTGATAATACACAAGTTAAAGTATTTTTTTTTAAAAAATGTTGATCCATCTATTGCCAATAGATACATTATCAGAATTTAGATACAGTTTTCATATTTCAAGTTTAATATTGAATATATTAAAGGATAATCTAACTTTCTTTCTGATTATCTCAGCAGAGATGGAGCTAAAGGAATTAAAGACAAAAGTCCAGATACTTGATCTATAAATAGTTTTCTCTTTTACTTTCAATTTTAAGAATATAGAAAAGATTTTATAGAAACTTTCTTTTAAAAATTCATTGTTCTTACTTGGTTTATATTCATCTATTATTATTATAAAACTTTGATTGATCTAAACTTTGTTTCATCAAATTCATCAAAGTTTTTGGAAAAAAGTTTTGTAAAGTTCTTGATTTTATATTGTTTAAACTTCTTCAACATCTTCACACCATATTGGAATTGAAGTGTAAGTCTCTCTTTATTCTAAACTTGTTTTAATTTTTTACAAGAGAGAAATTCAAATTAAGGAACTTTGATTATTTGTGCTACATTTTTCATTATCATTTGATTCATCAAATTTTCATTGTCTAAACACTTTGAGCTTAACTTATTGTTAATTATTCAAGTGTGGCATCTCTTGGTACTTAATATGATTCAATATTTTAACATGAGATTATTTGAAAAACTTTGTTTGATTGTATTGAACTTTTCATTATCATTTGCATCAAAGTTTTTCTCTAACACTCGAGCTTAATTCATTACTATCTATTGAAGTGTTAGCCTAACTCTCTCGGTACTTAATTTGAGTATATCATTTGTCAAGAGAGTTATTTCAATTGTAAATTCAATTCATTATAACTTGTGGTTTCGAGAGCCTTGTGAAAACTCGATGGTTGGTTAAGGGTAAGTACTCCTTGTTGTAAGTCACTTAAAGGTAGGTACTCCTTGTTGTAAGTCACCTAAGGATAAGTTCCCCATGTTGTAAGTCACTCAAGGACTTGGTACTCCTTGTTGTAAGTTACCAATATAGTGGATTTGGTCTTACTCGTGACGAAGAGCTCGGTAATGGAGGACGTAGATCACGTTGGTTGATTGAACCTCCTTAAATCGAGTTTGCATTCTATTATCCCTTTTACTTACTTACATTGCACTTACTCTATTCCATCAATTTATATTGTGCAACACTATATCTAAGAGCTATACTTGTTTTATCAATTAAGTTTATACATTTATAGCACACTACATTGATACTTAAGTTACTTACAACACTAAGTACTCATACTTGTACCCATTGGTTTTTAAGTTTGAAATTATTTATCGAAAAAAGTTTTATAAATCAATTCACCCCCTCTTGATTAGTTTATCTTGGGCTAACAGTTAATAATAGATATGAAGATATTTTTAACATGATTTCTTACAGAATAGCTAAATGATATAAAGAAATATTTGATAATTTAAGTAAATTTATTTCTGAAAAAGAAAAAAATTGATTATATCCTTAAGATAAACATGTAATCTATTTCAATGCAATATTGCCATCTAAAGAATCAAATATTTGTGAATTGGACCATATACTTGAGAAAATTATTACCAATGAAGTAAGTGGAAGTGAAACTATTCGCAAAGAGCTATGCAAAATAATGTGGGACCATCTAGAGTATAGGTGTGACATTGTCTTGTTGAATATATGAGTTATGCATCACTCGATAGTACAAAATTCCCAGCAGAGTTCTTTGACTCGAGGATGGAAAAATAATACTGTCAAATAGTGACACTTTATCGCTACTTTAATAAAGTCATTTATTAAAGAAAAACTGTGGTTACTAAACAACAACAAGAAGATAATGAAAGGTGGCTAGCAAGAAAGATAAATGCACCGAAAAAAGTGGTTGATGACTACTCAACAAGAAATTTATTGCAGAAGAGATAAGAATCCTTTCTTGTCACCAAAAAGGAGATGAGGAAAATAATTCAGGACCTCTATAAAAGGGGGAAGAGATTTAGTGGAGAGATCATCCCTAAATATTTGAGTCAAGCACTTGTACTCTTTTATTCAAAACTTGTTTACACCACTTGTATTTAAGAAAAATATTGGTAGATAGTCTGAAGATATCAAAGCTTATAATAAGGTAATCACTTATGGAGTTCTAAACTTCATAAAGTGAGTACAAAAGGTGTTTGTATGTAGTTTGTAGTATGTACAATGTCAATCTATGAATGAAATGATGTCTGAGTTTTTATCAAAATTTCATAAAAAGGTTTCGTTAAGTTTCTCAAGACCCCCGGCAGTATTGATATTTTCCAAAATAACTTTTCTTCTTTGATGTGTCTGTTGCTCAGCAGAAATTCAGTCAACTTTTTGATGTGTTGTGGCGTTTTGGGATAATATTTGAGCTTTGTTTCAGTTTTAAAACTTGTTTTTAAAATATGTAGTTTTGGAAAAGTTTTAAGTAAGGTCTTCCTTAAAGGAGACGAGATAGGGGTGAAAATAGAGACTCTAAATTCTGTAAGATAACATCTGTGGAAACACGGCTAGTTCTCTAGGGTGAGAAGTGCAATCTTGATTGAATTTTTTTTTTTTTTTGCAGAAGCAATTGTGGACCCAATTTATTAAAAAACATCTAATATTCATTTGATTCAATGATTGATTAAGTACATGCAAGGCATCTATATGACGACACTGGAGGGAAAACTTGTTTATTTCTATTTGATTACTGTAAGCTTATTTACTGTCATTTACATACTTTGATTACATGCTTTTAATTATATGCTTCCACATGCTTGTTATTTTTAATTATGAATAATGATGATAGAGAAGATATTGGGAGACTTAGAATAGTTAAAGATAATAACTTTGATTTAAAGATCCAGAGAGATAGAAAAACTTCTCAATTAATTAAAACAAGAAAATAATTAAGAAAAGTGGGAAAAAATATTAAATACCATCATATATCATCAGTACGAACAACAACAATATCTAATTTGGTTATAAAAAAATACTGAAATTAGATTCTCAGGTTTAGTTTTAAGAACCTTAGATCAAGAAAATAGAATAGTTAGACATAATTCTGATCAACCTGATCGTTTAAATTTATGAACACTTCACAAGCATCCACTTCTAGTGATTGTGATAAACTGTATTTGGATGATAAATATATTTTGTTTTTATTAACTATTATTGAAAAATATCAATGCATATAGCCTCTGTTTGGGATCGGGTTTTTGTCCAAAAATTTAAAGTTTTGCACAGGAAAACAAGTGAACAATGTAAGGCGCTGAGAGAACAAATGTTGTGGGCCATCTGGAAAGTCAGATAAACTGTAGCAAAAATTGGTAAAATTTGCTCTATAACTCGGTCTCCGGTCTCAAACAGAGGCATATTCTGTTACCCAATCCAAATTAGAAGAAATATATAAGGATATTAATGACGCTTGCATAAATAATATAAAATTCAACTCTGTTGAAATTGTCAAAAATATAAATATAGTTTATAATATATCACTCGAACGTAAAGATCTAGCAGAAGAAGTTTCAGAATGAATAGTATTATGATATATAACTAAGTAAGATCATCCAAAAGTCCTTGAAAAATCATCAAAATACAAAGAGTATTTAGAACAATTGAAGAAGTTACAAAATGTCCAAATAATTAGTTCTGAGTTAAATCAACCAGAATAAGGAAATGATATACTTTACAATTTATTCATTAAGGGTAATATTGACTTTTCGGTAGAGAGGTCTATTTAACTAAAAATCCACAAAAAAAAAAAAAAAAAAAAAAAAAAAATATTACAATAAAACTTTTACTTGACCGATACGAACCTAGTCCTATTCAGTCACAAGTTCTTCAGACAGATCCCCACCATCACCGGACGGAATATAACCTGAGAAACTAAAAATGGAGGATTCTCATAGCGACAGCAGCACCACCGTCGAGACGGCGAAATCCGAGAGATCGGTGTGGCTGATGAAGTGTCCGCCGGTAGTCTCCAAGGCATGGCAGTCGGCAGCCGCCTCCGCCGACTCGCCGCCTGTCGCCAAAGTTGTTGTATCACTCGATCTCCTTAGCTCCGAAGAACCCTCCGACCTTCAAGTACATCTCATCATGCCTTTGGTTTAATATGTGTCTCTCTATAAGCATGTGCTTGTGTATTTAAACGGGTTTGATGATTTTACCTTTTTGAATTTCAGAGTGATTATTTTTGGTGATTATTTTGTTTGATAGTTTACCATGGAGATGGCTAGCAGTGAGGTTGTGAATGTTCCTAAAAGTTACTCTCTCAATATGTCCAAGGATATCGTTCCCATGTGTATTTTCTCTGAAGCGGATGAAGGTGAGAAATTTTTACATACCCTTTGTTTTTTCTAATTTATAATTTTTTTATATTACCTTTTCTTTTACAAAAATATATTTCCATAAATAGTAAAGTTTATATATTTGAGTACTGGATTTTTTTTTCCCATCCTACCTATGTTCTTTATTATGTTGGATAGGGTTACTTGTCTTTAGTTCGTTTTCAAATGTTTATAGGTTATTCTTAAAATTGATAAACTTTCTGTTTGATCTAGATTTTGATCGTATTTGTATATCTTTTCTGTTTGGTTAAAAGAATTTGGTTATAAACAAGAATGTGAAATTTCCATGATAAAATATATGGTTGAAAAGTGGTTTTGAAAAATGTAAGTGGTTAAAAAGTGGTACAGGTAAATATGTTGTTTATAAACAAATTTACCACAAGGATGGGTGAATAAGCAACACTGTATATCTGTTGATGTAGTACATGATCTTCCTTAAACTTTTTGACGTTCTGATACATTACCTGTAATTATAAGAAGGAACTGTATCGAAATTGAAGCCTATAAGTTTATCTTGCGAGTAAAGCCTTCAGGCCCCTTAAAAAGAAATGCCAGCCAGAGAAAGGTTCAGCACAACTCTTAGCTTTGTTCGGGCGGAAAAAGCTTTTAAATTACGCTTCCACACACATAATCTGGGATCAGCAGAGTGAAGAAAGCTTCTCTGGAGATTTGTCCTCAGCATTATTATTTGGATGGAGCCTTTTTTTGTTCATCTTTCTTAATGTGGTAACATATATTGAATACTACTACCATTTGCAAGACAACTAATGTAATTCTGGAAACAATAAAGGCAGAGAATGAGTTTTTGTTCTTTTTAATTGGAAAGTTAACAAGTTTGATAAATATGTAAGCAATAATTAGTAGCCTTTTTTGGGCTTCAGATTTTGTATAGAATCCCCTTTTGCCTCGAGGATTTTCTCTCATAAATATGCACGTATCTCAAAAGTTGCATGCTGTAGTATAAGACCATGGCACCAGATCGTAAATATGTGGTATAATTTTCCGTATTGTGTGATAGTACATTTATGAAACAATGGGCTGTAGAGAACTTCCAGTTTACAGCATCCAGTATTTGTGACTCATATCTGGGATGGTGTTTAGAACCAAGATTCTCAATATGAAATCTTGAGCTCTTTTATTGGGTCATCCAGTTCATTCATTGCTTTCTTTCAAGTCATGCTTTTCTGATGCCTTATTAGTTGCTCGGCTTTGTGATCATGTAACTTTTGTTCTACATTTAGAGCCTGTTTGGTAATGTGAAATTTTTTTGGGTTTTTTATTTTATTTTAATGGATGTGTGGTTTTAAAAAGTTTGAAAAGTCAGAAATTGTGAGCTTGGCTGAGAATGAATTGTTGAGATTGAGTTTGAAAAGTTGAGGTGAAAATTTTCCCGTTACCAAACGGGCTCTTAAGCCCTTCTTCTACATTTTAAGTCTTCTCTTGAAAGTTAGTTTATTTTTAAATCAATTTGGGAGGAAACACGGGTCATCTATTTGTCTATTTGCAAGAACTTTATTATGTTTTCTTTTTTGTTAGGAGGGGTTGCAGTGGAAGGGAAAGTCGAACATAAATTTGACATGAAGCCCCATCATGCGAATATTGATGAGTATAGGAAATTGTGTCGTGAAAGGACAAACAAAGCCATGATCAAGAATAGACAAATACAGGTTATACACTTATCAGCTTATTTCTTTTATGTTACATTGCTGGAATTCAGTTCTTGTATGATATCATTGTATGAAAATATCCTTTTCGGTATTATAGGTGATTGATAATAATCATGGAGTGCACATGAGACCTATGCCTGGAATGCTGGGCATGATTACGTCCACTTCCAAGGTATTTGTATTCTTTCTTTATTTCATCCCAGAATGATAATTTGTTTTTTCTTTTTCCTTTATGTTGAACTGATACCTTAAAAGTTTATAACCTTATTTAGCTCCACCATACACGTGTTGAACGCACCATAACACACACAAAAAAAGGAGGGGGGGGGGGGGGGGTGGACCAACGAGGTGATAGGAGTAAATGTTCTCAGAAGATACTGTAACCAAATTTGTGATATTAGTTGAATTTAATTTTCAATTTTCTTTAAACGTCTATAATTCCGACGCAACAACACCTGTCTAGCTGGGCTAGCAGATTTCAGATCCATCCTCTTGACACAGTAAACTCTCTGAGATTGAACAAGACCACATTGACTACTCGATTTCTATTTAAATCCCTATTAAATAAGAACGCAGATTGATTTTTGACCATAATTCTGGTTGTCATCAATGCTTATAAATTTAGTCCGTACTCAAGATTCATGCCCTTCTAAACTTTCAGTTTTATAATATCATATAAGAGAATAAGATATCTAATGATCTTAAAATTTTGGATTTGATGCTATTCTAATTAGTTCCATCCAGTATGTGCAAATTGTGGAGAAATAACCTTAGTGATAGTAACTTTTATATGATGGATGTTTTTCGATTAGTTCCGCTCAACACATGGATAATATCATACTTATGTTTTGTTCTAGTTATCAAATAGCTATTGATTACTTTCTGGGCTACAAAATGAATAGAATGGTTTGACTTGAAGAGGTTTTTTAATTTCAAATTTGATTCCTCTCATTTTTCCCATTTTAACACTCAAGTTCAATTGGTTTTCCCTTTTAACCTTGGTATTACTCTGGCCTTAACTATCTTATTAAATTAACCCTCCCAAACCACCACCACTGTACCACAACTTTAACTCCCAAAATTATGTGTCACTACTAAGTACTAACTCATCCAGAAACAAAACCAGGAAGAGAGAAAAATTCTTACAACCAACGAAACAAAGTCACTGAAAGCTCCAAACCACCATATCTCTGCTAGGACCAGCAATAAGTTTTTAAAACACAATCAACAACGCAACATGCACCACAACCTCCCTAGAAAGTAATCCTCTCAATGCAGGTTAAGTCAAAGATGGCTTGTTTCACATGGCCATAGCTACTGTATATCTCCAATTATGGGATCGTCTATACTAAGGATTTAACTCTTCAGGTCTGGGGCTGAGGTCAGATTCAATTTCGTGGTGAGCCGGTGTTGTTTTAGGATGTGGCATTGATGGTAGGAAGTGGATAACCAATATCAGGAAGATTGGTTGATAAGTCGGTGTGGTGATGATGATTTTTGTGGTCAGTTTGGCAGTTGAATGGTGATGTCAGTTTGTTGTTTGATCCATGGGGTCCGAAGGCGATTTGTATGACATTTGGATGGTGATGGTGGTTTGCAAGTGAATAAGCAGCTGTGTGATGTATAGAAAGGTTCAAATGGGAGAATATAGTGATATTAATGATTTTCTACCAAAGAAGGCATTTGTATTGTCAGGGGAAAATATGGAAGAATTAACAGATGATTATAGGTCTACTTGGGTAAGTATATTATTTGGAGACATCCCAATGAGGAAAGGAAACCATTTATTTTGAACTTGAGGCAGTATTAGGCATTTGAAATATTACTTGTGAAATTATGTTTTTAAGAACTTTGTTAATTGTAAATAGTATCAATTATGTATCTTTCAATTTTTGAAGTGGCTTGTTTTAGATATCTTACCTTGTGCTTGAATAAGAGGCATACTTGAGAATAGTCAAAGTTTATATACAACAATTCACCAGTCCATTTTTGAGTTTAACTCATTTGGCCATCACATATTATTACCTGGCTAATATTTGTAGAGTCACTTAATATGTGAGTAGCAGTGGGTTTCAAACTATTGATTTTATGAACTGAGTTTATGAGCGTCACCAAAGCATTCTGAGTATGAATAAATAACAAGATAATAGGTTCTATAAAACATAAGATCGGCATAAAATAAATTACTTGAACTATATTTCTTTTACCTCAAACAACTTCAAAAAGATTGTGTAGAAACAATGCTTGCAAAGATCATAAATGTTTAAAGGTTGGTGGATGCAGTATGAGGTGGTTTATATGGAAGTCTGCTATAGCTATTTATAGTGCTATACAGTTATACATGCTTTGAAGAGTTGCAAGGGGAGCTGATTGTCACGCCCCGCAAGTTTCATAACTAACTCTTGGAGAGACCAAGACAAGTATGGTGACAATGAAAGATATTTGAAAAGAGCGGAAGATTCTTGAATGCGAGAAATGCAGGCATGCTTCGAGGAGTGGGAAGACGTTAATGCAAGATCAAGAATATCCTAGAAAAGAGCCGGAGTGCTCTAGACAATTACAATGGAGCAACTAGAAAAGCATGGAAGATTCAAGAGAATGGCAAGCTCCAACACATGGTGGATTATTCTAGAGATTCCTAGTTTTAGTCCATAATATTTTAATGTAGATATTAGTATAGAATTCTCTAGAGGATAAATGTAGACCGTAGGATCAAGAAGATCATAGTCATCCATTTGATGAGGTTTGGGCTATAAATAGGGGATAGAGTCATTTGTAAAGGTCATGTAGAGAGTGATATTGCCTTCAAGTGTTGTAAGAGCATTCCTACATTAATAAAGAGTCTTTTCTTTATCTCTTGAGGTCTTTGTTTCCTTATTCTTGCCTAAATATGTTTCCATCACAAGGTTAGGAGTTAGACTGACTTAGCGTAAGATCCACAAGGGGTCGGAAGTTTGAGACGCTAAGGCCTCACTATTGCTTGGAGATTTGCAAGTCCGTGACATGATGCATCACACCATGACAGGTGACACATGGCATTTCACCATATTTGTTGAATAATGAATAGAGCATATCCAATTTGTTAGCTTGGACTTGACCTAAATAATTTTTTATTTAAGGAAAAAAATGCAAATGTGCATGATCTTGGTGTGGGCACAGCGCCACCTTTGACTGTTTTATTTAACATGGGTATGATGCTATCTATCTAATATTAGATACATTTATCTAGTGGTGAACAACTTTGTACTCTCTGCATGTATTCTGAAGGTTTTATATTATGTGGTCAAATAACAGGATCTTAAAATTAGTCGCATTTTTGCAGGATAAGAAGAAAATAGTTCCAGTTAAGGGACCCGATGTGAAAAGAACTAGAAGGGACCGCGGGGAGCTGGAAGATATCATGTTTAAGCTTTTCGAAAGGCAACCTAATTGGACCTTGAAGCAGCTAGTCCAAGAGACTGATCAACCTGCGGTATGATCTTTTATACTTGTGTTCCATTATGGTATGTTTAATAAGATGGATTAGATAGATGTCCTCATTATTAACAAGAAAAAGAAGTTAAAATTGTCTATTATGCCGTCCAGTAAGATTGTGTCAAACGTGCTTATTTTGCATTACTCGCTGCTTTCTAGTGAATCAAAGAACTATTGTCAGTTCCAATGTCTTTGTCAAATATAAGACAGCTCTACAAAATTGTGTTAATACATTTCCTTAAAAGAAAATGAAGCAGTCTTTTTCTGTCTCTTGTAATTTATGCTCCTAGTTTTCCATGATACAAGGTCACATGATGTGATATGTATGTTACTCCACTTGTTTCGCATTTTCTTATATTTTATTACTCATGTATTAATGTATCGTATTTCTTTTTGCAGCAATTTTTGAAAGAAATATTAAATGAGCTATGCATTTATAATAAAAGAGGAACTAACCAAGGAACGTATGAGCTGAAGCCAGAATATAAGAAAACCGTTGAGGATACAGGTGCTGAATAATGTCTATCTTCGACTGTTTATTAGATTGTGGTTTAAGAGGATTACAGTTAAATAAGAAAACGAGTCTGCAATAACACCCACCCATCCTTTTAAGATTTTAAAATAAAATGTGCACATGTTTACCATCCTTGTTAAAGTCAATATATGGTAGATAATATTGGAGAAGCATACAGTTATATGCACTTGTTTAATATATCTACTTTTTGGTATTTTCCTTCGCACCCTCTTATTTTGAGATAGCTTTGCATGAACACAACTCGTTCTGCAAAATTTTCAGGGATAAATTGTGGATTCTGTACCTGTATTAGGCCACTTTAATATTCCTAATATAAAGATATGGGAATTGAGAAAAAGTATTTTGTTCTTTTGAATCTTTTCTTTATTATATAGACAAAATAAGCTTGTGACTGCAAGTATGATTGCTTTGCTTGTTTTTTAGTTTGCTTTCATAAGAAGGGATTAAGATTTGATCCTGTGAATACACGTGAATCACGACGAGGATTGTGAACACGACCAACTAGGAATATTTTTTGTATCTTTCGGAAGATTTTATAGCATCTTTGGACAAGATAATAGCACCATCTGGTTTCTTTTGGTGTTTAGGGGTACCTAGTTATGGGACCCTTGTTTCCATATGGTGTGCATTCTAAAGGGACTGTTAATGGAGACTTTCTGTCACTCCCATGAATGCGGTTTTAGAGAATGGATAACTGATGAAAGAAAAGGAGAACGTGTGTCGAGATTATATTGGTGAGATAGAGGTGATCCTTAACATGAATGGCCTTTGCAAGATTCCTGTTTCGAGCTTTTAGACGATAGTTTTGATGAAGAACAGTTGAATATTGGATGTTATAATAACTTTCTGGTTACCGCTATTTCAACCAGAGGCTCAAGCTTTATTATAGATAGATATAGACCCATAAAATTGCATGGTCATTCATGAAGTGTAATGTACAAACAAATTCGACCGTTACTTAAGCCTCATAATATGGAGAATTACATTGATCCCAATTTATAAAGATCAATTTGTAATAATAAGATGATAACTTTTACATTTGTAAAAATTAGGTCCTAAATATCAATTAATATTTATTAATTAAATGTTTACTTATAAAAAATTAAATTACCACAACTCAACTCATTCCACCCAATTCAAACTCTAAATAATTTTTAACGATCAAACCTACCACCAAAACTCTCTCTCTACATTCTATCTTTCCTCTCATTTCCCACCCCCAGCAACTGGAGCCAGTAATTTCCTCGCGAGAGCCACATTTTCATTGTGAACATGATTAAACAATGTTGTAACTTCAATCCAAAACTCCTCATAATAGATGAGAACTTCGATCGGATTTTCCTCACACAAAATCACGACCATCTTGCAAACCTTCAGACACGTAGCACCAATGTAGTTCGTTGATGTCAACGAATGGATCAACAAGGCATTTGTAGACCGATTTCAAATCGTGTGTAGTGCGGTGGTGGTGTAGGCTGTGGTGCGGTGTTGTTTGTGTGCGGAGGTATTTTTCTGTCAGGTGCGCGGTGGTGGTGTTTGCGTGTTCGGAGTGCTGTAACATTAGTCCAATTTTTGTGAATTCTGCTTTATCAACGCGATGAGTTGCATTAGTTGTGTAGTCACTTCGCTAGATGGAGCAATAGGTTGAGTGCGTGGAGATCAGATGAATGGTATTTGTCTAAACGACGATTGGTTGATTAGCTGGAATGGATAGGTCATCTGGATAGTGGTTGGAAAAGTGGTGGTCCGGCTTGAGCCAATGATCTGTTGCCTTGTTGCTTCTACATCCTTACGAATAACTTGTTCCTCTTCCTGTCAATCCGCTTAATTTCGAGTATAATCAGCAAGTTCACCCTTGACATGTGATGGATTTTAGAGGTTCCAGACATGGTGATAGTCAAGGGCGGAGCCAGGATTTTAAGTCAGTGAGGGCTAAATTAAATGACATCTGGGGGAGGGGTGGATGGGGGTTCGGAGGCAGCGCCCTTGAAATTTATTTTTTTTAAGAAAAATTAAACCAAATAGAGAAAACTTAATTTCAGGGAAAGTTGTGTAATATCAATATCTATTCTAATTGAAGTCCTCTCATCAGGTATTAAATTATAATGATCAAATTGATAATATCTTTCCAATTCAGCAGGTGTGGTATTTGGATTTGCAGTTGAAGTTGTAGATGAAGAACCAAGAACGTTACGTTTCTTAGCTATTAAGGAGAAAAAAGAAGATTTGCCTTTAGAAGTTGTACTAGAATTTTTAGATGAAGGAATATTTTCATTGTTATCATATTTAATAAAATAGTTATTATACATTTCATTAATAAAAATTTCCAAATTCTCGATTTGTAATATTTATGTTAAAAGCTAATGTTTCAGAAAGAGATTCTAAAGCACATTGAACTCCAAACAACTTAATGCGAGAATTCATTACACCTGCCACTGGAAAAATTAGTGGCATGTTTTCATAATATTTTTTAAACTTTTCCTCCATTGAGTAAATAATTTAAAAGAAAAATGGATCGACTCTAAATGATGAAAATTGTCCAACAATTTCTACTAATTGTTAAAGTACAAGATTACTAGTTGGATAATAAACTCCAGAACTAGTTTTTGTTGCCTTATAGAAAGGTTTCAAAAATTTCATAACATTAAATGCTTTTTCCCAGTCTGAATCAGTTACCTGAAATTGATTTTGTTTTGAATTAACAAATGCATTAATGGCATCAGTATAGCCAACACACGATTTTAACATTAAAAAAGTTGAATTCCATCTATTGGGAACATCATCAACAAATTTTCTTCTTTTCAATCCAAGAGTTTTACAATTTTTTGCAAATTCTTGTTGTCTAGAATCTGAACAAGAAATATAATTAATAGATTGTCTAATTATACTTATTTGTGGTGTTATTAATTTTAAACCGTCTTGCACAACTAAATTATATATATGACAAACACAACACATGTGAAATAATTTAGAATCATATAGGGGTGTAATCGTTCTAATTAAAAGCTCAATGCATGAATTATTAGCACTTGCATTATCAAAGGTAACACTAAATAGTTTATTTAACACACAAAACTCATTAAAAACTTGTAATAAATTTTAACACAAATTTACACCATTATGTGGATATTCAAGTAAACGAAAAGTAATAATTCTTTTATGCAATAATCAATTATTATCAATGAAATGTGCTGTAACACAAGCATAATCATTATAATTTCGTCCAGACCAACAATCAGATGTGAAACAAATAATTTCATCAATTTTTTTAAGTTCATTTTTTAAATTCTCAGCCATTGTATGAAATAATTTCATAGAATCAGAACGAGCAGTATTTCTACTTACGCTCCTGTAAGAAGGTTGAATGTATTTTTATAGAAACTCTTCAAAATACTGATTTTCTGCAAATGTGAACGGCATCTCACGAGCTGCTAAAAATTTTGACATTCCAACTCGCATTCGTTCCTGCGAATAAACAAAGTTAGTAAAAGTAACTGATCCACTAGCATTAGTAAAACCAGTAATTTGAGCTTGTTTAGGATCCAAATGTCCTGTTTCATTTAGATGTTTTTCTTTGTGTCTTCGTAGAGTGCCGGTGCCTTGACCATATCTCCAAACATAAGCCTTTCTGCAGATATTACATACTGTTGTACCATCTTTTTCATTTACTGTAAAAATTTGCCACGCCTCTGATATTTGTTTTTTTTCCTTGAATTTTGAGATGATCTAACTTCTACAACATTATCATCTTCTAAATTTATTGGGGAGCAACTATCATTGAAAATATTATTTTGAGAAGAAAAATCGTGAGAAGGCATAATAATACAATAGTAGTAAACTGTTTAGTGAGAAGAAAGAAATATAGTAGTGTAGAGAATAGAGATGATGATACTTGTGCAGTTGTGCTGTTGAAAATATGTAATTACAGACAAGTATAATAAAATAAGGGCAGACTGCAGAGAGTTAAGGCTGTGTTTGATACAGCCTTATTTTCCAGGAAAATGTCAAATCATGGAAAATATTTTCCACCTTTTGCATTTGTTGGGTGTTTGGTTGGAAAAAATTTGCCTTGGAAAATATTTTCTTAGGTACGAACATTTAAAGCACAACTACCTCATTTGCCTTGAAAATATTTTTTTACCTATTTGTTGAGAAAATATTTTCCAGCTAAGGTGGAAAATTCTTTTGCGTCACGTTTAATCATTTTTCTTATTTTTAATTGACTTTTTTTTTCCAGAAATTAACATTATTATTATCAAGTACAAATGAGTGAAAAATAATAAAAAAAATTATTAAATTTGTTAAATTTTGATTATTTGTCATGGAAAATAATATCATTCAAACAACAAAATTTGGAAAATCTCACTTTTTCACCTGGAAAATTAATCTAATCAAACACTTTCAATTAACATTTTCCAGGAAAATAATTTCCAACCAAATCAATTCCTAGAAAATATTTTCCTACCATCTATTTTCCATCTTTTCTATCAAACACAGCCTAAATGGCTAATAAAATTGTAAGATTTAAGATAGATAGTGGATGGAAAATAAGATAAATTTTACCAATTTACTCCAATTTATAGATGAAATGCTGAATATTACCGTTAAAATATGTAAAAAATAAAAAATAGACAAGAGCATCTTTTCTTCAGTATGCAGGCGCCTGCATGCTTTTGCTCTCTCCCTCTTGTTTTTTTTTTAAATTTAAATTAATTTAATTTTTTTTTTCACGGGTCAGCGGGTTAACCGCGGTCCACCGCGAAACCCGCGGGTCACACTTTTTTGGCTCGTGAACCACCCGCTCGGGTCACGGGTCGGCCCGCGGTCCCGGATCGTTCCGGGCCGATTTTCGCGGGTCTGACCGGCCCGTCCGTCTTGACACCTCTAATGATGTATAATAGTGCTAAGAGCTTCGTTTGTCAAAATGATTGCTACTACCCCCCAAGGTGGGCACCAAATTATAGGCGTGGATTCGATAATTGAAGAGATCTGATCGATTGGGCGACCAACAATCATGTGGAACTAAAAAATGTACAAAAAATAAAGGAGGACCATTAAAGATCTTAAGGGGACATTAGTGTAGTATTGGCCAAAGGCTCTCCGATGGTATAGTCGATAAAGCTTAGAGCATCTCCAATGCATTCTGTGGATTGGAGAAATACACATGACACGTCAGCAAATAGACGGAATATGATAAAAATTTATCTCCAATGCACAACGTGAATTAGGATGTTAAACTGACGTGACGCTAAAAAAAATAGACATTGTAGGGGTGAAAGATCTACATCTAGACGTTCCATGAGACATACTGACTCAATATTAATTTTTATTTTTTAATTATTTAATTATTATAAATAAGGACGTTGACCAATTAGGTTTTATGATATAAGTTATTTCTATTTGGACTCTTTATATAGAGAGAAATCTTACAGATAAGACTCAATTTATACATAGTAATTAATTTTGAATTTAAATAAAAAATGCCACATAATCAATATTATTTACGAAGTGTTCGGCTCAAGCAGCCGCCATTTATTTTTTAAATTTTTGATGTTTTCTAGTTAGATCAATGGTTGAAAATTAGAGAAAAAAATGTGTTTTTAAAAGTAATTTTGAAAATTGTGTTATTTATAAATTGTAATCATTGCGTAAAAGAACGGAGTGTTAAATATAGAAGGAACCATTAGAGAATAAATTTTTTATTTCTCCGTCTATTTATTCATACTCTTTAGAAGTCCGTCTATTTTATTGTCATGTTAGCCTCTATTCATGGAGTACATTGGAGATGCTCTTAACTTATTTAGATTCGTCTGTGGTGCATACCTAGTCGACTGGTTGGCAATGCCATTTATATGAGTGGGATGGATTGATGAGGATTTCTCGAGATATATCTATACGGTTGGTTGGAGTCAAATCTGATAAGATTCATTTGGTTGAGATATCTTGATCTTTTAGGGATAACTCTTGCTAGACTTGATCAAATCGTAGTCTGTCATATGTTGACAGCATGACAGTAGAATATCTGAGGTTTCGAGTTGACCTGCAAGACTTGATCGTGACTCGGGTTGATTGATGTTAGCGAGTTGGGTTAACGATGGTGTGTTTGTTAAGTGGGAATGGTCGTGTGCCCCATTTAGGCACCATTTGGTTGTGATTTAATTTGACAAATTAAAACACTAAAAGATAAAAAAGATAACAAATTTAATTTATACAATTTCTCAAATTACTTTTTAACCATTCATATTTTTTCTTTTCAATTACACAATTTTTAAAATCAATTTTTAACTCCACATCTTACCTAGAAAATACAAATAAATTAACAAAATAATTTAAATCTCCCCTCCAAGCCGCCGAACAGACCCTTAATGACCTGTGGGCTGGTGGAATAATTTTTACTACCAGAATAATAAAATCTAGAAAATAAGCAAAAATGTGAATAATCAATTGTTTGACCTTGCCAGGAAATTGAAACGCAAATAAATGAAAAATGTTGCCGGCTAAAAAATTAAGGAGCATGGCACAATCTAGAACAAAACTATACAACTACCCTTGAAATATAGTAAACAATTACCAAAAAGAAGAAAAATTGCAAAAAAAAACTGCCTTGAAATTTTAGCTGACAAAATTATTTAAAAGAAGAGAAACGGGAGTTTAAATCAAAATCTAGATTTAATTGTCTATTTATTCAATACGTAACATGTCACAATGTCACTTTCAAATATCTCAAAAAAAATATTTCCCTATAATTATTCATCATAGTAGTCAATAAATATGGTTCAACAGTTGTTTAACACGAGTTTTGCATTTACAATTGTGATGACTGATGGATAATTGGATAATTTGGTATCAAGTATAATTGAGTTATTTTTAATATTGAGATGTATCTTTTTATCTGAAATATTTTTAATCTTAGTTGAGTTAATAAAATTAAAATGAATTTACTTTAAAATTTATTATTATTTTTTAAAATGATTTAACTGTTTCAAACTATTTGCAAAGATTGAAACTTAAATCAAATCATTTTAAAATGATTTGATCTGAATCAAAATCAAATCGATGTTTAATCCACGTGAAAACAAACAAACGGTTCCAGAAAAGTAGTTTTGATTCGAATTTGTATTTTGACCATTTCGTTGTCAACAGTCCTATTTTTTAAATATTTTTTATTTGTTTTAGAAGTTGCTCAAATAAAATGTAAAAGTACCCATACATCCTTGAAACATGCTGGATAAAAATTTTGCTACTTGTACAGTAACTTGACATGTATTTTGACTAATAAGTAACGTTAAAGATGGTAGATTAAAAAATTGATATGATGTGTGAAAAAATAATATTGTACTGCATGTACTTGCGTCAACCCGTAGGTGAACTTCCAAGTACTTGTAGCATGTGTTCGAAGTAGAATAATTTTCATGATTTCAAATTTTACACGTGCTATGAGAGATCCAAATACTAATTCCGGAACTGCCTGTGCCAGTTTCCCATTTATGATTTATACAAGTTCATAAGCAAGTCAACAAACTATTCTTAATAGATTTAGGGCGGACTACATGTATTTTTCTGCCTCTACGTGGGATAAAAATGGCTAATTGCATAAAATGTAATCTGGATTACCATGCTAGCCCATCATTCAACAACATATTTCAGAGATCTTCAACCTTATAGTTACATCACACCAGTTTTTTTACCAGGAAAAAAGAAAAGAATAGATGTAAAATGTTGCAACATCTTGGATAGAACTCACCTTCAAAAGCTTGTTATTGAAGGGAGGGTACCCGAGATATTATAAAACTACACTACTACGGCCATGAATTTTCAATGACGACTCACACAACTCCAATGAGACCATGACAAACCACAATGCTTTCGACAACGATGTCCACATCGTACCCAACCCATACCAGGTCAATGGGACACTGTCGTGAAATTGAGCTTGGGCTGCTCTAATATAGTAATACCATTTTTACAACAATTCACCCTCAAAAGCTAGCTATTGAAAGAAGAGTGCCCAAAAGATTATAAACACACAAACTGAAGGCTATGAATTTTCGATGTGGGACGAGTCCCAGAACTCCAATGGGATCATGACATAAAAGAAGTCCATACAAAACCTTATCTGCACATACTGCACAGATCTGGGAAACCTCAAGGTGTGTGATGAATAAATACTGAGCTCACACTAGAAATGTAATTTGATTGCTAGAATCTGTACATGATGGCTCATTTCAGGCATGAGATAGCCATGACGCAGATCAGGATTTTTGACTTGCAGCAGGCTGGTCGAGTTCGTCCAAAAGACCAAAACCAAGTTTTATCAGTCTTACAATTTAACATCAGCCACCTTAAAATTATTCGTGATAACCATACTTCATTGTGGTCCTGCAGATGTTCCCAGTAAGCCGGTAATATCTTGACAATGGCGCAAAGCTGCCCTTATGGCCCCTAACATTTCCTTGATGTTTAAACGTCTCCTGCAATTCAAGGCATAAAATAACTTTTACTGCTGACAGATTACAAAACGCATATAACATTGAAAATTTATGGGGAAAAAACCACCAGTCTGTCAACCACTTCATCTAAGAGTTTAAATCGGTAGACAAGGACATTTATTTATTCAGATATGGCCCTTCACATGCAAGCTGAACTTGTATGACTAAGCCTGACATATGACAATTCATTAATGGAGAGGCGAGACTTGAACTCAGCTATTTTGTGGAGCTCTGATAAGGTGTTAATCAACTCGTCTATAGCTTAAGTCATTAGAGTAGGGACACATTTTTATTAAAATGTTGTCTTCAACATTTTACGTAAACTAGAAAACAAAGAAGTGGAGAATGCTCCGCATGATTGGCAGAAAAACATTTGTTTAGCATAAATGATTGACCCACAAGTCACTCCTATGTATTGGGAAAACATGTCATTGATTTTACTTCCATAATAACCATAAACCTAAGGCTTATCTCACAGGATATCGACTTACGTGGTTGATAATTAAGCACAGAAAATAGTTGAATAGAAAACATATACACACGCCAATTTTCATCATCATGCTTAAAGATACAGTTTTCTAAGGTTTCTTTTCCATTAAACTGCCTTGTCAGATACCACACTAATTTTTTAATATGCACAGGCTTTAAAGAGAAGACCATTAGAAAATAGATTTTAAAGTACATTCGTTGGAATAACAAATGAACTACGAGAATCTCTATAGCACGGACACTGTGTCCAATTAGGGTAGCGTGTCCATGTCCAATTGGTGTCGGATACGACACTCCTCTGACACTCTATTATGATCATTCTTCTTTCTTTATAATATAAGAGAAACCATATATTTTTTAACTCAAAATAATTATAAATTAACAAATAGGTACTCAAAGTTAAAAGACTTCAACAAACAAAATAAATAACAAGTATAAAACTAAATTTATAATATATAAATGAAGAATTTTAAATATTTTAATAACGTGTCAACATGTCATGTCAACGTGTCCGACACGTATCGTGTTGAATACACGTGTCCATGTCAGTGCATCATAGATGAGAATCATCAGTGATGGTTTAACAGTAGGGTTAAAACTGGTTCATGACAGTGAAGTTGGGAAAGCCTGGCATCCCTACTTCAATGGAAAGGGTTCAAACCTTTTACAGAAAAAAGAGAGCAAGCCTGTGGAGTTTATCAGGATTCAAGGAAAGGTATACATCTAAATAGATAGGGAATGGAAAAGAAAAGGTAACACTAACAAACTTACAGAACACTAACGCCCACAACAGCAAGAGGTCGTGGATAAGCTTCAATTTCCTTCAACTTCTGATCAACAGCCTGGTCCTCGTCATTTGACATGGAAAAAGCAGCAGTTTTGGAGTTTGCATCAGTCTGCAAATCTATCTTGTCCCTTCCAATTCTCCATATTTCTTCCTTTAAAGATGGAAACCTATCCATTGCCTACAAAGGCAACTACTATGATTAGACTTGCATATTAACTAACACAGGAGAACATCTGAGGTCAAAACTTCACTTATTAGACATGAACAGACATTTTACTTGGAAAACAAAGAATTTAGAGCACATACCTTGGGAATGTCAATTTTATTTAGCACCACAATGTATGGTCGTTCAAGGTAATTAGGATTGTACATCCGCAATTCCTGCAGGATCATTGTACATAAACCACAGTACACCTTAAAAGATGAAGGAAATACGGAAATTTACTTAAAAATTGAAATGAATTGAGACCAATGAATCATATTTCTCTCTCAAGTAATCGAGTAATTTTGTTAGCAGAAATTAGCAGAAAAGAACGTAAGTTGTGTAGATAGAAAGACACATAGCCTACATATTTATAGATGTGAAAGTAGTGGAAGCGGATTGAAGAGGTAGTTAGAGAAAGAAAATTATGGAAGCCCAAAAAAAAGGCAAACCACAAAAAGAAAAATTGAAAATAAGCTGAAAGGAAAAAAGAGAAACAGAAGTAATACAGGAAACAAAGAGTTTGCAAATCAGAATTCAGCCAGTAGATATGCATTCTTCTGCATCTATATATGCTAATGAATTATCAATATTATCCATCAATCAGTAACAAATTTCAGAACTGAAGTCAGTAGGCATACTTCTCTTGCTGTTCTGTAATCACTGACAGGGTCCTCAGCAGCTGCATCAACAACATGGACCAGCAGCCGAGTCCTCCTCAAATGCCTTAAAAAATTGCGACCGAGACCCTGTCAAGTGACATGGTCATGCATGAATTTAGAGTTCAAAATGAAAACAATAACTACAAACAACAAGACCACAGAAGTAAGAAGCTTGCTTAAGATTTTTTGGATAAGACATAATCTGTTATACCTTCCCCAGATGAGCTCCTTCAATGAGACCAGGCAAATCTGCTAAAGTTGCCTCAGATAAAAATTTTCCTGCCCCTAAGCTAGGGTCACCATCAAGGCGTCCCAAGTTTGGCATCAAGGTTGTGAATGGATAATCAGCTATATCAGGCTTTGCAAGTGTAATGGCTGCCAATAGGGTAGATTTTCCAGCATTTGGGAGTCCCTGAAAATTAATGGATAATGGTTAGGTTCTAAACATTGACACACTGGTATGCAAGATTAAGTCATGACTCATATCACACAGTTTCAAGATTAGTTATATATTTTTTCTTTTTAAATTTTAATAATTGTTGTAATAGAAAATTATTTTTATATTTGTATTTATGTTGATTATGTATAATCATTAAAATTTATGAATGCTTATCGATATTGCGGATAACACTTTCAGTTCATCGCACTGGTGAAAATCTATAATTATATATAAAAGTAGGATAGCCTGACAGAATTTAATTCTTAATTTCTTTATGTTTTACTATTATAGTAAATAATTAATATGATGTTATATTGTTATTTGTATATTTTGGTTATAATTATCATTATCATTATTTTTATTTTAACACTAATACTGAATGAGTCCAATCAATATTTTTAGTTACCAGTATTAAAATTATTATTTAATTATTTATTTATTATTTATTTGTTGTTCTTAATATTATATATCCTATGTGTAGCCATCAATATTAAAATTGTGCTTTAATTATTAATTAATGGTCAAATCATTTGTTCTCTTTAGCCCCTGTCTGGGAGCGAGTTTTTACAAAAACGAAATTGATTCTACAGCAGTTGACGTAGGCCCCACAAGAAGAGGTCAGGAGCAAGTCAAACCAAACATTCCATGTCCTTTCTCTTTATTTTAATTGCACATTTGCATTCAAGTGGTGTAATTGTCCTTTGCAAATAAAAAGTTGTCTATTGAACAGGATAAGACTGATCTCAGAGCATTTCTCAGAGCATTCATAATATTTTAACAGTTTTTCAAAATCACTTTTATCAGTTTTTTTTATAAAAGTATTGAAAATGAGCGGGACCAGACAGGGGCTTAATATTACAAATCATATTTTCTGAAATATTTATTACATATATTATTATTAACTATTTTAATAAATTAAGCCTCTGTTCGACTATATTTTTGTTTTGGGGTTAAAATGTGTGGTAGAAAAATATTTTTGAAAAAATATATTTGGTTAAAAAGTGGGTTGAAGAAATGTCCTGCTTATAAATAATTTATAGAAAAAATTATTGAACGAATGCTAATATTGAAGAGTTAATGCTTTGATTTCTTTTTAGTTAATAATATTAATAGAATGATAAATATATTTTATTCGTTCTTAATTTTAATAATTTTTTTAAGATTATGGGTATAAGTTTTTTGATATAATTTCGTGATTTCCAGCTTTATTTGGTTGTCATGTCATGATAATTAAGATATTTCCAAAATTATTTATTTTGATTACTTATTTTTGTAAATAAAGTTTTATTGATTAAATTCAGATATTTTGATTACTTATTTTCTAATTATTGTGATTAATGTTTTTAAATGAAAATTGAAAAGTATGTTAAATATAAGAGCAAATGTAGAAGTTATCAGAAATATACTAATACCTTTCAAATGCATCAATATTGTACATATAATATTATGTCAAACATGATATATCATTAAAAAAATTACTAAATTTGCATTTTCAATGAAGTTAATAATAATCCTTAAAAATTATTGAAATCAACAGTCATCTATTATTTAAATATATAAATTGACGTTTACTATTCAAATAAGTTTTTTATAATTTGAATTAGTTATGTTATTTTTTAAATTCTAATAATTATTGTAATAGAAAATTATTTTTATGCATTTATATATGTGTTGATTATGTATAAGCATTAAAATTTTACGAATACTTATTGAAATCGATATTGCGGATAACAACTTTCTACATCGCACCGGTGAAATACTAGTATACTAGATTATGAATAAATGACAAAACACTTAAAATGCATTCTCCAATAAGTAAAATTGTGGATTTCCCAACAGAAAAATAGAGGGTAAGCACTTCCAGTTCAATTAAGATAAGTTATTCTAGTTTAGGAGCCAAACTTCCTACTCGGTCACACCAGCCATTAGATTCTGTATTATAGTTGCATAAGCATTTCTAGAGTTGAAAGGAAAGGACAAGATCTATTTTCCCAACCCAAGAACTGTCTAGAAAAAGTTCTTGCTAAAGAGAAGGTAAAACACTAACACTAGCTGAAAATTAGATGGGACAAAATTTAGCAACAACTAACTGCTAATGAGAAATTTCAGTTCATGTTCATCTCAGCAAAATATTAACATGTACATGTATATTTATATGCACGAGTACCCTTATACACATGCACGGTATGTACAGATACACTTAAAAAAGAGCATGCATACCACAAATTTTCCATTCAATGCTTATATGAAGTGGATACAATTATATGCATACAACCATGTGAAGAAACAGAAAAAGAGTGTATAATCAATACTTACAATGAGACCAACATCTGCAACAACTCGAAGTATCAACTGCAAACTAACCTCTTCACCAGGCTGGCCAAGAACCAAAACCTGAAAGCTGTCGAGAATTATTAAGTGTATCCTGTGAAAGGATATTGCAATGCATGCCTAGGCAATATACCAGGTCTTTAATTCAATTTTAATCACTGTTATCAAGTACCATTGTTCTTTAAGACATGAAAGATTCTAACAGAGTACGACCACGTCAAAGTTGTCAGGTTAGACTACCTTTCCAGTCTATGAAGATATACCGTAATGGATAGAATACTATAATCTTCGCCTAGTAGGTAGTGATTTTCTTACTAGGATGTAGTGTCACACAACGGAGCACAAGGCCCTTTTTCCTTTTCCATATTTAGAAGTCCTCACATGGTTATCCACAATCAATAACATTAAGATAAGAGTAAATCCAATATGGATATGTTTATGTTAACAATGTCATCTTCTAAAAAAATACAATCTATTTCTTCAACAATTTTTCCTTTTCTCAATCTTAAAGTTTTGTCACTCTTTTGTGGAGTTTTAGTTAAAGTTATGCTCCGTGGTGACAAAAAGGTTTTCCTTTCGTTTCAATCCAACGGATTAACCATAATTGGCAAGTAAAAGGAGGCCTCGATGTCGATCACCCCTTAACCCCTATCACAACAAGGCAGAGCTAACCCAACATTCTACTATTCTCAAAAAGGCCTAGCAGCACTATCTGCTAAAATGTGTCCCTTTTAAGCACATTTATAAGCCATGGCTCCTTAATGAAGGCAAAATGGCTTGTCGGCTCGAGTCACTCGGGTTCAGCTCAAAAAAAGTTGGGGCTTAGCTCGGCTTGCGACTCAAGATTTCAAACCAAAGCTCTAGGCAAGCTTCTTTTTTTTTAATGACGGGCTTGGCTCGGCTCGGCTCAGCTCAGCTCGAAATAAAGCTTGCCCAAAAAGCTAGAGTCTTGAATTTGCCCACAAGCCCGGCTTGACTCAACTCATTGTATATATACATTTTCAATAATAAATTTATGGATTTTGTTATAAAAATAAAATATAATTTAAAAGCTCAGGACTCAGCTAAAAAAAAAACTCAAGCCGAACTTTTTTTTTTTTTGAGGACGAGCGTTGGCTCTGCTAGGCTCGATTCAAAAATAGTCTACACCCTAAAAGCTCGAGCCTTGAACTTCGGCTCGTAGTTCGGCTTGGCTTGACTCGACTCATTGACATCCCTATGGGTCCTTAAATCGTATTTATTTAATTGGAATTGAATGGACTTTCCCCGTATTTTGACCGGAGAATCTTACAAGGACATTACTAGACCTACCTACCACTTACTATCCACTTTTAATAGTTAATGTCTCAGTTGTTGATGCAACAACGTTGTAACAACATTTACTATTCACCTTTCACAGGCTTCTCATTTGACTTGATAACCTAAAAAATGCTTATTTACAACATCGCTCACAAGAACTAAATCTTAATTGAACTTCATGGCTTAGGTACTTCAGCTGATTGGTTATTATAGTGTTCCTTTGTTTGGCTTTGAGCTACTCATACACAACCAAAACTGCTTTACATATTACATTTTAAAATGAAGAGGACTAATTTTGAATTGTTTATTAGGTCACTTATTTCTTAGTAAATAGTTAATATATATCGTTGCTAAATTTAAGCATTCGGATCTCTCTCAAGCTTTAGTTCCATAAACCATTCCATTTCACATTCAATTTATATATTTTATTAACTAAAATGATGCATGGTATGAAAAAACCCATGTGAGGCACGCCTCGAGGCCTGCCTCAATGTGAGGCGCGTGACAAATGCTCCTCAAGGTGGTAATTTTGAGGCTGTTTTTGAAAGGCGTGCACCTCAATTGACTTATGTGCAAGCTTCGGTACCCGCCTTCGTGCAGATTTGCATTTTTGTTTTCTTTTTTTGTGTCCAAAAAGTTATTATAAAAATGCCTAAAGCCTGATTTTAATAGTACTATGGCAACATTACACCTACAACCCTATAAATATATGAAAATTTATTAACCAAGTCACAAGAAAATTACGCAGAAAGTTGAAATAAGTATGCAAGAAACCTCTTCCTCATCGGTCTCTACAAAGCTACCAGCTTGCAACTCTGCACAAAGCTGCAAACCTGTAGGCTGTAAGTGTTGGCAACTGTAATATATTTTATTTTGGAGACTTTTTTTTAATTATTAATTTAAGCACTGTATTTAATTTTTGTTCAACAATGGATATAACTATTAATTATTTTCAACTTTTTATTAATATATTTTGGATTATGTTTTGTTAAAAATTTTCAAGATTCTTTGTGTATAGCGACCCAGAATTTTTATGCAATAAATAATTATTTTAATATTTAGAAAATTGAGTCGCTATTGTTTTGAAATTAATGCCGCGACGGATTCGTCTAGCCAAGTCAAGAAATATCGAATTTGTTCGATTTTAAATTAAATGTCCGAATTTCTAAAATTATGTTATTTTAATTGTTTATTCAAAGTATTATTTTCAAAATCATTTTTTAATTCCAAATTTATTAAAATATCTCAATTTTTCCTTATTCAAATTTATTTTCAGTCCAAAATATATCAGTTTTTTTTAAATACAATTTTTAATCAATGATTCCCTTTCAATTATGATGTTCTCCACCATTTTATTTTCAAAACCTAATTCCCCACCCACGATTTCATCAAACCAAACCACACTTTACACCATTTTCTTTATCACTCTTTCCACCCAACACAAAGCATCTTCATCATTCTCTCCACTACTCCCACTTTATCTCCTATAATTCACCACCAATTCAACACCAACTACATTCCATGATCTCGACGGCCTGCGAGCTTCAATCCACAAATTCACCAATCATTTCCAAAGTCATGTTCATCACTCACTTCACAGAATTTCAACAATCAACATACCATGTAATACTTCATCCCTCCTCCATCACTATCACCACCACCAAGCCCACTGAATCACCACCAATCACAGAATACCTCACTGCCAAACCAGACCAATCATACTGCCTACTGCCTTGCACCATCTTCATCAACCCAAATTCAATACCTTCACCGAATCAAACAACCAAACTTCAATTACCAATCTGCAGCAAAACCACCTAAACCGCCGTTCACTACCCTCAATCACCAATTGCTGCCAAAAGCCAAGTCCTCGAATCCAACCACCAGCAATCATAGATAAAACCCAAAATCAACTAAACCAAAGACTTACCTCGACGCCGACTGCCAGTGACCGGATTTGTCACCGGAAATCGCAATCAAGATCAGATCTTGAGCCTTGGATTCACCTCGAATCAACACCAAAACCTAGCCTAAATCACCAGCCACCACGAGCTAACCACCAACCTTCAAGATCAAACATCCGTTCATCATCATCATCGCCAACAACCCAATCATCGCAACCAATACATCAAAACCACCCTGCAACCAGTTTTCGTTGCAGCTCCAAACCGCCACGCAACCAACTCAGCCCATCCAACTCACCATCTTCATCACCAACGTAATCACTGTAAAACCACCAAGTCATCATCACCCAACCACCGAATCATCACCACCCAAAACCATCAACCTCAGTCACAAATCAAACCCAAAATCAAAACTGAAAACCCAGAATAAGTTATCCCAAATACTTACCTACCTCGACCGCCGGTAAACTCGCCGGAAAATCGTGAAATCAAGCCACGGTCGCACACGGTTTCGCACTCAAAACTCGCAACCCTCGCAACTCCGTCTCTCGCCTCTCGCCTGTCTCACTCTGTCTGAATGAGAGAGAGAAAACAGAATCTGAAATATATAATTAATTTTCGGAAATTTCAATGTTGGTCCCCAAGTTTTAAATGTTTCAAAATCAGTCCCTGACATTTTAAAAAGGTTTTATTTCAGTCCTTTCAGCTTTTAAACTTATCAATTTCAGTTCCAAAGTTTTAAATGATTTACTTCAGCCCTTTAACTTTAAACTCTTTTATTTCAGTACCTGCTGATTTATTTTTAAGCCCAAGTTTTAAAAGTATTCATTTTAGTCCCTCAACTATCAAAAGTATTCATTTTAATCCCTCAACTTTCAAAGTATCTATTTTAGTCTCTGAACTTTCAAAAGTATTCATTTTAGTCCCTCAACTTTCAAAACATCAATTTCAGTCCTCAAATTATAATTTATCATTTTGAACTATATATTCGATAGACTAAAGTGACTTATTGGCTAAGACGAAGCGTACGGAGAATTTAAAGAAATTGAAGTCATTCCCGCTCAACTTTGCACTCGTCGGATTTGAGGTAGACTCGCACTTATTAATTGATTTAAATTATGATTTCATATAAATGTCATGTGACTTGTGAAAGTCAATTTTTATGAAAAGTAAGTATGTTTTATGAAAGGTAAATATACCTTATGTTTTATGAAAAGTAAGTATACCCTATGTTTTTACGATAATGTTTTATATGTTTTGGATCATTGCTATGCACATAAGAATTCTTACCACCTAAGTTCGGTAAAATTCTTGTGTCTCCATAAGTTTATGAGGATTTACCACCTAAGTTCGGTAAAATTCCTGTCTTTCCATATGTTTATGAGGATTTACCACCTAAGTTCGGTAAAATTCCTGTCGCATATGTTTATGAGGATTTCGATCCTATCTTATGTTATGATGGAAATGATCCCTATGAATTTCATGAATTATGTTTTGGTATACTTACTGTTATTATGATCTTACTGTTATTATGATTTTACTGCATAAGAATTCTTGCCACCTAAGTTCGGTAAAGTTCTTGTGTCTCCTTATGTTTATGAGGATTTCAATCCTATCTTATGTTATGCTTTCAAAAGAAATTATGCTTGGCATAATTAAAATGTTTTATAAGTATATGGTTTTCAAAGAGCTGTTTTCAAAGAGCTATTTTCAAAGAGCCTATGATTTGCAAAATATGTCCCGTGCTGTAATGCACAATATGAGTTTTATCAAGAGCCGTTTTATAAAGAAGCTCTATCAATGCCCGTTTTATAAAGAGCCGGGATTTATGTGTTTAATCATCTTATAAATTAAATTAATTTGCGATGAGTCTACTGAGTATTTCCCCCATGAAATACTCACCCTACTTTTTAACAGTTTTGCAGATTTCGGAGACGGTGGCGAGCGATGAATGATGGTGGCAATAATCGTTAAACAGTTGAAAGTTTGACGTTAATGGTTTCCGTATTTTCCAAACAATCGAATAATTTAGAGAAGTTCATTTATTTGAGAAATTATGACATTGACAATTTCTTTACAATATTAATGGTTCGATTTACTATTTCAAATGGTTTCATAAATGTTTTTCAATTTTATCGGCCATTACAGTTTATTTAATGTTGCAAAAAATGAATTTCAATTATTTCTTCCGCAAAAATATTATTCGAAAAATTTAGACAGAAAATGACGTAGTGAACCGGGTATACGGAACTCGGGGCGCTACATTGTGGTCCATTGGAACTATTAGATTTATTTTTATGTTGTTTTCTAATCTTCAACTGTACCATATCTTTCTCGTTTTTGGTGAGGCTTACGCCTCGCCTCGTGACATAAAACACCTCTATACCCGTTTACGTTTTTTCAAACCATGAAATGATGATATTTTTAACAGCCAAATGTCATTTTAAATATTTCAGTACTTGCTACTATATTTAGTTATGCATTAAAATATCTAAAGGAAGGAAATAATAGCTGACAAAGGTAAAGAAAAAGAGGATTTTCAAGCGGGAACTCTGGCAAACACATTATGCTCCTCCATTCTTTGTTACACAAAGTGTTTTCCTTCATGTTTGGACACGGGAAAGCTGCTAACTATATCCTAAGAAGCACGGAAACTGACAGGCAACATGACTCGTACACGTCAACATGTGTTTTTTTTAGGAAAATGGGACATGGACCTATCAAAATAATTCATTTAAAATTATAAATTTTTATATTGTATCTTTGTTTTTGTACTTGCTGTTTTTTAATATCATTAATTTTTTTTAGTGGCATCTCTTAAATAGGATAGGTAGCTATTATAGATAACTTATATCCAAAACTCATGCAGAGAAGTAGACATTTGCATATATAATAGAGGTTCTGGAGAATGGGAATGGTATTAAAATTGCACCACAATTATGATAATAACTATTGTTTCACAGATGCGGTAACCGAGCAAAATTTCTTAACATTCATATCTGAATACAACAATATAAAAATTGCAACTTGATGCATTGATAATTTGAAAGAAATTAAAATACCAACTGTTAAAATCAACATCTGCAGAACGATATTAAAATATTTTGCCAGTTGCAATATGTCATAGTGCAGGTTATAACTCAGTCAGTCAAGGATAAACATGCAATCGAAAATTCAAATACCCTTCTTTGAATATCATGACAAATGGCACTAAATGAAAATAGAAACTAAAATAATTATTACATACAGTATTGAGATCCGTATGTTGTACTTTAAACATAATTATTTACATATGGTATGGAGATCCATATGTTGTACTTTTCTGTCAAAATCCCCTTTATTGAGCTGTACATATTTAGTTTTTTCCTTTTTTATTGTAAGATTGATTTAGATTGATTTTATTTTCCATTTTTAGTCATATCTTGTAATTATAAATTGTAACCCGTTTTCATTCGATGAGATATGGAAGAATTATTTCTCACTACAAAGTTTCTTCCCCATTTCTACATGGTATCAAAGCGGGTTGTAATCCAACATTGATAGATTTCAATCCTTCAATTTCATCCCAAACCCGTGAATTGAAGATTTTAGTTTCTTCAAACAGAGTGTTCGAAGTTGTTGTTTCCAGCGACGAAAAACCAACCTTCGACCAAGATTTGAGTATAATACCGTGGCTTATTTCATTCTTCTATGAGCCACCTTAAATTAGGGTTCCAAAGAATTGGAGATTTGGAAATCAAGAATCATACCTCGTGGTCGAGGAGACCCGATTCAAATCGTGAATCAGTCGCGAATCCCAATTGTAGTCGCGCTCAACCCAGTTGCGACAATCTGACTTCCGGCGCCACCCATTCTGCTTAGGGAAGGCAAAATCGACGGTCGGACAAAGTGGGAAATTCCATTTAACGATACCAGTGAGTCGCAGCTGTCTTTTCTCGCAAAATTTGTAGATCGCGAACTCTCCACCGCTACAAGTAGAAGCCGGCAACCCTCCGGCGACATCCTTAGAAGCCGGCGATTCTCCGGCGGCATCCCCACTAGTCTCCGATCCTTCTTTAGAGCTTCAAGTGCGCAAGACTGCGCAGGCAGAGTTTGTTCAACCTGGGTTGTTAATTGTTGGTCTATGATATCTCATTGCATTGTTCCTTGTCCCTATTTTTTCAGAAAGTGCAATTCAGTCTCCTCAACTTTCAGAAAGTACATTTTAGTACCCATATTTTTGAAAAATGTTCAAATCGGCCCCTCTAAATTGTGGATTTGCTCATCCCACTTGCTTCAATGCCAGTAGTTTGTTAGGTACCCCTTGGATCATTGATTTCGGAGCCACCGATCACATGACTAGCCATTCTAATATTTTTACTTCTTATAATCCATGTTCAGGCAAACATAAGATTTTACTTCTTATAATCCATGTTCAGGCAAACACAAGATTAAAGTTGCTGATGGTTGATTATCTTACATTGCTGGAAAAAGGGAGTATTCCCATTTCAGACTCTATTTCACTTGATTCTACCCTTCACGTTCCACAATTGTCATGCAATCTTATGTCAATAAGTAAAATCACTAAAAGTCTTAACTGTGTTGCTAAATTTTTTCCCCTGATTAGTGTGAATTTCAGGACCTGCGCACAGGGAAGGTGATTGGTACTTGAAAGGAGGTTGACGGACTTTATTACTTCGAGGGTGAATTCTTTAGTTCAAGAACTTTACCTCATACACACTTGAGTTCCTCCATATCTGCTCCAGAACAAGATATTGAACTTTTACATCGAAGGTTAGGTCATCCAAGCTTCTCATATTTCAAAACATTATTTCATGTTCTCTTTAAAGGAAAAAATATTCATAATCTGCAATATGAAGCATGTGAGTTAGCTAAACATCATCGCACTCATTTTCCTCCACACACTTATAAAGAGTTGCAACCCTTTTCATTAATTCATAGAGATATTTTGGCATCCATCCCATGTCAATAATATCTCTTGGGCTAGATGATTTATCACTTTCATAGATGATCATACCTATGTCAGTTGGGTCTATTTGCTTAAAGAAAAGTCCGAAGCTGCAACAACATTCCAGACATTTCATCAAATGATTAAGACCCAATTTGATGCCAATATTCAAGTACTTCAAACCGATAACGGTAGAGAGTATTTCTCCCAAACTCTTGGCTCATATCTTCAAAACAATGGGATTGTCCACCATAGTTCTTGTGTTGACACACCTCAACAAAATGGGGTAGCTGAACGAAAAAATAGACATCTCCTTGAAGTAACTACACATTAATGTTTACCGCGTATGTTCCTAAACATTTCTGGGGAGAAGCTGTCCTTACTGCTGCCTATCTTATCAACAAAGTGCCATCAAAGGTCTTAAAATTCAAAATGCCTCTTGACACCTTAAAAGAAAAATATTCATCTTCACATATTTTTTCAGTTCTTCAACCGAAAGTGTTTGGTTGTGTAGCTTATGTTCATGATCATAACCAACATTGAGAGCAATTAGACCTTAAGGCACTTTGCTATATTTTCTTAGGTTATTCACCTACTCAAAAAGGGTATAAATGTTATCATCCTCTAACACGAAAATTCTTGTGTCTTTGGATGTCGCCTTCTACGCGAGGACTTCTTTCTTTACTAAAACTTCTCTTCAGGGACAGAGTTGAGATGCTGAAGATCCGTTTTGGACTTCTCTTTCTTCATTGCCTCATAGCGGGCCTATAATACCAACCCCTATTCCTGAATTATCTGTCATTTCTGAGTATCTTCCTCATTTGTCACCTCCTTCACATTCACCCCCAAATCCTAAAAATCCAGCTCGAGATTCCAATACCTAAATTTTCAATCGAATGTGATCAAGTTAAAGATCAAGAGCTAAAGGTTTATTCGAGAAGGAACAGGGCACACCCTCCTCAACAGAACCAATCATCAAAACCGAGCAAGGGAACTCTGGAAAACACAAGTAATCATTCTATTTCTACTACAACCATGAATCCAGATATCAATATTCCTATTGCTCACAGAAAAGGTGTTAGATCTTGCACATTACATCCCATTTCAAAATTCGTGCCTTATAATAACTGTCTACTGCCTTTCATACCTTCACATCTAAACTAGATAGTACAGAAATTCCAAAAAATATACAGGAGGCTTTGGTGATACCTGAATGGAAACATGCAATAATGGAGGAAATGAAAGCCATACAAAAGAATGAAACTTGGGATATAGTGGATTGCCAGTCGGATGTAAATGGGTGTTCACAGTAAAATATAGAGCAGACCGGACCATGAAACGATAC
The DNA here is from genome assembly GCA_963555705.1 of Ligustrum vulgare. Taxonomy (NCBI): domain Eukaryota; kingdom Viridiplantae; phylum Streptophyta; class Magnoliopsida; order Lamiales; family Oleaceae; genus Ligustrum; species Ligustrum vulgare. The sequence goes on along the minus strand of OY743168.1, from coordinate 68,954,239 downwards.
AAAACTTGCTTAGTAGCTAAAGGATTTACGCAAACCAATGGCATTAACTACACAGAAACATTTGCTCCTGTGACAAAGTTAAACACAGTCCGGGTCCTCTTATCCTTGGCAACTAGTTTAGACTGGCCTCTTCAGCAACTTGACGTGAAAAATGCATTTCTAAACGGAAAATTGGAAGAGGAAGTATACATAGAAATGTCACCAAGGTTTTGCATGGGAAATGAAAACAATAAGGTGTATAGACTCAAAAAATCACACAAAGGTCTTAAACAGTCCCTGAGAGCTTGGTTTGACAGATTCAGTAGGGCATTGAAAGGACAAGGATATCAACAATGTCAATCAGATCACACTATGTTCTTTAAGCAAGCCAAAGATAGGAAGAAGACTATTCTGATCGTATATGTTGGCGATATTATCCTTACTGGGGATAACAATATGGAGATAGAGCGGTTAAAGAGTGTATTAGCCAGAGAATTTGAAACTAATGATCTGGGGCAGATGAAATATTTTCTGGGGATGGAAGTTGCTAGATCAGAAAATGGGATTAGTGTTTCTCAAAGAAAATACATTCTTGACCTTCTCACAGAGACTGGCATGCTTGGATACAAACCGAGTGATACTCCAACATAAACGGAAAAAATGACAGATAATGTTGGAGAACCAGTTGACATAGGTAGATATCAAAGACTTGTTGGTAAGCTTATTTACCTATCTCACACTAGACCTGACATTGCATTCGCAGTTAGCATGGTAAGCCAACATACGCATTCTCCAAAGGAAGCTCACCTAGAAGTTGCGTATAAGATTCTGAGATATATTAAAGGTTCTCCTGGAAAAGGACTGTTCTTCAAGAAGAATGACTATCGGAAGATAGAAATGTTTACAGATGCAAATTGGGTTGGGTCAATAGAAGATAGACGATTCACTACGGGTTATTGTACCTTTGTATGAGGAAATTTAGTAACGTGGAGGAGTAAAAAACAAAATATAGTGGCTCGGAGCAGTGCTGGAGCAGAATTTAGAGCAGTTGCACAAGGGATGTGTGAAACTTTATGGATAAAGAAGATATTAGAAGAATTGAAAATCAAGGTAGAACTCCCTATCAAGTTTTTAGTGACAACAAGACGGCCATTAATATATCTTTGAACCTGGTACAGCATGATCGAACTAAACATGTGGAGGTCGACGGGCACTTTATTAAAGAAAAAGTAGAAACACGAATTTTTTGCATGACTTATATTCCTACAAATCACCAAACAGCCGATATCTTCACCAAAGGTCTTCCAAGACAAACGTTCGATAATTTTGTTAGCAAGTTGGACATGATAAACATTTATGATCCAACTTGAGGAGGGTGTCGAAATCCCCTTTATTGAGCTGTACATATTTAGTTTTTCCTTTTTTTTATTGTAGGATTGATTAAGATTGATTTCATTTTCCTTTTTTAGTCATATCTTGTAATTATAAATTGTAACCCGTTTTTATTCAATGAGATATGGAAGAATTATTTCTCACTACAAAGTTTCTTCCCCATTTCTACATTTTCCATATATGTAAACAACAAAATAGGAATTATAAGCAATATCTCTAGCCAGCGTAAATTCTACAAATTATAGCTCAGAGAAGACAGATACATGAAAATATGTCTAAAAGAAGATCATGAACAATGTCCGGCCGTACCTTATCACTGTCATCTCTCATCACGTTAGTGGTTAAAGCTGTCGTTCTCTTCCTTTTATGCTCAGGGACTTCTAACAAGCTAATCTGCCAAAAGCAAATAAGGAACAGACTCATTTCCGACGCAAGCAGCTCAAAACATAACAAGTCTTTGCTACAGCCACTGACATATAATATAGAGAGTAATGCCTTCAAGTAAAAACGAATCAATTAATTCAATCTGTAAATTTCATTTAGATGCTATCTTAATTATCATTTTTCAAAGTTTAAGGAACAGTTGTTTGTTTGTTTTCTCTCTCCCTCTCTTTCCCTTTGCCTTTCCCTTTCCTTCTTGGTTGTCGTGGGATAACAACCAACCTTAAAAGCTTCAGTCATGATAAAAGCAAATAGCTAAAATTTAAATGCAGATTCTCACCCCTCCTTGTCCACCCCTGGCTACAAGAACTTCATCACCTGGACGGGCTAAATCAGCCAGAAGCTTTCCTCTTTTATGTTTTACAACAGTACCTGACATATGTCGCAAAAATATAGTAAGGGTTTAACAAAGTGGGTTTTTATTACCAATATACATCTATTGACAAAAGAAGGGCTTAATCATAACAATAAAGTATAATCAACATGCATTGATCAACTTTTTCAACTGTGCTCAATTGCAAAAGGGAATAAAGATAAATGAATTCAACAATGTACTCCACAAACCTGGAGGTACTGGAATACGCAAAGATGGAGCGGCAAGCCCGTCATGCAGTTTTGATGTCAGAATGCCCATTGCATCAGCATTTCCTCCCCGTTTTGCACTGTATCGACTTTTCTTGTGAAACTCTAATAAAGAATCTTCGCTCTCATCTGCATAAATCACAATGTCACCACCATGTCCACCCATAGGAAGAACAAGTGAACCATCAAAATCCCTTTTATATGAACTCTTTTCCTTCATCTTGTCTTTTCCAAATTTTCCTCGTGATTTAGAAGGAGCCCTCTGAGTAGGCATATTAAGGATGGCACCATGACCTCCATCTCCAGCACGGACAGTGATCACCACCTGATCAAAATACTTATGAGGTTCCTTAACTAATGTCTCAGGGGTTGGAGCCGGTGGATTTTTCACTTTAGAGAGTGCACTCTTCAGTGAGTAGCATCGAAAATTTCTGCAAGTGTTCCTTTTCCTATGAAAACTGTAAGAAGAGATACGATATAAGCATTAACTATTAAATTCAAGTTGCAAGAACAAAAGAAAAATGAATAATCTAGGGATATTTTTAAGCCAAACCCACTGTCTGAGTTAATTAATAAAAGTAAACAGAGAAATTAACATCACATTGCAATTTTTATTATTCCTTGTTCTTGGAGAAGTTCTAACAGATTGTAAAAAAAAAAAGACAGAGAGAGAGAGAGAGGCCAAAAATTAAAAAGAAAAATCTTTAACCCAAGTGAAAAACGAACAATTTAATATTTAAGTATGCAACTATGTACTTTTTCAAATATTTTGCTAGTAATAATGGGGCGCAGGAGAAGAGAAAATATTAAATTTAAACGGGAACTAGAAATCGATGAATTGGAGTTTTATATATTATCGAACATATACCTATGTGGAAGAGTAGGTTGCGAATTGAAAGGAGAGGGAGCAGCCCGCGGCTCTTTCTCAAAATTGGCATTGATAAATGATAACGAACAATGTGAAGGAGCCAAAAAAAGCATTTTCCTTCTCTTGCGGTTGTTAGGTATGTTTGTGGAAGGCGGAGGCGGTGCTACTCAGCTGTGTCACTCCGGTGAACTTTATTTGGGTGGAGCAATTTTGAACGTGACAGTTGCTATCCGATAACCTGCACAATTATATGCTGAGTTTCAAAGCATCTCCGATGCATACGTGGACTGACGTAGTAATAAAATTTATTTATCTTTATCTATATCTATATATTACTAAAAGCAACTGAAATTTTGATTAATTTTGACTGAGATCTCAATTGTAAACTGATTTTTTATTTTTCCGTTTTACAGTTTTACTACTTTTAATGATGAATCAGTGGGTGCTCGAGATGGTCGTCGATTTCCATGTTACAGGGATCGTAACTGCAGCAAATATCCACATTTCACCCCCACTTCTTCTCCGTTCGTCCCCTCTTTTCAGCCCCATCCGCCTCTCTCGATCTCATTCCCATTCATTTTCCTCTCTCAGTCTGAAGGCTCCGATCACCAATCAGTCCGTCGCTACTCTTCATCACTGACATGACACCTGCGCCTTCTCCAATGGTAAAATCCTACCCTTTAAATTCTTCAAATTTTTAAAAGAATTGATTTCTTTGAATTCATAACTCGCAACAATTTCCTTCAGATTTCCCAAATCATACCCATCACAAATAGGTTCGTTTATCAATTTCTTAAATCTTTTTCTTTTTGACTCTTGGGTGGATTGATTTAACTCTCTTCGGTCATTTTGTTCCATTTTAGATTTCAAGAATATTCCTCCCTTTTCCAATTACTGAAGCAATAGGTTGCGATCTAGATCGTGTTTCTACTCATTTTGATTATATCTGTCATGATTTAATTTTGTGATTCATGTTTTGTCATTTGAGTTGAAAATGATTCGTTGTTTGATTATTAATTAGAATGTCTTCTAACCTGTTTAAGGATTTTCTGTTGTGATCTTAGTGTACTCATAATCATCCAAAGCATCAGTTCACTCGAAGATCATCTTCGTCCTCAACAATAACATCGGCTTCATCAATAGCAATTCAATCTTACGGTACTTAAATCAATGAAATACCAGAACAATCATATGGTTCAAATGGCAAAGGGCAAATGGATTCGGCTGCAACACCGGAGAATTCTTCGATTTCTGTTGGGGATGAATATTTCAAGGGAATTTTTGGTCACTAGAATAGAGATCACGAGTTTGGTGAAGATAAGCCCAATGCTAAAATATGGTAAATAATAATCTTCTTATTTGCACATGACTCTATGAATGGAACTCAGTTGTTGAATATCATGATATGATGCTAATTTTTTAGGAAAATGGAAAATCAAAGTGAAATCGGAAAGATAAACTGTCACGCGCGTTGTGTGATGGCCGTGAGGCATTCTCTCTACACACAGAAAGCCAACGAAAAAATTCTGTAAAAAAATGTCTAAAAGTTTCGACATTCTGCAGAAGAAACTTTAGGAACTCGAATCTGAATTCCTCCAGGTGATCCACCTTTATCGGAAACGCCAAACCGCTACTCGATCTATGAAGGGATTGACTGTAACTTCCTATTCAATCTGGATATTATTTTGCTTGATTTATTTTTATTTTGTGCATGTTCTATTCTATGCGTTGAATTGAATTGTTAATTATTTATGAATTATTTCTTACTATTGATTGTTGTTACATTGTACATTATGCTATTAGTTTAATTTCAGAAAAGATATGAGGATTGATGGAAAAGAAAATTTTGAGTGCTGATGCTAGGAGTTACAATGTAAAGTTGCATGGATTAGTAAAGATGTGGCGGGTAATGGAGGTTGTGGGTGTGGTCAAGGGGATGGAGGATATGGGGATGAAGCCTGATGGTGTTAATTATGTGTTAATTTAAGGGTTTGTTTATGAAGGGAATTCGATGGATGTCAAAAGATTGTACAAGAAAATGATAGACAATAGATGTACACTAGATATGGCCACAGGCCACATTTAGGATGCTCATTCCATTGCTCGTGACACAGATGACATTGATTTCGCACTTGAGCTGTGCAAAAAAAGTCTACTAATGAGAACAGGATTTTTGTTAAAGGGATAGCCGTCAATGCAAACATAGGTACAACAATCTCCTTGGTTTTTGTTGTTGATGCTTTCTTTTATACTATGTTTTAAATTTCCCTTAGCTTTTTTGATACAAGTAAATGTATGAGATTTGTTTTTGTGAGCAACAGTTAGACAATTACTTCCTTCTTTAATGTAGAGAGGTTCAGCTGTGAAAATCCAATCGAGCCTGATTTACTTCTTGCAGTTGATATTGCTGTGATAATGTACACAAGTGGAAGTACTGGTTTTCCATACCTGTTGAGCTAAGTAAAGTTTAATTGAAGCCTTTGTTAAGTTCATGTAATGTTATTGCCCGTGTAGTGTGTACCTTTATATCTACGTAGTATCTCGTGTTTATGTCTCTGTTTGAGTTGAAGTTGATTGATTTAATATTACACATTTAGGTGAAACTGGTAAATCCTGGAGCATTGACATAATTAATATATTATTGAACTCTAAAAAATTCTCAAACCAAACCCAGTTTTGTCATTTTTGTCAATGTTCTTGAAGGCATAGGTCTAATAGAGAAAACTGTTAAGAATCACATAAGGTTGAGCGTCTATATGCCGAAGAGCGTATGATTCATTATAGCATAAGGTTTGATTAATTGCTAAGTAGTAAGTCTTCTATAGTTTAGCAGTTTTAGGTGCTCTTCTAACACCTGATATTTATCCAGAGACAAACAAGATTGTCTATTGAAACTCGGATCTGATTAGAATTGCCAAAAGTATGATATATTTTCTCTTGATGATTTACTTCTATTTCAGTATTTGATTTCATTTGCTAGAAACTTATCATATTGCATTTTTCAGGAATCTTTTCTGACTGGAAATGATCTTATGAGCCTTCCATGTTTAGGGTTTGTTAATCTCATGGTTTATATATTTAGCATGGCACCATATTTCACGTTCCATCTAACAGAATCATTTATATAGTGTATTCTAGAAATTTCATTTGGTTTACATTTTGTTTAATTTTTTTTTTTAATGAGGTTTTTGTTTAATACATTAGTTCCGAATTTTAGTGTTAATTTGTCTAATTTTTTGGTTCACATATTTCAATTAATTTTTAATTTATGTTTTAATGAATCACATGAATTTGTGTTTTAATGAATCATATGAACTTATTTGATTTCTAATTAATCTAATAAACTTATTTTTTTTAATTATAATGTTAAATTAGCTTTTGTTAGGTATAGATTAAAATCAAATTTTCAAATACATTTTGATAAGAGTTAATGAAATGTGTGATTCAAAAAACTACATTTTCCATAAATTGTGTAGTTCAAATTAAAATTGTTGAGTTTGACTATAAATTATAATCATATTTTAATTTAAAGAAAACGGGGGTTAAAGGGTTTAATATGTTTTGCACTATCTTTTGTTTAAAAAAAAAAAAAACAATGCTTTTGATTAAATAAGTTATTTATTGGCCATATAGTCAATCAATTTTCCACGTGTGCCTAATCCTAAAAAATCAAATTTCAGTCATGGGAAACTATATAGCAGTATCGAGAGTTACGAATCGTGCTGGTTTGAATATATTGATATGAGACGACGATGGAAACTCATTTTCTTTGTCGAGAAGTTAGTTCGTTCCATGGATTTGATCAAGCAAGCAAGCTAGCAAACCTTGACATGATTCTTTGCTGAACTTGCCTATTTCCTTGCGTTCTATGCTTAAAGTGGAATCTCAACAAATGTAACTACAAATGTGTATAAGAAGGTTTTTCAAAATTTGTACCACTCTTGATAACACAATGTTTATTATTATTATTATTTATATTGGCATTGAATTGTGAGTTTTTGCTTTTTCTTCTTATTATTCTGTTTCAGTACATTATTTTTCAACAAAATATGTCCGTGTATCGCACGAGTTTGAAACTAGTTGATGAATATATAGAGAATGTGGATAAATTGATGGAATGAATTAAAATTTCATCTCCAATAATTTCGTCTATTAAGGATGGCAAAATGAAGTGCGAAAATCGAGAACTGCGGAAGCCCCACCTCGCATAATTGGGGCAATATGGCGGATCCGGGACGAGAAAACTCTGGCCTGATCTAGGCGAGGTGGGGATGATTTAACCTCACCCCGATCCACCCCGTCCAGCCCAGTTCTTCAATTTTTTAAAAAAAAATATAGAGAAGTAGGCTTTGAGGTAAAATTGATGTCTATAGAATTTTTCATTAAGCAAGTGATGTAGAGGTAACTCAATCCATGATAGGTCTTATGTATTTTATTGGGACAAAACTTAAAAATCTTAAATTGGTAGTTCTTTCATCTTCATGTTTGTTCAGATATTCTGAAATTTGGATGTCACTTTGTTGAGAGTGAGCCATTTCAATTTGTTCAGATTTATACCAAAAAAATGGGGAAAATTTTTGTGTCTGTATGCGTGAAGTCACTTTATCGAGAGTGAGCATTTTCAATTTGTCCAGCATATCAAAATGGGGAAAGTTTTTGTGCGCGTGAGCACAAAGCCCGACCTGTCTCGCTTCGCTCCGCTCCGCTTATATAAATGATTCACTAAATAGGGCAATTTGTCTCCCCGCGATGCCCCACCCTGCAATGCCTCTCCGCGTTCATGCGGGCGCGCGAGGCGGATCCTAGGCAAAAAGTTCTAGACGAGGTGGGTCACGTCGCCTCGACCGCCCACCCCGTTCAGTTGCCATCTCTACAGTCTATATTTAAATATTATTAATTATGTGGCATTTTTATAAAAAAAAAAATTAATTTAAAAAATAGTGACATATATATAGAGAGAGAGATAGAGAGGATGTATGTGTCAATTTGTCTGCATATATTTCGTTTTAAAAAAAAAAAATTGTCCGCGTATATTTCATTTAAAAAAAATTGTCCGCATATACAACAATAATTCATTAATTTTAATACAGAGAGAGAGAGAGAGAGGGGTATGTATGTATTTATATGTTTGTAATGAGAAAAAACACCACGCCACGTGGCTATTTTCATATTTTTAGCTATTAAAGTAATAATTATAAAATAAAAATAAATGCTAACTTATCAGATCAGATGAAGCGTCAAGATGTAGATGGAACATTCGACATTGTTAATTATTTTTTCAGCCTCGTCAACTTAACATTGTAATTGACATTGTGCATTTAAGAGTTATTTTTAACTCATTTCATCAATTTACTGAAGTGTCGAGTCATTTTTCTCAATCCATGGTATGTATTAGAGATGCTCTCAGTATTTGAATAGGCTTTAAATATTTATTACCAAAAATTACATGTACCAACACAATTACAGATGCAATAACAAATAGTCCAAAATGCAAGTGACATGGCATTTTAAATTAAAAAAAGAAAAATAACACAAAAAGTAGTGAGACTCGTGTTAAGTTTTCCTCTCTAAGACTTATGAAGTTTGAATTTTTCATTCCAAATTGGCAAAATCTCCATCTTCGATCTCCGATCTACAAGCTAACTGCCAATTAACTCATTAGTTTCTAGATTTTTCCAAATCTGCTACCGACGTTTAAGAATCCATCTTCTCCGACTTATGACCATGTCTGAAACAGGTTAGTGGGATTTATCAACCCTACTTATTTAGTGAGCTTACTTGCAAATGCCAACCTTGGGTTTGATTTTTATTTAATTGAGTGGGATTAATTTATATTTAGTCACCAACAAACTATTTAGTCATGCTTTAATTGATTGGGATTACTTTTTTTATTTTATTTTTATTTTACTTGCAAGATGCAAATATGGTTTCCAAATTTAACTTTAATGATTTGAACATTCAGTGAATGAATTAATGGCAGTGTACATTGATGTGAATGAATGAAATGTACATGATTTTTTAGTTCATTACGCAGGTAAGCAAGCAAGCACGTTGAAAGGCATGCCTAGTTGAAATATTTTGGCGACAGAAGAAAGCTCCAACAGAATGGGATGAATGATGGTGGTGGGTTTTGGTGGGACATGGACGTGGAGGACCTTGAACTGGGTGAACTTGAGATATTCAAGACGACATTGGAAGAGGAGTTGAGAATTTTGAAAATGAAAGCAAAAACTTCTTCTTTGTTAAAAACATCCTCCTCCGGCTCTAGAATTACACGTTGGAGTCCAAGGATGTATGCATATCATTAACTTTGTACAAACAACGGCTTAACAATGTTGAAGTTTGTGATTTTCTTTTGATTCTTTGAGATGTCTTACCAATAGATTTAATGATGATTTTTTTTACTTTTGTTCTTACTATAGACTCTAATAGTATGTTAATTGGAGTTATTAATGTTGTGACATTGAACTTAACTGCTCCAGTTTTAAACTCAGCACTTGATCAAGTAAGACAGATTCATTCTCGAGGTGAACATATGTCTTAGTGTCATTCACACCGACGTGCAATCAAATAATGTAGACCATTCTGAGAACAAAAGTATGTTGTAATCTATTCTCTTTTGTTCTTTTACAGACACTTATGGCAGAATAGATTTCTTTTAAATTTAAGCATGCAAAATCAAAATCTACGGGAGTTCTATGATGTCTTACTGTTAGTAGTAACATCAAATTATCTAGCATAAAACAAAATAGGTTCCATACATCTTGTATAATGTTCAATTCCATCAAAATACATTACTAATGTTAAATGGAAAACGTTATTCTACAAAAAAACATCAACTACTTAATATTTATTGTTGTGTGTTTCCATTCTCATGGTCGACGTACTTTCCTTTATCCTTGTGAAGGGTTAGGTTCGTGGAAATTTCCACGTCTCTCTCGTTTGTGGTTCGAGCAAGAAACTCAAAAATTCAATATAAACTTTTCACTTCACTGAAGTCCGCAGAGTCGATCGACTTCACGTAACTTGTTTCACCTTCATTTCCAGACCATCATCCCACAGGTAATGCCCACACTATCTGCATCCCCAACAAACGCCATTGTTTTTTTTACCTAAGTACAGACTCCTCTTGGAATCTAACATTTGTTGGTGTATATAATTGGACATGACTAAATATACATACTTCCAGGCTCCAGTTGGTAAGGAGAAGAAGATTTTTTTGGTCTAAAAGCTAATTACTTTTCAAAAATTAACCAGGTTGAATCCCATTTCACCACTTCAAGGAAATAACAAAAAAAACCAATATACTTTAATCCAACAATGTATTATTCAATAAAAATCAATATTCAAATTTCAACAATTTCATGAAAATGACTTCAAAATCAAACCCATTACAACATTAAAATCAAACCCAATTATTTAATCAAAATTACACATTGATCAAAATCAAACCCAACAATTTAAGGGAAGCAATAGCATTAAATTCCCATAACCTTATTCAGACATGGTTGCCGACTAAAATGTTATTTCAACGTTTGAACGCTGAAGATGATGGAGGTGCGATGCTGTTGATGGAGGTGATATGCTTCCTCAACACCGGATTGCGAGCTCCTATCCGAGAAAACGGAGGTTAGATGCGACAGAGAAGATGGATGGCTCACTTCCAGAACAACGGAAAAAGTGATATGGCGTCGGCTTCGGTCGTTAGTCTTTTGCCTTAAACTCCTTTACACCCAAAAGGGAAGAAAGAAGACGTGGGTGACTAGGTTCGTGAGCTATTTGTTTTTCAAGTTTTTGTTTTTTTTTTTTTTAAATGCTTATTTCCATGTCACTTGTCCACCTCTACATCTGTCACCAATTCTGTAAGTAAGCCTGTACATGTAGCACACTTCTACAAATTAGGCTCTGTGTAGTTAACAATTGGAAGGAGAAATTATGTGTGGTTAAAAAATGATTTGGAGAATTGAGTTGGAAAAAAAATGTATAAAAACACGTTTGCCAAATAGAGGCTTAATCGCTAGAAATTTAGCCCCTGTTTGGAAAAAGTGTTTTTAACAACACAATTCCACTTTTTAATTACATATATTGTCTCTCCACTTTTCAGCCACATATTTTACCTAGAAAACATAAAAAACATGTTTTTAAATACAAAACTTTATCAATTTGGTAAATATTTTATTTATAAACAGAGAGTGTGATGTTTACAAGATAAAATATGTGGTTGAAACTGATTTGAGAAAGCGAGTGTGGTTAAAAAGTAGTTTGGGAAAATGTATTATTTAGCCTCTGTTTGGTAACATTGTAATCCGTAGTGGTTAATAAATTGGTTTATTTATGATTTTAAGGTAAAATGTGTTGTTGAAAAGTGGAGAGAAAAAATTTGTGTAGTTAAAAAGTAGTTTGAGAAAGTGTTTGATTTATAAACTAGTTTATAAATCATTTACCAAACGGAGAAGTCAAATTCAATATTTAATCTTACGATTATCTTCCCCTACCCCTGACAGGTAGTATCTGTCAAGATACATGGTAATGTAGTGCTGAAGGAAGGAATTCAAGTGAAACCTTGTAAAGAATAAAGAACTTTGAATCCACCAAAGAGTTGAGAAAATAAACTCAAGAAGTTTTATTAATTAATGAATGAATTTATTCAATAAGCCTAAAATATATAAAAGCCATAAATCCTAATTCTAGTTAAACAAGGAAACTAGAATAAACAAGGAAATCAATAAATGTTCTCAACAAATAAGGAAAACTAATTTTAACCAAAATAAAATATAAAAATCGTCTACTTCGCAGCCTAAACGATCTTGAACACCCAAATCCACCGTATGTCGTGGCAAAGCAACGAGTTGCATACATCTCGTCAAGATACTCAAAATAGACATAATATAGACCCTAAACGAAGGTCGAATGCCAAATCTGCAAATTGTGGTTTAGCTCCTTTTGGTCCAATTCTTCTTCGATCCCTCGGCCATTTGTTCTACATCAGTCTCTTCCAGCTATGAAGAAACTTGACCTCGAGGTATAATCTGGATAAAGAGGCTCATATTTTCCAAGCTTCAGTTTATTGTAAGAATCGGCTGTAAATCTCTTTTTTCTCAAAAATACCATAAAAGAGTCCTCTTCTTGGAACTGCTTGTTGCGTTTATGAGGGTCTACTGCTGCTTTATACTTTGCATTCATCTTCTCCAAATTTTGTTTCACCTCATCCCGTACTACAATCACTTCTCCTGCCAAATCTTCAGCTACTTTATTATTTCCATGCCCTTGAGGTAATGACACCAAATCTACCACACGATAAGGAACTTAAGAATATACAATAGTAAAGAGCGACATGCCGTAACTGTATGAATTGCACTATTATATGCAAACTCAATCTAAGCTAATGCATAATCCCATTGCCTTGGCTGTCTCCACAAACACTTCGAATCATATTCCCTAAAGTCATATTGTTAACTTCAGTCTGTCCATCTGTTTGTAGGTAGGCGGTGCTACTCCTATTCAAATTTGTGCCAAACAATTTTGAAAACGTGATCCCAAAATGCCCCAGAAATGTTGTGATCCTATCTGATGTGATAAACCTAGGAACTCCACGCAACCTTACCACTTCCCTAAAAATAGTTTGATAATGTGGGATGTATCAGAAGTCTTTCGACAGACGATAAAATAGGCTATCTTGGAAAACATGTCGACCACTATGAACACTGAATGAACTCCTCTCTAGGTACGTGGTAAACCAAAAACAAAATCCATCCATAAAAAATGCTAAATTCCTTCTAGAACAGGAAGTGGAATGTACAATCCCGTGTTTTGAGACCAACCCTTGGACACCTGACAAGTATAACACTTCCTAACAATGTTGCCAACACCCCTCTTTAATTGAGACCAATAATATCTACTTTCCAGACTTTTGGTATTATCTCACCCTAAATGACCACTCAAACCACAACCATGTAGATCACGTATCAGTTTTCACGTAAAGATGAAATATGGATACAAAGTTGGCTACCTTTGAATAGATAACCATCCGAAACATGGAAGTCAGTTAACGATTCACCTCTGCACATTTCTCCCAAATCTACTTGAAGTCTTTATCTTCTGGATATAATTCTTTCAAACAATCAAAACCAACAACTTCTTTAGATGAAGTGACCAGTAGTGCAACTCTCCTACTAAAAGCATCAATCACTTAATTATATTTATCTGACTTGTGTTTGATCACAAAAGGAACTTTTTCTAGAAACGTAACTCATCTGATATGCATCTTTCTGAAATATTTCTAATTGTTTAAGATCTTCAAGGCTTGATGATTGGTGAATAATACAAACTCCTTCTATGTTAAATAATGTTCACATTGCTTCAAAGCCACAACAACATAAAATTCCTGATCATAAGTGCTCCATTTCTGCCTGACATCGCTCAATTTCATTTCGAGAAATAAGCAATTGGTCTCTCTTTTGGGAAAGGATAGCTCCAACCCCAACACACCATTTGCATCACACTCAACTTCAAAAACCTTCTGAAAGCTAGGTAAGGCCAATACTAGAACAGTACACAGTTTCTCCTTGATAAGAGCAATGCTACGATCTTGTTCCTCGCCCCAATTAAACTTTGACTTATCTAAGCACTTTGTAAGTGGCATTGTAATAGTGCTGAAATTGCGAAAGAAACATTAGTAGAATGTAGCCATCCCATGTAAACTTCTTACATCTGATACTGCCTTAGGAGTAGGCCACTCTCGTATTACTTTTGTCTTCTCTTCATCCACATGTATACCATCCTCCCCGACCACAAACCCCTAAAACAATAATTTTCTTGTACAAAAATTACACTTCTTCAAATTTATATGTAATTGGTTTTCTTTCAATGCCTCTAAGATCTACTTCAACTTAATTAAATTTTCTTCTTTGCTCTTACTATATATAAGGATATCATCAAAATAAAAACTACAAAATAGCCAATAAAAGGGCGCAGAACCTGATTCATTAATCTCATGAAGGTACTTGGAGCATTAGATAATCCAAATGGCATCACCAACCACTCATACAGCCCATCTTTACTTTTAAAGACTATCTTCCATTCGTCTCCAGGTCTTATTCGATTATGATGGTATCCCCTGCGAAGATCAATTTTTGAAAACACTTTGGACCCTTCCTATACCTCCAAAATATCTTCCAAATGAGGAATAGGAAACCTGTATTTTATTGTTATCTTCAAAACTGGAACAGCACAAGGACTCATACTCTCCTTGATGAAGCTCTTTCTTAGCAAATCTTCAAAATGCTCCCTTAAAAATTTATTCTCGTGGGGGTTCATTCTGGAGAGTAGGAGATTAGTTAGTTATCCAATATCTGAACTTGCGTTTTGAAATTCATCATACCCTTCAATACTCCAATAATGTGTGGTTGAACGGAATGTAATATTACTTTGATCCGCATTTGTGATTAGGAACATACTATATAATAAAGGAAGAACATTACACAGATTGGATGACATACCTCCATAAATTTTGATTCATCTGGGGACATATAGTGAGAGCATGTCATGTAAGAAGGACTAGAAGTGCTCGAGTAGTTGTGGTCTTTCACTCGGTGAACTAGATCGTTAACAAGATCAGTCACGACAACAATTGATGATGAAATTGTAATACGTTCTCTATGTGGTAACCTTCGATATTATAATGCCCTATGTTCCTCCTTAGTAGGATGTGGAATTACAACTTCAACTTCAAATACCATTCAAAAAGATATGCATATCATATATCATATCATTTAGTTATGAGTATAATATACTTGGGGTTGATGACTAAAAATTAAATATTTCATACATACATACATTTAAGTTAAGGAAAGTATTTTGAATGTCTGCACATTAAAATATTTTCCACTTTACTCACATCTTTATATATCTTTATCTTTATATATTATATAAAAGGAGAATAGCTGAAAATAATTTCCCTTCAAGATTTCACCCCAAAACCTTGCAATAATAAAACCTCCAACAATGTTTTGCCTCCAAATTGCATTTTGAATCGAAAAATCTAGTGGGTCACAACTCTTAGAAAATATGCAGCAAAACTAACTAAAGCTGCAAATTGATTTTTTATAATTTATTTGCTGACATGTTTTATTTCTCCCTCCAAAGTTCTCCTGCATAAGTAAACCCCAAATGCACTATCAATCAAATTTCTCGTGGGGCACGCTTGTCAGACATATTTAACAATTCATTTGATGTTATTTTAAAGATTTTATTTATAGAAATAGTTTTTTGAATAGTGATTTTTAAGAGAATGTATAGTTAAAAAGTAGAAATTTTTTATAAATTTATGTTTAATATTATTTTATTGATAAATGCGAGGTTAAAAAGAAGAAATAAAAATGTATTTTGGTTTTGAAGGGGCCAAATAGGGTCTAGAAATATAGTAAAATTTATAAATTGATTGATAAATTGTAATAATTGCGTTAAAGTAATTACTAATTATGCAGATATAAAAAATGAGGTTTTAAATAATGAGTACCAAATAGGGGCTTTAAAGAATATCAAACACATGCAAAACAAAAGCAATAATATTATGTTGTTAAGTGACTAACCAAAAAATTTCTTTCAAAATGAATAATTTCATACTTGATTGATTATTTTATATATATATATATATATATATATATATATATATATATATATATATATATATATATATTGGAATACATTGTTCATTTATATTATTATTATTTTTTTTTTTTTTTGTACAATAATTATGTAACTAATTTAAAAAATATTATTAAAAAATCTTTAGAAATATAAAATTATAAATAATTCAGTAACTACTCTTCAATTAATTTATTGATTTGATTAAGTTGGATATTCAATGTACTACTATTTTATTCAAGTTTATGGTAGTCTCAATCAAAGAGGCGATGTAATAGCAAAACACAAGAATCAATAAAATCACGATCTTAAAAAAAAATGTTCTTAGAATCATAATTTGCAATAATCTTCAAGGAAGAAAGAATCAAATTTGAAAGGGAAAAAAAAATCATGATGAGCTATGAAAACCATAAAGAATCAAAATTTCTCAAAATAAGGATCAAATTTCAAAAAAAAAAAAAAAAAAAAAAAAACTATATTGAGCTACGTAAACCATACAAAGTTCTTTAAACAAAAATCATAATAGTTTACTTTAAGTTTACTTTAAGGTTGTGTTTGATAATGATGGAAATTGAATTCTTAGGAATTTGAAGTTTAATATGTTTGATTGGTTTAATTTTCTAGGTAGAAAAAAGTGAAAAAATTTTCAACTTTTGTTATTTGATTGACATTACTTTCCATGAAAAATAAAGTAAAATTTAGCTATTTTAATTAAAAAAATTATTTTTTCACACATTTGTACTTGATAATAATAATAATGTTAATTTTGAAAAAAAAATCAATTATCAATAATAAAAAGGATCAAACGTGACGAAAATAGTAAAAGATTTTCTATGAAAAATAAAACCTCATAACCCCCCCCCCCCAAGAAAATGAATTCCTCCAAATCAAGGAAAATACCGAATTTCTAGACAAGTTAGAAAATGAATTCCACGAAAAACTTAGGCTGCGTTCTCTTTGGCGTTTTCCAGCCGTTTTCCGTTTTCCATTTCCGAAAACGCGAAAAACGCGTTCTCTTGAGCAGTTTTCGGAAAACGTTTTCGAAAACGTTTTCAAAATTTGTAAAGGAAATGGAAAACGTGAAAATCACGTTTTCCGCGTTTTCCAAAATTTTTGCCTTGTAAGTGGAAAACGCGGAAAACGCGCGTTTTCCGCGTTTTCCACTTAAAAAACAAAAATTAAAATAATAAAAAAAAATTGAAATTTGTCAAAATTTATCATTTTTAATTACATTATTGGTCCCTGATTTTCAAAACTTGTCATTTTAATCCTCAAATTTTGAAATTTCTTTCGAAAATATCCTAATTTATTTGCAACTTAGGTCCCTCAACTTCAAATTTTGTTGCACATTAGTTTACAAATTTTACTTTTCTTTTAATTTAGTCCTTTTCATATTTGCTTTATAGGTCATTGTCTTCAAACATGTATAACTTTTGATGTACAACTCCAAATTACACTCTGTTTTTTGCGTAGAAATTCAAATCCAACCATCTTTCTGATGATGTATCATGTGCTTAATTAACAAACCAAACGCGTTTTCAGCAATTTCGAAAAAAGTCACAGAAAATGGAAAACAGAAAACATTTTCGAAAATGAAAACAGGAAACTGAAACACAAAGAGAACGCATGCTTAGGCAATCAAACAACATAGAAGTTGGAAAATTACCTAAAAATGCATTTTTCATGAAAAATAAACGGTTATCAAACGGATCCTAAGTTTATACAGGGGAAAAAATCATTGAAAAATAAATATAAAGTACGAATATAAATATTTGTGATAAGGTTTTAATTTCAAGGATGTCATTTACTCCTTCGGACTCAAGATTATCGTTCAAGTTTTAGAGAAGACAATTTCCTTTGATTGTTTCATATTCCATGACCATAATAAGAGTCAAGGATAATCACTTTCGCATGTTGGACTATATTTGAAAATACATACATCTAGTTATTTGAGTGAACTTTCTATATAATTTTATTGTTTTATGTTTCAACTTAAGTATCATATTTAGTATGATTAAATTATATAGTTAATCACAGTAAGAGTTGAAATAAATATATTCTATATAAGCATGTATTCGGGTAAGTTGATTATTTTTTATTTATAATCATTCTAATTTTCAATACAACTTTTTAACCACACATCTTTTCTCTCTCCAATTTTTAACCATTTATTTACCTCGAGATTTGAACCAAAAAATGTTTATAATCAACTTTATAGCCGCCGAACAAGTTGTAAATGAGTTACGTTGAAATGAAAAAAATGGATTAATATATTTTGAAAATCATTTTTACTATAAAAGGAATATAGCAGTAATTTTCTCCCTCAAACAAATTCTCGCCCAAAGACGTCTTTTATCCAAAAAAATAAATTAATTAAGCCTATGTTCGGATCTATTGCTTTGATTATAAACCAGATTTTTCGAATCTCGAGGTAAGATGTGTGGTTAAAAATGAGAGATAAAGATGTGATTAAAAAGTGATTTGAGAAATTGTGTAGATTATAAATTTGTTTATAATCTTTTTCCCATTATATCTGAACATAGGCTAACACTCTATGTGGCGGCTGGTTTCTCCTTTTTTTGGTGCATTCTAAATAAGATGTGTGGTCTAAAATTGAAGAGAAAAAATATGTATGATTAAAAAGTGATTTAAAAAAATACGTTATTTATAAATTATAATGATTTGATAAAAGAACACACCGTAAAATTTATAGAATTTACAAAATCTAAAATTTGTATAGAAAAATTCAGCTCCAGTCCATCATTGTCTCTGAAATTCTTAAAAACTGTGTACTGCCCATTCAAAGACTTATCAAATAAAAACGTGCATCAGACTCTTTTCATTCATTTTTACACATTTTCCAAAGGGTTATGCTACATGCACAATCCCCTTAACAATGCCCATGAAAACCCTCTCACATGGGGGTGTGGCCGCAAATCATTGAAGATTAGTGGCCCCCACACACATGTGAGAGGATTATCATGGACATTATTAAGGAGATTGTGCAAATAGACTTGTACTTTTCCAAATGGTTAGCTAGTGTACAAGCTATCTCTATACATACAAAACAACGACCAGTTTTTGAAAATTTCTTTACACACATTTGAGACGCGAGGAAGTTGATCTACATGTTCCCTAAAAACATTTGGATTTTTTTTTTTTTTTTGCTTTATGTTTCTATTGTAGCAACGCAATGACTCCGGTCATTAATATGATAGCAAACATTGACCCAACTAAAATGCACTGAATTTTTGTTAAGGACATTTTTATACACTTTTTATATCTTTAAACTAACATATTTTGGAATATCTTGAGCAAATATATATTAATTTATGCATATTTTATGTTTAAATAAGTTAATATCCAAGTTTGAGGCCAAAAATCACAAAAGTAGTGAAGATTTTGCTAAAATTTCAAGTTTGGGGACCATTTTGTCACTTTCGAAAAGTCGTGGATGAACTGCGCAATTAAACAAGGGACCAAATTGTAAGATTTTAAAAGTTGAAGGACCAAAATTGCAATTTTAGAATGACCTACTTGAAAGAAATATGAAAATTTGGGGACTAAATTGCTCGAGATTAAAAGATGGAGGACTTGATCACAATTACGAAAGGGACTAAGATGCAAAATCTCCCTCCAGCTGAGCCACGCGAACGCGTGACTTGAACCCAGTCGCGAACGCGAACCACGGCTCAAAACGGACCCAAGGCCAAGGTTGGCCCTGAAATTGCACCACGCGATCGCGCGGTTATAAAATAAAAAAAAATAAAAAAATTTTGTCCTGGCCCGCAATCGCGCGGTTATAAAATAAAAATTAAAAAAAAAAAATTTGTACGGGCCGACCCGGTTCGGCCCATATGACTGTTTTACGATGATTTTAGCGTTTTTTAGGGTTTTTTTTTGATGATTTTTAGGGTATTATAAATACCAAAAATCTGATTTTACTAGGGTATCATGTAAGTTCAAGCCTCTTTTCTATTTTTCTTGTATTTTCTCTTAATATTTACCTCTTTAATGTAATTTTTTATGTTCTTCTTCTACTTTTCATCCTCTTGTTGTAGTTTATGCTTTTGAGTTTTGGTATTTTCTCAAATTTCTACCATAAATTTCATATATTTTGAGTGCATTTAATGTGTTATGCTTGGGTTGTTGAAGATATTAATGGTTGATGGAGAAACTTGGTTCAAAGTGAAGGATTCTTTGATTTTCACTTCAAGAACTTTACAAAAGGGGGAATTTTCTTTATTCTCTTGTTTTTAATCTCTATTTTGAGTATTATTCATATGTTTTTGTTATTTGTTAAATGTTATTGTTAGTTTATTATGAGTTAATGTTATTATATATGTTGGAATGTTTGATTAGTGTAATTTTATTTAAGCATTTTAAGTAGTTTTTAGATTATGAGTATTTATGTTTGTGTTTATGATTAAGAATGTTGTTTTATGTTTTTGTAGCTTTTAAATGTTTGTTCCGATTTTAAGTTGTAATTGGAATTTACTACACAAGTTAGGTGATTTTAAAATTTTCCATGTGATTTGGTTGATTAATTAACTACCACTATTTGATTTTTGAAAAGAAGAAATTAGTATAATTATGAAAACTAAATTTACTTTGTTTTATGTTATGTAACATATTTTAATTATCAAGTTTATGTTTTCATCAAGTTAGTTAGATTAATTAGTTTCATTCTAAGTTTTATATTGTTATCTATTTGTTTTAGTTAACTTGTTTTCATATTATCATGTTCTTATTTATGTCACTTAGTTAGTAATTCACCACCAAACCAAACTTTTATATTACTTGACTCTTCTTTTATAATGAAATCAACAATTTTAGTTACAAATCAATCAATCCTCGTGGGTATGATAACCCGGACTTTTCGATTCCACTTTACTACTTGAACGCGAACCGTGCACTTGCGATATACGATTTTAGCGAATAACTTTCGAGGTTCGCGTGGTAAAAGTTTGGGAGAATCCGAGTTTCAAAAACTTGGATGACATTTACAATTGGTTTTCGTGGACAAAAAGGTATGTTATCTATCTCATATAATATAATAGAAACTCTGTGTATAGTGAAAAAGATCAGCTAGCAAAAATTTTTAAACAAAAAATGCTTATGTTTGATTTTGATTTTTTACATTAAAAAATAAAGAGTAGGTTTTATTCCCTCGGAAAATCATAATCAATGAATCGAAAACTGATAAAAAAACATAATAAAAGGCATGTTTATTTGTCTATATAGTATGTTAAAGTATAATAATGTTATATACTATACTATGCATGTTATATGTTATCCAAGTATGTTAGTGTTCTGGAAATAAAGAAAACAACAGCTCTATATGAGAAATCTGTGAATTCTGGCCTACCGTGTGGTACTAAACACATACTGACTATTTCATGGCATTAAAAAATATAATGGTAGAACACATAACGAATTCAATAGTGTTGGAAAAAAATACAACACATTCAAAAATAAAATGCTAAAACAAATAATGAGTTCAATATTTGTGGAAATATCTAAACACGTTCATTTGACCCTCTGTAGTGTTAGTTTAATTAAATTAATGCTCTACTATGCATTAGTTTAACATTATATCATGTTGTTATATTTCATATAATCTAATTTGAATAATTTGATATTATATTTAATTAATATTATTATATTATTATACAAGTGAAATAAAAAAATAGAATAAAATTTATATCACACCATTAATTCAATAATATAATGTTAAAACATATATTATAGCACTATTTTAGTCATTCACGGCTCTAAATTTATAGGTGATAGATGAGGTACTCTTCTGTTTAATAACATTGTTTGGTTTATAAACTGATTTATTTATGATTTTATGGTAAAAAATAGTGGTTAAAAATTAGAGAGAAAATGTTTGAGGTTAAAAAGTGGTTTGAAAAACTGTATAGTTTATAAATTTGTTTATAAACTCAAAAAGTAAGGTTACCAAACGGATGGATCAGGCCACATTTGCAAACACCAGACAGCTCACGAGTTTAGAAAACATTATTTTATTGAACAGGTGATGATACCTTTGAGAAACATTACGTCTGTGAATCCATTGATTGCAAGAGGAAACCCACAAGAGAAATACATTCAGATAGTCACAGTTGATTAGTTTTGGCTTAGAGTTTTGTGAATTTGAAATGATTTGTTATTTTTAATTTATGCTTCATAAATATGTACAAATCTATGAGCAATATTCAGTAGTTTAGAATTTAGTTTTTTCTTGCAAGTTTAATTTTTTACATTTTATTTCAAATATTTTGTATATATCTAATACCGTTCATCGTACGGGTGATAAAACTAGTTGAATAGTATTTTCTCAAGGTACGCAGAAGATACACGTGACTCATTGTTAATCCAGTTTATAATTCAAGGTTAGTTACTGTTGTCCTTTGTGCAAATTTTCCCAATGAGGGATGGAATGGACTCGTAGATCTATATCTAAAAAGCAAGAGGAAAGCCATGTAGTATGTATGATAGAGTTCCCTTGGGATCCCCGATTTTTAGATTCGGGTGAGCAAGAGCAAGCTTCAAGTACATATATGTTTACCGCCTACTTTAAAACATATTCCATCGTGAGTGGATTGTCGCACTTCCATTAGACAAAAGTTGTGTATAACTTGATGTTGTAGTCGCATCTCATTCATCAGGGTCCAAAGCATGTTTGTTTGAACTCCTAGGATCCAATTTTGATATTACATTTTTTAAGGCAACATTCAGACTTCCACCAAAACTCTTTTCTGGAGAGATGTAGTACACGAATTCCTGACAATCCAATTAGTGACAATAAAAAGAAAGTACGAGACAAGAATAACACGGTAAGATAATGTTACATAGGATATAACCCAACTCTTATAAAAGAAATTATATGTGAAGACTGTTCGAACTATAATATTACATTACATGGTATAACAACAACAACACATGACTAGTCTTTTCCAAAAGTATCTTTTCTAACTTTATATCGCCGTGTTGCCAAAATTACGTTTACTAGAGTAAATTGCATCAGACAGCAATTAAAAAATGTGGTATTGTATACATTGAATTGATTAAATGCACGCTTCCACTGAAAAATAGGACCTATTTACGTGTCATGAATTAAATATGTACCACAAACTAAAAAATGTAAACATGTACATGACCTTTCTTTAATCTACTAAAATACATTGACATCAACCCCAAGATCCGAACAATTTTGATTTTGGTTTCGGTTAGGTTTCGATTTTTTTTTTCGATTTCTATTATAAAAAATAATAATAATAATTTGATAAAAATGCCTAAATATGTGCAAAAACCAACGCTAGATGGGGAAAAATTAAATGTGAAAAACGTCAAGTCAAAAATAAAAATAAAATAAAACTTGCAAAAACAACTTCATAATTATAAAAAAGCATTCCAACTGAAAAAATAGCAAAAAACTGGAAAAACTACTTCAAAGCTTAAAAAAAAAAAAACAGCAATTTGTTGCTCATACAATGATAAGAAAAATTATATAATCACTCAAGTTAATTTATTCGGTCTTACTTTTGAAAATCAATCGGTTTCGATTTTTTGGGTTCGATTCGATTTCCTCAGTTCTGATATTTTGGCCTAGTCCTGATATCAACTACTGAAATGAGAAATATTAGCAAAATACTAATGTAGACATACTTAATTTTGTGAGTATTTATTTTATTTCAACACAGAGATATATATGTTTTAAGCAACTTATTTGATTAAAGAAAAAAATATATTGCCTAAGTTTTATGGGGTCGAACATCTTTCTTCTTCTTGGAGCTCGAATCGACATCTACGGTCGTTTATGATTGCGAAAGTGGAAAATGGGTGGAAGAAAATATTTTCTAAGGAAATGATTTTGCTTGGAAATTATTTTCCAGGAAAATCAATTGAGAGTGTTTGATTGGTTTAATTTTTTAGGTGAAAAAAGTGGAGAATTTTCCAAGTTTTGTTGTTTGATTGACATTATTTTTCATGGAAAATAAGGTAATTTTTTGTTATTTTAATAAAAAAATTTTTTTACTTTTTAAATATATTTGTACTTGATAATGATAATAATATTTTTTTGAAAGATGATAAGTCAATTAACAACAACAAAATTGATTAAATGTGTCGAAAATGATTTTCCATCTACCCTGGAAAATAAAAATCCACCAAAACTCAAAGAAAATATTTTCTACCAAAACAAGGAAGAGGGGCGCGTGGGTGGGGTCCGCGAAAAATTTTCGCAATCAAACGGAGTAAAGTAGAAAAGTTGGAAATTTTTTTTCTTTTTCACGGAAAATTAATGTCTATCAATCATACCCTTACATCTTTGACCATTTAATCATCTGATGCATGTTAAGAATCCTCGAACATGAGAATGTCCATCAACCCTGTCATTTGAATCTAACAGTACAGTTGTTCAACGTGTAACCCATCTAGATGGAATATGCACATTATTGAGTTGTGGTTAGATAATCTCCTTAGATTTCGTGAGAGGCTGGATTTGTGGATATAGAGCATAGAGATAAAGGACGAGCAGGATTTCCACTACGAGTAATAACTGTGCCTCTGTTCTTCACCTTGTTGGAACCCATCAACAAATGGCATGGAGTGCTTGCTACAAATGGGTTTCTTTGATATTTTTTTTTGTTCTTGTTGGAGCCCGTGGTCAAACAAGCATTTGGAGATGTCATTTCCAATATCTATATTCAACATAACGAGCTTTCAGTGGTTGATCTGTTTGTTATGAACCACTAACTAGTGGATGTATCGATCTCTGTTAGGATTTATATAATAGAAATAATCCCCAAAATGTCAGACTTGTAGCTTGTATAGATGATTTTTTGGATAGAAAATATGGAGGAATTGCAAATGGACATGCTATTGTAAAATTTCTTGGATTGAATTGAAAAATTCTAGGTTTTGAATTTTCTTGAATGAAACCTATAACTTAGATACAATATATTAGAAATAGGAATTACAATAATACCCACGGACATGATACTCGTTGGAGATCCGACATAAATGGATAGGAATTATCCGACTAAATGGATTAATAGGTAAAGTATGTAGGTAAACTTTAAAATCCGACATGAGTATGTGTCGAGTGTAGGTTATACTACAATAACCATACCCATACTCGACCCGCATACTCATTAATTTTTTTTAAAAAATTATAGAATTTAAAATAAAAGTAATTGTGTAAAAAAAATAATAAATAAATAGAACTTAAATATTTATTGACATTGCTAACATCTAAATCTTAATATGTTTACACTATTGACTTTGTTAACGTCTAAAAAAATTGTTCAAATTCGCTTGTTTAGTTTCAACCTAGAACAAATTTTTTTCGAGTCAATTCAAGTGAAGCTCAACATATACTGATTCAGGTTAATTCAGAACACTTCTAACCTATTTACAGCCCAAAAATAAATAAATAATTAGTAAATGTTACCTGCCTCCGACTCGCACCTGACCCGCCATTCTTAAATGATTATATGGGTCGAGTATGAAGGTTGTAAATTTGTAATGGGTAGAGTATGTGTTTGATAAACCCGACTCGTTTTCATCTCTAATTTGGAATAAGAGGGCTAGACTTGGGAGTGATGTACGTGGCTTGTTTGCTGGAATGATTTCAGCTTTTATTTAATTCTCATATTGCTATTACTTTGGTGAATAAACTATGGTATTGTATAAAATGAATATTTATTACATCGATAATTTGATAGTGCGGGGTGAAATTTCCATTATTATTATTATTAATGCAAGCAAAAGTAAGAATAAGTAATATAATAAAGAATAAATAATTTTTTAAACAAAATTTTCGTCTTATCCTATACCGGTGTCCAAAATTTGAACTATTTTTTGCCGTATCCTCGAATGAAGATCCAACACTTGAATATGTGCCCACTACCCACACTCAAATCCGAGCATCAAAGCCCCCAAACGCTCCTAACGAGAACAAACTAAAAAATATTTCCATTATATTTATTTATTTATAGAATAAAAAAGAAGCGAATCCCACTATGTTGAGTTGTCTTCTTGTTGATTTAGCAACTCAATCCATAGCCTAAAAAGCCTTAAAAATATCATAAAAGATAAAGAAGGAAAAATACCAACACAACAGGCAAAAAAAAAAAATAATAAGAGCTCATCCTCATCAAATCTGCAAATATAACTTGATATATGACTTCTTTTTCCAACTTGCTTCTTCTTGAAGCTTGAGATTCTTCTATTCATAACCTTTCCATTGCAATGCATCCCATAGGTAGTCAAATGAACTGTTTACACAATGATATTGAAGGACATGAGGAACTCCCCCACCCATTCCACCATACGACAGCCATTTCCTTCTCTTGTACATAGGTGCACGTGTAAACGACTTGCAACTAAAACAAGAACCAGTTGAAACCCAACAAATGGAAAAGAACGCGTGGAAGAAATGCAGGCACCAGGAGTTAACTTAAGATGGCATTGTATCCTCTAAAAAAGACAATGCCACCTCAAGCACGTCAATCCCCACATATGCTGCTACCAGAAACAGTTTCAAAGCCTTCACCGATCTACCTCTCGAGGAAATCCTTCAAAGTGAATAGTTGATTTCCATCCTACAATATGACATACGGTAAATAAGTAATTTAGCAACATGTTAAAAAGTAACAGCTAGTGGTAAAAAAAAAAATTACATACACACACACACACACACACACATATATATAACTTCATATTTCTCTTGTTAAATCCTTTCATAACAGCCATAAGAAATCATTTTAAACTTCAGATCGGTTAAATATGTGACGACACTTCATCAAATTAATGAAAACCTATACATGAAATTTTCACCCCATGGCAAGCATAGAAAGAAGAAACACAATAAAAAGCAGCAGAGGGAATATCATGATGACAGAGATCTCAAGAAAGACTAGATATTTTTTTTATTTTTTATTTTTATTTTTTTAACTGCTTGAGGTAGAATGCAGTATATCCTTGAGTTCTGTTGCATGAATTGAATTGATTTCTAACACCACCACACCCCCCCCCCCCCTTTTTTTCCTGGTCTTAGAATAGGCTACTAAACCTTAAATAGTTAAACCAAAAGAATTCACTCTCAACCACGTCCCCAAAGAGTATGTATGGCACGTGTAATAGACACGAAAAAAATACAACAAATAAGATTTCAGCATCTTCCTTAATATTGCCCAGTGTTACTAAATCCACTTCACCAAACATGCCACTACAAACCAGCAGCCAAAATGCAACTTGTACGAACACAGCTTAAAATGCATTTTACCCGTAATTCTAACATTCATTGAAAAATAAAAACTCAGGAGTCGAGGAAACAATTAGTCCCCAGCAGATTAATAGCCATTGTCAAACCTTGCCAAATTCTTGATCTAGGGATTGCCTAACAACTGTTGCCTGTTGTATTAGCCTTTCCACAGCTGAGTATCCCGGTAGTTTAGCATGTGCTGTGATGATGAGTCACGAGTTGAGAGAAAATTATTAACAATGAATAGAATTTTGAGAGACCACAATCATCATCATCGTGATAATAAAAGGAGAATATGAGGAAAATGTTATCATGAATTGCTAAAATTTTAAGAAATCAATACCAAGAATTGCCTTGTTCAAATTTTCTGCAACACCTTGTCTGTACTCCAAGCTTAAAAGATGAAACATGGGGGATTTTTCTGGTTCTTCATAAGCTAGCAGAGACATGAAATCCTGCAGGAAAAAAAAATATTCATCCATCATTTGATGAAAAAATAAACTCAAATTTAAGTTAGAAAGCACAAGTTAACTTTTGTTGGGACCAAACATAAGTGCGCAATATAATTTTACCAGAGAAGGGACATACTTCAATTTTTTCAACATATTTCTGCATCTTCCCAAAGGGAGTAAACTTCATTTGAGCAAATCCTAGAGCTTCTGTGCTGCCACAGTTAAAGAAATTTTAAAATTTACCTTCATTGTGAAAATACCACTATTACCTACTCACCATTTCCTCGAGCAGATGAGTTCAGCAAAATGAAGGCTCAAAAGATCAAAATGTAAATCCTTATTGTTTTCTAACAAGTCAGGAGTGAATTCTTGAGTCAATTCAATGGCCTTCAATGCATCCCCGTCTAGTGCAGAATGGAAAATTCCTGGAAGTAAATGGCATTATTGTTACCGTGAATAAAGAAATTTAATAATCTTAGCAGTTATATAATTAATAGAACTCTCTTGCACCAGTCTTACATAGAATGTAAAGAACAGTTTGGTGAACAAAAGTTCCACTCTTCTGATATGGTCAAATTAAGCAGAAAATAAATAAATAAATAGATTAATAAGACAACCCAATTGACAAGTATAGTAATATTAACAAAACAGTGTTCACTTCTAATCAATTTGTAGGGTTTAAATATATCTTATAGTTTGTTTGATAAACAAGTTTACAAATATTACATTTCCCCAAACCAATTTTTAAGCATGCACATTTTTCGAACCCACTTTCAACCCAGATTTTACCTCAAAAAACTGAAATTCATTATTGCGCTCAGATTATTATTGACAAGTAGTCATCATGTCTACAAACCACACAAAAATCCTTCCTTTATATAGCATGACTTATAACCTATATTCTCATTATGTTTGCCACACAAAAATGCTTATTGTCATGTCTTGGCACGCTGCACAAAACATTAGAAAGGACATTAAAAACTGCAGCCACTTCTCAAGCTGTATAGAATATAGAAAATCCTATACCAACTATGATGTCAACAATAAAAACCCCCTTTAATTAAGCATAAGTTTCAATTATTTATCTTCATGGACAATTAGCATTCCTTTCCCCTTTCCAATAACTCAAATTACGATCACATCTCACTGAACTAATATATCCTCTAGACATTTATCATCAAGAAAACTCTCCTTTCAAAGTTAATGATACTAGTTTTAATAAGACTACCCTTGTAAACTAGTTCAAAGTTGTTAAAGAAACTCCTTCAGTCCCCTTTTTATCCTGCACCAATATGGGTAAGATAGGTAAATACAACCATCTATTACAGATTTTTAAGTACATTTATACAAGAAATATCATGAAATCATACTATGAGGATGCGATATTTTAATCAATGTTTGTTCTTATTGCTAGTTGCCCAATTATAATTTAACCATAATGGGCATTGACATATTAAGATTTGTCCTTCAAACTTTAAATGAATTATGGAACAATAAACTCATAAATTTTTCGAGTACAAATTCTTATCGCATCAGAATGAGGAAGTGCAAACGTATGTTATTGGTCTCTTTTTCTTTGGGGTGGAGGTTCCCTTACTTTTCCTTTTCTCCATGTCCTCGAGATGATCAGCAGATTGTTCGATCCCAGCAGATGAGACGAATGACTCCATTGTGTCTTTGAAGCAGTTATGCACAAGATATGAATGGACAATTTTGTGGATATCTTTTTCATTTATAGCCTGCAAGGAGTAAAATGCAGTCAGGCGCTGAAAGAGTATAAAAATAGTACACAGCAGAAACTATTAATGAAGTATGGTAAATCGAATATCGTAAACAACAGCATTAAAAAGTCCAGAAAGATCTGAAGAAAAATGGAGGCAAAAGGACCATCATGCCCACTATCATTACTCATTAGGCTTCTTTCTTGACAGGAAAATGATATAAAGGAAAAATATCATGTTAATCCATGAGAATATGCAAACTGATGTTACATGGATACTCATACTACAGATGCAATTAGATTACTACATTAATAATGAAATTTAAACTTGGAACTAAAAAATTGAAACAAGGTGAATTTTATCATTTAAACTAAAATCCAAAAGAGTGGCGAACTCTAGCTTAACAAAGGTTTCTTGGAATGCAATATCAACTGTTACAAATCCAAAACCAGGGTAATCATCCTCAGTAAGATTCATAAAGGCCTGCCCACCAATTAGTAGGCCATCCATCTAACGTGAAAATGATATTAAAAAGATTTCAAATTGCAGTCAGCAGTCTGCCTTCACTTAGAGCACACCCCCCCCCCCCCCAAAAAAAAAAAAAAAAAACCCTTGGCCTATTCTGCACCACGCAAATAGAAATTGTTAAGAAATATTCAGCATAAAGTACCGGCGCACAGAATGTATGAATATACATATTCTGCAAGACCGCAACATGAAATAGATCCGATCGGTAATACAATGAAAAAAGTCGTTTACCATAAAGAGTACCCACCCAAAAAGCTAAACAACTTCCGATAATCAATTACACCAAAATAGTATAAATTCAAGTTTCATACTAACTTGGTGGATTCTTTTCTAATGGTTGCCCTTATCCATACAAAACTGTATTCCAAACCAAGCATATATCAAATGAAAACCCAACTTAAATTAACAATTAAAATTGAAATCTTGAAAATATAGCCACAAAAAAGGCAAAATTAGAGAAAATATTTCCAACCAATATCAAAATCATAAATCATAGTCCGAGAATAATCGGGAGTGACTAACGATATTTTCCCATTGTCGTGGATCAACATCCATTTTCCAGTGCCCCTTTAATTATCAGCAAAAATTGTATACTTTTATATTCACTTGTACACAAAAAGTC
This sequence comes from Ligustrum vulgare, assembly GCA_963555705.1. Classification (NCBI taxonomy): domain Eukaryota; kingdom Viridiplantae; phylum Streptophyta; class Magnoliopsida; order Lamiales; family Oleaceae; genus Ligustrum; species Ligustrum vulgare. The sequence continues at coordinate 68,923,734 of OY743168.1, read as the reverse complement.
AACCGAAAACTGAGATTATATGCTATATTTCAAGAATAGTCGCGTGCACTAAATCTGGGAATGAATGATTGATTCTTGTGCGCGTTGTTGTGTGTAGAGCCAAAGACTGCAAATATAGCTGCCATGTGAAACCGCTTTTGTAGGAGAGGCGGTTCCTCTGCAGTTCTATTGGTCAAGTTGTCCGTAGTGTAACATGAAGTAGTTGAAGGTTTACAAAAAGCGATTTTATTTATTTATTTATTTTTATTTTTATTATTTTTTTACTTTTTGAAATGATAAAATGCGTTTAAGTTTAAAGAATTATGCTGAAAAGAATTGGACAGAGAAGACTAGTGAAGGCATCTCCAAACAAAATTCTTTATACTTAAAATGAATCTTTTGAGAAATAAATAAAGAGCATCTTCAAATTTAAGGAGTGGACTTGTTTACATCTCCAACACACTCTGTATATTATACTTTACTCCTCATGTCCTATTTATATAAGTTGATTTGACTTTTCACACAGATTAATGAAACATTTTTAATGTTATCGAAAATGTAATTTTTATAAAAAAAATTCTCAAATTATCCTTATTTAGGTATCAAAACTATTATCATTGAAAGTATTAAATAGGGGTACATTAGTAAACAAATAAAATAAATACTTCCTAATAAAGAAAGATGCATATATAATTGGGACAAAAGAAAAATAAAATGAAACCTATATAAATGAGATGGAGGAAGTATTTTTTTATACTTTTCTCAAAATGAATTTATTACGTTTCCTTCATTCAATTCACTTGCTTCCATCCTAAATTTTGTTTCCCTCCTATAATGTGTTCTTGACAACAACAACAACAACAAAAAAGTGTTTCCTCCTTTCAAATCTTTTCAAGTATAGCTTCCAAAATCTTAATCAAAATGCTTGTTGATTATTCCGACTCCGGTAATGATTCCGTTTGGTAAATATACTATTTTTGGTTTATAAATTGGTTTTTTAATCACACATTTTTCTCTCTCTAATTTTACATCACTATTTTTTAAGTCAAAATCATAAATAAATCAGTTTATCAATGTTATCCAATGAAGGCTAAAAAATGTAAAGTTGTTTCTATTGGAGTGTTGCTCAATAAAAGGATAATGGTACAGAGCTCAATTCAAGGTCCCGAAACTATATTCAGTAATAGAGTTTTTTGTCACAATAAGCCTTTTAATGATTATTTATTTATTTATTTTGTTTGGGGTCGCACCAAGCTTTTTGCTTGTGAGCATTATTGTTGAATTTTTTATTTTTGAAAGCTACAGTTTGCTTTTAACATCCTCTTTTTAAAACATCATACAACGAGATGATTAGTCCTCTAAATTAGAATAATCCAAGTAAAATAAACTTTTTCATCGTGTTCCAACAAAAAGGAAGGATATAACTCTAAGTTAAAATAAACTTTTTCATCGTGGTCCAATAAAAGGGAAGGATATAACTCTAAGTTCTGTTTGATCCACATTATTTTTAACTCATTTTTCTAATATACTCAATTTTAATCATACATTTTAACAATAAAATATTCTACACATAAATTTAAAATTTTTCTCACCTTTTCAACCACGGAATATTCTATCAATCACTATTCAAAATATTTTTTTGCCAAATAATGACAATCAAACATATGTTAAATAGCAACAAATACAAAAGATTTTAGTATGACGCATCCTAGTTCAAATTGGAGATAATAAACAAATAGTTGTTGAAATTATAATGTCCTAAAATCGTAAGATTAATAAAAAAATATACTATCATATCCTTAAATGACAATGAAGACTACGAAACAAAATTTCAAATTCTAATCTATAAAGCACATTCCATACAGCTAGTGATCAATAGTTTCTGAATGAATTGTCAGCTCGGAGGTCTTACGGATTGCAAACAGGAGGCATTCGAGTTGTATCAATCATCATTATCTTTTCATCATCTTTCATACCTTCCAATGGAAATTCTTCTTCATCATATACAAGCCTCTTCTTCTTGAGCAAATTGCCTTTCGAACATTTCCAGTACTTTTCATCAGTGTTCTAAAAAGCGTAAAGCGTGACGAAGCGATGAAGTCAAGCATTAAGCTTAAACACATCTAGGCGCGGAAAAGCCCAGCAATGCTCGAGCGAAGGGCGAGTAAAGCGCGAAGTTTGACGAAGCGACGATGCCAAGTTTCAAGCTTAAGCACGTCTAAACGTAAATGTAAGCGAACTTTTTAAAACACTGCTTTTCATTGAATTGTTTCTTTTATTCTCTTTCTGTTTGTAACAAAGACACACATGAACCTGAAAGCAAGTGTACGGGTCGTGAAGAGCAGTATAGTGGACCTAGAAGTTCGGATTGTCGTCCCTCAGAGACTGCTTACTAAGTATCGAAATATGTAGATTCTTATCCTTATTTAAACAAATGAATATGATATGTTGTTTAAACTAAAATTGAAGAATTTTAACTAAACAATTAAAAATTTGCAGAAATGAGATTTCAAAATTGCTTTTGTTTTAAAATATGATTGTAAGGTAGTTGGGATTCACGATTTCATCTAACCAATTAAATTAATTCCAATTCCATGTTTTATTTTCTAAATATGTGTTCGGTCGAATTCACTAATTTAAATTGAAATTTATTTCTCGAGTTTAAATCAATCCTACCTAAATAAGTCAATCATGTATCTCTATAGAGGGTCTGAATATTCCTTATTTAGTTACATTACACACAAGAATTGACATACGACCGCAATAATAACAAGAGTATATCTCTATCTCTAGTTCAATTACCGAATTTATTACCTAGATCTATGTTATTAACTCACCTCTCGAATTATAGAAATAATACATCGAATCATGAATTAGTGGCCAGTTAACTCATGCATTAAACACAATAATAAATTAACACATGCAATGAATCATTAAAATAAGGAATATGGAATTAAAATAATCAACTAGACTACATCGTTCATCCCAACATTAAAATTAGTTACACATCATGAATGAAGAACAAAAACGATAAAAATAATAATAACACATAATGAAATTTATAAAATTAACAACAAGAAAATAAATCTTGCACCAAGAGTTGAATTCTCGTGTTAGTCTTCTAATCTCCACTACTTTTACCTTGCTTGAATCTCTCAATTAATTCATGTAAAATAGCCAGGAAACTATGTTAGTAGGCTGAGCAAAAGTCCTTTCATTGTGTCCAATATTGTATATATAACTTAGGGAGAAAACAAGCCAAAGTTTTGTCAAACCCATGCAAAAAGGTCCAATATTGGCCCAGTCGGAAAACCCTGCGATCGTGTGGGTTATAATCCAACGATCGCGTGGAATCACTATTTTCACTTTTGTTGAAAATTTACGCACAAGTGGCAATCGCGCCTAGATTAAGGCGGAGATCACGTGGTCTGGCCTTTTTGGCGAATTCCCATCTTTTCTTTGCCTCTCAAGTTAGTCCATGACTTTTATTTACGCGATGTGTCCTCAACTTCTGATTTGATCAATTTGACCCCAAAACTTCTGGTTCTCTTCAATTGAGCTCTCAATCTCTTGACTTCCTCAAAGTTAAGATCAATTTATCTCCAACTGTATTTACCTGACCTTTATTTCTCGCAATTGCTTCATTTTCTCTCTTCTTTGATAAAATCTAAAATAACAACAAATAAATACAACTTAGGTAGAATTTATTCTAAAATCATAATGAAATATCCTATTTTTGACATATCCCTAAGTGTATAAAATATACTTATTAAATACCTCTAAACTAGAATTATTGATCGTTCTCGAACAAGCTGACTAGAATTTTTTATATATATAATAGAAAACAATTTGCATACCATAATGTCTCGGGTTTGTCTCAAACATCCACCCAAGGAGAAATAATTAGACAACATGATAAAATCATTTTTTTTTACTTGCTTCATGCCCAACTTATTATGTGTGTGTGTTTGTGTGTGTGAATAGCCAAAATTAAATACGTACTCATATCAATATCCATTTAACACAGTGTGGCTAAAATTACATAAGCCCAGATCCCAAGTGGTTAGACAATGCTACTCTATCAATTTCTTGCATCTCTCAAGTATGACCACTTCCTCATTGCTTTTCTCTCTAATCCCAAAGTTCCTTCTATTCTTGTAGTTTCTAAACATAAAATATTTGCATTTTTTCACACCAAGCGGTCAGAATTAGCTAAGTCTGCCCAAATAATCAAATGTAAGTGGTTCCCTAATCCATGCTTTTTGTATCAAAGTCTCAACCAACAAGCTTATACCATGTAATTTTTATTTTTATTTTTAAAATGGACAACTTTTTCTTTTATATCCATGTCTTTTACCATCTTTGTGCAGAACTTTTCATACTTGCTTTTTATATGACTCATGTAGCGAGCTTTAGGTCGATGACTCCCAAGTCAGACGACTTTAGGGCACTAGGTTTGAAAGACCCCTCAAACTTAATTACTCGAGTCATAAAAGCTTAAATAGAAAATTTAAAGATGTTTTAGCGTCTTATTTGTAAGTCTACTCTCCGTACTTGCTTTCTAGTTGACCCCTATAGCGAGATTTAGGTCGGTGACTCCGAAGCCAGACGACTTTAGGGTACTAGGTTTGAAAGACCCTTCAGACTTAATTACTCGAGTCAAAAAGGAATTTGAAGAGCAGAATAAGACCTTCAACATTTTTCTATTTTTATGCTGGCAATGGTTTATACCCGTTGACCAAAACCTCTTCAACAGATGACACATTTCAGAAACTACAAACCATTAAAAATTCAAACCCACCTTCACCACTTCTTCCCACCCCCAAACTGCTCTTGAGTAAGTTTAGGTTCTAAGTTTTAACTGTTCGGATGTCTAGATCTAAGTTCAGGAATCATACAGTCAAACCTAGGTCGAAAATTTTAAAGTTACCCCACATATATTGAATAAATCTTTCCATGAGTAATTATTTAATCCTTGCTATGTGCTTCATATATAGACAAGTCGAACATGAAGAAGTAATTCTCAAAAGTAGCACAAGTAAGCGTGATGTCCAAAATTTAGCCCCAAGCAGAAAGTCTTACCCGAACTACATCATAAGCGGTAAAATAATAATAATAATAATAATAATAATAATAATAATAATAATAATAAAATTCTTCTTTTTTTTTCGAGGGAGTCGAAAGAAAAAAACAAAAAAATCCAGCCAAGTTGTTGCATTAATCAAAAAGAGTTGAAGAGTTACATAGTAGCAGTTAATACAGGCCAATAAAAGAAACAAAGGAAAAACAACCTAGAGTCAATACCAAAAACTACCTCCAAACTTGGAAAATTACATTGTCCTCAATGTATTGATAAAACAAATAAAAAATCCAAATTAGAAAGCAATGTAAAAAGGAAAAGATCAAGAACTTCTCGGAGGTAAATCTGGCTGCTGTGTCTGAGAAGGTCCTGCTGAGTCCTGATCCAACCGAAAATCTATCCTCCCCAATTTTCCCTCTATACTCTCTAATCTGCTCTCCATGAAGAAAAGTCTGGTTGATACCCGTACTAGCTGACTGGTGAGCTCAGTCATCGTATAGCGCATAATGCGCTACTCTCCAGCTATGTCAGCCTGTACAAGACGACAAATTTGTTGTCCCATATTATCCATCTGCCTCTGCTGAGCTGCTTCAATCTCCCTCCTCATGATTAAGGTACGTGCCATGTTAACCAACTCTGATAGCATCTGCCTCAAGAGTCTCTCATCACCTGGAGGTGCTGGGATATGCACAGGTGCTGCTGGTCCAGCTAGAGCTGCAAGGTCTACTGGAGCAACTGGGTCTACTGGGGCTAATGGAGGAGCTGGTGGTCCTCGAGGCACCCTAGGCCTCGTGTTCTCTGTTATCCTTCTGCAGATAATAGCTCCGAGTGGTGCAGGCTCCTCACGGGGCAACAGCTCCACACCCTCTGCTACGCAGATAACGCTGATCAAACATGAAAACATAATCTGGCAACCCGTGTCCAACTGGGAGGCAAGTGTGATGATGAAATCAAAAATATGTCGTCTCAAATCCAATTTGCATCCCCTGGCCAGATGGTGAATAGGTCTTGCCCTATCTTCATTGAATTCAGTCATGTGCGAGGTAGGGTCTATGTTATGGCACATGAAAATATGCAGAATCCTAATGCTTTCAGTGAGTTCACCATGCTCGAAGCGGCCCGACCTTTCCAATTCAACATTTGCTCAACCATAAAGGAAGCTGGTAATTAGATTGATGTCTATATCAGTTGGGACTTGCTCAATTCCCTCTCTCGTCAACTCCAATACCCTTTCAATGATAGTCAGTGAAAATCGAATCCACTTACCCCTAACCCAAGTCCTGAACCTGTGCGGTGCACCTTCTGTTTCTATAGCATGACTGAAGTTGGCAAGGAACTCTTTTTTACCAGCAAAGGATAAGGCTTGTGACGTGTGCCAGCCAAATTGTGCCATCCTGCTCGATCTATCAAATGAGCTAACTCAGTATCAGGGAAATCTGCTAAGATTACCTCCCTTTCGCTCCATATCTTTTTCCCTCTGAGCAATACTTCATACCTCTGCAATTCCTCGCTTCCAAGAAATCTCTGAACATTACCCACTTCCCCCTGACCTGCTTCTGCATCAATGGTCGAAGCTCCTCTTCGCCTCTTAGAGGATCCAACCCGTTCATTACCTTTTTGTGAAGCGGTAGCTTTTAGAGGCATAACCTATAATAAAGGGAACATGTCTTTAGAATCAATGGGTGAGTAGAAAAATATGAGAATGATTGTAAACACCCTCAAACTTGTGAAAAAAATGTAAAATAGACGGGAAAAATGAAGTATTGATTGGTGCTTTTCAACCTCGGTTATTGTGTCGAAAAAAGACAAATTTTTGAAAAAAATTTCGGCACAAAAAAGTACTTCACTTCATGAACATCATATTAAATTTTGAGGGAAAATGGAGAACAAATGACTAGTAAAATGAAAGGACGAAGCCCTGCAGCGAGCTTGCAATGACCCTGCAGCGACCTTGCAGTGGTGCAACATGGCTTGCAATGGTACTAAAATTTCAAACATGCATCTTTGTGTATTGCAATGGGCAAAAATGTGAAATTATAGCATAAATCCAATGAGAAATATGTAATGAAGATGAATGCTCGAGGGGATTTCTCAAATTCAAGCAAAGTTTTCATTGGGGCATTATGTCGAACACATTGGATGCACAAAATTTCAATGACCAAATCACGATATTATTGAAATAGGAGCATCCCAAATTCGTTTACCCAACATCACAATACACAAACAATCCAAAATCTAACTTAACCCATTCTCCAATCAATCAGAATTTCGAATTTTTCAAAAATAGGGCAAAAACCGGATAAAAGAGAAAATTTTCAATTACTTGTGATTACATACCTTGATTTTGTGTTTTGGAATGTTGTATACCTTGATGTTAAGCCTATTTGGTGATGCAAGTGTGATTTGAGTGATAAAACACGCAGCCAAGAGAGATGGCGACGACCGGTTCCGGTGCTGGGAATTTGAAATGAAGGCTTAGGCGCTGCCTTTGTTTCACTTAAACCCGCATTCAGATCACTCACGCGATCGAGTGGTGAAAACACAGGATCTCGTGAGGTTTACAGTTTTAAAAACTGTTGGATTTTTAGTGCAATGTCGTGATCACGCCTGAGTATATAGCGCGATCGCGAGTTTTACTTGTGAAACCCTTTGTTTTCAAATTTTGTGAAATTTGTTTTGAAAATCAAAATGGACTCTAAAATGGTATAATGTAAATTAATATGATTTTGACACTTTAACCATGTTCGAATAGTGAGTGGTAGTTGGGAATGATGATTAAAGCCTACACCACTAAAAATTTATTAAAAATCTAAAATGTACCGAAAATCCCTAAACATGCACAATGAGGCTACTATGCTATGAAAAATATGCACAAACATATTATAATGCAAAATAAACCTAACAAGTGCACAAGTCATGTATGAATCTATGATAAAATGATGAAATAATTGAATAAAGGAAAAAATGAAAGCATAGTGAATAAAAGAGAAGAAAATTGGGTTGTCTCCCAACAAGTGCTCCGTTTATAGTCTCAAGCCCTAATTTTTGTGTTGGTCACTCTGGAATGGCAATGTCAATGTATGACTTTTCCTTTGCAAAATCCACCTCAAAGTAGTGCTTGATTCTCTGTCCATTGACTTTAAAATGCCCTTGTGTTGGATGATGAAGTTCAAACGTGCCATATGGAAACACTTGTACAATTGTGAATGGTCCCGACCATCTAGACCTCAATTTTCCCATAAATAGCTTCAAGCGGGAGTTGTACAAAAGCAGTTGATCTCCTACCTGAAACTCTCTCTTTGTGAATATCTTGATTATGCCACTTCTTAGTCCCATCCTTATAGATTGATACATTCTCATAAGATCCTAGGAGAAACTCATCCAATGCATTGAGTTGCAAAAACCTTTGATCTTTAGCCAAGTCCATATCAAGATTCAACTGTTTTAAAGCCCAATATGCCTTGTGTTCAAACTCAACAATCAAGTAACATGCTTTTCCAAACACCAACTGGAATGGTGACATCCCAATAGGGGTTTTGAAAGCTGATCTGTACGCCCACAAAGCATCATCCAATTTATTAGCCCACTCTTTTCGAGATGATTTTACTGTTGTTTCCAAAATCCTTTTCAACTTTCTGTTTGATGTTTCCACCTGCCCACTAGTCTACGGATGATAACATGTCCCCATACAATGATGAGTCCCATATTTAGCCAATACTGCCTTGAATAACCTGTTGTTAAAATGAGTCCCTCCATCACTTATGATTGCCCTTGGTGCTCCAAACCAAGTAAAAAAGTTTTTTCTGATAAAATCAACTACAATTCGAGCATCATTTGTTGTATATGCTTTTGCTTCCACCCACTTCGATACATAATCTACTGCTACCAGTATATACATGTTGTTGTATGAAGGCGGGAATGGGCCCATGAAGTCAATTCCCCACACATCGAACACTTCAAATTCCAAAACATTGTTAAGTGGCATCTCATGCTTTGATGATATATTTCCAGTTCTTTGGCATATGTTACAAGTTTTAACGAAAGAAAAGGCATCTTTAAATACACCAGCCCAATAAAAACCACATTGCAATACCTTCGCTGTTGTTTTTGTAGCTCCCATGTGTCTACCATATGGAGATGAATAGCATCTTTCAAGGACATGAATGATTTTCTCATCTGGAATACACCGTCTGATAATTTGATCCGGTCCCCTTCGGTACAAAAATGGGTCTTCCCAATAGAAGAATTTTAGATCATGGAAAAATTTCTTCTTTTGCTGGTATCTGAAATCAGGTGGCAAAACATTGCTGACCAAGTAGTTTACATAATCTGCGAACTAAGGACCCTTATCCTTTTCCACTGTTCATCTGAAAACACTTCTTTTATTTCCTCAATAGTCCCCTGATCTACTTGCTCCAATCTGGATAAATGGTCTGCAATCTGATTTTTTGTACCTTTTTTATTCCGAATTTCAATATCAAACTCTTGAAGCAGTAAAACACATCTAATCAGTCTAGGCTTTGCATCCTTTTTCCCAAACAAATACTTCAATGCAGAGTAGTCAGTGTAGAAAACCACTTTCGATCCAATGAGATAAGACCTGAATTTGTCGAAGGCAAATACAACAGCTAGCAGCTCTTTCTCAGTTGTGGCATAATTGATCTATGCATCAATCAATGTTGTGCTAGCATAATATATTACATGGAAGATTTTATCCTTTCTCTGCCCCAATGCTGCCCCTACGGCATAGTCACTCGTATCGCATATGAGCTCAAAAGGTAAACTCCAGTCCGGTGCTATGATAATTGGTGCGGTAGTTAATTTTTATTTGAGTGTATTAAAAGATGATAAACACTTTTCAGAAAAATTAAAAACAACATCTTTCTCCAACAAATTACATTGGGGCTTAGTGATTTTAGAAAAGTCTTTTATAAATTTTCTATAAAACCCAGCATGACCCAAAAAGCTTCTTACCCCCTTAACCAAGTTAGGTGGTGGTAATTTTTCAATTACGTGAATTTTCGCCCTATCCACTTCAATCCCTTTTTTTGAGATCCTGTGACCTAGAACAATCCCCTCATGCACCATAAAATGACACTTCTCCTAATTTAACACCAAGTTCGTTTCCATGCATCTTTCAAGCACTAGAGATAAGTGATGTAAACATTCATCAAACGAAGATCCAAAAACTGAAAAATCATCCATAAATACCTCAATAAAGTGTCCCACCATATCTGAAAATATTGCCATCATGCATCTCTGGAATGTAGCTGGAGCGTTACACAGTCCAAATGGCATTCTTTTGAAAGCAAAGGTACCATAGGGACAGGTAAATGTTGTTTTCTCCTGGTCAGCCAGAGCTATGACAATCTAATTGTAGCCCGAATATCTATCCAGAAAACAATAATGTGAGTGACCTGCTAGCTTCTCCAACATTTGATCGATGAATGGTAGAGGGAAATGATCTTTTCTGGTTGCAGCATTCAATTTCCTGTAATCAATGCACACTCTCCACCCTGTTACTGTCTTCGTAGGGATTAACTCATTATTTTCATTTTCAATCACTGTCATGCCCCCCTTCTTTGGCACTACATGAACTGGACTGACCGAAGCACTGTTTGAAATTGGATATATGATACTAGCATCAAGTAGTTTCAAAATCTCCTTTCTAACCACTTATTTCAATGTAGGATTTAGTCTGCGCTGTCCTTCAACCGATGGCTTGGAATCATCTTCCATCAAAATCTTATGCATGCAAATAGCTGGACTAATACCTTTAATGTCTACAATAGTCCATCCAATTGCAGTCTTATGTTCCTTCACCACTCGCAGCAACCTTTCTTCTTCCAAAGCTGTCAAATGGCTCGAAATGATAATTGACAATGTTGATGACTCCCCCAAGAATACATAACACATATGTGTTGTGGAGGTTTCAACTCCAAAGTGGGAGTATTTTCACACGATGGTAGAGATTTCTGTATATTTTCACCCAATGGCTCAAAATAGCGACCTCCTCTGAGTGTGAACCTTGGTGATGCTTCTAACTCATTTGCCATCCTTACCACCTCTTCTTTATCTGATTTTATATACTCGGATTGAACAATACACGCCTCCAGTGGATCTTTTGGATGCTCCTCATCATAGACACCCTTTACTGCTTTTTGCACAAGATCGACCTTGAAGCAAATATCCAAAGAAGAAGGATACTTCATTGATTTAAAAATATTGAAGGTGATCTTCTCCTCATCCACACGAAGCACCAGTGTTCCTTCGTGAACATCTATCAATGTTTTTCCTGTTCTCAAGAATGGTCATCCTAGAATTAGTGGAATTGTCTTGTCTTCCTCCATATCTATAATAATAAAATCTGTAGGGTAGATGAATTTTCCCACACTTATCAAAACATCTTCAAGTAGTCCCCAAGGGTATTTTATAGAACGATCTGCCAACTGCAAAGAGATTGTAGTTGGTTTTGCTTCCCCAATCCCAAGCTTCTTGAAAATAGATAAAGACATTAAATTAATGCTAGCACCTAAATCATATAATGCAGATTCAAAATCAATAGAACTAATAGTGCAAGGGATTGTGAAACTCCCTGGATCTTTCAATTGGGAGGCAACTTTTTCTGTATTATTGGGCTGCATTCTTCAGTAAGCATCACTGTCTCATGCTCATCCAACTTCCTTTTATTTGTGAGGATTTCTTTCATAAATCTTGCATAGCTTGGCATTTGGGTCAAAGCCTCTGCAAAAGGAATGTTGATGTGCAACTGCTTGATCTTGTCGATGAACTTAGCAAATTGCTGGTCAAGCTTATGTTTTCTTAGTCTCTGTGGATATGGGATGGGAGGTACATATGCTTTAACTTGTGTCGGAGTCTTCTTCACCTGACCATCTGAACTTTCTGATTTTTCTGGCGGGTTTTCTTTCTCAGTTTGATCTTCCTCCTCTTCAGCTGCCTCTGTCAAAATTTTTGATTTATTTGTCCTTTTCACATTGACTTCTAGCAACTGGACCCCACTCCTGGTTGTTATTGCCTGTACTTGCTCTCTTGGGTGTGTTTTAGTATTACCAGGAAATTTTCCTTGTTGTCTTTCTGATTTGTCAATTGCTAACTGTCCCAATTGAATTTTTATCTCCTTAATGTTAGCTTGATGACTTTGCAGCAATTGTAATATCAACTCTTTATTGTAGGGCTTTTTTACCTGTTGTTGCTGTTGAAAGCCTGGCAAGCGTTGGACATTTTGATTATTTGCCCAAGAAAAATTGGATGCTTCCTCCATTCAGGATTATATGTTTGAGAGTAAACACCCCCTTGTTGCCTCTGATTGTTCCCAACAAAGTTAGCATGTTCCAAATTCGGCTGACCTAGATGTGCCATAGGATAATCTGACAATGCATGATTCTCAAAACAGTAATCACAAACTAAGGTTGTTTGCACTGTAGGTACTGGCTGTTGATTCATACCATCGAGTTTCTTTGTCAACGCATCTAGTTTAGCATTAATAGCTGTAATTTCATTGACTAAAGCTATACCACCAGACTTCTGTGCAGTACGATCTGAGTACCACTGATAATTGTTTGCAGCCATTTTCTAGAATATTTCTGAGGCCTCTTCATATGTCAAATTCATCACTGATCCACCTGCTGCAGAATTTGCATGCTTCTTGTTGTCATTTGTCAATCCACTGTAGAATGTTTGAATCAGGATCCAATAAGCTATTCCACGTGTAGGACATTGTTGAACCACCTCATTGAATCTTTTCCAAGCCTCGAAAATTGATTCCCCTGGCTGTTGACTAAATGAAAGAATTTCACGCCTAAGCTTTGACATCCGGCCAGGTGGGAAGAATTTATCAACAAACTTCTGGCTCATAACTTCTCAAGTTGTAATCGTGTGGAGAGGCAGTGTGTAGAACCATGTCTTTGCTTTGTCTGCCAAAGAGAATGAAAATAGTTTCAATTTCACGGCATCACCTGGAACGCCATTCATGCGCTGCATGTCGCATAATTCTTGGAAAGTCCGTAGGTGTGCATATGGATCTTCAGAGGGCAGCCCATGAAATATGGCAGAGTTTTGGATCAAGGAGATCAAAGAAGTCTTGATCTCAAAATTATTGTCTGTAGGGGGCACTATGCATGTTCCAATGTTCCCTACAGGAGAAATCATATAATCCCTTAACGCTCGCCTCCCATGAATCGGTTGATTCTGTTGCTGTACAACAACGTCCGCTGGCAAATTATCCTGATTTGCTTGATTATTCTGAATTTTGTTATCTACCATTGCTAAATCTGTGTTGAGCTGCTTCCAATAGTTTTCTGCCCCTTTGTCGAAAAGTGAGTTCGATTTCTGTATCAAAAGGAAGCAAATCAACTGATTTAGTTCTTCTTAACATGAATTAATTTAAACAAAAATTAAAAATAAAACAAAAAACTAAGGGGGGTTTATTCAATGTAGATTTCAAAAAACTTTTAAAAATTTTAAAGGATTTAAAAAGTTTAGGTGTATTTAATTTAGACTTTAGAGATTCCATAAATATCTTGAGGTATTTAATATATATTTTAATTGACATTTTAAAAGTCTATAAAAGTCATGGTATATTAAATAAAGACTTTTAAAAGTCTTTAAAAATCATGTGTTATTCAAAATGTTAATGACTTTTAAAGACTTCTATGAAATCCTTTATGTACTAACTTCTAAACATAATGTACAACCACAAAATCTCTTAATTTGTCTCTCATCAACCTCCAAGATTTTGAAAGACTTTCCAAAATTAAAAAAAAAAAATCTTTAAATTATAATTTTGTTTCTTCTATACTTTCATGTTATTTTTAGAAACATACGACTAAAAAAATCATTATTTTTCTTCTCTTTAACTTGTTATATATATATATATATATATATTTCATTTTAAAATTCTTTCTTTATATTTTGGCTCTATTTCATCATTTTTTTTTCAATTTTTTAATGAAAATAAATTCTACTAAAATTTTATAGAAAAATAATAATTAAATTGTATCAAAACAAATAATAATTAAGTAAAGTGATTCTAAAATTTTATCCAGATAAATTTGTATATTCAATAATATTGTAACGCCCCGAATTCCGTAAAACCCGGGAACGTCACTTTTCTAAATTCTTGAATAAACTTTGTTGCGGAAAAATGATTTAAATATTAAATATCGCATTTATCGAATAAAAGTTTAGCGATAATTCAGATGGAATAAGTATTTTCGTACAAATTTGTAAAAAAATGACAATTCTTGATAAAGTGAAATAATCATTTGAAAGTTCACGACTTTTAAAAAAATATCAATTTGTAATTTGCCATCATTGCCCATCGCTCGCCACCGTCTCCGAAATCTGCAAAAAATGTTAAAACAACGGGTTGAGCATTTCAAAATGAAATACTCAATAGACTCATCGCCAATAATTAATCTACAAGATAATTGGACAAGTAATTATGCAATTAATGTAGTGACATTCTTTTCTTATTCATAGGCATCACATAGTGAACGCAAATGAACCATTCTTTTCTTGTATCATGCTAGCAGATAAGTTATGCCCGGCATAACATAAATTCTTTATCTCAAAGAGATATTCTTTTCTTTATCTCATACGAGATATTCTTTTCTCATGCAATTAAGCATAAAATCACACAAATTCACATAACACATGCAATTATAATATAAATCAATTAGTGGGGGCGAGTCTACCTTAAATCCGACGAGTGCAAAGTTGAGCGGGATATGACTTCAATCTTTCAAATCTCCGTACGCTTCGTCTAGCCCATAAGTTACATTAGTCCTTTGAAATTTATAGTTTAAATATGATAATTTATAGTTTGAGGACTGAAATTGATGTTTTTGAAAGTTGAGGAACTAAAATGAATACTCTGAAAGTTGAGGGACTAAAATGAATATTTTTGGAAGTTGAGATTTATAAATATACGTATACACACACACACACACACACACACATATATATATATATATATATATCATCAATATGGACCAAATCGAAAGACTTTAAAATATGGAGGCTTAAAGGATTGCTTTTAAACATTTGTGACTAAAATGTAAATCTTTTAAAACTTGGGCTTAAAATCAAATAAAGTAAATCAGCAGTGACCGAACTAAAATGGGTTTGATACTTAGGGGTTAAAATAATAACTTTTGAAATTTAGGGCTGAGATTGATGATTTGAAACCAAAAGGGACTGAATTGAATAACTTTTAAAACTTCGGGACCAAAGTTGCAATTTCTGGAAGTTAAATTATTAAAATCAAAATATTTACTCTCTCATTCACGATCTGAAAAATCAGACCGAGAGAGAGAAAGGCGAGATAGCGAGGGCGAGCGGGGGATAAAATCCGGTCTTCCAGCCGGCGCAACGTCGCCGGCAGGTAGCGGCAGACGGCGGCAAGGGATGGGGGTACAAAAAGGCTGGGTTTTGGGGCTGATTTCGTGCGAGACCGAAGCTTAAATCAGGATTTGGAGTTCGGTATTAGCTGCGAGATCCGGTGATGGTTGAGGTATGTGACTGGGCTGCGAGGTGTTGATTAAACCGAGGTAGACCGAGGCTGGGTTTGTGGGTTTCCCGGCGGTTGCTCGGCCAAAAACACGGCGGTCACTGGAGGTGATGCCGCCAACGAGGAGTTGCGACGACGGTGGGTGTAGGGCGGCAAAGAAGGAGAGCAGGGTGGATATTTGGGTGCGAAAATTGAAAGTGGGCTGTGACTTGGGTACTCGTGATTTGGATGCTTTCCGGTGAAGATTCCGGCAGTGAGGTAAGGTGGTTCAAGGTAAGTGTTGGGTCAATTTATTTCTTGGTTGCTTTGGGTATTGAAGTTTGGGCTTTTCTTGAGTTTGGTTGGAGGTGGCGATTTCGACGCGGTTGGGGCAATGGCGGTCTTTGAGGTGATTGGCGGTGGTGAGGGCAGTGGTGCTGGAGGCCGATCTCGGTTGTGGAGTTTTGAGGTTGTGGTCGGTAGGTGGGCATTCGACAGATATGGGGGTTGATGTGGTTGGGGTTCGCCGGTTGTGGGGGTGCTACAGGTGGTGGCTGCTGTTTGGCTGTAGTTGGGTGGGTGGTGTTGAGTACGTCAACTTGCTTGAAGATTGTGGAAGGATTGGTGATGAAGGTGGAATTTCAACAGAGTAGCAGCCATGGTGGAAGAGGAGAGGTTCTTACCCCAGAATTTCTTTGGCTGCGTGAGCTAAGTTGTGAGGGAGAGAATGGAGTGATCTGAACAGTAATGTGTTAGGGCACAAATTTCTAGGTTGGTAAGTGGGCCAGCTTGGGCTAAAGAATTTATAATTGGACTGAAAATATTTAAAATTGGATTACATAATTTTTGACCCAAAATAACCAAATATTGGACTTAATAAATTGGACTCAAAAATTATTATATATTTGGATTTAAAACTGATAAAGAATTTGATACTTTAAAATATTCGAGATTGGACTCGATTTGAGTATATTTTTAAATTTATTTTACAATGGCTAGACGAACACGCTTCACAGTTAAAAGTAAAAATTCGGGGTTAAATCTTAGCGACACGTTTTTTTCGAGAAACACGATTTTTACATTATTTAAAATTTCTCGGTCGCTACAAATATTAATTAAAAATCAATCGAAATCTATAAAAATTTGTATATTCAAAATTTTTTATGAACATAGCATAGTTTTTATGTTGTTGTTAGACATGATTTTATTTTTTTCCCCATTTTTTTAATTACAAATATTTCTCTATTTATCTCCCACGATTTTTTTAATTCACTTGACATATAGTTATTATTAACTATTCACATTCACACCATATGAAGATTAATTTATTAGTGTTCAAATTGTTCGATAAAAAAATAAAAGTCTGTAAAAGTCTTTGATAGTCAATTAAAATCTTTTAAATCAATCCATAAAAGTCTTTAAAAGTACATGAAAGTCTTTTAAATAAATGTCTACAAAAGTCTTTGAAAGTCTATAAAAATTCATAAAAGTCAATAAAATCTAATGAAATCCATTAAAAAAAGTCCATTAATTTTTTTTTTAAATATCTTTTGAAATCTCAATTGAATAAAACCTCCTAAAATAAAGCAAAATAAAATTCAAAGTAAAGTAAGAACTTATGAATATCGATATTAGTAAAAACTGTTACCGAAACGACGCCAAAAACTTGTTCACTGATATCTTGCTACCCGCAAGTGTACGGGTCGTGAAGAGTAGTATAGTGGACCTAGAAGTCCAGATTGTCGTCTCTCAGAGACTGCTTACTAAGTACCGAAATATGTAAATTCTTATTTATCCTTATTTGAACAAATTAATATGATTTGTTGTTTAAACTTAAATTGAAGAATTTAACTAAACAATTAAAAATTTGTAGAAATGAGATTTCAAAATTGCTTTTGTTTTTAAATATGATTGTAAGATAGTTGGGATTCACGATTTCACCTAACCAATTAAATTAACTCCAATTCCATGTTTTATTTTCTAAATATGTGTTCGGTCGAATTCACTAATTTAAATTGAAATTCCTTTCTAGAATCTAAATCAATCCTATCTAAATAAGTCAACCATGTATCTCTACAAAGGGTCCGCATAATCCTTATCTAGATGCATGACACACAAGAATTCACACACGACCGCAATAATAACAAGAGTATATCTCTATCTCTCGTTCAATTACCGAATTTATTACGTATATCTATGTTATTAACTCACATCTCGGATTATGGAAATAACACATTGAATCATGAATTAGTGGCCAGTTAATTCATGTATTAAACACAATAATAAATCAATACATGTAATGAATCATTAAAATAAGGAATATGGAATTAAAATAATCAACTAGGTTACATAGTTCATCCCAACATTAAAATTAGTTACACATCATGAATGAAGAACAAAAACGATAAAAATAATAATAACACATAATGGAATTTATAAAATTAATAACAAGAAAAGAAATCTTGCACCGAGAGTTAAATTCCCGTGTTAATCTTCTAATCTCCACTCCTTTTGCCTTGCTTGAATCTCTCAATTAATTCATGTAAAATAGCCAGGAAACAGTGTTAGGAGGCTGAGCAAAAGTCCTTTCATCGTGTCCCCAATGCTGTATATATAACTTAGGGCGAAAACAAGTCAAAATTCTGTCAAACCCGTGCAAAACGGCCCAATATTGGCCCAGTCGGAAAACCACGCGATCGCGTCTTATGTTGAAAATTTACGCACAAGTGGTGATCGCGCCTAGGTTAAGGGGGCGATCGCGTGGTCTTGCATTTTTGGCGAATCCCCATCTTTTCTTTGCCTTTCAAGTTAGTCCCTGAGTTTTATTTGCACGTGAGTCCAAAACTTTTGATTCTCTTCAATTGAGCCCTCAATCTCTTGACTTCTTCAAAGTTAAGACCAATTTCTCTTCAACTGTATTTACTTGACCTTTATTTCTCGCAATTGCTTCCTTTACTCTCTTCTTTGATGAAATCTGAAATAACAACAAATAAAAACAACTTAGGTCGAATTTATTCTAAAATCACAATGAAATATCCTAGTTTTGACATATCCTTAAGTGTATAAAATACACTTATCAGAAATCATGTAACATTTTGGCTGGTATCTCAATACATTCCAACAATGTTCAAATTGGAATGTGGAGGTTTACCTATATTTAATTCTTTGTATAGGGGTTTTGCATTTGCAATCTGTAAAATGGAAAAATAAATAACCAAAACTGACATTAAACAATAAATAAAAAATCACTTACCAGAACTATATACTATAACTACCTTATTGTGCTCATTAACATCATTTTGGCATCTAGATTCAGTCTGGCATAGCATCCACAAAATTAATTCGTAACCAATTGAATGGACGACCATCGGTTCATAAAAAGAAACTTGTGTATGATGAGACGTAAACTTCTTCTATTTGTGAAAGCATTTCCACAATCGTTCCCAAAATACCTTGTGTTTGTGTTCATTTCCATGTACTGCATCTAAACTTACATCAAGCCCCTTTCTTAGTCCCATTTTTTTTTTTAAAAACAACTATTACAAATACTCAATTTCAACCATCCGTTCTTAGTTACACGCACAATATTTGAATTTTCAAACAATTTTAAACTACACGTTCTTAAAAAAACTACAAAAACTCCTCAAAACTCTACACCAAACAAGGCCTAAGTCACTCAAATTGTTATTTAGACCTTCTTCCATGGTAGATTGAAAATCAATGTTCTAGAAAAAGATATACATGTGCATATATGTATATATCTTTTCAGCTATGGCATAAATAGACATTGAAAATTTACCTTTTTGTGGCTTTTTAGAGTGAGTGGTTCAAACTTGGTTATTTATGAAGAAGATAATAATATGGGTTACAGAAATACAAATATTATTCACTAATCTTTATCTTTATTCTTTATATATAAAAGTAGAAGTGAAGAGAGAAGTTAATTTGGAGGGAAAATTGTATTTAATGGCTTTCTCTCCTGACTTTTACTTTTATATATAAAAATAAATAAAGAAAAGATAAGATTTTTGTAAAAAAAAATTATTATTTATTACATATTTAATAAGAGTTTTAATAAATGTACTGTGTAAATGTGTTACATTGAAACGAAAAAATTAGATTAATATATTTGAATATAAATAATGTGATATCTATGTAAATGTGTTATGTAGAAAATGAAAAAATTAGATTAATATATTTGAACGTAAATAAATGTGATATCTATTTAAATGTGTTACGTAGGAAACGAAAAAATTATATTTGAACATAAATAAATGTCATATCAATGTAAATATGTTACATTGAAAATGAAAAATTTGGATTAATATATTTGAAAATAAATAAATACATACTATATAAATTTGTTAAGTTAGAAATTAAAATTTTGAATCAATATATTTTGAAAATAAATAAATAAAATCTTTGAAGTTTTACTACCTATTATGTCAATAAATGAGTAGATTCTTCAGTAAGCATATTACAAAAATAATTAATTATTTGCTATCAACTTTTTACCACCAATGATAAATTGGTAAAAAAATTAATTATTTCATCGTTTTGACAAAAATTGATATATTTAAAAAACAAGGAAAAATAAAATATACGTCAGCAACATATTAAAATAAAGATACTTAAAAATTATAGCATATTAAAAGGAAAATAGGTGATAAGGTGGACAAATTTTTAGAGAAAAACGTAAATAAAAGTCAAAAGAAATTTTATATAAAAAATTTAATTAAGTACCAAACATTGATTGGCGCGGTACACTGAGTGTACATGCAAAATTTTTTATTTTGATTTTTTTTTTTTTTTAGGTTTCAAATTCAATAACATGTATTATGTAGGAATGAAAAAATTGGATTAATATATTTGTACATAAATAAATGTCATATCATATCTATGTAAATGTGTTACATTGAAAATGAAATTTTTTGATTAATATATTTTAAAATAAATAAATATATGCTATATAAATTTGTTAAGTTGGAAATGAAAAAATTGAATTAATATATTTTGAAAATAAATAAATAAAATTATTGAAATTTTACTTCCTAATATGTCAATAAATGAGTAGGCTCTTCAATATGCATGTTACAAAAATATTTATTATTTTCTATCAATTTTTTAACTACACATATTTCTCTATTCAATTTTCAGCAACTATTTTTTACCCCAAAATTATAAATAAACAAGTTTTTAAATCAAACATTATTACTAAACGTAGGCTTAATCATTTCATCATTTTGACAAAAATTGACATGTTTTAAAAACAGGGAAAAATAAAATATATGTAAACAATACATTAAAAAATATAGTTAATAAAAAAATTACAACATATTAAAAGGGAAATAGGTAATGAGGTGGGCAAATTTTCAGAGAAAAACGTAAATAAAATTCAATAAATTTTTTATATAAAATATTTAAATGAATGCCAAATTTTGAGTGGCGCGGTATACTTAGTGTATATGAGCGTTTTTTATTTTGAATAATATTGTCTTTTTTTAAGTTTCAAATTCAATTACATTTTGTTTTGAAATTTTATTTAAATTATGTTTTTTATTTGATTTGATTGAATTAAAATATTTTCAAAATTATGACTTAAAAATTATATATTTCGTGCATCGTACAGATAGACAACTAGAACATATAATATTTACAATGTAGTTGAATATATATTGTTAATATATCTTCTTGATATTATTTTCGATTTTATATAGATTCCCACACTTCCATTGATGAATTTTGCTAGAATTATAATGTCATTAAAAACTCCATTGACAACCTCTCTCACACGTGGAGGGTGGGTTACGGGTTGTTAACCCCATCATGACTATAGCATGTGTTCGGCAACTTTAAAATTTTGATTTATAAATAGACACAAATTTTTAAACAATTTTTTAATCATATATATTTTCTCTCTCCAATTTTCAACTACTATTTTTTATTTCAAAATTATATATAAACGAATTTATAAACTAATAGTGTTACCAAGCATCTCTCTTTATTGATTAGGATTGTGTTGAAAATAATGTAAATTGATTAGTGTGGTTTGTATTCTTAGCTTGTTTTTGGTAAATATATTTAAAAATATGTTTTTTTATAACAAAATGCTCAAAATCACTTTTTAATCATATACATTTTCTCTTCATTTTTCAATCATATATTTTACCTTGAAAATATAAAAAAATATTTAATTTTTTTTTTTTTAACAAACAAAGCTTATTCGTTAAGCAATTTAAATATATGTTGATTGTTGTGGTTTGCATCCTTAATCGTTAAGCAATTCAAATATATGTACCAAAAAAAAGTATTTTACTAGCTACTAAACATTGCCAAACGAACATATACCCACACCCGCTGTACTCGCCTTCTACAGTGTAGGACTCAAGGGTCTCTCTGGTTACTGCAGTAGAAGTAGAAAAATGGGAAACACACCTGCGAATACGAAATCCGTGCCCGAGGAACCGGAGCAGGGATTTTCATCTACTGATTCGCACACTGAAGATGCTTTGATAGAGAAATCGGAAAATGTAGTGCTAAAAGCCGATGAAAATGATACGGATAACTACGGCCAAAAGGACTCCGGTAGTCTCGATGGTAGTGGATTGCTTCCTATGCCACCGTATGCAGGCGATTGCCCCCATTTTATTCGGACGGGGTCGTGTAACTTTGGACTCGATTGCAGGTACAATCACCCCGACAAAAGGACTCAGACTCAGGTATGTTTGCGATTTTAGCCAGGGCTTTTTTGTATTTTGAAAATCTACGTTTTGTAGTATTTTTCGTATCATATTATTGATGCTATGGTGTTTTTCTGCATATTGAAGGCCGCTAACGATCTGGACAAAGATGTAATACCTGAAGACTCTGGCCCGATTGAGTGCAAGGTTAATAGATTTATCATTTTCCTTATCCATATGTAGTTATCAAGTTTAACAACACTGTACCGGTTTATAAATTTATTGATTTATGATTTTGAGGTTAAATGTGTGGTCGAAAATTAGAGAAAGAAAATGTGTGGGGGGCTAAAAACTGATTTGAAAAATTTTGTACTTTATAAACCGGTTTATAAACTAATTGTGTACTGGTTTATAAACCATTTATCCAATGCTTGCTTAGTATGTAGTTCTAATCAGTGTTTAAAATGGTGCAATTGGGAAAGTGATGCAGAAGGCTCAGTTAAGCCTCTGTAAATTGAAGGGTAAGACTTGAAAAATGTACACAGGGCTGTAAAGTTATACAGCCTAATACGAGGAAGCTCTCAAGGCACAAGCCTCGGGCAGATTTTCAAAACAGTGATTCTAATCTCATTTTTTTGAGAGGGTTATGGATTTTTCTTTAGCTTTTATTTATGCAAAACCATTTATCCAATGCTTGCTTAGTCTGTAGTTCTAATCAGTGTTTAAAACGGTGCAATTGGGAAAGTGATGCAGAAGGCTCAGTTAAGCCTCTGTAAATTGAAGGGTAAGACTTGAAAAATGTACACAGGGCGTAAAGTTATACAGCCTAATATGAGGAAGCTCTCAAGGCACAAGCCTCGGACAGGTTTTCAAAACAGTGATTCTAATCTCATTTTTTTGAGAGGGTTATGGATTTTTCTTTAGCTTTTATTTATGCAAAATAATGTTAACGGTTATGCTTTCCTTTTTCTTCTGCTGACATTCGTCTTTTGTAGCTGATTTAGCCACCGTTTGGTAACGGTACTATTTTTGGTTTATAAACCATTTTATAAATAACACAATTTCCCAAACCACTTTTTAACCACATATTTTTCTCTCTCCAATTTTCAACAACTACTTTTTACCTCAAAATCATAAATAAACCAGTTTATAAACCAAACAGTGTTACCAAACGGAGGCAACTTATTACAAACAATTTTTCATCCTTTTTCTTCTGCTGACATTGTCTTTTGTGGCTGATTTAACTTATTACAAACAATTTTTTATTCATGATATCTGACTATTGCATAAACAATATGTCTATAGTCTCTGCTTACCTATTCACTGACTTGGAAAAATCTGAGGACTAGATTTTTCTACAGTGACTGTAAATATAGTTGATTTGTTGCTTTTTCCAGTATTACCAAACCGGAACAGCCGAGTGGCTGATTTAACTTATTACAAACAATTTTTTATTTATGATATCTGTCCATTGCATAAACAATATGTCTATTGTCTCTGCTTACCTATTCCCTGACTTGGAAAAATCCGAGGACAAGATTTTTCTACAGTGACTGTAAATATAGTTGATTTGTTGATTTTTCCAGTATTACCAAACCGGAACAGCCGAAGGGTGCAAGTATGGAAAATCTTGCAGACACGGGCACCATGGAGAAGAGTCCCAAAATATTGTTCCCAAGCTTAACTTTTTAGGTTTGCCAATACGATTGGTAATGCTGCATCTTAAATCTCATCCAGTTTGTTTCTTTTTTCGTGATTTTATTAAATATTTTCACATGGCACCGATAATCTTCTTCGTTTTGTTTGGTTTTCTCAATACTCAAGACCGTTTAGCATTTGCTTTTGCATGCTTGATGTACTACTTTGAAGCTAATAGCATCTTACTTTTGATTAGGGAGAGAAAGAGTGTCCCCTCTACATGCGTAATGCTACCTGCGGATATGGATCCCATTGCGCATATAACCATCCTGATCCTACTCCAATGACAGGGATGGGATCTTCCAACTCGTCGGTGGATGACAAATTTGGGAGACAATTAAGCCATCCTTTGGAAAAGCATAATGGTAGTCCAATCCATTTTTCAGGAGCATCACAACCGGATCAAGCATCCAGGTTTTTATACACATCGTCTGATAACACCACTTCCTACCCAAACAGCCGCTCGCCTTATGTGACTCCATATACACCTCCTCAACAGATGCAAAAACAATCAGAATGGAATGGATATCAGGTTGATCATGCCTTTTCTCACACCGAAGCTTTCTTTTATTTCTTTGAGATAACATTTCTATTCTGATTTCTGTGTCAGTTCCAGGACATTATTTCTTAGCTTCACCTTTATATCGTTCACGTTTCCTTTTCTTCATGCTATGTGCATTTTAAGATTCGTGATGCTATCTCATGCTTGCTTATATTCCCAAATTCATGATTATAGTAAATTAATAAATGAAGCTGATGTTTATTTTGACGGAAAGGTACATGTAAGGGCGTTATAGATACAATCATATGGTAAATTTGATTAGTCCTTGCCCTTTGGTATGAATGTCTTTATCAACTTTAAACTATGCGACACACAACTAAATAACGTTTTGTCCTTTATATATGAGTTAATGAAAACTGCATATACTTTCCTGCATCTTAAAGAAAATGATAGGGGTATATTTGGCGATTTGCACATGTATTAGATTTTACTAATTTTCTCTCTATAGAAAAAGTATCAAGGAAGCCTCTTTTGTCAGTTTGTGCTTAGAGAGAAAACAGAGAGCATGAGTCTAGAAACACAATTTGATCCTCCTCTTTGATGTAGTTCAATTTTTGCAATAGCATCAAGTGGACACTACTCACATTGAGAGCGAACCACTTTGAATCTAGAGGTTTTCTTGCTTTCATTTTTTGTTTGGTGTTACTAATTGCTCTTGGTAGTACAGATCTAATTATTTAAAGAAATGATAGGGGTATCTTTGGCAATTTGCACATGTATTGGATTTTACTAATTTTCTCTCTATAGAAAAAGTATCGGGGAAGCCTCTTAAATATGTCTTTGCTTAGAGAGAAAACACAGAGAGGCATGAGTCTAAAAACACAATTTGATCCACCTCTTTGATGTAATTTTCGTAATGGCATCAAGTGGAAGCTACTCCCACATTGAGAGCGAACCACTTTGAATCCAGAGGTTCTCTTGCTTTCATTTTCTGTTTGGTGTTACAATCTGCTCTCGGTAGTAGAGATAATGAACTATTTAATTATTTAGCACCACATTCTAGTGTTTCTAACATCATCTATTGTTAAACAAGAATTAGTTGATTTTTCCCCCCCTTCTTTTCTTTTCTACGAAATTTGAGGTCCTAATACAATACAAATTCTGCTAAGTTGTTCAGAATTCATTCCTTATTCTCATTACATGCAATTATAATTGACTACTTTGAGAGAAAAAGTTTGCCTCCAAAGTCCAACCTGGCTTTCATTCACATATTTTGTGTAAAAAAATATTTTTAGCATAATGATAGTGGAGGAGTTTGAGTTTAGCTCGCATTAGCCAGGATGAACATGCCTAGTTTTATAGTATGCCTGGATTTATCCTTAGTCTCCCTCCTATTTGCCATGTTTGTTTGTTTTTTTATTTTTTTTGTGGCATTATAATTGGGCTTCGTTTCATTTCATTCTCAATCCCCCTTCTCTTTGATCCTCCTCCACTGTTCTGCTCTTCACATATTCTATTGCTGTTCAAAAAGTTGGTGACGTGTGTTGTATGCCTACTTATGCTTTTGTGAATATGTACTCAGGCTTCAAATTCCCATCAGAGTGCGAATTATAGTGCAACTCCTTCTGCAGATGGTTCCCTGAGAAAATCTTACATTACTATGTCAGATGAACTTCTTGAACGTCCAGGTCACCCCAAATGTGATTATTTTGTGAAAACTGGGAATCGCAAATTTTGGTCTGCACGTCGAAACCGCCATCCAAAGGATAGGAAACCTAAGCCAGATGAACATGTCCTTTCTGAGAAAGGCCTGCCATTGAGTCCTGTAAGTTAAATCATTTACATTGCCCTTTGAACTTATTTTGGGTACTGTTTTTTACTGCCTCAATTTCTGTCTCATCACATGTTCGAGAGGTTGCTAAAAACAGCAGCATTCTCCATTACTGAGATTTTGGTTTCGAGGTAGGGCTATGGGAGGCAACCTATATATATATATATATATATATATATATATATATATAAAAGCAAGTATATTTGTGGGAGAGAAGTTATAAGAGTTTGTATTAGCATTATTTCTATATTTTGCAGACAAAAATATATTTATAGAGAAATTCTTCAACTAGGCTCCATTGCAAAAGTGAAAACGTGTGCTCATTGAATTTGTAAATAAGAAACTTGTCATATTTTTCGATCTGTCTGATTGTTCTATGAAACGGTCAATATCAATAGAGGGATAATTTTGAAGTAGGTTAAGAATTTGGGTTTGGAAATACCTCGGAAGAAGTATAGGTGCAACGTGTAACTCTCGTGGGAACTCAGATGTAAATTTGAATGCTCATGTAGCTAACAACTCCTTTCATAATCTCCTTAGACCAAGTCCCTCTTTCGATTCACACTTATGTACGTAATATGTTTTTCTTTAATATAGAAGTGGGTTTTCTGATTATTGAAGTAAATAGTGGATGTGTGAGTGAATTTGATGTAATACAGTTTCGATTTTTCGAATGTTGAAGTGGGTTTTCCTATTTGGGTTTTTTCCCTTGATGATTTTACAATGTAGTATTTTTGTTGCTGTGAAATAAAGTTGGGTTTTCTAATATTATTTTTAGAATAATGTAGTAAAAATTGGACGTGAGAGAGAATTTGAAGTTGATGGTTTCTGGTGTGGCTGGGTTTCATCTTGCTACATTAGGATTTCGTCGTCTTTGAAATGGTGATAATATTTATCTGTCTCGACAGTTCTACTTCTACCAACCTAGATCAGTGTATAAATTTGATTTGAACCAGTTAACTTTTTTGGATGAAATGGAACTAACCTATTTTTATCACTTTTTCCATTCGTATTGGATTTGGATTTGATAAACCTAGTTTTATCACTTCTATCATTCGTATTAAATCTTGATTAGAAAATGCCATATGGGACATCATTTGGTAATTTGGAAATGATACCATTACGTTTTTTTTTTTTAATTCTTGCTTGAGCACGAATCGGGCTTTGCTTAGATGAATTTCTCAAAATGCTTCTGCATTTATTGAGAATGACAAAATCGAGAAAAAAATTGTCATTCTCGACAGATGAGTTCTGGAATTCTCGGTAGATGGTCATGTTTCCTTCGTTCAATAGGCATTTGTTATTTCCTGACAGTTGTTCACGTTTTTGTCATTCTCGACACATGAATTTTGTATTCTCATCTTTATGATGTGTATATAATTTCTAATTTTTTGAAAGTGACCTATTCATTGTTTTGTTTCACAGATGAATTTCCCATTCGTATTAAGTGAGGAAGATCGACTTCACTCTCATATCTCCCAACGAAGCCAGTTGAAGTACATTAAATTGGTGTTAGATAAGTTTGATGCGGGTCAGAAACAGGATCTTCAAAATTCTTGTTTTGGGTACATGACGGAATTGGCGGAGTTACAGTTTTCTGCCCAGTTAATGCAACAATTGATGTTTCGGCTAGTCGACTCGGGAAAGACCAATGAGTTATGGTTCAACATCAAAGGTCACTACACTAGATTTGGGTTGACCGAGTATGCTTTAGTGACAGGGTTGAAATGTAGCGGGTCGATCAATTTGGACGAGTATGAGAAAACAGTACAAAAAAAGAGACTGAAGGAAAGGTACTTCCAAGGTAGCGAACGAGTAACTTGCAAAGATTTGAAGAAGGTTTTTTTACAATCTTCAACGACGAAGGAAGATCGCTTCAAGTTGGGATTAGCATTAATAGTTGAGGGTGTTTTCATAGCACCTGACAAAAATGTAGGCATTGACCTAAACACATTAGGGTTAGTAGACAACTTGAAGCTCTTTTTCGAATACCCGTGGGGTCAGTTAGGGTATCAACGCATCATCAACCCATCAAAATGTTACTGGTCAAAGAAATTGGGGAATGCAAAGTCGAAGGCGAAGAATGAAAAAGAGATTACCTACACCATTCACGGTTGCCCTCTCGCAATGCAGGTGATGGTCAT
This sequence comes from Ligustrum vulgare, assembly GCA_963555705.1. Taxonomy (NCBI): domain Eukaryota; kingdom Viridiplantae; phylum Streptophyta; class Magnoliopsida; order Lamiales; family Oleaceae; genus Ligustrum; species Ligustrum vulgare. Next base: position 68,895,310 of record OY743168.1, on the reverse strand, counting down.
TATATTTTGAACATTTTATATTGTGCTAATTGTAATAAATACATCGCTTTTTCATCTTTTATGTAATTATTTGGGTATGATGGTAGATATGGGCATATGAGGCTGTGCCAGAACTTGGTGAAAGTTTTGCTAAGCGGTTAGGATTTCGAACACCACGAATTCTTAATTGGACAGCTACAAAGCAACAACAGCAGCGTTCCTATGAGGCCTTTTTTAAGGATACTCCGGTAACATTGAATTAATTAGATAGAAATAAGGTTGATGTTTCGACCTTATTATAAATTTCAATCTTGACAAGTTTTATATATACTAATGCAGCTTCAAGTGTACGCAACTCTAAGACCGTGTATTGAGGAGAAGAATATGGAGTATATAACGACCCTTGTTCCATTGGAAGATAATGTCGTAGAAGAGTTGGATGACTTAGCGCTTAACATGGAGCTTCCTCAGTGTGATGAAGAGGAAATAGGGATTGAGACGCACAAGGGTTCCTCCGGAGAAATTGAAGAGCAAGAGATGGATACAGAGAATGGTTCTATAAAAAATGAAGAGTCGAGTCGAGGCTCGAGTGAAATTGTGATGCATGAGGGTGGAAAATCTAGTGAGCCAGATAGTGAAAATCATGCAGCTAGAGGACATCAAACTAAAATGGAGATTGAAAATGTTGGCACCGACGCATTCAAGTCGACACCTATGCATAACAAATCTTTCCCAGAAACATGCTTAAATGAGCCATCAACTTCAAGAAGGGCGTTGTCCCGAGATGAGGTAATGGAATTTTTGTCGATTCAAGAAAAGAATTTGAATGAAAAAATGGACAAATACAATGCTATTATCATGGATCGATTAGAAGTGTTTGAGAAGAAGGTGGATGAAGGATTTCAACAAGTGAATGAATTCTTGAATTCAAAGTTTGAGAGAATCGACAACCACGTGTGTGAGTTGTGTGTTGAGGTACGAGCAAATGCTACTACGACAGAATGCTATAGTCTGCTCATAAAGAAAGATCTACAAAAGTTCGTAGTGGACCAAGTAAACGATTTGAAAGAGTGCATGAAAATGCAACGATCGACTCGTGAACCTACTCGGGAAGGTCAAGCCACTGAAGAATTTCAGAGATCTGGAGACTATTTCACGCCTGCTCCAGGTAGTTTGTTTAATTTACAATGTTTTTCGCTAGTTACTTATTTGATAGCCAGGTAAATGTTTTAATGATTGTACTTAAATATGCAAGGATTGAATCGTGAGTCGACCTAGGAAGGCCCATCAACTAAATACTTTGAGATTTCGAAAGACAATGTCATGCAAGATACAGGTATTTTGTCAAATCTCTCAAGCTATGCACAATTACTCTATTCTTATTTGAGAACGAAGTTTCTTCCTTAATGTCCTCTACTTCGGTCTTAGGTTCTATGGTCCTAATGCTTCAATAGGCAGGTGAATTTATTTTTCTTGCAAGTCATGGGTATTTTCTCAACGAACTACTAAATTTCATCCATTGATCTTCTTTTTCTGTTAACCCTCTTAGCATTCATAATCCAAAGGCTAAATTCTAGATTCACCACCAATGGAAATTCGGGATCCGTACTTAGCGAACTTGTTATTGAGCTTCATCTATGATATTCAATCTCAATGGGGTTTAGTCGAAACTTTGTTCAAATTGCTTCGAATTGACTATACTTATGTGGTTTGAAACCTCTTTTAGTTTTCACGGAACAACCCATGCCGTAGTGGACGAACAACTAGGAGTAATGGTGGTCTATAATCCTCTAGAAGATTTGCCCCCAGTAAACAAAGAGGTAATGGATGTTGGTACAATAAGGAAAGGCGTTCCACCCGTACTAGACTACTGTCGGTATATACACGCATGCCAAACACGAGGTCCGGATGAAAGCGTTCTAAGAAATGAATTTCTTACTTAAGAGGTCTTGGTCTATTTAGTTTTGTAAATTCGAATTTGGAAAATAACATTTGACGTTTCGATGTATCACATGACAATATTTGGTTTTTATTTTTATTTTTATGGAAATGTATCTTATCTTATTGTATTTCTATGTTATGTGTAATACACCATACTTTATTTTCATCCTGAATGTATTCTAGATTCCAAGAAGTGTCATTAATGAATTGAATATTCAAAATGTCTTACAAACTAACTACAATGTAGCGATCAAGAATTTTTCAATTATTAAATAATTATTTAAAATATTTAAAACATGTCGCTACGATCTCACCTATTTTAAATTTAAATTGAAATGTGTTCGTCTAGTCATATTGAGTATTTTTGAGCTAAGATATGAAATCGAGTGCAATTTGATTTTAAGCTAATTTCGAGTTTTTAAAATTATTTAAATCCAAAAATTGTTTTTAATTCCAAAATTTAATTATTTTAATTCCCAAAATTATTTTAAATCAAAATTATTTCTTAATACAATTCTTGTCCAGGAGTCAAATTATTTGGTATCCTAATGGAAAACAATTTTTCAAAATTCTATTTCAACTGCAACACATCTCAACCAATCAATATCTATATATATATCCCCTTCTCATTCACAGCTCAAACTCAAAAATTTCAGCAACTTATTGGTAAGTTTTTCAATTCAACTTGTTGCTTCCTCACAACACACAAAGATGCACCACTTCACAAGCGACAGTCAACATCCTATAACCGCCACCAGTCACGCTACACCATCGCCCAAGAGTCAAGCCCCACGCCTTATCTTCACGACCAAGACCACCACTTGCAAACCAAAAAACTGCCAATTGCCTCACACCACAACCCATGGCCGACTAAATAATCACCAATGCTACTATTCTGCCTGAAAGCCCAAGAATCACCACCACTTCCAAATCAATGTCACAACCCAACCATCTATCTGCCTAGTTCACCACAAAACGACCACCACCATCGTCGAGCATCACTGCCACTGACCAACTCAAGAAAATCCCAACTTTAATCCCCAATAAAAATCCAAAATCAAACCTAAAACGTAGCAATAAATTAAACCCAATACTTTACCTTGATCTTCAACCACTTCGATTGCAATTATCACCGAGAAACCGCAATTTCCAGCCTCAATTTTAGCCCAAATCGCACCAAAAATTCATACCTTCCACGCCTCAACCACTGTCCGACGTCGCCGCAACGTGGCGCCGACATTACCGCCGGCGATGACGCCGGCGACGGCCTGAACCCAGTCGCTCTCTCCCTCTCGTTATTCCTCTGATTTTGCCAAATGAGAAGGAGATTGATTTTGATTGGTTTTATTAAAAGTTTTGATTTTATTAAATTGCTACTTAAGTCTTCGAGTTTTAAAAACGTTAATTTAGTCCCTGTTATGCTTTAAGATATTTTAAAGAACAACCTTTAGTTTTTGAAACTCATTTATTTCAGTCCCTGCACTTTTGAGAAATAAATTAGCCACTCCATATTTCTAAAAATTCTGATTCATTTCAAAAACTTTCCAAATCAATTATTCTAGATTTTCGATTTAAATCCCTAAGCTTTTAATTTTGTTTTAAAATTTTAAATTTCTAAAATACTAATTTAGATTAAATTTCTTATTGGCTAGGCAAAGCGATCGAAGGTTTAAAAAAATAAAGTAATTATTCCCGCTCAACTTCCAAACTTGTGATTTAAGGTAGACTTACCTCCACTAATTAGTTTAAATTATAATTGCATGTATTATGTGATTTTACGTGATTTATATGCATTAAATGCATGAGAAGAGATGAGACGAGATTATGATGATGTTATGCATAAATTATGTGCTTTAATGCATGAGACGAGACTACCCACACCCTATATTTTTAAAGAGCTTATGATTTTTAAAAATAAAAGAGCCTATGATGATGATGATAATGATGTCACTGTATAAGTTGCATAATTATGTGTTCAATTATTTTGTAAATTAATTATTGACGATGAGTTTATTGAGATTTCTATGAAATGCTCATTCCTTTTTTTTAACAACATTTGCAGATTTCAGAGATGGAGACGCGTGACGGATGTGGGGGCAATAATGATTAAATAATAGAAAAATTATCTTATTCATGTTCAATTTTAGAATGCTAGCAAATTTTATATCTTTGTTAAAAGATTTCTTTTGAATTGTTATTTCAAAGAATTTCAAGTTATTAAATTTTATTTACCATTTGATTTTTACTTAAATGTTGTCAAATATGAGAAATATTTTATTATTCTTCCGCTAAATTGTTATTTTAAAAGTTAGACGAGACAATGACGTAACGAACATGGTGCTTTAGAACTCGGGGCGTTACATACAATATCTTGTTAATCAACCAATCAAGTTTGCTTTAGGGTAGTTGTTAACATTAAATTTGCTTTAAGGTAGTTGTCTAACATTAATTTTCCTTTAATGTATATGCCAACATTAATTGATCAAAACCTCTTTTGTTACCTCTATATAAAGGTCAACTTACAAACCTTTTGATGTAGAATACAATATTTGAGGCTCTCAGTTAAGTGAAAGTCATTTTTTGTAGAATACAACACTACTGCTACAACAAGTTTCATATCACATATGGATGACTCTACTACTAAAATGACGAATAAGGAGGTCAATGACTCCCCACCGATTCAAGGTTCTTCTTCCCTTTTCATGTACCTTCCGTGTTATCTTGAACAACTATAGAATCTATTCCTTTTATCGATTTGAATGATGTGATGAGCCCAATCTCATCCGCATACGAAGAGAAATATGAAGAAGTGTTTAACTACATGGTTCCATATGTTGATGAAGTTGATAGTTCGAATAATGCACATGCATACCCATTACAAGAAGTAATTGTTATTAGTTTAAAGTATGAAGTTGATCAAGGAAATGCAAATGATGTATCTGTTGTTAATGACAATTGAATATGGTGTTCAATAAATGTCACCACTCAAAAATCCTTTATGTTAATATGTTTATGTAATATAGAAGTATGGTTTTCTATCTGTGTGGACACTGCTCATCTATTTGTTCAAGGTCAACGATATTACATACACGGCTATTAAGAACTGTTGAGAATTACAGATCTTATCTGTCTTAATCGGCAGTTTATCACTAGAAATTTATGAAATCTACTATTTCCCAGCTCAATAAATGCATTAGTGAATAATATACAAATAATAGATTTTAACCACATAATTACAAAAGTTAGACCATAAAGGACATACCAAAATACAAAACTAAACGTGAGACAAAAGAACTAACTATGACTTCTCCCAATCGGAGTGGTACAAGTCACATGATTGTGCTCGGCACGTCCACATCTAGAACATCTCCTAACTTTGATACTAGTCTCGAAACGGGATCTCTTACAGTGTGTTACTAGCTTATTTGATGGTCGACGTATATTAGGTGGGAATATTGGAACTGAACAAATATGTGGGGGTACGTTCCACTCAATTTCATTCCCCACTGGATAAATTGCCTTCACATATGCACATCTCTAGTACTTGATTGTGTAATAAGAGGAGCATAAGTCGTAAAGCGACCTGCCCCGTAAGCAAGTTGCAGGAGTTGCATGTGAGCATGGCATATGATTTACTTGAAATTTCCCACATGCGCAAGTTTTTTTCCATGAAATCTACAACATAAGTGTCAGTAGATATACCAACTTGAGTTAGATTCTCGCTCAATTCATGTGCCTGCAATCTAGTATCGAATTCTAGTGCTATGTGTAACTCTTCCTCCATTCTCGTAGTAAGTACTGTAGTGCATTGTGATGAGGTACAATTGTACAAAGCCGATCATAAAACAACCTTTGCATGGTACTTCGAATGTGTTCTACTAGACATGTGAAGGGTAACTCATGTGCATGCCTCAACATTGAGTTCAAACTTACTGCATTGTTGTTTCTCATATTGTTGTATCGATTTTCAATGAAATGTGCTTGAGACCAAAATGCAAACCCTGCTCTCTCCAAGTATGAAGCTGCACGTGCACTAACAGCTAGTAACTATCCCATAAATCTATCAAAATTTTCTATTCGATAAGCCGTGGAGGCTTTTTTGAAATGAAATGTTGCACTAATACTACTATATCGCTGAATTAAATTTCTCTCCATATGCCACATACAACAACCATAGTGATAGTCCTCATTTGCGAAATCATTTTCCACATTTTCTGACCTACCTAGAGGAATATCAACATCCTCATGCCTTGCATCCTCCTCCGTATCACACACTACATTAGCCATTGCATTCTCATTCATCACGGGAAGTATGTGCTCCACCATATTTTCCTGTACGGGTCTAAATTGTACTTGTGCATGTAAATGATTTTCTTTGCAACTAATGTCTCTTACTGTGTGGACTATAGGATCTGTTGTTTCGAGAACAGTAATACATGAAGCCATTTTTTTGTGAATGGATATGTACCAATTTAAATCTTCCTCTGTGTGAATTTCGGTGGGGGGTATGTTCATTTTCGACAATTTGAATTGTAATGGGATATCACTTTGTAAACTACTAATTGGAAGCTTCACATTCAACTGTTGAATTAATCCTTCCACTGTAATACTGATAGGCACTACAATAGATGTAGTTTTGTTACCTTGCCACTTCCATTCGTCATTTAATTTCACGAAGTGTTCTCCGTATTAGACAATGAATCTCAAATTACCACTCATTCCTGAAAATATGCTATAGGTACGTCAATAATTCACACATTTGACATGCTAGACTTTTATAACCAAAAAGTAGACAACTACGCAAACATTCGTTTATAGTAGTGCGGGGTGTACTAGGTTAGCCGATAGTTCAACTATCATGTTCGATGTTTGAAATCTGTCGAGTTCGATAGGTGATTCGTCGAAAGCGATAGTTAACACTACGTGACTGGGATTCTCAAATTCTTCATAAACAATTAATGTCTTTCATCAGTTCAACTACCAGAATACTTTATGACATGAAGAATATTATACTAATGGGAGGTCTTCACGCATTTATGAGGAAATGTAGGTTGTTATTCTAGTCCGTATCAATGTTTCTCGAAAACTCAATAAATTTGAATGGTGAATCATTTAACTTCAAAATAGTTAGTGCCCATCCTATAATATAGCAAAATTAAATTGCTTACCTTTCAAAATGGAATTTGAAGCCTCTAATTCTATCTTCTTCAAGTATTAATGGAGATGTAGGGAAAAGTATTGAGTATAAATGAGTAAGTATTAAAATGAAAATAAAAAAAAAATTTATTATTGCATTTTTAATTTATTTTTTAGAATGATTTTTTTTTTTTTTTTGTTTAATGTTTTTATCTATTGTCTTAAACCTTTATCCATTGGTTTCTTGTGTACGTCACATAAAGTATATATTGATTCATCGTGACAATTAAAACGTTTCTCAAAAAGTGAATTTAGGAGCAATGTAGGCATTTCATGGCCAAAATTAGTCATTTTTTGCACTTTTTGAAAATTTGTCAAAATTTGTGTGTATTATACATTCTAGTGTATCCATGAAAACTCCCTTTTATTTATTTATTTTCTGTTTGATTTCATAATACATGTTAGACATTCAATATGAACAAAAACTACAAAAAATGAGCAGTAAAGACTTTTCTTCCCGATTTGGATGAAATCTGGAAATCTATACGTGAGTGAACAAATAGATTATATTTTTGTTGTGTTTTCATTATTATTATTTGGATTTGGATGATAATCTCATATGAACTTAAGAGACTTTGGATGTAAAAGACCTATATACTGTTTCAGGAAAAATGAAAAGGAAAAAGACAGCAAATAGGTTTGTTTCTGTATTTTTGCACAATTGAATGCCCGGGCCTATGATGACTATTAAATGACTAAAACATCCATTTTCTACTTACTCAACATTGTCAAAGGAAAATCTTAGGTTATTATCTTTTCTTTTTAATTATTTGGCTTTCTATGTTCATAGTTTTTCGTTCAACTTTAATCTTTATAGGGTAGAAGTATTTGCCCACTTTAAGAACGTCATGGTGACTGCAAGTTCGGGAATGCATGTCTTTTTGACCATCCCGTTAGCCATGGCTTGGCAACATTTCCTGATTGGCATGCTTCGAAGACTTGTGCAGATTCTGATGCCAGATCCAGGGGTGATTAGAATCGCTACCTGTTTACACCATGATAGACTATTTTATATAGTTGTACTTAGAAGTTAGAACTATATCAAGCAAACAGAGACTGATGTTCGAAAAATTTTGCGGGCTACCATTTGGAATGCAGAAATCGAGGTAAAACATTGCACGTGTTACGTTTCATTGAGGTTTCTATAGGGACAGAAACTACTCTCTAAATCTACCTTGTTTGCATAGTTTATATAGTACATGTTAAACAATAAACATGTTCTATTGTCTTCTAAGTTGACCCAATATTTTTAAATATCTGATCTGAAGTAAGTCGTGTAACGGATACCTTATTAGAAAAGTAAATTACATTTGCCTTTCGTTTTCCCAACGTCAATTATCCCAAATTTAACATACCTGCATAAAATGAAATCATTTGAAAAGACTGGTAGCCAATATTTAACAGAAAATCACAAGTGCATAGAAGAAGAAACTCCCTCCGGTTGATTGGGTGCACCTATTAGGTCAATAATCGTCCTCATTTTTGGAAAATATATTGGTGACAATTGATTTTCACCTGTGTGAATGTGAAATTGATCTCACATTGATTGAAAGTTGGGATTTGAAGATGAGCTTTAAAAGGGATTACAATCCCACATTGGTTAGAAATGGAAAAGTCGGAATAAGTGGAGGCTATAAATAATAGTTTCATCTCACATTGAAAAATGAAAAAAATGTGAAAATATTGGGAATGCTTAAATGTTATCCCACATAGGATAGAAATGAGTTTGTGGACCAATTTATATATGATTAACAATTTGTAAGGTGTAACCATTTGTTGCAAGAGACTCCTCCATGGCCTACGCTCCCGCAGGGGGGGGTGTGTGCAAATCTTGGACCGATTTGGCCTTCAAGCCTTGAACTTGTGTGCGGACGCGACCTGCGTACACGAATGTCGGACCGAACGAGTAAAAAATTGGCCACAAAGTGCATTGAAATTTTCATTTAAAACATAACTCCAAAACTGATTTCCATTTAACTTGTAACTCCAAAACGCCTGGAGTAAGTGCAGAATTCAAATGCAGTTGTAACTCTAAAACGTCTGGAGTAAATGCAGTACTAAATACAAAGGCTCCTCCCTTCCTATATATACAGTTTCATATAGTTCTCTCTGCATCCAGCTTTCTGCCTTCTTCCAGTCACTTGGTGATTCTGTTCAGGCACCTTTCTATTCGACTGCACAGCTGCAGTACCAATTGTAGCTTTATGAAAACTACACTTGGTTTCTGTGTCTCTAGACAACAATGTTCGCTTTGGTAATATGTGTAAAGATAAGACCATGGATGTAATGACCGAGACTGTTAACCTGAATCATGATATTTTAATCTAATTTCACGGGAAAATGACCAACAAGAGGAATATATAGATTATAAATTGCTAGAATAGATCAAAATATTATTTGTTCGCTTTTTTCTTCCTCTTGCAAAGGTTGAACGTACAATTACCTCATGACTGTGGATTATATTGTACACTTCAGGCATCATATGTTTCACATTGCAGTTATCAAATTGATACCACCAAATTTAAGTCGTGAAATTTTAGATAGGTAACGGTTCTTGTATTTTAAATTAATTATTTCTAATCATTTTACCGCAATCTCAAAGTATTGAGGTATTGATTACCCGTTTCTCACTCATTGGTACTTCAAAGAATACTCTCAATGTACAAAATTGTTGATCACACATTTTGATCTCACTCATTGGTACATCAAATAGCGCAAAGCTAGTAATTAGAGCCAATCATTTATGACACTTATGATGCATTGTCAAGCAAATAAAATATTACATCTACTGCATATCGTTTCATATTCAATGTCAGATCTTTGAAACATTCATTGTGCAATAAGTCGTGTATTACGACTCTATAATTTTGTTTTCCACTTGCAGATACCTATCCGTATTTTATTGATTTTACACTTTTAAGTGTTTAGATTGTAGGTCCCAAAACTTTAGGTTTTGTGGTAAGTTCAATTTAGCATGAATGTATACTTTGACCAGCTGTTTTTATGTCGATTTTCTTCGACATATTTTCTTTTATTATCCTCATTATCATTCATATTATGAAGTACCTTCTTATAAAAAGTGTAATTGCTTGAAGATTTCAAGCACCATGCAAACAGCTTCGCAGTTTTCTTTTTGCACAAGTGCTTTATATTTCGACACAATTGTCAATTCAATTCGATTTCTTTCCCCATGATGACATTACTACAGAGATATTAGTTTTCAATATTTCAAGTACTTGAACTTCTTCTAGAGACTTACAATTAGTTATCAATATATACTTTCTCACAAGTATATGTCTCATCAATAAGACAATCATAATTATTTGCTCCATTTTTTATTTATTTGGAAATCTTTATTTGAATTAGATATTGATATGCTTTAGACATGTTATACATCAATATGAGATGGAACATCTATAGCTAGTATATGAGATTTTATTAATCTCTTATAGATATTCCATTTATGCTATCTTTTGAACTTTTCGTTCGTATTCTTAATCGAACTTCTGGTTCGTATTATTGATCGTGAGGATATAGGTAACATAATGTGATGCATCTATATGATTTTTAGATACTAATCATCCCCTTAATGCTAGGAAATCTTACTATAAATCATCACTTGTTAATGTTCATACTATAGCATTTGATTTCAAACTAAATAAGTGGTCTCAACATTATTAAATCCAACTAATAGGAGGAATTATATTGTTGGCAAGACGCATATCTGTGTTGCTACATGTAGTTAGCATTCCTAGTGGGAAGCATTTTGTTCCCAATATAAATAGTTTAGAAATTAATTGGAGGAGTTCAAATAATTTGCTAAATTTAGAGTAATTGAGCTATCATCTCAATTAGTAATCTTTAAATATTTGGGATGTAAAATTAATAACATTATCAATACAAGGTTGTCATATTTTAGAAATCTGAAAATTATGATTATACTGTATCGGTTTAAACAAAATTAACTTTCAGTTACGAGTTTCAATAAATAGACATGTGACTATCTAGTGGACACATATAATCATATCATAATGTTTCTAGATAGTTCACAAGGAGGGTGAGTGGGCCCATAGTTCACCCAAAATACATTTCAGATAATTTTTTGATTCAGTCCCAATTTTAGCTAGTGATGATCTAATAACCAGTTTGCTCCGAGAATAAGCAACATGTCAGAATTTTCCGTATTTGAATTATCTTCTGGTTCTTTATTTAATGCATTTGCAAATTCTCAATTTCGCGCATCTTATTGATCCGATTTGGTCTTTACATGTCATGCAAACCAATAATTTTTTCATTTTACTGAAATTCTGGTTCAATACATGTTTATTTTAATTATACCAATATCATTATTCCACACATTTTAGAAATTTATTATGTTTTCTTTTAATTTAGCAGAAATTACTATCAATAGTAAAAAAATTTCGTCTCATTCTCACATAATGCATTATTAACTCTACTGAGGAATCAAAATAACATTCCTCTAAAATACTGACGTAATGTTTGTTGTATATTTTCAAGAGTATAAACATTATACTCGTTTAAAATTTTCAATTATACTTCTTGAAGAGTATTGACATAATTGAATATTTGTACTCTGTTCAATTTGAAATAAAATTATTCTTCTTCTGGAGCAATAAATCAATAATCTTCCAAAACATTGAATTACAATATCATACTCTTCGATAGTAGATAATATTCTTGCATAATTGTTGTGCTTCTTCAGGATCAACAACAAATTAAACGAATTAAACTTGAATATTTAATGTAAAATAAAATTATGCTTCTTCAATAGAAAAAAGAAATATTTGATAAGTGTATTTTATACACTTATTTATATGTCTAAAGTAGAATAATACATTGTCGTTTTAGAATAAAAGCTACATAATTGTATTTTATTCTTATGAGTTTCAAGTTATCTAAAATTCTTACCACGCTCCTACTTCAAATATAAAGAATATTAACTCAAAAGTTTACTATTACATGAACGTGTTTTAATATGTTCTGGAAGAACCTGGTAGAAGGAGGAGACAATTCAGTTGAATCCGTGCAGAAAAAGCCCAATATCGACCTAGTCGGAGACCTACACGATCGCGTGACACAATGTGGCACGATCGCGTGGAGAGTTGTTTTAGCCTCGAGTTGTTTTAAAACAGGAAGCAAAGATCGCGCAGCGTGATGGCTCGCGTTCGCTTGGTTGTGAAGTTCAATGCAATTTTCATCTTTTCTCGTTAGTTTAAGTTGGTCCTCCTTTTTATTTGCACCTCAAATCCTCATCTTTCAATTTGAGCATTTTGGTCCTCAAACTTTGGATTTCTTCTGATTAATTCCTTTTTTTTTCTTTACCTCAATTGACTTCCTTGGCTTCTCATGTGCAACATTAAGCTTCAATCAATCTCGTTTTGCCTTTAATTCATTTCAAATGCTCCGTTCTCTATCTTTTATGATGTTTTATGAAATGTTAACAAATAAACATAAATTAAGTGGTATTTATTTTAAAACAACAATATAGTATCCTAATTTTAGCATATAAATAAGTTTATAAAATACACTTATCAATTGTACAATTAGTTACTATCTTGTAAAGGCAAATATTGTAGCCGACGCATTGAGTAGGAAGGCTCATGTGTTGAAGAGATCTAAGGAACTACAAAAGGAAATAGAAAACTTCAACTTGGAAATCCTATAACCACGCGATGTTCGGATGAATGAACTTACGATTCAGTCTACCCTTATAGATAGAGTTAAAAAGGGGCAAGAAGATGATCCATTTGTTGGAAGATTCGTAAAAATTTGGTGAAGGGAAAGCTGACCTAATATAATACTTCTCCACAGGGAATTTTAAGGTACATAGATTGAGTTTATGTACCAGCAGTACCAACATTACGAGAAGAAATTTTACATGAGGCTCATAGTACTCCTTATTCTGTAATCCTGGAGCTACCAAATTGTATCATGAGATAAAATCCATTTATTGGTGGCCAGATATGAAAAGAGAAATTGCAGAATATGTAGCCAAGTGACTTGCTTTTCAGTAAGTTAGATCTGAACATCAACGATCGGAAGGTACCCTACAACCAATATTGATCCCAGAATGGAAATGAGATAAAATAACAATGAATTTCGTTAGTGGATTACCAAAGGTTGTAAAAAGATATGACGAAATCTGGGTAACTGTGGACCGACTAACCAAATCAGCGCATTTCCTACCAATCAAGATGACCTTTAAGATGGAACAACTGACTCACTTGTACATCCAAGAAATAGTAAGATTACATGGAATACTAATTTCTATCATTTTTGATTAAGATCCTAGATTTCTATCTCTATTTTGGAAGGAAGTACATAACTTCTTAGGAACAAAACTGAATTTTAGCACAGCTTTTCACCCTCAAACAGACGGACAATCAAAACGGACCATTCAAACATTAGAGGACAAGCTTTGTGCATGCGTGTTGAAATTTCCTCAGAATTGGGATCAACCTACCCTTGATTGAGTTTTCATATAACAATAGTTACCATGCTTCGATCCAAATGCCCTCTTTAGAAGCCTTGTATGGTCGAAAATTTCTATCACCGTTATATTGGAGTGAAGTAAGAGAAAATAAGATTTCAAATTCGGAGCTGGTACATGATATGATTGAGGCTGTAGAGAAGATAAAAAGAAAATTACAAGCAGCACAAGATCGATAACGGAGTTATGCTGATAAACATTGCAGACCATTAGAATTTATGATTGGAGATTGTATGCTAAAATCGTATACCGCAAGTGCACGGTTCGCGTTCAAGTAGTAAAGTTGACTAAAAAAGTCCGGGTTGTTGTACCAACGATGATTGATTGATTTGTAACTAAAACAATTGATTTCATTTTAAAAGAAAAGCCAAGTAACAAAAAGGTTTGGTTTGATGGTGAATTACTAACTAAATGACATAAATAAGAACCATGGCAATATGAAAACTAGTTAACTAAAGCAAATGAAAATCAACATAAAACTTAGAATAAAACTAATTAATCTAAATAACTTAATGAAAATATGAACTTGATAATTAAATTAATTTACATAACATAACACAAAGTGAATTTAGTTTTCATAACTATACTAATTTCTTCTTTTCAAAAATTAATTAGTGGTAGTTAATTTATCAACCAAATTACATGGGAAATTATAAAATCACCTAGCATGTGTAGTAAATTCCAATTACAACTTAAAATAGTAACAAACATTTAAAAGCTATAAAAACCTAAAACAACATACATAATCATAAACATATAAACATAAATACTAAAAATCTAAAAACTACTTAAAATGCTTAAATAAAATTAACCTAATCAAACATTCCAACACAATAACATTTACCCATAATAAAACAACAACAACATCATCATTTAACAAACCACATAAACATATCAACAATACACTAAATAAATATTAAAAACAAGGTAATAAAGGAATTTCCCCTTTTAGTAGAGGTTTGGAATAAGTGCTCAAGTATTTTGCTACTTTGAATTAAATTCCTCTATCATACATTAATATTCTCAACAACTCAACTCATAATGCCATAATTGTATCATAAATGCAATGGATTCATAGATAGATGGTAAAAACAACAATAATAACAAGCTTGAAAATAAAGAAAACAAGTAAAGCACAATAATTTCTTAACTTAAAACATTAAACAACAAGAGTTAAAGAGCAATAATCACAAGAAAAATACAAAGAAAATGAAAAGGGGCAAGAAAAGACCTAAGCCTAATAGAATGGAGATGAAACCTATTTATACTATCTCCAAAATGATCTAAAAATCCCAAAAAATGCAAGGATCCGTGTATTTCAGCATTTCTGGGCCGAACCGGGTCAGCCGGGTTGACCCGGTCCGGCTCGAAAAGAATTTTTTTTTTTTTTTTTTAACTTTTATAACCGTGCGATCGCGCGTGGTTCAATTTTGTGCGCCTGGTTTTGTCTTGGGTCCGTTTCGAGGTCCAATTCGCGTTCGCGACTTGGTTCGAGCCACGCGTTCGTGTGGCTCAGTTGGAGGATGATCTTGCAGCTAAGTCCTCCATCTTTTAATCTTGAGCAATTTAGTCCCCAACTTTTCAGATTTCTTTCAAATATGTCCTTCTAAAATTGCACTTTAGACCTTTCAACTTTTGAAATCTTGCAATTTGGTCCCTCGATTAATTGCGCGGCTTGTCCAAAACTTCCCGTAAGTGACAAAATGGTCCCCAAACTTCCAATTTCAGCGTAATTTGCACTTATTTTGTGGTTTTTGGCCTTAGACTTGGATATTAACCTATTTAAACACAGAATATGCATAAATTAGTAGATATTTGCTCAAGATGTTCCAAAATATTCTAATTTAAAAGTATAAAAAGTGTATAAAAATGCACTTAACAGAGATAAAGTTTCTATTCGAAGTTCTGCAGTTAAGAGATTACTGTGATTTGGAAAACGGAGGAAGTTAACTCCTCAGTTTATTGGACCTTTTAATATCTTGGAAAGAACTGGAGAAGTTGCCTATAAAGTAGAAATACCAAAACAGATGAAAAGAATGCATTATATATTTCATGTATCCACTCTTCGAAAATATGTCACAGATCCTTCCCGTATTTTACTTAAGATATCCACATATATCCGACCTGATTTGACTTTAGAGAGGAAAGAAAAGTCAAAATTTTAATGCGGGACATCAAGAAATTACGAAATAAGGAAATTCTGATCGTGCAAGTACTAGGGAGAAGTGATGCTATAGAAGAGGAAACATGGGAACGAAAAGATGATATGAAGCCTCAATATCCGAAACTCATATCTTAAAAGGTAATTTCAAGGACAAAATTCTTTTAAAAGGGGTTGATTATCACACTCCGAAAAATTATGATGTCCTTGTTTGTTTATGATTTCATAATAAATGTATTTTCATACTTAATAAAATGTTTATGGAATTTTTGAAATAAAAAACGAAAGTATTTTGAAAAGGAAAAGTTACGAAAAACGTGATCAAACGTCCTCTTTAAGAGACTCGGTTGACCACTACCGACCTCCGATAAATGCATATGTTATATGCACGTATAAGTACTTAGAATGAACGTCAAGAATTTAGAATCTGTTTATTTGTTTGGTTAATGTACATCCCTTGGAGAATTCTCAAAGTTGGCTCCTAGCCACACGGTTAAGAAAAAACAGTTTCAGGTAGCCAACTTTGAGACGCCATAACTTTCTCCTCGGTTAACCAAATCTTATGTGGTGAATTTCATTTGAAAGTAATACATGAGTACATTGAAATGGCACCAAGAACGCTCAATTTGGATCTCGTCTACTACCTCAAAACCTAGCTCAAAGAAGGCACCTTGAAACTGGAAATTTTGGAGGAAGCAAGCAAGAGGTGGCACCCTATGATTCCTAGCTTCCATTACTCACCTCCTATGCATGAAGGACCCCTCATACTTGCATGAAAACACACCTCTAACGCCATCTTGGCAATCATGTTGATGATAGACCATTTTTCCTCCAGTCAAAGAAGAGAGATCCTCTACAACCAACTCCTCTTCCAAATTCGTAAAGCCAGTGAGTAACCTAGTTATGTTTATTGCTATATTATCGATATCCGTATTGTGAAAATGTAAAGCACTTGGGTAGAGGAGATAATTTATAATTGGGCCCTGAAATCATGATTTTGAAAAGAACCTACATGTGTATCGAATTACTCATTGAATTATCAATTCATGTTTTTCATATTTTCTAATTTGTAGATGCTGCACTTTGATATTTATGAAGTGATCTCTTAGGATTGGATCAATTCGTCCGATGGGCAACATTATATGTATGTGGTCAAGATTCACACGTAGCAGCCCTACCTTGATTTCCCCGCCTTGTCCCGTTTCCTCCGTTCCCACTTTTACGTAGATTTTTATGATAGTGTAACTATAGAGTATGAGTACTTCGATGACTTTCCAGGTGAAGAACTATGAAATAATGTAACTTTTGTAATAGTTTTGTTAAAATAGGAAAGAGGGTGTTTTGTTTCACTTTTGTAACCTCTTTCCTATAAGTCATGTAGTAACAAAACCAGTAGTCTATGCTATCATATGCTTTCACTTTTAACAAGTGTTGTGTTCAAATCTATCCTATAACGTATAAAGTCGATTTTTGAGTATTACATGTCGACACCATAACTCTAGATCTTAACACCAAAACTATTTTTCCTTGGGAATAGCATTGGTGTCGACACCTTCAGTATTGGTGTCAACACCAACCCAAATGTGGAGCTCTTTGTCATTTTTCGCGCCAATTTTTTTAAATTTTACCCTATTTTCAACTTAATGTTATATTTTAAATATCGAGTTTTGGGGTCATCACAAGCGTGGTATCAAAGCTTTAATTTAAAATCGATTCTTGGATAGAATGGAAATTCAACATAGTGATAACCATTAGTGCATAATATGGAAATAGAGGTTTATATCCTTAAATGTAACTAAAGGCTTATGCCTTTACAAACCCTGTTACGATCATGCCTAATTGGATATGACACGTTATCCATATGAGTCCACCAAGGGATCCATAAAACATCTAGTCACCTAATTAGGACCCACAAGCTAGATTGTGGATAACAAACTTGCTGGACTCTTTATGTGCCGAGGTGACCCTATGCCGGGGTGAGTACCCTAGAAAGGTGACAAGACAGCTTGAGATGACTTGTCTGCAAAAGGCATCTTGATGTGACATCTTTAAAAGGGATTTGATGGTTGCTTTAACCATATGACATGTAGTATTGATTATAATGGTTTACCTCATGAAGGGTTAGGATCTTGCCATGTATAAAGCATAACACATGTCACAATCCGAGATAACTACTTCTTCTATAAATAGATCACTTGTGTCTCCAAGTAAAGGGTTGGTAACTCATTATTATTAAAAGAGAATTGATAAGTGTATATTATGCACTTATCTGTATGTCTAAATTAGAAGAAATCATTGTCGTTTTAGAATATATGCTCTTTAATTTATGGTTAATTGTTACTTTGCAGAACATATCCCAAAAGGTGAAGAATGGAGCAAACAATGGGAAAAATGCACATTTGGATGCTAATTGGAGCTAAAATGAGCAATTGATAAGTTTGTGACGTCAACCGAAAAGATGCAATTTGCTAAAGTAAATAAATAAGAAATTGAAGGATCCAATTGAAGGAATTGAGAGTTGAAACGAGCAAATTGAGAAGATTTCAAAGTATGGGGATTATAATGTTGCAATTAGAAGTTAAAGGACTAAAGAGCAAATTAAACATGAGGGAACAACTTGCAAATATCCAACGATTGACTTGGATCACAAGAAAACACTTTGAGGATTTTTAGGAGTCAATTGGATGCAAGTAGAAGTCCAAAAAGGAATGAAATATGATAAGAATTTTACCATAAAATTAATTCTAATCCTAGAAGATTCTGAACAGATTTCTAGTTGGATTTTGAGACCTAATTTTAGGGAAGTAAACGTTCGAATTGGGAAAATCTTATTTTAGGAAGAATTATAGCCCTTTACGTTATCTTTCCAAAGAACTTTGAATCACCTCAATATGATAAGGTAATAGAGAGATATGGTTGAAATTCTAAACACTATCCAGAAACAAGAAAAGACTCGCATCGCGAGATATCTGTGAACAAGTTTTTGGCGCCGTTTCCGGGGACTGTTTTTACTAATATCGATACTAATAAATCCTTACTTTAATTTGA
Source organism: Ligustrum vulgare (assembly GCA_963555705.1). Taxonomy (NCBI): domain Eukaryota; kingdom Viridiplantae; phylum Streptophyta; class Magnoliopsida; order Lamiales; family Oleaceae; genus Ligustrum; species Ligustrum vulgare. The sequence continues at coordinate 68,876,474 of OY743168.1, read as the reverse complement.
ATTTTATTTTGCTTTATTCTAGTTTTTGTTTTGTTTTATTTTCGATTTTTTTTTATTTATTAATTCATGTTAAGAAGAACTAAATCTTTTGAATTGCTTCCTTTTGATACAGAAATTGAACGCACCTTTTGACAGAGGCGAAGACAACAGTTGGAAGCAAAGCAACAAACAGATTTAGCCATGGCAGATGATAGAAATAAGAATGATCTGCCAGCAGTTGTTATTGGACAGCAACAAGATCACGGGAGGTGCGTTTTGAGAGACTACATGGTTCCTCAAGTGGGTAATATTGGGACCTGTGTAGTACCGCCAGCAATACCAGCCAGAAATTTCGAGATTAAGGCTTCCTTAATTTCTTTGATTCAAAATTCTGCAGTATTCCATGGGCTGCCATCCGAAGACCCGCATGCACATCTCCGGACTTTTCAAGAATTGTGCGACATGCAGCGCATGAATGGAGTTCCAGATGATGCTGTAAAGCTGAATTTATTCTCATTCTCATTGGCAGACAAAGCTAAAGCTTGGTTCTATTCCTTACCTCTACATACTATTACTACCTTTGAAATCCTGAGCCAAAAATTCGTAGATAAATTTTTTCCACCTGGCCGGATGTCAAAGCTTAGGTATGAAATTCAGTCATTTAGTCAACAGCCAGGGGAATCCATTTTTGAAGCTTGGGAAATGTTCAATGAGCTTATCAGATAGTGCCCTACCCATGGAATCGCAGATTGGATCTTAGTTCAGACATTCTATAATGGGTTGACAAATGAAAATAAGAAGCACACAGACTCAGCAGCTGGGGGTTCAGTAATGGATATAACTTATGAAGAAGCTTCTGAGATTTTCGAGAAGAAGGCTTCAAAAAGTTACCAATGGTATTCAGAGAGGTCTGCACCTAAGTCTGGGGGAGTAATTGCCGTTAATGATATTACATCATTAAATGCTAAATTGGATGCTATGACGAAGAAAATTGACAGTATGGGTGTGCAGACAGTCAATTCAGTTCAAACAGCACTATGTGTTTTTTGTTTTGAAAACCACACAGTTAATTTCTGTCCCATGCAACAGAGTCAATCAAATCCAGAACAAGTCAATTTCATGGGCAACAGGCAACAGGGTGGTCCTTATTCACAAACATACAACCCAGAATGGAAGAACCACCCCAACTTCTCCTGGTCTAATAATCAGAATGTTCAGCGTCTGCCTGGTTTTCAACAACAGCAGAAAACATGGAGATGTTAATTTAGCTAGTCAAAAGTCAGAATGGTGAGATTATGAATCAAACATCTGAGATTAAGAATTTGAAGAGACAAATGGGAGAGCTGTCAGCTAGCAGTTCAATAAGACAGCCAAGACAGTTACCTAGTAATAATGAAACAAACCCTCGGGAGCATGTTAATGCAATAACAATTAGAAGTGGGGTTCAGCTATCTGAAGTGACTGTAGAGGAATATTTAAAGCAGAAGAGCCAAAAGAAAAATGTGGTGGAAGAGCAAAAAAGTGAAAAAGAACAGGGGTCGACTCCTGAAGTTTAAGAAAAAGTTGAAAAAGAAGTTCGAGTTAGACCGCCAGTCAAAGCTTATGTGCCTCCAGTTCCATATCCACAAAGACTGAGAAAGCAAAATCTGGAACAGCAATTTGGGAAATTTTTGGAGATTTTCAAGAAACTACATATAAACATCCCTTTTGCTGAAGCCTTGGCTCAAATGCCACTCTACTTGAAATTCATGAAAGAGATGCTGTCAAACAAAAGGAAATTGGTTGATCATGAAACAGTAGCTCTTAGTGAGGAATGCAGTGCCATTATCCAAAAGAAGTTGCCACAGAAACTAACAGATCCAGGGAGTTTCTCGATCCCTTGTACTATTGGTACATTTACTTTTGATAATGTATTGTGTGATCTTGGTGCCAGTTTCAATTTAATGCATTTGTCTGTGTACAGGAAACTTGGTTTGGGGGAGCCTAAACCAACCAATATCACATTGAAACTGGCCAACATCTCCATTCAGTACCCGTACGGTATTGTTGAGAACGTGATAGTAAAAGTAGACAAATTCTTCTTTCCATTTGACTTTGTGATCTTAGACATGGAGGAGGACACTCAGATGCCCCTCATTTTTGGAAGACCGTTCCTAGCTACTGGAAGAGCCTTAATCGACATTGAAAAGGGAGAAATCATCTTTAGGGTCGAGAAGGAACAAGTCACGTTTAGCATCAAGCCAAGGCAAGATCGTGAAGGTCTAAATGAAAGTTGCTTCAAGGTGGAGGGAGTGGTCCAGAAACCAGAAGAAAAGACCAAGCATGGTATTAAGATTGAGGAGGATCTAATCACAAAACATGAGTTCGTAAAGGGAAAAGATGGATGGAGGGACAAAAAGGAAGAAAAGCCTAACATCCCTCAACAACTGGCTAAAAACGAGGCTTTGCAATTAAAGAAAGTGAGAAAATGGGTGGAGAACTGCAAGGCTGAAAATTGCAAGATATGCAAGGCTCTGAGATCATCTTTCAAGCCTCCATAATGTTGATGTGCTAAAGTCAGGCTTAAGACTTAAAATAGAGTGCTTGTTGGGAGGCAACCCAACCTTTCTTCCATTTTATTTATTACGCTTTCATAATTTATTTATTTGCTGAATTTTAGATAAATGCATGATAGGTAGCCTGTTTGAGGGTTTTACATGTTTGCATGTTAAAACTCTATTGGTTGTTGCACTATTTTTTGCATATTTAGGTATATTTTTAATTTTGCATATTTTTGTTAAACTAGGCTTTTAATTGTCATCCCACACATTAAACACACTAGTTTAGGTCATGAAGTTAATGTTTGGAAAAACATTGCATGCATCATGATGTGATTAGGGGGTTAAAAACGAGGTAGAAGCTCAAAAATAGGAAAATTTCAAAGCTACCGGACAACTGAGCAATCGCTCAGTACAACTCTTACGCGATCGCGATAATAAGTTTTTAATTAAAATGTGCTACAGGTTCTGACTACGCGATCACTGGAATTCCTACCACTCGATCGCGTGGTTGAACTGGGACCAGTTCCGACAGTTTCAAGCCTTTTACTTGATTTTCTCAATCTCAAACATTACAAACTTGTTTTCTCTCTCCAAATCACTCCAAACATGATTTTCATTTATTTGTGTATGCCATCAACACTTCTTTGCATCAACTTCATCGCTTCTTTCACTTCAAAATCAAGCAAACGGTATGAAATTCTTCACTTAAATCAATGTATACTCAAAATTTTGAAATTTTCTTTGAGTTCTGGGATTTTGAAATTGTGAATGGTGAAGAATGAGTTTAGGTTAGATGTTGGAGAATGTGATTTATGATTTAATAGGTAAAATTTTTGGGTCAATAAATGTTCCAAATTGATGCACTTTCTTTGATTTTTGTAATGCACATTAAGTGTTCGATAAAATGCTCCAATGAGATTTTTTTTTTTTTTCAAATTTGAGAGCTTCTTCCGAGCATTTATCTTCATGACATGATTATTATTGAGTATGTATGTTTGTTCATGAATTAGTACACTACATTGCATGAAAATCATGAAAACCAACATTGCATCAAGGCAGCCCCATTACAGGCTACTGCATGCCATTGCACCAGAAAATCAGTTCACGTCACCCATTCTCCATAAATTTTCATCCATTGAACTCCAAATGACCTGAATTTTTAATATGTTGTAGACCATGCTGTGAACTCTAACATATCAAAAGATGGCTCGGAAAAATTTTTGTTTTTCTAGGCGATGTCAAGGCTTGAATATGTATGGTCCACCATTGTTGAAAATTCAAAAATTTTGCTTTAACTTTAGTTTGGGGGTGTGACACTGAACGTCCATTATTTCTTATTGATGTTTATGCCTTCTAATGCAAATTATCTCTTATTTGCAGGGACAACACCAATCAAAACACCCCAACCCAATTTCAACAATACAAATAAAGGGTCGATTCATCCAATGCAGTGCAACAGGGAGCTTCAAAGAAATACATCCTCTACACTTGAGAAGTTCTCGTTCTCTTTTCTTTGTCTTGTTTTACATTGTTGAATCTTTTTGACAAACATTGAGGACAATGTTCATTTCAAGTTTGGGGGTGGAAATTCATTGCATTCTTCATTCATTTTATATTCATTCGATTCTTTAGGGACAAAAAAAAAATTGAAAACTTTGTCGACATGTTTATTGCCTATGATATAGTATGAATCAATTTGTGCTTAGGCTTGAAAATTGGACAACATGAAAGCATGAACTTATTTTGAACTAGTTATGTTTTGTTAGATTCATATTCATTGCACACATAGCCAGCGTTGGATAATTTCTTGTGTAAGGGATAGAGCTTAACACATGTGGGGCAAAATTTTATGCAATTTGAACTTAGGAATGGCTTGAAAATCCCTGAACTTAGATCGTTAGACCTCCCATCCCTAAATTAGAACCAATCATGCTCAAAGGCAAATTGGGGGTAGAATGGTTGGAATTTGTGTGCATTGATGGGTTGGAAGCTTGTGGTTCTTGGTTTTGCACTTGAGTCACTGTAGTTTGGTCAACGGGTATAAACCATTTCCAACATAAAAATAGAAAAATGGTGAAGGTCTTATTCTGCTCTTCAAATGCCTTTTTGACTAGAGTAAGTAAGTCCGAGGGGTCTTTCAAACCTGGTGCCCTAAAGCCAACTGGCTTGGGAGTCATCGACCTAAAGCTCGTTACATGGGTCAATTAGAAAGCATGTACGGAGAGTGAACTTACACATAAGACATTATAACATCTTTAACTTTTCTGTTTAAGCCTTTATGACTCGGACAAGTACGTCTGAGGGGTTCTTTGAACCTGGTACCCTAAAACCAACTGGTTTGGGAGTTGCCGATCTGAAAGCCCGCTACATGGGTCATATAGAAAGCCAGTATGAAAAGTTCTGCACAAAGATGGTAAAAGACAGAGACATTAAAAGAAAAAGTCGTCCAAAAATAAAATAAAAAAAATTATTGCATGATATAAGCTTTGTTGACTGAGCTGTGGTGGTTGAGGTTGTAGAATTGGGGTCTGCTTTCATTTGTTTTGTTATGCACGCATATTTCTGATTCTGACTACCTTGTATGAAAAAAGCAAAGAATATTTTTAGAACCCACATAGATAAAAACCCGGGATGTGAGAGAAAAGCAGAAAGTGGTGATCATCCATGAGCGTTAAAAGGAATTTCATTAGAAATCATAGATTGACCACATGGGATTCGGGCTTGATTGTGCATAATGAGCCACACAGTGTTGAGCACATCTTTTGCATAAGTATACGTTTGACATTGACTATTCACACACACTTGAAACTCTGGCAGGATATAACTAGAAATTATTTTGCATTGTTGTTAATGACGCTTGCTTAAAGCTTAAATTTGTTTGGACTATGAAGGCATATGGTAAACATGTTGACACAACAAAAATATTTGTTCTTTTATTTCTTTGATTTTTGTAGTTTATTTTTCATTGTTTGAGGATGAACAATGATTTTAGTTTGGGGGTATTTGATAAGTATATTTTATGCACTTATCTGTATGTCTAAATTAGAAGAAATCATTGTCATTTTAGAATATATGCTCTTTAATTTGTGTTTAATTGTTACTTTGCAGAAAATATCCCAAAAGGGAAGAATGGAGCAAACAATGAGAAAAATGCATATTTGGATGCTAATTGGAGTAAAACGAGCAATTGATAAGTTTGTAACGTCAACTGGAAAGATGCAATTTGCTAAAGTAAACGAATAAGAAATTGGAGGATCCAATTGAAGGAATTGAGAGTTGAAACAAGCAAATTGAGAAGATTTCAAAGTATGGGGACTATAATGTTGCAATTAGAAGTTAAAGGATTGAAGAACAAATTAAACATGAGGGAACAACTTGCAAATATCCAACGATTCACTTGGATCACAAGAAAACACTTTGAGGATTTTTATGAGTCAATTAGATGCAAGTAGAAGTCCAAAAATGAATGAAATATGATAAGAATTTTACCATAAAATTAATTCAAATCCTAGAAGATTCTGAACAGATTTATAGTCGGACTTTGAGACCTAATTTTGGGGTAGTAAACATTCGAATTGGGAAAATCTTATTTCAGGAAGAATTATAGACCTTTACCTTATATTTCCAAAGAACTTTGAATCACCTCAATATGATAAGGGAATAGAGAGATATGGTCGAAATACTAAACGTTGTGCAGAAACAAGAAAAGACTCGCATCGCGAGATATCAGTGAACAAGAATATCCAAATATCACTCCATTTTATCTCTTTTACACACTTATATTTCCTACATTTAAATTATATTTACTTGAAATATGTATTGACTTGAGTGTCGGAGTGCAAATGGGAGCCACCTCGACCTAGTTGCACAATGATCTTTTGTCCTAGTGCGCAGGAAGTCTATGTGTTCAAGAGGGAGGAGTTGAGATGTGTTGATCCAAGGTCCAGATTTTGTAGTCAACATTTTGACATCATCTATGGGAAGTCACATTTTCAACCACGAGAATCACTTGGTAAAAAGCTATCGAAAACCTTGAAAAAGGGGTAAAAAAGAACTATACGAACCTTGAAAAAGGCATAGAACTTATTGAAAAAGAAGGATAACACTTGGAAAAACTTTTAAAAAGCCTAAAATTTTGAAAAATAAGTTCCTTCACCTTGAAAAAGGCCTAAAACTTTGAAATATAAGTTCATTCACCTTGAAAAAGGTCTAAGACTTTGAAATATAAGTTCATTCACCTTAAAAAAGATAAAAAAATATTGAAATATAAGTTCATTCACCTTGAAAAAGGCAGAGAACTTTGAAATACAAGTCTATTAACCTCGAAAAAGGGGGCAGAAACATCTTGAAAAAATTTGGCAAAAATGGCTCAAAAAGCCCTTCACATTGCCTAAGTGACATGGCTAAAAAAGCCCTTTGTAGCGTACCCGGTCCTCAAGGGCTGCCGGCCGTCTACTCACGGTCTTTCCACTCCCCCCTGGTCGTCCTGCTCCTCAAGGGCTGGCAGCCTCGTTTCCAGGAAGTGGATTTTTGCCTCCCCAGGGAATCGAACCTTGTACCTAGGGGTTAAGTACAAACTTCATGGAATCCCTGGTACCATTAGACTAATGGTACCAGGGATTCCATGAAGTTTGTACTTAACCCTTAGGTACAAGGTTCGAATCCTTGGGGAGGCAAAAATCCACTTCTGGAGAAGGCCCCAGCGAGGGAGCCAGGGGGGAGTGGAAAGACCATGAGTACGGCTCGGAGAAGGCCCCAGCGAGGGAGCCGGGTCGTTACACCCTTCACATTTCCTAAGTGGCATGGCTCAATAAGCCCTCCTTATTGCCTAAGTGGCATGGCTCAAGAAGCCTTAATTATTTCCTAAGTGACATGGCTCAAGAAGCCCTCCACATTGCCTAAGTGACATAGCTCAATAAGCCCTCCTTATTGCCTAAGTGGCATGGATCAAGAAGCCCTCAACATTGCCTAAGTGGCATGACTCAAGAAGCCCTCCTTATTGCCTAAATGAAATAACTCAAGAAGCCTTCCTTATTGCCTAAGTGGTATAGCTCAAGAAACCCTCCATATTGCTTAAGTGACATGACTTTAGAAGCCCACCTCATTGCCCCATGTGGCATGGCTCGGGACTCCTTCTCAAGGGCTCCTTCCCTCAAAAGGGATCCCTTCCAAGATATGGACTCATTCAAGGGACTCCTTCTAAGAGAATGACTACATCAATTGACTCCCTCCAAGAGGGGACCCCTTCCAAGAGACTCCTTCCAAGAGGACTACGTCAATTGACTCCCTCCAGGAGGGACCCATTCCTAAGGACTCATTCCAAGAGAAGGACAAAGTCAATTGACTAACTCCAAAAGGGACTCCTTTCAAGAGAAAGTACGTCAATTGACTCCCTCCAAGAGGGACCCCTTCCAAGGGACTCCTTTCAAGAGAAGGGCTCCTTCAAGAGACTCCTTCCAAGAGAAGGATCAAGTCATTTGACTCATTCTAAGAGGGACTCCTTCTAAGGGACTCTTTCCAAGAGAAGATTACATCAATTGACTCCCTCCAAGAGAGACCCCTTTCTAGGGACTCCTTTCAAGAGAATGAATCCTTTAAGGGATTCCTTCCAAGAGAAGGACTAAGTCAATTGTCTCCTTCCAAGAGGGATCCCTTCCAATGGACTCTTTTCAAGAGAAGGACTACGTCAATTGACTCCCTCTAAGAGGGACCCTTTCCTAGGGACTCCTTCCAAGTGAATGATTAAGTCAATTGACACCCTTCAAGAGGGACTCCTTCCAAGGAACTCCTTTCATGAGAAGGATTACGTCAATTGACTCCCTCTAAAAGGGAACCCTTCTTAGGGAATCCTTCCAAGAGAAGGACTCCTTCAAGGGAATCCTTCCAAGAGAATGACTAAGTCAATTGACTTCCTCCAAAAGGGACCCTTTCCTAGGGACTCCTTCCAAGAGAAGGACTCATTCAATTGACTCCTTCCATGGAGGACTACGTCACCTAACTCCTTCCAAGAGAAGGAATCCTACTTGGACTTCTTCCAAGAATAGGACTCCTTCAACTAACTTCTTTTACAAAAGACTCCATTACTGGTCGATTCCAGTCCAGGCGAAACATCCAAAAGTTATAAATTCGAATCCCATCCATATGACTGGGACTTCCAATTTAAGGGACTAGAGTGCATATACACGCATGTCGACATAATGAATATATACATTATTTCATATTCTCCATAGATACACATGTCAAAACGAGGTGTCTTACATATTATTAAGGCAAGCTCTAAGACCTCGCACAACGGGGAACACTTTTAAGCCCTCCATTTGCTCGAATTGAATGATTATGATCTTTCCACATGTGAAGCATAACACATGTTACAATCCGAGATAACTACGTCTTCTATAAATAGATCACTTGTGTCTCCAGGTAAGGGTTGGTAATTCATCATTACTAAAAAAGAATATACAAACCTCACTCATTTTCTCTGTTTTACACTCTTATATTTCCCGCATTTAAATTATATTTACAAAAAATGGGTACTGACTTGAGTATTGGAGTGCAAATGGGAGCTACCTCGGCCCCGTTGTACATTGACCGTTTGTCCTAGTGCGTAGGAAGTCTACGTGTTCAAGAGGGAGGAATTACGTGTTGATTCAAGGTCCTATCAGATTTTGTGATCAACAAACTTGATTAAAACACCAAATTGGCAAAAATAGCAATCTCAAAGGACAATGTAGCATACCTTGAAAGGTAATAAACAAAACACAAAGATATAAACTGGGGAATATATTATGGAGAATGGGAAAAACCTACTCATCACAATTATCATCTTGAGTGCCTTCGTCCTCAAGATCATCAAGCCGATCCTTCATACGGTATTGACGAACCATAAGAAGGGGATGTGCAATGAGTTTGGTGCAAATCTATGAAATTGTAGTTTGGTGACCCAGTTGAGGAGCATTTTGAGGAGCACATAGGAAGGGGATCTGTGATTGATCAACTCGTTCATTGCATCAACAATTATAAAGCAGCATTACAATTTGTTGCGGTGGACAAAGGATTTAAAGGAAAGAAAAAGGCCATTAATTGACGAGGGGCTTGATGCAAGAGCTGACAAGTGTGATGCCAATGTTATGCTAAATGAGTTTGGTGCAAATCTACGAAATTTTAGTTTATGTTATGAATTCAATAATTGTCCCGTATGTACAAAATGCATCTGAGAAAATAAGTTCATGGAATTCAACAAATTTCATCAAAAATCTACTAAAATTCAAAAAATTCGTGGAATAGAATTACATTAGAATCTAAGAGATTCTATGGAATTCTATTAAAATCCATGATAATTCATGAATCTAAGAAATTCCAATAAATTCCATGTTGGAGACACCCCTAAGAGTGGATTTTGAAAAGGTAAGTTTGTAGTTTTTATGAGCTTTTTGAAGTGGTATTAAAAACTTAGTTTTGTGTAGAGTGCATATGTCAAAAATGAAACAAAAGTTGATTCGTAATAAAAATAAAAAATACATTGTTAAGGAACTATTTTAAACGAATATAACTTTTGCTACGATTGACGGTTTTGTAATTCGAAAATAATGTGGTAAAGTACTATATATGAGAAACTCAACATCAACATCAAGATCTTGATGTTAAGATTTCATTTGAGCCCACAAAGTTGACCAAACGAGTCAAATTATGATTCCTCAATCTTATTTAATTTTGAATACAAATTTGTAGATTTTTGTGAGCTCTTTGAGGAGTATATTAAAAATATTGTTTTATCTAAAGAATGCATGATTTTGAAAATGAGACGAAAGTTAACTTGTAAAAGGAAAATCGAAAAATAGATTTTTAAGGACCAACAATAGCAAGAATATAAAGAGTGGGTGATCATTTTTGGATGAGCGTTTGCCATATTTTGATAGTCATTATATGTTTTGAAACGACAAGTTGTTAGTTTTTTATAACCTATAAAAGGAAAATCAAAAAATAGATTTTTAAGGACAGACAATAGCAAGAGTTTACAAAATGAGTGGTCGTTTTCTTATGCATTCGCCTTATTTTGACAGTCGTTATATGTTTGAAAATGCAAATTTATAATTTTTATGAGCTTTTCGAAATAGTACATTAAAAACATAGTTTTATCTAGAGTGCATTTGTCGAAAAGGAGACGAAAGTTGATTTGTGAAAAAAAAAAATGAAAGATACATTGTTAAAAGACTATTTTAAACGGCTATAAATTTTGTTAAGTTGATGATTTTGTAATTTGAAAATAATGTGATAAAATACTGTATGAGGAATTTACGTTGATATCAAGATCTTTTTATTACGAATTCATTTGAACTCACAAAGTTGATCAAATGAAGGGAAAAAAAAAGGCACTAAAAGACAAAATAGTCTTGTCATAAATGAATAGTGACTCAAAACTAAAAAAATAAACTAATTTATAAATTAGATTATAAATTACACAAATTTTCATACTACTTTTTATGCAATTTTCAACCGCTATTTTTTTACCTTAAAATCATAAATAAATCAATTTATAAACCAAACAGTGTTACCAAAACAGAAGCTGTTTGGAAGATATTATTTATGTTAACGTTCTTTATGTCTATTTAAGGTGTATATGTTGTTATTGTTGTTGAATCCCTTTACCTCTAAATTAATAATTCATTGTGTTATCAACATTATATTTAATATTCTAAAAGAATATTACTTACTCCTGAAGAGTATAAATTATAATTTTCAATATTTAAGAAGAATATTGACTTATTATTCTTTAATAATTGAAATTTTAGAACTATAATTATTGCAGAAAAATAATTGTGATTGTGCCCAAAGTAGCACAATATTTATTATAATAATATTCTCCCCGAATAGTGTAATTGTGAAAGATCTATTATTTTGTTATAATGTTATTTTATTTCTGGAAAAGAGCAAATCCTTATATAGGTTCAATATTTTATTATTTGTTGCTTCTGAAGAAACACAACGTATACGAATATTATAAAATATTATTACTTGTTCCAGAAGAACAAATATATAAGTTTCAATATTTTAAAATGATTTGTTGTTATTTTATTCTATTAGTGTCCGAGTAGAATATTACTTGATAAAAAAGAGTATAACTTCACAGGAGTCATTATTTTATAATAATTCAATTGCTTCCGTAGAGAAAATATATATAACATTTAACAACAGTCATTTCGGTGTTTCTCTTGAAGTACCATATGTATATCAAATATATTGTGATAGGCTCTTGAAGAGCTAACTCAATATTATACAATATAATTGTTTGTTCCTGAATAATAAATTTATATGAATTAATAATTTATAATAAGAAGTATGCGTTGTGACTCTTCAAAAAGCACAACAATATAGTTATTATTTCAGAAGGATATTAATAGTAAATATGTCTATTATAAAAAATTGTTATTTTTCTTGAAGTAGCACATCATTATAACTAATATTCCAGAATAATATTATTTTAGTTAGTAAAATTTATTTTCTTTCTATTCATAAATCTCAATTTAATGATGTCAATGATGGCGAAAAGCATAGAAGAGGCAGTCAAGAGGTGGTCGGACGTAGGTATGTCAACGAGCCGAGCCTCGAGCCTAACATCAAGGCTCGAGCTTTTTAGGACCGAACTTTTTTTGGCCCGAGGCGAGCCGAGCCAAAGCTCGGCCAAAAAATTGAGGCTCGGCTCGAGCTTCATCGAGCCGAGCCCGAGCCGAGCCGAGCCGGCCCGTTTTATTCCGTTTTTTTTATATATATATATATATATATATATATATATATATACGGCGAATGAATATGTATTATATTTGTAATTACTTAAATGAATTATACACAATAAATGAAGTTAAAATATCAAACATAAGATTTAATAAAAATGTAAACGTCGATTTCGCAAAGTCTATCTATACTAAAATTAAATTACTAGTTGTTTTATATATATATTCAATAAAGGTTACAAGTTACAACCCTCCTCCTTTTTCCGGGCTTGGGACCGGCTATGATCAACATAAGCGGAGTTAAAAATTGTACACGAATAAAAAATTTCGTGTACAATTTTTTTTAAAATATAATAATTTAAATTACACAAAATGATTTTTAAAAACCTACAATTTCTTCTATCTTAAATATTGCTCCAAGTCCTCGGCCATGATGCTATCAACTTTATCTTGAAGTCGTAAATCTGCACATTCCCAATCCTTCAAGCATAAAAGAGCTTCTAATATGTCTTCCTTCAGTCTTGATCGTTCGTCTGACAAAATCCTACCACTTAAAATAAATGCAGCCTCCGATGCCACGGTGGACACCAGAGGTGTTAGTAAATCACGTGCAATTTTTGCTACAACTGGATATTGCCTTTCATTACACCTCCACCAAGTTAAAACATCAAAATTCTCTAATTCTTGTGGTGTTAAAACACTGCGAACGTCCACACACATGTACCTAGCTAATTCAGATGGAATTTCAACGTTTGTACCACCTATCGATCTAGATGTGTTTCCACTGGAACTAATTGAGGGAGCACTTGCATTTGTGTTAATAAAGTCCCATAAAGAATTAGAATGCATTGGAGTACTTTGGGAAAAATTAGTTTGGGAACTAGAACTACATTGATCTTTTTTTGCAGTATAATAATTGTACATTTCACATAATAAAGATTCCACATTAACATGTGATAATTCTATATTTAAATTTTGTGAAATTCCCTTTATAATAGCCTTAGTGCCCATTAAATTTAATCGAGGATCTATATCCGATGCTAAAACAAATAAAGAAGGTAATTCTTTCCAATATTTGCAAAATTTTAACTCCATGGAACTGACTACAACATTAAAAATTGGCAAATTTCTATATTGATTGAATGTTTGTGCAATATGAAAAAAGTGCTGTAAAACGAGTGAAGATGTTGTGTAGTAAAAACCACTGCATGCATTTGTGGCATCATAAAAGGCTTTTAAAAATCTTTTTACACAGAATGCAATTTCCCATTCCCACTCTTCTAAATTATTGTCAGATCCATACGTATGTCTACCATTATAATACATTGAAATAATTTTATCATAATTTTCACATGAGTGTAACATAAGGTATGTAGAGTTCCATCTATGTGATACATCCGTAGCAAATGAATGTTCTTCTAAACTATACTCCGCACACAAACTATTAAATGCTTGTTTTCTTGATGGTGATACATTTATGAAATTTATTGCTTGTCTAATTTTATCTAAGGATTTTCCAATATGTTTTAAACCACTTTTAACAATTAAGTTGATAATGTGACAAACACAACGTTGGTGAAAAAATAAACTATCAAATGCAGGGTTAAAATCAGAAATAAATTTATCAATAACAACCTTATTAACGCTAGCATTATCAAAAGTAAAACTACGAATCATATCTTGCATACCGAATTCTTGTATAATCCCTTTTAAAACTAAATGTATGTTAGAAGCATTATGAGGATATTCTAATAATCTAAATGCAATAATCTTTTTGTGTAAAATCCAAAGATTATCAATGTAATGAGCTGTGGCAGCAATATAACCTTTTTTGTTACCACCAGTCCATAAATCAGATGTAAATGAAATAACAGTCTCATATGTTTTTAAAGCTTTAATTTTAATTTCTTTCCTTTTGTTATATAATTTTACGGTGTCTGCACGAAGTGTATTTCTACAGTAAGGAGTATACCTGGGTTGAAGATAATTCTGCACAAGTCGGGTGAAGTGAACAGAGTCAATTAAGGAAAGGGGCATCTCAGCGGCCGCCACATATGCAGCCATACCTTCGCGAAATCTTTCTTGCGAATACACAAATGTTGAAAGAGTAGTAGTACCAGAAGGTCCAGAACCACCAAAAACAAGCTGGGACTGTGTTGGGTCACCAACCGGTTTCGCTTTGCACGCCCTTGCTATGTGCCGATTCAAATGTGACGTGCTTGATCCGGGCTTCCAGCTCATTTCCTTACCACAGTAATTGTAGCACGCTTTCCATATATCAACTCCATTTTCAACACCAACTTTTTTCCTTGTCATATGTTGCCAGCAATCTGATGACTCTTTTTTAACTCGTTTGATTTCAACAATTTCCTCCTCTTGGATATCATCCAAGTCAATGGGAACATTTTCGGAGACATCGATATGAGAGGGAGTACTAGAACTACCCCTAAATTGGTTAACTTCATCGCTATTAAACTCCATACGTATCAGTATTGTAGTGTAGAATGTAGTAGTTAGTTTCAAATTTGAAAGTTAAAACTTGAAATCGAGAGAAATATTATCACAATAATTGAAGAATATAGAGAAATAGAGAATTGAATAGAAATTATAGCAAACAAATGAATATTATGACGAAATGAAAAAACTTGTAAGTGAATTAATAAACAAAATACGACCTATTTATAGAAAAAAAAACGTGGGAAAACAAAAAAAAAAAAATTCAAATTTCAAATTTTCAAAAAAAAAAATCTGCATATTTCAAATCAGATAAAAAATGTAGCAACCCATGTTGCAGGCCTGCAAATTTGCAGGCAGCTACAGTAGCTGCCTGCAAATTTGCAGGCAGCAGACACGGGCCATTATGGCCTGTGTCTTCGGGCCAATTTGGCCCGCCACACGGGCCGGCCTCGGCTCGAGCGCAGTGAGTATTTTTGGGTTCCGCCCGAGCTTCGGCTCGATCCTACGAGCCTCGAGCCGAGCTTAGCCCTAGCCGATGAGCCGTTTTGACACGCCTAGTCAGACGAGATATTGAATGTCGGCAAGGTTGAAGTTGAAGTATCTGAATGGTTTCAGAACTTGGTTGAAGATGCCCCTACAAGAATAACTTTGGAAGCAATCAAGCAGCTATAAAGATGGAAGGACAATTTTTTATTTGCAATCACAACAAATGATTCATTCCACTGAGGCCTATCAGAAATTTTCATCCCTAGATACAGGTATGTATTAATAAACATTAAACTATAGAAATTATTAGTTACAATATTGCACTCTATAATCATATAAAAGCTTAAGCCTTTAATTAATATATGGTAATTTACTTCAAATCTTACCATCAAACAATCTTACAAAAAAATAAAAAATAAAATAAAATACGCCAAAATTTTAATGAAAAAGTGAATGTGGTATGCAATTGTTTACAAACAATCCGTGAATTTTAAATATTTTTTTTACGGTCATTGTGTTTTCAAATGTATTTCTCAAAAGTTATCTAACTTATAACGTTGTCTCTATTAGTGATTCTGTTTATCACCTTAATGAAATCGTTAATTTTTACACAGAAGTAGACACCGTGATATATGAAAACAACAATAAATAAAGAGGTTATTGATATTTTTAACCCTTCTCATCGTTCAATATTCTTGATCATCCAAACTCATTTATTTTCTCTTCGAATTTGTCGTTTGTAGCATTAGGAATATTGTTTTGAGTTATTTACTAAAATATTCAAGTTTAATACGTTTAATTTGTTGTTGATCCCGAAGAAGTATACCAATTATAAAAGAATATTATCTGCTATTGAAAAATATGATATTACAATTTCAATGTCTTGGAAGATTATTGATTTATTGCTCCAGAAGGAGTATATTTTTATTTTAAATTGAATAGAGTACAAATAATCAATTATGTCAATGCTCTTGAGGTAATATAATTGAAAATTTAAACGAGTATAGTGTCGATACTCCTAAAAATATACAACAAACATTACGTCAGTGAAGAATATTATTTTGATTCTCTAGAAGAGTTAATGATGCATTATGTTAGAATGAGACGAATTTTTTTTACTATTGATAGTAATTTAGCTTCTGTTTGTTAAATTTTTTTTTTTTTGTTTAAGAACATTTTTTTTTATGTTTTCGATGTGAAATATGTGGTTGAAAAGTGGATAGAGAAAATATGTGTGGTTAAAAAGTTGTTTAGGGAATTATGTAAAAAAAACTTATTTTTAAACAAGTTTGCCAAACAAAGGTTTAGTGTCTACTAAATTAAAAGGAAACATAATTATGTCAGAATGAGATGAATGCTTTTTACTATTGCTGGTAATTTATTGTCTACTAAATTAAAAGGAAGCATAATAAGTTTATAAAGTGTGTGACCTAAATATATTGGTACAATTAAAATAAACATGTATTGAACCAAAATTTTAGTAAGATGAAAAAATTATTGGTTTGGACGACATGTAAAGACCAAATCGGATCAATCAGATGCGTAAAATTGTGAATTTGAAAATGCATTAAATGAAGGACCAGAAGATAATTCAAATACAGAAAATTCTTATATGTTGCTTGTTCTTGGATCAAACTTGTTATTAGACCATCACTAGCTAACATTGGGAGAGAATCCCAAAATTATCTTAAATGTGTTTAGGGTGAGCTATGGACCCACTCACCCTCCTTGTGAACTATCTAAAAATATTATGATATTATTATATGTATCCACTAGATAGTCACATGTTTGTTTATTGAAACTTAGGCATGGCAAAACGAACTGTGAAAATCGTGACTCATGGAGCCCTGCCCCCATTAGGGGTAGAACTGCCCCGCATAAATGGGACAATGAGGGCGAATATGGGGTAAAAAAACTCTGCTTCGATCTAAAAAGGGCCGGGATGGTTTTTCCCTGCCCCGCCCTGTCCCGCCATGTTCTCCAGTTTAAAAAAAATGAGGTATGCTTGACTAATTAACCAATCAATGTCGTGTGGAAATTAAAGAATCCATCATTATTTTTATTCTCAATCTTTATTTTATTATGCATTTCCTCCATTTTTAGTGGAATGGTAAGACAAAATTGTTCATACATTGGAATGACTTTGAACATAAAAATGAATTAAGGAAGCATAAGGTAGACAAGAAAAATCAAAGAAAATAAGTTAATCTTCTAAAGAAAATAATCCAGTCCTCTCTAATGTAGTATAGTTTATTATATATATCTCTCCAATTCAACATTGTTAGTTGCAGCAAGAAAAACTGCAATGTAGATGACTAATTACTTTCTTCAAGCAATTTTATTGGTGCAGTGTATAATGGCAACAACCAATATTACCACTAAGTAGGGACCCTTTTGTGTGTGTGTGAAGCTCATGATTTGGTTTTGATTCAAAATAGTTTAGTTTTTATGACACTCGCTCCATCCTTCTAATATAAATGGTTCACTAAATGAGGTGATTTGTTGCCCCGCCTTACCTCGTGACTTGCCCTGCTTTGATCCACCCCGCCTTTAAGTGGGGCATGGGGCGGATGCGGGGCAAATTATCCGAGACGGGACTGGGCGGGGCATGGGACACTCCGACCCGACCTCGCCCCCGCCTCGTTACCATTCCTATTGAAACTCGTAACTGAAAGTTTAGGAGATTATTTCTTAAACTAATACAGTATGAGCACAATTTTCAGATTTCTAAAATAAGACAACCTTGTATTGATAATGTTAGTGATTTTACATCCAAAATATTCAATGATTACTAATTGAGATGGTAGTTCAATTACTCAAAGTTTAGCAAATTATTTGAACTCCTTCAATTAATTACTAAACTACTAATATTGAGAAGAAAATGCTTCATGTTGGGGAATGCTAACTACATGCAGCAACACGAATATGCGGCTTGCCAACAATATAATCCCCCCTATTATTTGGATTTAATAATGCTGCGAATACTTATTTAGTTTGAAATCAAATGCTATGAAAGAGTATGAACATTAACAGGTGATGATTTATAGCAAGATTTCTCAACTTTAGGGGAGAATTAGTAGCTGAAAATCATATGGATGCATCACATTATGTTATCTATATTCACGCGATCAATAATACGAATCAGAAGTTCGATTATAAATATGAACAAAAAGATCAAAAGATAACATAATTACAAAATGTAATATCTATAAGAGATAAATAAAATCTCATATGCTATCTACAGATGCTCCATCTCATATTGATGTATGACACGTCTAAAGCGTAGTGATATCTTATTCAAACAAAGATCCCCAAATAATTAAAATGAAGCAAATGATTATGATTGTCTTATTGATGAGACATATAGTCATGATAGAGTATATATTGATATTAATAATTGTAAATCTCTAAAAAAGATTGAAGTACTTGAAATATTGAAAATTGAGATCTCTGTACTTATGTCATCGTGGGGAAAGAAATCGAATTGAATTGACAATTGTGTCGACACACTTTATAAAGCACATGTGCAAAAAGAAAACTGCGAAGCTGGCTGCATGGTAATTGAAATCTTCAAGCACGTACACTTTTATAAGAAAGTGCTTCATAATATGAATGGTAGCGAAGACGATAAAAGAAAATATGTCATAGAAAATCGACATAAAAACAGATGGTCAAAGTACGCATTTAGGCTAAATTGAACTTACCACAAAACCTGAAGTTTTGGAACCCGCAGTCTAAACACTTAAAAGTATAAACCAAATAAAATACCGATAGGTATTTGCAAGTGGAAAACAAAATTATAGAATCGTAATATATGACTTGTTGCACAATGAATGTTTCAAAGATCTAACATTCAATATAAAACGATATGCAATAGATGTAATATTTTATATGCATGGAAATGTATCATAAGTGTCAAAAATGATTGACTCTAATTACTAATGAGTGAGATTAAAAATGGTAATCAACACCTCAGTACTTTGAGATTGCAATGAAATGATTAGAGATAATTAATTTGAAATACAAGAACCGTTACCTGTCTAAAATTTCACAACTTAAAGGTGGTAATAATTTGACAACTGCATTGTGAAACATACGATTCCTGAAGCATACAATATAATCCTTCAAGGATTAAATATAATCGAAACATATAGTTCAAGTTTTTAAGAAATTTGTTTTATCAAAATACACAAATATTTTGCAATCTGGAAATATGTAGTATGATCAGTCCAAGTGAATATCTATTGAATATAGGTACGAGAATGATCAATAATGCCTATATAATATAAAGATCAATATTTATATTCGTTATTATCATCATTGATAATTTAAATAAGTTTGGATATCTTGAAAAGCTATCAAAGACACTTGAGAAATTGATAAACATGATATATAAATTTCAAGTAGTAATGAGGCATATTATTTGTACAATGTCATCAAATGGAGAATATTTTTATGATTAATATAAATTATCATAAGGTATGGGTCATATGCACCCTATATCTATTGCTATATTCTCCTCTATGAGACTCTTGAATAGATCAAAATACGGACGACTCAATACAAATTGAATTAGGGGAGTAACTGTACTATTTTTCCTTCACTCAGGTTTTGTCCCATTGGATTTTTCTGGTCAGCTTTTAACGATGCATCATTTATCATAATACTTCAAAGTAATTGTATTCTTATTCCTCTGTTTGATATTTTTTAGAGCTAAATTGAACAATTGAGAAGTTAATGACGTCAACCTGGAAACATGCATGGTTCTAAAGTGAAGGAATCAAGAGGTGGAGGACTTAATTAAAGAAGTTGAGAGTTGAAATGAGCTAACCGAGAAGATTCTAAAGTATGGGGACCAAAATGCTGCAGTTGAAAGTGGAGGACTGAAGCTATACTTAAAAGTTAGAGACCTACTCATACAGATCTTAAAGTTGAAAATCGCACAAAATTTCATGTCCACGTGATCGCGGGCCACAAATGAACGTGGTAGCGCGATAGTGTCAACTTTCCACGCGAGAGAGTTAATAGCGTGTCGGCGCGATCTCGCAGCATTACACTATGCGATATCGCAGCATTACACTACGCAATCTCGCGATTGTCTATCTGGGCCGATTGTCAGCTTTTTGCCCGCGGATTCAACAAGTTTTCTACCTTATGCCACTAGGTTTCTCTAAAACATATATATAAAATATATGAGGCACGCATTCTAGACCTTTGCTTCACTTAAGAACATCATAGAATTCAAATTTTCACATCAAATTATTGGGAGATCGAAGCAAAGCAAGGGGTGAGACTTGGAACTTACTTGAAGAATTAATACTTGGTTATTTTCAATGAACATTTACTTATATTGTTTTCGTTATTTAAGCATGACGTGTAACTAAATTTCAATGTTGAGATGAATGATATAGCCTAACTTTAATATTTTAACCTCAAATTTCGTTATTTTAATGATTCGTTACATGTATTGATTTATTATTGTATTTAATGTGTGAATTAATTGGCTACTAGTTCATGATTCCATGAGTTATTTCCATAATCAGAGAGGTGGGTTAATAAATTAGATCAAGGCAATAAATCCAGTAATTGGATAAGAGATACAGATATACTTTTGTGATTATTGTGGTTGTGTGTGAATCTTGTGTTCTATGTATCTAGTTAAGGAATAATTTAGACCATCTATAGAGATATATGGTTGCCTTATTTAGGTAGAATTGATTTAAACTCGAGAGAGGAATTTCAATATACATTAGTGAATACGACAGAATGCATATTTAGGAAATAAAATCAGAATTGGATTTAATTTAATTGACTAGGTGAAATCGTGAATCTCAACTACTTTATAATATTTTTTTTTAAAAAAAAGCAATCTCGTCGTTCATTTACTCTGTGGGTATTATTTCCATCCCTAATCCAGAGTGGAAGAACCACCCAAATTTCTCATGGTCCAACAATCAGAATGTTCAATGCCCACCAGGTTTCCAATAGCAGCAACAAGCCCAAACCACCTTGAAGGAGAGCATGAACATGCTAATTCAGCTAGTTAAGAGTCAATAGGATATGTTACAAAGTCAGCAAGCTGAAATAAAGAATTTGAAAAATCAGATTCGGCAGTTAGCAGGAAGCAGATCAGAAAGGTGGCCTGGATAATTACCTAGCAATAATGAAACTAACCCTCGTGAGCATGTGAATGCAATAACTACTAAGAGTGGGTTTAGTTACCTGAAATAACTATGGAAGAATATGAGAAGAACAGAAAACAAGCTGAGGTCAAACAGTAGAAAAGTGAGAAAGAATAGGAATCAACTCCAAAAGTTCAAGAACATGCTAAAGAAACAGTTCAAGTCTGACCTCTATTCAAAGCTTATGTTCCACCAATTCCATACCCTCAAAGAGCGATTAAGTATAAGTTGGAGCTGCAGCTTGGCAAGTTTCTGAAAATCTTCAAGAAACTTCAAATCAGCATCCCATTTGTCGGGGCTCTAACTCAAATGCCTCTATATATGAAGGTCATGAAGGAGATGTTGCCCAAGAAGAGAAGGGTAGAAGAATTTGAAATAGTGGATTTGACCGAGGTGTGCAGTGGCATTCTACAAAACAAGTTTCCACAGAAACTGAGAGATTCAGGGAGATTCTGTATCCTTTATACTATTAGTAATTTAAGTTTTGATAATGTTTTGTGTGATTTAGGGACAAGTGGTAATTTAATGCCTCTATATGTTTACAGGAAACTTGGTTTGGGTAAACCTAAACCAACAAATATCACACTAAATCTGGCCAATAGATCAATTCAATATCCACATGGAATTATTGAAAACATCATTGTAAAAGTGGGTAAAATTTTCTTCCCAACTGATTTTGTAATACCGCTTTTCATTTTATGAGAATTTCTTAAATCCCACGTGATAATTATGTTAATGTTATTATAAATTTTCAAATTGATGATTAATTATCGTCTATAATTTCAAATTATTTTGTAGTGGAAGGACTTGGACGCCACCTTGATCAATGTACCAAATTAGGAAGTTTATAAATTGGTTACGTACAATTATATGTCTAATTGTTTATTTTAATTATTACTTGCCATTTCTATTTTAATTGAGTAGTAAGTTACCTAAATTGCATTAAATTGAAGTTGGGAAAAGTTTGGTGACACTTTGAAAATTTATTTGAGGGTTGTGGACTTAAATTACCAATTTATGGGAGCTAAGGGACTGAATTGCAAATTTCCAAAAAAAAAAAAAACTTAAACAATTAAACCTAACCCTCATTCCTTTCTCTCTCACGCCCGACCTCACTCCCTCGTCCCCGCCTCTCGCTCTGTCTCGGTGACTCCCTCATCCCTCATCTGTCTCTCTCGCCTCACACCATCAACCGCCACCACGACGCATGCAACGCCCACCACCAGCCACCATCCCCACGGTAACACTCTTCTCCCCTTTTTCCCCCGGGCGCGCTCACCGATTGCACTCACACACACACACACCCGCTCGCGCGCTCACACTCAAACTCATACACACTCAACCGAGCCCACACAAGCATGTATATATATTGATTGTATGTATATGCTACTTATATGTAGATATTCAGATTTGAATTTTGTTTAATTTTTGAATGTCAATCCCAGTGTTATGAAAATTTATATACATATCTTATTCTCTGTATGTGTAAGTGTGTGTGTGAAATCTCAGGTTTCTGAATCAGTAATTTAAGCCTTTTAAATTTTATTGCTAGTTTGATTTGAAGCATTATAGTAATTTTTGAAAATTAAAGGGGTTGTATGAATGTTTTTTATTAATTCTCACTCAGTTATGATTTCGAATTTTAATTGGTCAATTTCAGTTTTGGGGGTTAATGCTAATAAAAAAGTATATATATATGTCAGATTTTAGATTGGATGACTTATGAATTTAAGACTGTTAATATCTAATTATAAGTTGAAATTTGTAACTTTCTGATTTGGGGAAAATTTCATGAATGGTCAGATTTGTTAGGAAGAATTTTGTGAACTTTGGTTTAAGTTTGATATATTTATTTTTACTTAGAAATTATAATTTTACAAATTTGGGGAGAATTATATAAATGGTTATATTAATTTTAAAATTTTATAGTTAATTAGAAGATTTTGAAATTATAGATTTAAACTGACTTAGTTGACGACCATTGTGAGAATTTTCAAATTCTTAAATGATGGAAGTTCTTTAATGGATTCTTTGTTGACTTAATGTTCTTTAAATTAAAAAAAATTTCAACGTTAGGATTTCAAGTAATGAGGTGGTTTTAATTGAATTCTAATGTATATTCTTGACTTATAGTTGCTATTTTCAAACTTTTGAAATTTGTAGTTTAGTTTACTGTTCGGGTAAAGTTTGAATAAATGGTGATTTTCAAATTTATGAATAGTAGAATGCTAATTGGAATTTTCCTTGTGAAATTCAAGTTGTGATGAAGATTCCATAGCTTGAACATTTGTGTAATTTGATTAGTTAGATTTGAATTTTGGCATCTAAGTTAATCTCTTATTCCGAATGAAGTATGATTTGTGTTTGACTTAGTTTAATATTCCAATTGATTTGAATTATAAGTCACATGAAAGTTTCAACCTCATTTAGGAGTTTTAAATTTGATTTTTGAACTAAAAGATGAGTAAAACTTTTCTATTGTGTATTGAATTGATTGTTCATTTCGAATATGGTGTTAAATGTGTTAGACATGGCTTAAGGTTCCGTTTGGTTTGAATTGTATATTAAATTGAAGTTTTAACCTTAGTTAGGAGTTTAAATTTTGATTTCGAACTAAAGGTTCTATTGTATGAATGGATGAAAATAATTAGGAGAATTGGTACATTGACGTCATGGGCATCTGAGACTCTTTCACTTGCAAATCAAGATAACGGTAACTACTAAGAACGTCAAGTAAGTAAACTTCCCCCTATTTTTTTTATAGAAGTTGAATGTAAATGTGAAATGTGTAAATGACTATCTTGCAACTTACTGCTTTGATGAATTTCATTTATTTTATGAAAGTATATGTTATTGAGAAGAATGTTCAACAATGCACATTATCATGTCATTGCATCATCAAGCATGCATTGACATCGAAATTGGGAAGTCAAATGTTTTTAAATGAAAGAAATGTGTCAAGGTGCAAGTTTGTTCAAAAGTTATGTATCCCAAGTTTTTAAGAAATTAATGGGTGTACTTCTAGTTCATGAAAGATTCGAGTGGGAAATGGGGCGCGTGGGACCGGCGTACCCGAATTAAGTTGCTTTGCGACGGAATGTTCAACCGTTTTACGGTGGACTGTTAAACCGCTTTGCGGTGGATTGAAGTGAATGAGCCGCTTTGCGGTGGAATGAAGTGAATGAGCCGCTTTGCGGTGGAAATGTGAAAGTTAATCTGGTTCCAAATAAGAATTGCCCACTGTTATCTGATTGACTAGAAGATACACCAAGTGAGCTCACGAATGAAATGAAGTGAAAGTTTTGAAATGAAATGAAAGTTCGAAAAGTTTGAAAGTTTTGGAAAGTAAAGTAAATGGAGATACATATATGAAAATTTTAAAGCATTCATGTCATGCATAAAGTTTACTTACTGAGCTTTAGCTCACCCCAATCCCTCCCCAACATTTCAGGTGATGAAAGTAGGTGAGTGATCCAAGGAGAGCACTCAGCAGCTGACTCAGGCTATACCCGCTTCAACCCTTTTAAAATAAAGTTAAATTAGAATTTATTTCAATTTCTCATTATTTATTCTTTAATTCATGTATTATTGAGGTTAAATTACCTCTTATTTCATTTGCTAAAGTTTATTTACTTGAAATTATATTGTTGAGGAGTTTGGGACTTATTGTAATGGTTTGGATGACGTTTGGGATTGAATGAGTTACGATGTGTATTTTAAAAATGGTTTTGATGTTCCTCTACAGGTTGGCTATGTCCAATTTACAGAGGAGACTCTGTCGAAATTTTTGTAAAATTTAATAATAGAAAATGAAAATGTTGAGGTTTTAAATGATTTCTTTTCCGCATTTAAGTAAAGAAAAGTTAACACGCCTAGGTTTAAGATTTTGAACTTGGGGTGTTACAGATTTTGTGATCCTGGATATGGAAAAGGACAGCCAGGTGCCTCTAATATTTGGAACACCATTTCTTGCTATCGGACGTGCTCTAATAGACATTGAAAAAGGGGAAACTATTTTTAGGGTGGAGAATGAGCAAGCCACATTAAGTATCACTCAACGATGTAATGTTAAAGTTCAAGATAAAAGTTGCTGTAAAGTGAAGCCAATTATGCAAGAAAATGAATGGACGGACAAAAATGAATAAAAATCAAACTATCCTCAAAGGAATGCCATGAAGCACATAATAGAAACAGAAAGAAAAGTCGTCCATAGAGAGTAAAATAAAGTACGTAGTATAAGCTTTGAGACTGAGACTTTAGAAACTAAAGGTAAAAATTAGGGAACTGCTTACCATTGATCGTTTGGGCAGACCTAGCTAATTCTGACTGCCTTGTGTGGAAAAATGTAATTGTTTGATATTTAGAAACCACATAAGTAGAAGGAACCTTGGGATTTGAGAGAAAACATGAGGAAGTGATTATACCTAAGAGATGCAAGTAATTGAAAGAAACGCATTGTCTTACACCTGGGATATGGGCTTATGCAATTTTTATCCACACTATGTTGAGTTTGTCTTGATATGAGTATGCATTTAATTTGGCTATTCACACACACACACACACAAAGTTGAGCATCGGATAAGTGACAAATGATTTTAGTATGTTGTCCATTTATCTTTTCTAAAGCATATTTTTTTTATACGAATCTTGAGGCATATGATGGGCATATTAATTTGAGTTTATTTTATGATTTTGACTTATGTTTTGTATTGCATTTTTAGTTTTATTTTATTCGAGGATAAACAATAATTCTAGTTTGGTGATATTTGATAAGTGTATTTTATACACTTATTTATATGTCAAAATTAGAATGTTATATTGTCATTTTAGAATAAATACTATCTAATTTGTATTTATTTGATTACATTTCAGAAAACATTCCAAAATCATGAGATGAAGAAATTGATGGAAAAAATGCACAATTAGATGACATTTGGAGCTAAATTGAACAATTGAGAAGTTAATGATGTCAACCAAGAAACATGCATGGTGCTAAAGTGAAGGAATCAAAATGTGGAGGATTCAATTGAAGAAGTTGAGAGTTGAAACGAGCTAATCGAGAAGATTCTAAAGTATGGAGACTAAAATGCTTCAATTGAAAGTGGAGGACTAAAAGTGTAAATAAAAGCCAGAGACTTACTTATACAGACTTCAAAGTGAAAAATTGCGCTGAACGGTAATATCACTTTATCTCGGGACACAAAGATGCACGGTCGCATGATGGTTCAAACAATCAACCCAAGACTAAAAGGCATAACTACACGATTGTGTGGTATTATATCATGCGATTGCACGGTTTTTCGACTGGGCTGTGGGTTAGGCTTTTTGCACAATTTTCTTCAATTTTTCCTCCTTTTAGGTTTTTCCATAACCTATATAAACAACATATGGGGTACGAATTGAAGACATTTTCCTCACCTAAGAATATCATAGAATTCAGATTTTCACGTCAAATTCTTGGGAGATCGAAGCAAGCAAGGGGCGAGACTTGGAGATTACTTGAAAAATTGATACTTGGTGCAAGTTTTCCATTCTTTATATTATTTTCAAGGAACGCTTACTTATATTTTTTTTGTTATTTAAGCATGACGTGTAACTAAATTTCAATGTTGAGATGAACGATGTAGCCTAGTTTTATTATTTTAATTCCAAATTTCATTATTTTAATGATTCGCTGTATGTATTGATTTATTATTGTGTTTAGTGCGTGAATTAATTGTTCACTAATTCATGATTCCATAAATTATTTTCATAATTCTAGAGGTGAGTTAATAACTTAAATCAAGGTAATAAATCCGGTAATTGGACAAGAGATAGAAATATACTTTTGTTATTATCGATGTGAATTCTTGTATTCTATACATATAAATAAGGAATAATTCGGACCCTCTATAGAGATACATGGTTGACTTATTTAGGTTGAATTGATTTAACTCGAGAGAGGAATCTCATTATACATTAGTGAATTCGACCGAATGCATATTTAGGAAATAAAACCGGAATTGGATTTTAATTTAATTATCTAGGTGAAATCATGAATCTCAACTATTTTACAATCGTTTTTAAAGAGAAGACAATCTCGTCATTCATTTACTTAGTTAATTTTCTTAGTTTAGTTTAGATTACAATCCTACCAAATATAGAGCCTAGTTGGGGAATTGATATATCGGTTACAAGACCTGATGTGATATACTGTGTTCAAATCCTAAGTTAATTTATGCACAATCCATGGAAACTGAATTGGAAAGCTACTTTAAGGGTTTTAAGATTAATTAAAGGCAATCCTCTCAAGGATTATTTTTTCCTCCTTTGGGAAGTAAGCAATTTCGACAATTAAGTTACAAGTTGGGACTTCATGATATTCACTTGCCAACTTGGAGGGAGTGTTAAAGGAAAGAAAATCTCCCTTAATATGTGATTGACAATCAGTGTGTGAGGGAGTAAATCATGGATTATTCAGTGCATGATGGATTGAATTAAGGATCAAGAAATCAATTAGTTGTTAACAAAGTAATTGTAGTGTAACTGTGGGGTCATAATTTATTGTGTTCCTTCTAATTTTATCACCAAAGCATCACTATATCAAGCCCCTGACTTTCATTATTTACAAACTCATTTTTTTAAAATAAATTTCAATCATATATTTTATCAAAAAAATAATTTAAACATAAATCAAAAAAAGTTCTCACTTTTTAACTACACACTCTCAAAAGTCACTGTTACAAAACTCATTTGAGTAAATAACGTGGCTTAAACAAGGACTAAATATGGATTGGCTTTTACTCTCTTCAATAATGCGTTACAGTGTGTTTGATAACTTGTTTATAAACAACACGTTTCTCAAACAAATTTTCAATCACACATATTTTTAAACAATTTTTCAACCACATATTTTATCTCTAAAATATCATTTTTTGTTTATAAAAAGAGGCGGGTCAATCTCACTCGTTGGCAATGAGTTCAAAGCCAAGGAGAATCTCATCCGATTATAGTAATTTGATGATTTAATTATCTTATATAAGTTGGAGAAACGAATGTGATTTTAGCGTGGCAAAGATCGAAAAAAATCTTCACAAATCTTGGACGTGCAACTAAAATAAAATGATAGGGCTGTTAGTAAACTAGTTGAAAAGATGAAATATGACCAATGTATATCCTTTTTATCACTGGTGATCATAATCATCATCAGAAGAACAAGGATTAAGCCAAAAATTAGGAAAATAGAAAAATCTTGGCCACCCCATAAATAAAATTACCCAAAAATGCCGAAGCACATTTACGTACATTATTCTCTAGTGATTCATTCCTTATGGTTTCTGCTTATTTTGGACGGTAAAAAGCTATTGAGTGAATCTCAAAAATTAAAGCCTAGTTTTCAAAAGGGTAAACAACACAAATCGTTCATAATCTTTGAATTTCTTGCGAAAATGATCTCAACGTTTAATTTTTGACATTTATACCCTCAAAATAACCAAACGTTGAGAAAATTGTTATACCATTAGATTCCGTTAGTTTCCATCTTTAAAAATGTGTAAATAGCACACAAATGATCCCTAATTTTTGAATTTCTTGCGATACTAGTCCCCAACATATTAAGGTCATATATGAGATATTTAGTTTTTAACTTCCAAACGCTTCGTGCATTTAGTCTCTAACATAATAAATCCCTATACGTTTGATGTATTTAGTTCATAACATATTAAGCCCCTATTTGAGACTAATTGTTTCAAATAATGTGGTTTATAATTATAATTTTTTGAAGAATTTGTGATTAAAAAGTCAAAAAAAAAAAAAAAAAGAATTTATTTGTAGATTATTTTATTGATGAAACGTATAGTTGAAAACGAGTTTTAAAACAAAACAAAGTTTAGTCTGAATTTCTGAAGTGCACAATAATATTTAACAAAAATTCACCGCATTAACAGTTCAACCTATTGGAATATAAACAAATAAATACATTGGATATTATTGTAGGAATAGAATAAAAAATATGTTTTTATCAGTTCTATTTTCGATTTTGAGAACAGATCAATATCAATATCAATTTTAAAAATTTCATTTTTTTCAAAACACGTTTTTTTCCACACATTCTATTAATTTTTTTTTTAAATTTATGCATAATTTTTTTTTTTTTAAAAAAAAACTTACTTTTTAACCAAAATTCTCCAAACTTACTTTTCAAAATCGAAAATCGAAATCAAAAGTAGAACTAATTAAAGCATATCTGTTCGCAATTTACGCAAATTTTTGATTTATTTTATTTCCTTTTTCAATTAAGTTGTTTCCTAATATAATTCTACGACCTAATTTCATCTCTTAACATTATATAAGGGTTCTTTATGTTTATTTTTCAATTAGACAACTTTGAGAGATTATTGTAAAGCTATTTTGCTTTCAACAACATATTCTTTATTGAATAAAATTCGAACTTGCAAGTTTATTTTTGTTTGTTTAAACTTGGGTGAGAATATTATTTGTGATCAAGATGTCAATATATCAATTTGATTGTATTCGTTGATTGATTCAATTAATTTTAATTGGATCCATAAATCGTGATTCTTTTGGAGTTCTTGAGTTGAGTCAATCTTTTGTAGGTTGCGTAGCTACAATTGCTACATAGTTTGCACCATTATGTTCCATGATTTTTTTTTTACTAATATGTTGAAATGTTAATGTGGTGAATTTTTGTTAAATATTTTATTGTGCACTTTAAAAATTCAGAATAAACTTTATTTTTTTAAAACACGTTTTCAACCACACATTCCATTAATAAAATAATTTACAAATAAATTCATTTTTTTAATTACCTTTTAAACACAAATTCTTCAAAAAATTAAAATTGCAAACCACATTATTTGAAATAATTGGTCTCAAATAAGGGCTTAATATATTAGGGATTAAAGACACCATACGTATAGAGACTTAATATGTTAGAGACTAAATACGTCAAACATTTGAATGTTACAATATGTCATACATGACCTTATTATATTAGGGACTATTATCGTAAACTCAAAGGTTAGACACCATTTGTGTTATTTACACGTTTTTAACGGTGAAAACTAATGAAATTTAACATAAGGACTATTTTTGCAACGTTTGGTGATTTTGAGAGTATAAATGTCAAAAACTAAACGTTGTGGACCATTTTCGCAAGAAACCCAAAGGTTGGGGACCATTGTTGTTATTTACCCTTTTCATAAGTCTAATGGAAATAGAGTAAATAGCACAAATGGTTCCCAATCTCTATCTTTATTGCGAAAATGGTCCTCAACGTTTAGATTTTGACATTTATACCCTTAGAATCACTAAACGTTACGAAAATGATCCATACTGTTAGATTCCGTTAGTTTCCACTGTTAAAAACTTGCAAATAGCACATATGGTCCCTAATCTTTGAATTTCTTGCGATACTAATCCCTAACATATTAAGGTCATGTTTGACATATTTAGTTTGTAACCTCCAAACGTTTGCCGCATTTAGTCCCTAACATATTAAATCCCTAAACGTTTGGTATATTTAGTCCCTAACATATTAATCCTCTATTTGAGACCAATTATTTCAAATAATGCGGTTTGTAATTATAATTTTTTGAAAAATATGTGATTAAAAAAAATTGAATTTATTTGTGGATTATTTTATTGATTGAATGTGTAGTTGAAAACGTGTTTTAAAAAAATAAAGTTTATTCTGAATTTCTAAAGTGCACAATAAAATATTTAACAAAAAATCACCGCATTAACATTTCAACCTATTGATAAAAAAAATAATAAATTCATGGAGCACAAATAAACAAATATATTGGACATTATTTTAGGAATTGAGTAACAAATATGTTTTTATCAGTTCTACTTTCGATTTCGATTTTAAAAACCAATCGATTTGCAAAGGAAAAGTAAGTTTGAAAAATTTGGGTTAAAAAGTAAGATTTTTTTTTTTATGCATATATTATAAATTAAAAAAAAATATTAATAGAATGTGTTAAAGGAAACGAGTTTAAAAAAAATGAAATTTTGAAAATCGATATTGATCGGTTCTCAAAATCGAAAATAAAAAATAGAACTCGTAAAAACATATTTGTTATTCAATTTCTAAAATGATGTCCAATGTAATTGTTTGTTTATATTCCATGAATTTATTATTATTTTTTTACCAATTGATTGAACTGTTAATGTGGTAAATTTTTGTTAAATATTTTATTGTGCACTTTAGAAATTCAAAATAAACTTTGTGTTTTTAAAACTCGTTTTCAATTATACATTTCATCAATAAAATAATCTACATTATTTTCACGTTCGTACGAGCTGGACCTAATATGATACAGTCCAATACTATCGAATCCTTCCCACCAACCAAACATGTCATAAAAGATAGTGATGGTCCATCTGAAAGTTCCCATACTTCTGTTTCTATCATGGTTTCACCGCGATTGCTTTTGTTGTAGAACAGACTGCTTCAACTGATAACTTCTTCAATATGTTGGGGCATGGATCAGTACCAAAGTAGCTGTTCGAAACTGTAACCCTGCAACTCTCCTTTCCAATGCACATCTGCAGAATAGTCAAATTAACGCATCAGACATCAGAGTAAAGTTTTTGGTGCTTTATTTGAAAAGTTGCTTCTAGATTAAGAAATAATCCATGAATTGTAAACAAGTTCATGCACGTTGCAGACTTGCCTTCTCTATGATGGCACGGGAGGTCTTTGCATGACAAGGTCCTTGCTGAAAATTTCCACAAGTTCCCAAAGGAGTCCCGTAACTGGCAAACTTAATGATCGATATAGACTGGCTAGGTTCACACCGTAAGTGAACCTTTGTCTGACGAAGCATTTTTGGTTCCCTGGTGTTTTCTGTACGGTAATTTGCAACTGCTGGGTGGTGTTCAAATGTGTGAGCACATATATTTGCTGCCGTTCTTTTAACTAGAGATATCTTCGATACATCTCCACCCAGTTCCTCGAAAATTACGAGCAAGTTTCCTGTCGGCTTCAACCAAGATCTTGGAACATGGTACCTGATGAAAGCATAATAGAAGGAGATAATATGATCAGTAACCTCTTAAGCTGTTCTATTGTAAAATGATGTATAAAGTTATATGAGCATGACTGGCTAATCCCAAAGGCAAAAAAGGGCATCTTTTAAGAATGAAAGACTCTTAAAAAGTATGTTTTTAATATAACTTTTACTTTTTTTTTTTTTTTTTAAGTATATTTAAGCTTAGACGACATGTGTTTGACTAAGCTTGTGTTGGGAAAAATAATTGTAACAAATATTTATAAACATTACAATTTTCTATATTACTTTTTAATCACACACATTTACTTTTTAATCACAAATTCTACCTATAAAACACCAATAATGATAAATAACGGCGACTATTAAGCCACCGAACAAAGGCTAAGTTTTTATTTTTTAATACAATCATTATAATTTATAAATAATACAGCGTTGCGAGACAGAGCTTTTATAGGGTTTCAAAATATTACCATTTCTGAGTTGGATCGCCACAGCCTAGTTGGCATTTTGACTCTCGGAATGTACCCTTATAGTCACAAGTGCCACAATTACCATTGGCATAAGCCAACCAATACCTTCCAATGCTTTGACCATTGATCCATACTTGTCCCTTGCCCATACTTTTCATGTCCAAAGCCAAAGGTTCATCTCCCTCAGGTGCATCAAAATATGCCTACAATCGTTTAGGAGACTTATGAGCAATCCTCAAAACAAGAACGTTTCTTTCAGATAATATCAAACTCAAGTTTGTTTGGACTTGAATGTCATGTTGTTACCTTGTACCATCTCAGAGGCAGGCTTTGGGTGACTAATGATCCTTGTACCCACTCGACGGAGGAGACTCCATCTGGAGACACTAAATTCATTGCCTCTCCTTTCAAACCAACCTATTTGCAATGGAATATTTTAAGTGCATAGCATTAGATAACTGGCTAATAGAGATGGAAACTGTGTATCATTTTATCACCTTGTAGGACCATTTTTCTAGTGATAAGTCTCTTTTCCCCTGGTCGAGCCCGTCCAACAGAACCGGTTCAATTACTCCTACATTCCAGTTCTCAAAATGCGTCCCAATATTCTTCAACACCAACATATTCATTACTTGTGAAGAAATAAGTATTAAATGGTTTCAAGAAGTAATTCATCTTGAGTAGATAATACTGTACAAGACAATTAACTATTTTTTTTTTCTTCAGTCTCTTTCGTAGCCCCTGTTTGGTATAAATTAAAATCGGATTTTTAGTAGATTTTGATAAATATTAATAAGTTGTATAATTAAAAAGTTGTGGGTCCCATAAAATGTAAATGTGTGTGGTTAAAATTAAATGTTGAATCTGAGTTGAATTTAAATCGAATTTTAATAAGAATCAAACATGGGCTTAATCTTGTCCAGTCTTGCTCATTAGATCGGGCCAAACATGCTCGTAAAGACAAACAACTAACCGGTAGTCCAACAGCTATGCTGAGAAGAGCAATTTTATTTGTTCCAGAATGCAGATTCAAAGGTCCAGTGAAAGTGAATCTGGTATTCTCTCTGGTTCCATAAGCAGATCCTGCAATCGTATATTATGATCAGACACTACGTACCATTGTCATTTTACATCCGTAGTCATGCACTTATTCACATATTTTGGAAAATGGGGTTCGAGAGAAATGTTGTCAACTATGGAAAGCTTTCCATTACATCGACCAGAACCAGGATTTTGTCTATAAGATTGTGCAAGAACTAAGACCTCATACCTGAAAGCTGGCCATTGACAAATACATGTATTGCATGGCCTCTTGAGTTGACAGTTAGAGTCGGCTTTTGTCCTCCTCTTGAAAATGATTCCGTCAAACCAACATCAATGCTGGATTTGGATGAACACAAGTTAAGCTCACAATTTTATTTTTATTATTATTATTTTTTTTTTTATCTCCATGACATAGCTAGAATTAGAAAGCCAGAAAAAGCCTCACCTAGTCATGTACCACAAATAATCACTGCTATCCCTTGTTATGCTTATCTGCTCCAAAAGTCCATTAGCAGTTAGTGAAGAACTCTCTTCTAAAGAAGATACGTCCTCGTCGTAAGTCTCCCATGAGTGCAGCTGAGAATTCGTCGGTAACATTTGAGATTTTGAAGTTTGTATTCCGACCTTAGTAATCACAAGATAATAAGTTAAGTCATAAGTTGTAGTCGAAGAAACAAACTAATATCTAAATCAAAGACGAGGAAAACTAAATAGTTCATCGCATTCGTAGATTTAATAACTCGACATACTATTGCAGTGTTAAAGACGACATTTCTACAGTCGGGAAGTATGCTAATGGACCAAGGAGGCAAATCGTAGTGCATGTTGTTGAACATCACTCTCGCAGTATAATTCCTGTTAAAGTTCGAAAGAAAAGCCGCACAAATTCCTTCGCCTCCATAGAATACATGAGCCTGTATGACAGTGTTTAGAGCACATGTGACTTGAAGTTTAAAAAATAATTAACTTATAGTAAATAAGTAAGTTTTAGAATAGATAGTTTCTTTTGTTAGTTAAAGTTGAAAGTAAGTAGTTAGTTTAAGTGGAAAGTGAAAAGTGAAAAGCCTAACCATCTGAGAGTTTCCTAATGAAGTAATGGTAGGATCTGAAGAAACTAAAGCTCGTTCGCAAAGTTTAATAGCCTTATGGAGCTCCTTCAAGTGACCATATTTCGGTTCTCTTATCAGTCCTGAAAGAAAACATAACCGATTTTGAGAGAAATGCATGAATGTAACTCGTCGAGCTTAGTTTTCTCACCATATTCGTCTATCGGAGCATCATAATCATAGCTGGTTGTAATAAAAGGACCTCCAGCTGTGCGCCCGAAATTTGTTCCTCCGTGATACTGAGAACAGAGTATGGTGCAGATCTCAATGTACTGAAATAAGTTTAAGCATGTGACAATTGATATGAACTTATGATTGTACTAACCATGTAATAGTTAATATACGAGCCGCCCTTTTGTATAAAACGAGCAACTGCGAATGCAAGATCCTGAACTGGACGCTGATGAATCGTGCCTCCAAACTCGTTGAACCTTATCAAGCAAATTCCAAGAAAATAAGGTAAAAAAAAAAAATAGGCAAAAGACTCTGCCTATAACGCGATATTGATTTTTAAGGTTCGAGCATGTTCGGTCACCAGCCAGTCCAAGCTTCGGTCCACATGGAGGGCTTGTAAGGTTTGTTGGGAGAGAAGGCATCACAGTAAAAACCATTGCATGCATTTATCTGTTATAATATTATAATGTTAAAAAAGAACAAGTTCAGATAAATATGGGAAGACCATTGCCTTCAGATTGTTGCATTGTGTAGAAGATAAAAATGAACAATGAAAACTATGGGTATGAAATGGACAACCCACCACAGGATCAGGGGCATTATCGTCTTTGCACATGATCCACGGAACTCCGGTATTTAATCCAACAGCCATTTTTGCAGCCCAATTCATGTATGCCTCACCAGCTGCTCCAAGTGCCCTTCTTTGTGCCCCATACTCATTCTCAATCTACCCCCAAAAGAACCAAATATCTATATATTTTCAAAATGGAAATTCTTTGAAAACTAGTAAATACAAAAACAAAATTCATAAATACCTGAGATAAAATAATGGGACCTCCTTGGGATTCAAATAGATTTTCACTTTTCATTATATCAACAATTTTTTGGGTGAATTTTTGCATAGCCGCCTTGTCACCAATACAATTACAGAAATTTACAAATGATAGATTAGTCAAAAACTTAAGAAAAATAGATAAAACAGTGAAAGCAAAAGTTAAAAAACCTTGAAAGGTTCATTGTCTGTTCTGAAACTGATACCAGGAACATATTTCAACCATACTGGAAAACCTCTGCACCCAAATTGTAAGAAATTAGATATATGAATTCCAATCACTGAAATTAGAGTTTAGAAACAAGATTTTGGATCCAGCAGCCAATTTGGAAAAGGCAAGAAATTACCCAAAATTCCATTCTGCACAAACGTAAGGTCCAACGCGAAGATTAACATTAAGACCAACTTTTTGCACTGTCTTTATAAACCGTACAAGATCATATCTTCCTTCAAAATTGTACTATCAGACAGACACATTGTCAAGTTAGTACTAGAAACTGGACAACGAAAGGAGTGTTCGAAAAAGAAGGTCTAGGATTCTCACGTTGCTTGGGGAAGGCTCATGCATATTCCAAAACACATAGGTGTCAATAACATCCAACCCTCCATTTTTAGCCTTCTGTATAAGATCTTCCCACATCTGCAGTTCATCAGAATCATCACAAAACATTATTGATTATTGCCTTCTAAATTCACTGTAAAATATTTTTTTACAATGTTGTATCAGAGCCCAAAAAGTTCAAACGAATTACCATTACTCCGCCAAATAAGCATTTGGATTTTAAGATAAAAGTCACAAACATATACATAGATATATATATACATAAATATACACAGAGAGAGAGAGAGAGAGAGAGAGAGAGAGAGAGAGAGAGAGAGAGAGAGAGAGAGAGAGAGAGAGAGAGAGAGAGAGAGTTACATACATCAGGGGTGCTTCTGGGATAATGTATAGAACCAGAGAGGAGGATTCTTCTTTGTCCATTGATGATGATAGCTTTCTTATCATAGGTAACACTGCACTGAATCACTTGAGCTCTAATTATCAAGAAAATAAACGAGAATAACAAACTCATGACTACCTTGGAAACTGAGTTAGTTTCCATCTCTCTCTCTCTCTCTCTCTCTCGAAGCGTATAGAAACACTCAATCCTTCTCAAAGCTGCATGAATGGATGGAAGTCTTTAAGAAAGAGAGAGAAAAACTGGGAAGCGGTGGAAGAAAGAGTACACTTGTGATCTGACTAGTAAATGTAGTCTGAACAAGTGACATCAAGAACTAGAATGTGTTGTTTGGATTCTTCCTTGCTTTTCCTCTCATGTTAGCATTCACTGTCATAGCACTATTAAATGTAGCTTTTAAAGATATTAATAGATTAATAATTCAATTACTTAAGAACACTCCTAGTGCACTACTACATGCAGCTTTTAAGTTCAAATCTCAAAATATCAGTAGATAAATAATTCAATTAACTTAATTGAAGTTAAAACCTCCTAGTTACTCGACTTAAATTATGTTTCATAACAAGCCTAAAATTTAATTTAATTTTATGACTAGAGTCTAGAATACTCTTCATGATATGTTCTCGATAATCTTATATTATTTTACTCAAAATTTATTCTGTAATTGATATGCAACTTTTATTTTCAAGTAATTCATAATTCTTCTAACTAACAAACAGAAAATAATATAAATTCTATCATTAATTGTTTTATTATTTTAGCCTCACTTATTTTTAATCTACAGGTTGATACATTAATTAACGCTGTATATTTTTGGTAAATGCAATAATTCTTGAGACCTTGGAGCAAGAAAAAGGTTAATTAATATTGGTTATATTTAGCCATCTCTATATAAATTAAATCAAATTTTAGTAGATTTTGATAAAAGTTAATAAGATGTCTGGTTGAAAAGTCGTGGATCCCTTTAAAAATGTGGTTAAAATTAATTGTTCACTTTGACTTAATATTAAAATCGAATTTTAATCAGAACCAAACAGGGACTTATATTTTACGTACTTTATTTTCTAAAAAAATTTATACTTGGCACATGAATAATAAAAATAACTTTTGTTAAAAGATTTTACAATTTTATCGTCAAAAATAGTAAAATAAATAAAATATCCATAATCAAAAATTCAATCACGCTCTTTATACACCCTAAATACAGGGTGTACAACGCAATTTTTTTTTTTTTCCCGGTAAAAGATAAAATTTGGATTGTGCTACAAATACTTCATCCTTACACCCCCCTTACCACCCCTCACATATAGGGGGTGGGATCATGTAAGGAGGAAGTACTTGTAAGATTATTCTAAAATTTTATCCTTCAATACACTAGCTAGCTTGGCACAAGTCTAGGTATTTGATCTAGTTTTTCACCTCAAGCTAGTTAGAGTGCAGACAAGAAGGAATATACTAACATTAATTTTTAAGTTAATTATAATTGAAAGTTTTACATTTCATAAATTAGTTCGACTTTAGTACGAAATTAACACAAAAAACATTGCTTATTAAATGTTTATGGATAATTAATCAAGTAATTCAAATTATCCTAAGTTTGAGTACCACAATTATAATATAATAAACAATAAAGAACACCAATATGATAAAAAGCTCATCGTTGGAAAAAATTCGGGAGCAAGTCAACTACCTTCACTATAGAAAATATAGTTTACAGTTAGATGTTGTCTAGTCAACTCCACTAGACTTCTGTTGGAGGAAATTTGTAAATAGTGATGCCAAATAAGTAGAATGAAAATTTGTAAATTCAAGCCGAAAATTGGACAGAGTAACGACAAGGAAAGTACAAACAAGAAGAAGAAGAAAAGTAAGGAAAAAGCCGAGGCAAGAATTGGACTCTTTATCCTTAAGTCGAATTTGCCCCACTACAGTGCCTACGGATTTCGGCAATCGACTCCCAAGATACAACGGCTACACTTGTGTTTGTAGCACACCAAAACACAAGTATAACGAACCAAATTTAGGCTTATGTACTCCAAGGATGAAATGAAGAAAAATCAAAATAACAAATGCAATGATTTGATTTTTGGAAAGAAGAGAGGATGAGAGATGTTTTGCATATCAAAATGTGAGGAATAACACATCCAAATGGTCCTATTTATAGGTCATGAAAGGGTGTGGACGAAATGGTTGAGGCCAAACCATGCACCCTTTCCAGACAATGCACATTTATGAAAATGTGCCTTGTGGTCGGACAACCGTGGCACGGTTATAGACCGTGCGGTTGCACGGTTTTACTCAAAAAATTGGAATTCAATTTGACGTGTGACCGCGCGGTTTACTAACCATGCAGTCGCACGGTCAAATATTTTGACCTGATTTTTGTCCTTTTTCGTAATTTCTCATTCATCCGATATTGGTTTTCGAAATGCCAAATATACCCTTTAATACATGCAGAGAAATCAAAATTTTCCTAAACGACGATCCTCGTTTGTGCGCCTCGAAGCGGGGAAGTGGCAAACAATTTTGCCTAAACGGATTGAGCCGAGCTTTTGAGTATTTGGCCGAAGTATACACGAAGTCACTTTAATCGTTTTTCAATTCTCGATTTATTAACCAATATCCAACAACTTCTTGTACAACTCTTGCAATATTTAAGATACTATTGTTTCCTCCAATTTCCCAATTTTGTACATTGTCTCTTTCAAGTGGATACCCAAGAGTATGCAATTCTTGTTCTTATTCATGCACGTGTAGCCCAACCTTCCTAAATCTCCAGTAGCCTCTTAAGTTCCAATTGAGAAAATATCTTCCTTTATTCGTTAAGGAAGTGGGTGTTTTAGACTCTGTTTGGTTAAAGGTTTCTTTTCTTCTTATTTTTTTTTAAACAAAGAATGTGATGATTTCGAGATAAAAATGTGATTAAAAAGTGGTTTATAAAAATTTGTATGGTTTAAAAGTGGTTTGGGAAAATGTATTCTTTATAAACACTTTACCAAACAAAGGCTTATATTATGAACATTGGTGTTTTCCCAAATCTATGATTGTATAATCTTAAGAGATAATAGATTGATTAAATGGATGAATTAACTCTTGGATCTTCAAAGAATAATGTAGATGTGTTTTTTATGAGAGACACAATATAACAACCACACATTTTATCCAATGACTTGGGTATTTATAGTAAAGAATGTTTAGGTATAATGGGCCAGACATAACAATTGAAATCATGCAAAACATGTCAAAATACGCTTCGACTGCTCAATCAGAACTTTAGCGGGGATTCGAGCATTTTTGTGACGAGTCTTCTTTCCTTTTCTGAGCTCGAACTCTAACCTACCTTATAAAGCTCAAGCAGAACACCTTAACTTTTACACATGTTCAATATAATTATTTTGTATACAAAATTGTCAATACATAATTCTTTGCAGTAATAACTAAAAATAATTTTTGTTAAAAATGTAAACGTTTCATTGTTAAATTTGGAGGTCTGGATTAAGTCTCATAGAGCGCGTTAAATGGCGTGGCGTATTTAGCAATATCGATTATTGGGCAAGTGAGATGACATTAGCCTACTTCTTTCCCTTACAATATATTTGAATATTCGTAAATAGAGATGATTTTGCAATTACGGTTAAAAATCGAAGATCAATTTGCATTTTTTTTTTTTTTTTAAATATAGACGAAGTTGCTTCTCATACAAATGTTATATTTTTCTTCTTTCTTTCTTTATTTTTTTCTTTTAATTATTGAAATATGAGGATCCCAATATGTAATTGATAGCTGATCTGTAATTGGTGGTGCATGGCTGGTTAGTTCTGGTCTATTTAGTGTTTTGTTAAGTAATTTATTTATGCATCTTTCACATGGAAGGCAATATTAAATTAACAAATATGGGACAAGTTAATGTTGTCATCTTAAAAGTCAAGCAAATCTCATTGTAATTGGCATGAATTTTACTTTTCTTATTTTTCAGTCTTTGACGATGTTTTTGGTTAAATGTCGAATATAAAATTTACAGGAATAATGTGTTGAAATATATATAAAAGATAGAGAAACAAGAAAGGATAAACTAAAAATAATGAAAGACAAGTAAGAAAATTTGATCAAAATGTATCAAAAAGCTTAATCACGTAATCATTGTCTTCAAACTATATTTGTCTCCTCTCGATAATTGATGGAGCTTAAGGAAAACTTGGCAAATAATTTTGCCTCTGTTTGGATAAAGATATTAGATTATAAATCAATTTATTTGGTTTTTCGAGGTAAGATGTTTGGTTAAAAACTGAATAGAAAAATATGTGTGGTTAAAAAGTGATTTAAGAAATTGTGTAAATTATAAATTAATTTATAATCAATTTACCAAACAGAGGCTTATGGGATTTAATCAATCCAAAACAAGTAGAATAAAGCTCAAATACTTAAGAATTCTTAAAAGAACATAGAACACAAAGATTGGATTTATTTTACATGTATTTGGACAACATTTTGATATGGAATGATCTTGATGAATGCAATATTTTTGTATTGAAATTTATCTCCAATTTATAGATTTTCAAACATCTCTTTGAAGTGGTGCAAGCTATATTTCGAAAAGTCGAGATTTTTCAAGAAAAGACTTGATAAAAATCAAATTCTCAACTTTCTAACGGTCAATACAGACCCCAAATGGACCCCTTACGATCAAGAGATAAAACCCCGTTGCGATCACGAATGGCAAAAAATATTGCAGAAAATCTAACCTCGCGATTGCAAAGTTATAACCCTTGGGGATCACAAGTCTATACCGTTTTGTAAACTGCACAAATTTATGTGCTCCTTATGATCACATGTGTTAAGGCCTTGCGATCACAAGGTATGTGTAACACCCAGGTCAAGAAAACTTAAAAGATTTGACATGTACTACTCATACCAACAAGGTGTATCTTCTTTTCTGGAAGTCCATCGTTAGAAACTCCATAATTAAGCGTGCTTGACGTGGAGCAATTTTATGATGGATGACCCTATGGGAAGTTTTCTCAGGGAGCGTACGAGTGAGTACAAAACATGCTGAAAAGACTCATGTTGGTACAGTGGGGACAATACTTCGTCGATCTAACGGTCGGGACAACCCGTTAAGTGGGACTCAGGTCGTTACAAATGGTATCAGAGAGGCCACTAGCCGAAAATCGGGAACTAAGTGCTATGCCGGACAAAGTGCTACGTCATACGATAGGAGCCACCTCTTGAACTTGTAG
Source organism: Ligustrum vulgare (assembly GCA_963555705.1). Classification (NCBI taxonomy): domain Eukaryota; kingdom Viridiplantae; phylum Streptophyta; class Magnoliopsida; order Lamiales; family Oleaceae; genus Ligustrum; species Ligustrum vulgare. The sequence goes on along the minus strand of OY743168.1, from coordinate 68,834,262 downwards.
GGGCCACTTTTAGAATCCCAACTCCTGGCAATGGATCCTTAGATGATTTAAGCGCGACGAGGATGTCATGAGTCTAACGGGGGAGGTGATTGTAACACTCATGTCAGGAAAGCTTAAAAGACTTGATATGTACTACTCATACCAACAAGGTGCACCTTCTTTTCTGGAAGTCCATCGTTAGAAACTCCATAGTTAAGCGTGCTTGGCTTGAAGCAGTTTTATGATGGGTGACCCCTTGGGAGGTTTTCTCAGGGAGCGTGTGATTGAGGACAAAGTATGCTAAAAAGACTCATGTTGGTACAGTGGGAACAGTACATCGTCGATCTAACGGCCGGGACAACCCGTTAAGTGGGACCAGGTTTGTTACAGCATGAGTTTCCACTTTTCCATTTTTTTTCATCTATTTCATCAATTTCAACAATTCAAACACTTCAACATTACTTTAAACATTGAATTTCCAACGTAATGGGTACGAAACTTGATTACTAATGCATTAATGCAACTTGCACACATACTTTTACACCTTGTTTTACACTTGAATGATGTGTTGAAATCCTATGGAGTGATGTAATAATGATGGAGTCTGGGAGACATGTCATTTCAAGGATCTCGACAATCATCCAGGTGTAAAAGAGTGTACATGTAACATTATTTTAATGATGGTCATAAACAATTTGAATTAAACAATATTTTTAAGGGTTAGAAAGGAACACCACGTCTTTTATTCATTGCTAGTTATTTGTTTCGTGCAATGCATGAGGTTTGTCGTTATAATGATTTTGATAGCGTATGGGACTGACTTGATATTGTTGTCTTAAATATGTCGAGTTTCACACATGTCCTACATTTGTGATAATTTTTTATTTTTTGCATCTTTACCATATTATAAACATAACTCTTAAAAATAATGTTTTCCACTTGGTGAAATAGTTATGTACACTAATGAATTCCTATTTCTATCAAGTTAGTCTTTAATATGTTTCTTTCCATCTCGAACAATTAGATTTAAAATATGACATACACATCAATCATGGAATAAAAATTCACTAAATTCAGGATTAAGAATTCTATATAATTTATCTACAACGAGCTTATTTACACTAACATTATCGAACGTAAATGATTGTATTTTACTTTCACAACTATATTCTTTAACAATTTATAGTATATCATTAAATATGTTTGTTATATTATGAGGAAATGCTATAATTTTTAAAGTAATAAATTTTTTATACATAACCCAAAGTAGATCAATGTAGTGTGCTTTATTCAATATTTTAAAAATCAGCCCGGACATCGACCCGGGAAAAGGAAAGGGTCAAGGGTCAGAGGGTCGAACCGGGGTCGACCCCGGTGATTTAAAAAAAATTATCCTAAAAATAAAAAATAACAATTTCTGTATGGATTCAAAATTATTAAACACAGATAATTTATTAATTAACATAACAATTAACCCCAGACATTCAATGATCTCAAATCTGTGAAATAGGCAAATAGCTCAAAAACAGGTAAAAATCGAAAAAAAAATCAACATCTCAATATCTTTTGAACTAAGGCCTTGTTCGGCAACTGTTATAAATAATAATGATTAGTGTTATTTGTGTTTTCTAGGTAAGATGTGTGGTTAAAAATTGGAGAGAGAAAAGATGTGTGGTTAAAAGTTAGTATTGGAAATTGTGTTTTATTATAAACAAACTACCCGAACACATTGTAAAAGCTGAAAAATAACTATTAAATAGTAATTACTAACACATAAGGCTAGCTTCTCCAATCATCCCAAAATTCTATCACAAGGAATCGGTGAACTTTCTAAAAATAGGTAGAGACCGGAAAGAGGAAAAAAAATTGGCAGCTCAATGTCTCTTATAGTTATTGCAAAACAATTAAACAAATGAAGGAAGATGGAAGAAAACTAAGTAAATAATAATTACCAATTGCAGTGTTGCACTTGCTGGAAGATTGAAGAAGTGGAGAAAGACCACCGATCGGACTTTGGGAAGTGAGAAGTTGAGAGAGTTAAAGACACTGAAAGTAAAAGCCTTAGATGTCTAAAGAAATCAATTTTTGGCTTTTTTATTTATTAAAAAAAAAATCTGACCCGCGAAACCCGGGTACGGGTCACCGGGTTTACTAAAACTCGGCCGGGTCACCGGGTTTTTAATATTCGGGTTTTAAACATGTCGCGACCCGATTTTGGGACCGACCGGGCCGGGTCTAACAACACTGGCTTCATTAATGTCTTTCCAAAGATCAAAAGTAAATAAAATAACATCACCATATTTACATAAATCAATTATTAATTGGTTCTTAGTTTTAATAAAATATTCTATAGTGTCGATTGAAGAGTGTTTCTACTAATACCAACGTATATCAATTGAAGATATCGTTTGATATAGGTAACAAAGTGTTCGTTATCCACTATGCTTAGTGTCAACTCCGCCCTCACAACGAATTGAACCATTCCAGTTCGATTTTCTTCTTCAAAATACATCAGCATTGTAAGTGTAGATGTAGAACCACAAGCGGACGAACTAAATTGCAATTGACTTTGATTTGAGTCAACGAACCCATGTTTGGCCACACACTTGCGATTCGTGACGGTTGAGGTGTGACCTATATTCTTTTGACATGCCAACTGTTGCACACAATATTTGTACATTACTTTGAACTCTTGATTTTCTTCAGTTTTTCGCCTAGATGGGACCAATTTAAAATGTTCTCAACACTTTGCAGCTTTCTTACCTTTTTCTGATTTTCACTTTCCACTTGTGTCGGTAATATCGATTGGATCATATTCTAAAATTTGAACATCTTCTTGAATATCATACAAATCAATTCGCTGATCACTGACCTCATCAATATTTTTCGGGATTGGAATGTCGTTCAAACCGAAAAATTCATCAATGAAGTAAGATTGTCGTATTAAGTTATGGGGCATTTACACAAATACCCAACTTTTGGTATTATAATTGAAACTTACTTCATTTTAAAGTATTACTAAAAATACTTCAATTTTTTTTTTTTTTTGCTGAAAAATATTGTTTTCACCAAGTATCATGTTGTGATACTTCAAAAGTATCATAAGATACTTTTGAAGTATCATATAATATGATATTTATGATACTTTCAGATTTTTGGTATCATAATATGAAATTTTATCAAATTTTTATGATACTTTGAACGAAATTGTAGTATCACAGGCACAACTTGAAATCTTACACTTTTTATATGATACTTTCTCTTAAACATAAAGTCGAACAATTTTCGTGCACTATTTTTTCACCACATTGGAGATACTCTTTTGTTCTCAATCTTAGGTATGTTGTCTGTGTATCATGTATTTATCCAAGGAGATTAAATTCTTTAAAATTAAAGAAATCTTAAAGGAAAAATCGCGTTTAGTATAATAATATTCAGCAAAAAGTTTAAAGAATCATAAGCTTCTTCAAACAGTAAAACCAAGGTCACATTGAAGGATGAATATGCAAGCTACAATTAGTTTTACAACCCAAGAAACCAACAAATAGGAAGATGTTCTTTTGGTTAAGTAAAATTCATACAACACGGACTACCAGAGCCCAAATGGGATACACCAACAAGAGGATAATACCAAATGTGTTTGATAGACCATGATTTTGTGTGAAGGAGTTGTGGAATCCACCAGACTCTCAGATGTGCTCTTGCAACAGATAACAACCGATGGCAAGACATATTGCAATGTCGACCCAGCTATCTCTCATTGAGTGAGCAAAGAAATTTGGAGCAACCACCAAAAGAAGAATCAATGAAACGAGCATCTCCAGCCAGTCTGTATTCAAACAATAACAGTTCTCGTGGACAAACTACGATAGTAAAAGAAAATAAGCTATAATCAATCCGAACACACTAAAATGAGCAACAAGAACACATCGTTCCTTTGTGATATATACCATAACTAGGATAGGGCTCGGTGTTGGTGGTGAATTATGAGGATTACTTAAAGTGGGAAGTCTTCTAAAGTTGAGTTGCCGGAGTCTGCTCCTTTTGAAGTTGAATCGCCAGAGGATTACTTAATGCACCCTTCTGAAATTGAGTCGTCGGAGTCAGATTCCTTCTCCGTCGTCGGCGCTGTCTCCGGTGCCGGCTCCATGATCAAGCGGAGAGTTGGTGGTTGTGTGGTGGTGGTGGTGGGGAGTTGGTGTCTCTGGGAAGAAGAAAAAGACCAATCCGTACTTTTCAGTTTTTTTTTTTTTCTTGTGGCGTAAGGATCAATTTGGTTACATTTTTAAAGTAACTGATAAGTGTATTTTATACACTTATTTGTATGTCTTAATTAGAATTAATTATTGTCGTTTGGGAATATTTTCTATTTAACTTATATTTATTTGTTTACTTTTCAGAAAATGTCCCAACTGAAGAAGAATGAAGCAATTAATGAAAAAATGACACGATTGGATGTTAATTGGAGCTAAATTGGACAAGTGAGGAGTTTGTGACAACAACCGGGAAACATGCTTAGTGCCAAAGTGACTAAATCAGAGGTTGGAGGACCTAATTGAATGAATTAAGAGCTTGAATGGTCAAACCGAGAAGAAGATAAAGTTTGGGGACTAAAGTGCAACAATTGAAAGTTGAGGACTGAAGGTGCAATTAAAAGTCAGGGACTAACTTGCACAGCCGGAAGAATGATGAAGTCGCGATCGCTGGTCATACACCAAGCGATCGCGAGAAGACGCAAAATTGTAACCCGAGAGTTTTAATGAAGTCCACGCGATCGCTAGGGTTGATACCACGCGATCGCGTGCGTATCCGGCTGGGCCAACTGTGGGCTTTTTCTCGCGATTTTTATCAGACTTCCCTCTTCTTGACCTAGGTTTTTCTCCAAAAGATATATATACAACATGAGAGGCACGAAAATCAGACCTTTGCCTCTCCATAGAACGAGCCACAACAGAGATTTTAATTAAAATTCTTGGAGATTCAAGCATCGCAGAGGGGCGTGAATTGAAGATAATTGAAGAATTGAGACTTGGTGCATGCTTTCCTTTCTTCTTATTGTTTTCAATGAACGTTTTACTTTATTGTTTATGCTTTTAATCATGATGTGTAACTAAATATAACGTTGGGATGAACGATGTAGCCTAGTTAATTATTTTAATTCCAAATTCCTTTATTTTAGTAATTCGTTGCATGTATTGATTTATTATTGTTCTTAATGCTTGAATTGCTTGATCACCAATTCATGATTTATTGAGTTATTTCCATAATCCGAGATGTGAGTTAATAATTTAGAACGTGGTAATAAATCCGGTAATTGAACAAGAGATAGAGATATACTCGTGTTATTATTGCGGTCATGTGTGAATTCTTGTGTATTATGCATCTAGATAAGGAATATTCGGACCCTCTGTAGAGATACATGGTTGACTTATCTAGGTAGAATTGATTTAAACTCGAGAGAGGAATTTCAATATACATTAGTGAATTCGACCGAATGCATATTTAGAAAATAAAATCTGGAATTGGAATTGATTTAATTGGCTAGGTGAAATCGTGAATCCCAACCACTTTACAATCATACTTGAAAACAAAACAATTTCACAATTCTTTTTAATTCATCTTCTTAGTTTTAATTTAAAACATAAAATTCATTTGTCTGTTCAAATAAAGTTTAGAACTAAAATATTTCGGTAATTAATAGCAGTCCTCGTGGGAGCGATAATCCGGACTCTAAGGTCCACTTTATTACTTGATTGCGATATCGTACACTTGCGATCTCAAATGCACAACAGTAACCAGTGCAATTAACCCCCCAACTCCAAGTTCATCATCGAAAAAATCTTCTTCCTGGATCCATTCTTTTGTATGTTGAAATAAAAAGAAACTTGAACTCTTGTAGAAATAGAAGAGAAGGTGTAAGTGTAACTAAGGCTAGTAAGTACACTTGTATAGTTGTAATTGTATTACGAGAATTGAAATGTAGTATAGGTTGTAAGAATGTAGAAAATGAAATGTGTATAATAATAATGGTTAGAATAAATTTAGAAATTAGAAATTGAAATATAATGAAAATTGAGAGACTGAAATGTAATTATATATATATGTATATATGTATGTATGTATGTATGTATGTATAACAAAGTGAAGTGCTTTGATGCCTGCACAATTTTCACGACAAATTTAAGGGGACACTTTATTATAGTCCAATGACCTATTTCATTGTTTGAACTGAAAGATGGTTTAAAATAATCAACAAGGAAATGTCACATGACAAGCTCACCTGGTAGTTATGAGCTCACGTGCAATGTAAAATTATTAAATGCGTGTATTATTAAATTCATTAATTAAAATGTAATGAGTCTTTGCATGAAATTTCCTTGTGTCTTCCGCCTTTTATTTATTTTTTTTAAAAAAAAGGGAAAAGCCCAAAGACAACGAACGGGTCAATGGTCGTAGATTGTTGTTTAGAGCAAATATCGGATCTAGATTACAACTCAAGCAAACTCCAGCTAGACAAATCATGGATTACAGAAATCCATGTGCATCCTTAGCATGTCACATTAATTAGATAGAGAGCGTCCTACTTGAACAATCCTTTGAATAATTCGTGTGGAGGGCCGGGATTGTTCAAGTAGAATTTTTTATTAGATAATGAGAATTTTATTTGAACAACCATTTTTGAACAACTAGATTAACAAGTCCTACTCAAAATTATCAAATTAGTCTTATTTTAAAATAACAAAATTAATTGTATTTATGTTACTTAGTTTATTTTATAAAACAAATTTATAAAAATTCATGTGTGATTACAACCCTCATATACATCACGAGAAAGGAAAAAAAATTAATTGAAATATTAAAAAAAGAAATTTTTGAATTATGTAGAACAGGAAGAGGATTAAGTACAAGAGTCATAGAAATAAATAGAGAAATTATTAGACTTTCAGAATAAATAGAGAATATTTTATATTAATAAGAGAACAATAAATTAAAAAAATACAATTTTAATAAGAAAATAATAATAGACACTTATAAATTCTGCATTTAATTTCGCCGATCCATCACCTTAGTATCAGAGCTAGATTCCAAAAATAATTAGAAAGATGTCAGAAAAATTATCAAAAATAGCATCTGGAGTTTATAATTATAAATCTAAAAATTTACCGAATAGTAGTCTTGACATTTTCTAACAGAAACCTATGGAAAATTTATATTATTTATATTATTAGGAGAATGAGGATTTGAAAAACATTAACTAAATTGGAAAAAATTATTTTTACTAAATACTACTGAGACACACATGCAACTATGCAAGGCACTGCATCATTTTAATGTTGTATTTAATAGCGTAATATAAAAAATCGATTCAATATTCTGGAAACTAAGAAATTGAATAGAAGATCATATAATAAGGAACTTGCATTTCAAATTAATCAAAGTGAAATATGCATGATACACATTTACATGTTAAAATCAAAGTGCAAAAAAAAAAAGGGATTGGGGGGGGGGGGGGGGGGATAATATGGGGAAAAGGAAGAAAAGGAAAAACAACGGCTCAAATTGGCTTAAATTATTTATGAATAGTAATTTCAAACCAACTTTTTAAATATAAACTAGTTTGACTCACGTGCGATGCACGTGTCGTATATTAGTTAAGTATGTAATAGTGTGTAGCAATGTCATGTTTGAAGATTGTATAATTGTTTGAGTTTAAAAAAAAAAAAAAAAGGTTGTTGGATTATATCATAATTATTGGTTTTGAATGGAAGAGGAAAGATGTGTATTTAAGATTGTATAATGGCAACATACAGATTTTGCATTAAAAAGCATTTACTGTGAGTATAATGGAAAGAATGAAAAAAATGATGAGAAGATGTGGGCATAAAGGGAATAAATTTACACAAGTTAAGCTTACACATGGAGAAAAATCATAAATGAATTAGAGGCAAAGAGAAGATGTGGGCATTAGAAAATCTGGAGTTTTAAGCATCATATAAGCTTCTGTTCGGATAAAAAATGCTGATTAATCTAGTTTTTTGGAAATTTCGAGGTAAGATGAATGGATAAAATTTGGAAAGAGAAAACATGTGTTTTTAAAAAGTGGTTTAGAAAATTGTGTAGATTATAAATTCGTTTATAAACCTTAATCATTACACATTCCGAACACAGGCTAATATGATGATCAACCATAGGATATATAAGGAATAAGGAAATGAACTAAGATTTCGAAACTAAACTTCAGGCAAAAATTAAAGGAAGAGGTGCAAGAACTATAAATTGAAATCAATGGAATAAAGTAGATATTTACAAATACAAAGACAAAGTGCTTTAGTAGAGCATTCATTTAAATTTTTAAGAAATACATTGGATATAATGGAATAAAGTAGATATCTACATCTACAAATACAAAGATAAAGTACTTTAATAGAGCATTCATTAAATTTTTAAGAAATACAGTGGATATCTACAAATATAGTAAAAACTATGATTCAATATTGAAATTCGAGGAAGCGAAAATGAAAAAGAAAAAGAAAAGGAGAACCTGATGCTTCACAGCTACAATTGTAGGTTACTTGGCACAATGAATGTTTCATTGAATCAGTAAAATAAAAGGTCAATCGAGCAGATGTGAGTTAGTTGAACATTCTACTATATTAGAAGGGTAAAAATTGCATATCTAAGAAGTACAAGATCCATTTTTGTGAGGAAATAAACGAAAGGTAGTGTACCATGAACATATATATAACGACACAATCGAATTTGTATATATACTCCTTACACTTAAGTAATAATTAAAACATCTAGCATTTGCACAATCAATTGATCAACAAATTTGATCTTCATAAGAACTCGTAGTCAATGATTTCTCAATTTGAAATAAAGCATGAAGACAAGATAATCTAGGAAATGTGTGTTTAGCACGACGCAAAATTTAGAGATATTAGATGTGTTATGGAAATTAGGACTAAGTATGAAAATAAGTATTATATAATGCAAATGATTGATCTGTGTTATAAACACAAGATATGATATTTACAGTTACGAAGAAAGTACCTAAAGTACTCCATCTTCCAAGATGAGCGCTCTGGTGGCTAATGTGGTCCCTCTAGCAAGAAAACTTGAATGATGGAACTATCCTTTCTTTTTTTTCTTTTTTTTTTTTTTTTGAGGCAATCACAACGTAGATAATGTGGTGAATTAGAATTTCTATAGGATAAAATGAAAGAGTACACATGTAAAGCTACTTTAGTACTAAACCTAACCTCTCCAATGTGAAGTCTTTTAGATGTGCTCATCATCAAAGACCCATTGCACACCAATGGATCAGTTGTTTGTATCAGTAGGTACTATAGTTTCTTGAGTGCAATATTTTTTTCACGGATTGTATTCTTTCATGGTTTCATTCAAGTGTAATTAAAAAAAATGTACATGGAACACACATGAAAAACACAGTTAAATATGTATCTTTTAATACAATATAATTATAAGTTTTACAAATGAAATAAAAAAATAGTTTGACCAAAAGGAAATAACATAACTAAATCTGTATTCGAAGACACCGAACATTGAGTCCATCGTAAACGAAAACAAAATCACAGGGAAAAAAACTTTTACAAACCTAAACTTGAAAATGAAATAGAAACGACATTCAAAAATAACTTCACAAATGTTGTGAAAGAAGTCCACAAAATATTTTATATATTTGGAGTAAACGCCACCAGGATATTAGAATCTTCATTATTACCTATAAATGCCAAAATGTAAATTCAATTCACGTTAAGAAACATTCAAACATGCATCTTTAGGAGAAAGACATGAAAATAATATTTTATATAACTTCTATAACTTTATATGTTGCCCCTAAAATAACTCTTCAACTTTGATTCTAAACACTTTATATTAAGCATTATCAATGTACTTAGCCAAGAATAAGCAAGAAATTTAATAACTCTTTCTCTTATTGAAAGAATAGGGCACACAAATTCCTGAGATCAAGTCTCTCAGCTACATAATATCTATGAATATTTTGTTGGGTATTTTATGATAACAATGAATTTATAAATAATTAATCTCCAATCGCATTTTAGTCCCTCTAATATGTTATGGTATAATCATATCACTGGGGGAATTCATCCTGCTTGACATAAGTTATGGACTCAATGACCAGAACCAAATACACATGCTATAGCCCCTCACTGCTAAAACTATTAAAGGATAAACTGATAATGGAATACATTTTTATCACTAAGACAACAAAAAAACCTAGAAGATAACATAGAAAGCACAAACGAAGGCTCATGGCCAGCCTATAAAAATAGTACTCAAAATTTCCAAGTTATATGCCAACTTAAGTTCTATGAGGAAACTTGAGATTTTAATCTGGGTGTAACCTTCTAAGTTCTATTATAGCTTCTCGTAAAGTACTCCAAATATTGCATTCAATAGAATAGAAGGAAATTAGAAAAAATCTTGAGAATTGAAATTAGAAATAATTTAATTTGAATTTATCAGCAAAGATACAATTAGATCGCCCCAATTCTACTAAACCAAACACTGCATAAGAATAATATCAAAAATCAATAAAATTAAAAATATCTCACACATTCACAACCCGAATCCAAATTCTATAAAGAACAAAAATTCATCTGCATTCTCACTCTTTAGGGGTATGTGAACTTCACTATTTAAAGATCTTGTAATAGACAACTAAAAATCTGTTCACATTATCGCAATCATACAAAATGAAAATGAAATAAAATAAAATACAAACCAAATCCAAACCCACAAAAAACAGATGAGCAGGGGCTACTGTGAAATTTTTTTTTTAGATGCAAAGCTAGGGTTAGGCTTTTAGGAAGGTAGAGATAACTGCGGAGTATGGATGATGATGGCGTGAGAGGTGGAGAAAAGAGAAATGGGTGATTGCGTGTGAAAAATGGAAATGATTTTTGCTTATAAAATCCTCGGCTTGAAAATGTAGAGTGGATTGAAAATGTGGAGTGGAAGGAAAAAAAAAAATTGATTTGAAGATTAGCAATAAAAAATGAACGGCTGCAACCCATGAATGGGTCTTGTTTGACAAGCAGCTCAAGCCAATGAAGATAACAAAAATGACTTATTTGGCTTATGAATAGTGCCCAAATGGTTCACTCTTTTATTGTATAGGGATATGGGGAAAAATGAAATATGTAGGATATACATTTGCATGTTAAAATCAAAGTGCAAAAATAAATAAATAAATAGGGATAATATGGGGGTAAGAAAAGATAAGGAAAAACAATGGCTCAAATTCTTAAATGGCTCGGCGGCTCAAATTGGTTATGAATAGTGATTTCAAACCACATCTTTTAATATATAGGAATAGGGAAAATTAGGAACATATTTAAATTAAACAACATAAAAAAGTTTAGAACAAACTAAAAATCTTGAACAAGTTCAAAAAATTATTAATAACTTACCATTTTAAATAAAACAAATGATAAAAATAATTAATGACCATAAAGACATTAATAAAAATATTCCAATACAGATATTAAAAATAAAATAGAAACTTAATAACTTATCAAAACAATTAAGAATATTAGAAAATCAAATTAAATAAAAAATAGATACAATAAGCAAAATAGGAAATGTGTTAAGAATACATGAAAATCCATTAGAAACTACAAAACAAACAACTACTATAGTTATAATATATATATATGTATGTGATGGGTGTCGAATCCAACAAATAATAATGTTTTCTCGCTCTTGTAAAAATAAATTGCAATCGTAGTGAGCAAGGTCGAATCCACAGAGACTGGTTAGATTTAATTCTTCGGAAAAACTAAAAGCAATGAATTAAAAATAAAAAGGGGGGATTTTGAATTTTTGAATGTGAAATCAAATTATAAATAAACAATTGCGGAATTAAAATGGTGAAAATATCAAATTAAATAAATATCCAGCCCAAGGTATATTCTCAGTATTGATGCACAGAATTGATCATGGATGCAAGAATAAAATCCTTAAATCATTCTCTAAATTGGTTATGGTCATTGATACGATCTAACAACCTATCTATCCTTACTTTATCGATAATCAAGAGGCGCTCGTTAATTATTTTCCTAATTAATAAACAATCCTAAATACGATCGTAGGATTTAATTTACCAATAGCATTAATTCCTAGAGAGACGACCAATTCTAACCACAAATCCACACGCGTGATTCATTTAAATTAGGTTATACGTCTTCATAACATGAGTCAAAAATCAGTCTATAATTAACTATGTTATTCGCCACTTGTATTAGAAAACCTAAACAATTACGGATTTAGATTCCTAATTGGCTAAGTATCGTTTTGAAAATTAAAACAACGTGCACTTTGTATTAACAAATCAAAACAACAACTTTGATGCAAACAAAAGATATATAAATAGAAAACAATCAAAGGAACAATTAAATTAAATTAGATCTCACAATTCTTGGTGAATCAAAACTTCAAATATCCTTGAACTGGAAAAATAAATTTAGCTATCCATAAACATTTGTAAAATAAAACTAAAAGAAAAAAAAATTGATATCAAACTCTAGAAATTGATGAAACGTGTTGCAGCCTCCTCCTTCCTCTCCCTTTCTTTTTTTCTTCTTTTCTTTCTTTTTCCACGTGAACTCCCCTCCAGCAATCTTCCTGCCTTTTTCTTAATTTTGTTGGCAGCCGAGAGTCCAATTTTTCCCCTTGAGAAAAGCAGCTCCAATCAATTGTTGGGATAAGTCATGAGAGTCCCAATTCTCCAAGAAGTCTTCCTTCTCTCAACCACCAAAAAAAACGTCATGGTCCCTCCTCTTTTATTCCCTTTTTTCTTTTTTTTAATTCTCAAACCTTTTTATCTCCAGTTGTTGCCGTCCAATTCCCAACCAAAGTCACGTGCCCTTATTCGGTCCAAAACAAAAGTCCGCAACCCAATTGTGGCGTAGCCAATTCCAATAAAATCAACTCTTGATTGAGTTCCAAAATTGTCAAGAACGACTGGCCAAGTAAGGAATATGGAGGAGTCCACATATGGAATAATTACTTAGAGATAAGGATTTATTTAGTTTCCTTGTTTGCGTCGAATTCTAGTCTTTCCCTAAAATAAATAAAAAAGAAATACTCCCATCACATAAATAATTTCTCTTAATAATTCCACCCATTTAGGAGATGAATTAAAGTCAGTGACTAGCTTTTCTTCTTCAAAAATCCATTCACGTGAGTAAAGTCTTCATGAAACAGTAAGGCGTGCCCACGCCTTATGCAAAGTCCTTCTCTGATTGTGAGTTTTAGAGTTCCAAACTTCATCTTTTATTTGTGATATTGAATCCATTTTGATCTAAATTCTTCACCTAATCCACAAAACATAAAATATGATTAACATCTACAATTTAAGCATTTAAAATCAATGGAATAAGAGGAAATATCACAAATTAAATGGCAAATATGTGCTCTATCAAATCCCCCCACACTTAGACAATGCTTGTCCTCAAGCATAAACTAGCTCAAGTTAATGAAATGTACTCTCATCATCATCCATTCTTCTATCTCTACAATTCAACACAAGGCTAGTCACTTCAACAATTTTTTTTTTTTTTTTCAAAATCCACATGTGGTGGGATTTAACACCTCACAGTAGATTCACACAATACGCTCAAAGTGTTTAGGGTGTAAAGTATATATGTACTCTCAAGTCAAAGCATAGAAGACTCTTACCATAGGCTTGCTAATATATCACATTGGAGCCACCAATGGATTTTAAATGCAAAGTAAGGGTCTTAACACCGGTTGTAATGGGGCTTGGGTAAGGTGGGATAAAAAGGATATATTTTTGGCTATTTTCATTGAAAGAATTATACGAACTTCTTCGTAAGAGCTCACTTAAAATTCATGTACTTCACTCAAATCACTCCATACCCAATGTAGTTTATATCCTTTCACCTCTCGTAAGAGCCACCAATGGATTTTAAATGCAAAGTAAGGGTCTTAACACCGGTTGTAATGGGGCTTGGGTAAGGTGGGATAAAAAGGATATATTTTTGGCTATTTTCATTGAAAGAATTATACGAACTTCTTCGTAAGAGCTCACTTAAAATTCATGTACTTCACTCAAATTACTCCATACCCAATGTAGTTTATATCCTTTCACCTCTCGTGAGTATCCCCTCAACAACTATCAATGAATTACAACATGGGTGTTAATTTCAATCAACTTGAAGGCACGAAATATAGACCAAGCAATTCAAACCACTCATAAGCACATGTAATGAGAGTTAACACTCTCACGAGGTATTTCTCTCTTCGCACAAAGTGTATAAGGTGGAGAATTTTCACTCAGCTCACTTCATGGAGAATTCATTGCCACAGACTGCTCAGATGTCATGACCGGAGCTAACAATAACACAAGTGCAAAGTAAAGGTCTTTATTTGGTTGTAACGGGGCTTCGGGTCAGGTAGGATAAAAGGAAAATATTTAGGCTAAGTTGAGAGGAGAGTTCACAAGCTGATTCAATTCAAAATGATAATCTCTTCCTCCACCTTTCAATATGACTTTTCCATAATTTCCTAGCATCCAGTCGATTCAGCCATTAACTCTTATTATGCACGTGGGGTTTATTCTATTCACATGATTTATTTTTTTATTTTTTTTGACATATTTCTTTTTTGACCCCATTATCACTTAAACGTTGAATAGCACCAAATGAAAGCTCCCATTTTTCTGAAGCTAAGACTGTCTCATACTTCTCAATCAATACAAGCTTGTGAAATTCCTCTCTTGTGGGTTCAAGATAGAGGTAACATGAAAGAACGGGAATTCATGGCTTGTAACATGGCAAAAAAAAAAAAAAAAAATTCCAAAGACAGGCTAAAGCTCAAAGAGGCTTCTATTAGTACATGTATCATGGTAGACTCTTTAAGAAGGCCAAATTGGGTTTCACCTAATGCCTTTACTATATTTTTGCACTTGAGTCAAGAAACTACAACGGCATGTACAAGAGAGCACATCCAAGAATAAACAAACCATGCAGGACACACATCAAAGAATAAGAGCTTAATATAAAGATAAAAATAGCTCATAGGCTCAAATGCTCACGAATTACGGTTTATATGTGTTGCTCCCATCCATTTATGAGATATAGGTCATTGCTTGGTCCTGGTTTCAAACTCAAATTAATGCTAAAAAGATTGGAGTTAGGTTAATCGGAGTGGTGTTACAACACATCAATTTTGGTTTGACTCAGTTAGGTACGGATTACAACTCGACTACTTCATCCCCCCAAACATTTCTTTCACATCACAAGTCTTTAATTTTCAATGTTTGTTATTCTCAACCAAAATAATTTGAAGCACAAGTGAATAGGCTCATATATTCCTTCAGTGCAAGGTTCAAGAGAATGGAAGATCAGCAAAAAATAGGATTTCTCATGGCTTGTATTGTGGTTAATTTTCAACAAAAGGCAATGTCTCAAAAGTGGCTTTCTAGGGGTATATTTTAAGGTAGGCATTTTAAGAAAGCTAAATTTGACTTCACCTAAGTGCCCATACTTATTCAGTGCATTCAATTACCAAGAGGCATCTCAACATGCATAACAAAGCAAGTTCTAGAAGATATCCACTACACTTGACAATCACACAATCAAAAGAATAGAGCATGTCGTAGTGTTAAATGTAATTGCTCATGAGGCTCAAAATCTCACAAAATAGGGTTAATGCGCATCAAATCCCACACACCCTCATTCAATCCACCATGAAGAGCAATCAATTACTGTGTAGTAAATGAAAATTCAACTACTCATGCAATTCCCTACTATGCCTCAATTCATCTCAATAATGCACAATAATTTAGATCATAAAGGACAAGTATCCGTATAATGACAAATTGGGGATGAGAATTTTCAAAAATTTCTTTGAAAAATAGGGCAAACATGGAATATAATAGAAATTGAGCTGCACTAAAATGAATCAATGTTTAAAAACTAAGCAAAGCACATTCAAAACCTTCCCCCACATTTAACCCATACATTGTCCTCAATGTAAAAAGTAAAAACTATAAATAAAAAGAATAATTGACTCCCCTGAAATCTGTCTGATTCTCTTTTGCGTGTAGGTGATTGAATATCATCCAGAGTTGTTCGGGTTTCATCACTGCGAGCCTGTTGTGCAGATTATCTTGTGCTTCCACGACTGATTTGAGACCATATTTATTTTCCCATGATGCAAAACCGATGGTGGTTGATGCTTGAATTCATGTGAGTGGAAGAAAAAGAAAGAGAATTGGAGTTGAGGGGAAAAGGGGTAGTCGAGTGTGTTTCTGGGGTTGGGTGGTTTGTGAGTTGTGGGAGGTGGAGATGGTGGGGCTGAAGAAGAAGAAAGTGGAGGGAGGTGAGTGTTGATTTGAGTCTGAATATTTTTTTTTTTTTTTTTGAACCCTTGTTTTGAACCCGAGATGCACTTTGGGTAAGGCGTGGGCACGCCTTATTTCAATATTCTTTCAATCCATTGTATTCTTCATAGAGCGTGCCCACGTCCTAATGAATATTCATATCTGCCCAAAAATCAAAATAAGGTCAATTTCACTTAAAAAAAAAAATGGATATCATGAAACAAATAATAGTAAATAAGTGAAAACAAAATTAAAAATTAAAATAAAATTTATTGCTCAAACTAAAGAAAAACTCGGGTTGCCTCCCGGAAGCGCCTTTCTTTTACGTCTTTGGCTAGACTCATTTTTTCTTTCTTCAACCATGATCGATTGGATTCCCAACGCTCAATTTCGTTACATTCTCCATTTGGAGACCTTCATAGAAATGTTTATATCCATGATCATCCGCCTTGTGATACTTACCATTGGCAATTCTCAAGCCACCTTTTCCACTACCTTTGAAAACTTTCCGTTCTAAACAATCAACAACATCAATAAAATTGACAGAATTAGCACAATTAGGACAATTTATGGCATCATAAATATTGAACTTAATAATTGTACCATCAAACTCCATTGTGAGTGTACCATCATGCACATCAATTTTTGTCCTAGATGTTTTAAAAAATGGCCTTCCTAGAAGAATTGGTGTAGAATTAAAAGAAGAGTCTTAATCCATATTAAGTACATAAAAATTAGCAGGAAAAATCAAATCATTTACTTGTACTAAAATATCTTCTAAAACTCCTTCGGGATAAACATTAGACCTATCAGCAAGTTGCAAAATCACACCCGTTTCTTTTAATGGGCCAATATTCAAAGATGAATAAACCGACACGGGCATGATATTTATTGAAGCTCCTAGATCTAACATTGCTTTCTCAATCCTTACTTTACCTATTTTGCAAGGGATAGTGAACATACATGGGTCCTTGCATTTTGGAGGCAGTTTCTTTTGGAGGACAGTCGAAACATTTTCTCCCATACTTACTTTTTCATTGCCTTTCAACTTCCTCTTGTTGGTGCACAACTCCTTGAGAAACTTAGCACAACGAGGTACTTGTTTAATTGCATCAAGTAAGGAAATATTTACCTCAATTTTGCGAAAAGTTTCAAGGATTTCCTTCTCGTCTTCCTCCTTCTTAGATCTAATCAATCTTGTAGGGAACGGAGGGGTTGTCACATAAACTTTCGGTGGTTCTCTATTGAGGCTTTCAGATTGATGTTGTGGGATAACTTCCTTTTCATATTCTTCCCCTGAATTGCCTTGCTTCATCTTGTTAGATTCTTTCAATTCCTTCCCACTTCTCAAGGTAATTGCACTAACATTTTGTTTTGGGTTGACAATAGTTTGGGAAGGCAATTTACCTTGGGATTCCAATAAACTCAAAGTTGATGCCAATTGACTCATTTGATTCTCCAAGTTCTTAATGCCCGTCCTCGTCTCCTGTTGAAATTGTTGTGTATTAATTGCAAGTGATTTAACAATTTCTTCTAGAGATATACCTGAACTTGAAGAGGGTTGTTGTGGTTGAGGAGTAGGTTGTCTAGGCTGGAATTATTGGAATTGTGGCCTGGTTTGATAGCTAAAGTTGGGATGATCCCTTCATCCTGGGTTATAAGTATTTGAATAAGGATCATAATTCGCTTGAGGTGGGCCTAGAAATCTTCCAACTGCATTAGCCTGTTCAAAAGAATCATCTTGAAGAGTAGGACACTTATCAGTTGGATGAGCAGTAGCAGCACAAATTCCACAAGCTTTAACCTGTTGCATATTTCCTGCAGCCATTTGTTGAACAAGAGAGGTTAGATTTGCTATTTGATTTTCAAGAGAAGATACATTTACCTCATTCACCCTTTTTACAGGAGTGTCTTGTCTGAATCCAAACTGCTGTGTGTTAGCAGCCATGATAGAAATCAAATCCCTAGCGGCAGTTGGGGTTTTATTCACTATAGCTCCTCCGCTAGCTGCATCTATCATCTTCCTCTCCATTGGTAACAATCCCTCATAGAAGTATTGAATGAGTAATTGTTCTGAAATCCCGTGCTGAGGACAACTTGCACATAGCTTCTTAAATCTTTCCCAATATTCATGAAGTATTTCAGTATTACTCTGTTTGATTCCACAAATTTCTCTCCTGATATTTGCAGCTCTTGAAGCTGGGAAAAATTTATCAAGAAATAATCTGACCATTCCTGTTCATGTAGCTACAGAACCTGGCGGTAGATAGAACAGCCAATCTTTTGCTTTGTCAGCTAGTGAGAATGGAAAAGCCCGCAGCTTGATTTGTTCTTCAGTCACTCCTTGTGGTTTCATACTTGAACACACCATGTGGAATTCCTTCAGATGTTTGTGAGGATCTTCATTCTCGAGCCCATAGAATTTGGGTAGCAAATGGATCAATCCAGATTTCAATTCAAATCCCACATCTAGGACTGGATACTGAATGCAAAGTGGCTGTTGATTTTCATTTGGTGCAGCCAGTTCCCTTAAGGTTTGTTCCTCATTAGCCATTGCTTTCTCTTGCTCAGTTTCAGAACCACTAGAAGAATCAGTTGTTGAATCTGTCGGGTTAGCTACTAAATTCAATCTGGTTTGTTTGCGCAACTTGGCTTCCTTCCTCAATTCCCGAGCTGTCTTCTCAATTTCAGGGTCGTATTGCAACTCACCTGTACGAGAACAACGGGGCATAAAAGAAATAAAGAAATTAGTAAAAGATATAAAAATAAATAAACAAATAAATAGATAACAATAAATGAAAAAATTAAATCTGATTAACACCAGTCCCCGGAAACGGCGCCAAAAATTTGATGGGTGTTGAATCCAACAAATAATAATGTTTTCTCGCTCTTGTAAAAATAAATTGCAATAGTGGTGAGCAAGGTCGAATCCACAAAGACTGGTTAGATTTAATTCTTCGGAAAAATTAAAAGCAATGACTTAAAAATAAAAAGGGGGGGTTTTGAATTTTTGAATGTGAAATCAAATTATAAATAAACAATTGCGGAATTAAAATGGTAAAAATATCAAATTAAATAAATATCTAGCCCAAGGTATATTCTCAGTATTGATGTACAGAATTGATCATGGATGCAAGAATAAAATCCTTAAATCATTCTCTAAATTGGTTATGGTCATTGATACGATCTAACAACCTATCTCTCCTTACTTTATCGATAATCAAGAGACGCTCGTTAATTATTTCCCTAATCAATAAACAATCCTAGATACAATCGTAGGATTTAATTTACCAATAGCATTAATTTCTAGAGAGACGACCAATTCTAACCAACAAATCCACACGTGTGATTCATTTAAATTAGGTTATATGTCTTCATAACATGAGTCAAAAATCAGTCTATAATTAACTATGTTATTCGCCACTTGTATTAGAAAACCTAAACAATTACGGATTTAGATTCCTAATTGGCTAAGTATCGTTTTGACAATTAAAACAACGTGCACTTTGTATTAACAAATTAAAACAACAACTTTGATGCAAACAAAAGATATATAAATAGAAAACAATCAAAGGAACAATTAAATTAAATTAGATCTCACAATTCTTGGTGAATCAAAATTTCGAATATCCTTGAACTGGAAAAATAAATTTAGCTATCCATAAACATTTGTAAAATAAAACTAAAAGAAAAAAAAATTGATATCAAACTCTAGAAATTGATGAAACGTGTTGCAGCCTCCTCCTTCCTCTCCCTTTCTTTTTTTCTTCTTTTCTTTCTTTTTCCACGTGAACTCCCCTCCAGCAATCTTCCTGCCTTTTTCTTAATTTTGTTGGCAGCCGAGAGTCCAATTTTTCCCCTTGAGAAAAGCAGCTCCAATCAATTGTTGGGATAAGTCATGAGAGTCCCAATTCTCCAAGAAGTCTTCCTTCTCTCAACCACAAAAAAAAAGTCCTGGTCCCTCCTCTTTTATTCCCTTTTTTCTTTTTTTTTTAATTCTCAAACCTTTTTATCTCCAGTTGTTGCCGTCCAATTCCCAATCAAAGTCATGTGCCCTTATTCGGTCCAAAACATAAGTCCGCAGCCCAATTGTGGCGCAGCCAATTCCAATAAAATCAACTCTTGATTGAGTTCCAAAATTGTCAAGAACGACTGGCCAAGTAAGGAATATGGAGGAGTCCACATATGGAATAATTACTTAGAGATAAGGATTTATTTAGTTTCCTTGTTTGCGTCGAATTCTAGTCTTTCCCTAAAATAAATAAAAAAGAAATACTCCCATCACATAAATAATTTCTCTTAATAATTCCACCCATTTAGGAGATGAATTAAAGTCAGTGACTAGCTTTTCTTCTTCAAAAATCCATTCACGTGAGTAAAGTCTTCATGAAACAGTAAGGCGTGCCCACGCCTTATGCAAAGTCCTTCTCTGATTGTGAATTTTAGAGTTCCAAACTTCATCTTTTATTTGTGATATTGAATCCATTTTGATCTAAATTCTCCACCTAATCCACAAAACATAAAATATGATTAACATCTACAATTTAAGCATTTAAAATCAATGGAATAAGAGGAAATATCACAAATTAAATGGCAAATATGTGCTCGATCAATATGATAAGAACGGTAAAAGTTAACGACATAGGAAAAATTATTTACATAAAAGAATCAATAATATTCAAGAAAATTTAGAAATAATTTATTAAAATATAACAAAAATATATGAAGAAATGGAAAAAAGAAAAACAAAGAATTTAAAGGTATTAATAGGTTATGAATAAACATGATTAATGAACAAATAGAACATTTTTGTGAAAAATCCAAAAAGGGAAGGTGAAAAAGATTATGAGCCGGTTTGTTTTTGATAAAAAAATCAGATTTTTATCAAAGTAAACAATTAATCACGATCATATATTTTATGAGTCCCACAACTTTTTAACCACACATCTCATCAAATTTTATCAAAATTTGCTAAAAATCTGATTTTAATCTCTACTAAACAGGGGCTATATTACAGAAGAAAATTGTATAGAAAATTTAAAAATCTTAAAATAAAAGAATTAATATGAACCAATAATAACAAGCTTTAGTACCAGTAAGACAAAATTCTACCAAGACAAACACTACAAACACCATAAGCTGGAACTAATCAAGTTAAAGATGAAGCTGCAAGTAATACTAATCAAGAAAATACACCATATGTATACATGAATTAGCTAATCAAGTTAAAGATGAAGCTGCAAGTAATACTAATCAAGAAAATACACCATATGTATACATGAATTAGCGACTAAACCAACTTTTTAGAACTAGTAATTTTATACCAAAACAAAAATATTATACAAAACTAAATAAAAATTATCCTGTAGAATATACACCATGGAGAGGTATGAAAATATAAATTAGTACAGAAGGAAGTTGGTTAGACTTAGAATGTGTACATGATGTAGATCATGAATCAGAATTATGGATAAAATATATGGCTATGATGGCCTATATTAGAGAATTAATAGAAAACCAGTTTTAATTAATGTTAGAAAATACATTTATAGGAACTATTACGAGATGGTGAGGAAATTTAACTGATACATATATAGCAGAAATTAGAGGAAATTATCATGATGAAATAAGAACAATACTTAATAATAGATAGAGATACTAAAATTAGTTCAAATTTAAGAAATAGATATTTTTTAAAAAAATTATCAACATCAATATTATGAAAAATCAATATACAAAGAAGATTATGGTATGGAAGTTGTAAATCAAATATTCTCAAATTACCAAGCCTATAGAGCTATTTAAAGAATGAGACAATTTAAATATAGCAGTGAGAAATAATAGTTTAGGAACAATAATACAATTTATAGAAAATAGACAAAGAGAAAATGTATGGAAGCAAGTAATATGTTAAGATTTTACAAAGCAAGTAGAAAATTATTATGTTGTGACAAATTACAATATAAATCAACTCAATGTGGATGCCAATTATAAAGAAAAAGATAAGAAAAAGAAATTTTATGGAAAAGATAAATTCGAAGATAAATTTAAGAATTTTAATGAGTATAGTAGAAAACTACATAACAAAACATTTAAAAGATATAGGATACCGTATAAACGATACTTTAGACAAAAACATAATAAAACAAAACATATCTAAAAAATCCTAAAAAAAAATGTAAATGCTATTCATGTGAAGAGTAAGACATATATCTTTAGAATGTCCAAAAAGAGATTTAAAAAAAATATGATGTATATTTCTTTAATAGAACGAGAAAATTATAACCTATTACCTATAGAACATGAAGAAAAATGTGAAGAAACTCCCGAAGAGAGAAATATATGAATTAGAAGAACGTGAAGTAATAAATTGAATAATGAAATTAGATTCTTCAGATAGTGAAGAAAGTAAATCTAATGAATGTAGTAAAGAATATTTATACATAAATATAGGAGTGGGCGCGGTCTGTTTCGGTCCGGTTCTGAAAGGAACCGAACCGAACCGATTACCAATGAGAATCTAAGTAATGGAACCATTGGTTCCATATTTGGCTTCGGAACCGAACCAATTGGTTCCGGGTCGGTCCGGTTCGGTCCTTTACATTTTAAAATATTAAAATAAAATGTTCCTTAATAAAGATTAAAAATTTCTTTCAACGCCACTTTCAAAAAAATTTCTTTCAACTCTAACATTTGCGCAAATTTGCCGTCGAAAATCAAAATTTCATATCAACAGCTTTTAGAGTTTTATTTGTAAAATTACCGACAGATTTAGGTAATGCCGATAGATTTAGATTTGGGGTTGAGAATTGTGAGTTAAAACTTAAATTGGGAGTTAAATTGATTATATAAAGTAAAGAATCAAAGAGATTGGGTGGAATTGGAGGAGGTTTCTGTTTATGTGGGAAGTTGAAAATGGAAATGAATTTTGGTCAAATGGGAACTTGCACAAACGGTTTCACCGCTTCACAATTTATATTAAAAAAAATTCAACATATAAGGGAACCGAAGTACCGTTGGTTCCAATTAATAAGAACCGGGTTCCCCTTCGATTCTAAATACAAGTACCAAATCGGGAATTTTCTTGGCTGAACCGGATATGGACCGGCTAGTTCTAATCGATTCCGGTCCGGTTCCATCGGTTCCGGGAATCTGTGCCCATTCCTACATAAATATGATAAGAGAAATAAGAGAAAAATGTACATTTGAAGAATATGATTATAAATTATAAGAAGATGAAGAACAATTAAATGATATATTAGTATTCAATCCAAAATACTTTGAAAAAAAATATTCAATCCAGAATTGTATGAAAAGATTTTAAAATCAAAACTAGATATTGAACCAAAAGAAATATTTAATTTACTGTTTTGACAGAAAAATTAAGAAATAGCGTATGTAGCAAGAAACCAATCATCTTATAGATATAAGAGATACTAAAGAAGGTATGTATATATATATATATATATATATATATATATATATATATATATATATATATAGAAGCTGTGCTATTTAGAGAAAGAATAGATACACATAGAATTTTATATAATGGATGATAGAATCGTAAGCTCAGTAAAAGACGCCTTAATAGGAATTGTAACATGAAATCTAATATATCAAAAAATAAAATTTACAATAAGGCCAAATTTAGTATAAGTATGGGAGGAAAAAATAAAAATAAAACCTTAACATTATATTATAAATTAAGAGGAATAGAACCAAATTATGGGAAAAATGTATTTCTCTAAGTTTGATTTAAAATCAGAATTTTACCATACTATGTTAACTAAAGAATCTAACATTTAACTATTTTTACAGTACCACAAGGATTTTATGAATGAAATATTTTAGCATTCGGATTTAAAATTAGCACAGAAGAATTTCAAAGATATATGAATAAAATACTTAAAGATTATTAACATTTTGTTACAGTATATATTAATGATGTTCTTATTTATTCAGAAACAAAACAAGATCATATAAAACATCTTAACATTTTTATAGATATTGTGAAGAACAATGATACTATTTTATCAGCTACAAAAATGGAAATAACAAAAGAAAATGTAGAGTTTCTACGATCTATAATAAGTTAAGAAAAAATTAAACTTCAAATACATATATGAACAAAAATACAAGAATTTGCTAATTATATAAAAGATAAAATACAGCTACAGGGTTTTTTAGATCTAGTAAACCAAATCAGGTAGTATATACATAACTTAGCAAAACATTTAATCCCTTTACGAAAGAGACTAAAAGGAAAAACTATATGGACTACATGGTCCAAAGATGATGATGAAGAAGTACTAGAAGTTAAAGATTTTTATAAAGATTTACCAGAATTAGAATTACCAAAAAAAGGAATGTGAATGGATAATAGAAACTGATGCATGTGAAACATATGAAGAACATTACTTAAATATATTTACCCAAAAGAAGATGAAGAGAAAATCGCATAATATACTAGTGGCAGTTTTACTTAGGCTCAAATCAATTATCATATTAATGAAAAAGAATTACTAACTGTCAAATTAGCTATTAAAAAGTTTGAATTATTTATTGTTACTACAAAATTCAAATTAGAAGTCACAATACCCAAGTAAAATATTGGTTAACTAAGGAGATTGATTCAATCTTTGGAAACAAAAGATTAATAAGATGTCAAGTATATAACTTAAGATGACAATCAGAACTTAGTCATTATGATTTTGAAATTATTCGTAAAAAAGGTACTGATAATATTATTTTGCAGATTATCTATCTAGGCATGGAGAAACTACATAGAAAGAAGAAATCAGTTTAGCCATGAGTCATTGAATATCAACAATAGAAATCTATCCAACAACGAGAATACTTGTGTGGCACAACTTGTACAAATAGGTAATGAGTTATATTTTTACAAATTAAAAGTTAATTCTCTTGAAAAAATGTAAAAGGGAGGATTTCAATTATCTCCAATGAAGAATTTATCTGTAGATCTTATTGAAAGTACATCTTCCAATAAAAAAGTCATTGACAAAACTATTGAACCATTTAAGGAGAGTTTTTCAAAAGCTGGGAAGAAATCAGCAGTAAAAATAAAAGAAATATTGGAACAAGAAAAGAAAATGAAGAAACTACAAATATATTTGATATATGTGGAATACTTGAACAAGAGGCTAAAAGAAGGAGACTGACTAAGGACAATTAACTACTAAAACATCAACAAAGCAACTATACTGCCAGGAGCTGAACCAAGAGCAGTCAGATACTATTTGATCAATGACTTATTCAATATATCTTCCCTAGCAAGGATATGAAGGAAATATCTCTACTACCTAATCCCATTAGGTAGCAGTTAAGACATATTTTGAAATTACTAACGCAGAGAAGATCCATGTCAAGATTTACTCAACCATTCAAGGATTTATTGATGGAAATTTATCTAAAAATAGAACACATTGTAAAACTTGGAGTAACAAGAAATGTTGGGGAGAACAAAAAATTAAACCATTTGACAAAGAAGAACAAATCAAAGTTATTCCAGAAAGGGATTTAGGACTCAGAGTCATGTATACAAAACTAAGAGATAGCCTTACACAATCAAATATTTAGGTATATGAATTTAATGATGACAAACTATTGATCTATAGTGTTACCATAGTTAAGTTAAAAAAAAAAAAAAAAGAAGTTAATTATGGAAATTAAAAGATTATGCTAAAAATATTCTCATTAATAATCTAGATCTAAGTCAAGATACCTATGATCATCTACACCAACCAATGAAAATGGAGACAGACTATAAGTGTAAAGTTTATAGCACCAGCTCAACTACAATGAAAATGAGACTTACCTTGTCTGATCTGAATTATTCAAGACATGGGCTTCCAAATCCATGTGAAACTTTAGAAAAGAAGACGAATTATTATAACTTTATCTTTTTACTTTATCATCTTTAAATTTAGTCCATACATGCAAAGGAATCATACCTTATCCATTAGCTTACCTTTCAGCAACTATAA
The DNA here is from genome assembly GCA_963555705.1 of Ligustrum vulgare. NCBI lineage: Eukaryota > Viridiplantae > Streptophyta > Magnoliopsida > Lamiales > Oleaceae > Ligustrum > Ligustrum vulgare. The sequence continues at coordinate 68,807,880 of OY743168.1, read as the reverse complement.
GAAGATGAACCTCTCCTCATTGTAAGGCATCGATTTTTAGCATCAGTTGAAATATATCAATAATATATATATTCTTTTCATCTATTGTCTTTTATTTCATTCCCTTTCCAATAATTTCCTTCATCGAAACGTTTCTAAAATAATCAACAAAAGGTATGGATAACTAAACTTCATCTAGATATATATGAAGTCATTAGATAATTAATGACATTTTATTTATGTATGAGTTCATAAGATTATTCTTTATAAAACTTTTATTAATAAGGTATATCCAAATGTAGGAAAGGAAATTAGATTTTGCTAAACCTTTTTGAAGTGTTTGTTTAAGTATCAAACAAAAAGTATTTGAGTTAGTCTTTCGAGTATTTATTAATGCATAAGTCTTTTGAGCATCAACGATCTCCTATTGAGAAGTTTTTAATGTTTAGATAAATAATTGAAGAGTATTTGGTTAAAAATATTTTAAAACTAGATTTATAAGAGCATCTCCAATGCACTCCGTGGATTGAGGCGACATGACAATAAAATCGACGGACTTATAGAGAGTGTGGATAAATAGACGAAGAAGTCAAAAATTTACTCTTCAATGGTTCCTTCTACATTTAAATAATATTGATTACGTGACATTTTTTATTTAAATTTAAAATAAATTACTATAAATAATTGAGCCTTATTTGCAGGATTTCTTACTGTATAAAGAGTCCAAATAGAAATAACTTGTATCATAAAACATGATTGACCAACGTCCTTGTTTATAATAATTAAATAATTAAAAAATAAAAGTTAATGCTGAGTCAGCATGTCTCACAGAACGTTTAGATGTAGATGCTCCACCTCACAATGTCTATTTTTTTTTAGTGCCACGTTATACTAATATCCTAATCCATGTTGTGCATTGGAGAGAGATTTTTATTATATTCCATCTATTTGCTGACATGTCATGTGTATTTCCCTAATCCACGAAATGCATTGTAGATGCTTTAAAGAAGCGTGATGAACCAATAAATAGAAAGAAGTATTGTTGTTTACGTATGGTGGATTATATTTCGTCTTTATTATTGTAATTTTAGTTACTTGAAATTATTTTTATTGTTTACTAATTGTTAAATTATATTGTCTTAGATAATTTGTTTATGAATTTAGAACATTTGATTAGTTTAATTTCGATAACTTTAGATGAATTTAAAGATCTAAGAAGAGAAACAGATATACAACTAAAATATATAAAAGAAGATTTAGGAAGCCATTATGACTTGTTAGATTATATGCAATAAAACAACATACATTTACAGATTTTTCAGTATTTAATAGAATTATCAAAGATAGACAAAGGCTAATTAATGATCTAGAAGAAAAAAATTGAAGAAAGAGGACTTCCTTTTTTTTTTCCTCCAATTGTTGTGCACGTGTGACACTTTCACCACACGCAAGTTATAAAAGAAGAACTCATTTATTCTTGATTAAGCATGACAATTGATACACTTTTTACTTTATTTACTATTTTTATTCAATTTAATACTAATAATGTCTGTTTAGATCATTAATTGCACTCTTCTAATCTAGTATGGAACTCCCCTCACCGGGGTGTAATTATTTCATATATCAAGAAATTTAAATTAAAAAATTTCTAATTTGACTTCGATTCTACACGTGGTTTCATCATCAATTCATGTTTAAGTCTTTCTCTTCAAGTCTTTGACATTTTAATTCATATATCCTAATTTTAATTTGTTCTACTTATAGCTTTGTGTGAACCACTTGTAACTACTAATCTAATGACACTTCTTTATGTAGTAAGAAATTTTATAAAAATAATTTTCATTCACAAATGCTATTACTATTATAAGAGCTTGTTTGTTATCCCCCCCCCCTCATTTTCACCTCAAATTCAACAAACATTTCTATGAAACTCATCACTTTTCACACTTTTTAAACACATATATTCTACCAAAAAAGCCAAAATTCCTTAAAAACATCATACACCAAACAACCTCTAAGAAGCATTTGTTTCAAGTTCTAACCATAGAAATCATGTACTCTTTTTTCATATGTGTTGACCAATGATTAGAAAATCAAAAATCAATTCGACCCGAAAAAAGTAACGGGACAAGGATCAAAAGGTCAAACCGAGTCGAAACAGAGTTAATCGGTTTCAATTAAGAATTAAATAATTATTCAAAAAATCATAATTTTTTCTAAAAGAAGTTATTTATTTCAAAATATATAAAATACTTTAAAAAATAAGATAAAAAACAATATATAAATCACTTATTTGGTGAGGAAAGTTTGACAAATAAAAATAAAAAGGGAATACAAAAATTAAAAAAAAATTACACCCATCCATCCGGCATAGTAATAAAAAAGTTTTTTTTTTTTGAATGGAAATAATTAAAAAAAAAAAATCTATTTAACACCAATCCCACATCGGACACTGATGTGGGAATTATTAAAGGGCCGTTGGAGGAAAGGTGTAAAATTGTGGTTGGGGCAGTGGGTGTCTCAACGCCAAAGTGTTTAAGGGAGGTTTATTTAATGTAGATTTTGAAATACATTCAAAAACATTTTTTAATAGACTTCATTGAATTTTATTGACTTTTATGAATTTGTATAAACTTTTACAGACTTTTATTTAAAGGACTTTCATTGTCTTTGAAAGACTTTTGTAGAATTTTATTTAAAGAACTTTCATAGATTTTCAAAAACTTTTACGGACTTTTATTTTTTCAATTGAAAAACTTGAATATTAATAGATTAATTTTCCTACGACGTAAATATTAATTGTCAATAATAATTATATGTCAAGTGAATAAAAAAATGCGGATTGAGAGATAAATAGTTTTAGGACAGAAACATTTGTGATAAAAATAAAATGGGGGAAAAATAAAATCACATTCGATATCGAATTAAATAAATTGTACCATATTCATAAAATTTTTTGAATATACAAAATTTTATAGGTTTTGATTGACTTTTAATTAAAAAAATTTAATATACAAATATTTTTAAAGAAAATTCTAGAATCATTTTTTTTAATTATTATTTGTTTTGATACAATTTAAATATTATTTTTTTATAAAATTTAATAAAATTTTAGTTGGATCTATTTTTATAGAAAAATTGAAGAAAATAAAAAGAGCGAAAATATAAAGAAAGAATATAAAAAAGAAAAAAAAATAACAAGTTGAAGAGATAGAAAAATAATGATTTATTTAGTAGTAAGTCTAAAGTTTTTTAAAAATAATATGAAAGGAGGAAGAAAAATATAGAAGAAACAAAATTACAATTTAAAAGTTTTATTATTATTATTATTATTATTATTATTATTATTATTATTATTATTATTATTATTTAAGTCTTTTAAAATCTCAGAGGTTAATGAAAGAAAAATTAAGGCCCTGTTTGATTACACAAAATTTTCCATGGAAAATGGAATATGTTTTCCAATTCCCACTTTTGGTTTGTTTGTTTGACAAAATTTTCCATGTAAAACTTTTTCCGCGGACCCCACTTTTTCTTCCATTTTCCTTGATTTGGTGGAAAAGATTTTCTTTGGATTTTGGTGGAAAAATGTTTTCCATGATAGATGGAAAATAATTTTGGACACGTTTAATCAATTTTGTTATTGTTAATTGACTTATTTTCTTTCCAAAAAATAACATTATCATCATCAAGTACAAATATATTTAAAAAGTAAAAAAAAAAGTTTTTTTGATTAAAATAGCAAAAAATTACTTTATTTTCCATGGAAAATAATGTCAATCAAACAACAAAAGTTGGAAAATTCCCTACTTTTTTCACTTAGAAAATTAAACCAATCAAACACATTAAACTTCTAATTTCCAGTAATTCAATTACCTAGAATTCTATTCCCTGGAATTCATTTTCTTTCCACCCAAATTCCACCCTCACTATCAAACGGACCCTAAGAGATTTTGTGGTTGTACTTTCTGTTTAGAAGTTAGTATATAGAAGATTTCGTATGAGTCTTTAAAAGTCATTGACATTTTGAATATCACAAGACTTAAAAAGTTCTTATAAAATACACCATGGTTATACACTTATCTGTATATCTAAATTAGAAGAAATTATTGTCGTTTTAGAATTTATACTCTTTAATTTGTGTTTAATTGTTACTTTGCAGAAAACATCCCAAAAGATGAAGAATGAAGCAATTAAGGGAAATATTGCACAATTGGAGGAATTTGGAGCTTAATTGAGCGAATCGAAAAGAATATAAAGTTTGGGGACTAAATCGCAACAATTAGAAGTTGAGGATTGAAGGTGCAATTAAAAGTCAGGGACTAACTTACACAGTCAAAAAAGACGGAAGTCGCGATCGCTGGATACATACCACGCGATCGCGAGATGGTGTGAATTTATAACCCGAGAGTTTTAGGATCTTCCACGCGATCGCTAGTGTACAAGCCACGCGATCGCTAGGGCTTCCGACTGGGCCTAGTTTGGGCTTTTGTGCATGATTTTGACAGAATTTACTCGGGAATTTAACCTAAACCTATATATACAATACATGGGGCACGAGATCTGGACCTTTGCCTCTCGATAGAACGAACCACAATAGAGAATTCAACATCAATTTCTAGGAGAATCAAGCATTGCAGAGAAACGTGAATTGAAGACAATTGAAGAATCAAAAATTGGTGCAAGATTTCCATTCTTTACATTGTTTTTTAATGAACGTTTATTATTATTATTATTTTTCTTTCATAATGATGTGTAACTAATTTTAATGTTGGGATGAACGATGTAGCCTAGTTAATTATTTTAATTCCATATTCTTTGTTTTAATGATTCAATGCATGTGTTGATTTATTATTGCGTTTACTGCGTGAATAAACTGGCCACTCTTTCATGATTTAATGTGTTATTTTCATAATCCGAGAGGTGAGTTAATAACATAGATCTAGATAATAAATTCGTTAATTGAACGAGAGATAGAGATATACTCTTATGATTATTGCGGTCGTGTGTGAATTCTTGTGTGTAATGCATCTAAATAAGGAATATTCGGACCTGCTGTAGAGATACAATGTTGACTTATTTAGGTAGGATTTATTTAAACTCGAGAGAGGAATCTCAATTTGAATTAGTGAATTCGATTGAACACATATTTAGAAATAGAACTTGGAATTGGAATTGATTTAATTGGCTAGGTGAATTCGTGAATCCCAACTACCTTACAATCGTTTTTAAAACAAAAACAAATTTGCAAATTTAATTCTTTGGTTTAATTTCTTAATTTTAGTTCACAATCACAAATTCTCTTTTTCCGTTCAAATAAAGTTTAGAACTAAAATATTTCAGTAATTAATAGCAGTCTCTGTGGGAAGATAATCCGGACTCTAAGGTCCATTTTTTACTTCTCACGACCCGTACACTTGCGGGGATATCTCACATCGCGAGATATCGGTGAATATACCACAACCTTTATAAACTTTTAGAAAGTCCATTAAAATCTATATTAAATACCTCAAGATTTTTATGGAGTCTCTAAAATCTAAATTGAATACACCAAAACTTTTCAAATCCTTTAAAATCTTTAAAAGTCTTTCAAAATCTACATTGAATAAACCACCCTAAGATTGTAGGTTTGACCTCAATAGTTTTAATGTCGACACGAACCTTCATGGTGTCAATAATTCGGCTATCTTCGAGGAAAGATTTTTCGTGTCCACATCTAGGGTTTAGGCATCGACACATAATGGTCTAAAACATGATTTTTGGATGGTGAAATGATGTTTTGAACTCATGACTTCAGTAATCTAAAAAAAATTTATAAAATCTTTCCAAACCACTTTAACAAAGTTGTTTTGAAAAGAAGATTTACAAAAGGTATTCAAAATTTCATTTACTACTGTTGCTGCTATATCATCTTTATATCCAGAATTGTTGTCAAAGTACAAGAAGTCCATAGTCTCAACACCATGGAAGTCAACATAAAAGTGGGACCAGACTAATAGTGTTAATGCTGAAAAGTCACTGTACGTCTGTAATATGTGTATCTCAACAACATACGTATAAAACCTTCCATCGGTCGACTTATCCATTCCTGAGAGATAACTTTGAACATATCAATGTGCAACATATACATTTTTAAAACATGAAATTATGAATAATAATTCAATTGCTACACATGCACGTTTTTCTTTAGAAAATGTTTCAGGGCCTGATTATGGATTATCTCCTCTACTCCAAGTACTTAACAAGTCCACAAATACAATACCGATATGGTGGCCACAAATCAAAGGACTACATCCTTTCACTTTTCACACTAATCGACCCCATTAAGGTTAAAAATAAAATGTCGATTATTGCAAGCTTTGGGATCGGGAGGTGGCTCCCAACATACAAAATCGATATCAAGAACATAAAGATTACAATAGGAGGCTAGAGTTTGAATCTATAATCTCAATGCATAAACGTTTCTTCATGATTCTAAATAGATGAATGGATAGGACACTGTTCGGGCCATTTCCCTTTGAAGCCTATAAATTCTTATTATTTTTTTCTTCATTCAAACCATTTAGTTTCGCCTTCTTATATACTGTGTTACGAATACCTCATACTGGGGTTAATGTGCTGGGACAAAGACTAGATAGAAATTGTGCCGATATGTATTCTTTCCCCTTGCCTTAAAAGAATTCACACGAGGCCACCAGCTTTCCAAAAATAGGAAAGAAAGCCAGCTAGCCCTTATAGTATAGTGGTAAACCCGAAGCGACAACATGATCCCTTCTTTTTCATATAAAGAGGGAAGGAAATTCCCTCTTGCTTAAGGTCATTCCCAAGGGCTGAGGAAGCCTTTTATGCCTGACTGCAGCTATTTCTAGAGGAAGGACAGAAGGGCTCGGCTTAATGGAGTTAAGCTCGGCCAACGGGATCAAAGATGCTCTTATTTCGCCAAGTCCATAAGTACCGTAAGGCATATAAATCAAACGAATAATGTCATATCAAGTTCACGTTGTACTACATATAAATGGTGTATCGAGTACTCATGGTATGTGGATAAGATAATATGAATAAAATCACATGAAAGCAAAATACGAAGACTAAAACCTAAATATGTTCAGGTGTCTACATGGTACTGTCGATAAGTCGTCGTCTTCCCTAGGTGTCGACACCAAATGACTAGGTTTCGACACTTAACAATTTCTTAAGAACTGAGATTTATTTTCATTGCTTTTTTACCCATACTTGGTTACTTTGATTTATAACTTCACAAAAACTTGCTTTCAAATCAAAGGAATGGCTATAGGTAATTAAAACAAAAAACCAACATTATTTTCTTACTTAGGGTTTTTTTGGAGAAGAAGTTCTTTCTCTAGCTTTTCTTAATTGAAATTCTAGTGTGGATTTTTCATTTCAAATCTTTTACCATTTATAGGGAATGTTTGATCACCGATTGAAGTAGATGAGATAAAGTTGATATGGAGGTGACTAGGATTGAATCGTTACCAAACATAAGGTGTAATGTTTCTTGATGATCAAGTTCTTTTCCAAGTAGGAGGTGGAGGAGTAGGGTTAATGACTAAGGTGAGCTAGGAGATTAGATTGACGTTGCAATTCTAGTTTCATGTCATGCTTCAAAACTCTAGTTTTGAGAGGGTAAATTTTGATGATAATTTTGAGGACTCAAATAAGGTCTAGATATCAGGTTCTTGGTATCATTTCTAAGTACTCAAGGCCTACTTTCACGTGCACTTTACCATGTGAGAAAGGGCCAAACAAAATAGAGGATAATTTTGTGAAATCAAATAAGGTATATACATCAAGTTCTTGGTACCATTTCGAAGTATTCAGGGCCTACTTTCACGGTCTTTACCACACGAGAAATGGCCAACCAAAATGAAGTTATGGCTTATCAAAGTAAGCTTCTAGAGTTTTTGTTGACATCATTGAGTTTTTGTTGACATCATTGAGTTTTGCTTTTGCCCTTCATCTTTGTTTCACATTAGAAAGTTACCATGAGCATGTTCCTTATGTTAAGAGTGATGACATCAATACCATCTTAAGTATGTAGCCTTAGAAGTGAAAGCATAAATTGTTGCATGAAAACTTGTTCATCCCATAGCATTAGTTGGTTTACATTGCATGCTAGAATTGTATGTTTAAGTCATAAACTCATACATGGAACCTTAGTTCATAGTAGGAAGCAAAGTTGGGTGAGTGAGCTTATTGAGAACACGGTGTTTTAGGGTGAGAAATTGGAGTTGAAATTCAAAATTGGCATAAAAATTTGTTTCAGCAGGAGAACTACGCGGCCACGCCAATGCACGTTAGTGGACGCGCGTTATCATTCAAATTTGCAGAAATTTACAGTGTGTAACCACGCGGCCATCAGAAGTCCTTCTACGCGGCCGCGTAGTCACCTGTAAGGAAATTTCGACAAATTTTTATGTACTTTAGAAAGTCATTCATATTCATAGCTTTCAACTCCGTTTTCTCCCCCAAAAATCACCCCAAAATAATATATCACATAAATTGCACTTTCACACATGGAATTGAGCATTGCACAAGCTTGCATCACATCCCAATCTTCCAAAAGGTATGAAATTCATCTCTACTTTACAATTTTGCTAGCATTGTGGGTTTTCGTGCATTTATGAAGAATAGGAGTTTAGAGATTATTGAGTTGTTGATTAGGCAAGGACTTTATGATGAATTGATTATCAAATCTAAGTCAAAATTTTGGGATAACTTCTTGCCTCCATTATCATAATTTGTCTTCATCTTTAGGAATGCACACTAGATATTTGTTGAAATGTTTCAATGAAACTTCCATCAACTTTTTGCAAATTATTTTGACCAACATTCATAACTTCGTATTGAACATTGATTATGTACAAACCTTTCATGATTTGCATCATCACAAGTGCATGAATCTTGAGTTGAAACCATAGGCACACTTAGGCACAATTTTAAGGTGGCAGGCAATGTGCATAAATTTCAGATTTTGGTGACCACTTTGCCACATTATTTCACAACCCTTTTAAACTCCAAATGAACTGAATTTTTGATATGTATAGATCACATTACATACTTTCATGTGTTTGAATATGGCTCGAAAAAATTTCAAATTTTCATAGTGATGTCAAGAGCTAAACATGGGTAGTTGACCACTTTCAAAACAAATTCAGATTTAAGTTTTGCTTTAGTTTGGGGGTTGTGAATGAAGTGCTTATTATTGCCTTTAAATTTGATGTTTCTTATGTACTTGTTTCACTTTTTCGAGGTGCATATCTATTGGAAAACATTGAAATCAAGAATGGAACAAGTGGGACCATCCAAGTCTACATTCAAGAAAAGGCTCTAAATTGAATAATTGCACCCTCAAACTTGGGAAGTACTTGAATCCCTCGTTGTTTTGTTATTTTGTTTCATGTATCACATCTTCATGACATACATTGAGGGGCAATGTATAGTTTTAGTTTGGGGGTGAAAATTACTAGTTCATGTTAATTGCTTCATGTACTTCAAATGCTTCATTTGCTTCAATTACCTTCAATTATTTAGGAATTTTTTTTTAAAAAAAAAAAAGTTGAAAATTGTGTTGTTATGTTTATTGTCTAGGATATAATATTGGTCAATTTGTGTTTTGGCATAAATAATTGGACAACACAAAAACATGAATTTCATTAATTAGTCATGACTTGCTTGATTTCATCTTCATGCACACATAGCCTTTATTGAATTATCACTTGTGTCGGGACGTATTTAATACATGTGGGGCACATTTATGCAACTTGAACTAAAGAATGACTTGAAAATCCCTAACCTTAGAACATTAGACACCTCTTCCCTTAAATAGAACCAAATGGCTTAAAAAGCTAGTTTGGGGGTAGAATGGTTTGATGTGCGTATTTGATGGGTTAGAGGTTTGTAGTCTTGGTTTTGCACTTTAGTTAAAGTAGTTTGGTTAACGGGTATAACCATAATCAACATAAAAAGGGAAAAATGTTGAAGGTCTTACTCTAGTCTTCAAATAATGGTAAAAGGACAAGGACAATAAAAGAAAAAGTCGTCCATATAAAAAAATTTGCATGGTATAAACATTGTTGACTAAAATTGTGAAGATTGAAGTTGTAGAATTGAGGATTGCCTACTTTTGACTTATTTTGCATGCATACTTCTAATCCTGACTATCTTGTGTGGAAAATACAATTATGAATGTTTAGAAATCACAATAGAGGGAACATGGGATTTGAGAGAAGCAGTAAGTTGTGATCTTCCATGAGCGATGTAAGCAAAATGTTTAGAACTTCATAAGTTGACCACACAGGATTTAGGATTGATTCTGCATAATGAACTACACGGTTTTAAGTGCATTTTTGCATAAGTAGATATTCAACATTGGCTATACACACACACACACTTGAAAATTGAGCATGACTTGACTAAAACTATTTGTACTTTGTTGTTCAAGAACTCTTTGCCAAAGACAAAATTTGAGTTGTATTATTGAGGCGTATGGTGAACATGTTGACACAAAAATATTTTGCTACTTTGTTCTTTTGATTTGGTTTTTAGTTTAACTTTACATTGTTTGATGACGAACAATAATTCTAGTTTGGGGTATTTGATAAGTGCATTTTATAGATTTATTTATATGTCTAAATTAGATTATATTATTGTCATTCTTGAATAATAACTACTTAATTGCTTCATATTTGTTTATATTGTAGGAATTTTCCCATAGTCATGAGAATGAAGAAATAAAGTGGAAAAATGGGCATTTGGATATCATTTGAAGCCTAAAGGAGCAAACTCGATGATGGAATAGTCTCCCAAGATTTCCATGGAGAGTTTAGTGGAATAAATCAAGTTTCAAGAGCTTAATTTAAGATGAATTGAAGAGTTTTGAAAGTTCAGGGACCTAGTTGTCACAATCAAAAGATGAAAGACTCGCGTGCAAATAAAGTTCATGGGCCAACTTAAATGTACCAGAAAAAATGAAAATCACACTACAAGTTTTGAACTGCCCAGCCACAGACCCTTGACTAAGTGGCCGCGCTAAAATTTTCAAATTAATAGAACTTGTTTTCAATCTACTGCGTGGCCACCAAAAGTTAGCCTACGCGGTCGCGTGATTATCCAGCCCAATGAGAGAAAAGCACATGCGTGGATTTCAGCGTGTTTTAGCCTAGGTTTCTTGAAAAATCTATAAAAGAGACTTATCATGCACGAATGGGGAACTTTTGACACATACTTGAGAGACACAATCCACTATCAAAGCTTGGGGATTTTGGAACATCACTTGAAGGCAAAGGCAAGAAAATTTGGAGATAACGTTGTAGAAGACATTTCTTGGTGCAAGAGTTTTTCTACTCTCTCTTCAAATTGATTTTTGATGTTTAGTTTAATTATTCACTTCTGTTTGATTTCTTATACTATGAGTAACTAAAATATTTCTTGGGATCAAACGATGCAGCGTAGTTTGACGCTTTTAATTTCATTACTCAAGTTTTACGGTTTGATTGCATGTGTATGATTTTATTTTGTGTTCAATACGTGAATTAACTGGCCACTAATTCATTGATTAATTGGACAATTTTCATAATCTGAGAGATGACCTAATGATCTAGACTTAGGAATAAAACCCGGTAATTGAATGAGCGATAGAAATATATGTTCGTTGTTATTGCGGTCTTAATTTAGTTCTTGTATTACATGCACCTAATCATTACAACCAATTGTTTGTTAACACGATTGACTAATTAGGTAGGGTTGATTTAAACTCGAGAGGGGAATTTCATGTGCATAAGTGAGCTCGACCAATCACATTAGTAGATTAAGACTTTAGTGGTGAGATTAAAGGTATTGACTACGTGAAATCGTGAAATCCCAACTATACATCAATTGATTTTAAAAACACACTTTTATTCATTATTTATTATTCTTAGTTTAATCTTTAGAATCATCATAACTTCAGTTATTTGTCATTCAAATAATGTGAGAATTAGAATAACTTTGATAATCAAATTCCTCGTGGGAACGATAACTCGGACTCAACAAGTCTACTCTATTACTTGTCACGACTCGTACACTTGCAGTGTTATTTTAGTGAACAAGAAAGCTTCATTTATCTCTTGGCTTTCTACCTGTTAGGTTGTTCAAGCTTAGATAATTGACCGACTATAATATTTTCCTTTCCCTTCTTATCATGGGTCTCCAAATCAAATTCTTGTAAGAGGAGAGCCCATCTAATGAATCATAGTTTGGTATCTTTCTTAGCAAGCAGATATCTTAGGCTCAAGTGATCGTTATAGACAATCACCTTTGAACCAATGAGATAGGCCGAAACTTGTCAAAGGCAACCACAACAACCCTTTGTTTCATTGCAATTGAGCATCGTTCAAAGTACAAATAACGTAATAGATCACGTACAATATTTTTTTTCTCTTATTTGCTCCAAAATTTCCTGACGACATAGTCGCTAAATCCTACATAAGCTCAAATGGCAAGTGTCAATCCGTGCTACAATGATAGGAGCCATGACAAGCCTTTCCTTAAGAGTTTTGAAAGCTAATAGACAATCTTGGGAGAATTTGAAGGCATTGTTCTTCTAGAGTAGTGAACAAAGAAGTTTAGTGATTTTGGAGAAGTCCTTGGTGAATTCACATATAAAAATCAACATGTCCCAAGAAACTCCTTATGCCTTTCGCCAAGGTAGGATGAGGTAATTTCTCAATAACTTGAATTTTAGCTTTGTCAACCTCAATCCCCTCTCGTGAAATTCGGCGACCAAGTAAAATTTCTTATTAAACCATGAAATGATATTTCTCCCAATGTAGCACTAAGTTAGTTTTTTCACATTTTTTCAAATCTTGCCTAAATTGTTCAAACATTAATTAAAAGAGGATCCAAAATCGAAAGTCAATCCATAAATACCTCAATAAACCTCTCCACAATGTTAGAGAAAATTGCCATCATATAATGTTGGAAAGCAGCTAATATATTGCAAAGACCAAATAACATCCTCCTATATGCAAATATCCCATATTGGCATGTGAATATGGTCTTATCTTGATCCAGCTAGGCTTTTAAAATTTCATCATAACTAGAATATCCATCTAAGAAATAATAATGAGAATGTCATGCCAAGAACTCAAGCATTTGATCAATAAAAGAGAGGGACAAAATGATATTTCCTAGTGGCATTATTCAACTTCCGGTAGCCAATGCATAATTTTCACTCGGTCATCGGCCTTAACGGAGTTCATTGTTTCAACTTCCAACCACTATTACACATTCCTTCTTTGAAACCACTTGAACAGGACTCCCTATTATACAATATCTTAGATTGGATATATAATCTTGCATCTAACTACTTCAGGACTTCGATTTTTATCACATTCTCCATATTTGGATTCAACCGTTGTTGATGCTCCATCAATGATTTGAAATCATCCTCCATGAGATCCACATGAATGCATAAAGAAGGGTTGATTCCCTTAATATCTGCTCTAGTTCATCTGATGGCCATTTTGTGCTCTCTTAAAAATTGAATTAGCTTTTCCTCCAACTTAATCATAGAATTTGAAATAATTATCAGAAAGGGTAGAAGTCCCGCCTAGATATTCATTTTGAATATGTGATAGAAGAAGCTTGAGCTCGAGAGTTGTGGCCTGTTGAATAGAAGACAATTGTCGAGAAGAGCTCACCCCAAATTCTTCAAATTAAGTATGACTTTTTCTTGTAGGAATAAGGCTTGATAGCCTCCAAGTATTGTGCCACTTGCTCAATATCAGGACTTTTCTTTCTCAATGGTAAGAGTATGAGCAATGCAAGTATCAAATGATGTTGCCATCATTTGATCAACAATGTCTACCCAGAAGCACGAGCTATACTCGGAAGGGCATTTAATAGACTTCAAGATTTTAAAGTGACTTTCTCACCTTGAATTCTCAATATCAATTTCCCTTCTTGTACATCAATTAAAGCACAATCGTTAGCTAGATAAGGATTTTCCAAGATAATAGGGATATCAAGATCATCTTCCATGTTAAGAATAGCAAAGTCGGCTGGGAAGATGAATTAATCCACCTGGACTAGAACAATCTCCATGACACCATGTGGATACTTGATAGATCTATAGGCTAACAAGAAACACCGTAGTTGGCTTCAGTTTTCTCAATCCCAATTTCTTAAAAATAGACAAAGACATCAAATTAATACTAGCTCCAAAATCACATAAAGCTTTACCAAAATTGAAATCACTAATAGTACAAGAAATAGTAGAAAACCTTAGATTCTTTATATTTGGAGGCAACTTTTTTGTAAGATGGCTCTACATTATTTTGTTAACATCTTGGTTTCATGCTTCTCTAGTTTCCTTTTGTTTGAAATAATGTCCTTTATAAACTTGTCATAGCTAGGTATTTGGGCCAAAGCATCGAAAAATAGTATGTTAATATGGAGCTTTTTGAAACGCTCCAAAAATTTACCAATTGAGCACCAATCTTTTGCTTTTGAAGCCTTTAAATAAATGAATTGGAAGGGGGGGCTTTGACTGGAATAGGAACTTGTGAAAATATTGGTTATGATCCATCTCTTTTAATCACTTCATCATTTTCGTTGGGCTTCTCAATAGGCTCTTTGTCCTTTGAAAGTGGTTTGAACCATTGGGCGCTTTACCATGATCTTCAATTATTGCACCCCACTTCTTTTCATGATGGCTTGCACACTCTCTACCTTGTTTTTTTCGTTGTTGCTTGGCAAAGCTCATTGTTTCCTCTCCGTCATTGTTTTTTCCACTTGACCCACTTGGGTCTCAAGATTTTTTATTTAAGCTGCTTGATTTTGGAGAATTGTATTGGTTTTTTCATATATTCAATAAACATTTCTTCTAACGAAAGCTTCTTCTCTTAGGGTGGCGGATGTTGATAATAATCTGGAGACTTACCTTAACTTTGATTGTTGTTCCAAAAAAAAGTTTGGATTCTCTTTCTACCCTTGATTGTATGTGGTCGTGTAGGGGTTTTGTTGTTAGTTGAGATTTTGAGCATAACCATGGAAATGTCAAATAAAGGAAAATATTCTCCAACTTATGTGTTTGATTGAGAGTTTCTTCATAGAAAATCTTTTCTAGGTACAACCATTTAAAGCTTGTTTTACCCAATTTTCACCCTTTATTTTCTTATGAGTTGAGGTAGGAAAATAAAGACCTTTTCCATCTTTTATCAAACACACACTCACTTGATGTTGTAATCATTTTAAATATTTGGCAATTATCAATCTTGTGTGCCGCTCCACATTCATCACATTTCGTTATTGGAGGATAGATCGCTTTGATAGTTTTTTGTGAAGACAAGTCTTCATATTTTTTGAAAAAGAAATACACCTTTGCCGATAAATCCAAATAAACATCAATTTCATGAATTCTCATGGCCTTCATTAGTACCACTCGATCGGTTGGTCAACCAGCATTATGAATTTCCATCTTCTCGAAAAGCTCAATAGCCTCATTATGTAAATTTGTAGTGATAGTTCCATTGAAAGCCGAATCAATCGTCATGTGACTAGAGAAATTCATTCCAATATAGAAATATTAAACTTGTATTAGCTTATTGAACCCATGATTTGTGAATTTTCTTAACATGTCCTTGAATCTCCCTCGCCTAAAATAAATATTCGGTGTCAGTTTTCAGGAATGAGGAAATATCACTCTTAAACATTTTCACTTTTGCCAAAGGGAAGTATTTTGTAGTGAACTTTTGTGCACTTCTTGTAGGGTTAGCATCTAACCAATCACGGGCTCTATCTCTAAGGGTGTATGAAAATAATCTCATATCAGTAGCTTCCTTGTTGAGACCCAGATAATTGAAGTTATTACACATCTCTAGAAATCACTATATTTGAGTAAATGAATTTTCTTCGATCATTCCATAGAATTGAATGTCCTTTGAAAATATTTATCACATCTAGCTTGAGTTGAAAGTTCAATTGCCCAAATGGAGGATATGTAATACATTATTTGTGTTTTGAGTGATTATAAGGCTCATGAATTCTCCCATTGGCATATCATCTTCATCCACAACAACATTTTCCCTTGGTTGATTATTTTCCCACATCTTGTTGTCTTTGTTGTTGCACTTTTTCTCTTCTTTCTTTGACTATCCTCCGATACGTTTGTTTAGGTTCATGATTAAATTGAAGAGTGTCGCAAGTTGGACATTGTTGTGTATACAATGCCAAGATATCTAATCAAAATAAAAAGAATAAATAAACGTGAGAAGACAATTTAATTAACTAAAATCAATACTTTAAAAAATATTCTTAATCCTCGACAAATGTGTCAAAAATTTTGTTAGCTAAAATTAGAGTATCACAAGTACATAGTTTGTGTTCAAGTAGTAAAGTGATAAAGGGTTGTCTTACCCATGAGGATTGATCAATTTTGTAACATCCCACATTTTTCTCATTTTTAGAAAAAAATCAATTCTGAAAAATTGAACCACATATCGATACATGTTCTTCATGTATCGATATATGCAGGTGGTTTAGTTAGATTTAGATACGTTTTGAAAATATGTGGCTTCTGATTGGCCACCCTAGCCTCCTACCAAAACCTGCCACGTGTCCTACCTAAATGGAGCGACCACATGCAAAGTGACAGCTTCTGCTTATAGGCCCAATGACTCTCCAAAGCTACTTAGCTAATGATTTTCCTAGAACCAATAATTTAATAAAAAATCACCACAATCTTTTAGTATAAGTAGGCTCTAGTTGCACTGAAGGAGAACCATCAATCCATAGCGAAGAAAAACATTAAAACATCCTTCCCAAGTCATTTTTAGTTTTCAAAAGCTTTAAAGGTATTCTGCCACTTTGAATTTTTATTCTGAATTAGGGCATGTTAATGAAATAGCATGACCCTAATAAGTTCTCTATCATACATGTATGGATTCTGCATCATTTGTATAAAGAAATTGTTGAGATTTAACCAAGATCAAAATCTAATTACAGGTGCAGAACCACATGTATCGATACATGTAATCCTACAAGAACATCTATTAATACATGTTCATCATGTATCGATACATTAAACAATTTCAGTAAAACAGAATTTTGATTTTTTATTCTTTTGTCATTTTCAGGTCTCGATAATTGTAAGTAACACTTGTTCTCATTTACATGTTCTTAAATGCTACTTCATGTTTTTAATACATGTTTATTTTGATATTGCATAAAAGTAAAGGTTTTTGCATAATATTACTGTCATACTCTATCCCGCTTGCTATCTTGCTTTTGACATTTGTATTGATATTCGTGCCACAATGTGGTTACACTTGATATTAGATTTCAGGGGTTTCGACTCCCTACTTGAACTCGTGGAATACCACGCTTGAATTCATGGTTATATATTCTCTGCTTGTTATATTGCAAGCTCAAGATAATAGTTGATTTGTAATATGGGCCCCCACTACAAGTCATGTTCTTGAAAAGAAAATTTTACTTGTTGAATACTTTGTATTCATATTTTCTACGTTTTCAACTTGTAGATACTAGAATGTCAAATATTGTCGAGACCTGGATCTGGAGCTACCCACTTGAATATCTAACTCTCTATCGACATGAATTTACGCGTATTCGGACAGAATACTATCATGCCAATACCGTTGAGTTTTTGTATGCCAAAAAATGTAGTTTTTACTAATGTTAGTATATTTAGTGTTTTAATAACTGATAAGTGTATTTTATACACTTATTTATATGTTTAAATTAGAATATTATGTTATCGTTTTAGAAGAATTACTATTTAATTTGTGGTTATTTGTTTACTTTTCGAAAAATATCCTAAAAGATGAACAATGAAGCAATTGATGGGAAAGATGCACAATTGGATGCTAATTGAGCAATTGAGGAGTTGATGACGTCAACCTGGAAACTTGCATGATGCCAAAGTGAATAAATCAAGAGTTGGAGAACCTAATTGAAGAAGTTGAGAATTTGAATGAGCTAATTGAGAAGATTTAGAAGTTTGGGGACCATAATGTTCAAATTGGAAGTTGAGGACTTGGGGTGCAAATAAAAGAGAAGGACCAACTTATACAAATTTCAAGTTGAAAATTGCACTGAAAGTTTGTACTGCGAGCCCGCACAAGTTTTTCCTGCGAGCCCGCCTACTTCTTGTTGAATGGTCAGAACAGAAATATTTTTCCTGCGAGCCCGCACAGGCTTTCGGCGGGACCGTAAATCTGGGCTTTTGCGGGATTTTGTTCTGGTTTTTTCCTCTTTTCACTTAGAGTTTTCCAAAACCTATATATACAACATATGAGGCACGAATTCTAGACCTTTTCCTCTCCTAAGAACGAGCCACAATTGAAAATTCAACATCAAATTCTTGGGGAATCAAGCATTGCAAAGATGCGTGAATTGAAGATAATTGAATAATTGATACGTGGTGCAAGCGTTCATTTCTTTATATTGATTTCAATGAACGTTTTATTTTATTATTTTTGTTCTTTAATTATGATGTGTAACTAAACTCTATGTTGGGATGAACGATATAGCCTAGTTTTACTATTTTAATTCCAAATTTCATGTTTTAATGATTTTGTTGCATGTATTGATTTATTATTATTCTTAATGCGTGGATGAACTGGCCACTTATTCATGATTACATGAGTTATTTCCATAATCCGAGAGATGAGTTAATAACTTAGATCTCGATAATAAATTCGGTAATTGGACAAGAGATAGAGACATACTCTTGTTATTATTGCGGTAGTATGTAAATTCTTGTGTGTTAAGCATCTAGATGACGAATATTCGGACCCTCTGTAGAGATACATGGTTGACTTATTTAGGTAGAATTGATTTAAAACAACTCTTATTATAATGTTAAGTCTTTGAAAGATTTTACTTTTAAAAGCTATATTTGTCAATATATATCGATACCTAAGTTTAAATTTCCTATATATGCATAAAATGGGTACTGACGTCAAATTTCAGATATTAAATATTTAAACTGTACTGTATGTATCGATACATACAGTGGAAAATTGTATAACAGTTTTCAGTGCAGTGTTAAAAACTTTGATCTTAACATTTATTTAACCTTCTTCTTCTCTCTATCTTATGTTGAGTTCGTATTAACCTCTTTAAAACAAATTGTACACATCAGACTTTTGATTTCTCCAGTGTTTATCTCCATGTATCGATACATCATTTTTATGTGTCATAACTTGCATGTTTTAAAATGTTAGTGCCATTTTCTAGAACTCCAATGTCAATGCACAACTGAATGTATCGATACAAGCCCTTATATTTTAATATAATAGTTTTGAGAAACTTTGTAGTCAAATGCTGTAACGGTATCACCTCTTATAAAATGAATTTATAATTATTTAAATTACTTAACGATTTTATTTTCTTCCTCTTTACTCTCTCTTCTTATTATAAAAATGAAAATTTTCATATGAAAAATCATGCGCCTCAAATTTACCTAAAAAAGGTAATTCTAATTTGGTTGGAATATCAACTAAAACATGTAAGATGGTTTGATGTCTATTTACTTTCCTAATTAAGGTAAGTGCAATAAACAAAAATTGAAATCTAAGGAGTGTAATCATTTTCGAAAAATATCAAATTGTCGAAATGTTAAGATGCTTGATTTCACTTAGCATTCGCCTAATTAATTTCTTGACATGAAATTGATAGATTACTCATTAATCATGTTTAACCTAATTTTTCTATCTTAGCTGATTATCTCTCTCGAACGAAATTATCCCTAGTTGGTTGCTTTAACATACTTTATATCTATGTCGATTAATCCCAACCAATTGCATAAAACATTGGTAAAATAACTCAAATGGTCACCTCCGGTTAGATGTATATCTATATCCTATACAAGAGTCTAGGGCATTTATTATATCGTTCTAAAATGCAAAACAATTTCTAAACCATTACACAAGTCACTCAACTCAAGCATATATTGGCCAAATAAATGGAAGACATTAAATACAACAATAAATGTACATGACAATAAATAAATCAACACTAAAGAACAAGCATTCATTCAAATTATATAAGCTAGGCTAAGATTTCTAATTCTTCATTCCAACATTAAAAGTTTAGTTCATCTCAAAATAAGAGTACAAAAATGCAAGGTAAAGAAATACATCACAAAATATAGGGAATATAGAGTGAGATACGAGATAATAAATGAAACTCATCTCTTGGGTGGATTCTTGATGTTTGCAATGCCTTGGTCTTGAATTTCTCTTCAAAATTCCAAAATTTGATTGAATTTCTTCTCCTTTCTCTTGCCTATTTTCTATCTTTCTCTAGGGTTTAGAAGAATAGAATATCTCCTTCAATGTAGGTATTTGCGTCTTTAAAACCCCTAAAAATGAGCCTAAGAAAATTCCCAAAATGCTTCACAAGAAATTACCGAATTACAAAAACCTGTGCCCATGATATCAATGTGTGATCACCCAATGAAGTAGTTTATGAAACTGCTTCACGGCTGAGTGCTTGCCTGAGCGCCGAACTCCCATGCCATCTTTATATTTTAATTTTCTTTTCTTTAATTTACTTCCAAGTCCTTTACCTATATGCAAGTTAAGCTCCGCATCCAGCCGTGACATGGGTGGTCGCCTATGCTATCATTTTTTTTAATTTAATTTAATTTTCTTTTCTTTAATTTGCATCTAATTCCTCCACCTATTTGCAAGCCACGCTCCTCAAATTTTATCTTCTACACTTTGGTCTTCAATTTTTAAACTTTTCTTTCACAACTTTGAGAATTTGCATCCACGATCCTCCAACTTTTGGCACATTGCATTTTGGTCCCAACTTCATGTTTTTGCTCTATTTTAGTCGTTTTGCTCTTCTTTTTACGCTATCTTCCTTCAATTGGAGGCTTAAACCTATAAAAGAAATAATTACTGATTATTGAGGTTGTTGTCGATGTGTTGCTAGGATGTACTCTCAATGTCCCGAAATTTATGTGATCAGGACAATGGTAGATTCTCTCAACTCCTCAAGTGCTGTGGAAGTGGTCACGCTCTCGTTATTGCTCATCTCGAAGAATAGGTGCTTGCATGGTTTTTTGCAAAGCTGGTAGCCACGAGATCTCTTTATAGGTAGAGTCGTAACAATATTAACTAGTCATATTCAAATAAATAAATTGAAAAACTACTCTTGTAATACGTAGTACAACAAAAATCCAATTCTACTACGAAAATAACAATATAAATTCAATCTGACAAAACTATTCAAGATCTTAATTCTATCATATACCAATAAGGTTTCTAAACGATAAAAAAAAAAGGCTGAGCATCTTGCCAGCTCGTCACAGCTCAATCCATGGCATTTTGCGCTCATATTGGTCAAGTCATGGGACGAGTCAAGCTCCATGTTTTCATGAGCCTACTTTCTTTGAGCTCATCGGTTGGCTCGAGTTTTTGATAATTTTTTATTTATTTTAATAATAAATAAAAATAAAGAGTCGGCTCAAGCTCAGTTTGCATGCACATGAGCCAAAATATTAGCCTTGTTTGTGGAAGGAAGTCAAATTGACTCGTCCTTAGGAACGAATTGAACCACTAATAGGTTTCTTATATATTTCGTACTTGTTAAGCCTTCCATGTCCTCTTCCTAAATTAGGAATAGATTGATGTCTTCTTTCCCTGTCATATGCCACTCGAAAACCTCAACTCTCTCTAACCAAAAATAATGAATTTAAAAATTGTACTCAAGTCCCTCAAAAATTGGAAATTTTGCATTTTGGTCCCCAATTTTTTCATGTTCTTTTAGTTTGGTCTTATTTAAAATTCATTAATATTTGGAGTGTTGGAGTTCAGTTTTACACAAATATAATATGTAACTGTAGCAAGGTGTTCAATTCTAATAATTAGTCTCAAGTATAATAAGACCTATCTAAAAGTTCCAAGATGACATAGTCTATGCCTAAAATAGAATACTATTGTTCGGAAAAAATAGTGCAACGAACAATAGGATATCTAATCATAAAAATTAAATTTCATGTGATTTGGATCATCCCATATTAGGAATTCATTGTTTTATGTATTTGACTAGATTAAACAATTTTGAACAGATAATAGTTTAGTAATCGTTACCCTTGTAGCGTGCTTTGACAATTATCTGTATTGTTCTTGATTCCACCAATCTTCAAACCTTCAAGTTTTCCTTGGTGTTCTTCAACATAGGCTATGCAAGTGTGTGGTCACTTTTCTCTGGGTTTTGGTTACACTAGGGTTAGGGTTTTAATCAAGAGAAGAAAACACACACTTCACACTTTAGTTTGTGTCCCGCCCACAAGTGTATTAGGTTAAGAAAAATAGTCTTAGAAGACTATTTATAACTTCTTTACCCTCTAAAATCCTACCAACCCTAATACTAAAACCCGGCCCATTTCTGCACGGCCGAATACAAGTTATAAGCCTGTATATGCCTGTTATATTGAAGCCACCAAGGGAACCTGATCGGACCCAATTAAACTAAGCTCCAATAAATTAATTCCGATCCAGTCAACTCTTGACCAATCAAAATAATTTATTAATCACGTTCTATTCCACTAAAAGAACGAGATTGCACTCTTAGTAAAATTGTAATTACTGAAGCAATAACCAATAATTATATCCTCTGGCTTACCGCTCTTACATGTTACCCCCGTCGATCAACTGGAATATTCGAAGTAAGGTTAAATGACCAAAATACCCTTATCTGAATATTCATAAATTCTTGACTCCCATCTTCTATCTGACAGTTCTATATGATCACATCACATCATAAAATTCAACAATCACTGTCGAATTACTGAGCTCAAATTTAACTGTCCACTAGAAGAACTAGTGAGATCATGATCATACCTAATGGTGACGGATTCCATAATACAAATATATGTTCCTCGTTATTTTACTTTAATTCCCAAAGTACCGAGATATTGACCAACAATTTGATCTCACCCATTGATACCTCAAAGAATTTCAAGTTAGTAATCGAAGTTCATTATCCGATTAGGATTAAGGTTCCATGTACGATAGTCAAGTGAAATTAAATTTTCACGGTCAATGTCACAAATTAATTTCACGTGGTCCCGTTCAATACATATCAAATGTACTCTCAATTTCATTTTCAAAATCAAAGATAGATTTTAATGAAATCGAGACGATCAAAATAAATTATCCATATTTATTTTACTGATCGTGAACAATAATTTTAGATCGAATTACAAATTGAATCTTTCTGTGTTTAACAACTTAAACACTCAATTAGTAATATCGAATCGATCTATGGACTAATGCAAGCTCAAAATAATATAATTAAATATTTAATCAAAATTTTATTTTATTCCAAAAAATGTCACGAGTACAAATAAATTAACTCGACGGGCATACACTATCTAACAATTCTCCCACTTGCCCTAGAGTAAATGAGACATGTTAAGTACACCCATATTTTCAATATGACCCTCAAAACTTTTAGCTGGTAAGCTTTTGGTAAAAGGGTCTGCAAGATTTTCTGCTGATGCTATCTTGCACACTGTCACATCTCCTCGTTGAACGATTTCTCTAACCAAGTGGTATTTACGCTCAATGTGTTTTCCACGCTGATGGCTGCGGGGCTCTTTTGCATTCGCCACTGCTCCACTGTTATCACAGTATAGAGTAATGGCCTGAGATGCAGATGGAACCACCTCAAGGTCCAGTAAGAATTTCTTCAACCATACTGCCTCTTTGGCTGCTTCACAAGCTGCCACATATTCTGCCTCCATGGTGGAATCAGCAATGCATGATAGCTTGATACTCCTCCAAACAACGGCACCACCACCCAGTGTGAACACTGATCCAGATGTGGATTCTCGGGAGTCCTTATCAGCTTGAAAATCAGAATCAGTGTAACCCGTTGGCACCAAATCTGGAGCTGAATAAACCAGCATATAATCTCGAGTTCTGCGAAGATACTTGAGTATATGCTTTACAGCAGTCCAATGCTCTGGTACAGGATTTGACTGATATCTACTAACAATCCCAACAGCATAACAGATATCTGGGCGAGTACATAGCATAGCGTACATGAGACTTCCTACAGCCGAAGCATAAGGAACCTGTTTCATGTGTTCCACTTCACTAGGAGTCTTAGGACAATGCTCCCGTGACAAGTGAATTCCATGTCTAAAAGGCGTTTGACCTTTCTTGGAATTTTGCATAGCGAACCTCATCACAATCTTATCTATATATGAAGCTTGAGACAGCGCAATTCTCCTGCTCTTCCTATCCCGAAGGATCTGGATTCCTAGAACATAATTGGCTTCTCCCAAGTCCTTCATATCAAACTGTTGCGCCAACCAATTTTTAACTGATGTTAATGCTCCTACATCATTCCCAATGAGCAGGATGTCATCTACATACAGTATGAGAAAAATTACCTTATTGTCTTTAATTTTCTTATAAACACAAGGCTCATCAAGATTCTGATCAAAACCATAACCTTTTACAGCTTGATCAAATCTGATATTCCAGGACCTAGACGCCTACTTAAGTCCATAAATAGACCTACGCAGTTTGCATACTTTATGCTCTTGACCCTTTTGGGTATAACCGTCTGGTTACATCATATAGATGCTTTCGTCAAGATTTCCATTAAGGAATGCTGTTTTGACGTCCATTTGCCACACCTCATAATCAAAATGAGCTGCAATGGATAAGAGGATCCGAATAGACTTAAGCATGGCCACAGGTGAGAAGGTTTCCTCATAATCGATACCTTCTCTTTGGGTGAAACCCTTAGCGACCAGTCTAGCTTTAAAGGTCTCTACCTTTCTGTCTACCCCTCTTTTTCTCTTGTAGACCCATTTGCATCCTATTGGTTTTACCCCATTAGGTGTATCTACAAGATCCCAGACAGAGTTAGTGTACATGGATTTCAATTCTGAGTCCATGGAACTCCTCCAATGGTCAGAGTCTACATCCTCCACAGCTTCTTTATACGAAGTAGGATCCTCCTCTTGTTCAGTGGAGACTGCATCGAAAGACTCTCCATATAGCAAGTATCTAGAGGGTTGTCTAATGACTCTCTCACTTTGTCTATGCTGAGGAGGCTCCTGGTTGATTGGAATTTGTATTTGTTCTACCACCGGCTCTCTGGTATCAAGTCCCTCGTTTCCAACTTCAACACCAAATGGTGATGCAATGGGGACTTGTTCCTCCTCCAAGTTACGTTTCAGTGATCCAGCAGACATGGAAGGTATAACCTCCACTTGTCTCCCACTGAATTCAGGTACCGTAACTGGTGGGGATGTGAATTCATCATGAGTAGGTTCAATGCGGATTACTGGGGTTGATGAACTGGGGACTTTTCCCTTCATCTCTTCCAAAAGAACCTTGCTCTTTGATTCACGTTCTTCTATATACTTTTCATCAAAGAAAGTTGCATTTGTACTCACAAAAACTTTCTTATCTTGAGGACTATAGAAGTAATATCCTCTTGTTCCCTTTGGATAACCTACAAAAATGCATACTTGTGATCTTGATTCCATCTTTTCCACCTTTCCCTTAAGCATGTGTGCAGGACATCCCCATATCCGTATATGTGCCAGATTAGGCTTTCGCCCATTCCAAAATTCCAGGGGTGTCTTAGGGACAGATTTAGATGGAATCATGTTAAGCAAGTATATTGCAGTTTGTAGAGCATATCCCCAAAAGGATGTTGTGAGAGTTGAGAAGCCTAGCATTGATCTGACCATGTCCAACAAGGTCCTATTTCTCCTTTCAGATACACCATTCTGTTGGGGAGTACCTGGTGCACTTAATTGGGATACAATCCCATTTTCTGATAGATATGACCTAAAGTCATGGGATAGATATTCTTCACCTCGATCTGATCGAAGTGTTTTAATGTTCTTACCTAATTGCTTCTCCGCTTCAATCCTAAATTCTTTGAACTTTTCAAAAGCTTCAGACTTGCGTGCCATTAGGTAAACATAACCATATCTAGAGTAATCATCAGTGAAGGTGACGAAGTACTCATACCCACCTCTAGCTTGGACATTAATGGGTCCACATACATCAGAGTGTACTAATTCCAAGATTTCTTTGGCCCTATACCCCTTTGAAGTAAAAGGTCTCTTGGTCATTTTTCCTTCCAGACAGGATTCGCAAATTGGTAGGGATTCCGCCTTTAAGTCACTCAAAGGACCATCCCTTACAAGTCTTTGAATCCTATTTAGGTTAACATGACCAAATCTCAGGTGCCATAAATAAGTCTCATTAGTAGGAGATAACTTAATGCGTTTGTTAGATGCAATGTGATATAGAGAGCTATTAGCAGGTTTCAAAGTATACAAATTTTTAAGCATATGTCCCTCACAAATTAAAATTTTATTCATAACAATTTTCACCATCAAACAAGTGAAATAAACAGAATAACCATGTTTAAAAAGTAATGCAACCGAAATCAAATTTCAGGTAATATCCGGGACATAATAACAATTATTCAAAACCAAATGTTTATTATTAAAATAAAGATAAACTACTCCAACAGCTCTCGCAGAAACCACTGCTCCTGTGCCAACCCTTAAAGTATGCTCCCCTTCACTAAGTTGTTTGGTTAATTGGAACCCCTGCAATGAATTGCAAACATGATTAGTGGCTCCAGAATCTACTATCCAAGTATATGTAGAATCAACCACTAAACAAGACTCAATATAAGACAACTCATCATTACCTTGCTTTTTGGAACCTAGGTATCCCTGGCAGTTCCTCTTCCAGTGACCTTTCTGTCCACAATGAAAGCATTTCCCCTTTGGCTTGCCTTCTGTCTTTGCTTTCTTAACCTGCTGCTGTGGTCCCTTTTTGTTAGACTTCTTCCTCTTGTTTCCTCCTTTGCCTTTCGGCTTGGAAGAGGATGGTACAGCAGAAGCAACAGCCAGCACATCATTGGCCCTGGTCTTAAGAACAGTCTCAGCATTCTGAAGCTCCTGCATCAACTCGGTTAGTGACATATCCAGCTTGTTCATGTTATAACTAACTTCTAACTGAGAGAACATCTCTGGGAGAGTCTCCAAAGCCATGTCAACCTGCGTCTCCGAATTGATTTCAGCCCCCAAAACCTCAGCCACGTTAAACTGACCAATCAATGCAAGCATATGATCTCTAACGGGTGTACCAGGTTTCATGCGCATGTTCATAATGGACCTAATAGAAGCTTGACGGGCCTGACGACCTTGATGTTCGAACATTTGCTGAAGGCTCTCCATAACCAGAGCAACAGTTTCCATATTCTGATGTTTCTGCTGCAACACATTTGAGATAGAACCCAAAATGTAGCAGCGGGCCATCTCATCAGAATGGATCCACTTCTCATATGCGGCCTTCTGTTCGGGTGTGGAAGTCCGAGTCGGTGCATTGGGTCAGTTAGCACAAATTTATGTTTCTCGGCGGTGAGAACAATCATCAAATTACGTTTCCAATCAATGAAATTTTCTCCAACCAGTTGATTTTTAGTTAAGACAATGGACAATGAATTTCCAGACATTTTTTGAAATAAAATAAAATAAATAAAATGAGCTATGCATTCAATGATTTCATATATGATGCATGAATACAAGATTATGCACAAGTAGACCCAAAACTACTATAATATGACGACAACCTAAAACCCCAAAATCTTAAACACATTTCTCTATAGGAGAAATAAATGAGATTTATGGCTAGGCTGAGACCCTCCCACTAAAATTAATATATCTAGCATCTCATGCAATATTAATTCTATTGTCGTTAAAATTTGGCCATCATTGACATCGTTTGGATATTCTATAGGAAGTCCCCATGATGTCTTTGATTTAAGTGTTCAACCCTTATATTGATGATTTTTCAAGTACCAAATTAATTACGTTACCTATAGGGTAATCATAATTAATTCAAACTTTAAGAAATCATCACCTAATTGGGTCCAAACCAGTAACCAAAATAGTGCAGCCCTCCTATAGGGAGACTAAATAAATTAGCACGAGGCATGCACAAACTTTTACTAATGAGCTAACAAGGGAGGTCGTGGGTTAAAGAATTTGCACCCTCACTCACTTAATATTTTTAAACTATTGGGTTTTCAT
The DNA here is from genome assembly GCA_963555705.1 of Ligustrum vulgare. Lineage (NCBI taxonomy): Eukaryota > Viridiplantae > Streptophyta > Magnoliopsida > Lamiales > Oleaceae > Ligustrum > Ligustrum vulgare. The sequence continues at coordinate 68,779,781 of OY743168.1, read as the reverse complement.
TTAATAATTAAATAATCAATTTAAACTTTTAAAATCAATTTAATAATTATCAAAATTATTTTCTAATCTAACATTTAGAAAAGAAAAGAAAATATAAAACCATGCATGACAGTGTAGTTCCTAGAGCGGTGTTAATGGGATCTACATGACATGTTATCAAATGACATTCATCCGCAATTCAATTAAAGCAATAAATAAATGCAATAATAAAATAAACTAGAACATGATTTATGGCCAAAACCTAGACACAAAATTACAAATTAATTAAAGATTACATTGAGCCACAACCCGGCCCAATTCTTCAATTTCCATTTGCAAGTGTCCAGCCCATTACTCGAACTCTTCAAATAAGAAGTATCTAAGCCCAATCTGGAGTTCCACCCAATTTGTAATTCAATTGAAATCTGGCCCAACACAATTAAATTAACAAAATTGGCCCATATTTGAATCTGGCCCAACTGAAGATAATAGGCCCATAAAAAATCACTTTGGCCCAAAAAAAAACCATCTTCTTCATTGCAAGGTTGCTGTGAATTAACCAAGAATAATATTCAGCCGCCAACCTCTCCTTTTTGCTGTTGCCGGGAATTCTCATCGCCTGAAAACGCCTGGGATTGCGTCACCACAGCACCAGCCTCGTTGTGCCGCCACCGCCACCGCCAACAAGGTGGAATAAACCACCAATGGCAACGGTGGTGCTTCCCATCTCCCGCAGCGCTGCACAGGCAGCGGGTGCCGCTGCAGCTGTGATCTTCGTGGAGTCACAGCGCCAAAGATGGCGCGATCGACCACAGAACGCAATAGCAGCACCCAGATGCTGCTGACTGCGTGCAGCGAGATATGTGGGTTCCACTACCGTCGCGATCGAGCCAAGATAGCAATGCCAAAAGCGCCGCCATTGACTGCCGAGCACATTGGTAGCACCCACGAGTCCCGCCGACTGCATGCATGCCGTTCATGGTGGATTTCCAGAAATTGCAAGCCAAGTCCTTGAAGTGTTGAGGAAGATGAAGTTAAGCCCTTTATTTCGAAATTGCCTTGGAGTCCTCCATGTTTCAGCAGTGACAGATTCGGTCCTTGGATTTTGATTACAACAAAAAAAAAAATGCAAAACTAATTCTAATTCTATTTTACAGTAAATCAAAATCAAAAGGGAAACATGGAGTCGTAATCCACCCCTTTTGTTACAAGACTCGATAAAACAAATACATAATTCACAACAAACAATCTAAGGCCATAAATCAGTTCATTAAAATATCATTCAACCAATAACAAATCAAATCACATAAAACCTACACCGCTCCACTAACACATGCATAACAAAATTATTTAACCCTAAATACATAAAACAGTATCAAAAACCTGGCGCTCTGATACCATTGTTGGGAAAAAATAGTGCAACGAACAATATGATATCTAATCACAAAAATTAAATTTCATGTGATTTGGATCATCCCATATTAGGAATTCGCTGTTTTATGTATTTGACTAGATTAAACAATTTTGAACATATAATAGTTTAGTAATCGTTACCCTTGTAGCGTGCTTTGACAATTATCTGTATTGTTCTTGATTCCACCAATCTTCAAACCTTCAAGTTTTCCTTGGTGTTCTCCAACAGAGGCTATGCAAGTGTGTGGTCACTTTTCTATGGGTTTTGGTTACATTAGGGTTAGGGTTTTAATCAAGAGAAGAAAACACACACTTCACACTTTAGTGTGTGTCCCGCCCACAAGTGTATTAAGTTGAGAAAAATAGTCTTAGAAGACTATTTATAACTTCTTTACCCTCTAAAACCCTACCAACCCTAATACTATAACCCAGGCCCATTTTTGCACGACCCGATACAAGTTATAAGCCTGTATATGCCTGTTATATTGAAGCCACCAAGGGAACCTGATCGGACCCAATTAAACTAAGCTCCAATAAATTAATTCCGATCCAGTCAACTCTTGACCAATCAAAATAATTTATTAATCACGTTCTATTCCACTAAAAGAACGAGATTGCACTCTTAGTAAAATTGTAATTACTGAAGCAATAACCAATAATTATATCCTCTGGCTTACCGCTCTTACATGTTACCCCCGTCGATCAACTGGAATATTCGAAGTAAGGTTAAATGACCAAAACACCCTTATCTGAATATTCATAAATTCTCGACTCCCATCTTCTATCTGACAGTTCTTTGTGATCACATCACATCATAGAATTCAACAATTACTGTTGAATTACTGAGCTCAAATTTAACTGTCCGCTAGAAGAACTAGTGAGATTATGATCATACCTAATGGTGACGGATTCCATAATACGAATATATGTTCCTCGTTATTTTACTTTAATTCCCAAAGTACCGAGATATTGACCAACAATTTGATCTCACCCATTGATACCTCAAAGAACTTCAAGTTAGTAATCGAAGTTCATTATCCGATTAGGATTAAGGTTCCATGTACGATAGTCAAGTGAAATTAAATTTGCACGGTCAATGTCACAAATTAATTTCACGTGGTCCCGTTCAGTACATATCAAATGTACTCTCAATTTCATTTTCAAAATCAAAGATAGATTTTAATGAAATCGAGACGATCAAAATAAATTATCCATATTTATTTTACTGATCGTGAACAATAATTTTAGATCGAATTACAAATTGAATCTTTCTGTATTTAACAACTTAAACACTCAATTAGTAATATCGAATCGATCTATGGACTAATGCAAGCTCAAAATAATATAATTAAATATTTAATCAAAATTTTATTTTATTCCAAAAAAATGTCACGAGTACAAATAAATTAACTCGACGGGCATACACTATCCAACAACTATTGCGATGAAACCACGGATTATCAATATGTTTGAACAATAAAACAACAGTAAATAAACTTAAAAGACAAGAAATTAAAAGGACAAATAACACAAGAACTTTCGTCATGAGCCAAAACGTTCAGAGCCTCATAATCCCCTTTTATGCTCTGTCACGAGAAGAAATCACTGTACTAAAATGGTGCTAGATCATTGAAGATACAATTTCTAAGACCCAGAACTCAAATCACCCAAGATTATTAGGGGTGGACAAAAAATTGGAACCGAAAGAATCGAACCGGAACCGAACAAAAAAAAACCGAAATCGGTCGGTTCTTTAGGTGAAAAATAAGAACCGAAATCGAAAAATGGAGAACCGAAAACCGATCAGTTCCTATTTGAAAACCTAAAATCGAACCAAGAACCGAACATTCTTAATTTAAAAATTAAGTCCAAGTGACACTTTTGACATTTTCTATGTTGCTTTACATGATAGAGTGTACAAATCAAACTTACTTTGATGTATTATGATAATTGTTGAATTTTTCATATCGTGTTGCATCTTGCATGAAATTCTTTTCACCAATTTTAGAAGATTGGATGTCTAGTCTCTCACTCGCATTGGTTCGGTGAATTTTTTGGGTGCAATATTTACAAATTGAGATAATGACTATTGTGTTGATATGTATTGAATTAATTTTAGGAAGAATATGTGGTTTGACATGTATGTGACTTTTGTAGAGGTGCATTTGTGAATTGTGATTTTATATTGAAGTCCGAGATAAGAGTTCATTAAAAATCGTTTGTTATCTTCGAAATATACCTAGGTTCAAATGACCTAAATGATTTTATGTTATGATAAATATGTCTATATGCCATCATTATCATTTTTTTAGTTCGGGTGATCTAGGCATTCCAGCATAAGTAACAGATAGAACAACAAAAGACGAAGATCCTGCATTTCTAATTTCTAATGGGAATATACATAATATTATAACTATATTTAGTGTCTTTAGAATAAGAATATATTCAATTTGAATATTTTGCCACATTGATGGATTTATTTGGAAAATTTTGACTCAACACATATTTGTTTTTTGTACACATTTTCACGTTTACTCAAAGTTGAATTTTTTAATAAAAAAACCGAACAAAGAATCGAAAAATAACCGAAACCGAATCGGAACCGGAATCGGTTCGGTTTCGGTTCCTTCAATAACCGGACCGAAAACCGAAACGCCCACACCTAAAGATTATACAAGACCTCCTCTCTATCTCTCCAATTCCCAGATTTACAATTCACTCAAGAACCCAAAGTATACTATTATTGAGATCAAACAAGATCAACAACAAATCAAAAAATGAAGATGAAATTATACTCAAAATACAGAAACCCTTGTTGGGGTTGACTCTTGGCATCATCTAGATCAATCAAGATACTAACAAAAGCATGTTTCTATAACACGATTATAAGCTAATTTCATAACCAAGTGAAGAACAAGCATGCCTGCCAATTGTGCAGCTTAGTCAGCAGTCAAAGCATCCAGTTAGCACCACATCATCCTTGTCAAGATCTCCATTGTAGTACATTTTCCAACAATCTCTACCTTAGTGTAGTGGTTCCTCCAAGGATAGGGAAGGCAAAAAACCCGAAGGACCTGAAACGACCCGACCCATCGGGCCTGCGGGGAGGGTTCGGGGCGGACCCGCCCCGACTTGCCCTGTGACCCGATAAATTTATTTATTTTTTTTAAAATTTTGGAATGAGAAACTAAAATAAATTTAATGAGGTCCAGAAGAATTGAACATTGGTGAGATTTAGGGGTATGAGAATATACAACCACTATACCATTATGTTATTTATTGATTTTTTTCCGTCAAATATATATATATTATTATCTTTAAAGGTCAAACATAAAAATTCTAACTAGTTCGACGCCTAAGTTTTTCACCTAAAATTTCATTACCAATTTTGAGGAAAAAAATATATATTTTCAGGTCATTAGCGAGGCGGGTAGGTCGCCCCGACCCGACCCGCCTCGCAAACAGTCGCGGGGCGGGATTAGGAGTTTTCGGGTTCGGGGAGGGGCGACCCCGACCCGCCCCAAACCCGACCCATTGTCATCCCTATCCAAGGCATTGTTATGTTTCGAAACATACATCCACAACAGAAATTAAATGATCGAAACCATAGCCCGAATCAACCTTGCTCTTAGATGAAGTTTGTGATAGATAATATATCTTTGATGAATTCCATGGATCTGAAGGTTGGAGCAGAAAACTTGTCACCACATTCGTCCAAGCATCCAGCCTCTGATAGGGATCTACACAGCAAGTTAGGAATGGAAATTTGTGCTAGCAACTAAAAAGTGACAACTAAGATCTATACATTTAACCTAGTACTTATAAGCTCTAGTGAAAACCTAATTAGGTAAACATAGAGGGCTTGGGCTAAACCAAGTCCGGCCCAAACAATTGGGCTTGGATACCATTTCAATAATCTCCCACTTGTACAAGTTCCAATTCCATATGCTTAATTCTTGCTTTTGTGTGTGACCCATCAGGTTACATTTAAGATGGCAAACGTTGTGTTATTATTATTATTCCAATCCGATTGAAATAAGATGAGTTGAAATCTCTATTTCAAATGTATCCTCGATTCACCAAGATCGATTAATTCACGTCTAAGTCCAAGATTGATGTCTAGTAACGTATCAAGGCAATCCATGTGAAGGAAATATCATGTGGTTATGACAAGACCAGTATATGTGTAACTACCGTGGAAATATAATCCCTTCATCATGTATAGCCCAATCGGTTGAGAGATATGGAATAACGTCAATCCCTTTTTAACCAATTATTTTATTCACCTTTACCTTTAGTTGATTTAGTCATGATTGAAACATTTTCAATTCATAACATTACCCCGGCTGAGGACTTTATATCAACTTAGGTTGGTGAAATGCAGGTTACAATCTCCTACTACCCAGGAGTGATAAATCCTCATTCTGGACATATACAACCTTCATATGAGTCTTACTATAGCCGTGTGACGTCATCCTGATGACTCCTTCTCAAAAGCCAACATCAAGGCTCGCTAAAGTATAGCAATCTTCATATAAAATTCTATGAAGTCCTCAAGTCAAATGACCAAATCCACAACTACACATTAGAGATTTACCATTGATGTTTGGATAGTTATCCATGTGAAATCTCTAGGCGGGTCATCCAATGCTTTGTTCATCTAAAAATGCATCCATGTGTTCATTCAAATGTCCCTCTACATTCTAACGCGTGAGATGACCAACTTTTTTCATAAGAAAGAAATGCAATACATGCTAGTCTAACTGAAACAACAATATATGTATCTTATTGTTGCTTTGACTAGGGATAATTTAAGAATAAGTCATTTTATTACTTGTATCTCACAATCACAACACATTGTGATTTACAAGTTATTTAAACTTATTCTACGGACTCCATTATTATAATTTTAAGTAATAACAGATCTGTCAATTAAAAATGTAGACTCATTTAATTAATAAGTGTTTATACCAACGATGTCCAAAAAAAGTGTATATCACATTAAATAAAACCCCATACAAACTAGATCCAATCACTCACGTATCTAATACCAACAGATTTGGTATGATCATCATGCTTGTGCTGAGACAATCCCTTCGTCAGAGGATCTGCTACATTATCGTCCGTCGAGACTCATTCTATCTGTTATGTCATTTATTTCTATGATCTCCCTGATGAAATGATATCGCCTTAATACATGCTTGGATCACTGATGAGACATTGGTTCCTTCGCTTGTGCGATGGATCCATTGTTATCATAATACAAAGTTATTGGATCAACAATGCTAGGAACCACTCCTAGTTTGGTTATGAACTTTCTAATCCAGGTGGCTTCCTTTGCTGGTTCTAAAGCAACTATGTATTCGGCTTCAGTAGTTGAATTTGTAGTAGTGTCTTATTTGGAATTTTCCAACTGACCGCTCCGCCATTTAGAGTAAACACGTATCTGGACTGGGATTTATAGTCATCTTTATCTGACTGAAAACTGGCATCAATATATCCTTAAACATTTAGTTCATCTTCTCCATATACAAGAAACATAATTTTAGTCTTTCTCTAGTACTTAAAAATGTTCTTGACCACGGTCCAATGTTTCTCTCCAGGATTCGCTTGGGACCTGCTTGTAACACTCAAAGTATATGAAACATCCGGTCTTGTGCATAGCATCAAATTCATGATAGATCCTATTATTGATGCATAAGGTATCCTATCCATGCGATCTCTCTCATTCTGTGTTTTGGGACACATTTCTTTTGAGAGACTGATCACATGTCCAATGGGAAAGAGCCCTCTCTTGGATTCTTGCATATTAAATCTTCTTAAGATTTTATCTATGAATGAGGATTGAGATAAGCCAAGCATCTTTCTAGATCTATCCCTGTAGATCTCAATCCCAAGGATGCATGATGCCTCTCCCATGTCCTTCATGGATAAGTTTTGGGATAGCCATGTCCTTACTGATTGAAGCATGAGGATATCGTTTCCTAATAACAATATGTAATCTACATACAAAATTAGAAACACGATTTTGCTCCCACTATTTTTTCTTGTATACACACGGTTCATCTTTATTCTTGATAAAATCAAACCTTTAAATTATCTTATCAAAACGAAGACTCCAGCTCCGTGAGGCATGCTTTAACCCCATATATGGATTTTTGTAGTTTGCATATTTTGTTTTGTTCCATGGATTCAAAACCCTTGAACTGTGTCATGTACACATCTTCATTAAGATTCCCATTAAGAGATGTAGTTTTGACATCCATTTGCTAAATCTCATAATCATAGTATCTGCTATTGCAAGTAGAATCCGAATAGATTTAGACATGGCAACTGGTGAAAAGGTTTCATCAAAGTCAATTCCTTATCTTTGCTTATATCCCTTTGCCACAAGTGTTGCTTTGTATGTATGAACATTAACTATCCAGTCTACCTTTCTTTTGTAAACCCATTTACAATCTATGGGTCTTACCCCATCAGGTAGGTCAACTAAGGTCCAAACCTTATTTTCATACATGGAGTTCATTTCGGATTCCATGGCTTCCTGTCATCTCATTGAGTCAACACTTGACTTTGATTCTGCGTAATTCGAGGGTCCGACTTCCTTAATAAGCAAATTTTCTTTGGTAATCATAAGATCAAATTTTTTGGGAGGACGAATAATCCTTTCTGACTTGTGTGGAGCTAGTATGTCCTCATGGTAGGTGATTCCCTATTACCAGTCTGTGTCTCATCAATATCAAACACAACTATATGTTCATCTAATTGGTTTACCTCTTTTGTAATTTCTTGAATTTTTTCAAGTTCTACTTTACTCGTATTGCTCTCTCTTAGAGTGAACTCTTTCTCTAAGAATATAGCATTTTTTTATACGATGAATTTCATCTCAGTGAGATGTAGAAATAGTATCCAACTGTTTGCTGTGGATACCCTACATATAGGCACATATCAGATTTAACGTCTAACTTATCTGATTTTGAACACTTCACATAAGAATTTCAACCCCAAACCTTCAAATATGAGAGATTAGGGTCTTTTCCCATTCCATATCTCATATGGAGTTTTATCAACTAATTAGATGGGATAGGATTTAGTTTGTGACATGCAGTGTTAAGTGCATAACCCCAAAACATTTTTGGGAGAACTAGTCGGCTCATCATTGATCGCACCATATCAAGTAGAGTGCAATTTCTTCTTTCAAATACACCATTATGTTGTGGTATATATGGTGGAGTCCACTACGAGAGAATCACATTCTCTTTAAGATAACTTAAAAATTCATCCTTCAAGTATTCTCCACCTCGATCAGATCGAAGTATGAGAATATTTGTACCAGTTTGTCTCTCCGCTTCTTGTTTGAATTCCTTCAACTTTTCAAGGGCTTCATACTTGAACTTCATCAAGTAGATGAATCCATATCTAGAATGGTCATCTATGAAAGTGATGAAGTAGGAGAAACCACCTCTAGCACATGTTGACATTGGTCCACATACATCGGTATGGATGAGACTCAAAATGTCTATAGCCCTTTCTCCCCTTTCCAGTAAAGGGAGACTTGGTCATTTTTCCTAAGAGGCATGATTCGCATTTATCAAATGATTCTCCAAGTATCCATTTTTATGTAACTTGGATATGCGTTTTTCATTTATGTGATTGAGTCTACAATGCCAAAGGTAGGAATTATTAATGTTATCTATCTCAAGCCTTTTGTTTTCTATACTCAGTATAGTGTATTGCATGTCTAGAATGTAGATGCCATTGATTAATTTTCTAAAACCATAAAATAATTCATTAAGATAAAAAAAAAAACATTTATTCTTAATCTCAATTGAAAAATCATCCATGTCCAAACATGAAATAGAAATAATATTCTTAGTAATGGAGGGAATAAAATAACAGTCTTTTAATTCTAAAATAAGGCCCGAGGTCAACGATAAATAATAGGTCCCCACAGTTAATGCAGCAACTTTTGCTCAATTTTCCCACTCGTAGGTCCATGTCCCCTTTTTGCAATCTTCTATGAAAATTTGAAGTTGTCTAAATTTTATAAAACAGACTGTCACAGACAAGTTCGGACAGTAACCAGTTAGCAGTAAATCGTTAAGTTTTGTTTAGCGCAGTACCAGATGAATCTTGCTAAGGCAGATTCGTCTGGATAGCAAAACGTAAACAATCAGAATAAATTGCGTGGAATTGTAAATAGACAAGAACACAATAATTTGAGCTTAACGTGGGAAAAACCCTAACAGGGAAAACCCACGGTTCGCATCCTGCGAACAAAAACAAATCACTATATAAGGAAAGAGTTTATACAGATCAATCTAAACTACAGGATAAATCTACGCATAGACTTTGTCAAACATCCAAGAAATAGATCACTCCCTGATCCTTCTGTAGCATGTAATGTGAGTTGGCGTCCCACCACTCTTCAGTAGTTTTCTTTGAATCTGCAACACTTTTCAGCAACACGAACTCCCGTTCGATCTTTGATCCAAACCTCCTGTTTGATCTTCACGCTGAAAGTCTTTCCTTCTCTAAGTGATTAAATCCTCCTCCCGGAGTATTGAAGTCACAACACGAATGAAGCTTTAATTATTTGCACCACACGAAAAATATAGCTTCAAGACTTCTTTAAAGTGGACGTGTATTTTTGTAGAGGTCCACACGATTTTCTGTATTTTCACGTCACCAGAAAAACATCTCGTTTTTCTTCTCTTTATAGTGCAATTATGTTTACTTGGCTCCCAAGTTTCCTTATTGCACAAGATCTCTAATACCTGCAAAACAAGGTAAAGATAATTAGTAAAAGGTAAGATAAATATTCTTAACTAAATCTTACCATAACCAAGGTATAGATAAATCATGTAGATCTTACCATAAGTTAATCAATCACGTGATTAACATAAATGAGGACTTCATATTTTCGGCCCTATCAAGAATTTTCCCTACATTGATTTTCGCCCAACAAATCTTACCATATGCAAAGATAAGAATGAAATATTCTTGACCATATCAAGAAGATGCTTACCATATTTTGGATACCTTGACAATCACAATATATTATCAAGAATTTTACCAAAATAACAAGATCAAGATTTCTAGATATTTTCGAGATTATGATCAAATATTTTCGGCCAATCAGAATATTTTACCAATACTTAAAATATAATCAAAATACTTATAAGTGATAAAGATATAATTTCAAGCCAAGTAAAATATTATCACAATTCTTATCACAAACGATAAGTGATAGATTTCTACCATTATCACAATACTTATCATATAAGATAAGCAACAAACATTATCTTCAAAATATTATCACAATATTTCTTGATCATTATCATAGAAGATAAGAAACAAATATTATCATAATATATAGGAGACAATATTACGTCCAAAATGTTTAAGTAATTTAATTAAACTTAATAAATTACTAAATAAAAATATTTAGTAATAAACTAAATTTATCAAATTACAAACATGTAGGAAAATAGAAAATGCCAATAAATATAACTTAAAATAAGTTAACATTCTAGTTCCTGCATATTTGTGCAAATATGAGATCCACATCCGATATCCAATACCCAAGAATCTAAAGGAGTAGATATAAAAACCTAGATAAAATAATTACCTGAAGTGGAAGTCTCATTAGACTTCTTTCCCTTCAAGGTAGTAAGGTAAACCTTACAGTTACTCTTCCAATGCCCTCTACTTTTACAATGAAAGCAAGGATCATCAGACTTGAACTTTCCTTTGTCTAGTTTGACTGTTTTCCCAGTAGACTTGATCTTCTTAGGTCATTTCTTAAAGGTTAAGTTGGACTTCCTCATGCTTCCCTTAGAGTTGTCAATGTTCAAGATCTGCCCTTTACCTTTATTGGTGTTATGCTCAACAATTTTCAGCATATTCACCAACTCAGGTAGGGTACACTAAATCTTCTTCATGTTATAGTTTATAATAAACTGTGAATAGCTATAAGGCAAGAATTGTAGGACTAAATCAATACTCAGCTCGTGATCCATGGAAAAATCCAATTGGCCCAATTTTTCAATAAAGCCAATCATCTTCAGCACATGAGCACTAACTAAAGATCCTTCTGTCGTCACACCTCTAAATAGCATTTTGGATGTCTCATACCTTTCATTACGTGACTGTACATCATACAACTCTTTGAGATGAAATATAATAGTATGAGCATCCTTACCCTCGTGTTGCTTTTGCAACTCAGGTGATATAGCTACAAGCATCACACATGTCACGGTATTATCATCATCACTGTGTTGATTATAAGCTTGCACTTCCTCTGGCATAGCCTCCTCAGTAAGAGCTTCCATCATTGACTGCTCAATGACATATCAAATTTTTTCATGTTTCAGAACAATTCTCACATTACGATGTCAATCCAAAAAATTTGGTTCGGTAAGCATGTTAGCATTAAGTATGTTTCTCAAACTTGTATGGTTACTCATTATTCAAAAACTGAAATGACAAAATAGAACAATAATTAAATGCAAAAAATTAATATAATTTGGACTTTACTAAATCAACATGTACTCCCACTATTTAATTTGAATTAATGACCATCTACATTAATCAGTAGAATCTATATGATTCCCAGTAGGCTAGGATCCCTTTCATTTTATCAGAACCTTAAGTGAATCAACAAACTCCAATAAAACTTCTCGATAGGTACTCTTATCAATCGCATCTCTATACGATTCCTAGATCATCAAGCAGACAACTCTCTGTCTTGCACATCTTATGTGTTCACTTGACTATGCCTCCTAAATTCATCTCCTTGAGTGACTCAACAAGAGATAAATTTTGGTTAAATTTTACTCATTGTTCAGAAATATCATATATTTCATAATGATTATACACACCTTCCATCCAGCATCGTTGAGTGACTCAACAAGCCGACGTTGATGGCGGATTTTGGTTTTTCATTATAACAATGGAAGGCATTTTGTATCAACCAATGAATACGAATTTAATATTTAATTTGAGGGGTTTGTATTTGTCTCATCAATCCTATGTATATCAACCATGTAATTAATCGTACATATAATAGTGTGGATGATTATGGACGATATCTATCTAGTCTCCTCGAGCCATGAAGAAGACTAGTTGGTCTATTTCCTAGAGGACATTGCATCATTCATCGAATGTTGAATGCAAAAACCGCCATCTGCTCCAACCTGTAACCTATACTAGTTGGCAAGCAGGCCTATATCAAATGGATACGCATGACCATATAAATTAAATAATAGGCATGCAGGCCCAACCCAAAAAAGCAGAATAAAATAAACCATACACTCAACCAATCACATAGGTCTAGTCCATAATCATCCATCATAGATTCTAACATTAATATCTATTATTAATAATTTATTAATTTCTAAATTGGCAATGTTGACGTTGATCGTCTAAACTCTTTTAGACATGACATATAGAATAAAATAATCAATCCTATTGATTTACCAATTAATTAAGGGTTTCGATGTGACCTTGCGGCGCTGGTAATAGCCAGTGCCTTGGCCACCGAGGGCGACGTCAGCCATGCCGACACCATAAACTTCGGCCTCATCGCTACGGTTGCAACCCTACGGCCGTTTGATGTGGCCTTTGAAGGTTCGCTACAGCAGCATCGCTGTGTTTAGCGGCGAGTTTCGCCGCTGTTGCACTTGTGTGTAGTGTTGACACTCGCCGCTGCTTCGCGCATTCAGCGCCGCCACCTCAATTTGGCCAATTTTTTTATTATTTTAATTTTACACATTTAGATTTCAACAATTAATCTAAAATAATTTCAGATTTAATTTTCGAAAATCAAATTAATATCTCAATAAGAATTATTGTTAGTTCATCAAAAGGAAACAAATTTCAACAAGTTTCGAGGTAAGCTCTGATACCACTGTTAGGTTTCGAAACATACATGCACAGTGAAAATTAAAGAATCGAAACCATAACCCAGATCAATCTTTCACTTAGATGAAGTTTGTGATAGATAATATACCTTTGATGAATTTTGTAGATCTGAATGTTGGAGCAGAAATCTCGTCACCATAGTCGTCCAAGCATCCAGCCTCTGACAGTGATCTACACAGTAAGCTAGGATCCGAAAAGTTGTGCTAGCAACTAAAAAGTGACTACTAAGATCTATACATTTAACCTAGTACTTATAGGCTCCAGTGAAAACCTAATTAGGTTAAAATAGTGGGCTTGGGCTAAACCAAGTCCGCCCCAACCAATTGGGCTTGGACCCTATTCCAACAGGTATGGCATCATTTGCTCACTTACCTGAAACACAAATCAACAAGTGTTAATATTGAGAGGACTAAAACATCATTAACATCTTGTGAAATAACATCTACGTGTTTAGATCTATTGTGCAAAACATAATTACCTTAATGTATGACAAACTGACTATCAGATTAGAGCACAACTTTTTTATCTATAAAGCCAAATTCATCCAATAAGCCATTTAGCTAGATAACATATTTTATAGTATGAATAATAGCTATATATTCTGCTTTAGTAGAGGACACAGCTACAATTTTCTGAAGTTTTAATTTCCAGTTTATACAAGAATTACACAGAGCATAAACATAAGCAAAAGTGGACTTTCTATTTTCTCTATCACTTGCACGGTCTGAATTAGTATATCCTCTATGTACAAGTCCATCAGCTTACCGTTTAAAATGTATTTCTAAATCAAAAGTGCCTTTAATATATCTAATGAGACATTTCATAGCTTCATAATGTATCTCACCAGGATTATACATATATCTACTAAGTACGCTAATAGAATATGTCAAATAAGTTCTATAACAGACTATAAGATACATAACAAACCCAACTACTAAAGTATGGCACTCTTGCGGTTCTCTCAATTCCTTCTTTAGATTTAGGATACAAATAAGGAGAGAGTTTAAAATGAGTCGCGAAGGAAAACTTACACTTTTGGCATCACATATTACAAATTTTTGTAACAGTTTCAGCATGTAAGTTTCCAGATCTAGACTCAAATTACCAACCCTTCTATCCCTTCTAATCTCCATTCCCATAATTTTCTAGCATGACCTAAGACCTTCATTTCAAGTTCAAATTTTAACTTATCTTTTATTAGTTCAATTTATTTTATGGCATGGCTTCATAATAGCACATCATTAGCATAAAGAAGAAGATATAATGAATCTTTTCCACCATAACCTATATCACTACTATCTTAAAAGTACCAATGGGGAACAATCTTTCAGTTACCAAATTTGCCCTCACATATTTTATTCTAACCCAGATATGTCATTACTTCTACATTAATTAATTAATAAGTTAAACCCCATCAATCTCCACTTCTCCATTTACCCTAGAAACAAATATGTTTTATAATTTACAGAAATCGGTTCTCGGCCGGTTTTTTTTTTTTTTTGGCTGAAATTTCGTAAAAATTATTCAAAAGTCGTTTATTACAAAAAAAATTATGCAATTTGTTCATCATTTACATAAGACGTGCAACGCACGTGCTTTTAGACTAGTAGTAAAGAAAAGTATCTTAATTACTTCTTTTAAATCCAAGTCCAAGAACAAAGGTTTCAAATCTGTTGTACAATTGTTTTGGAGCTTTTTTTAAGCCATAAAGGGATTTTTTAAGAAGTCACACTATGTAAGATTTATTCTGTTCTTCAGAACCTTTAGGTTTCTTCATATAAATAGTTTCATCAAGGTCACCATTTAAGAAGACAGTTTTGACATCTAATTGATCTACTTTCCAGTTAAACCGTGATGCTAATGCTAAGAATACCCAGACTATTGTAAATTTTATAACAGGGGAGAAGGTTTCATTGAAATCTACCCATTCTTGTTTTTTTTTTTTTTTGGTAAAGCCTTTAGCAATAAGTCTAGCTTTATATCATTTTTATTTTGTTCTCATCTTTTAATCTTGTTAATTCATTTACAATTCACAACCTCTTACCTTCACATTTCTTCGTTAGAATCCATGTTTTATAATTTTAAGAGATTGCATTTCTTCTTGCATTGCTGCCAACCAATGCATATAATCTTTGCTATTCATAGATTCCTCAAAAGAACCAGGTTCATTTTCAACTAAGTTTTGAAAAGTTAATAAAGAAATATTGTCATCAAACCTCACAAAGAGGGCTAATTTTCCTTCTCTGTCTATCCCCAGTCAGTTCATAATTATTCAATAATTGATTTGTTTGCAAATCAGATTCATTTTCATATTCTTTAATAGAAAAAGCTCCACTAGTTGAAGTTTCATTATTTCTAACATCTCTATGATGATTAAACTCGTCAGTTTCTTCATCAAATTGCTCCACCTCAATTCCAATATCTCTATATTCTATTTTAGTCCGAGTTTTAGGTCACATTTTGTTTTATTTTTTAAGACAATGAAAGCCATCTTCATTAGAAACAACATTTCTACTAATGATGACTTTAAAACATATGATTTTCCTTACCCACAGTCTATAGCCCTTCACACCTTCACCATATCCTAAGAAAACATACTTTAGAGCAGCACATCCAAATGTTTTAAGGGTACTTAGATCTACAGGTTTTCCACTCTATTTTTCTTCAGGGGTCTTGCAGTCAATAACACTTGCAGGACTTCTATTTATTAGATAAATAGCAGTATTTACAGCCTTTCCCCAAAATGACTTTGGGGTGCCAGAACCCAAAAGCACATATCTCACTTTTTCAAGAAGAGTTTTGTTCATTCTCTTAGCTAAGCCATTTTCTAGTGAAATGTGTAATAGTTATGTGTCTTAGTATACCAGATGATTTACACAATTCATCAAACTCAACATTGCAAAATTCTAATTCGTTATCAATTTTTAACAATCTGATTTTCAATTAAAATTTTCCACTATTTTCCACTACTTGACACGACATATGATTTCCCATTAAAACTTGGCCTTCAATTACATTTTCAAAATCAATAAACCATTCTTTATGAGGACACATGAAATATACAGCCAGAGTAAAAAAATCCATTCTTGACCGGGTTGATAGTTTACATCAACATAGACTTCATATATATTTTTATTTTTTTTAGTCTAAGTGTGGAGCTGTTGCCTCTTGAGTTTTTTTTTTTTTTTTTTGTTCAAACAGAATGATAACAGATTGGAGTCTTCTTTGGTAGTTGTTTCAGTTAGTAACTGATTTACCTGCAGTAGAGAGTTGTATAGGTCTATAAATACATAAAGATAGCTAGGAGAAAGAGAAAAAAATCGAGATAGAGAAAGTGAGATTGAGGAATTTCTATACAATCTTGAAGAGCTTTCTGTTTATTGCAAGAGACTAGATGTAATCTCCTGTGTTTTTTATGGTGTTTAAAATCCATAGTGTTTAGTCTTCTTTGATATAAGATCGACTGAGAAATCAGGTTCCAAGTTTACTGTTAATCATTCTTCTTTGTTTCTATTGAGCCTTTTTGTGAATAGTGCAATCAATCCATATTCTATCAATTTCTATCCTGATTCAATGAGCATTCTATCTCCATTCAAAGAGTATTCTATCCGGATAGAAGTAGTTTTATACACATTTCTTGTTCTTTATCTTTTTCGTTCCAAACAGTGACTTCTTGGCATCAGATTTGATAAGCGAAAGTCACAACACTAAGGTTGCCCCTCCCTCAGTTTTAGAATTATTTTTTATATCATTAAGTCTTTTGTGGTAATATTTAATGAAATGTCCATCTAGTCTAGACACTAAAAGCATTTATTTTCTTTTCCGACAAGCATTTAATTTCTTTTACTTTCATTTTATCCTTAAAGTTTTCCTTCTTATATATATTCTTCTTATTCAAATTTCACTTTTGTCGTTATTCTTGGATTTAGGCATCAAATTTACCCTACTGATAGATTCCATACTATCTGATTTTAATTCTTAACTTCTTATTCCTTGAAGAAGTGATTATAAAATTAGTGGTTAGAGTATCTCTACCATGTTCAATTGCATTTTTAATATCTTTGCATTTATGACCAATTGAATTTAGTAAAACCACAGGCAACTTATCTGTGAAAGTTTATCATCATAGTTGGCAAAGTCACAGACTCACAAGATAGTCTGATAAATCTGTCGAGGTTGACATCAAGGTCAAGAGTGGGGTCTAACTTAAATCCAAAAATTATTTAAGAAGACGAACTTTAATGGAATAGTTTTATTCGGGTATATATTTTCTAACGTTTTCCACAGTTCATCAGCAGTCTTTGTTTCACAATAACTTCTCTTAACATGTCAAACAAGTGTAGAAATATTGAACTCCATGCAGCTTCATCTAACTTAAGAGAAGAGGTTCAGAGCACACCAGAAGAAACCACTCCATTAGAATGGGGCCAGAACATTTAAGATACAACTTCTGAAAAGTAGAACCCAAATCACCCAAGATTATACAAGATATCTTCTCTATCTCTCCAGTCCCCAGATTTACAATTCACTCAAGAACCCACCAAATATACTATTATTGAGATCACGTAAGATCAACAACAAATCAAAAATGAAGACATAATTCCTTAAAAATACAAAAACCCTAACTAGAGGGAGGAGGAAATATGAAGGATTTAAAAAAAAAAAAAAAAAAAGTAAATCCATCTAATAAGAATAAACAAGCAAACGTACATAATGAAGGTCTCAATAAGTCACAAGTCAACCAATCCAACATTGGTTGTGGGTGACACCTATCATCATCTAAATACACATGCATGCCAATTGTACAACTTCGTCAGTAGTCAAAACATCTGGTCAAAGCCACATCATCCTGGTCAAGATCTCTATTGAAGCACAATTGCCAACAAATATTAGGTTGCGTTTGATAGCGATGGTGGAATTTGGGTGGAAAGAAAATGAATTTCAGGGAATTGAATTCCTGGGAATTAGAAGTTTAATGTGTTTGATTGGTTTAATTTTCTAGGTGAAAAAAGTAGGAAATTTTTCAACTTTTGTAATTTGATTGACATTATTTTTCATGGAAAATAAAGTAAAATTGATCTATTTTAATAAAAAAAAAAATTTAATTTTTTCACACATTTGTACTTGATAATAATAATGTTAATTTTTAGAAAAAAATAAATCAATTAACAATAACAAAAATGATCAAACGTAACGAAAATGATATAAGATTTTTCATGAAAAATAAAACCTCCTCCCCCCTTGAAAAATGAATTCATTCAAAACAAGGAAAATACCGAATTTCGAGGTAAGTGGAAAAATGAATTCCATAAAAAATTTAGGCAACCAAACAGCGCGAAGTGAAAAATTCACATGGAGAATTACGCCAATCAAACGCACCCTTAATTCCCTTATTTACAACTTGTTTGGCAATGGAGATATTTTTCATTTTTTCTCCCAAATTCATTTTTCAATCACTCATTTTTATGAGAATCATCAGTTTTCAGATTTTTCATTTCATTTTTCAATTACGTATTTTTCAAAAATAAAAAATAAAAAAATCTTGCACCAAACAGGGTCTAAATGCCTGTAAAGTGACAAGTGTAGGAAAAATTAGAATAATTGAATTTTTGAGAGAATGTATGGTTGGAAATAGGTTAAAAAGTTTAAAAGTAAGGAGTCTTACAAAAATATGTGGTTGAAATGAGTTTTAGAGAAAAATTGTATAAAAACCCGTGGACCAAACCAAACAAGGACTAAGACACAAGTGCACACAATCCAGAAGTATTGTCCTATTTTTGCTGTTAATTCTTATTTGAAAAAGCTCAAAATTTATTTTGAGTATTAGAGTTGAATAAATCATTATTTATTTGCAATCAATAGATTAAATATGATTAAATATAAACTCATTTTTCTCAAACTTATTTTCAATTTCTTTGAGTAAAATTATTTGCAAACAATTGAATTTTTTTTTTTTTTTTTTTGAACCACATATATTTCAAATATTCATTACAATGGCTCTGTTCAATTAGAAATTAAAACCCAAATTACATTAGCTCAATTTTTCAAATTATTTTTTAATCAATAACATTTTCTCTCTCTTTCTCCAATTTTTAATCACACATCTTACCTAAAAAATCAAAATAAATCAAAATTATAAATCCAATTCCTTTCTTTACTACTGTCGAACAGTGTCTATAAAACATTTTTTTTTTTTTTTGTATTTTTGGTAGGGGTGGACAAAATAACCGAACCAGACCAGACCAAACCAGAACCAAACCAAACTAAGCGATTTGGTTCGGTTCTACATAAGAAAAATAATGGTTTGGTTCTTAGAATCAAGAACCATTCGGTTTTGGTTCTGGTTCCGGTTCTCTTTCCAGAACCAGAACCAGAACCAGAACCAAGAACCAAACTATATATATATATATATATATATATATATTTTACAAATTAGTGGATATTCATCTCACCAAAAAATTAAAATCTAAAATTATAAATGTGAAATGTACAAAAATGTTATTTAACATACATTTTATCTCATTTCATATTAGACAAATATTTTAAATCATAAATCTAAATTCTAATTCGTTTTTCTTCTTTTCAATTATAAATACGCATTCACACTGCTTTACTTGCACTCCTATAACACAACAATCGTTGCACTCCTTAGTTACCATCGACGACAATGATTATTTTTTAAAATTTATGTATATATAAACATCGACTCAATTCATCAATTCTCAAGAGTTAACCCAAACTCAAATTGCAAATTTCATCCCTAACTCACACGACACCACAGTAGAATGTGACTCAGAACTTCATCGTAATCTGTAACTATAAGTCTAAACTGTCTTTATGTTCGATTCTCTGAATTTCAACAGGTCGACGAGCTTCTTTCAGGCTAGTTTCTTCTTCTTTGACTTAGAATAACATGTTACTTTTTCTAAATCTTTGTTTTATTAACTAAAAATTTCATTTTCTATTTAGTAATGATGTAGATGGATTTTAATGAAGAAGCGGATATAAACAGATTTTAATTTACATTTATTATTTAAAAATTCAAGTAATGGTCTCAGAACCAAATCAAACCAGACCAAACCAGAATCGAGCGGTTTGGTTCTGGTTTGGTTCCATATCTTTGAAAAAACCAATTGATTCCATTAGTAAAAAATCATCGATTTACGGTTTGATTTGGTTCTTCTAGAACCAGAATCAAATCGAACCACGTCCACCCCTAGGGATGGGGGAAAGTAAGGATTATTTTTATTATTTCGCGTGAGAAGGTCACAGACTGACGAAGTACACCGTCACAGTTCACACTGATTCAGAAGATATGAAAAGGTCAGTCGAGTCGATTCTCCTGCACGTGAATACCTAGATAACTTCCCAAACGTGCGATCCCCACGTGTGGATCAGATCAATCACTGCCCGTTGATTTCTCTCTCCTTTTGACCCAACATAATCCCGGAATCAAATTCTTCGGAACCTTCTCCCTTTTACCCCCATAATAATCCAATCAGATTCTACTAATCAAGCCAACAAGTGAATCAAAACTTTTGCCTCTCTCTGATTTTCGTCTAAAATTGTTTTTGACGCCATGAGCTCTACCTCTG
Organism: Ligustrum vulgare; assembly: GCA_963555705.1. Lineage (NCBI taxonomy): Eukaryota > Viridiplantae > Streptophyta > Magnoliopsida > Lamiales > Oleaceae > Ligustrum > Ligustrum vulgare. Next base: position 68,758,869 of record OY743168.1, on the reverse strand, counting down.
CCGCTTCACGCAAGGTACCGTTCTGTATTCCAATTCATCAGATTTGTTGTATGTATGTTGTATGCATAGGTGTATTAGTTGATGTATGTGTTGTATAGCCCTTGGAGTACTAATTATTGTTTATTATGAATATTGATCGATTTATTTATTAGGCTTTGAGCAAAATTGCATGCAATCGGCTACAGAAAGAGCTTACGGAATGGCAGGTGAATCCGCCGTCGGGTTTCAAACACAAAGTAACGGATAATCTGCAGAGGTTTTTGTTCTTTTCTTTTCTATTTAGTTTCAGTTTCCGTTGATTTGATGTTTAATTTTATTTGATTGATTGAAAAATCGAAATTTGATGTAAAAACGGATTTAATTTTGGTTGTGTCAGATGGGTAATCGAAGTCAACGGTGCACCGGGAACGCTGTACGCAGGTGAAACGTATCAGCTGCAGGTTGATTTTCCGGAGCATTACCCGATGGAAGCGCCTCAGGTGAATTATTCAAATGATTTGGGATTTTATTGTTCTCTGTTTAGTTTTATTGAATAAATTCACAAGGAAAGTTTCTTAGACCAAGTTTTTTAGGGGCGCAGGTCTTTAATTTTCTTGAATGGTGATTGAGATTGGGTTCATTTAATTTGATGGAGTTTTTGTTTTTCCTGAGCAGGTTATATTTATACCTCCAGCCCCACATCACCCTCACATTTATAGCAATGGGCATATATGTCTAGGTGTGTTCTCCTCTATGCCCTTGAATTTCATTAACCATTTTGCCGGTTTCGAATTTTATAATATATGGTTGCTGTTTTGATTTATTCCTTTCCCTTTTGGTTCATAATTGGTATGGTAGGTGTTTCTTTGTGCACTTCATGCCAACTTGGTTTATGTTAATGAACATATTAAATTAGTTTTTGAGTTACTACCTATTATTATGTCCTCTTATGAACTATAAAACAAAATGTTTCCATCAGAGCCTTCATTTCATGGAAGTGGTCAAGTGGTTTAAGGCTGAAAAAATTGTTCAAATTTGAAAAATACAACAGGTTGGTACCTACAGGCTACAATGGCTTTGGTTATGTCCAGTGTAGGTAGAAAAAGGGGGCGAATGTATTATTGCATAGGATTCCTCCATTTTATTGAGGCTCTAGACACTGCATTGCATTGTTAGAGTTAGCTAAGAGTCTTTGACTGTCTGAATGGAGAAGTATCTGTTCTACTGCTTCCGTAGGACTGATATCTGGCACTGCATTTTTGTTCGCCAATGTCAGTCTTCATAATTTTTATGCCCTGATGAGAGCTGTGTTTCATCACTAGGTAAAAGGAAAGGATGGGAATGGTTTCTTCAGTTTGAGATATATCTAAATGATTCTAATTTGTTAGAGATGTAAGTGTGTCATGTCAGGCCTGCCTTTTTTAACCTTCTGCCTTCATAAGGATGTGAAATAGAATGACACGTGCAAATGTAAAAAATAAATTAGAATCGTTATTTATCCCCCGTTTGATGGAATTAAAATAAGATTTTTAGTAGATTTTGATTAAGGCTGATGAAATATGTGGTTGAAAAGTTGTGGGACTCATGAAACGTTTGGTTAAAATTAGTTATTGACTTTGATTTAGATTAAAATTCAGGTTTTAATTTTCACCAAACAGGGGCTTAATTCATTTTTGAAATTTTTGCATTGTGCAAAATCTATTTTATTCCAATATATACTCCACAACAAGATGTGAAAAACAGAAACGGGTACTGAAGCGTTTTTCCTTCATGAGGCGAGGCGCAAGTCTCGTGGCGCTTTGAGGCGTAAGTCTCATCATGAACCAAAAAATGTAGTAAAAATATAGAAATATATAAAAATGAACATTCAATAACATAAACAAAATGTGATAACCTTTAAAACAACAAATTATTAATAGTCCATTTGATGTAAGATATTTTGGAAGAAATTTAGATTTTTAGGAGAATGTGTGGTTAAAAAGAGGTTGAAAAGTGTGAATGTGGTGAGTCCTATAAAAATGTTTGGTTGAAAATGAGTTTTAAGGTGAGTTGTAAAAAGATTCCGGGGCAAAACAGGGGCTAAGTATCAATAAAGAGAAATAACAACTTAAATCAAATAAAGCATGTTTAAATTTTTCTTTTTTATGATTAGTTTAAATTTTTTACTTATATTTATAGCAAAATAAATAACAAATTTGGGTTTGAATATAATGATATGATTAAATTAGATATGCATATTATGTGAATTTTTGGTTTTAAAAAGTGAAGGACCAAGCATTTGTGAGGCACATCCCTCTTAATTAATGAGACGTAAGCCTCAATCAGTTGAGGCGTAAGCTTCACTTAGCCCTTAAGAAATATGGGTACTGAAGCGTTTTTCCATTGTCTGAGCATGAGGCGGAACTTTTTTTTAAACCATGTATCAGGTATCACTATGATTTACCAAGTTGTTTCCAACTTGACTATCAGTCATAGCACAATTATGGGAATTTTAAATTGTTCAGTTTACATGATTTTGTTAATCATTCACTGTTACTTCGAGATTGTTTTGAGATTGTTGAAGTTATTTATTCTTGTTCCAAATTTCAACTTTCTAATATTGTATTCAGAATGCTTTGTTTTCCCAATCCTTCAGCATACAGATGCTCCAAAGAATGCCTCCACGTTGGGATTGTCCTTCATTCTTTCAGCATCATGTTCTTTGTAACAAAACTGACTTTGATATTACTTTTCAGACTGGAAATATTAATAGATTACGAGCCATAACTCAGTAAAAGAAATTTTACTATTTAAAGTACCTATTTCCATTCATTTTCAGTATACTTGGATGATAATATTTTCACAGCCACGTAACACCTAAACATCTAAACCTTCTCTTGATTTTATCCATGCATAATAAATGTAGTTAGATTAGCTAATGTGACCTCATTACTATTGTACCAATTTAGAAACTTATCATTGTGGCCTTCCAAATACCAATACGCCACATTTCTTCCTATTTATTTACAATTTATGAAAATAAATACATTGTATAGATTCTATTATTTCCATTTAAATTAGCATTCACCACCCATGTGCAGTGACTCTTGGATATAACTCGAGTTCTTTTCCAACATTTGAAACATCTCCAAAATATTGGAGTTTAGAACTCTGAGGCGGTACATCACAATTAGATTTTTATATTGTGTAAAATTATCATGGCATCAACAAAATGAAATTTTTTATATATATGTTCAGTATAAAAAATGCATTAATGTTTGAAACCATGCATCTATTTTATGAAAAGGTGTGCATCTATTTTAAATTTTTAAAGTTGGGCAATTTAGATAGTTATTATAGCTGTTCTATTTCCAAATCATTTGCTTCGTGTGTTTACATCATTTGCTAGGGACCAGTTTGATGAAGTTTCTTTTTCTTCTTGTTGGGGGTGGTTAGGAGATTGGTTCCCTGGAAACTAGCATTTCCTCGGATGTTGTGGTGATAAAATTATGACTTATTTCACATCACAGCACAGTAGGTAGGTAGAAGTTGTCAGGTTCAAGGATTTGCAGAGTGAGATTTCAGCTTTCTTTGTTGCAAGCTATCTGGAGTTCCCGAGTTGGAATATGCATTCATCACTTAAATCCATGCCCCTTCAGTGCCAGGCTATCCAAGAAGATTTTGGATCTCTCAGGCAACCCCAACTTTTAAATAAAAAACTATTATGCATAAGATTTTGCAGTGATTTTGAATTTAGAATGACATGGAACAAGGTAATTAAAAAATGCTGAAGTTCATGGATGAGGTAATTGAAGAGGATTTGAGCTTTATGATTAAAATCTCGAACTGTCCCTTAGTATAACAGAGTAGTAGAGGTAAATCCATGTCGTTGAATCAACCCTTTTATAAACGTGAGAAGGGTTTTATTGAGTTGGGAATTAGGATTTTTTAAATTATAATGCCTTGTTGACGTCTATAAATTGGCTCCAACTAACAACGTTCTTTATCAAAAATAAAAAAGTGCCGTGAAGGCTTTGTTCTAGTGAAAGAAAAGGGCCAAGGCTAAGGACTACAAGGTCTCTAACTCAAATAATGTAAGATGATTGGTTCTGGTTATCGTCATTTTATTGTAAAAATGTCTGGAAAGGGAACAATAGAACGAGAATAAAACTATTTCGTTTATCTTTCGTATTGTGCTATTGGATTAGTCATTTTTTTTCTTGTATCAAGTTAACTATGACTAATTTGCTCATACAGATTTTTTTTTATTTGGTTTGTTTTCATGTCTTGCCCCTCACTTGCAGAAACATAATATGTAGTTTTCTTAAAATCTTGTTCATTACCATTAAGCCTTCGTTTGAAAAACTTTCAATACATTTCTCCAAATCACTTTTTAACAACGCACATTTCACTGAACCACTTTTCAACCACATATTTTACCTCGAAAATATCACATTCCTTGTTTATAAACAAAAAACTTTTACCATACAAAGACTAACTTATGGAGCATTTGTCTTTACAGATATTCTGTATGACTCGTGGTCCCCAGCTATGACTGTCAGTTCAATTTGCATCAGCATTCTCTCCATGTTATCGAGCTCGCCTGCCAAGGTTTGTTCACTATAAGTATAAGTGCAACTCTTTTGGTTCTTGCACTTGACCATGTTTGGTTGCACTTAGAAGTTAATTCTTTTGGAAAGTAACATGATATATGTATGTATGTATGTGTGGTTACTGCCAAAAAACTTGGAAAATCCTGTTTGGCACACAAGTCAACTTAGAAGTTCAAGTTTTGGCTGTTTTGCCACAATCTCTTTGAACCTAGGAGATTAATCTTCTGAGTTGTTTTTCTGCAGCAACGTCCGGCCGACAATGATCGCTATGTGAAGAACTGTAAGAATGGAAGATCTCCAAAGGAGACGAGATGGTGGTTCCATGATGATAAAGTGTAATAACTATTAGCTGAAGCCCATAGCACCAACTCGTGTATGGGTTGTAAGTGTTGTATTTCTTCCCCTTTGAAAAGAGTAGGGACTGAAAATACTGTAAAAAAATGGAAGAAAAAAAAATTACTTTCAATTACTCTAAATGAAATGGAGGCATCAAAAGAAACATTTAAAACGCTGCTGCGGGCTCATTTGCCAAAGTGAGCTGGATTATTAACTTAAAATGAGGTAATTAATGTGTTTTCCCTTTACCATATTCTTATTATCTGAGATAGAATCGCCTGTTTTGAAGTTGTTTAGTGGTCATTAGGAATGACAGTATGTATCGCATGATGCTCGGGTTAATTTTACAAATGGTCATTGAACTTTGAGCAAAATTTCAAAATGATCATTAAAGTTCAATTTTTACAATGTTGGTCACTGAAGTTACAAATAGTTTCAAAAGCGGTCACAAAGGACAAACTTTCATCCAAAATTTCTAACGAGTACTTGATGTGTAATTTTGACTATATTTTGAAAATTTGCAAATAGATCCCACCACAACGACCACCCTCCTCCGACAACCCAAACCCACATTTTCAGTTGCCACAACTGACTACAAGTTGCACCGAAAATGAGGAGAACCCCGTGGTCCAGTGCGATATTGCACTTGAAATTCGGTGGGTTTTTTTATTCAAACTGATATATCTATTCATTCGAATTTCGTTTCGTTCTTGTTTTTGAGGTGTTTCGATTTCTTTGATTCGTTTTTTGGTTTCTATTTTGTTGAAATAAAAGAAAATGGATGAGATGAAAGATAAAATGAAGGGATTAAAGAAGAAAGTCAACAAACCATTTTCATCGTCTTCTTCAAGCAAATTCAGGGGCCAAGTTAGAGTCTCGGGCACTTCTTCTTCTTCTTCTTCTTCTCCGACGGGCTTGCAAACTTCAATGCAACCAGATGCTCCCAATCTTTGAGTACTACAAATCAAAATCAATCTTTATCATCAAATTTCAAGCTTGAAACTCGAAATTTCAGTAATAATTATGAACATAAAATTGAGTATAAAAAACCTGCAATTTGAGTTAATGTGGCTAGTAACGAGAAGTCTGAAAATGGGTTTGACCCATCTAACCCATTGATCACCTCTGGGAAAAGGAATCCCAATGGTTATGCTTTGGAAGTACTTTGTGGTAAAGGCTATGGCTATGAAGAGGAGGTTTCTTCTCATGCTGTGATGTTGAGACTTGCTTGAATAATTTGGAGTGATTTTAAGGATGATAAGAAAGAAATTGAGGATGGCAAGAATGATGTGAAGACCTGTGTTACTGCATATTTCTCCCCTTTTTTGGTTGGGGGACGCATCAGTGGGGAGGAGAAACATCCCCATTTTCTACACAGCAAGGGTGAGTCTTCTCCCCCAATTTTCCTGGTGTGTGGTGTGATTTCGCACCAATCTAGTGGGGGATCCACATCAGATTTCTGGTGCGCTTTTGCACCGAAAAAGGGGTTTTCTCCTCTTTTCGGTGCGAATCGAGGCGTTTGTGACAGTCGGAGATGTGGGTTGGGTGGTCGGAGAAGAAGGTGGTGGTGGTGGTGGGATCTATTTGCAAATTTAGAAAAATATAGTCGAAATTACATATTAAGTCTTTGTCAATAATTTTGGGTGAAAATCAGTCCTCAATGATCGTTCTTGAAACTATTTGTAATTTTAGTGACCAACACCGTAATAATTGAATTTTAGTGACCATTTTGAAATCTTGCTCAAAGTTTAGTGACTGTTTGTAAAATTAAGCCATGATACTCAGTTTACTTGGTGATCATTGAAGGCATATTTATATACTGACCATCCTACACGGTGTTAGATAGAAGTATGTCAAATCATTTTATTTTCTTGATTCTAGTTCAGCATACCCAAAAAAAAAGGTGTAACCCACACCTCGAAGGCCTAAACAGACCCTATTCTGGGCCATTGGTTCTAATGGTAAATCCCAGGATGTACCTCTCAGATGCCAGGGTGAAGGATACTAAAGGTCCGCACGACTGATGGTAACTCTCGCTTGCCACAAGGACAAATTCATTTTCAGGATTCGAACCCTGCACCCGACCGTATTGAGCGTGTTATCAATCCTCCCATTTGCCACTGGGAGATATACCCTGGGGGCCTAGTTCAGCATACCCAATATGTTGGGAAGCATGATTTGAAAGTTAGCTTTTTGTGGTTTTTCGTTGGGGTGAATGCAGTTTGGGCGATTTTTTACATATTTTCAAATCAAACAATTTTAAGCGGTTTGACATTTTTTCAAGCCAAATCATTTCATTTTACAAACCAAACCATTTTTTGCGGTTTTGTTCGGTTTTAATCCATGGTTTATCTATCGACATAATACAATATATTTTTGATGTCTAATTAATTCATATTTTTTAATACATAAAGCTAAATTAGAAGTTAGTATAAACTAAAATATATTAAACATTCTTTGATTCATTCTTTATCACTTTATCCTTGCACTAGATTGATAATAAAAGTATTATGAAGCGGTTTGGTTCGATTTTTTGTAGATTTTGAAAATCAAAACCTAAACCAAACCATTTTAAAACGGTTTGGTTTGGTTTGAGACAAAAAAACCACGTGTCCACGGTCTCAAACCAACGAGTTAGGTTTGATTTGTGCTTTAGCGATTTTTTTGTGCAACCCTTTTTCGTTAATCAATGAAGGAAATGCTGAAAAATCTTCGGATGGATGAACATTTTTTTATTTTAATAATCAAACCTTTTGTTTGAATTAGTTTTTCATCTATCGAATACATTGAGGTCAAGGATGAAAATGTCTTACATGATTTTTTTAGGTTGAAAAGGCTATGAATCCAGGCTGAGAAGATTGAAATTGTCTTCAAATATTCATAGGGGTGTCAACAAGCCGAGCAAGCTCGCGAGTCGAACATTAAGGCTCCAGTTTGACTCGAACTTTTTGGGGTCAAGCTTTATTTTTTTACCCCAGTTGAGGCAAAGCTTGTCCAAAATTTTTAGGCTTGGCTCAAGTCCAGCCGAGTCAGGCCCGCCCCCTTTTTTTAAAAAAAAAAGTTACATGTGGCAAATGAATTGTGTTTACTTAAATATATAATGTACACAAAAAAATAGTTGACATATCAAACATAACTTTAGATCCAATAAAAATTTAAATGTAGATATTGTAAATTTTATACTAATTGTATTATATATATAACAACCTTCCTCTTTTTTTGGGGCTTGAGACAGTCTACAATCAACATAGACGTAGTTAAAATTGTACACGAATAAAATATTTCGTGTACAATTTTTTTTTAAAAACATAATAATTTCAAATACACAAAATGATTTTTAAGAACTTACAATTTTTTCAAATTAAAGTCCAGTTAAATCAACATATTCAATTAGTTCAATAACTTCAATTTTCAAAAAATAATAATAATAATAATAATAATTAAAAAAAAATAAACTTTAATGTTTAACTAGCTAACTGCGTGTTGCTTGCAGCTCCTGTGGCTCGATGGGCCACATGGACCTGCCTGAGCTCAAGCTTGGGTCGGATTTTGAGGCTCGACCCTCTGAGCCACGAATCGAGCTTTGCTCAAGCTTTTTGCGAGCCGAACCCAAGCTTTCCAAGCTAACGAGGTTTTTTGACATGCCTAAATATTCATTTGCCAAGGATTGAATCTTTTGTTCTTGTTGTACTAATTGGATATCTTTTTGTTAAATGATTCAATTAAGGGAAAAGTGCATAGCACCTATGTTTAAAGTTACCTTTTTAAGTCTAACAAACTTTGATTTTTATTTCTATTTTAAAAAAAAAAAAATCAGGTGTTTATTAATAATAAACAAACAAATATAATATAATATAATATATAATATTATACATCTATCTACACTTCTATATTTACATCTACATTATCTACTCTACACTCTACCTTAAAAGTATGGATATGGGAAAATCTTTCCATCACCATTGTCAATTATATCATCATTTATTGCTCATTAACTAATTCATTAAATTAAACAAAACGAAGACCCATTACACGAAAGCTCTTAAGCTACAAGCTAAAATATGCAAATTACATTACATGATGAAAAAATATGCACATTACATTACATGATCAAAAGATTTCAGGTCATTTCTCACACTTTCCTTCATCATTGTAAAATATTTCTATCTTTATTGTCGTTGTAAAAATTCTTCAAATTATTATTGTTTGGGTTATTAGTTGTACTACAATGAAAACAAGATCATTGTAATAGACTAAATAAATAATTGTTTAATCTATCTCTGAAATTTTTTAAATTAAATATTCGGTAATCATTTTCTTTTTAGGGCCTGGAGATCGTGTTTGAATTTATTAAGAGGAAAATTTGGCTAAAATGAGCAGTAAAGAAGTTTTTCACAATTTCTTTAACATCCACACTACACAAAGAGAGTGTCGTGGTAAACTTTTTTCTTACGTTATCTTTTCTGAAATTTATTGAAAAATTTGCATAATTGAATTTTCCTTACAAATTTTCAATTAATTAAATAACATAGAAAAGTATGATTGGAATTTGAATTTTCTTATTACTTTCTAATATTCAATATCATTTTCCTATTCAATAATATCTAAATTCTTACATCCTTTAGCAAACTCATTGAAGAAATAACATCATTTACTAAACAAAATTTGCAACATATTTTTTTTAGATTAATTATCGAACAAACTACTTACTATTTCTTTGTTCAAATTTACATAATTTTTTATTTTCAGTTTTGACTAATTACTTTCTACATTGATATCTTCTTGTGGAGATGAATAAATTATTCAAATTATCAACATCAATCAAAAATCAGCAAGCATTAACAAAGGCAGGACTCATCCTTTGACATCATCATTCTCCCTGCTAAAGTTGGCTTTGCTTCTTTTCGATTTAACCTTCGTCTCACGATAGTTTTTTTTTTTTTTTTGAACAACTCTCATCCACAACTGGAAATTAATTGAGGTTAGTGGTGAGATCATTATATTTTTTTTAAGTGTCCATGTAGAAATTATTATATCTTCTGCAAAATTGAAATAAACAAATTGGAATTGTTCTCAGCTCGTATTCCAACATATCAAGGTTATTTTCATCCAGCGTTTTAAGAATGGACTCTAAAGCATATAGTTTCAAGACTTGAAGCTAAATTATATCTTCCTGGACAAAAGATAAAATTTCAATTATTTTAGTCCAAATACACTCGAAAATAGATAACATGTTTGCACTTCTGATCATGCATCTGTTGTGTAAATGAACCTCTTTTGTGGCCCTCCTCTAGAGATGCATTTTTATTGGCCATCTGATATAGGAGAATCATTAGATGAACAAATCAATCACTATCCTTATCATTAGGGCTGCACGAAAAAAAAAAAAAAAAACCAAATCAAATCGCTTTAATTTTTTTAATTAAAGAAATTATTTTATTAATTTGAATTTATTCCCCCCCCCCTATTCCCCCCCCCCCCCCCCACCAAAAAAAGTCAAATTTAACTAATAAAATAAAATTCTCGTTTACATCTTTTCTCGTTTTCATTGCATTGTGATGATACCAGAAAAGACTGCTAGTGTTTGAAGTTAGGGATTTTGTTTCTTCTTTGCATAGGAATACATTTCAATAGTCATCTAACGTGAATTTTGGTTGAAATCCCTACAATCTCAATTAACTGTTTAGCAACCTTAGTCTCTCAATATGGGATTTCGACAAAGTTTTGTAAGCCTTCAACTCTCATAAGAGAGGAATGATGCAATCTAAGTAAGATGAGAGTTCTTGAAAACTCATCTCCTTAATAAGGACATTCTTGGGAGTTATTGATACCTCAATGATATTATTTATAGTCTAAGAAAGAAGTTCATTTATTAGATCAAGAGACGGATTAGTTACGACATCTATTACTATTTTCTTACCAACTAATGACTTTTGTGGACTAGTAGAATGATCAATCCCATGTAAGGAAATTCACACCCCACTCAATCAAAGAAGCTGCATAATACTATTTACTATAACCTCAAATTACATACATTAAGAAGATACTCAAAAAATTATTATAAAAAAGGGCAATTAGAAAATAAAATCAGGATTCTCAATACATTAGAATTTTAATTCTTCAATCATAAACCAAGCAATTGTTTAAACTCATCTTTCACTGCATGGTAGTAGCATGCATTTATAGCCCCAGTTACATTGACATCAAAAGAGAAATTGTAAATAGTATAATGTTCTTTATGAATGATAATCAATTACAATTAGATATATATATGTATATGTGACCCTGGTACGTTTAGTGCTATAATATCACTTGCAATGGTAACGACATAAACAAAGAATCAAAGAATGTTAACATATATTAGCTTATATTAACTTATTTTAGCTTTACATATTAAAAATACAAATTAATTTGGCATCTAAAATATGTTATATTATGTCGATGAGTAAACTGTGGATTAAAATCAAACCAAACCGCAAAAAATAGTTTGGTTTGATTTGGTTTGTAAAATGAAATTGTTTTATTTGATTTGAAAAAATGTCAAACCGCTTAAAATAGTTTGGTTTGAAAATATGTTACAAACTGTCCAAACCGGACCGCGTTCACCCCTACTTATCATCATTAGTTTTACTTTTTTTTTCGAAGTATTTATTCAAAACTTAAATAGTTCTATGAACGAATATATCATATCAACTTGGTTCCTAAAATAATTTATTATATTAATATATTATCTAATAATTTATAATGATAATATAATTTATGATTTCATACAATTATATTTTCTCATTTATTTAGTATTAAATTAATTTATTATCTAACAATTTACAATATTGTATTATCATTTCATAATATTAAACTTTCTCATTTATTCAGTATATTAAGAAAAGAAGAAAAAATATTTCATCTTTTAATAAATATTATTATGGCTATATTAATATAATTATTAAAATATTATATCCAAAAATTAAAAATTGTATTGTCCATTTAAATTCCATAGTTTACAATGTATATATTATGAACGTAATAATCACATGACCTTTAAATACAAAATGATAGAATTCGATTACTTTATGACTCTTAATTATTTTACGAATTTTAATTAACAATTTTAATCTATGTCACAAGAACAATATTGACAGAGTATTTTGAATAGTATAAAAATTTGTCAAGGAAAGAAATCTTTTGTATAGAGAACTTTCAGAATATTATGTGTAGGACTGGATATGTCGAAATTGGACAAAACGAAAGAAATGACATGTTATCTCTTGAATTGCAGTTGCTCTCTTGAATTGCAATTGCAAATCCTGTTGATAGAATTTTCAGAGATATCTTAGAAAATATAATAGAAACTGTTGATAGAACTTTCAGAGATCTCTTAGAAAATCTGAAAATATTTGGTGGAAAGGTTTTTGTCTTTAGCGGAGATTTCCGTCAAGTGCTCCCTGTCGTTTCACGAGCAACAAGACAGTGAACAGATAATTAGAATTTGGATAGATCATATCTTTGGGAGAAAATAGAAAACCTCCAACTGAGTCAAAACATGCCTCCTTATAATGATAATCAGTTTGCTCAAAACTTGATCAAAATTGGTAATGGAATGTAAGCTTACATAGAGAATGATTTCATTAACTTACCAAAGGAGATAGTTATAGCATGTGATGGTATCGAAACTTTAGAATTACAATTAATAAATGTTGTATTCCCAAGTTTAACAAACAATGCATCTTCTCCTAAATATATAACACAAGGTGGAATTCTTTCAATGAAAAATGAGTATGTCAACTGCCTCAATGACAAAATGATCGGGCTATTTCCAGGAGACAGTGAAGAATTTGTGAGCTTTGACCAAGTAACTAATGGTACAAATCAATTTTTTCAAGAAGAATTTATCAATACATTGTTACCAAATGGTGTTTCACCGCATAAGTTGATCTTGAAAAGAAATTGTCCCGTGATGCTCTAATGAAATTTAGACCCGTCCAACGGTCATTACAATGGAACAAGAACGATTTGTTTTAATTTCGAGAAACATATTATCTATGCAAAAATAACCGTTAGGAAACAAGTTGGAAAACAAGTTTTCCTTCCGCGCATCTAAATCCAGTAAATAATGAAGGATATCCATTCAAATTCAAAAGGAAACAGTATCTGTGCTTTGCAAAGACAATTAGCATGGTTCAAAGTCAGATAGTACCTAATGTTGGAATATATCTTCTTGAACATGTATTCTCTCATGGGTAACTATATGTCGCACTTTTGCATGAAATTGTAATGCAAACAACAAAGGTCTTTGTAAAAATTGAAAACAAAATAACAAAAATTGTTGGACATTAACAAAAATTATTGTGTACAAAAAAGTTTTATTTTAACCATAACGTTATATTTTAATTCATTAAAACATTGTAAATATTGTTCAAAAAGTGTTTATTACTACAAAAAAGTGCACAAATTATTCATCTTTTACATAAGATGTGTAATGTACAAAAAATATTATAATCAAAACATTACATTTCGATTCATTTAACATTTTCACATTAAATACATAAATTCAAAAAAAATTAAAAAAATAAATAATAAATAATATATATCATTTCAACAATTTCATTTTTTTCTTTTAATAATATCTTTTACCTCAACTTTCAAAAAATAGTATTAGTTCTACGAAGGCATTCGTCATCACATTCATCATCAAATTCATTATATATGTAAGATGTGCAACTTACTTGCTTTCTACTAGTATTAGTTCTATGAAGACATTGCTCAATTTATGCTTTAGCCTTTGTTTGATATAAAAATTTGTCTATAAACAAAGAATGTAGTGTTTTCGAGGTAAAATATGTAGTTAAAAAGTAATTTAGGGAATGTGTTATTCATAAATTACCAACCGTAGAGGCTAAAGCACTTTCTTTCCATACAGGTAACCCAGTGAACTTATCTGAACCCAAGCTGCGGGAAAGATCATAGATTTATTAGGTCTTGTGGACTTTCCTCAAGAATACAATGTTGCAAAATTCTAAAACCTGAGAACACAGTGCAAGAAGTAAATTGGGTCTCAGTGAAGCACTATTCTCCTCACTTTGTCATATATACCATTCAATTGAAATTGGGGGAAAAAATCAATGATGTCAAATGTCATTTATCATCAGAATTTCAGTGCTTACTGATATATTTTTTCAAATTCCAGTTCTTTGCTGATTTCATGCTTTTCATGTTGATACACGTCAATCAATGATGTGAAACATCATATATCATCGGAATTACATTTGTAGCAATCTTATGGTGGCATTGGGACGTCATGATGGTTGCTATGTTAATCTAATATTTGGTCCATGTGTTTTAATTATGATTATGATGCTGCTGGGACCAAGCTACTGCCAAATTAAGCTGGAACTTTTAAGGATCGAGCTTTTTTGGCCGTAGCCGAGCCAAAGCTAATCACCAAAAATAAGGCTCAACTCAAGCTTTAAGCTCGAGCCAAGACGAGTTGAGTCTCGATGTTTTAAAATATATTTTTATAATAAAATCCTTAAATTTTTTATTGAAAAAGTATATATACAACGAGTCGAGCTGAATTTGTGATCGAATTTTAATGCTCAAGCTTTTTGGACGGACTTTTTTTTAGCTTGAGCCAAGCCAAGCCAAAGCTCGTCCCTAAAAAAAAAGTTTGGTTCGAAGTCTCGAGTCGAGCTAAGCCCGAACTTTTTTCCGAGCCGAGCCCAAGCGGCTCGAGCCTACAAGCCATTTTGCCATCTATTTTGGAGTTTGAAATAATTAAAAATTTATCTTTCTTTTACATGTTATAACGAAGATAAATTATGACCATAGTGTTAACATGAGTGGAGTTTCTAGCTGGAACTGGAAGCGGTTTATGGTCAATTAAAGGAGGAAACTAACAGACGTGATGTTGTTTTGCACCTGACGCAGTACGGAAGTAAGGAATTCAAGCAAGATCCTTAAAAGAAATATAAACTTGGAATCCACCAAGCAAATTTAGAAGAAATCTCAAGAATTTTATTAATAATCTGAATAAATGAATAAAAATAATGAACTAACCCTCTATTTATAGGGTCATAAAACAAAGAAACCTATTCTAAATAAAATAGAAAAATATAAAACATATTCTAGATAAATAAAATAAACAAAGAAACATATTCTAAATTATCTAAGAAAATATAAAACCTAAAATAAAAAGAATTCAAGATAAACTAAATGACAGAAATAACACTAAATTATTAAAACACTGTTTTTGCTGTCTGAACAATCTCGAATGCCCAAAATCCATTGTATGTCATAGCTAAGCAATGAGTCCAATTTGTTTCATCAAGTTACTCAACATAGACATATTATGGACCCGAAACGGAGGTCGGACACCAAATCTGTAAATTTCTGCTACGTTCCTTTTTTAGTCTAATTTTATTTCGATTCTGTCCTACATCAGACCCTTCCACCTACAAATAACTCGACCCCGAGTTATAATTTGAACTCAAAAATTTTCAAGCTATTAGCCACTGGCGACGTCTTGCTCATTTGAATTTAAATTTTTCAAACCCGAGAATTAGCTCTCCAATAAATTGGCCAACCAAAATATATGGTTTCATGAATAAATCATCATCACCATTGGGTTGTTCCATCAAGACATAATAGCTAACATGTTTAGCATGTAAGCAAGTCATTGAAATTGTTTCCTCGATTTTTAACTTTTCAATTTTATCCTTCACAGCACAATCTTCTACTTTTTGAACGACGTATTCTTTGATTTCATCCCCATAAATAAAATCCACACTTTTCTCTTGAACGTTCTTCCTATCACCAGCGAACACATCTCCCATCTCATTACAAGTAACGCCCTCTTTTCCCTCAAATTCTAACAACTCAGTTGATTCTTATTGGGTTTGGAATAGGTCAGCCAAGCGGTCTTTAGTTGGGTCAACAAAAATCTGAGTTTCAGCTGGGACGGCAAAATGGGCTTCATCTAAGAAAACATCTTCACCTACAGAGGTGATTTCCTTTGGTTCAACTTTATTCACGCATTCCTTATCTTCTAAATATTCTTCTTCTATGGAAATACCTCCATCTTTATAAATTTCTTTTGATTCTTGGATGTTAATTTGAGTATCGAGTTCCTGAAGATCGATAGTGAATTCTTGTACAACTCGATAAGACTGCTGAAAATCTTGATTTTGAAAGCAAAGTTGTTGTAGATAGTTTAGAGGAAGAAAACGTTTAATCATGAATTTCTTTATTTGCTGCCAAGTTCGAATTTTATTTTTTCCTTGTTGGATACGATCTGTCTGCAGTCCATCCCACCAAATTGATGCATATCCTTTGAGTCGATAGTTTATTTCTATGACTTTTCGATGCTCCTTGATTTTTCAATAGTCAAAGAACCTTTCAACTTCATCTAGCCAATTGACAAAATTTTCAATTCTCAAGTTGCCAGCAAAGTAGGGAATATTTGCCTTAATACGATACTCCTCGCGATTATTGTTGTTTCGCGGAGGAGCAATATCCTCCTCATAATCAGAATCTTCAACCCTAGGAACAATAACTTGGATAGCCTGTTGCGCATTTCCTCCATTATTGTCTCTGATACAACCACCATTATTCAGGACATTGTTCCGAACAGCCTATACTACTAACTCACGAAGCTCTCTAAGTTGGACATCAATTCGTTGGACTTGTGCCTCAAAATCTGCCCTTGTAATTGGTAAGTCAGCCATTGAATTTGAAACTCGAAACACAAAGAAATCAAGGATATCGAGACAGAGATACCGGCTCTGATACCACTTAACACAGTACGAAAGTAAAGAATTCAAGTGAAATCCTTAAAAGAAATATAAACTTGGAATCCACCAAGCAAATTGAGAAGAAATCTCAAGAATTTTATTAATAATCTGAATGAATGAATAAAAATAATGAATTAACCCTCTATTTATAGGGTCATAAAACAAAGAAATCTATTCTAAATAAAATAGAAAAATATAAAACATATTCTAGATTAACTAAAATAAACAAAGAAACATATTCTAAATTATCTAGGAAAGCATAAAACCTAAAATAAAAAGAATTCAAGATAAACTAAATGACAGAAATAGCACTAAATTATTAAAATACTGTTTTCGCTGTCTGAACGATCTCGAATGCCAAAATCCATTGTATGGCACAGCAAAGCAGTGAATCCAATTGTCTCGTCGAGCTACCCAAAATAAACATATTATGAACCCGAAACGGAGATTGGACGTCAAATCTGTAAATTTCTGCTACGTTCCTTTTTTAGTCTAATTTTATTTCGATTCTGTCCTACATCAGCACCTTTACGAATAAATAGAATGTCTCTTATCTAGGAGAATAAGAGATGTTTATGTGCTCAACTCCGCCAAAGATAAGAGTTACGACTGTGGAGTTTTAGTGGCTGCAACACCACTAGATGAGCTGAATGTTTTCAATCCTAGAATTTCAATTTCAGTAAGGAAATTCAATAATGCTATAGTCACAATTTGATCTACAATATGGATCACAATCACACTTTCATGGGGGTGGAGGTCAAAATTGTGGCCCCCAACCCCATGTGAGTGTGATTGTGATCCACATTGTAGACCAAATTGTGAAAATAGAGTTATCCAAGGAAATTACAACACAAATGTCCAACTTTTGTTAGGGGTCTCTTAACCCTGTAAATCTGTTTGATGACGTTTTTGTTCATACTCATTCCATGTTATATTTTTTACGTATCCCAATTTAATCATTTGCTACGACCAAGCTTATTTTGATTCTGAACTCGCTCTAGGATATCCCAGATTGGGTAGGCACTTAAGAGCCTCCTGATATATCATTCACGACCTTTTAAGCACATATTTTTTCAACTTTTATAAAAAATTACTAAACATATATTTGTATCAAAATCAAACAATGCTTTATGAACAAAATAAGTTAGTCAACAAGGGTAAAAAACTGAGATCTGACTGTGCAAATCCCCCAATTTAACTAGAATTTGTAGTAATGCTATAGTTACAATGTAGTTAACAATCTCGATAATAATTCTCTCACATGTGAGGGTGGGACCACCCAAATATAAGTGACAACACTCACCACATGTGAGGGGATTGTCAATGAGATTGTTAATCACATTGTGATTCTAGCAAAATTCCTAGAATTTGATATTTCTTATCTAGGATTAATCTATTTAGTCAGATTGAATTATCTAATAATTTTTCAATTTTTGTGATGGCACAATTATAATAATTGATTTTAAAGATGATGTAATGAATAAAATGATGAATGCCTGTCAAATTTATTGTAAGTAAGTCCAATCTAGCATGGTTCTCTTATCTATGTCTATGTGAGTATAATAAGGAAATATCCTGTAATATTTATCGTGTTATTAACTACTACTACAAATACGCAAATCAATTGACCTCACAGCACCGCGGTGAACAGAACTATTGATTGCCAATGAGCATATGCTTATGCTTTTCCACAATCCTCAACCCCCAGATTCTAATCCGTGAACCAAATTTCATTCACCGATGGAATCCAAAAACTTTCACTCTAAAACGCAATAGCCAAAATTTCAGTTCATGTATATGTTATACCGGGGCTCTTCATCCGGATGGTGTTGAAGTTCTGTTCCCCGATGACACCGTTAAAGAGCAAAACGCAGCCTTTGAGTTCCATGAAGTTGCAAGTACTAGGTTAACAGAAGAGGAAGCTTTTGAAGAAGAAATTCAAAATCAAAATTCGTCGGGAAAGAAGCGAAATCTAGAAGAAAAAGATAATGATAGTCGGTTCAAATTGCACAACGGAAGAGAGGTTGGTTCTTTTTCTTTAATTTGGGTTTTTAGTGAAGATGCTGTTCTTACTGAGTGATTAATCTTATAAAGTCATTACACGATTCGCTATTATTTTTATATTTAAGCAACATTAGATTTACGCGTCCGGAAAAATGGTGACCACTTTAATAACACCAATTTCGAAATCCTACTACTCGTTTGAGGTTTTTGAGTTCTTATAACTTGTTTGGTCCTTGATGCAGTTCTATCTTGAAAGGTCATGTTGATTATGATGTTTATAATTAAGTGACGTGAAATTTTATCCTCGATGGTTATTTTCTACTATTTGAAAGTCTAAAGTGAGTTTTGGTAAAAAATTGCACTGGAAACTAAACAAAGAAGCATAATAACACTGAAAGTGTGATCTATATATGTTAAGTGGTGAATGGGAAAGAATAATACAGGTATTTGAAGAGAAAGCATACCTTGTTGGGGTTGCGAGGAAAGGTGATACTGATGATTCATTTGGTATAGAGGAATCGCTAAGTGAATTAGCGCAGCTAGCTGACACTGCTGGACTACTTGTTGTTGATTCTACTTATCAGAAGTAAGTAGCATGATCGGTATATTAGTTATTTTCTTATTTAAAATTTTTTGGATTATATTTGATGTTGCATATGGTAAATGATATCTTAAAGATTGCGTTAATTTTCCGTATTGCATTGTAATATGTGCAGACTTGCAACCCCGAATCCAAGGACATACATAGGATCAGGCAAGGTTGCGGAAATTAAGAGTGCAATTCATGCATTTGATGTTGAGACTGTAATTTTTGATGATGAACTATCACCCGGGTTAGTTTCTTGATAACTTTATATGTCAATATTTAATGCCTAGATTTGTATTCCGTGTTGAGAAATTCCAATACGGTTTCTTCTATTCTGGAAATACTTTACCTTTGAAAATGCTGTTGAGAATGTTTGATTTCAACCTGTGTGTGAAATAATTTCTTTAATTTAGTTTGATAAGAGCTCCAGCTATTCTCATGTGATGTAGGGGAGTGGATAGTGTTTTTTCCTGAGCTCCTCCTCTCTCTTAAATATTGACAGGCAATTGCGTAATTTGGAAAAGGCTTTTGGTGGAGATGTTAGGGTCTGTGACCGCACAGCCCTCATCCTTGATATTTTCAACCAGCGAGCTGCCACACGTGAAGCTGATTTACAGGCAATTTATATTAATGCTAGAATTCAGGTCGTGCAAATTTTTTTCGTAATTGACACTAAAGGAAAGAAAAAACTTAGGTCTCCTTGGCGCAAATGGAATATCAATTGCCACGGTTAACAAGGATGTGGACCCATCTTGAGCGTCAGGCTGGAGGCCAAGTGAAGGGTATGGGTGAGAAACAGATTGAAGTGGACAAGCGTATCTTGCGCACTCAAGTATGCTGCTTGCCTTCTGCTATTTTTGCCAATTTTTCCTGAATAATCACTGAATATTAACTCTCTTGCACTCGTCTACATTGACTTTTATATTTCCTCATCTTAATTGCAGTTTGTTCAGAATCCATTTCTACAGACGCATAATTCATGTTGTGAACCTTGATTTGTAACTTATCTGTTATACTGTGAATATAAAAAATCCTAATGCAGACCTGATTTTTACTCTGTTTATTTGAGGAATATAGCTTTATAAACTATTTGCTGTTTTAGCGTTGCTCATTTTCGTAGTGTTGCAATTTTGTCACACTAGGAGGTGCTCACAAGCTACTAGCTGAATGTAGTTTTACTGGGTATTTAGGTCACTGGTGTTTCATCTATTGTAAAATCTTATATATGTTATAATTTCTTTGAGACTTGCTTACACTAAGAAAAAATATTTATACTTGTAATGCCAACAATTCTTTAGAGTCACCTGTTATTAAGCTAACAGATATTATTATGTAAAGAATACTGAAGTTACCTATTGCAATACTAAATCTTAGTTTTTTATAATTGCATGTGGCAGTATCTAATTTTTAGTTTCCCTGTGATAGTAATGTTTTATCTGGAATTTAGAATTACCAGTTGCATTTGTTCTTTTATGAGCACTTTGTAACCTGTATGTTTGACTTCCTTGCATCAGCCATTTGCATACATGACATGTACTCTTTCTCGATTTTTCAGATTGGAGCTCTCAAGAAAGAGATAGAATCTGTAAGAAAGCATCGGAAACAGTACAGGAATCGGCGCACCTCAGTACCTGTTCCTGTTGTATCTTTGGTAGGTATTTACCTCAAGTGTAAAAGTCTGCTTACAATGGCAATTTGAGTTTACATGTGCACTGCTCTAGGTTGGATATACAAATGCGGGAAAGAGTACACTTCTAAATCGGTTGACTGGGGCTGATGTTCTTGTTGAGGATAAGTTATTTGCAACACTTGATCCTACTACGAGAAGGGTACAGGTGAGGAAAATTCACTTGAAGAATTTGAGGGAAATATATTCACAAGGAGATGATGATAAATCTTCTTTCCAAGTTCTTAGTGAGTCATCCTGACATGTAATACTACTTGTTGGCAGTGATTTGCATTCCATTTTGTGGATTCCATGTTTAATGCTCACATTAGAGTAATACTTACATGTAGCTGCTTTCATGGATGCATAAAATTGCATTTATACAGTTTCCAGCTTGCTATAATTTATTTCATCTGAATTACAGATTAATCTTTTTCTTAAAAAGTAGGTTTTACAATCAAATATGCAGGTTTCTTTTTTTTTTTTTTGATAATAAGTTGTTCTGTGTTCTCCTATCTAGATGAAGAATGGGAAGGAGTTTCTTCTTTCAGACACTGTGGGATTCATTCAAAAGTTACCAACGACACTGGTAAGTGTTGTCATTAATATTGATGGATATGTCTTTCGTACGTATGGCGAGTTTGGGAAACATGTCTATTCTCTTTTGTTGTTACTTTATATCTGCTGAAAACAGAATCATACCCTTTCTCTTTTAATTGGTGCTTCTTTCTATAGGTTGCTGCCTTTAGAGCAACTTTGGAAGAAATCTCTGAGTCATCACTTTTGGTGCATGTGGTGGATATTAGGTATGATTGATTGGTTGATGGATTAACTTGACTCTAATGACATCAACATCTACTTATTATAGTGTATTGCTATGTCATTCAGCCATCCACTGGCAGAACAACAGATAGAGGCTGTGGACAAAGTTCTTTCAGAACTTGATGCATCGTCAATCCCATTGTTAATGGTTTGGAACAAGGTAGTGATATTTTCCTGGGCACTAAGTTTTATACTTCCATCTTTCGGACTTATTGTCGAAATCCTCATTATTGTCTATTTCAAAACTTTATATGGATGTGAGAATTTTCTGACAGATCATTTCTTACAATATTAGAAAGGCAGCATGATAGGCTATAATTAAATCACATAATCATGCCAAAGCAGTTCTTGAGGAGGCTTGTTTATGGACTAACTAAAAAAGCAGGAAACCTTCAAATAGGAAATTTACTTCCAAGTTCTTTATATAAGAACATGGGCCTTTTGATCAATACACTTGTTGGTAGGCGGTAGCAATTGATGGTGCTCACAGTACTAGCAGGATGATGTGGTATGTATGATCTGAAGTGCCAATTTGTTTTGTTAGAGAACAAGAGTATTAGAATTTAGTGCCCTGTGTTGCTGTTGTAATTTTTCTAACCTATAAACGATGTGTATAGAGATATCAATCCAGTTTTGGAAAAAGTTACTACGTCGGCTGATTTTCGTCAGTAATTTTTTTTACTTTGTCAATCAATGCTTTTCATTTCATCAAACTACCAGGCTAAGTTCCAAGTTTTCCTGACTACAGTAACTGGGTGTAGGATGATCAGTTCATGATCATTAATGCATTATTTGACAGGTTGATAAAGCCAGTGACCCTGAAAAAATCAAGATGGAGGCTAAAAAAAATGATGTTGTATGCATATCTGCTTTGACTGGGGAAGGCTTAGAAGAATTCTGCAATGCAGTTCAGGAAAGACTAAAGGTCGTCTGATACCCTTTGATCATGTTTACGAAACTATCTTCATGTTTTTTTGTGCTAGTACGTCCATCAGTCGTACATGTCCATCAGTCAATGTTCTTATTTGTGCTGGAAACATATTCTGAATAGGATATGATGGTGTGGGTGGAAGCTCTAATTCCGTTTGATAAAGGGGAACTTCTCAGTACCATCCATCGTGTTGGAATGGTTGAGAAAACTGTAAGCGCTCGTTTCTCTTCATAATTTATTATTCGCATTTTTTTTTCCTAATGTCGTGCTTTAGAGGGTCTGTGATGCGATTTTTTCATGAATGAATGCAGCTAGATTCTTTCTGCAGTTTTCAGATTTCCCCACAAATCTTTTGCACTATCAAGAGTTGTAATGATTCAATCTATGTTTTTGGAATCATTACGTGGGATTCAGAACCTTACAGTGGGTTTCAGAACACAAACACACAAAAAGAAACTACATACCCTTTTAGTCCCAATACATTCCCATCTTTTTGGGAAGTACAAATAATGTCGCACAGTAAATTTAAGAGTTTCTGTTCCACTTTTATCCTCCCTATAACCTTTATGTGCTCTATGGAATTCCAGGGAACTTGAAAGGGTATGATTAGATAGATTTGCATAATATATTTGGTCAGGTCATAAATGATTGTCTCAAGAATGGTTTTAGAGTGAGGAATAGACTCTTAATAACGTTACACACTTATAAGACTACAGTCATCGTACATGGTGCAGAATAGTATTTTTTTTCTTAGGCTTACGTAGCATGATATCCCGTGGTGAATGGTGATCATCGATGATAGCTAAAAGGGATATTTTGGGAAACTTTGGGAGAGAAATCGTTTAGGCTTTTGAAAAATGCATTTCTGTTTCCTTGCCATTAAGATATGAACGTGTAGCAATAACAACCAAAATGGATTAGTATAAAAACTTGCAAGAGCCTGTAAGAGTTTGTTTTTGTTTGAAAGGATCTCTTTTTTGTTTAGAGAGAACGGAATCGGGGACCCACAAAAGATTACAGTTACTCATTTCTAGAAGCAAAGATTGTGATGACTGAGTGAATTTTCTTTTGGCTATTTCAACTTTTTGTGAATTATTACACATAACACAGCTTCGAAGGCCATTGAGGGAGAGAGAGTATTCGTTTCTGCATTCTATGTTAAATTGTTTTTATAGGTAATAATACTAGCGATTGTATTTGATAGGAATATGCAGAGAATGGCACTGTGGTGAGAGCTCATGTTCCCCTTCGGTTTGCAAGGCTTCTCACCCCAATGAGGCAGATATGCGTGTCATAACTTCCCAAAAAGGTTGGATTATTCCAGACCGTCTCATTTTGCTTGTTGCTTAAAGGAGCACTGCAGAAGCATGTTGTATATTAAAGCTTAATCGACAGTCTTTGGCATGGTAATTGCTCCTGTCATACTAATATTTGTATATGTAGCAACGTTTGGTCATGAAATTAATTTTACTTTTGTCAATTTCTAATTCTAATATTGCAGTGATTTTCTCATGGAGAATTGATTTACAATTTGTATTATCTAGCTCGTTATACATAAATGACAGAAGTGATATGGTTTCTACAATAGGCAATATTTATGGTTCTCGCCAATGAAAATGTCGGACACTTGGTAGCACCATAAATATTGCCCATTGAAAGCACCATCTCACTTTCCATGCAAATAATTAGGGATGGCAACGGGATGGGGACTACTAGAACTCGATAGGGACCCGTCCTAAACGGAGAGAGGAATCCCCGACAAAGACGGGAATGAGGATGGGGATGAAAAAGCATCCCTGAACCGGGGACGGCCCGATCCTCATCCCCAATTAAAAAGTTGCATTAAAATTTAAAAAGTAAAAAAAAAAAAAAATCCTATATTATCTGTTCAAAAGTCCATGATATCAAAATTTCCTGCATCAAAAATTTATTACTTGTCAAGTCATAAACTTTAAATACTTATTTTGAAAAAGTTACTGATTATTAGTTATTAAGCTTATCGAATTGTATTTTCTCATCTAATCAAATATTAAATAAAGATACAAACAAAGATGAATATATATTCGATTAATGTTCAAATAATGTGTAAAGATTATTAGATTTAGAAAATATTGGGATTGTTCCTGTATGTTTTCTTATATTATTTGCATAAAATTATTTTAAAACTTAAAAAAAAAAATAAACAAACAAACAAACAAATAAATGGGGATTTTCTCTTTCCCGCCCCGTCTCCTCCCCTCCCCATCTCTGATTAAATGGGGACGAGACGGGAATGAGGATGATAAATCATTAATGGAGCGATGACGGAAAAAGGCATCCCCGTTCTATAATTGTCCCGTTGCCATTCTTACAAATAATGCACATGATATCTCGAGATTTGGAGAAGAGTGGTGCTCTTAGTAATTTCAATTTGTAGGGACGAAGTTTTAAGAAGACCAGGATACGAAACTCTTCTCTTACCTTAATAAAGTAGATTTAAGTGATAAGTTTAAAATCAAAATTCAAATTAAATGTAATTTAGTGGGAAAAATATGCATGTGATCATTATAGTTGCGGCAAAATTTCAAATTAGTCACTAACCTCAGTTTGATAAAAAAAAAAAAAATTAATTTTATTTATAAATGATCACATAATAATATTTCATTGAATATTTTTTCTTCAATAATCAACAATTTTGATTAATCAAATATTCTCATCTATCATTTTTTTCTTTAAAAAATGGACTAATGAAATGTTGTTACGCCTCTATTTATAAACCACCGTTTATAAACGGTTATCAAGCAAATGCACTTTAATTTAATTCGAATCAATAACAAAAGTTATATTTTAGTTTCAAATTATTACTGCTAGTTATGTATCTAACAATCAATTTTATGATGGTAAACAAAAGTTTTCATAAAATACTGCGAGTTTATTAAATCAATACTTACCCTACCAGGCCCAGTCCTGGGGTAAGGTAACTAAGGCAAGTGCCTTGGGCCTCTAATTTTTGAGGCCTCCAAATAATAAAAAAAATTTAGCCCACACTCAAGACCAGACCCAACT
Organism: Ligustrum vulgare; assembly: GCA_963555705.1. NCBI lineage: Eukaryota > Viridiplantae > Streptophyta > Magnoliopsida > Lamiales > Oleaceae > Ligustrum > Ligustrum vulgare. The sequence continues at coordinate 68,733,122 of OY743168.1, read as the reverse complement.
AAATACATTCCTTCAACATTCTTAAAACCTAGTCTCTCATAATTCCTCGCGCAGCACACTCTTTCAACTCCCAAGTCCCATCCAACTCCGCCACTCACAATCACACTCACCCACAGCTCTATAGGCGCCGGCGATCGAAATGAACTAAGAAGACGCGCCTCTCTCTGGAGACTGGAAGAACTGAAGAAGTAAGATACTACTAATTCTCAAATTTGCTTTTTTAATAATTTATTCTTCATTCTTGTTTATTCAAATTTGTTGATTAAAATACTTAAAGTTTCAGATTCTCAGAATCAAACCTCAAACGTGTTCTTCCTTGCGGCTTCTGACTTCCGAAATTCTGAGTTCTACATCTATTACTATTACTGTTGGAAATCAAGTTGTGAAAAAGTGAGTTTTGATAGAGGAATTGGGAAGAGTTGTGCTAGGACCAGTTGTCTCTGTCTATTGTACTATTTGAGGTGCAGAGATGGAGCGACTGCTGCTATTTCTTGGTTTATGTTGAATCAGATTTTAGGAGGTGCGCACAGAGTCCACGGAAAGGAATGGATGATTCTTACTGGTTTAATTCATATGATCAGTATTATTTTTATTTTCTTTTTATAAGATTTCAAGTTTGAGATTATATTTGTATTTTGTCATATATGTCCATGTTTTTATTTCAGCATAAAACTGATTGGTAAATTAATAGAGATTGTATTTGTTGCTGACATCTGAATCTTTGATACCTCCATACAGTATTTGAACGTTGAAATCCAAAACATGGAAAAAGAGAAATAGAGAATAATGTTTCAGTTTAACTTTAAAGATCTTACGTCTTTTGTCTGAAATGAGAGTAATCTTTTGGTGGTTTGGGATGGATTATTACGGTGAGAACCAATCAATATAATAACAACTATACATTGTAGTCATATATTATCGTTAATTATGCCTATAATTCATAATATTCGTTAAACGTTTTCCTGCAGCTTCTGATTCAAGATGATTGTTGAATCCTTCTACTTGCAGTTAGGGGAATTATTTATTCAAATTCATAAATCAAGTTCTATCCCTCTTTGCTTATAACTGTGTACAGAAAATTTGATTAGTTTGTACTTGTTTTGCATCTCAAAATGTGAGGAGGCTAAATATTACTGTTAAAATAATCTCTTGGTTGTGAAGGATATTTGATTTTGTAATTTCATCTTTTGAATTATATAAAATCTTCTTTTAAATACATATATGTTATTTATTTAAATATTTAAGTATTGTTACTTTTACCCAAAAAAAAAAATATATTTAAGGACCTCAAAGTAGTTAGTTGCCTTGGACCGACACTGTACCCTACTTAACTTTATAATACTACTTGTTCATCGAACAATAAAAGATAATACTATTTGCTCATTTATTCAATTGCTTACTTGTTCATAACAATTATGATCTCTGTCATTCTCAACTAATGAAATGTATTACGTGACGGACGAAAAATTCGACGTGACATATCACAGACATGAAAATCAAGTTAAATGGGTCGAAAGCACAAAAAGTCCAAGACATTTTATATTCAATCTGTAAAACGAATTTTCTCTAAAAACAAATCGTCTAAAGATAGCACGAATTCTTATTTATGCTTTTTTGCACCTTTGGCCTCGTTTCACCGTGATGTGCCAAACCGAATTTCCATCCTTCAGGTGCACATTCCGTTAGTTGAGGGTGACGGAGATCAAACGAGTCATGAATGAATAAGCAATTGAATAGATAGATGAATAATGTTTTACATTTTATTATTCGGTGACCAAGTGGTTATGCAAAGTAAAGTTGGACCATCATTGATTAAATTTACTTCCAATACCGCTTAGATAATTAGATTGATTAAAAAAATTAAAAAGAAAATTGATTAGTGATTACAGAAAGTAGGAGGAAATACATGAAAATGCCCTTAAAAACTTACCAATTTTTGAAAATACCCTAACAATTTTATATCTTTTAAAAATAGCCTTAAACACTATAAATTACCACAAATATCTTTATATATCATATTTCAACTAAACCCATTAAGATTTAGAAAAGTTACAACCTAATCCTTGAAATTTTATTAATTTTGTTTATGATTTTATTTGATTTTTGTTCGCTCATAGTAGCACCCCTCACTTGATATCAGAGCCATATAGCAGATCTAAAAGATAAATATTATATGACAAAAAACAAAAATGAACATATAATATATACATCAAGATTTATAATTATGCATACATTAATACTACCCGATAATTATAAAATAGAAATCTTAAACACTTTAAAAGATTTAGATAAAGATGTAAGAAGAGAAATATATGATCTAATAAATTTCGATATAATAAAAGAAGATTTTATCATAAACGAAATATTAGATTTAATCCACAAAGATATACTAGAAGACTTATATAAAGATTATAGAAATGGATTATCATAGAACGGATCCTCAATTAATTAGATATCTAGACATAGAAACAAATGAAAAATTAGATTTAATAGTAGAACAAAGAAGAAATTTAATGGACCAAATAAGAGAAGAAAGAAATATAAAACGACAAGAAAAATTAAGATTAAAATTATTGGAGAAAAAAAGGAAATATTTTGATAAAAATTTATTCAAACGATTTTAGAAGACAAAGAAAAAACTAGAAAAGAAAAATATGATAAAACAAATACATTGGAAGACTATCTAAAATATTATAGAATATATCATAGAAAATCAATGATTGGATCAATAGAAGAATATTGTGAATATCAAATAATAAATTATAAATAAGCAAAATATGAAATAGAACTTATTTTAGAAATCGAACATATTAAATGAAGAAATTAATGACAGAATTTCCAGAAATAAAATTTGAAAAACAAATAATAGAAAATATAAGACTTCCAGTTGGATCTTATCAAATAAAAGGAGCAAATACAACTATATTTCAACCATTAAGCCCATGGGGAGAATCTGATGGATTTCTTAACATGCAATTAAATTGGATAAGTGCATTTTTACGGTAAACATATAAAAACATAAATTTACAAGATAAATTAGCTATATTTTGAAATATTTTTCTTTTTCTTTTCTAATTTATCAATTATATCTTGAATATCATGTATCATTATAGATCTTACAGTTCCTCTAGCAAAGTTTTCTATTAAATTTTCTTTAAAACTTTTTAATATCTCTTGTGATGCGTAGAGTTGCTGTTGGTATCCTATTTTATCAATTTCATTTTCATATTCAATGCCTTTTTTTTACTTTTGATATGCTTTTGAACTTTATATGGACCTCTTTTAGTTCTGATTTTTTTCATGATATAATTACTATTATTCATGATATTAAGATTTTCAAAAACTGGTAAAGAAATATTGATCTCTTCCATCACTGTCATAATCTATTACATGATCATAATCATCATCACTACTAAACACATATCCTAAATATAATTCATTATTTATTTCAGTATTATCACTATCCAGCCAAAAATAAATAATCGATTTGTAGTTTCTAATCCTAATATTCTTTTTAATGTTGGAAAGATAGCTAACAAGCATGGCATATAGACATGATATAACTTTTTAATTTCATTATTTGGTCTAGTAAACTGTTTATGCATGAATAAAGGTTCAATTATGTTATGATATTCATCATTATAAGGACTGTTTTGATAATTAAATTTAACAATTCTGAATTCTGTCATGTTAAAAGCACTTCTTCCTCATAATTCCGTAAAGATAGATATATTAAGAATACTAACATCTTTTCTTGTTCTCAGTACCTTTGTATTTTCCTTCTATTGTTAGTGACCTTCAGGCTTATAGGTTTCTGCTCCACACCCTCCAATGACTTCCTGCCTTCACAGGTTATAAGCTAAACCTGGATGCCTTCACTGTATAACTCTTTAGATGGAAAATATTTTAGGACAGAGTGTAGGGAGTTTTCTTAATAATATATCTTCTTTTTGGAAATAGGATTTAGAAGACAAGAATTTAGAAACTCATCATAATATGATAAGTAAATTGGGATTTTATTGATAATATGAAGATTGACAAATGATTGGTATGAGAATTTTTCAAAGACAGAAGATTTTTGGCTTTCTCACAAACTGAGTACTCAAGAGAATTCTGTCTTTCAACTAGCCCGGAGGCCTCTATTTATAATACTATATTGGACACAATTATATCACTGCTTACATCATCAATCTAACAATTTCACAGCTTTTTTCACCTAAGGACACACCTGTCCCTCTATTATTTATTACATCACATGACTCTTATATTATTGAGACACTTATCCTTCTATTTTTTGGTCTTGAGATGGCCCCGACATTGTTTTGCATTGTTGAATTAAAGTAGATCTATTAAACAGCTTCCACTTGTCCATCAATCTTGTTGGCATATAAAGCAGATCCATAAGTAGCTTCAACCTGTCCATTAATTCCTTTGGCATGTGGGGCAGTTCCTAGCTATGCATGCCTGTTGCAAAGTGACAAAGATTTCATGGATTTGATGAGCATCAAATTTATTGATGTATTCTTGCAAGATTGTTGACTTTTCTTTTCCTCCATTAGTGAGTAAGGTCCATACATTGTACTGGCATATGCATTTGAATTTTTTTCTCATATAGGTTTTTGGAAATGTTGTAGAGAACTTTAATTCCCAACACCTTCGGGATCTAAACAATGATCTCGTAATGTTTGGTACTGGCTTGGTATTTTTTCCAACTTCAATTTGAAAATTTCGATCAACATACCCAATTGTGATAATATGCTCAGCAGGATAATATATCCTTCCATCAATTTCAGGACTGATTGAATAAAATTTTAAATATATGGATCTTCCTTGAGCAAACTTTGAAATTTCTCCTTGTAGTAAATCATCAAATTTTTCGATTTCATTCAGATCTTTTCCTGAATAGATAAGATCCAAGAATCCATAATCAGCTGCCATTTTTGTCATGACGGGATCTCCTCCCTGAGTAACGATCAATCGTGGATATACATGGTCTCCAGACGAAATGTAATAGCAATCACATTCTTGAAGTTCATATATAACTTCAACAGTAGTTTTATATTCGTTTTCTTTTGGTAAAAAAGGGGAATCATCTTCCTTTTCAGTACGAATCCTGACTACCCTTGTATGTTCATCTTTGGCATTAATTGTGATTTTTCGAGGACTGACTTCATTTATAACAACTTTTTTGGGACTTGGTTCATCTTTTTTAATTATTGGTCCACCACTGCTTCCAAAAGATGTACCTGTTTGTATTTTTGATATTACCTGTTTGGTAATTAACGATTCAAACTGAGATTCAATCTCAATTATGTTATCGCTCAATTCTTTAGTATAATTGTGATGAAATGTTGAGATTTCCATCAATTGCTTGAAACTTCCTTGGAGAGTTTCTGCAAGTTGTTCAATTCTAGAAACTTTTGAATATTGTTATATCACTTCCCGTGTCACTTAATGCATATGTTGTTATATTTGTTTCAACAATAGTAACTTGTATATAAACAGCTAATGGAAAACTTATTTGGTTATTCATTTATTCAGCTTTTCTGCATCGTGTAGTTTGACCATTATGAGTTATATATAATCCTTCACGTTTTATACTATAATCTTCTAGTCCATCTAGAAAGCTCATTCCTAATAATACATGAGGATTTGCCATACTACTATCTACATGACATCGTACTATGAGATTTATTCCTCCTATTTTTATTGGTACTTTTACTTCAAGTTCAGTCATATGTACTTGTCTATCAAAATTTATATATCTATATGGATCAGTTCTATGAGATATTAGTCCTTTATTTCTATTTGAAGCTATATGACATTCACTAGCTCCTGTATCAATTAATATATTTGATTCTTTTATATGTTCTATTCCATTAAAATTTTCACCTTCGATTTTCATATTTCCAGCATTTCTATTAAGTTTTATTTCTTTTGTATTACTAATTTCTCCTAATTGTTTTCTGTTAGGTAAACTTGTTGATCTCCTAATTAATCTGTCATCTTCAAATGTTATGTTATTATTAAGGTATTCTTCTTCTCGTAACTCTATGATTTCTGGTTTATTTTTTGTTATAGTAAGTTCATAGTTTCTTGGAACTAAACTTATTTGTTTATCTGGTTCTACAGCTTTACCAAAATCTTTACATTCTTTATGAATTTCAATATATGATTTTTTAGAATAAATGTTTCCATAATTAGAATTAGTAAATGTGTATAATGCCCTGTATTTTATAGTCATAATTTTATCTCCTGGTTCCATTACATCATCTTTATGTAATTTGAAATGTAGTCCTAAAACTTCATTAAAATTTCTATCTTTTAATGATATACAATATTTTGGGTAACATGTAAATATTTGTTTCTTATATGCTAGATTTCCTTCTACTGTTCCTAAATTAAATTTATAATTCTTCCATCATGTAAACTTACAGTCAAAGGCGAATCTAATCATTCTCTAAACAGAGATTTAAACATTATTTGGATACCTACTAAGTAAACATATTGAATATTTTCACTTTGTTTTCTATTGATCTTTGTTAATAATTCTGTAACTGTATTTTTTGTTAAAAAATTTAATTTGTGTGTTTCTTGAGTGGTTCTAACATCTATTGCCCTTTCAATTTTATGATATTCATTTATTGCTACTTTTTCTCTTTTCCATATTCTGTCTAATATTTCCCACCTTCCTATTTTCAAATCTAAAGATAATTTTTGTATTTTTCTAAACTTATTATTATCAAAAGTTACTTTTAATCCATAACCTTTTATTCCTTCATATTCTTGTTTATCTATGTTCTTATTTGTTTCTATTTCTTTATTCTGATTCTGATTCATTGCTTTCTGAATCTGTTTCACTTATATAGACTTCTTGATCATAGTATTCTTCAATATCTGATATTTCACTTAGTTCACTTTCTATTTCTAGATATTCATTTTGTAATATTTTAACTTTCTTTTTGTTATAATCAGGGCTTATATGTCCAATTTCTCTACAATTCCAACATTTGCATTGGCTTTTATCTTTCTTATAAGTTTTATTTTTCTATTTTTTATTTGGATTATATCTTCTTTTGTAATATCTCCTCTTAGGTTTTATATATCTTTTTTTGAAGTTTCTGAATTTTTTAAACTTTCTATTTTTATATTTTCTTCTTTCAGGGTTACATCCCCATTTGGTAGGTTTTTCCATATATTCACAACATATTCTAGTTAGTTTTCCTGATTTTTTTAATAATTATCTTTGTTGACATATATATGCTAATCTTTCAAATATGAATTTTATCCTTGATCCTAATGTTCTAGGTGTTCCAGGGTTATCTCTAATAAATTTTTCAAATTCTATTTTAAAGTATATTCCCTATGAACCTGGTAATTTATTGTAATACATATCTCTATATACTTCTTGATTTTCATTACTATAGAATTGGACATAATAATATTCTTTAAATTCACAAGTGTATTCTTTGATTTTACACATATCACATATTGTTAAATTTATTAATCTTATTCTTGCATTATCTTTTTCTCTTATTGATTCTGTTTCAGAATTACTCATCCAAATTTCTCCTAAAAATCCATTCGCAATATAATCTACTATCTTTTCTATTCCTTTTTATTAGTTCTGTCTGTACATTTCTTCTTATTAATGCTTTTGTATCACTGCTTATTCCTTCCCACCAATTTCTAACATGTCCTTCAAAAGATGCTACTAAAAAATTTATCATTCTATCAGTATTTTCCCATGTATCATTGTTCGCTCAAAATAGTGTACCGCAAGCGCACGGGTCGCGTACAAGTAATAAAGTGGACTTTTTGAGTCCGAGTTGTCGATCCCACGAGGAATGTTTACTCTAGATTATACAACTTTAATTAATTTAATTCTAACAATAAAAGAAACACACAATTAAAAGCTTGTTTTGGAAAATACTAAATTAAAGAAACTAATTTGAAACCAAATTAAAATAAGGAAAATGAAAGATAAAATAGTTGGGATTCATGATTTCATTTAACCGTCGCCTAATTAATTTATCAACATGCAAATTAACAAATTACTCATTTACAATGTTAGACCCGATTTTTCAAGCTTAGCCAATTACCTCTCTCGAGTGAAATCAACCCTAATCAATTGGTCTAACCTACTATATCTCTATGTCGATTAAGGCCCAATTAATTGCATTAACTCTTTGTGAAAATAGCTCAATGGATCATCTAGGGTTTAAGGTATATCTCTATCCTTAACAAGAACCTAGAGCATTTGTTATTTGGTCTAAAATGCATAATATCTCTCGATTATCATACACTTCACAAAACACATATTTGGTGATCAAGCAAACACATGTAATAATCTCAATAACAAACACACATGAAATTAAGCATTTAATTATCAAAAGGCAAATATTGAAATTAATCAGAGCTAGGTTAAATTCATGCCATAAATCCCAACACAATAAATTAGCTAAACATGTTGGAAGAAAATAAAAATAACATTAAGCAGTACAAATAAAAACCCGGAGTGTGAAGATTGTAAATTTGCATCGCTGCTTGAGTTGCGTCCAGCCGCAACCTACTCATTGCAACTTCATGTTGCAACCTTGCGTCCAGCCGCAACTGAAATCAGTGCATCTCAGCTCCAGCTAGCTGCTTCTGTTTTCAAGCAGGCAGTAGCAACAACCTTCTTCTTCCAGCTTCAATCAGCCTCCAGCAGTCCACTTAATGTCCTTGGCAGCAACTAATAGCAGACTCAGGTCCGGCAGTTAACCAGCACAGTCTTCTTCCTCAGCTACACCAGCAGTAGCAGCATCCAGCCCGGCTTCTATCTGCAGATCAGCACTTCCAGCAACATTACCAGCAAGCCTGCAGCTCCCTTCTGTTTCAGTACCAGCTACTTCCACTTTCTGCAGCAACAGGTTCAGTTGGCAGCAACACCAGTTCACAGCCTGTTTTCCACTTCTTCTGTCACCAGCAGTGTCCAAGAAGCAGCAACATAACAGCACTTCTCCCAGCAGCAGGTTTTTGATCTACAGCACTAGCCTGCAGTGTTCACAGGCAGCAGTCAGCAGTAGCAGCAGCGTCACCAGCTGCTCCTCTGGTCCTCCCCCTTTGAGCAGCCGTCTGCACCCCAGTAGCAGCAATCCCCCTGGTCTCAGCAGCAGCAGTAGCTGTCCTTAGCAGGCTATCTCCTCTTTCCCTTCTTTCTAGCTGCTCACCAGCAGCTCCTCCAGCACCAGCAGTGTAGTTTCCTATCTATCTACTCCTACCTCCAGCCGGTTGATTCCAAAGCTGCTGTCACCAGCTGAAGAATGCATCCCGGTTCCTCTCTGCCTTTCCTATATGCTCCCTTCTTTCCTTCTCTCTGTTTGTGTGTATATATAGATTCAAAACATCAGCCTCTAGTCTTGCAGTTTCTGTCCAGCCTGCTTTTTCCCATGCTCTCCATCATCTGCCCATGCTGCCAGCAGTAAGCACGTTCCAGCCATGCTCTCCTGTCCTTGTCTCTCTAAAATTGCACATTTGGTCCTTGAGTTTTGGAAGTTGAGCAAAATGGTCCCCAAACTCTATTTTTCTCTTCATCTATGTGCCCAGCTCAATACTTCTTTGGAAAAATATGAAATCAGATTTTAAACTGCTGCCAAGTCCCTCAACTTTGATTTTTCATCCCAAGTCCTCAACCTTTGACACTTCTGCACTTTGGTCCCCAACTTTACTTTTTGTGTGCGATTGATCCATCTTCACTCAAATTCATCAATTAAGCAATCATTTCACTTTCTATTGTATTTTCTCCTTGAATTTGAGTAGTAAACCTTGGTTCTCAACTTTTTGGGATGTTGCAATTTAGTCCTCAAACTTTCGATTTCTTTCACTTTGGTCCTTGAACGTCAAATTTGCTCATCTTTAAGCTCAATTGCACTCCAATCTTGTCCATTTGCTTTCCAATTGAGTTTGTACCTAATTGTACAAGATAAACACAATTTATAAGTAGATATTTGCTCAATTTGTCAATTAAAGTGCTAATTTAGGAACTAAATAAGTGTGTAAAAACACACTTATCAATCATCTTTATTGTATAAAAAGAATAGTATCATTGAATCTGCCCAAGTTAATAAGGTTTTTTTAGTATCTATGTTACAATCTAAATCTAATTTTGTTCCTCCATGATTAATAGGTTTATCATAATTATCATTTGGTTCAAACCTATCTTTATATTTATTCCCTCTAGGTGGTTGTCTATTTCTGACTCTATCATAATATTGTCGGCGTGGTTTACTATATAAGGGTGCATAACTTTCATCTGGATCTGGTAATTCTTGTTTGGAAGTTCCTATTGGAGCAGGGTTAGGTGCTCCTCCAGTATTCATTAAGACTTGGTATTCATTAAAATTTTCTATACTTAACTTGTCAAAATTTTCTGTAAGTAAATCTAACTCTTCATTCATTTTTATCTTGTTCTTCTTCAAATTTTTCTTCAACTTTTAATTTTCCTAACGTTTTTTCTATAGATTTTTATAATTCTAATTCTTCCTCTAGTATTTTTGGTAATATGTTTCTTCTAAATTCATCATCCATATTTCATGCTTCTATTATAATTTTTTCTTGTTCGAAATGCTTCTTTCCGATTCTAATTATTTCTTTTTCTATGAGTTTTTTGTCTATTTTCTTATCTTTGTTTTTATTATTTTCTTTGAATTCTTTAATATCTAGTTTTAGTATATTTATATCATTTCTTACTTTTTTTAATTCATTTTTTACTTCTTGTACATCACTTATTAATTTTTTTATTAAAATTTTTAGATCTTCAATATATTCACTTATCGACATTTTATACTTTTGATTTTTGAGTTTTTTGTACCTTAAATAGTCTGTCATACATATCATCTATTTTTATTTCTAGCTTTTTGATTGTTTCTTCTATTGATATGATTTTTTCGTTTTCATTTTTTCTTATTTTTTCATTTAACCTATCTATTTTTTCTATAATTATTCCAATTTTATCTTGATTAATTAATTCTCCTGATTTTCTTTGAAATTCTTTTAAAATTTCTTCATCTATATTTTTAACTTCTCCTATCATTTCTTTTAATTCTTTAAATTGTATTGTTAGTTTATTTTGAATATTTTGTAATTTTTCTTTGATATTCATGTCCTGTATATTTAATTGTTGTAACCAAGTATAGATATCATGGCTGACATAGATATTATTAATTCTCAAACACTCATAGAATTTGAAAAATTACTTGAAACTTTATAAATTATTTATCTCTGTGTTTATAATGTCTGGATATACTATTGAAGAATTAGACAATTTGTTAGAAAAAATAATGGAAAAAATAGATAACATTATATCTCATTTAATAGATATGGATGACTCATCTGAACAATATTATATACTTTCAGAAAATCATGATCAATACATTATAGATTATTCTGACATATTAGAAATTAAAATAGATTTAGAAAATAAAATAATGACAAACACAGTCCAAACATAATGCCAGGATATACAATAGAAGGACTAGATAACCTTTTAGAAAAATTGAAAGATAAAATGGAAGATATTAAACATCAAATGGAAAATGAAAACATATCTTCTGAAGAATATAATAAACTCTTAGAAAAATACGAACAATATATTGCAGGTTATTTTATTTTACTAGATCAAAGAATGGACTTATACCAGAGAATTTTGTATAATAATTTACCAACCCTATAATCTATATATACTTCACAAGCATCAACTTCTAATAACTGTGATCACAAACTATATTTAAATAATAAAGAAATTTCATTTTTATTAGCTATTGCTGGAAAATCTAAAAATATACATTCTGTTGGACAATCTAAATTAAAAGAAATATACGAAGATATTGATTATGCTATCTTAAATAGAATAGAATTTAATTCTGTTGAAACAACAAATAATATAAATACGGTTCAAAAATTATAGAAGAATACGAAGATATAGAAGATAAAGTTTCAAATAGAATAGCATTAGGATATATAACAAATAAAGAACATTCTAAATCTTTTGAGAAATTATCATAATATAAAGTATTTTTAGAAGAACTTCAAAGATTAAAGAATATGAATATAATAAAAAGTATTGAATTAAATCAACCGCCTAATTCAAAAATATATCTTGAAAAGAAAATAACTCAATTCATTAAGGATGATAAAGACGTTTTGCTAAAAGGGATATTTTGAATAACTAAACCTCACCCAAGCTATTTCAATAAATCTCCACAAAAAGTAGGGTGATTTTTTATTTCAATTGGAAGAAAGACAAAACGACGTAGCGTAAAGCAAAAATTTCAATGTTGCTCAGATCCAATCCTCAGATTTACATCAATACGCATTAACCCAAATGCGACAAATCTGTGTTCCAATTAATATACCTACGCCCACGATATATGTAAATATACTCACATTAACATATGGCGAAGCATTCATCGACAGGATTGAATTCAGTTCAGAAGAGGTGGCTATTGATAATAATTCTGCTATGCTCCACTGCTATTGTATTTTTCATCAGAGCCTCTTTTGATTCTTGCAATTCTCAAAATTACATACAGAATAACAAAATCAATGCTGAAATGCACTCGTTTGAGTCTTCGAGAACCAGAAAACGAAGTGCAGAAAATGAAAATCCACTCAGTTTCATGAAATCAAAGCTTGTTCTTTTAGTCTCCCATGAGCTCTCCCTCTCCGGTACCGCTATTTCCTCCTGTTTTATTTATATATTTATTTTTAATAGTGAATAGATTGGAAGTATAACTAATGTGACTGTTAGGAGAAAATGAAATTTTGCCAAATAGTATTTATCTAAATTGTCTTCAACAAATTTTACATAGTTCGGCAGGTAGGGAATATTAGATAAATGAAGGTAAAAAACGATGTCAATGTGCAGATGTTCTTAAGTAAGAGTTCTAAATTTTGTTTAAGCTTTATTTTGTTTAATGTACTTGGTGACGTAAATCCTGAAAATTTAGCTCGGGAAAGTGCTTCAGCTACCTCGTGAATCTCTCTTGGAAAATACCAATTGTTGTTGCTATGCCATATTCGGTTGCTAACTTCTGTTAGTTGTGTCAATATTGACCAGTGCTTGTGATTATGGTTTTTAACTAAATGAATTGCATTGAATTGAATTTTGTGATGTAAATAACAGAACGAATTTATAAAAGATTCTTTTTTTCCTGTAATACCAAAATGTTTTAATAAATTCTGTTAATTGTTTCGCTAAATGTGGAACTTATATCCTTTTTTATCTTGGTTAAAAAATGGATTGAAACTAATGAGATCCATCTGTCATTCGCTATTTTAATGCAAGAGACGGAATGGTGAAGAATGACTTCCTGTGTCTTCACAGGTGGGCCTTTACTATTGATGGAACTCGCATTTTTGTTAAGAGCTGTTGGTACCAAGGTTGTTTGGATCACTAATCAAAAGCCAACTGAGCTTGATGAAGTGGTTTACAGTTTGGAACAGAAGATGATGGACAGAGGAGTGCAGGTAAAATGAGGTCCATTTCTTGAGATTGTAAATAAAAATATATGAGCAAAGGGTCATTGTTGTTACTTAAGGTTTTCTCATTCATCAGATATTATCTTCAAAGAGCCAGGAAGCTGTTGATATAGCTCTTAAAGCTGATTTGGTCATTTTAAATACTGCTGTGGCTGGGAAATGGCTGGATGCTGTTCTCAAAGAAAATGTACCTCGTGTAGTTCCAAAGATTTTGTGGTGGATTCATGAAATGCGAGGGCATTATTTCAAACTGGAGTATGTCAAGCACCTCCCTCTTGTTTCAGGTGCCATGATAGATTCGCAAACAACTGCAGAGTACTGGAAGAGCCGGACTCATGACCGTTTAGGGTATGTTGATGCCCCCACATTTACTATAATAGTATGCTGTTCTGTTTATTTAGAACCTCCATAACAATCTTGTTGTATGTGTTTATGAAAGAGATTGTGCTCTCTGTGCAAATATTAGCGGCCCACAGTCTTTATTAAACATATTCTTCAAAGAAAATTATTTGTTTGCTCTTAGTAGACCTTCATAGTTCATAAATCCTGGTTAGATTATTGCAAAAATATTATCATCTTTGTTGTTTTTTCACTTATTATTAAAGAAAAGCTGGTGCACACTTCTTTCATTTACTAGCGTTACAGCTGCAGCAGACATCTTTAGTATATTTGAGGTGAAAATGCTTTCTGATGGTGTGGGTGCCGCATGGAATTTTCAACATCCAGTTGTTGCAGAAGATAATGCTACAACTGCTATAATCTGCTACAAAAGTTGGCTATAAAATCTAGGATCACGTGCACTGTTATGTTTGTGTTCCCTAAGTCGCAGCAGTATGAATTATGAGATTGCCTCAAGTACAGACTTCCAAACAGGCAAACAAGAATATATATTTGCCTTTTACATGCTGGAATTCACACAAGCTCTTGTTCTATCTAGGTGTATGCATATATGGATATATTTATTGTTGTTTAAGATTATGGATTCCATTCTTTTACTATCATGCATACAATCGATAAGAGATCATTATTTAATATAGCAGTCAGGTAAACTGAATGATTAATTCAAGTATAACATAGAATCTGGGTCCCTACACTTTCTGTGGCTCCTCCTCCCTTCCCTACAGACCTTGAATATGAAATTTTGCACTTTCATTACTAGTTTCTTTCAGTGGTTTAATAATGGTGATGGGTATAGAAAATTCTTCCACTTTTGATGCAGGATTAAAATGCCTGACACCTATGTTGTGCACCTTGGAAATAGCGAAGACTTGATGGAAGTAGCTGAAGATAGCGTGGCTAGAAGGATCCTTAGAGAGCATATTAGGGAATCAATTGGAGTGCGAAAAGATGATCTTCTCTTTGCCATAATCAATAGTATGTTTCCAATTATGAAATAATAAATTTATCCGTGCATAGTTGTTTTTGGAAACTAAAGTTTGTTTTATCTATGATAGCACATTTAAGATTGCTTTGCAGTTGTTGCCTAGTTCAGTTGGGTTGAAGTTGCAGCCTTTCTTTGTCACACTTGTGGGTTTTCATTTCCAAATAGTTTGTGTTTAACCTGAATTTGCATATAAAACATCGGAAATTTCTCATGCATAATCCCATGCAATCTGTGACTCTTTCTCCCCACCTGTTCTCTTTTCTCCTGATAATGCTTAGCCCGCTACAGATGAAAGGCTACCTTTGGATCTGCTAGTGGTAATATATTTTTGACAAGGATAAAATCAAACAACTTTGTGCAAAAGTAGCCAAGACATGCCCCAAAGTGCAGGAGAAGAATGTCAACTGCAGATTAGGTGATTGCAACCCACCTGACCATTTAATCTCGTTGAAATGTTGCTTGACCTCCTATGATCCTTGAGTTGTGGTGTTTCGTGCCTTATTTAATACTTCACCAATTTACCAGAAGGCGAATTTTGTTGTAGTAACCATTCTCCACACTAAACACGAGAGAAAATGAGTTTATTTTTATGTGCAGTTTTTCACCTTGTATTTGTGAATGCAATAAATTACGCGATTCCTGATCAGTAAATATGGCATTACTGCAGGTGTTTCTCGTGGGAAAGGTCAGGATCTATTTCTCAGATCATTCTATGAAAGTCTGCAACTCTGCCAAGAGAAGAAGCTGCAAATGCCGCCAATACATGCAGTTATAGTGGGAAGTGACATGAATGCCCAGACCAAATTTGAAACAGAACTGCGTAACTTTGTGGCAGAGAAGAAAATTCAGGACCGGGTTCACTTTGTTAACAAAACTCTGAATGTAGCTCCGTATCTTGCTTCTATTGATGTTCTTGTTCAAAATTCTCAGGTACTTTGTTAATTTATAGATCTGATACTACGTTGCATTCTTTTATCATTCTCTAACATGATTCCTTGTGTTTTCCCCTGAACTTGCTTTACTAACTGATATTATCATTTCTCTTCTCTCCCATTATGGGTCAGTATGTTGCTCGCCTTCTTTGATAATAATGTTCACTGTTGAAAAATATTTTCCTTTTAATATTCATTTCCCAAATTTTTATACCAAGGTGTTCAGTTGAACTCAATAAACTCTTCAGAAACACCTTTGGAACTTCATTAATTCCTTTGACTTATGAATGCAGGACATTTTCCAGTGTTGGGTACTACTGGTCAATTTTTCTATTTTGCCTTTTTGATGTTTTGAGTTTGTCATGAATTTGCCATTCTCAAAATACAGAGGATGACTATTTTTGAACCCCTATCCCTTACTTCAAATGAAAATATATATAAACAAAGAGAAGAATAAATAAGAGAATGACAACTAGTTAAAGTGGAAAAAAAAAATGAAATTTGATAGGATTTATGCTTGTGATTAATCTCAACGTCCGCATACTGATTAAGCCAAAAAAAATTATGCAGGCACGGGGTGAGTGCTTTGGCAGGATTACCATTGAAGCTATGGCTTTTCAGCTGCCTGTATTGGTAAGCCTTTGATTTTTACTATTCAATTTTTGTGATCTACATGCTTGTAGGTCAATGTTCATGAAAGAACGTTTGTGTACTAAGCATTTTGAGAAGTGTATAAATGATTTAAATTATAAATAGATTGAAATGAGTAGTGAAAAAGTGGATAATACTTATGGGTCCCACAAAATGTGTGGATAAAATTTTTTTTGACCGATTATAAACAATTTATAACATTAACCAAACATGGGTAATTCTTTTTGTTTCTTTGTGCCATGGAACCCCTCTCTCTCACAAGTCTCCTTCTGTTTTGATCTGCCTATCATGTTACTGATTCAGCTTACATATTGGGAGATCTATGGTTTCCACTGGAATTCTCATGTCAATCATTTTTATAAATTTAACCATACTGCTTCCCCTTCTTTTCTCCACCAATCCCCAAAGACATACGCGAGAAAAGAAAACGATATACAGCCTATTCAATAGGTAACCTAGTTTACTGTCTGCAAATGAACCGCTTTATACCAGGACTGGGAAAAAAAAAAAAAAAAAAATGGTAGAATACACTTCCTTCCACTTGCTGGATTGATTTCTGTTTATTCTCTCTCTAACCTCCTTTAATTTAGAGCATGACTGTACTACCTTACCCATGCACGTCTTGTACATGTAAGGGGACCGCGGCTGGAGGTACAATGGAGATTGTTGTAAATGGAACCACTGGGCGGCTGCATCCGGCTGGAAAACAGGGCGTAACTACTCTTGCGAATAATATTGTTGAACTAGCCATAAATGTTGAGACAAGGCTGGCAATGGGGAAAAAGGGATACGAAAGAGTTAAGGAAATGTTTATGGAACACCATATGTCATATAGGATATCCTTGGTTTTGAAGGATGTTTTGCAGAAGGCGAAAACTATTGCTTAGCTCAAAAAGGTTGTATATTTTCTCACTTCTCTTTCCCCCCCCCCCCCCCCCCCCCTCTCTTTCATTTCTGTTTATAGAAGCTAATGCAAATAGAAATCTGATTCACGTATAACACTTCTTTTTCCTCTCTTGAGATTCATCCAAGTAAACATTATCTTGTGGCACTCTATCTAATTGAAATTCCTGAATGTGTGTGCACTATTTGATCATATTTGTACATTTTAGTAAAAAAAGACAATTGAGAAATATAATTGATCTTCTTGCTTGAAATCTTGAAAAACCTTGAATTTTCCTTTTGAAATTTTGTAAATCTTCTCTGGTGTATTAATGTAGTGAAATCCGCCCCTCTTTTTGCTGCCCGTGTAAGCTATTATATAAGGTGAAATTTAGGTCAAGAATAACGTCTAAATTGGTTCCAATGGACTTTTAATCAAACAAGGAAAGTTGCATTCACGCCTTGCATGATTATGCCTCTGCGCAGCTGTCAATATTTTTATCATATATTTCTCTTCCCTATTCGATTATGGTGATTCAAAGTGCGTTGTAAAAATAACTCAAAGAGATATAATTGTTTTTGAAATACTATTTTTTCCAAATCGAACTATCCCAAAAATGAGTCTCAATGTTGACTAAAAATTGGAAACATAGCTTGTACAGTTCCGTTTTCACCCTAAATTCCTTTCAAGTGCAACTTTGATATTTTGGCTTCCAAAATCAGACAATTGATTCCATATCACATTCAATAATTATATGTGGTCCGAATCAACAAATGGATATTTAGAATTTGGGCCTCATTTTGATAATTTTGCACGATTTTGATCCCTCCCCCCTCATTTAGCCCTCAAAATCATTCAAAATCGAATTTTACTTGAAACAATCAAAATAAATACGTAATAATTAAGTAATAGCACATTCTGAAATACTCAGAATTATCTATATTTAAGGTCAATATACAAACGTTTTTATCAATCAACACTTGAGAACATCGATTGACACCTGAGAATTCTTTGCAAAATTACTCGTCTAAAAACTCATATTTTTAAAGGCTATATGTGTATATTTTCAACTCCTAACTTACTCTAGGAATCTATTGAAGTATTCTAATATATAAAGATTTCTCATCTTGGATTCAACCTACTTGTTTGTTCAAGAGGAAGAAGATGAGGATCGAGAGTGTTAAAAGTTTTTCATCAAACCAAAGCCTCGAGCAGGTGAATTCTATTTATTTAGAGGGAATTGTGGCTGCATGGATTTAGAGGAAAGGGATTGGCATTTGAATTTTTTCAAAACATGAAAGCAATCGTGCCCTTGCAACCTCATGCTTTAATCAAGCATGAGGTGTCATTCCAAAAAGGACCCTTTTGAGGATTAAGATTGCTGCACAAATGATTCATTTATGCTAGAGAAGCCTAGGGTTGGGTCGTGGCAAGCTCTCAAGCAAAACCCAAACATCTAAACTTGGTGGCCAAGCAAAATTTTCACTCCAAGCAGCCATGTTTAAGGAAATTTTTGAGACACCGCACAAGGGTTTCATAGTGAAGTTTTGGCACATTTCAAAGCCTTTGCGGTCTAGTTTCCACTGGTCTTTACAATGCGTGAAACGAATAATCGTAGGAAAAATTACAACTTGTCAAATTATGCCACTTGAAACTAATATTTCAATACTTTCGATAGCTCGCTACTTTCAAAAATTCATCAGCAATTACAAACTAGTTGAACTTATAAACTATTTGTATTATCTCAAAGATCACCTCGAGAACTATCTCGAAGACCAATCGAGTAGGTTAAACGATCAACATTTATCAAGAAAAATGGTCAAACGCATGTCTTGAAAAACGCGTTTAACGCGTCTTTTTCTTTAATAATAAAATTTATTTATATAGTTGTTATTTTGTTATATTTGATGTTATCTTTTAGGGACATTTGCATGGATGACAAGAAAATGCATAATGGAAAAAAAAAAAAAAAAAGACAACTTTTCAAAATATGCTAAAAAATGACTAATTTTGCTCATGAAAAGTCCAATATGCCCTTACACCACTACAAGACAAAATTTGAATCATGCAAGTGAGCTCAGCATATGATTGATGTGATGCACATGAAATTTCACAACTACCGAATGGACAAAGAAATTAGCCAATGGATAAAAGATTGAGCATTTTTTTTTAATTAATTGAAACAAAATGTAAATTTCAATTTTTTTCTTCCATTTCATTTGAATACTATCTCTCTTGCACCAAAAGACTTTTCACTCCATCTCCATTAACACTTCAAAGAAGATACAATTTGAAGCTTGAAATTCCATTTTGAAAGGTAAGCATTTTTGTAACATATGAATACGGACATTAAACATGGACAATTTGAAAGGTGACCATTTTTGTAACATATGAATATGGGCATTAAATATATTGATGTTTTGTTAATGATTCATGATTCCACTTTTTTAGATCTTGATTTGAAGCTTGAAATTCCATTTTGAAAGGTAAGCATTTTTGTAACATACGAATACGGACATTAAACATGGACAATTTGAAAGGTGACCATTTTTGTAACATATGAATATGGGCATTAAATATATTGATGTTTTGTTAATGATTTATGATTCCACTTTTTTAGATCTTGAGACCTATAGATTTGGATTTGGGTGACACAATAAGTTTCTTCATAAATGCATAAAGATCTTTGTTGTGATTTTGTTCATGTGTTCAAGTATTGTGGTAGTTGAGCATTGATAAAAAACATTAATTTCTGTTGAAATTTTACAGCAAGAACCCTAACTTTTGAATTACAGACGCACAGTACAGATCGTCGTTTTTTACGGTTCATCTGTCGAACCAGATAGTTTTTAAATGTCGAAACCGATATTTTAACTGTCGGGAATCCCCAGTTGAGGGTAGATAACATGAACAACTGAATGCAAGGCTGTCTAATTTTATTTTCAATTCGAATTTGTGAAATGCATCAATTTTTTTACGTACATGTACTGTTGTTTCAGGAATGAGTGATAATTTGCGATTCATCTTCTCGTATGACAGAGAGTTTGTGAACGTAGATGATGAATGGAAATGGCGTGGGAACAAGACTACATCTATTGTAGTGCCTAGCGATATCACGGTGGAAAGACTACACTGCATTGATTAATTAACAATGTAGATGTAAAACATTCATTTTGATCAGTGAATGTTGTGAATTATATTTGCAAAACACTATTGTCAGAATACTACCTAAAGGAAAATTCATTTGAAACTAACATTGTATTGTGTAGTGAACTACAGATTCATACACTACAATCATTGTTGTTAACATCTAAGAAAAAAAATACCAAGAAATTCGATGAGAAGATTTGTGACTCTAAAACATTTCGCATAGTTATGCTTCTACTAAGTGCAAATTTTCCAACTGCTACGGATTTTCACTTCTCGAAAATAATTTCTGCACAGATGCACACATGCTACACATTGAAAGATGACATTGTTGTAGTCAAAGTTCGAACTAGACTAATTTAAATCATCATAAACAGAAACTGCTGCATCAATTGGCGATCGTGTGTTGACCGATTGCATTCTTGCCCGAGTCAACTAAGCGGAACAGCAACTGCTGCATCAACATGGCTGAGAACTATAGCTCAGCAAGTTCTGTCAAATACCCAAAACAAGAATTCTTAAATTCTTCTTTCTGGGAACTGTCCAATCTATCGAATACAAGCTTTATGTACTTCAACTGGCTCATCTGGGATATGTGTGCGTGAATTCTGTCTTGCTCTGATAGTACGAATGGGAAATTCATCTGCACATTATAAAGAAGGCACATCATGAGGATAATAGTCCACGTATCATTTATCCACATGCAAGGAGATGTAAGTCGGAGTTGGTAAAGGGAAATATATATTGAATGAAACAAATAATCCCATCTATCGAGAATAACAGATGTCATCTGTCGAGAATGACAAAATTTTCTCAATAGATGATCATAAACGTCACAATCTAATTAGAGTCTCTCACATGCACCCAAGTAGATCTCCCAATTGTTTTTTCTAAGGTCATGTGTACTGCAGTAGTCCAAATGCATGTTAGTTTCAAGAAAATTTCAAATATTAGAGCGATAGCCATTAATTGATCAGAGACTAAGAACTAAAAATAGAGAAAACTACTAGTTCAAATTCTGAATAAGATAATGAGTTTTTCGAGAGAAAACATAAGGCCCCATTCTCCCTGCTGTTTTGAACTCGTTTTAAATTTTTGATTTTTGAAAATATCGAAAACGCGTTCACTTTGCCCATTTTCAGAAACATGTTTTCCAAAATACAAAAAAAATACAAAGAAAACTCAAAACGAGTTTATTACGTTTTGGATATTTTGTGTTAAAAAGTCCAAAACGACCGTTTTGAATTTTTTTTTTTTTTTTTGTGAAAATGTGAAACACTTCATTCATTTGAAATTCTTATATTATTTTGTCATTATATATAGATCCATGTTAATTTTTTTTTTTTTTTTTTTTTGTAAAAGTGAGACACTTCATTCACTTGAAGTTCTCATGTTATTTTGTCATTATATATATATATATATATATATATATATATATATATATATATATATATATATATATATATATATATCCATTTTAAGATTATTATTATTTTCATTTTTGAAAATTTTATTTATTTATTTATTTTTATAAAAGTGAGACACTTCCTTCACTTGAAGTTCTTATGTTATTTTTGCCATTATATAGATCCATGTCAAGATTTTTATTTTTTTTGTAATTTTTTATTTTTTATTATTATTATTATTATTATTATTATTATTATTATTATTATTATTATTATTATTATTTTGTAAATGTGAGACACTTCCTTCACTTGAAATTCTTATGTTATTTTTGCCATTATATAGATCTATGTCAAGATTTTTATTTTTTTTTGTAATTTTTTATTTTTTATTATTATTATTATTATTATTATTATTATTATTATTATTATTATTATTATTATTATTATTTTGTAAATGTGAGACACTTCCTTCACTTGAAGTTCTTATGTTATTTTGTCATTATATATAGATCCATGTTAAGATTTTGTTGGTATGAGGTTAAATTTTTTTTTAACTGAAATAATATTAATGATGAATGTATTGACATAGAGAACTAACTGATTTATTAATATTAAAATCAATGTAATTAAAAAAATTAACCATTTTTTATATATAAAATATCAAAAAATAAATATTTCAAAAACTTACAAAGTAAACGCATTTTTCAGTTTTCTATTTTTGAAAATAGTTTTCCAAAATCATAAAGAGAACGTGTTTTCAGTAATCCCAAAACAAACAACCAAAATCCAAAATTCAAAACAAAATCCAAAACTCAAAATCCAAAATCAAAACACAAAGAGAACAACCCCTAAATATTTCCCATGATTTTTGTACTGTTGAAGAAAAAAATAAGGTGGCGTTCTGTTTGTATTTTATTTTGTATTTTCATTTTCGAAAATGTTTTGTATTTCCTGTTTTTATTTTTGTTTTCAAATTTGCTGAAAACGCGTTTGGTTTGTCATTTCTGAAATCTGTTTTTGAAAATGAAAAGCTGGAAAATACGTTCTGTTTGAAATTTTGTAGAATACTACTTAAACTATTTTCAATTAATTTGCTTGCAGAATACTACTGACTAAAACTTAAATTTCCTTTCACAATACACTGAAAACATGTTTACATGCAACACACTAATGTGGGTATTAAGAGTCTATATTAACACAGCTTGATCAGGTTTTGGATTTGAGGAAGCTCTAATTCTATGAAAATCCAGGTCCATTTATCAAGATAGTTTTTGAAATATAACAACAGGAATTTTCACTTAATTTTTTTTCGTAATGTTGACATTGAATTCAACAAAACTTTATTTAAACTTAGTTTTAAGTTAGGATAATTCTCTCAAAAAAAAAAATCTTTATTTAGGCTTAGTTCCAAGTTAGGAAAATTCTATATATATATATAAAAAAAAAATCTCAAAACGCGTTTTTCGCATTTTGAACATTTTTTGTTAAAATACACACAAAACGCCAAAAACGAGGTTTTGGACGTTTTGTGTACAATTTTTTTTTGTTTTCCAAAATACATTTTCGAAAATAGTAAAGAGAACGCGTTTTTAGTGTGTTCGAAAATAAAAATAGAAAACGACCTCAAAACAGTAAAGAAAACAGAGCCTAAGCATCTGTCGAGAATAACGAAAGTCATCTGTCGAGAACAACAGAATCTCGACAGATGCTTCGGTGCAAGTACATCTACCGTCAACTATCGGGAATCTTCATATGTGGTGAAACGCATAATTTAGAATTCGGTATCTTGATGAATGGAAAGATGAAACTGCTCTATTAGATGTTGACAAGAAACATACCAGGCTCAAACGCACACATGTGATCCAAGGAATAAAAAAAGGATTTTTTGAATAATTATGACACAAACAAAGCATTAACAAAATTCAAAAGAATAAGAAAACAACATCAATGTCTGCTACTTCGCAAAATTTGAATGGCAAAAAAAACTTACTTTAGAAGGTCGGGTGTCACAATTTGTGCCATGCCCATTGGCAGTAGAAAATTCCTAAGATACCCTGCTTTCACATCTATCAGCTGCCCCTTTTTCCCCAATTCTACCACATCATCCTTCAATGTTATCTTCATAGAAACAGCGACAAAATAAGTAAGCCACAAGTGACAAATCCATGGTAAGAACTCAATGCAACGGAATAAACAGAACCTACTTCATTTGTGTTGTAATTTTCGTACCTTCCTTAGTTTCTTGGTCTTCTTTTGAGCTACGACCGTTAAGACTGAGGTTCTGTTCGGTAATTTTGTTGGGGGATGAATGTACTGGTTTTTAGATCCTAGCCTTCAAAAACCCCTACACTGTTGTCAGAATGTATGGATGACGGGGAGATATTTTTGGGAGTAAGGTTCTTTTTTTTGGAAGAAGATAGAATGAAGTTGGAGGATTCTGAGAATTGCAATACACTCTTTCACACGATTCCCCAAGATAATTTATGATCTATTTTTTTCTACTTTTTTGTACTTTCTTCCTACATATGTCAAATCCATGTAAGTAGGATATATGGGGTATAAAAATTTCTGTGATGGGTAAAAATGTGAAAAATTGTTAAATTTGTCAAAATCATAAAAAAGTGTCATTTTTGTTGATACAAAGACAAATTTTGTTACCCAATGCAATTTCCTCTATCTTTTATTTGGATAAATACTAACCTAGAAATTGTGAAGAGTTGTTAATTTTATTTCACTATAAATAGAAATCAATGTATGTTAAAATGCTCGTGACCTATGGTAATCTTTCAATAAAATTAGAAATAATATTTTCTTCATTTCTGTCTTCTTTTTCATATATTTCTTCTTGATATCAAAGTAATTGTGAGCACTTAGAACAACACAACACAACACAAAATCTCATCTCTTTCACCATGATTTCACTATATTAGTTGCTGGAAAATCAAATACGTTTACACTTGTTGGAGTTTAATAATTTGGGAAATTAGTTAAGTATCGAAAAATCGAGTAAAGTAACTTCGTGTCAACTTCGGTCAAATATTCAAATCCGACCCAATCCGTTTAAGAAAATTAGATTTCTTTGCATGCATTGAAGGGTATATTTGATATTTCTAAATCAATATCGGATGAATGAGAAATTGAGGAAAAATGACGAAAATCAGGTCAAATGTTTGCCCATGCGATCACACATTAACTATTTTTGTTAAATGTTCGGTTTCCAATAACGCTAAGCAATCCCTCGGATTATAACCATGCGATCGCAGGTAGTACGAAAAGTTGTTTATTTTCGATGTGATGTATGGTTCTGCTCCACACCACTTCGTCCACAACTCTTCATCATCTATAAATAGGACCCTTGGAATTTCCTCTTCCACATACCAATGATATGAAAACATAATGTTATTCTCCCCTCTTCCATTAAACAAAATTATTGCATTCTTATTGCATAAATTTTTGTTCTTCTCTTTCATTTTCATTTTCATTTTGAAGTACAAAGCCAAATTCTGGTTCATTATACTTGTGTTTTGGAGAGCTAGAAACACAAGTGGGAGTCGTTATATCTTGAGAGTTAATTGTCATAAACCGTAGGCACCATTGCAGGGTAAATTTGACTTAGAGTTCAACACTTGCCTCGACTTTTCCTCTTTTTCTTCTCTTTTCTTTTTCTTGTTTCCTTCTTGTTATTCCGTCATCGACACGAGTTTACATATAATTATTTTATTTCTTTAGCGCCACTATATACAAAATATTCTAACAAAACTCTCTTACACACAACAATCTGATTCTGACTTATCTCACACTAGTTATCTTCCTTCAAATACATCATACAAAATACAAACAATACAAATCAAGATTCCTACCTGCACCAAATTTAAACAACTCCTCAACAAAGAAAAATTCATACCAAAAATTAACATACAAATTCTTTTCTTGGAAAAAATATGATCCTCTCCATCATGGGTAGATCATCGAAACATTCTCTAAAGGAACTCCTAGAGACGCAGCCCATGCAACATGAAAAGCATTTACATATGCATATACACAAGATTTACAAAAAAGCGAATTCGCATCACCACAATGAGAGACATATCTTTACAAGGATGATGATGAGAAAATAATTATTGATTTTTTTCACAAAATCAGTATCCAAGCAACTTTCAATTTTTCAAGACCAAATCATACCTTCATTCCCAGTACAGTTCGGGGAAGGATGTTAACAATGTCAAAGAATAATGAAGATTAAATGAGATAAGAAAGTCCAAAAATCTTGAAGTCTACAAATTCAAACAGAAAGATAGCCAAAAAAAAAAAAAGAAATGAGAACAACACAGTCTTACATGAATTAGAGTTATTCATTTGTTATTATTTGATGTTATATTTTATTTGGATAAATATTAACCACAGAAATTATGAAGAGTTGTTAATCATATTTCACTATAAATCGGAATCAATGTGTGTTAAAGTGCTCATGACCTATGGTCATCATTCAATAAAATTATAAGTATTATTTTTTTCATTTCCGCATTCTTTTCCATATTTTCTTCTATAAAAATCTCTTAAGGATATATTGAAAGTTTATTGTGCATTATGTGGATAGTGACCTTAAATGCAATGTTTTCTATTCATAATTCAAAACTTATCAATGTAACTAATTGGACCACAATAGTAAATATTATGACACTGAAATATCTACATCTATTTCGTGTACAACCTACATCTATCTACAATATATTAAAAGTGGGATGAATGAGAAACATTTGGTTTCTCATTTTAACCTATATATATTCGGTCAATATTACCCTTACCATTTAGTTTATTTTAATTAAATATAGTTGTTATTATTTATTAATATTAACATTATATTCTTTAACGCAATAATTACATTTTAAAAATCGATTTATAAACAATACAATTTTTCAAACAAACTTTTAACCACATATTTTATCTCAAAAATATAAATAAACTAATTTATAAATTTTGGAAAGTTGCTTAACATTTTATAATTTATAATACATTTAGATATTTTTCTCTTTTGTCAATAACACCTTTAAATTGTTATGTTTCAATCAATATTATCCTTAATATTTAGTTTATTTCATTAAATACAATTATTATTAGTTACTACTATTAGACCCTATTTGAGCTAAGAATTTTTTTAACAATGTTTACTTCAAACTCATTTTTAATCACGCATTTTTATGGAATCCATCATTTTTACGTATTTTAACATCTTTTCAATCACACATTCTCCAAAAAAATCAATTTTCTTTCAAAATATCCTAACAAAACGGGCTCTTAATAAAGAGTATTTTAAATACTTTTCTCTTTTTCCAATGAGATCATTAAAACTATTAATATTTCATATAAAAAGAAAATTAATTTTTTATTTATATAAAAAAACTATATAATAAATAAAGCCAACTGAGATTTTGGAAATTTTTTTCCTTCCAAAATCTCAATTGGCATAATAATTTTTGGATAGATTTTTTTTACCAATGCGATTTAGCCGTCACTAAGTTCAGTTGTGTTCATCAGTTGGCAATTTTTAGATTTGTTATAACTAAGTGGACAGTTATTCTCCACTCCTCTTCAAGAACACATCCTCTTCAAATCCTCATCCAACGCCTTCAATTCCCGCGTCTTTGCATGCACGAAAGTTCTTTAAACACGTCTATCCACTTTACCAAACTCTACACGAAGGAACACATGTCTCTAGGAGGACAAAAAGAAGGACAATATCTTCCTCAGAATTATGTTTCATTGCCCCAAGGCTCCAGAAACAAGAGGAACGAGAAGGAAAAGCATAAGAAACAAGAAGAAATGAAGAGGTCCGCAGAGGCTCAGAAGCGAGAAAACAAAAATTATCATAGAAATGCAAAGTATTATAGGATATGGAAAATGATAAGAAAATATCGATATCGAATTTCAGCCATATTGCCTTTCGCCTCTACAAAATCTCATCTGGTTTTCTGCTTTCCGTAGTTTCTTTCACTCTGCTTGTGTAGCTTGAAGAATTTTCTACTTTTTGTATCTATTTTTTTCTTGGATACTATTTATTTTGTGAAAACTACTAGAATCCTCTCTGATTTAGTGAATTAGAGGAATGGTAAAGGTTTTTGGATGGAAAAAAGATTGAGTTCTGGTTTTAGTTTTGATTTTTCTATTATAAATACTTATGATAAAAATGGACAATTAAGGAGCATATATATGATGTGATGTTATGAAAACAGTGAAACTCAGAAATTAAGAGAAGTGATGATTGTAAAACACTAAGAAATAACCAGAAAAAGAGATTTAAAGCACGTTTGTTTATTTACTTTACTGTGTCTTGTGTGGTTAATTTCTATGACGGATTTAGGGATACCGCAACATATTTATGCTCGGGCGGAAAGTTTGAACTGCTTAAAAACGTAGTAGACAAAATTCTCAACTGTTGTTGTATTTGAATCACATGATGAAGATGTTAAGAATGAGAAGGTTTGGAAAATCTGGTGCGCTTTTGTACCATGGTAGAAAACTTTTTTTTTTCTATTAAATTATGGCTAAACCTTTGAAGTTTGAAATTGATGATTATCATTGCATTTAGCTTTTATTAGGTATTTTTAATTCATATTTTCATGTTTGTATTTTAACATTTCTTGCTACTTTAGTTATTAGATTTGTACTCTCATCAAATACTGCTAGTATGACTTTTTCTTCATTATCTTTTTTATTACTCCACATTTTTTGGGATAATAGATTTTTTTTAAATAAACAAGATGATGCTCCTGTATCAAACAAGACATGATAATTTCTACTGAGATATCTATTATAATTCATTTTATTTAATATATAAATATGCTCTCTTCCTCCTTGTATTCTATTTATAATAACCTTGAGATTATTAAATTCTCATTTTATATTGTTAATAAACATTCTATCATCTTTAATATAATAGGGTTTTACTTATTCTATGAAATATGTTCCTAATAATAATTTCGTATTTACATTTCCTATATGATCTACATACATATTTATGATTATTTCATTTCTTTTATTTATTCTTGTTGGTAACCCTACACAGGTATCCATGGGATGAATATTTCCAAAATAATCTTGTATTTGAATTGAATTATTCATTACTTTGAGTTCTAAATCTCCTATTATATTTTCTTTTGTAAGGGATACAGTTGCTCCAGTAGTATCTATTAATACTTTCTGCTCTTGCTATTTTTCATGTATTTTAATTTCTTTTAGATAAATTCATTCTAGATATTTTTCTGTATATTTTTGTCATAGTTTGTTTTTTTGAATCATTTATATTTTCTATTTCAGGTAATCTTGTACTATTATTTCTTCTTTGGTTAATTGATCTTCTTCCAAATTCTATTTGTGGTTTATCCATATTTACTATTTGTTTAGCTTGGTTAAAATCTATTTCTATATCTTCTGATATAGTCATTCTTAAAAAAAAGGTGTAGCCCACACCCTGAGAGCCCGAACCGACCACGCCCAAGGCCATTGGTTCGGGAAGGTAAATCCAGGTTATGCCTCCAAGGAGCCAGGGTGGAAGGGCTTATGGTAAGTATGAGATACGCTCAATAATTCCCGCTTGCCACAATGCCAATTCCACCTTGCGGGGAATCGAACCAAACACACAGCCGCGCTGAGCACTTACCACCCATCCCCTTTGCTAGTAAAGACATATTGTTCTAATAATTAAGCTTATAGTTTTACTTCCTGGTTCCATACTTATACTAAAGTTTGGCCTTATTGTAAATTTTACTTTTTGGTATATTAAATTTCATGTTACAATTCCTATTAAGATATCTTGAACTGAACTTACAATTCTATCATCCATAATATAGAATTCTATAAGTGTATCAATTCCTTCTCTAAAATATGTTCTAGTAATAATTTGTACATCTCCTAAATATATATTTTTTATTTTTCCTTTTAATTCAAGATTTAATAAATTTATTTCTTATCTTATAGTTTCCTCATTTATTATAGGTATTAATGTATTTTGTGTAGTATCTCTTATATATATAGGAGTATTATGATTTCTTGCTACATATGCTATTTTTTTTATTTTTCAGTCAAATTGGAAAATTAAATATGTATTTTGGTTCTACAACGATCTTTTCATACATTTTAGGATTAAATATTAATCTTTCATTTAGTTGTTCTTCATTTTCTTATAGATGTACTTTCTTCTTTTATTTCTCTTATCATATTTATATATAGATATTCTTCTTTACTAGATTCACTTTCTTCATTTTCTGAAGATTCTAATTCCAAAATAGAATTATTACTTCATTTTCTTCTAACTCATAAATTTCTTCATCTTCGGGTATTTCTTCTCATTCTTCTTATTGTTCTATAGGTAGTAAGTTGTAATTTTCTTTTTCTATTAAAGATATATACATCAGTTTTTTTCTTCATTTTTTTTAAAATCTTTTTTGGGACATTTTGAAGATATATGTCTTACTTTTTCACATAAATAACATTTACATCTTTTAGGATTTTTAGGATATGTTCTAGTTTTCTTTTGTTTTTGTCTTAGATATTTTTGTATGGTATTCTATATCTTTTAAATGTTTTATTATATGAATTTTTATATTTATTAGATTTCTTGAATTTATCTTTAGATTTAATATTTCTTGTTCTTATATTTTCTTTGTAGATGGCATCTCCATTGGATTTGTTTATCTTGTAGTTTTTCACAGCACAATGATTTTTTTACTTGTTTTGTAAAAAATTTACATATTATTTGATACATTTTTCTTTTTGTTTTATTTTTATAAATTGTATTCTTACTCCTGAACTATTATTACTTAATGACATTTCAAAATTTTTCCATTCTTTAAACAATTCTAAATTCTATGGGCTTAGTAGTTTAAAGAATATTTGATTCATAATTTTCATATCATATTCTTCTTGACTATATTCCGCTTTCTCATAATATTCTCTAAATTCACATGCAAACTGTTTAAAGTAACACATGTCACACATTGATAAGTTTTCTAATAAATATATATTTCTTAGTTTTGAGCTAATTGTAGTATCTCTATCTATTACAAATGTATATTCTTTTTTTAGTGCATCTTCATATATACTAAGTATTTCATATTTCATTTGATCATTTCCTCTAACTTGTTCTATATAAGTTTCTGTTAAATTCCCCCACCATCTTGCAGTGGTTCCTATAAATGTATTTTCTAACATTGGTTGAAATTGTTTTCCTGTTAATTCTCTAGTATATGTCATCATAGCCATATATTTCATCCATAATTTTAATTCATGATCAACGTCTTGTACATCTCCCAAGTCTAACAATCTTCCTTCTAAACTAATTTGTATTTCCACACTTCTCCATGGTGCATATTCTATTGAATAATTTTTATTCGACGTAGTATAATATTTTTGTTGTAGTATAAAATTGGTAGTTCTACAATTTTGGTTTTGCCTTTGCCTTTGTTCATATATATTTCTGGTGTATTTTGTGGAATAGTATTACTTGGAGTTTCTCTTTTGACTTGGTTAGTTCCAGGTTGTTGTATAGATTCTGGTAG
Source organism: Ligustrum vulgare (assembly GCA_963555705.1). Classification (NCBI taxonomy): domain Eukaryota; kingdom Viridiplantae; phylum Streptophyta; class Magnoliopsida; order Lamiales; family Oleaceae; genus Ligustrum; species Ligustrum vulgare. Next base: position 68,701,644 of record OY743168.1, on the reverse strand, counting down.
ATTTTGTCATACTGGTATTAAAGCTTGTTGTTGTTCATTCATATTAATTTCTTCTATTTTAAGATTTTTAAATTTTTCTATATAATCTTCTTCACCTTCTTCTTTAGGATTTTTCATAAATTTTTCTATTTGTTCTGTAATCATATTTATTCGTAATTTATTAATAACTTTAAACTCTTTGTCAGTTATTATTCTTCTTGGTTTTCTTTTTTCCATTTCTTCATAATTTTTTTTTTATATTTTGATTCATAATCTCAATATTTTCTTGTATATTATATAATTTTTTGTGTAATTCATTTTTCCATATATCTTCTTCCTTAATTGTACTAACATGTTTATTTATCTATAATAATTTTTTTGTTCTGTAATTTCTTGAATTTGTTCTGGATTTTTAGTTTGTTCTAAATTTTGTTATGTTATTTTATCTAAATCCATTCCTAATTTATTTAATAAAAATAATTTTTTTTCAATCCTTCTCCTAATAGGATAAATGGCATAAATTTTGCATATGTTTCAGTTATTAAGAGTCAATGGCTATTATGAGGTAAATCTTTAGATTTATAATTATATACTCAAGGTTCAATTACTAGTAATATTTTTTTTAGACATTTTCAATAAATTTATAAATGTTACTACTTAATATGGTGCTAGCTCTGATACCACACTGGACATGATCGTGATTTTAATTTTGCGGAATTATAATCGTTTTCTGATTCTTCTTAAAAATAATTCATATATGTAATATCTTCTTGCCTACTTTCGTTTTCTTCTCTTAATTTTAGATATTCTTTATACTGTTCTACTAACCTTTTAATTTCTCTATTTTTTTTATAGCAATTGTACTTAAACTCCTTCCAATTTTTTCTAATTCTAAATATTCATTATGTAAACTTCTAATTAAATATTTCCTTTTTCATTAAGTATGTGAGGGTCATAAACAAACATAATATTTTTTATGTTAGTGAAAATATTTTAATAATTTAATATGACTAGTTTGTAAAAGTATTTTTATTATTTCAAGTTTTGATATAAATTTATTATGCGTAAAATAGTTTCTAAGTACAATAAGTAATTCTTATGAACAGACCCGTTCTCCTGCGCACTGCACACAGAAGAACATGTTTACGCTTTGAGATGCAAGGCAAAGCCTTAATTTAATTAAAAAAAAAAAAATTAGGCAAGGCCTACTTTGTGTGTCAGCCGCTACTTTTAGCGGCTGACACACACTTTTAAAAAAGAAAAAATTAATTATTTTTGTTTTACACTCTTTTTTTACGCAATGATTATAATATATAAATAACACAATTTCTCAAATTACTTTTTAATTACATATATTTTCTCTTTCCAATTTTCAACCATTGATCTACCTAAAAAACACCAAAAATTTAAAAAATAAACGGCGGCTCAAGCCGCCGAACACTCCTTTAGTTTTATTTTATGTTTTTGTCTATCTTCGGATAAATGAAAAAAAAAAATTATAAATCAATTTATAATTTATACACTTTTTCAAACCACTTTTTAATCTTACATCTTTACTCTTTCCGGAAATCGAGGCAAGATGGAGATTTAAATTTTGGAAAGAAAAAAGATGTAAGGTTAAAAAGTGGTTTGAAAAATTGTGTAAATTATAAATTGGTTTATAAATAATTTTTTCATTTATCCGAACATAGGCCAAATAGATATGACAATTGGTCGGGGTATGTCAAACATATACTCTACCCACTAAAGATTTACAATCTCCATACGCTATCCATATATCCATTTAAGAATGACGGGTTGGAGGTGGATTTGTTTCTATACCCATTTGAAACTAATTACTAATTATTTATTTTTTTAGAGCTATAAATAGGCTATAAGTTAGATGTGCTCCAAATTAACTTGAATCAGTTAAATATTGAGCTTCACTTGAATTTGGTTTAAAAAAACTTGTTCTAGGTTAAAACTAAACAAGTGAATTTGAACAATTTTTTTAGACGTTAACAAAGCCAATAGTTTAAACATGTTAAGGTTTAGACATTAACAATGTCAATAAATATTTTGGTTCTATTTTTTATTTTTTACACAATCACTTTTGTTTTAAATTTTATAATTTTTTAAGAAAATTAATGAGTATGCGGGTTGTGTATGAATATTGTAGTAAAACTCACACCCAATCTATGTCGGGTCTTTAACGAGTATCGAATTTGTGAATATTATTGTCATCTTTAATCAAAACATAAAATCAAACAAAAACAAATAATTAAAAAAAAATTGAAAAAAATTAAAAAGTGTGTCGACTAGTGTACGTTAGTTTGTATGATTTGTTAGTACAAGTAGAATTGTAGATTAAAAATTATTAGCCTCACCAAAACACTAATACCGTGGAGGCGGGGCTAGGCTAATAGTTGTTTAAGCAAATATTTGTCATCATCAAAAGGGTATATCAGTCTTTAAACATAAAAATAAATAAATAAATGTTCACAGAAGAAACATAGACTTCCAACACAAACTGCCTATAACGTTTGCCATTCATGCTCTGAATAGTTCGTCTTTTGATTGTAACACTCTACTTGTTCTCTACCTCTCTACTCCAGGAAAAATCTCTTATCTTCTTCTCCTTTCTCTCTCTTACTTGCACCAATTCTTCTTTCCTTTATCTAGTCGTCTGCTCTTGTCAGTCCTTTACTATCCAAAACTATCCATTCAACCAACAGGTATATATACTTGTTGTATGTATATGCCTTGCTTTTTTAGCCGGATCGATTTTTCTTGATGCCCATCCCTTAAATTTGCCATAGATTTGTAAATTTAGTGAAGCTTTTTGAGAAATCAAGCGACGATTTTACTGGGTTGTGCTCAAACCCGCGATCGGTGAGAGGGAAGTTCTTGATCAAGCTTGTTGAAGATTATATTATATCCGAAGGTGTTTTCAGGTGTAAACAACGAAAAAACTCTTGTAATTAATTTTTGAAGAAGTGCACTTATAAAAAATAAATATCAAAAGATTATCCAGTAATAAAAAAGGAAAGATTTTATTTATAACTGAACTGAATTTTCAGTTTAACCTTTCGTTTTTGTGGGATATAAAGGGAATTCAACGCTGAAGCTTCTGAGTTTTTTCTGTAATAATATGTACTGAAGTGGCTTAATCATTGTCGTATTTAACATTTGGTATACGTTACTCGTAGTTTTTTATTGTTTCCATATGAGGAACTTTTTTCTTCTGCAAGTAAATTAGATTCTTCTCTCTGACAAGTATTATAATTATAAATAAAAGAGAGGAATTGATTTTACTGTAATTAAATTAATTGATTGTTCGTTAATGAATATTAGGCGTATGTTTATATGCGTATTAAGTTTATTAGGATTGCAGAGAATTTGAGATGGGTTCTCTTCAAGGTCCGGTTCTTTACCCCATAGTCCGTGCAAAACAAACCGGAATGTACTCTGTACCGGTTAAATCCCCCTTATCAAATGCTAAGTTCATCAGAAGTGGATGCTCGGGGATTAGGGGCATCGACAGCTGTAAGATAAATGTAGGCTATCGACAGTATTCACGAATACCTAAAGGCAAGACGATTACTTGTAGTTTCAGTTCATCTTCGAATGATAATGGTAGCATGGCTGGGAATTCCAACGATAATGACGCTGATTATGTGAATTCCAGTGTGGTTGAAGCTGGTATGCTATTTTAAAATTAAAATTGTTTGTTTCCATTTCAATATTTTTCAATGATAGGCTATTAGATGTAAATGAAAAACTATGTTTAGTTTATTTGTGAGTTCCAAATTTTGGACTTGAGGAATCAGAATCTCTGTATAGATATACTTGTTAAAAGATTATTACCCTTTTTTTTTTGGCCATCGTATTCCTGGCCGCATCATGAAACTCATTGTTGCATCAATTGTCAGATTGAAAAATTTAAAGGGCAAGCTCTATATCGGCGCAACTCTTTCCCCAGTTGTTGCATATTTAAATTAATATATTTTCCCCATATTCTTACTAGACAATTTTGGTTGGATGATGTTCCAAATGATAGTTGTGTCTATTTGATTGTTTAGTCGAGGTGAGGAGTAGCCCGCATGGTTTCATGATCAAGATGAGAGATGGTAGGCACTTGAGATGTGTTCATAATAATCCTCAAGGTGGTCATCTTCCAGATTATGCTCCACATCCAGCAATCGTATTGAAGATGGAAGACGGAACAGGCCTTCTTCTTCCGATAATAGTTTGTACGCACGTATTGAACTGTGATTACTTTCAAGTGGAATGCTAAATTCTTATTTGCCTATCTATTGTTTTTTATCTCAGTGGAGATGCCAAGTGTGCTGCTCATGGCAGCTGTACGCAATGTCCAAATTGTAAGTTTCATCCTTGTCAGTTCTGCTTGAGCTTTCAAACGTAAATAGAGGATTTCTCTTAATCATGTTTATCTGAAAGCTAATTTATTGGGTATTCAGGCTAGGCCTACAGTGTATCAAGTAGTGAAGGATATGATTGAGAAGATGGGCTATACGGTGAGCTTATGAATCTCATTTTACACTTTCCTAATTACTCTTCGATCACACGTGTGGACATTATTCTATTCCTTCTGTTGATTTATCAGCTTGCCCATTTTGCAGGTGAAACTTGTTCGAGTCACCAAGAGGGTACATGAGGCATATTTTGCCGAGTTACAGCTTGTAAAGGTATGTAAGATATTTGGTACTGATACTACTATGAAATGTGGAAAAAACACAAACTGGGAATCACGCCCACGGACACTGGCGCCTGTATATAACACTCTCGGATACTCTGGGGCTCGTGTCCATACACAATTTTTGAGAGAGGTGTTTATTCCTTTCTGTGATTGTAGTTGGACAATGAAGCAGAATGTGTCAGATTTGATATGCGACCTTCAGATGCCATTAACATAGCTGTGAGATGCAAGGTAAATTTTGCAAACAGTTTAGAGTTCCTCAGTCATTTTTATATGGGGTTATTTGAATTTATGATCCCATGTGTAGTATTTGCGTGATGAGATATATGATGAAGATCGAAGCATGCTTCTTTTTATTTGTCAGATTATGCCAATTTTGGGCACCCTATGTTATGTATATGCCCGAATAGCACATTCTGCAAGACGTGAGCCATATAAATGTCTTTTATATGGTGATCATATAGATGTATGCAACAGAATGTTCCATTTGCTTAGGGACTCGACTTCTGACTTTTTTTTTTTGGCTAACGATGCTATCAATGAGTCAAATGCAAGACGCTGCTACATGTTTCAAGATTGTGACAATCTTAGTTGTGGGAGATAGTATAATACATCTTGTCATTAATTTAAGTAGAATTTCATGGTCCAACCGCATCACATTTCATGGCTTTTTACAATGGGGCAGTCTCTTTTAATCCAATCTTAGTTGGGCTCTGGATTGATCTTGGGTGATTGAAAAGGTTAGAAGCCTAGTCATGGTCTTAATCTTATAGGAACAGGAGCAATAAAATACAGTCAAACAAACTGCTCATATCTTAATCTTCAGACACTTCGTATATAATAAGTAGTTTCCATCAATGTATTTTTTATTTTTTTTTCCATCATCAATGATTGAATATTTCTTAAAATTAAAGCCCTTGAATCAATTTGCTTTTGATACATCACTAAGTATGTGATCGGTAAAATACTTAGAGCTTGTTTGGTGCAGGAGATTTTGGAGAAAATTTGAATTTTTGGGAGAATTTGTGGTTCAAAAGAGGTTAAAAAGTGTGAAAGTGGTGGGTCCCATAAAATGTGTGGTTGAAAATGAGTTTTTAGAGAGTTTTTCAAAACTCCTAGACCAAACTGGGGCTTATAATAATATTTATAAACATTACAATTTCCAATAATACTTTTTAGCCACACACATTTTTCGAAATCACTCTTTAATCACATATTCTACCTAGAAAACACAAATAATAAAAAATAATGGCAGTCATTAAGCCGCCGAACAGAGGCTAAGAAATCAATTTTCTGATCTGAAATTTTATGTGGCTTTCTGATCTGATAGGTGCCAATACAAGTCAACAAATACTTGGCCTACAGTGATGGCATGAGGGTTATTGAATCTGCAAAAGTGTCCGTGCAGAGCTCTTTATCAGACAGTTTGCTATTCACTGAGTTGGACAGGTATAGCCGATTATCCGGGATCTCCAATAGTAAAAAAGTTAAAATCTTGTCGTTTGTACTATACTTTATAGTCCAGTCCAGTCAAATACTACGTACCAAATGAACCCTTAGGAACCTTTAATGGTGGTGTTTGCAATGACGTGTACTCTATATTGGCGGATAATTGAACTTTGTGATTACGCATTCATTCTCGACTGCAAGTTTTAAGGCGATTAAGATGATTACATTGTTAGTAATGCATGTGGATGTGAATGTACAATTAGGCAGTTCTTGTATGGTCTAACTAAGGTGTTGCGGTTGCAGGCCCACTGGGAAAGCATGCATTGAAACGGAGGAGTTTAATCTCGTGCGCAACATGCTAGTTGCTGCATTTGAGGAACGATACAGAGATGCAGGTAAACATTCTAATCACGATTTAGGATGATTACCTTTTAGATTTGTCTTCGTAAATCTTGTTTGCTCTTGCTTTTCTACCTTAATTCTTTTGGAATCCAATTGGAAAAAACCGAGAGTTATAGGATCTGTTCTCAACTTCAAATGGTTTCAAGTATTGTTGTAAGACATCAGTGGACTGTGGACAGCATGCTTTTAATCCCAAATAAGATGAAACAAATCAATATCAGGGCTTCTGTCCGAACTGTGGACAGCATGCTTTTAATCCCAAATAAGATGAAACAAACCAATATCTGGGCTTCTGTCCGTACTGTGGACAGCATGCTTTTAATCCCAAATAAGATGAAACAAACCAATATCTGGGCTCCTGCCGGAGACATACTCATTTATAATAATTCATTTGTTTAGATCCCTTATATATATAAGGGAACAATTTTTTTTTTTTTTTTTACCAAAATAGAAAAATTTAATAATTGCCAAATTGCACGCAACGATGCTCTATATGCATTTTTTTTGCACCATGCACGCAACGCGTGCTCAACACACTAGTTCTTACATAAGTGGGAAAATTGGATGTTTACTTTGTGATTTTGTACTGCAGCTCTCTTGAGGGACAGGCTTACTCAACTTCGATCCAAGAGGAACTGGACATAGGAGGTTGAGTATGGTGTCTGCCTTTCCCATCCCCGACCCAAAGAAGAAAACAGGGTGAGGTCGATGTTTTTTCTTTAGGTTCCACTGGTTGATGACTTGTGTACATAGAAACAATTGGTCCAGCAGCTTAAGCAATGTATTCCTTCGGTTTCGTCAAAAAGTAGGTCAAAAACATGTGTATATGTATATTTGTATATAAATACTACTATGTAATGGTATATGTATACTACGTAAACTTCCTGGTTTATCATCATGGTTCATAATTCATAATCCAATTTGTGGTTGTGTTAAGAATGAAGTACGTTGGTCCACCGTTGCCAAGAGTAGTTGTTTTTACGGATCATGGATTGGCTATGGCTAAGGGATGTCACTTAATCGAATCTAGCTACGAGCTGAAGTTCAAAGCTTGTGCTCGGCTTGAACTTTTAGGGAGGCGGACTTGTTTTTTTTTTTTTTTGGGACTCGAGCTGAGCCAAAGTTCGTCCCAAAAAATTAGGAGTTTTTTCGAGTTGAGTTGAGTCATGAGCTTTTAAATTTTTTTTTTTTTATATTAAAAATTCATAAATTTGTTATTAAATATGTATATATAAGACGAGCTAAGTCGAGCTCGCCGTCGAATTTCAAGGCTGGAGCTTTTTGGGTGGACTTTTTTTGGCTCAAGTCGAGTCAAAGTTCATCCCTAAAAAAAGCTCGACTCGAGCTTTGGCACGAAATTTCGAGCTGCGAGTCAAGCTAAGTCAGAGCTTTTTTCAAGTCGAGTCCGATCGGCTCGAGTTGACGAGTCATTTTGCCACCCTTTAAAATGGGCCCATATTATTATTATTATTATTGTATGGACCACTTGGGTGTTAAGACTTGTTAATTCGGGAAAACTACATGATTACATTCGTGTAATGAGATGGAGTTAAAAATAAGTGTAATTAAATTAATTCGTAATATTATATAATTTCAACTCCATTTTTTAAAGAATAAATACTTGTTTGCAACTCCATTGTAATACCCATCTTAATAAAAGTGATTATGAAAAAGATGTGTAGTAGTTTAGCAAAGTGATTAAACGAATGACGAATTGTAATTATATACAATGTAATGAAATAAATTATGTAATTCCATTTGCTGTAATATCGTTTGAAAAATTGGTGTATTTAATCCCTAAATGTTTGTATTTGTAATCAATTAGTCTTTAACCTTTCATTTTTGATGAAAAGTCCTCAAATGTTACATTCTTTGGCGCAACGGGTCCTTCTAGATGACTTTCATCCATTACAAAGTTATTTTTTTTTAAAAGACTAAAATGTCCTTATACATAATTGATGCGATTAGTCCCTAAACTTTTGCATTTTGCGTAATAAGTTCTTAGTGTTTCAATTTTGTGCTTAAGTCCCTAAATATTGCATTATTTAGCACCACAAGTCATTTTAGATGATTTTCCTCCATTATACCTTTAAAAATTCAATTTTCCTATTATTAAAAATATTATAAAAAAAAACCCCAATATTAATAAATAAATAAATAAACAAGCCTCAGTTTGGTAACTTGAAATTTTTATTTCTTGCTTTGTTAAAATATATCTGTACGATACGTGTAATGCCTCGAAAAATTATGATATCCCTAATCGCTTATGATTACGTAATAAAAGTATTTTTAGAATTTATTTAATTTTAGTGAAATTTAAATAAAGAAGAATGAAAATATTAATTAAATCAAAAGTACAAAAAATGTATTTAAAAGCCCCTTTTCAGAAGATTTATTTGATCACTTTCGATCTTCGTTGAATGTATGTGATATATACATGAATAAGTTCTCGAAACGAATTTTGAGAATATGAGATCCATCTTTAAGTTCGATCAACGGATAATTATCGGTGAATTTTTAAACTTAGTACTTTACAAACGTTTATGAAAAACAATTTCGAGTGGCTTTCTTTGACAAGTCATAACTTCCTTCTCGATTAACCGATTCTTGTGTGGTAAGTTGTAAGTGAAAGTATGAAGCAAACCACATAGTAATTGTAGCTACGCAACCAACAAAATATTGAATCGACCCAAGAACGTCAATAAACCACGATTTATGAATCCAATTAAAATTAATTGAATCAAGCAACCAATACAATCACATGGATATATTGATTTCTTGATCACAAGCAATATTAATTCTCACCGAGATTTGAACCAACAAGAATAAACCCGCGAGTTCAAATTGTATTCAATGAAGAATGAAGTTGAAAGCAATTTGCCTCTCAATAATATCAATAATTGTCTAACTTAATAATGAAAATTACATCCCTATAAATAAGGTCAAAGTCTGGTTTAAGAGTTCTAATTTAACTAGGAAAGAAATTGCACAAATATGGAAAGAAATAAAAATAACAGAAAATAAGGATTTTACGCGTTTTGACATTTACGGCCGTAACTTGGTTACTGATTCATATTTACGGTCGTAACACCATGACTTATGGCAGTAAGTCCAAAATTTTCAAAACCCAGTTTTTGAGCAGTGACTTCATTACGACCGTGACTCCCAGCAATTACGGCTGTAATCCCTTATTTCTCGCAATATCAATTTCAGCAGTGAACTCGTTACGGCCGTAAGAATTATAGGTTACGGCCGTAAGTTTTGAAACTTCACAATTTTCTTCGACGGCTAGAATGAGGTTGATTCACTCGTCGTCTTGGCTAGGTCCCAACATGGAACTTGCTTCTTTTGCAGCCACGAACATAGTTTTGTCCACCGTTTCTTATACTAGCTTGTCCATCGCTTCTTTGGCCCTCTTTGTTTGCAATCGAGTCATCGGCCCTCCTTCGATTATCAACGGATCTTTGCGAGGACTGGTACTTGTGATCTGGATCACATCATCCCCTCCCTCTTCGAAAGGATTCGACCTCGAATCTGTACCTGCATCAAACGGAGATAGATCAGAAACATTAAATGTAGCCGAAACATTATACTCACCAGGAAGATCTAGTTTATAGGCATTGTTGTTGATCCTTTAAATCACTTGGAATGGACCATCTCCTCGCGGTTGTAACTTTGATTTGCGTTGTTATGGAAACCACTCATTCCTCAAATGTACCCAAACCCAATCACTGGGTTCAAAGATGACGCATTTTCTTCCTTTGTTAGCCTGCGATGCATAATGTTCATTTTTCTTTTCAATTGCCAACCTCACCTTGTCGTGGAGTGATTTAACCATTTCAGCCTTTTTCTTTCCATCCAAACTACTACGTTCATTCACAGGTAAAGGAATTAAATCCAATGGTTTTAGCGGATTAAAACCATAAACAATTTCAAATGGTGAACAAGAAGTAGTAGAATGTATAGCCCTATTATATGCAAATTCAATAAATGGTAAACACTCTTCCCAATTTTTCATATTTTTATTAATTATGGAGCGCAACAATTGAATCATGGTCCTATTTACTACCTCGGTCTGTGGGTGACAAATTGTAGAGAAAAGTAGTTTCGTTCCCAGTTTGTTCCACAAGACTCTCCAAAAATGACTGAGGAACTTAACATTCCTATCCGAGACGATACTTTTAGGAGCCCCATGTAAGCGCACGACTTCCCTAAAGAAAATATCAGCTATGTTGGTAGTATCATCAGTTTTGTGGCATGGTATGAAATGTGCCATTTTACTAAAGCGATCTACTACCACAAAAATCGAATCTCTTCCCTTCTTAGTCCTAGGTAATCCCAAAACAAAATTCACAGAGATATCAACTCAAGGTTCACTAGGGACGGGTAAAGGTATATATAATCCATGGGGTTTAATCCTAGATTTTGCCTTCTTGCAAGTAATGCATATACTACAAACCCGAACCACATCTATCTTCATCTTAGGCCAATAGAAATGTTCACTTAAGATTTCGCAGGTCTTTTTAACCCCAAAATGACCCATTAAACCTCCACTATGGGCCTCTCTCACAAGTAACTCTCTCATTGAACACCTAGGAACACACAATTTATTTTCCCGAAATAAGTAGTCATCATGTTTAAAGAATCTATCCACAGCCCCCTTACCACATGAATCATAAATACTAGAAAAGTTCGAATCATTTGCATACATGTCCTTAATGTATTCAAATCCAAGCAATTTAGCATTCAAAGAAGTTAAAAGGACATACCTTCGAGACAATGCATCTGCCACCACATTTTCCTTACCTTGTTTATACCGGATGACATATGGAAAGGTTTCGATGAACTCTACCCACCTTGCATGTCTCTTACTCAGCTTAGCTTCACCCCTCAAATGCTTCAAGGATTCATGATCAGTGTGAATCACAAACTCCCGGGGCCACAAGTAATGTGGCCATGTCTCCAAAGCGCGCACAAGTGAGTACAACTCCTTGTCATATGTGGGGTAATTAAGAGCAGCCCCCTTTATCTTTTCACTAAAATAAGTTACTGACCTTCGATCCTGCATTAAAACAGCTCCAATGCCTAGCCCTGAGGCATCACATTCAATCTCAAAAGTCTTGTCAAAGTTAGGAAGTGATAAAACCGGTGCTTTACATAACATATTTTTGATAGTCTCAAATACATGCTCCTGTTCTACACCCCATTTAAATCCTACACTTTTTTTGACAATTTCTGTGAGTGGTGCGGCAATTGTGCTAAAGTCCTTAACAAAATGCCTATAAAAACTAGCCAATCAATGAAAACTTCTAACCTCAGTTATAGGTCTTGCCCATTTTTTAATAGCTTTGACTTTCTCTTCATCTACCTCTATCCCCTTAGTACTAACCACATAGCCAAGAAATACAATTTTTTCCATACAAAAGGTACATTTTTTAAAATTAGCAAAAAGTTGTTCTTGCCTCAAAACCACAAGCACACACCTAACATGCTTCACATGCTCATTCAAAGTTTTACTATATATCAATATATCATCAAAGTAAACTACAACGAATTTACCTATAAATGCACGTAAAACATGATTCATTAAACGCATAAATGTGCTAGGTGCATTAGTAAGTCCAAACGGCATAACTAACCATTCATACAATCCATATTTAGTTTTAAAAGCAGTTTTCCACTCATCTCCTTCCTTCATTCGAATTTGATGATAACCACTCTTAAGATCAATTTTACAAAATATGCTAGAGTCATGCAATTCATCCAACTTATTATCTAACCTAGGAATAGGATGACGATACTTTGCCGTTATGTTGTTAATGGCTCTACAATCAACACACATTCTCCAAGTCTCGTCCTTCTTGGTACAAGTAACACGGGTACGACACATGGACTCATGCTCTCCCTTATGTACCCCTTGCTCATCAATTCCTCCACTTACCTTTAAAGTTCCTTCGTCTCCTCGGGATTACTCCTATAAGCAGGACGGTTTGGAAGACTGCTCCAGGTACAAAATCAATCTGATGCTCAATACCTCGAATGGGTGGCAACCCACTAGATATATCCTCCGAAAATACATCGTCAAATTCCTGCAAGAGAGAAATATCCAAACTAGGGAGAGGTATGTTAGCTTCATCAAGGGCAAGGAATGACTTCTTGTACAATAAAAGGACCATTGGTCGATTTTCCATGAAAGCTTTCTTGATTTCACTACTTTTGGCATAGAAACTCACTCTTGGTTTTTCTTTTCTGGCACTCTTCGCTCCCTCTCCTTTTTCTGAGGTATGTGCCCCAACACTCTTTTTTTCTCTCGCCTCTCCTTTTTCTGGAGTCGTGGCTCCAACCCTCTTTTCCTCTCCTTTTTCTGAGGTAGTGGCCTCAACTCTCTTTTTCTCAAAATTCCTCACATTTTGTTCTTCATCACTTTTCAATTTAACTTGATCTGCATAAACTTGTGATGGTATCAATGGTGTAAGTGTAGTATTTCTCCCATCCTTGGTAAAACTATATCTATTTTTATACCCGTCATGTGTCACCTTCCTATCATATTGCCAAGGCCTACTCAACAAAATGTGCACGGCTTGCATAGGAACCACATCACACATCACTTCATCCATATAGCTACCAATCGGAAAATTCACTAACACTCTCCCATTCACCTTAATTTCACCGCTATCATTTAACCATTGAAGTCTATAAGGTGATGGATGCTTCAACAATGGTAATCCAAACTTCTCAATTAGTGTGGTGTTAGCAACATTCGTACAACTACCACCATCAATAATCATACTACATACCTTATCTTGGATGCGACACCGTGTATGAAATATATTCTCCCTCTGCTGCTCCACGTCATCCATGTTGACTTGAGCACTAAGGGCTCGCCTCACTACTAATAACGGCCCATGCTCCTCGGATAACAATTCCTCATTATCACTAACTTCCTCCAAAGCGGGCATGTCGCTGTAGTCTTCCTCATCGCTGCCACTTTCCCAAGCTCCTTTCGCTCGCATGGTAATGACATGTCTATTAGGCCATTGAGAAGCCACATGTCCTCTTCCCAAGCATTTGAAGCATTTGATATCTCTACTCCTAGATGGTTGAGACTCCCCTTTGGGTGGAAATTTGTTAACGGACTCCTCCTTTCCCTTGGGTACCTCAATCTTCCCCTTCGAAACAACCCCAGATCCTTTATTTTTCCACCTCGGCTTCCAAGACGGATTAGAACCCAAAGAACCTGACTGATACTTAGCTGTCCATTTTCTCTTCAATTGCTTCTCCACTTTCATGACCATATGTAGCATATCTTCTAACTCCACATAGTGTTGCAATTCGACCACATTTGCTATTTCTTTATTCATCCCATTCAAGAAACGGGCCATAGTGGCCTCCTCATCCTCCTCCACATTGGCTCTAAGCATCAACATCTCCATCTCCTTATGATAATCCTCGACACTCTTAGCACCTTGGTAAAGACTTTGTAATTTTTGATGAAGTTCCCTATGGTAATGACTAGGGATAATCTCTTCCTCATGACTGCCTTTAATTCACCCCATGTACTAATAGGTCTCTCACGATTTCGCCTCCTAGAAGTTGTTAATTGATCCCACCAAGTAAGTACATAATCAGTGAATTCAAGAACCGCAACCTTAACCTTTTTCTCCTCCGTATATCTGTAGCAATTGAATATCAACTCAATCATTTTCTCCCACTCTAATTATTGTTCCGGATCACTCTGATCCTTAAAGGAAGGAATTGTGGTTTTGATATTACTCATGCCACGATCCGGTCGATCCCCAACAACCTCTCTACCTCGTCGTTCATGCCTAACCTCTCTATCCATAAGTGCCCCATCATCATACCCATCAAATTCATCTTCTTCCTCCGTCTCTATCCTATGACCACGCCCCATTTGTCTCCGCACATTGGGCACTTCCCTAGGCCGCTCTAACCTTTCAATCCTGCCCGACATATCCCCAAGCATTTTCTCAAAGCGTTGTGCCAACTCTTTCACCATGTTGACTTGATCGCCATTCTTTGCTGTAGTAGAATTTTTCGACATCCTAAAACTAAGTAATATATGCCTCATGTGTATTTCGCTCATATATCACTCAATTTTTGGCTTTTACTCTCTATTGATCTCACCTCTCTGCCTTTTTCCACTCAATGGATTTCACCCCAATTGCTTCAAAGAACGAATTCGAACTCAAACAAGTTTAAACTCGAATGATTCAAACCGAGTATAAGTGAGAATTTTTTTTAACTTGTTGGAAAACTTGAAGAAGACCTTGAGAGAATGTAATTCGACTCTATAAAGGACTTGATACTTTTATGGGAACTAAGATTGATTCAAGAAGATAATTCTTGAAATCAAATAACAACTTTTTTCTTGGACTTACTGAGATTTTTGTATTTTTTTTAAACTTCTCGAAAATTCAACTAGAGAATAAGGAAACAAACGAAACTTTATTTGAATACCAAACGAAGGAAATAACGACTTTTGAATTTTTTGTGACACTTTTTGATTAAAGACTCAAGAACTGGAAGAACACGAAGAATAAGATTTAAGAGAACTCAAGAAAACAAAACAAAAATATAATCTTGATTTTTGGAGCCTAAGCTCTGATACCAAATGATGTAAACCACGTAGCAATTGTAGCTACGCAACCCACAAAATATTGAATCGACCCAAGAACGTCAAGAAACCACGATTTATGGATCCAATTAAAATTAATTGAACCAAGCAACCAATACAATCACAGGGATATATTGACCTCTTAATCACAAGCAATGTTAATTCTCACCGAGATTTGAACCAATAAGAATAAACCCGGGAGTTCGAATTGTGTTCAATGAAGAACGAAGTTGAAAGTAATTTGCGTCTCAATAATATCAATAATTGTCTAACTTAATAATAAATATTACATCCCTATAAATAGGGTCAAAGTCTGGTTTAAGAGTTCTAATTTAAATAGGAAAGAAATTGCTCAAATATGGAAAGAAATAAAAATAAATAGAAAATAAGGATTTTACGGGTTTTGACACTTAGGGCCGTAACTACTTCCTTTACGGCCGTAACTTGGTTACTGATTCATATTTACGTCCGTGACACCATGACATACGGCAGTAAGTCCAAAATTTCCAAAACCCAGTTTTTGAGCAGTGACTTCATTACGGCCGTGACTCCCAGGAATTACGGCCGTAATCCCTTATTTCTCGCAATATCAATTTCAGCAGTGAACTCGTTACGGATGTAAGAATTGTAGGTTACGGTTGTAAGTTTTGAAAGTTCACAATTTTCTTCGACGGCTAGAATGAGGTTGATCCACTCGTCGTCTTGGCTAGGTCCCAAAATGGAACTTGCTTCTTTTGCAGCCACGAACATAGGTTTGTCCACCGTTTCTTGTACTAGCTTGTCCATCGCTTCTTTGGCCCTCTTTATTTGCAATCGAGTCATCGGCCCTCCTTCGATTATCAACGGATCTTTGCGAGGACTCGTACTTGTGATCTGGATCACATCAAAGTACGTCTTGAGTATTTCGAAATGGTACCAAATTTTCATATTTTGCCTGAATTAGGATTTCTAGATCTCCATTTTTGAAATACTCACGGTGTCCTTTCAAGTGCAACTTACCACGTAAGAAACGGTTAATGGAGGAGGAAGTTATGATTTATCAAAGAAAACTTGAAACTATTTTTCTTAATCGTTTGTAAAGTACTAAATTTAAAATTTTACCGATTACTATCCATTGATCAAACTTAAAAATGGATCTCATATTCTCGAAATTCGTTTCGAATCACACATGCATTCAACAGAGATTGAAAGTGATCAAACGAGTCTCCTGAAGAGAGACGTTTAAATTTTTTTTTTTTTTTTGTAACTTTTTATTTAATTAATATTTTTCATTTTTCTTTCTTTAAATTTCACCATAATTGAATAAATTCTAAAAGAAGTTTATTACGTAATCATGAGCGATTAGGAACGTCGTGATTTTTCGGGGCGTTACACGTATCATACAAATAGATTCTGACAAAGAAAGAAACAAAATTTTCAAGTTACCAAATAGAGGCTTATTTATTTATTTATTAATATAAATGTATTTTAATATTTTGGTAGAAGTAAAATTGAGTTTTTAAAGGTGAAATGGAGGAAAATCATCTAAATGGACTTGTGGCACTAAATAATTCAATGTTTTGGGACAAGCAAAAAAATTGAAACGTTAAGGACTTATTACGCAAAAATACCAAAGTTTAGGGACTAATTGCATCAATTATATTTAAGGGCATTTTAGTCTTATTTAAAATTAAATGTTATAATGGATGAAAATCATCCAAAAGGACCTGATGCGCCAAAGAATGTAACGTTTGAGGACTTTTGCACCAAAAAGGAAAGGTTAGGGACTAACTAGTCACAAATGCAAATGTTTAGGGAATAAATGCGCCAATTTCCCTAATCTTTTAAATAGTTAGATAGATATTGTTATTACAAGCGTTGTAATATTCAATAGTACTCATTTTAATTATATACATTAAATTGTTTTTTATTTTTATTTTTATTTTTTTCATTTTTTTGATTATAAAGAGACGATTTCATATTTCGTAGATAGCGTCAGATTTGAGAGAGAAAGCTGCAAAATTGGTTTGGAATATAGAAAATCTTTATTTTCATAATCTTAATCTTAATATATATAATAATAGTATAGCCGTCAAAAAAACCCACACATAGTTTCCCGCCATTTTTCCCTGCTATTTTAGGAAACTTTGTAATTTTATTAATTATTTTAATAATTGAATTTGGAAACTTCAATTAATGCAAAATTAATTATAAGTGACATGTAATAAATGACTTATTGATTGTAAAAAATAAAAAATCTATAAAAAGATCAAATTGTATATTACTTTTATTCTTTTGATAATTATTGTAATATTTTTTCGTCAAAAAATATGCAATATAGGTGTCAAATTCATGATCTTAACGAGAAGTTCAATACAAGTTAACAAATGAGAGCAAACTCTAAATATATCATTCTTAAAATTTCCTCAAATAATAATATAGGTAAAAGTTTTACTTATACTTTTTACTTTTTTCAATATCTAATCTTTTTAATTTATCTCATCTAAGACATAAAATGATATTTATCATTTCTTACCTAACTTCAATTTGAAATAAATGATTAATTTCAAATTTTTTTTCTTATCAAATTAAAAGAAATAATGATATCCGATCTTTCTAAGTAAATTCAATTGAATCTTTTTAATTTCTACAACTTCAGGTTTCGATAAACTCTTTGGTAATTTTGAAATTAATTTTATAAATTTACTCGTTTTGTTCATTTATCTATTTTTTAAATTTTATAAATTTAAAATAACATCAATTTGTAAAATATATACTACAGACTTTAACAATTAATTCTATAGAAAATAAAAATATAAGGTTTTATCAAACTTATTCTATTTAAAAATAAAATATAGTCCATACATTTATTTAACATGCACAAAAAATACTTTTTTGTGTGTGTGGGTAACATAGTCATTTTCAATAGTTGGTGAAAAATAAAATGTCACATTGTATTTGAAATCATTGAATATGAATAAGTTTGATATAAACTATAGAAATTGTTTTAAATGTGTGATTGAAAGTGAAAGAAGGTAGTATAAAAAATAAAATAATTGTCAAATCAATCAATTGAGTGGTTAAAAATTGATTTTCTTTTTTTAGAATGTGTGGTTAAAAAGTAGTATCTGCAATTGTGAAAAATTAGTTTTTAAATAATATGTGGTTGTGAATGAAAATAAAAAAAAAATATTTTTGAATAATCAATTCTATATGAATAAATAAATT
Organism: Ligustrum vulgare; assembly: GCA_963555705.1. Taxonomy (NCBI): domain Eukaryota; kingdom Viridiplantae; phylum Streptophyta; class Magnoliopsida; order Lamiales; family Oleaceae; genus Ligustrum; species Ligustrum vulgare. Next base: position 68,683,273 of record OY743168.1, on the reverse strand, counting down.
AAGGAAACTAGATAATGAACAATTAACTGTTAAAAAAAATTCAATTCATAACTTTTCTTTTCTTTTCTTTTTTGATATTTTGATTGTATATTGAATATACAATTTATGCATTAAAGTAAGAAATCTAGAAATGAAATTACAAATTATTCACAATTTGTGTATGCAAGTTATTATTATTATTATTTTTTTATTGTGTTATTTTTATCGGGCATTGTATTTTTACAATTTATTCAATAAATATTATTTATTCCGTGCATCGCACGGGTGCGATTACTAGTATATCAAATGAGACTATTTTCCAAAAGCATATTGTGAACCTTTTCCCGCCTAAACCAATTTTCTAAAATGGGTAATCAAATATTTAATTGTTAATTAATTTAATTACATTTACAATTTCTTCAGATAGATGTGATGGAATAAGAAATACACTCATAACAAATTTTGGTGGCAAAACAATCAAAGTAGAATCCATTGGACTAATTTGGACAAAATGTGCCTTCCAAAGAGTAAAGGAGGATTGGGGTTCAAAAAAATTCATGAGACTAATCCAGCTATTTTGGGTAAGCTAGGCTGGAAACTGTTAATTACTCAAACAAAAACATTGGTGGCTTGGGTTTTTATTGCTCGGTATTTTCCGTCTTCATCATTCCCAGATGCCAACATTGATCACAATCCTAGCTATATCTAGAGGAGTATTTTGGCAGCCCAACCTTCAAGTGGGGATGAATTTGGCATGATCATTGGCTCCCTAATCCAAACAATGCTTTCATTACTTCCAATCACATGCTAGGCATTGCAATTAGTTTTACACATCCTTGTTCACTCTGACTTCACTAAGGAAGTTTGGATAACCATGAGAGTAATTCCTTCACATGCTCTAGCCAACTCTTTTATTCATAGCTGGAATCTATATTCAATAATCAACAGGTGGATCCAGATCTTATTGGCATGGTTTGTTGGGGAATTTGGACTAATTGCAACGAAGTTGTCTGGAATTTAGCTTCTTTCACTATGTCGAAGGCAGTGACCATTGCTTGTTCTTTTCTCTACCATTGGCGTGAAGTCTCTCTCTCTCTGCTATCGACATCCGCGACTTTGAATGACCCGAATTCAGATCAGTGGCAACCACCATTAGCAGGTTCGATGAAACCAAATTGATGCAGCCATTTTTGATGATGATGGAAAGGCAGGCCTGGGTTTGGTGATTCGAGATGATGTTGGAGCTTTTGTGGTGGCAAAGATAGTTCCGGTAAGAGGTATCATTGATCCACCCGTAGGTGAAGGTTTATGTGTTCAAGAATCCCTCTCTTGGATGAAGTGTCGCTTTCCTCACATCAGCATTATAGAAATGGATGCTCTCCTAGTTTGCAATGCTCTCCAAACAATTGAAGTTGATATTTCGTACTTTGGATTGATTATTGAAGATTTTCGACGATTAGCAAATGAATTCTTGAGTCCACAATTTAAATGGATTAGAAGATCAACTAATCGAGTAGCTCATACACTAGCCATGGCTGCTAGTTTTTTTTCTAATGTAATTGAGTGATCTTACTTTCCTTCTTAGGAATATTCTAAGTGCGGATTCAGTGAATGAATAAAGCCATTTTTCTCCAAAAAAAAAAAAAAAAAAATCTAATGTAATTGAGTGATCTTACTTTCCTTCGTTATTTATTAGGAATATTCTAAGTGCTGATTTAGTGAATAAATAAAGCCATTTTTCTCCAAAAAAAAAAAAAAAAAAGATAAAAATACATTTACAATTTGAGGACCAATTTCCCAGGTCAAGCAATGCTCTCAATAGGGAAAGTGAATGGTCACAGTGTAGATGTAGAAGTCTTTCAATAGATTACCAAAGAATTAAGCATTTAAGAATTGAAATTAATTTGTGTAAATAATCTAAATTATAACTTATTATCAATAATATCAACAAATTATATTAATTTAACTTTTTAAATCTTTTTTTTTTATCTAATTTAATAATATATAACAATAAATTAATATATTATATGATTAAGCCCATAAAGCTTACAAATTATGAACCATCCACTTTGTTTAAATTTATAATTATGCTTTTTAATAGTTTGCACCGTATTACTTTTACTAATTGTTAATAATTAGGTACGTTTAATTAGTAAATAAATAAAAATTTAAATGCATATTTACAGTTTGAGGACCATTTTCCCAGGTGAAGCAATGCTGTCAGTAGGGAAAGTGAATAGTCATAGTGTAGATATGTGTGTTTTTACGTGCAGAAGTCTTTCGATATACCCTATTATGTCTCATTTGTCTAGACACGGGAAGTTTCTATCCATTTAGCTTCTCCCATCTAATACACATTACACAAATTCTCCAATGTTCTTGAGCTTCTCGAAGACTTTCAGTAAATAAATTTGTATTCAAATATAAACTCTTTGCGTGTCTGATGGACTACGGCAACAACACAATTTGAGAATGATGTTGCAGTCAGAAGGGGGACGAAGAAGAAAAGTGTTGACTCGAACAATCTACAAGAGAGTAAGTTGTAGATCCAACATACCCTCCTTCATATTCATTTTGAATAAAATAAGTAGTAGTGATGAGCCAGATGAAATTGAAATATGCTACTCCAGTGCTCTAGAAAATCATTTTTTAACCGTGCATTTCCTATGTAATCAACTACAACATTCGTCCCCTTTCGTCTATTTTGCTCGAAAAAAGGGTAATTGGCGCAAAACGTCCCTACTTTGACATGTATTGTGCAAAACATCCCAATATTATGATTTTTGACTCTGGACGTCCCAACATTTACATTTTCTTGTCGGAGACGTCATTTCCGTTATATTTAATCATAATTCACCGTTAAATTAAAATTGAACAGTAAACATGAGGGGCATTTTTGTCCAATTCCACTTTTAATCCATTTCTTTCTTTCAATAACGATAATTGGCACAAAACGTCTCTACGTTTGACATTCATTGTGGAAAAACATCCCAACGTTCAGTTTTTTGACGAATAACGTCCATACCTTTAGATTTTCTTGCAGATTAGTCCCCAAAGTTTATTTTTCTTTCAATTTAGTCATTCCAGATTTGATTTACATATCATTGTCTTTAAACGTGTATAACTTTTGATCTACAACTCCGAATTTTACTCCGTTTTTTGCGTTGAACTCCAAATTCAATCATCTTTCTTATGATGTATCATGTGCTCATTTATTAAACATTTCATTTTAACTTTTGTATTGTAGATACTTATTTTGTTAGGATATCATTGATTAACGTAAACTGATTTTTGTAGATTTTATTGAAACATTGAAATTTTAATTTTAGTGTGTGTTAGGAGGCCACCGGAATTTACAAATTAGATTTATTTGACTTTTTTTAATTTTTTAAGGTAAAATGTTTAGTTAAAAATTGGTATGTTTATCCCCTGTTTGAGTTATATTACAATCTCAAATCACTTTTTGAACAAAAAACAATTTTTTTCTCCAATTTTTAAAAAGTGATTTGAAGAGAGAAAATGTGTGTTGTTCAAAAAGTGAATTGAGATTGTAATATGGCTCAAACATGGGTTAAACATACCAATTTTTAACCAAACATTTTACCTTAAAAAAATAAAAATAAAAGTCAAATAAATCCAATTTATAAATTCCGTTGACCTCCGAACACACACACTAAAATTAAAATTTTATTGTTTCAATAAAATTTACAGAAATCAATTTACGTATATCAATGATGCTATAACAAAATAAGTATCTACAATACAAAAGTCAAAATGAAATGTTTAATAAATGAGCACATGATAAATTATAAGAAAGATGGTTGAATTTGAAGTTCAACGCAAAAAAACGGAGTGCAATTCGGAGTTGTAGATCAAAAGTTATACACACGTTTGAAGATAATGACATGTAAATCAAATACGGAATAATTAAATTGAAAGAAAAGTAAAATTTGAAAACTAATCTGCAAGAAAATCTAAAGATAGAGACATTATTTGCCAAACAAATGAACGTTGCGATGTTTTTCCACAATGAGTGTCAAACGTAGGGACGTTTTGTACCAATTATCGTTATTGAAAGAAATAAATGAATTAAAAATGGAATTGGACAAAAATGCCCTTCATACTTACTGTTCAATTTTAATTTAACGGTGAAATATGGTTAAATATAATGGAAATGACGTCTCAAACAAGAAAATATAAAGGTTGAGAAGTTCAGCGTAAAAAATCACAACGTTGAGATATTTTGCACAATACATGTCAAAGATAGGGACGTTTTCCGCAATTACCCTTGAAAAAACAATGACATCTAATATCTATATCTAATATCCATGCTAAAATATTTATCAATACCTGTTATTTCTTTTTTTGTATATGTATTGCGCATATATGCCTCCAAAGAAAAAAATGGTGTAGTTTACAATCTCCACATAATAATAATGCATGATTTTCAACAAAAATAAAATGCGGAAACAATGCATACATGGTATTAATATGCAATTATTTTAATTAATTAGCTACAACGTATAAAGATTTACTAATTAAATGAACCTATAACCGATTAGGCAGCCAATATATGAGTAAAAAGGGATGCATACCTTATTGGAACCATATATATGCTGCAAATAAGAGATAGTTGCGTACCTATTGTGTTCGATTTGAATGCTTCTGTGCAAATGTAGGGATGGATGGTATATATACTTTGGTGGATGATCTTCGTACAAATGCAATTGAATGGACATGTTTGGAAAACACCATATTTCAAGTTTTCGAGCAATACCTTCAGCCTCGACCCTGTTTTCGTTGATTGTCGAGTAAGCTATCCACTATGTATTTTTTTTAAAGACTGCCGTAACTTTTTTTTTTAACCTTAATTCGTAAACTTTATTTTTAAAAAAAGTTGTAATTTTTTATTTTGAGGGAAAATCCGAAATTAATTAATTAAGTTGCCCCGAACCAGGATTGACAAAAACTAAGGAATACAATCCATGCATATCTTATAAACTAAGTGGTCATCTCCAAACTTTTCCAAAGAATGAGCGATCATATTACTATCCCTAGAGATATAGCAACATGTACCATTAACACTACGAAGTAATCTATCAATATCACTCTAAATAGAATCATTCGGTGCACAAGAGTAATCTAATTGAAGCCCTTGAACAACCGAAAATGAGCATGTTTCCACCAGATCGACAGAAAAGCCATATAACAGAGCAAAGAGTAGTTCCTCCCGAATAACAGTGGTCTCTGCGTCCTCCACACCTAAATAGCCCTTCAAACACTTGGTCTAGGCACCCAATACCACACCATCTGCATCACGCACAACAGCCCTACTACATAGAATCTCGTTCCTATCTGTACAACTGCGTCTGCATTCAATTTGAGTCTACCAAATGGTGGCAACTTCCATCCAACACTCCCAGCTGGAGGCGCCCCAGGTGCAGTAGATGGGGGTGATGTAGGGGCCACGCCATCCTCCCATTTCCACAGCCTACCAGCACTATCCAAAATAATTGGCTTTATACGAAGATTGGGTGTATCAATTAGGAAAATCTACGCTCCTTCTAACGGCTATAATACCGCTCTAAAGGCCAAATTGCAAGTTGAAATTTGCAATTGCGCCCAGTTTTACCTAGGTTTTGTTTTTATGTTTTTTGAAATTTTTGAGAAAAGACGATTTAGGTAATTTTTGTCTTTTTTTTCCTTGCAGGTGTCCAAAGAATTAAAATTTTAGACAAGGACCTTAATTATTATAAATTAGAAACCTATTTTATTTTTAAATTTTATTTTTAAAATTATGTAATTTTTAGAATTAACCAAAGACCTATTATTTAGAATAAGGAAGTTGTATTTATAGTCACTCATTCATCGTCTTCTTCATCATGTTTTAATTTGTCTATAAAATGATACAGAAGTGATCTGGTGCACGTTAACGTGTATGATATTTTGTACAACCAACTTTCCCAGCTAATGTATAATTAGGTGGGGGCCACAACAATTTGAAATCTAAAAACTAGTTTAAAAAACTCTGACAACTAAGTGATTAAGTGGGGGCCACACCATTAAATAATCTACCAACCAGTTGACTCTTGTTTATTAAAAATTCATAACCACCTCACTCTCTCACTCTCCATTGCAGGCTTCCAACTCCCTCCCTTCCTCCTGTATTCAACTTCACACACAGCAGCTTACTGGTCGGAATCTTGCTGTTGGGCACAAATTCAAAGAGTTTTTTTTTTTTTTTTTAATTGTACTTCCCCAATGCCAACATTTTTTTAATTGTTCATGCGGTTTATATTTTTTTGTTCAGGTTCACCAATGTTATTTGTTGTAAATATTATTTTTTCATGCGGTTTCCATGTTTCCTATGGTTTATGTTCGATTTTAATCCCCTAATTTTTTCACGTGTTTCCACATTTCCTGTGGTTTATGTTCCATTTTAGTCCCCTAATTTTTTTCCTGTTATTTTTCATGTGGTTTCCACGTCTCTTGCTTTTCATATTGTAGTACCATAATGTACATTCATGTGGTTTATATTCTATTTTTGATAGTGCACTGATTTTAGTTGATGTAATGTTATTTTTTCATGTGGTTTGTATATTTCATGTGATTTTTGTAATTCCCTAATTTAGAGTTATACAACATCCATCAGATATGGATTCACAAACCCAAGATAACATATACACTCCTCAAATATCTCAGTGTTTAATTCCGCAAACAGGGCAAACATTCACATCAATAGATGAAGAGTATGCAAAATACAATCAGTACAGTCAAGCAGCTGGGCTTAGTGCGCTAATATATAATGGTAAAAAAAGAAGGGAACAAACGAGTTTGTGTGGAAATTATTTGTGTGCTCTAAGCAGGGGACAACGAATGAGAACTATCATCTACATGTTAAAGATGTTGTATGGCGTACTGGAGAATGGAATTGTGGCCATTCACGATATGGCTACAATGCTAGACTGTCTATTGGGAATGAACAAACAAGGGACTGGGCAGTGAGTAAGTTTTTTGAGGAACACAACCATCATTTGACTACGTCGAGCAAAGTGCATTTGTTGCGATCCCACAGGACAATATCGATGACGAAGAAGTCATTAATTGAGTAATTTTCTAAAGCTAGTATTCCGACTTGTCAGCAAGTGCGCCTATTTGAGATAGATTCTGGATGTCCATCATCTCTTGGGTTTGCAGAGAGAGACATTAGGAACTAGGAGAGGAATATATGATAGGAAAAGTTTGGGAAAGATGCAGAGTCTCTAATTGAGCATTTCATGTTTGAGAGGGAGAAAAATTCGAACTTTTTCTTTGACTACGATGTAAACGATGAGAACAAGTTTATCATATGTTTTTGGGCTGATAGTGAATCTAGGAGGTCTTATGCCTACTTCGAAGATGTTGTGGTGTTCGACACAACCTACAACACGAACAAGTATTCATTGGTGTTTGCTCCTTCTGTTGGAGTTATCCATCACGGACAATAAATTATGTGTGGATGTGGGTTTCTCGATTATGAAACAATAGATTCATTTGTGTGGTTATTTTCAAAGTTTATTGAAGCAATGCCAACTCATGTGCCCCCAAGAGTAATCATCACCGATCAAGATGCGGTCATGTCGAAAGCTATCTCGAAAGTCATGCCATTCGCCTTGCACCGCTATTGTTTGTGGCTGCTAACCACATAGACCTTAGTGAGATACCCACAATATCATCCGTTGTAATGATGGAACATCAAATGGTTCAAATATACATGAAAAAATAATTATGTTGTTTCAAAAGGAATTTGAACAAAGCAATTTCTACCTCTGCACGAGGGCATCAACGACTGATGTTGCCAAAACATATAGCTTGGAATGGTTTGAAATAGAGAAAACATATGATCGAGAGCAGATGATAGCTTATTTTCCAGCATTTGACTATGTATCATGCAGTTGTCATATGTTTGAATTCCATGGTTATCCATTCTGGCATATGCTTTGCTATATGAAGAAAAAATAGATTCTACTCTTACTCGTGAAATATATTCTTAAAAGGTGTACTATAAATGCCAAAGTAGCACTAGTTTTTTATAATGTGGATGTCTTACCATCTGATGACAGTACTTATACTTCTTTGATGGCTTGACATGGTATGTTGGCCCATACGAATTTTGAGATAATTGATGTTGCATCACTAACAGAAGCTTGATTCACATATCTGATGGGACAATTTTAGAATGTACATTTACAAGTGAAGGCGATTGATGTTGGAGGAAATGGTGGATCAAGTAGAAACATCAATAGATTAAATGAAGAGAAGCCGGTGAGAGCGAAAGGATGTGGAAAGCACATGAAGTTATCGATCAAGAGAGAGAGAGAGAGAGAGAGAGATGATACATTCCCCTAAACAGTGTTGTGGTTGTGGTAATAGTGGACATGACAAGAGAACATGTCCAATGGTCAACATGCTGGAGAACGCATATTACACGCAATACGCCAATGATAATATAGGTGACAATAGCTTCGAGTTATAGTCTTTAAGTCTACATCATTTTCTATAGAAGGCTTTTACTTGTACTCAACATGTTTAAGGTCAACTAATGGTCATGACTAATGTTTTTGTTAAAGACCTTTATAATATATATTTGTATTAAGTAATGTGCTTGATTTTGTTTCTAATTTTGTAGTCTTTTATGTCCAATTGAGTATTAATTGAGACAGTTGCTACCAAAATCAGCATTTGTGATAGTTGCTGCCAAGCTTATTGAAACATTAGTTACTAAAAAATTAGTAAAATGTAGAGAGAGAGAGAGAGAGAGAAATGTGATCTCGTGAGAGAGTACGCTACGTGTAAATTACACTTATTTATCATGTTTTTTACTTCATTTTCGTCTTTATTAAGTTGGTTTAATTTGTGTATATTTAATTTTGGTATTTCATTTTTTAAATCTTCAAAATTGGTATTTTTTAAAAATATGACGCTTCAATTTTTTATTAGTTTCGTACTGTCATATATTTTTGTTGTTATTTGATTTGTTACTTATTATTTTTTTAATTAGCTTAGGTTGTTTATTAGTAGTTGTAATTTCTTTAAGGTGGATGGATACAAGCTTTTGCTAAGGGTCACTTGATAAGTGTCTTCGGTCCCTTCTTGCAAGAAGGAGGGTACTACGCTATTAGACATTTTTTGGCCAAGGAAAATAAGTTGAAGTACAGATTTTTGCCATGCAAGAGCATAGCCGAGTTCATTTTTTGTGACAAGGAATGTTGCAGTTGAGGATGTGACCTTCCCAAAGAAAATCTTCAAATTCTAATCATTTCATGAAATTATTGAAATAGTTAAACCCGATGAATCTGAATTGTTTGGTACGAAAAAATAAACAAAGTACAGTATGTGATTATTGTCTTTTTGTATTTTGTTATTATTCTATTTAAATAACTTATGGGTAAAGATTAATTTCCTATTTCAATTGAATTGTGTGTCTTCATTGTGGTTGTAGATGTAATTGGAGAAGTCATTGGCAAGGGTGATGTGATACACAAAGATGTTAGGGGAAAGACAATCAAACTTATAGATGTTTATCTTGAAGACTTGGAGTACCTGTACGTATTTTCAAAATTGTTTTAGTATGTATTTCAACTCTCTAGTTAAGTATCTTATAAAAGACTCTCTAATGTTGATTCATCAGTCACTTGGAGTTCAAAAGTCGCGAGCCATTGATAGTCCTGTTGCAAATGTGTCATGCAACAAATTACAATGGTGACTTCTTTAACACCTACACATTATACTATTGTGATTCTGCCCTTTACTCACACTAATTACGATGTAGGTAGTGATGGCAACGGGGCATGTCCGGGTCGGGTCCCCCCAACCGTGTCCCACCCCGCGATATTTTTTCAATTCCAAACCCGCGAATTTTGGGTCGGGGCATTGTTAGCCCAAGATAAACTAACCAAGAGGGGGGTGAATTGGTTTATAAAAATTATTCGATAAATAATCTTAAACTTAAAAAACCAATGTTTACAAGTATGAGCACTTAGTATTGCAAGTAACTTAAATATCAATGTAGTGCGCTATAAATGTGTAAACTTAATTGATAAAGCAAGTATAGCACTTAGATATAGTGTTGCACAATATAAATTGATAGAATAGAGTAAGTGCAAGGTAAGTAAGTAAAAGAGATAAGAGAATGCAAACGCGATTTAAGGAGGTTCGATCAACCAACGTGATCTACGTCCTCCGTTACCGAGCTCTCCATCACGAGTAAGGTCAAATCCACTATATTGATAACTTACAATAAGGAGTATCGAATCCTTAGGTGACTATACAACAAGGAGCACCTATCCTTTACAATCGAGTTTTCACAAGGATCTCGAAACCATAAGCAAAATACAAATGAGAATTTTACAATTGAATAAACTCTCTTAACAAATGATATGATCAAGTCAAGTATCTTGAGAGTTTTAGGATAACACTTCAATGGATAGCAAATATTTAAAGTTCAAGTGTTTATGAAAAATTTGAAAAATGATATGAGATAGTTTTGCTTGAATCAAAGTTTTTCAACCAATTATCTCTCTTTCCAAATAATACTTAATTAAGTATGAAGAGAGATTTACACTTCAATAAGTGTTTGGTGATGATGAACTCAATCAATGATCAATAATGAAGTAAGAGTATTGAGTTTTCTACAAAATAGAATTCTTGATAAAAATATGAAAAGTTTTGATCAATCAAGAAATTCTTTGCAATAAATGAAATAGAATGTAAAACACAGTAAGCTCAAATGATTTTCTCTCTTAAATTCTCTTGTAAGTTGGTAGAATTGAATGCAAAAGAGAGAGCTATTTATAGAGCAAATTTCGCATATACTGACTCTTGCGGTCGACCTATTCAGTCATGCGGTCAACCTCAATATAGCCGTTGCAAGAAAATAGCCGTTTGAGTTCAAAAATATGCAGTGCGGTCGACCTGAAAAAAATTTGCTGTCGACCTAAAAGTGTCATGCGGTCGACCTCATAAATTTGCGGTCGACCTGAAAAATCAGGATTTCAAGATTTTGATTTTTCAAGGTTTTCTAATCAAAGTTGATTTTGAAAAAGATATTTTGATGGCTTTAAAAATGTTTCTTGAGCTTTATGAAGTGCATTGCTAACTATTGATGCATTAATCTTACATAAGATTGAAAAGTAATTTGTAAGCGCTTAATTCTTTGTAGGCTTCATTCCTCGATCTGCATACTAGCGCATCTTGTGTTTTTGATCTTTTATCTTCGAGAGATGATTTGTACTTTGAATGCTTTGAAGATTATCATTACATGAAAGACTTGAAGCACACTTGTTAATAACACAATATAATCTTATTTGTTATTATCAAAACAATAAGGTTAAGAGTTAACCATATGTCAATAATTTTCCCCTTTTTTATTATGACAAACAAGATGATTTGTAAAGACAATATATGAAATTTAAAGAATATAATGAAAGCATAGAGAAATGAGGATAATTGATATATATTCCCCCTATTTTTTGCAAACTAATAATTATTCTTTCAAGGCAAAATAGTGGCATAATCTATTATATAATATAATTCATTTCTAGACATATAGATTATCCATTTCAAACGCCAGCAAATCATCACATCATTTCTGCATTTTGGCATATGCAAAAAGGTGGCATGAGCATAAGATAGAATATCATTAATGTAATAGTATTTCGCCTTCATTTGTCAAGCGCATAAGGTTAATGTTTGACCACAAATTTTATCCCATCAATTGCATCATATACACACCATAACATCAACTAGCACCATATTCACAATAGCATATCTCAATCTAAATAACGAATTATCATTAGTTCACTACCATAGATAAAAAGCAAGATAAGCATAAGTGATGGTCACTCCATTGGAGGAGGTGGTGGAAAAGGAAACATGTTATTGAACTGAGCTTGAATGTTCCCAAGTGTCTCCATGATTGTGTTTTGATTTTCCAACAATTGTTGTTGCATGTCCATCATGTGGTGTTGCATATTTACCATGCCTTCGACCGTTTTAGTGAGAGAATCAATGTGGCCATTGGTTTGATTGTAGAGTTCCACGGTGAACACCCAACCGGTCGGTGGAGCATTTTGAGGTATGTGTGGATGGGGTATGTTATGAGCTCCTTCTTCCCCGTCACTCCCTTGAGCTTCTTCTTCATCTTCAATAGGAAGTGTTGAAGGCCCCGAATTTTCATCAAATCCTTGGGTATATACAACAAACCCATTGTCCATGTTCTTTGAAAATTTTCATTTTCTTCAACATGTGTTTATCGGTGGTATCGGTCGATTTTTGTTCAATGAAAGCCTCACCCTCAAGAGGAATATTGAAATGAGAAAAGATTTTAGTAAGGATCATACCATATGGAAGTCCTAAGATTTGGGTAGAGGTGCTCACATGGTTCATGTGTTGAATGGAAATGTGGGGAAAATCGACTTTACGACCCGATAAACAAGAATCAAGCAAAAATAGGTCAAGATGTGTGACATTTTCGAGATGACCTTTCCGAGGGACGAAAATGTGGGCTATTGTTTTATGTAAAAGCTTACAAGGGAGAGTTAGGTGATATGTGTTAAGTTTCATGGGATGATTTATTTCCCTCCCCGTGACTCGATGACGTGCAATAGCGGGTGTATAACCATCACAAAGAGGAGAACTATTTTGTGCATAAATAAGATTCTCACAAGTATCCAAATTCAAAATAGTACGCAATAATCCTCTAGTAATTCTAACACGAGTCCCTTTAACATTACTAGAGATAGAAGTAGGGGTGTGAACAAGATTTTTATAGAATTCTCTAATGAGATTTGGATAGGCCTTTTCATGAATGGCTACAATATTTGTCCAACCAATGTTTTCAATATACTCCTCTAAATGAAAAGATGGAGCTTCTAAAGTAAAAACAAAGAGATCAACGGATTTACCTATAAGGATGGGACATTTTTGAATGCGATCTTCACCAACATCTTCATCACTATCACTGGAGGATGGAAGGGGACGTTGTGAAACTTGTTTTACCCTTTTTCTTGGAGCCATTGAAGATTTGGAAAAGGAAAAACTCGGATTTGTGGTGAAAATTTCCGAAATGGGTAGGGTAGTCAAGATAGAAGAAGAACTTGAAATTTCGAGAAATTAAGAAATGAGAAGTATGGATTTGATGTTAAACAAGTGGGAATTGAAGTAAAAACTTAGAAATTTGAGGAGAGGAGAAGAGAATTAGAAAGAGATGTGCAAAAATAGGGTTTAAGGTTCGAAGAAATGAGGAAGAATCCCTTTTAAAAATATGTATTTCGACTAAGAGGTCGACCGGACTTCATATGTGGTCGACCGCATGTAATTCTTCACAACAATCTAGAATTTTGGGTAGCAGGAACCGGTCGACCTCATGTTGATGTCCGGTCGACCTCAAAGGCCTTTTTTTTTTTTTTTTTTTTTTCAATATGCACTCATATTCATATACAAGTTTTAAAAAAAATTAAAACATTTAGCCACATATTTCACATTCATCAATAATTCCTAAACCTCTTCTAATATAGGAGAATCTATCAAGAGCTAGAGGTTTTGTTAATATATCGACTAATTGATTTTCCGTGCTAACAAATTCTAAGTAAATATCACATTTTTGCACATGATCTCTAAGAAAATGATGCCGAATTTCAATATACTTTGTGCGAGAGTGCAAGATGAGATTTTTTGACAAATTTATAGCACTAGTGTTATCACACATAATAGGAGCATTTTCAAATTTCAAATGATAATCATTAAGAGTTTGTTTCATCCACAAAACTTGAGCACAACAACTAACGAAATTTTGTTTCTTGCTAAACCATGACACAAGTGCAAAGCCTAGAAAGTGACAAGTTCCACTTGTGCTTTTTCTATCAATTGTGCATCCGGCCCAATCGGCATCCGAATAATTTATAAGATCAATATGAGTGCCTTTTGGATACCAAAGTCCCAAAGTTCTAGTGCCACATAAATATCTAAAAATACGTTTTAAGACAAATAGATGAGATTCTTTAGGATTGGATTGAAATCTAGCACATAAGCACACACTAAACATAATATCGAGTCTACTTGCAGTTAAGTAAAGAAGGGATCCAATCATACCTCGATATTTTGTGATGTCAATGGAAGTGTCTTTCTCATCTTTATCCAATTTGATTGAAGTTCTCATTGGAGTATTCATGGGCTTCAAGTTTTCCATCTCAAACTTTTTGAGCATGTCCACAATGTACTTGGTTTGACTAATGAATATTCCTTCACTAGTTTATTTGATTTGAAGCCCGAGGAAGAATTTTAACTCTCCCATCATGCTCATTTCAAATTCATTGCTCATACATTTTGAAAATTCTTCACAAAGAGACACATTAGTTGCACCAAAAATAAAATCATCAAAAGATATAAAGTCATATATCTCAATACAAGATCCAGCAGGAGTTAAGATAGATTGGTCGCAAGGAAGGGGAATCAAGCGAAAATGGAGTCCGGTTAATGTAAATTTAACTCTGTGAATCTTAGAATAGGTGGGGGTAGAGTACGGAGTATTCTCACTCTCGAGACACCCCTCCATTTACTAGGATTTCCTTAATGTTTAAATCTTGTGTGTACCTCAAAGGTTCCAGGTGGTAGATTACGGAGTATTCTTACTCTCGAAACACACCTCTTTGAAGGTTTCTTTATTTCCTCAAAAGATCAGAGGTGGTAGGATACGGCTACTCCGGAAACACATCTCTCATTTTGAGGATTATCCCATGCTTCTCTCGTTTGCTTTTGTGTGTTTCATGTATTTCCTTTCCAGTGTGACTCTATTGTGTTCTCCTTATGAGAAAATAATAAAATCTCTGCTATCATCTACTAAATCTCGTTTGTGATGTAAATGAACTTGCATGTCTAACCTTAATTCCTTTAGTAGATGCTTATCATATCATGCTCTTAATTCCAAACGATAAAAATTCTAGGCAGAGTTTCCCTTGTAATTTGGACTTATCCAAACCATAAGCATACTTCATAACTCACAATAATAAATAACTCCACATTTAATCACAACGATAAAAAAATATTGAAAACGATTCCAACACTTCAATATCATCAAAATATCTCATAATTCAATTCATAATTCCTCAACATAACAATTTCAAATCATATTTTTCAATATCACAATATCACTTCCTTCCATACCTTAATTGGCTCAAAAGACTACTCATAATTATAAATATATACCATAAATCATATTCCCTTATGCTCAACACTCGTTTTCTTTCTTAAAAAAAATTTCTCATAATCATACATTAAAGCATATAAGTTATGACAAAGCATAACAACATCATTATTTTCGAAAGATACATTCTTATTTCTCATAAATCATAAGTATCCGAAATACTCTTCATTCTTTCTCATAAATCAATAAAATGAGTATTCGAAATACTGAAATAACTTTAAACATCATAAACTTCTTTACCTCGGAGTTGGTGGAACGAATGATGGCAGTGGCAATCTTCATCAATAAAATTTTATAATGGAAAATATTTCTTGAAAATTCTTTTTGAAAATTTTTCCAGTCTACAGAAACGCAGACTAGCTCTGATACCAACTTGTAGCGCCCCGAGTTCCGTATACCCGATTCACTACGTCATTTTCTGTCTAAATTTTTCGAATAATATTTTTGCGGAAGAAATAATTGAAATTCATTTTTGGCAACATTAAATAAACTGTAATGGCCGATAAAATTGAAACATTTATGAAACCATTTGAAATAGTAAATCAAACCATTAATTTTGTAAAGAAATTGACAATGTCATAATTTCTCAAATAAATGAACTTCTCTAAATTATTCGACTGTTTGGAAAAATACGGAAATCATTAACGTCAAACTTTCAACCGTTTAACGATTATTGCCACCATCATTCATCGCTCGCCACCATCTCCGAAATCTGCAAAACTGTTAAAAAGTAGGGTGAGTATTTCATGGGGGAAATACTCAGTAGACTCATCGCAAATTAATTTAATTTATAAGATGATTAAACACACAAATCCCGGCTCTTTATAAAACGGGCATTGATAGAGCTTCTTTATAAAACTGCTCTTGATAAAACTCATATTGTGCATTACAGCACGAGACATATTGTGAAAATAATAGGCTCTTTGAAAACATCTCTTTGAAAATAGTTCTTTGAAAACAGCTCTTTGAAAACAGCTCTTTGAAAACATCTCTTTGAAAACAGCTCTTTGAAAACATCTCTTTGAAAACCATATACTTATAAAAACATTTTAATTATGCCAAGCATAATTTCTTTTGAAAGCATAACATAAGATAGGATTTAAATCCTCATAAACATACAAGAACTTTACCGAACTTAGGTGGCAAGAATTCTTATGCAGTAAAATCATAATAACAGTAAAATCACAGTAAGTATACCAAGCATAATTTTTGAAATTCATAGGGATCAATTGCATCATAACATAAGATAGGATCGAAATCCTCATAAACATATGCGACAGGAATTTTACCGAACTTAGGTGGTAAATCCTCATAAACATATGGAAACACAGGAATTTTACCGAACTTCGTGGCAAATCCTCATAAACATAGGAGACACAAGAATGTTACCGAACTTCGTGGCAAGAATTCTTATGTGTAGCGCTACTAAAACTCCGGTCCCCTTAACATATCATAACTTATCATATGGGACCCAAAACAATCTTGGTAGATTGATTTCATAGCAATGATCCAAAAAAACATTTTCGTGAAGCATAGGGTATACTTACTTTTCGTAAAAACATAAAGTATATTTTCTTTTCATAAAAACATACTTACTTTTCATAACAACATAAGGTATATTTACCTTTCATAAAAAACATACTTGCTTTTCTTAAAAATTGACTTTCACAAGTCACATGACATTCATATGAAATCATAATTTAAATCAATTAATAAGTGCGAGTCTACCTCAAATCCGACGAGTGCAAAGTTGAGCGGGAATGACTTCAATTTCTTTAAATTCTCCGTACGCTTCGTCTTAGCCAATAAGTCACTTTAGTCTATCGAATATATAGTTCAAAATGATAAATTATAATTTGAGGACTAAAATTGATGTTTTGAAAGTTGAGGGACTAAAATGAATACTTTTGAAAGTTGAAGGAACCAAATTGGATATTTTGAAAGTTGAGGGACTAAAATAAATACTTTTAAAACTTGGGCTTAAAATCAAATGATTTAAATCGGCAGGGACTGAATTAAAATGATTTCGATACTTAGGGACTGAAATAATAACTTTTCAAACTTGGAGACTTAATTGCAATTTCCGGAAAGTTACAATTAATTCTTAAAATCAGATTTCACTCTCATTTCTCTCTCGTACTCGCACTCTCTCTCTCTAACCTCACTCATACCGGAGGCTGCGAAAGAGAGCAACCGGTGGTTTGGCCGGCGAACTCGCCGGCTCAAGGTGCGGCGGAGAGCGAGGGTTGAAATAGACTAAGTTTCTCTGTGGATTTGGTGTAGTTTTGGTGCGAGAAATGGGTGTGAGACCGAGGCGAAGTCGCGGCTAAGATCGCGATTGAGGTGGCTTCCCAGCGACGATCCGGCTAAGAAAAACGGCGATTGAGGTAGGTAAGTGTCTGGGTAATTTGTTTCTTGGGTTTTTCTTGGTTTTTGGGTTGATTTTTGGGTATGATTTGAGAGGGCAGTGTTGTGGCGATTTGGAGTTGAAGATTGATTTGGGATTGAGTCTTGGTGGTGCTTTGGGCCGGTGATTGAGGTGGAAGAGGTTTGGTTTGTGAAATTGGTTTGATTGGTGTTGTGCAATAGTGGTGGTTCGATGGTGAAGTCACAGTGAGGTGGATTGTGGTGATGTCCGGGGTGCTGCAGGTGGATATGGTGGTTCGATTGAGTTGTTTTGATGGCTTGTCAGCAGGGTACGATGGAGATGATGATGATAATGGGTTGGTCTGGTAGTGATGGAGTTAATTGCAGGCTATCAGAATTTGTTGATTGATGAAGGTTCTGCAGGTGATGATACCGATGATGGTTGGTTGGGTGGTGGCTCTTAGTTGATACATACAGTGGTTGCAATTAGGGGTGAATTGATGATAATGGCTGAGATTGTTGATCTTGCAAATTGGAATTCTGAAGATGGAAATTGAATTGGATGTAGTTGAATGGAGGAAAACTGGGAGGAAGCTGAACTGAAATTGTACTGAATTGGTGGTTTTAATTGATGATAGTGGGAAGAGGATGGTGATGATAATGATAGTGTTTTGTGGAGGTGGGAAACATCATAATTTGGGGAATAATTTAGTGGAATCATTGAGTGGATTTTGATGATGAAATTGGGTCCAAATGGATTGGGAATAATTTGTATGATTGAAGAAATTGCTGTATTATTGAAGTTGAACGTGGAGGTGGGGGAAAATTTGGTTTAGTTAAATAGGATTAATTTAACTAAAAATTTGACTAACTTCGATTTGAAAATGTATTTAAAACTGATATATTTTGGACTGAAAATACATTTGAGAATAAATAAATTTTGAGATAAAATCGAATTACGTATTTGGACTTGAAATAATTTGAATAAGGAAAATTGAGATATTTTAATAAATTTGGAATTCAAAATGATTTTGAAAATAATACTTTGAATAAATAATTAAATAACATATTTTTAGAAATTCGGATTTTAATTTAAAATCGAACAAATTCGATATTTCTTGACTTGGCTAGACGAATTCGTCGCGGCGTTAACTTCAAAATAATAAATGAAATAGTAGCGACACAATTTTCTAAATATTAAAATAATTATTTATTGCATAAAAATTCTGGGTCGCTATAACAAGTATTTAAGAATTCTTTAGTAGAGTTTCTAGTACTTACCCCTTTTGAAGGATCGTCAATTATGAGCTCTTTTGGGTGAGATGGAGCAAATCTCCATTCGATAGGAAGTGTTTGATCACTTGAGTTTTTGGAAGATGTTCCTTCTTCTTGTTGAGGAGTTGGTTCTTCCAAGTCTTTTTCTTCATTGTCTTTGGATATTTCATTGCTTTGATCTTGAATATTCATTTTCTCAAAAGGAATTTCCAAACCTACATCAACACCTTTCTCTTGATCAAGAGAATTAGTTTCATCAAAAGTAATATGTATGGATTCTTCCACTACTAGAGTTATTTTCTTAAAAATTCTATAAGTTTTGCTAGTGGATGAATAACCAAAAAAATTCCAACATCGGATTTTGAATCAAATTTTCCCAAGTTTTCTTTTGTGTTAAGAATAAAGCATTTACAACCAAAAACCTTAAAATACCCGATATTGGGAATTCTATTTTTCCAAAGCTCATAAGGAGTTTTAGTTTTCTTTCGACTTACTAAAACTCTATTTATAATATAGGAAGCAGTGTTAACGGCTTCGGCCCAAAAATATTTTGGTAAGTTATTTTCATTTAGCATGGTCCTAGCTATTTCTTGCAATGTGCGATTCTTCCTTTCTACTACACCATTTTGTTGAGGAGTCTTAGGAGCCGAGAAATTATGTTCATACCCATTTATCTTGCAAAATTCATTAAAAGCCATGTTATCAAATTCTCCACCATGGTCACTTCTTATAGTTGTAATAGAATATCCCTTTTCACTTTGAACCTTTTTGCAAAAATGTTTAAATGCATTTAAATCTTCATTTTTCAAATTTAAAAATAAAACCCAAGTAAATCTTGAGAAATCATCAACAATGACAAAAGCATAGTGTTTACCGCTTCAACTTGCAGTTTTAGATAGTCCAAAAAGATCCATGTGAAGAAGTTGTAATGGTTTTGTGGTGGAAGAAAATTGTTTATTTTTGAAAGAACTTTTGGTTTGTTTTCCAAATTGACAAGCATCACCAATTTTATCATTTTCAAATTTCAAACTTGGTAGGCCTTTGACAAAGCAATTTTTGGATATTTTTAAAATAAGGTCCATACTAACATGACGTAATCTTCTATGCCATAACCAAGTGTCATCTTTAAAACTTGACAAACATTTTAATTCTTTCTCAAATTCAATGTTGATGATATAAACATCTTTACTTCGGCTTCCTATGAACAATACCTCTTTCGATGTAGCATCTTTGATAAGACATCTAGAAGAATCAAATTTAATATGATAACCTTTATCACATAATTAACTAATACTTAGCAAATTATGTTTGAGATTATCTACTAATAAAACATTTTCAATAGAGGGAGAAAGATGATTACCAATATTTCCAATGCCAATAATTTTTCCTTTGGCATTATCTCCAAAAGTGACAAGACCTCCATCTTTTCTTTTGAATCTTGATAAGAGTGATTTATCTCCGGTCATGTGCTTTGAGCAACCACTATCCAAGAACCAATTGCTCTTTACTTTTGTTGATACCTACAAAACATGACTTAATTTTTGACTTCTTGGTACCCACATAATTTTGGGTCCTTGATAGTTAGTTCCTTGAACCCTCTTATGTCTTTCTTCAAAGTGTAATTTCTTTTTCACTAAACAATTACAAAAGCTACAAGTAGTTGATGTTTTGACAAAAGTGTTTTGATGAAAGGAATAAGAAGTAGAAGCTTTAACAGAAGTATTTTTGGTAGATTTTTGTTTCAAAAATGGTTTGTATCCAATTCCACCTTTATGAAAAACACATTGTTGTTTACCAAGCATTAGTTCAAAATTTTTCCTCCCTTGAGTGAATTTGTGAACAATGAATGTTAAATCTAGATTTTTTTTCTTTTAGGGAGAGATTTTCTACCATCAAAGCATTTTGATTAAGATACTTCTTTTCAATATCCTTTTGTATTTCAAAATTCTTTTCGGCTTCATTTTTCAACAAAATGTATTGCTTTTTAAGAACAAGTTTTTCAAAAACTTCAATCATTTATTCATATGAGGTAGATAATTCATCATAGGAGGGAATGTCAATAGTATTTACCTCATCTTCAATGGCCATGAAGTACATACTTGCAACTTCATCTTGCCTTTCACTTTCATCTTGCTCATCATCACTATCATCCCAAGTAGCTTGTAGAGCTTTCTTTTTGAGGAATTTTCTCTTGTTGGGACATTCGGTTCTTTTGTGACCGGGTTTGTCACAATCATAGCAAATAATCTTTTTCTCTTCACCTTTGTCTTCTTTCTTTTGAAATCTATGGTTGTTGCGAAAGGCTTTCCACTTCTTGACTAGGAGAACAAGATCATCGAGTTCCTCATCACTCTTGTTAGAGTTTGAGGCTTCTTCATCATTTGATGACTTTAAGGCAATTTGTCTCCTAGGAGGATCCTTCATTTCTTCCTCTTTTGCTTTTCTAGACTTTTCTTTTGTCTCGGCATGATTTAGCTCATACGTTATCAATGTTCCATAAAGCTCTTCCAAGGGATATGTGTTGACGTCTTGAGTGTTTTCTATCAACATTCTCAATGAGCTCCAATCTTTCGAGAGTGACCTAAGCATTTTGCTAACAAGTTCACCATTAGAAAATTTTCAATCAAAGCCCTTAAGACCATTAACAATATTGGTAAATCTAGTAATCATGCTAGCAATGGGTTCATCTTGTTTCATGAAAAAAATTTCAAAATTTTTATACAAAAGATTTATATTTGTTTCTTTAACTTTATTTGTGCGCATGTGTGTGACTTCTAAAGCATGCCAAATATCGTGTGCGGAATCACATGTGCTAATACGATTAAATTCATTAATACTAAGTACACAATAGAGAAGATTTTTGGCTCTAGCATTTAAAGACAATTTTCTTTTATCATCTTCATCATATTCTTCCTTAGGTTTTGAAATACTTATATCCGGTTTTCCATCAACCTTAATAACCTTAGTAAGCTCATGAGGACTGGATTCAATGACATCCCAAATATTATAATCAATGGATTGAATAAAAATCATCATTCTAGTTTTTCAATAATTATAATTAGTACCATCAAACAATGGAGGATGATTAGTAGAATGACCTTCAATATTTTGGTTAGCCATAACTCTAGATAGTAAAATCTAAAAGAAAGAGTTCTTAAGCTCTGATACCAATTGTTAGCCCAAGATAAACTAACCAAGAGGGGGGTGAATTGGTTTATAAAACTTTTTCGACAAATAATCTTAAACTTAAAAAACCAATGAGTACAAGTATGAGTACTTAGTGTTGTAAGTAACTCAACTATCAATGTAGTGTGCTATAAATGTGTAAACTTAATTGATAAAGCAAGTATAACACTTAGATACAGTGTTGTACAATATAAATTGATAGAATGGAGTAAGTGCAAGGTAAGTAAGTAAAATGGATAAGAGAATGCAAAAGCGATTTAAGGAGGTTCGATCAACCAACGTGATCTACGTCCTCTGTTACCGAGCTCTCCGTCACGAGCAAGGTCAAATTCACTATATTAATAACTTACAATAAGGAGTATCGAATCCTTAGGTGACTTTACAACAAGGAGCGCATATCCTTTACAATCGAGTTTTCATAAGGATCTTAAAACCATAAGCAAAATACAAATGAGAATTTTACAATTGAATAAACTCTCTTAATAAATGATATGATCAAGTCAAGTATCTTGAGAGTTTTAGGATAACACTTCAATGGGTAGCAAATATTTAAAGCTCAAGTGTTTATGAAAACTTTGAAAAATGATATGAGATAGTTTTGCTTGAATCAAAGTTTTTCAACCAATTATCTCTCTTTCCAAATAATAATTAGTTAAGTATGAAGAGAGATTTACACTTCAATAAGTGTTTGGTGATGATGAACTCAATCAATGATCAATAATGAAGTAAGAGTATTGAGTTTTCTACAAAATAGAATTCTTGATAAAGATATGAAAAGTTTTGATCAATCAAGAAATTCTTTGCAATAAATGAAATAAAATGTAAAACAAAGTAAGCTCAAATGATTTTCTTAATGATTTTCTCGCTTAAATGCTCTTGTAAGTTGGTAGAATTGAATGCAAAAGAGAGAGATATTTATAGAGCAAATTTCGCATATACTGACTCTTGCGGTCGACCTATTCAGCCATGCGGTCAACCCCAATATAGCCGTTGCAAGAAAATAGCCGTTTGAGTTAAAAAATATGCAGTGCGGTCGACCTGAAAAAATTTGCGGTCGATCTGAAAGTGTCATGCGGTCGACCTCATAAATTTGCGGTCGACCTGAAAAATCAGGATTTCAAGATTTTGATTTTTCAAGGTTTTCTGATCAAAGTTGATTTTGAAAAAGATATTTTGATGGCTTTAAAAATGTTTCATGAGCTTTGTGAAGTGCATTGCTAATTATTGATGTAACGCCCCGAATTCCGCGGAGCCCGGGACGCCACTTCGTCCTTTAAAATTGACTTTATTGAGGAAAATAAATTTAATTCAAAGCATCACATTCATCATTTGAAAACTTCAGTGGAAACTTTATTGATTTAAATATGGAACAATTCATAAAAATTTAATCCCAATTATTTAAATGAAATTAGCAATAAATAATTTAAAGAGTAACATTCATAAAATTTTCTAATAACATCATCATTTATTCAATTTGCCAACGCTGCCCCTTTCATTCGCCGCCCTCTCCGAGATCTGCAAAAGCTGTTAAAAATGGAATGAGCATTTCGAAAGAAATACTCAGTAGACTCATCTCCAATAATTAATTTACAGAATAATTTAATACGTAATTATGCAATCATACAGTGACATCATCATCATCATAGGCTATTTTAATAAAATCAAAGGCTCTTTAAAATCATAGGGTGTGGGTAGTCTCGTCTCATGCAATTAAAGCATGTAAGTTATGCATAACATCATTTCTCATTCTTATCTCATAAGAAATATTCTCGTCTCGTCTCATGCATCAAAGCATATAAATCACGTAATTTCACATAAGGCATGTAAATTATAATTTAAACTAATTAGTGGGAGCGAGTCTACCTTAAATCACGAGTTTGAAATAAAAGCTGGAAAGTAACGTCGAATCTTCTAAATCACCAAGTGTATCGTCTAGCCAAAAGAAAATTAAATAAATTTAGTATTTCGAAAATTGGAATATTGAAGTGAATAAATAAAGTTTAGGGGTTGAATTGGAATTTTTAAAGAAAGCATGGATTTTAAAAGTGTAGGGGCTGAAATGGACTTTTCGAAATTAGTGGGCTGACTCATTGGATTTTAAAATGCTAGGGCTCAATTAACTCATTTCAAAAGTGTAGGCATTAAATTAAGGGACTTCTAAAACAAGGGACTGAAATAGACACATTTCAAAGTTTGGGGCTTAAAAGCAATTTCAATAAAATCAAAATAATTATAACATAATTCATTCTCTCTCTCTCTTCACTTTCGTTTTTCAGAGAAGAGGCAAGAGAGGGAGGCGACGGGGAGGGCTTCGCCCGTTCCACCACGGCCGCCGGAAGGCAGAACCGACGACAGCGCCACCTTCGCGTGGTGGCGCCAATGGGTGTTTGGCCGGATTTGGTGCAGGTTTGGGGTGCGAAAACGAGGCTTGAAGGATCGGAAGTCATGGGTTTTCCGGTGATGATACGGTTGATGATTGAGGTAAGTTTGTTGGCTTAGTTTATTCTTGGGTTTTGGGTTTGTTTTGAGTGAATTTGAGGTGGGATTGGAGTTGGGCAGTCGGTGCGGTGTTGATGAAGTTGCGAGTTGGAGGCCGCGATTCCGACGCGGTGATGGTTCGGTTTTGGTTTCAATATGGTGATCGTTCCATGGTTGAGAGGGGGAATACCTTACTGAAAGTTGCGTGTGTCTGGTGAACGTGAGGGGAATAGGATTTAATATTATGTTAGCTATGCATCATGTTTTGGTAAATTAGAGGAAAGCATGGAAGATCAATATTAATTTATGAAAATTGAAACTAAATGTGGCAGAATTATGGTAAGCAGAATTTTTTTACCAAAGAGACATGTGCATGACTGTGGTAATTGGGAAGAAATTAAGTATTGATTTGTATCTCATTTTGGAAATTTGGAGACTGATTCTGGTTTAGGAAAAATTGTGGGAATTATCTATGGAGATGGATTAGATTATGGATGATTGAAATTTTGGGCTTTTTGGAAAGAAGGAAGATAAGGAAAAACGTATGAGAAAAAATGGAATGCAGAAGCTGGAATTGTTGTAAGTGTGATGGATTGGGGGGGGCTGGAAATGGAAGATTAGGGCAGTCTTCTGATTGGGGAAATTTGAATTGGAACATGAATTGGGGATTTAAAGCATGTTGGACTTAAAAATAATTTGAATCCCATAAATTGAAATTTGAATTTTAAAATAAATAATGGACTTGGACATAAAATCAAAATAATTTGGATAATCTATTAAAAATTGAAATCTGGACTTAAGGATAAATACTGAAAATGATTCACTTTAATTGGACTGAAATTTGACTAAGATAAATTTAAAATATAATTTTTACTTCGTTGGCTAGACGAACACGTGTTTTAAAATAAATGGACAAAGTCGTAGCGACATATTTTTAAAATAATATTTATTTAAATAAGTCGTGAAAATTTCTCGATCGCTACAATTGATGCATTAATCTTACATAAGATTGAAAAGTAATTTGTAAGCGCTCAATTCTTTGTAGACTTCATTCCTCGATCTTCATACTATCGCATCTTGTGTTTTTGATCTTTTATCCTCGAGAGATGATTTGTACTTTGAATGCTTTGAAGTTTATCATTACATGAAACACTTGAAGCACACTTGCTAATAACACAATATAATCTTGTTTGTTTTTATCAAAACAATAAGGTTAAGAATTAACCATAGGTCATCAGGCGGGTCAACCCCGCCACCCGGTTTAATTTTTTTTTTTTTTTTTGTATTTTTTATTTTTTTCCTTACTATTTTTTATTAATTTATTTATTCGGGGCGGGTTCGGGGCGGGACGACCAAACCCGCACCCGCCCAGCAACCCGCCTGGGTAGGGGAAACCGTCCCATACCCGCCTCGCGGGTCGGCGGGGCGGGTTTTTTTTTCTCCATTAGGGGTGTGTTCAAGTCGGGTACCCGTCTGGTTGGATTTTTTTGCCATCTTTAAATGCAGGTGTCAAAATCTCTAATTGTTACTATGTCATTAAGTTATTGGTGAACGCACACGTAGATGAGATAGGGAGTTTTAGAAACAAGTATGATTTTAATTTTTTTTTATTTCTCATACTTCATTATAGTTGAAAACTAATAGGATACATGTTTCGTTCTCTTGAGATGTTATAAACTTTTTTTTTTTCTAATTATTAAAGGTTGCTGATCAGAAGGGATGCAAATAAGCCATATTTCATCCTCGATCAGTTATTCTGTAAAAAATGATTTTAATGGTGGATCTGTTGAATATAGAACAATCAATTAGTTGTGAAATTCGAAAGAGGTAATGAATGAAAACATTACTAACCAAGAAGCAATAATTTTATTGTCTCATTCAATATGTTTAATTATTTCATTCAGGATGGTTGTTTTTTCTACGTGCAAAAATCGTTTCGGTCGAGAACGCATTTAATTTGTTCTACTTATCTTGCCACAAATGCTACAAAAAGCCAACTACCGTTGAGGCCAAATTTTATTGTGTATCCTGTGATCTACATGATATCACGGGAAACTATATGTTATTACTAATTAGATTTTATAAATATTTATAATTATTAAATAAAATTGTTTATATCATATTTATACAATATTTTTCCTCTCTAGGTATAAGTTACAAGTTAGGGTTATTGATGATACGAGGAACACCTCATTCTAATGTGGGATAAGGAATGTATTTAGTTACTGGGAAAGACCGCGAGTGAGAATGTTTGAAGTAATCTCTATGACATGATTACACAAGTTTTACGTTATATTTTCTACTTATAAAATGAATTAACTTCTTCACTTAGAAAACCCACCAAATGGGCTACCCAACTGACATAGAGACGGTTGTGAGCAAGACTCTTTTATTTAGAGTTCAAGGAAAATAATCTCAATGGTTGTTCGTCAGTTTACAATGTCATGAATATAAGTGAAAACTTAACCCTGATGCCTAATCACCTGACAAAATACTTGGCAAATAATCAATGTAATCTTATGGTAGAAAAATGTGGTACCGTTGAGGATGAAAATTCAAAGACTTGATCCTAATTAAATATACTGAATGATTACTATTTATTCGTATAATTAATTCATGTCTAATTTCTACTTTTTGTAGGAGTTGCCTTCTGAAGGTGAAGTCAGCACCCCCATCAAGACACCAGTTGTTATGGTGGATGTGGGTAAACTGCCTCTATTTGTTAACATTTTTTTGTTTAAAAATATTTTTTTTATATATTTTATAGGTAAAATTCGTGGTCAAAAAATGGAGAGAAAAAATATATATGATTAAAAAGTGATTTGAGGAATTGAGTAGGAAAAAACATGTTTAAAAAGGTGTTTGTCAAACGGAGGCAAATTGACCTTGGATCAACTAGACGGGCTATTGATAAGTGTATTTTATACACTTATTTGTATGTCTAAATTAGGTGTAATTATTGTCGTTTAGGAATATTTGCTTTTTAATTTGTGTTTATCGTTTACTTTTCAGAAAATATCCCAAAAGATGAAGAATGATAAAATCAATGGGAAAAACGCATAATTGGATTGCTAATTGGAGCTAAATTGGACAAGTGAGGAGTTTGTAACGTCAACCGGGAAGGTTCATGGTGCTCAAGTGAACAAATCAGAGGTTGAAAGACTCAAGTGAAGGAATTGAGAGCTTAAATGGGCAAATCGAGAAGAAGATAAAGTTTGGGGACTAAATTGCAACAATTGGAAGTTGAGGTTTGAAGGTGCAATTAAAAGTCAGGGGCCAACTTACACAGCCGGAAAAAGATGGAAAATTGCATTGCAACATCCTTCCTCGTGATCGCGGGATTTCTACCACGTGATCGCGAGATGCCTCAAATTTTTCAACAGAAAGTTTTACCCATGCCTACGTGATCGCGAGGTTTTATACCACGCGATCGTTTGATTTTCCGGCTGGGCCAAAATGTGGGCTTTTTCTCGCGATTTTCAAAGAATTCTCTATTTTTGACCTATGTTTTCCCTAAAACCTATATATACAAAACATGAGGCACGAAATAAAGACCTTTGCCTCTCCAGAGAACAAGCAACAACAGAGATTTTAATTAAAATTCTTGGAGATTCAAGTATCGTAGAGGGACATGAATTGAAGATACTTGAAAAATTGATAATTGGTGCAATCTTTCCATTCTTCTTTGTTATTTTCAATGAACGTTATATTTTATTGTTTTTGTTCTACAATCATGATGTGTAACTAATTTTAACGTTTGGATGAACGATGTAGCATAGTCATATTATTTTAATTTCATATTTCTTGTTTTAACGCTTTGATGCATGTGTTAATTTATTATTGCGTTTAATGCGTGAATGAACTGACCACTTGTTCATGATTTTATGTGTTATTTCCATTATCCGAGAGGTGAGTTAATAACATAGATCTAGGTAATAAATCCGGTAATTGAACGAGAGACGGAGATATACTCTTGTAATTATTGCGGTCATGTGTGAATTCTTGTGTGTAATGCATCTAGATAAGAAATATTCGGACCCTCTGTAGAGATATAAGGTTGACTTATTTAGGTAGGATTCATTTAAACTCGAGAGAGGAATCTTAATTTGAATTAGTGAATTCGATCGATCACATATTTAGAAAGTAAAATCTGGAATTGGAATTAATTTAATTGGTTAGGTGAAATCGTGAATCCCAACCACTTTACAATCATCTTTTAAAACAAAACAATTTCACAATTTAATTCTTTAATTCATCTTCTTTGTTTTAATTTGAAACATCAAATTTTCTTTGTTTCTTCAAATAAAGTATAGATCTAACATATTTCGGTAATTAATAGCAGTCTTCGTGGGACGATAATCCGGACTTTAAGGTCCACTATATTACTTTTCACGACCCGTACACTTGCGGGGATGATATCGGTGAACAACTATCACAGGAAAACACTTCCCAACTTTTATTTACCGCAATCTTAATATATATAATAATAGTTAATATATATAATAATAGTATAGCCGTCAAAAAAACCCACACATAGTTTCCCGCCATTTTTCCCTGCTATTTTAGGAAACTTTGTAATTTTATTAATTATTTTAATAATTGAATTAGGAAACTTCAATTAATGCAAAATTAATTAAAGGTGACATGTAATAAATGACCTATTGATTGTAAAAAATAAAAAATCTATAAAAATATCAAATTGTATATTATTTTTAATTCTTTTGACAATTATTGTAATATTTTGAAGTCAAAAAAATATGCAATATAGGTGTCAAATTCATGATCTTAACGAGAAGTTCAATACAAGTTAACAAATGAGAGCAAACTCTAAATATATCGTTCTTAAAATTTCCTCAAATAATAAAAGGTAAAAGTTTTACTTATACTTTTTACTTTTTTTAATATTCAAATTCAATCTTTTTAATTTATCTCATTTAAGTCATAAAATGATATTTATCATTTTTTTACCTAACTTCAATTTGACATAAATGATTAATTTCAAATCTTTTTTCTTATCAAATTAAAAGAAATAATGATATCCGATCTTCCTAAGTAAATTTAATTAAATCATTTTAATTTCTACAATTTCAGGTTTCGATAAACTCTTTGGTAATTTTGAAATTAATTTTATAAATTTACTCATTTTGTTCATTTATCTATTTTTTAATTTTTATAAATTTAAAATAAAATCAATTTGTAAAATATATACTACAGACTTTAATAATTAATTCATTGAATTCTATAGAAAATAAAAATATAAGGTTTTATCAAACTTATTCTATTTAAAAATAAAATATAGTCCATACATTTATTTAACATGCACAAAAAATAGTTTTGCGTGTGTGTGGGTAACATGGTCATTTTCAATACTTGGTGAAAAATAAAATGTCACATTGTATTTGAAACCATTGAATAGGAGTAAGTTTGATATAAACTATATATATGATTTTAAATGTGTGATTGAAAGTGAAAGAAGGTAGTATAAAAAATAAAATAATTGTCAAATCAATCAATTGAGTGGTTAAAAATTAATTTTCTTTTTTTAGAATGTGTGGTTAAAAAGTAATATGTGCAATTATGAAAAATTAGTTTTAAAATAATATGTGGTTGTTAATGAACATTAAAAAAAAAATTATTTTTGAATAATCAATTCTATATGAATAAATAAAGTAAGGAAATTAGATAATGAACAATTAACTGTTAAAAAAAATGCAATTCATAACTTTTTTTTTTTTTTTGATATTTTGATTGTATATTGAATATACAATTTATGCATTAAAGTAAGAAATCTTATAGGGAGAAATGAAATTACAAATTATTCGCAATTTGTGTATACAAGTTATTATTATTATTATTATTATTATTTTATTGTATTATTTTTATCGGGCATTGTATTTTTACAACTTATTCAATAAATATTATTTATTCCGTGCATCGCACGGGTGCGATTACTAATAAAAGAATAATAACAAAAATAGCTATGGATCACAATAAGATATTCTTTCCTTATGTCTCATGCCTTGAGAAGGGGGGGGGGGGGGGGGGGCTGTGTGTGGGGCTGGACTCCCAGCCATTAGGACAATAATTCAAAAGTTTCCTACCAACAGAAACTATCTAGAAACCATCCCAACAAGACATGCAACCAATATGTCTACAAAATATGCTTTTCACATGTCAATCCTAGAGATGTAATTGTCGAATGCAATTGTCTCAGTGAACTTAGTCCAACTAGCTCCAAACCTATACACTTGTTGGATTTTCAGGCCAGCACACCACGAATTTCAAAAGTTGTATTCAACCAAAGGCTATCCCCACGACTACCTTGGATGCCCTCCGCTCGTACCATGCATTCATCCATGTACCACCAATTTATTCACTCATGACCGAGTACCGATAGTGCTTCCGTGCACCGAATCTTCCCACAAGTGCACCCTCCCAAGTATATTTCGAACGTTGCATTGTCATGGGAACAAGGCACTGCCCATGCATTAGTCATTTCACCACAATGACTTTAGGAAGAAAAAAAAAAAGAACTAGATAAAAACATTATTTTTTACATTTTTTTAAAAATTTAATTGATTTTAACTTTTGAAAGATAACCATTCAAGAAATACAAAATAAAAGAAGATTTATTTCTTATAAACACTAGTACTTACCTCGTACGATGCATGAATGTTGCTTTCCGTAATATCTATTTCGATAACTATTCTTAAATTTTAATGCTTTTACATAATCAATACAAGTATAAATGCATAAAATAATAATATTTTATTACAATAATTATTAAAATTTTAAAAAACAACATAACTAATCCATTTTTAAAAAAATATTATTTGGATAGTGAATGTCAATTTATATATTTAAATAATAAATGACCATATATTTCAATAATTTTTAGAGTTAGGATATATTTGACAAACCAAGTTGATAAGTTAGCTGATAGCTGAAAAACTAATTGTGAGCTGATAACTAATAGTATATAGCTTATAAGCTAGTTGATTGAAATAGAAGTGTTTGACAAAATTAGCTGAAAAACTAGTTTAGAAATACAAAATGACATGAAAGGAAAATATATTTTAAATACCCTAATGATATAGAGATTTAATTTTAAAAAAATAAAGAGACTAAAAATGAAATAAAAAATGAAAAGTTCATGGAGTTTATTTGAAAGAGTAATTTTAGGGAGACATTTTTATTAACATTGTGACATGACGTATATAACTATGTCACAATGTCACTCAAAAATGTCTTCCTAAAATTATTTTATTTGAAAAACTTGTAAAAGAAGTTTTTAAGATAAGCTCCAACTTCTCAAATAAGCTCATCAATCAAATAGACTTTATTTTAGTAGATAAAGCTTATAAGATCTCCAAATAAGTTATAAGTTAACTTATTTGACTTACCAAACATACTCTTATTGTTAACTTATGCAAAATTTACATAATTTTTGCATTTACCTATTATATTTAACATTTCTTTTTAATTTTCTCAAAAAAATAAAGTATTTTATAATTTCATTGTTATTTACACGAATTTTAATACAACGTTAATCTACATGAATTTAAATAAAAATTATATTAATCAACACGAATTAAAATACAACATCAACGTACAAGAATTTCTATTTTATTTTAGTTTATTGTTTCAAAAATATTACAAATAACGGGAAAATGAACTTCACTCTACTCACGAATTAAAAAATTCCACTTCAATCCATAAATTCATCTCACAGTTAACCGGAGTGGCGAAAGCCCCCGTCAGGTTCAATTCTGTTAATCCATTTTCTTAAATTTGCATTTTTGCACCTGAAATCTTGAGTTATTTTCAGTCCCAGATGATATCAGCGTTTTTTTCATTTAACAAAATATATACTGAATCTCGTAAAGCATTTTTTGTGTGCTCTGTTACAGATTGAACTTGAAAATTACTATCCTTTTCTTATCAATTGTATACTCTAATAGCAGGTATGAGTTTTTTTGGCATTTCTTAGCAATTGTATACTCTGATAGCATGTTTCATATTGTGGATGGAGTTGATTAAGGAAAAAAATTAAGTTTGATCGATGCAGTATTGCACACTAGTGTGTAAAATTCACACTGTAAATTGAATTTCAAGTTGACAACGAGGGAGCTTTAGTGGCAAAGGCTGATACTGGAACTATGAGATTCAAATCTTAATCGTGGCCCTAATACTTTGAAGATGTAACTCTTGTCGTGCAAATAGTCTTTTTCTTTCTAATTTACAATCAAATATGAATGAATTGTGACTTTCTGATTGACTCTACTCAGAGCCCCTATGTGCTTATTTTGTAGAGGTTCTTTTGAAATTCGGTTCTTCAATAATGTATTTCTGTATTGCAGGTGAGAGACCACAGACACAATTGTACTAAAGAAATCATATGTTTTTGGTGAAACTCATTAGGATCTAGGATGACTGTTTATTTGTCGATGCAAATTTTGATTGCCTTGTGCAAGCGAAAGGAAAGGTCCCCTCCATTGAAATTTTCTTTTCTTTCCTTCTATTTTTAGAGCATTCCTCCATCATGTGACTGGTGTTCCTTCTCCCAAAGTTTGATAACATACATAAAGATTATTTCTGTAACAGACTGAAGTCTTGGATATTGAAAATTGCAATGCAGTATTCCTATTTCTAATTTTTTCTGATTTGTAGGCATGATAATATTGCATTCTTTACCTTTTATCCTTCTGATGTGTTGACATGATTATCTTGTATCCTTTCCTTTCTTCAGGGTACATTAGGTTCTTGTCTCAGTTCAGCTTCAGTGGCATCATTCACACGATCTTTTAGAGTTCCAAAAGTATTTACTAAGCAGAGATCCTATTGTGAGTATTCAGTTATGAGAGAAACTTCAATGAAATGCCATTCTAATGGCAACACCAATTCTCAGCCACAATTGCATAGGACTTACCAAGTTGTGGTGGCTGC
Organism: Ligustrum vulgare; assembly: GCA_963555705.1. Taxonomy (NCBI): domain Eukaryota; kingdom Viridiplantae; phylum Streptophyta; class Magnoliopsida; order Lamiales; family Oleaceae; genus Ligustrum; species Ligustrum vulgare. Next base: position 68,649,801 of record OY743168.1, on the reverse strand, counting down.
AACTCGTGATATGGGCATTGGGAAAGATGGCAAGTTACCGTGGAAATTGCCTTCAGATCTTAAGTTTTTCAAGGAGATAACAATGACTACTTCAGATCCTGAGAAAAAGAATGCCGTTATAATGGGGAGGAAAACTTGGGAAAGCATTCCCCCACAGTTTCAACCTTTGCCAGGTCGCCTCAATGTAATACTCACTCGTTCTGGGAGTTTTGATATTGCTACTGCAGAGAACGTCATCATAAGTGGCAGTATTCCCTCTGCTCTAAAATTGTTAGCAGAACCCCCCTACAATTTTTTGATAGAGAAGGTTTTCATGATAGGAGGTGGCCAGATATTAGGGTATGTATGTATTTCTTCCAAGGAAATTTGTTTGTTTCTTTGTAGTTATATGTGGTGCAATAGATAACATATTGATGATTATGGTTACAGGGAAGCACTTAATGCTCCGGAATGTGATGCTATCCACATGACTGAAATTGAGAGTCATGTGGAGTGTGACACTTTTATTCCTTCAGTTGATCTGTCAGTCTATCAGCCATGGTACTCGTCCTCGCCTGTGGTGGAGAACAATATCCGATATTTTTTTGTGACTTTTGTTCGTTTGAAGACTTCCACTATTGGACCTACCAATTTCAGCCTTGAGGTGAGTTATGTTGACGGTATCTTAGACTTCAAGAAGTCCGAAGTCTCGAATTTCACTTTCCTGCCGAAGATGATTTTGGAGAAGCACGAGGAGTTTCTCTATTTGAAATTGGTTCATGATATTATTTCACATGGCAATGACAAAGGTGACCGGACGGGCATTGGTACTCTTTCAAAATTTGGGTGCCAGGTAATTAATAAACTTTAAAGGCATTTGTGTCATGTGTTCATGGATTCCAGATTCTATGGCTAAAGTTTGTGGATGATTGATATCGCACAATGCTTGTACCATTCATTTTCCAGATGCGCTTTAATCTACGGAAATCTTTTCCGCTTTTCACGACTAAGGTATTGATTCTTATTTAGAACTGTTGTTGCAAGGTAATTATTATGGATCATGTTCCGTTCCAAAAGTAGTCTACATTTTCCATTTTTTGATACTGGTGAAACATCTAGCATCATTCTTGGTATATTTGCTACGTAAAAACTCCAAAGTTACCTTCTCCATTCTGTGTAAGATATAAAGCAGTTTTTGAAACCAAAATTTAGCCACTGTTTGAGCCCCATTATAATGAAAATGCATTTTTCTCCCTTGATTTCAACCACACATTCTCCAATAAAATAATATTACATGTAAATCAAAAAAATTTCCATATTTTTTAACTATACATTCTCCAAAAAATTACTATTTTAAAATACATTTTCTTTCGAAATCTCATTAAAATGGGGCTCAGACAAGGGCTTAGTGATACATGCTATGGTTCATGGTGTTCTTATGCACAGAGTGTTCTTTGGCGAGGAGTTGTTGAAGAGCTTTTGTGGTTTATTAGTGGATCTACCAATGCTAAGGTGATTATCATCCTATTTTTGTTTCCTCAATGTATATGTGGCAGCCACTTAAATGCAGTTTGTAACGGTGAACTGTGCTTTTGAATTTCCGTATTTTTCATTGTGAAAGTTTAAAGATTGTATTGTATTACTGTATATCTTATTTGTCAATTCTGCCAAGGTCTCTTCCTTATTTAAGGGAAGATCCGCACAATTTGGATTTTTTGAAGCTTTCAAATGCTCAACTTGTAATATATTAAGATAATTCCCTTGGCGTTAAGTTATTTCTATAAATACTGTAACTACTGTTGTAATTATTTAATCTTTTGATAAGTGAGGAAATTCTTTCAATTGAAGTGGAGAGGACAGTGAGCCCTGGATTACTGAATTGAAAAACATAATAAAGGAGAAAATAAGCTAGAGATGCACTCAAACCATATTGCACATCTGAAAGAGCCACTGAACTAAAGAACCTCTGCTAAACTCATAATGAAACCATCCTGTAACACAAATAACTATAAGGACATGCTGTTCATCTAAAATTTAGCCTTTTTCTCTATCCAAATGCCCAAATTGATGATCATCTGGGTAAATATAATTCATGTGTAAATTTTTCGGTTGTGGTAGTGAAAGAAAACATTAACAATAAAGGCGTGGATTTATGAGGGGAGGACAAGAGTGTTAGTTTTAACTTTTAATTATCAATGACAATAAAATGGAAAGATTTTGTAAATCCTTATGTTTTGGCATACAAAAAATGCTACTGCCTTAGAATCAAATCATTATACTCAATTTTGAACTTTATAACTCTTGTAATTATTTTTCCATACTGTCATCCTTGTTGCTTAACAATTATCGTGTTCTCTTATCTATAAATAGGTTATCTGTTACAGGTTCTACAGGAAAAAGCCATTAATATATGGGATGGAAATGCATCTAGGGAATACCTTGACAGGCAATGGTCTACTTTGGTTTTAGTTACCTTGGTCAGTTTTATCTAATCTGACGAATGTATATGATGGGGGCTTTAACAGAAAACGCTTAAACATGAGTTGAAGGAAGCCTTATGCTTTAGCCGCACTTTTGGAAGTAATTTGTCAAATTCGCGTGTTACAGGTACACCAACATGCACGCTGATTACACTGGCCAAGGATTTGATCAACTATTAGATGTCATAGACAAGATCAAGAATGAACCCGATGACAGTCGTTTTATTCTCTCTGCTTGGATTCCTCCCGATCTTAAGCTGATGGCATTACCCCCTTGCCACATGTTTGCACAGGTTGCCTTGCATGGCTAAATGAAAAAAGAAATTTTTGAAGGCATAAAGAAAAAGAAGGATAACGATCTTGTATCAAGCTGATCTATAATGGATTTTATTCAAATTTCTTACTCTGTTAATTTGATTAACATGTTATTTTGTTGCAGTTTTATGTAGCCAATGGCGAGCTATCGTGTCAGACATATCAAAACTCGGCTGATATGTGTCTTGGGGTGCCTTTTCATATTGCATCATATGCTCTATTGACATGCATGGTTGCTCATGTTTGTGGTACACACTCATTTAATGCGTGAAAAATGCCAGTGAGTGGCATATTTATGGATATTCACTGATTAATGCTTCAATCCAATTCCCATTCACAGGTCTTGTTCCTGGTGACTTAATCCATGTAATTGGAGATGCTCATGTTTATAAAACACACATCAGTCCTCTACAAGAGCAACTTAAAAAAACTCCAAAGCCTTTCCCGGTAAGTATACGAGAATATTTACTTATAATTTAAATCGTTTATAATCAATTTCCAGAAATGCTTTCAGATTCTGTATCACGTGTAAAGTTTATCCCAAGATTTGGCAATGTTTTAAAGCTCGACAAACAAAATCAATTCCTAGCAATTACTTTGTCATTTGAGAGATTGTCATCATCATTTTAACATGCCCCGTCCCATTCATGTTGTGTCTTTTCTACTACGGATCTTGATATCCCTTTTCGAATTATGAACAGATTTTGAAAATCAACCCACAGATAAAGGACATTGCTTCATTTGTAGCTGCTGATTTCGAACTTGTAAATTATGAACCTCATCAAAGCTAGAAATGAAGTTGGCTGTGTAAAATTGAAAGGATGGAAAGACAATTAGTGCGGACAAAGGTAACTGCAGATCATATATATATATATAGGTGATTTTCATTGTGATCATTTTTCCAGGTTTGAGACAAATAGTTGGGATTCTGATGACAATTGCGAATAAATGCTAGTGAAAATTTATTAGACATGGACTATGAAACTCTAGCCACCTTTTGCAATAACCTTTCTTCAGCTTTTCAAAATCCGCCATTCCCTTTCAAGGTCTTATTGTCTGTCGCTTTAATGTTTCCTTATCACATTCTTTAACCTTTTTTTTTTTTTTTTTGGGGTTCAGGGTTCATTATGAACCTTTATATTTCTGTGTTTTTATTTCATGATGTTAATGTGTAGTTTCTTTCATCACAGATTCACACAGTAGTTCCAGTTGATTGCCTACAAAATATTTATACGTTTTTCTATTGAAACGCCAAGGTTGGAAACTTTCGTTCTTTTCCTTTTATTTCCATTATTATTATTGCCTGACAATTCCTTAGAACAGCTATTTTTTTTCCTCCACTGCAGAGGTCTAGAGGTTTAATAACTAGAACTGTCGGCTTAGCACTTTTTCATATTATTATTATTATTATTATTATTATTTGCTTTGAAAATAGGAATTAGCATTTAATCCACAATAACAGCACAAAAGTTCGTCAACTATGTAGAAAAGATACAACACAGATAGAAATTAAATTGGTAATAAATCAAAATTTCCATGGAAAATGATTCCAGCACTAGCCTAAAGGTAATTAGCCCTCTAAATCATCAGTACACCTATGCCACCTTTCATAAGGTGGATTAGAGAATGCTAGACAGTATTAAATAAAAAATGAAGTTGAAAATGTTGACTCTAACATATTTCTACTCCGTTATTTATTTATTTATTTATTTTTCAGTGCATTGATGTTTTGCCAGCATTATGGTCTGTTTGCCTTGATCGTTAAGTATTTGACCAGGCATAACAACGCAATATCTGCATCATCACTCTTCATGAGCTCTCCTGCAATTTCTGCTGGTGTTGCATGAACTTTAGTCAATAAATCCTGGATGGTTGGGAATAGTGCGTGATCCTCCGTTCTCAGATAATTAGACGCTAATATTCTGAAACCACTGAAGGTGCAGTAAGACATGTCTATGTGCACATCCATCCGACCTGGTCTCAATAAGGCCGGGTCTAACCGGTCCTTGTGGTTGGTCGTGAATATTACGATCCGCTCATCTCCACAGCTCGACCACAAGCCATCTATGAAGTTTAGTAGTCCAGAGAGAGTAATCTGTATATTTATAAAACCCTATCTATTAATGCACGAGGAAATTGTACCTTGGAGTACATGCAATGAGTTGAACAAGTCTTTTTCATCAAATAAGGTAACATCTGTGAACATTTCATCAAACAGAAAGCGGGCAAAAGACAAACCTTTTCATCCTCTTGTACTCCATCACCAGCCTCCCTATTCTGCAACCTCACATTACAATCAACATCTTCTATCACAAGTATAGACCTATTTGCAGTGCCAATAAGCAGCCTTCTCAAATCTGAATTGCATTGCACTTCTTTTATGTCCAAATCATACACATCAAACTTGAGATAATTAGCAATGGCTGCCACCAGACTCGACTTCCCGGTACCTGGTGGCCCGAAGAACAAGTACCCACGTTTCCATGCCTTCCCAACTCGTCTGTTAAGGGTAAAGTATAAAAACAATAACCGAAATATAAACATTTGTATGACTACTCTTGATATGGTTGACGACTATTCTTATGGCCCGTTTGTCATGGCTTTTGAGAAGCCAAAAGGAGCTCATAAGATCTAAAAGTTACTTTTGAATCTGTTTTACTAATTTTGTGACAGTATTTCTTCTAGTGAGAAGAGCTTGAGAAACTGATCCAATGTGACTTCCTTTGAAAGGATTTTCTGCATAAAACTCTACCACAAAATGTAAAAACAAAAATCATGTCAATTGGGCCCTAATGCAGTTGACATTGAATGCCAAAACTTGATACCTGTAGTAATCCTTCCTGCTAATGAATCGATCAAGATCGTCTATCAGCTCCTTCTTTGCATCAGGATCCATTGCCATTGATTCAAGCGTTGCAGGATGGTTCAAAATCACTGAACTCCAATAGTCTATGCCATTGTAATCAATTGTATGCAATCTTACCACCTTTTTCTCTTCTTTAATCTCCTTTGCTTTTCTCAATATATATGGCAAGTATACTTTCAATACACTGTCTTTGTGTTTCTTGTGAAAATTCAATTCAAAGTACCTGAATTCTGTTCTGGCACTGCCATTTTTGTCACTTTTAGGAGTCCCTTTGACCTGGGCGCTCTGTAAAATCCAACTGAATTTAATCCCTGCATGAAAATTGTCTGTCTATATAAGAAATCTTGAGATTGATATCAAACTCTGAAAAATGAAATGAGCAACTCAATCTGACTATAACTCAAACAAGCAGTCGGGAGTTAGATTTCAAAGGTTGGTGTAAGGGAGGATGTTAAGGGTGTAGAAATATCACATTGCTTGTATATAGTACAAAAATAATAATAATAATAATAATGTACGAATATCAACTTGGGCTACTCGGATGAATTGTAAAACCCACCTGCATGGAAATCAGTAATTTCTTGGTTTTTATCCACTGTCACCGTAAATTCTTCATCCTTTTCGGGTTTGTGGACTTTGATTCTTTGCGTTGAAGGAGAGATTTTGGTGCCTAAATAAAGATTGGCAGCTTCAAACATATGGTTTGAAGTGAGGCCTTCAAATTCTTGTATAACGACTGTGATTTGGGATGAAAAGCGTTTGCAGAAACTAAGGATGCGGTTGTGGATTTGATCTGGGATAAGGTCATTGGCAATAGACTTGAAGAGAATTATGGAGGCGGTAATGGAGGCAGCTGCTGATAAAACTGTGTTGGATTCATATGAAAATACCATCTTTGTTTCTCTTTTCCTTTCTGGATTTGGTAGAATTTGTGGGTTCGGGTGTAGTAGTTGTAGAGGGTTAGATAATCAGGTTTCTTGCTGGGGAAGATTTGGTCTAGAATGATCTGTTTCTGGGTTTTGAATTTTTTCATTAGGGCAAATATATGGGAAAAGGCAGTTAGAAGATAATTTTTAAAATTTACGAAAGTGATTTAAACTGTTGGGATATTTGACTCAAATTAAGAATGAAAATATTTTGAACAATTGATTTTCTTTTTAAAGTGATTAACTTGAAGACCAAGTTAAAGGTGAAAGAAAAGGAAGATAATCTTTTTGACATGGATTTCTTTCCTTATTCTGATATTCTACTTTAACAAGGAAATATCTTGAGGAACAAGTAATACATGCTTTTTGGTTAAGTTTACCTATAAATATGTGTATTGAGGAGCCAATTAATTACACATTGACTAGAGAGTATTGTGAGGAAAAATGTAGTTTAACATCTTGGTTTTTCTTGGGTTTTTTTTTTTAGTTGTACAAAGAAGTAGAAATTGGTAGATGTGGTAATACTTGATTATTTTTCCTACAATACTTGGGGATTTGGTGAATGCAAATTCTATATAATTGTAACAATTTATTATATAGTGAAAAACTTTGGCGGTTCGTGGACGTAGACAAGTTGCCGAACCACGTAAATTTCTGCGTTGTTTTATTTTCTTGTCGGCTCAATTATTTCTTGAACATAAAAAATTCCTGCGGGTTAATTAGAGAGGGAATTTGTGTGTAATTCCCAACAGTGACGCAAGAAAATCAGAATAAGGAAAGAAATCCATGTCAAAAAGATTATCTTCCTTTTCTTTCACCTTTAACTTGGTCTCCAAGTTAATCACTTTAACAAGAAAATTAATTGTCCAAGATATTCTCATTCTTAATTTGGATCAAATATCCCAACAATCTCCACCTTGACACAAATTCATCAAAGTCAAAAAATTCAAATTCAATCATTGGGTAAACAGACAAGCATTTAACACTTTGACGATCTCATACTCCACCATATGAGTATAACCAGCACACAGAATTATCAACGAATTCCGAGCTTTTCATCGGCTCATGTCGAAATAAACCTTGCTGAAAAATTATGGTGCAACTCCCATGTTTGGCTTTCCCTGGGAGCTCATCAACCATCGACATCAAATTCATCACACCTTGCATTAACACCTTGCATTAACGTCAAACCAATGCCAGTGTGCAAACACATGTACCTACCAGCAAGAACACATCATCTATCATGGCAACTGGTTTCATGCCATAAGGAAGTCTCATCTTACTAAAGTACATCACCACAACCCTCCACCAGGAGAGTCACATTGTCCACCTTCGAGCAGTTAGCCGACTCTGCTCCACCTTTTAGACAATTTATTCTCACATGACTAGATTTACCTCAGTTCCAACACATTACCTTCTTCTTCATGGAGTTACCTCTCTTCCACTTTTCAGTAACAAGCAAAGCTTTTCAGATGAACTGTCACTTCAACCTAATCAACTTAACTTCTGAAAATTCCACCGTTTCCTTCTCGTACATCAAAATCAGCATGATGTACTCAAACGTAGATAGAAGAGACCAGATGAACCTTATCCTCATCATCAATCTTAACTCCAATAGCATCTAGTGCAGAAACAATCTTATTGAGAACACTAAGATGGTCTAAGATTTTCATACCTCCATTCATTCTCAAAGAATGAAACCGCTCCTTCAGGTACAAGTTATTTGACAAGCTCTTCATTTGATACAACTCCTCCAGTTTTTCCCACAGTTCCTTAACATCAAATATCCCATAAATATTTGCAAGAACATTTTTTTGGCTAAACAAAGTTGTAACATGCCAGCAGCCTTCAAATTCAAATCTTCACAATCTTCATCTCTCGTGCTAGATTTACTTTTTTTATCAGAACTCGGGGTTGGTTTTCCTTCAAAACTTTCTGCAGTCTCAACTGAATCAATACATCCATAACTTGTATTTACCACAGGCCAAAATTGATCTTCCAGTCAAATTTCTCCACGTTGTACTTTCCAAACATATTTTCTTTTGTTCCAAAAAATCTTCGAACCACCTGATGCTCTGTTAATTAGACGTTGATTTCCCCGATTTAAACCACAATTAAATTTTATTAACTAAAATAAATAATTAAAAATATTTTATTAATTAAATATATTAATATCACAATACTCTATATATAATTTAAGATCATAATAATATACAAATTATGGTTACAAGCAAAAATCAAATTTTAAAGATCATATTTTATCAAATTAATTAGTTGCGAGTTATTTCTCGATCACTTATTATAAAATTATTTGATCACGACTTATTTTTCAGTTACAAATTACAAATTGATATGACACAACTATTTTTTCGATCATAATTTATCAATTTAATCGATTTCAAATCACAAAATTTTTAGGTCGCAACTTCTGTCTTGATCACAAATCATTAAAGTAATCGCTGCGACTTATTTTTTGGTAACAATATACAAATTAATTGATTACAACTTAAAAATTGTGAGTCACAATAATAAATTTAATAGCAATCTCAATTATTTTAGATTACATATTTACTTGCTCGTCATAATTACAATATTCAAATTTGATTGCATTTTCCATTTTTTAACCTTGTTAGTGAGAGAGAGTGTGTGTGGTGTTGGCAACAGAGCGGATTCGGGGCGAATCAGGGTCGCCACGATTCGAATCCACCCTGCTCAAAAATGGCGGTGATCCGATCTGCCCCGCGATCCTCCATTTTCGGGGAGGATTGGATAACGGATCAGGGTGGATCACGTCCAGATTCGACTAATTGATCCGTGAGTTTTTTCCCCCTTTCCTGCAGCTTTGCATAGTTTCTGCAACCATTAGAATCCGATTTTGAGAGGAAAATTGCGAGATATTCACGGTGCATATTCAACATGAAAACACAAATCTCAAAGTCCCAAAACCAACTGCCCAAATGAATACATGAACATTGAACAACAAAAATCTCCAGATTTTCCAAAAAAAAATAAAATACAAATCTTCAGATTTTCCAAAAAAAAAAAAAGAGTGCAAATCCTCAACTGCCCAAAATTATTGCCTCAAATGGCTCTAAAATGGAGGTGAACTCGAATTTTGTTGAAGAAATCAGGTAAGAAGTAGACCCACCTCGTGCGTGAGTCGTGATTGCGTGAGGGACTGTCGGTGCGACGATTCTGCGAGCTTGGCGGTGGTTGCTCTCCCTTTGGAGTTTGGAGAATGGAGGTGGAGAGTGGAGATTAGAGGCTTCAAGGGTTGGAGAAGTTAGAAATTAGAAGTAGGCTAGTAGTGGCTCCTGCTTCTTGTGACTTGTGCTTTCTCGGTCTCTCTCTTCGGTTTGAGACTTCAATTTTTTTTTATTTTTTTGAACAATAACGGGTCTCTCAATATCCGATCCGCCTTAGAGATCCATGGCAGGGTAGGTTCATCTGACTCGATCTGCTCCGTTGATTCGTGGATCAGGAAATTTTTGCTTCATTCGGGTTGGGTATATATCGAGTTCGGAGTACATCGATTTTTTTTTTTGGCTATCCCTAAGAGCCTAGGAGACAGATCTTTGTATACGAATGGGTTGGATAGAGTGAGCGCCTTTTGTTTTCTAGAGAGAGCAATTGAGGAAGAATTAGTGGAAATCGAGTATCAGGATAGGGAAAATGCTAGAGCCCGAAAATTGGATTGAAAGTGTGTGCGCTGTTAATTTCGATGTTGATGTGATAGGTAAAATAATAGATAATTGCCATGTTTATAAGTGTGCAATTTTTGGTCAAGCTTTCTGGCTCTTATCACCTGTATCTCGATGAGAAAGATAATATGGTCTATGGTGTGGATTTTGGGCATATGGGGTGATGAAAATTATTGAAAGCCCCTTCATTTATTCAAATTGATCAAGGCTTCGTTTGAAGGCTTAAATAAAAGGAATTTGATTTATAATGTTTATTATTTGGGTTTTTTAGATCAGATGTGTGATTAAAAATTGGAGAGAAAAAAAAATGTATGTTATTAAAAAGTGATTTGTGAAATTGTGCTCATTAGAACAAATGTAGTGTTGGGAGAAAACTCCAAATATGAGTTTATTCCTCGTTCCATTATACTCAAATAATGTGGGGGAATATGTGTAGAGGTGTCAAGACGGACAGGTCGACCAAACTCGTGATAATCGATTCGAGACTGCGGGTTGACCCTGACTCTACGAGTGGTTCACGAGTCAAGAAGGTGTGAACCGTGGGTTTAGCGGGTTAAACTTTCGCAAGCTGCTGTTATTTTTTTTAAATAAGGTACCCTTCTTCAAAAACCTTTAGTACAACTTTTAAAGTTAAATCTTATTTTTTCTCTCTCTAATAATTAAGAAACGTAACGTTCTTTGATAGTAGTAATCAGAAATGCATTTAGCATTTAATTGTTATTTGTCTATATTATTTAAATGTGCAAATTTGAAGTAATTCATGCATGTAACATAAAATATAAATTTAAATTCTATGTAAACATTTTATGGTATAAATATGAATTTATCATTTTTTTCATTTCGTATTTAGAAATTTAACCCAAAAAAAATTATCAAAATGAAAAAGGGTAATTATATTTGCACCATAATTTCTTATAATTACACCACATTTGAGTTGTATTATTGGTCAATAATCTTTATAGATTATTAAATTTATGTCCTTTATTTTTTTCATCAAGCTCTTATTATTAAATTTTTAACAATTATTAAATTTTGTCCTTCATGATGGTTTTTACCCAATTTTTTTTAATTATTATCGTGCTTTAAAATGATGAACAAGTATTCAATTAAAATTTTGATTTTTTTACATATTAAGTGTACTACGATAAATAATTTTTTTAATCTCTCTTAATAAATTTTTTGATAGAAATCGATAGAAGAAATGAGATACATTTACTAATGAAAGAATTAGAATAAGAATTCGATAAAAAAAGTTGGGAGCATAATTGCAATATTAATTAAAGGTTATGAACATTTCTTACAATTAAAATGTGGTGCACATATAAAAAAATGTGGTGACAATATATTTAGCCTATGAAAAATTCTATGTTTTTATTCATAAGGCCAAATCAGAATGAATCGTGACCTGCAACCCGCATGGGCTCGATCCGAATGGGACAGCGGGCGGGCTTGAGTAATAGTTCAAAGGGTCAAGTACACAACTACACACATTTAAGCTTGGAAATTTTTGTAATAAGTTGATTTGTAACTAATTACACAAGTATCAAAATAATTTTCAAGACTAGATTTAAAAAAAAAACTAGAATCAGGTTCTGTAATTAATTATAATTTAAACTTTATTTTCAATTTGTAATTAGTTACAAGTGTAATTTTAACTACAATTGCAATTGATTATAATCACCACCACTGATCACCACCTAATTTGTAATCAGTCATCGCCACAACTACCGTTGAAAATACAATTGTCACTTTATTTCAATTTTGTAATGAATTGCAATTGTAACTTATGAATTGGTAAAACATTAGTATAATTTGTAATTAATTACATTAGTATAATTATAATCAGTCATCACCACAATCGTCGTCGTCGCATCACCATCGTAATTTTATTTCAATTTGTAATTATTAATTACCATCACCACCATCGATCACCAACAACCATCACATTTTCTGATAGCTAGTGACTTGGCAGCCGTTACTGCTAGCTTGTGCGTGTCGGACAACATCCCCTTTCCCATAGGAGTAGGGACAAATAGAATTCCAGTGCTCTCCACTAGTTTCCTCAATTCATTTTCAGCTTTAGCATAAGCTGCTCCTTTTCCTAACACAATCAAAGGCCTCTGAGCTTTCTTTAACAACTCAGTTGCCGTTTGAATTTCTAAATAATTAATCCTTGGCTTTTCAATCCATTCTTTGTTTCGTTCATTTCAGCTTGGATAATTAGGTGGGGTTCTGTTTGTATTTTATTTTGTATTTTCATTTTCGAAAATGTTTTGTGTTTTGTGTTTTCATTTTTGTTTTCAAATTTGCTGAAAACGCGTTTGGTTTGTCATTTCTGAAAACTGTTTTTGAAAATGAAAAGCTGGAAAACACGTTCTATTTGAAATTTTGCAGAACACTATTTAAACTATTTTTAATTAATTTGCTTGCAGAATACTACTAATTCCAACTCAAATTTCCTTTCACAATACACTAAAAATATGGTTACATGTAACACACTAATGTGAGTATTAAGAGTCTATATTAACACAGCTTGGTCAGGTTCGGGACTTGAGAAAGCTCTACTTCTATTAAAATCCAGAAAATGCAAGTTCTTTCAAAACCACCAGAGTCCATTTATCATTACATTTTTTGAAATATAACAACAAGAATTCTCATTTAATTTTTTTTTTTAATGTTGATATTGAATTGAATAAAACTTATTTAAACTAAGTTCCAAGTTAGGATAATTTTCAAAAAAAAAAAAAAAATCTTTATTTAGGCTTAGTTCCAAGCTAGGATAATTATAAAAAAAATAAAAAAAAAAATAAAAACTTTATATTAAGCTTAGTTCTAAGTTAAGATAATTCTATATAATAAAAAAAAAAAAAAAAATTCCCAAAACGCGTTTTCCGAGTTTTGGACATTTTTTGTCGAAATACACACAAAACGCCCAAAACGATGTTTCGGGCGTTTTCCGTTTTGTGTACAAATTTTTTTTTTGTTTTCCAAAATGCGTTTTCGAAAATGGTAAAGAGAACGCATTTTTAGCGTTTTCGAAAATAAAAACAGAAAACGACCTCAAAACAGCAAAGAGAACAGGGGCTTAATCTCTCAGCTTCAGATTCCGAAACTATTTGGTGAAGAACATTGGTCGGAAGGTCCAAATAAGTCCCACCGGGCTTGTCGGCAACGGCCCAATCAATGACGCTGAGAAAAGATACGGGAATTCGACTGATATCGATAGCTTTGACTTAAAATTTCGAGAAGAATTTTACTGTTGCAATTTAATCAAATGCACACAAACACCACCAAATCGCCGCTTGCCGCGATACCTTCACCTTCACCTTCACCTTCACCACCACCGAACAACGCTACATCCAAACACCACCGTCACACAATATCTTACCATCTCCACGCACCATCACCATACAACCACAAGAGGCAGATATGACGAGAATAAAAGAAACAAACGCAAAGGAGAGCGTCTGACCAGCGGTGTAACGACCCGGCTCCCTCGCTGGGGCCTTCTCCGAGCCGTACTCATGGTCTTTCCACTCCCCCCAGGATTGGGCTCCCAGGAGCCCAATCCTGGGGGGAGTGGAAAGACCATGAGTACGGCTCGGAGAAGGTCCCAGCGAGGGAGCCGGGTCGTTACAAGCGGCAAAGACAACGATTGTGATCGGTTGCGGTGACGATCCACAACGATCGGCTTTGCTGTGAGGCGCCGCGATGACGTAATTTCTCTTAACATTCATCCATGTAAGACTTTCATCAAATTTGAGCACATAGCCATTTCAAATAAAAACTTGTGTAGGGAGATGCTTGATACTTGTGGGGTAAACTTGTGCACTTTGAACATAGTATTGATTGAAAAATCCCAAACCTTAAGTAATTTAGATCCCGACCTGAAATGTAGAACCAAACTGCTCAAGAACAGTTTGGGGTGGGAAGGTTAGTATGAGTATGCATTGATGGATTTAAGATTTGGAGTTTTTAATTGTACATCTTTAGTGTAAGGGATTTCGATCAACAGGTATAAACCATAATAACCAGCATAAAAACAGAAAAATGCTGAAGGTCTTATTCTACTCTTCAAATGCATTTTTGACTCGAGTAAGTAAGTCTGAGGGATTCTCTGAATCTGGTACCCTAAACTCAACTGAGTTGGGAGCTACCGACCTAAAGCTCGATACAGGGGTCAACTAGAAAGCAAGTACGGAGAGTGGACTTACACATAAGACGTTAAAACATCTTTAACTTTTCTGTTTAAGCCTTTATGACTCGGGTAATTAAGTCTGAGGGGTTTTTTGAACCTGGTACCCTAAGCTCAACTGAGTTGGGAGCTGCCGACCTAAAGCTCGCTACAGGGGTCATATAGAAAGCAAGTATGAAAAGTATTGCACAAAGATGGTAAAAGACAAGGACATTAAAAGAAAAAGTCGTCCATATGAAAGAAAAATAGAATAAAATGGTATAAGCTTTGTTGGTTGAAATTCCTAACACTTTGTTAATTATTCTTGGTCTGTCGTGCATACTTGTCTAGTCCTAACTGCCTTGTGTGGAAAAATGCAATGTATACATGTTTAGAAACCACATCAATAGGAAAGACCTCGGGATATGAGAGAAAAGCAGTAAGGTTGTGATCATCCATGAGAAGGTAAGGAAAATCAAAAGAAAATCATTGTTGACCACATGGGATTCAGGCTTACTCTTGCATAAAAAGTCACACATTGTCAAGTTTATTTTTGCATAAGTTTGGATCTGATTTTGGCTATTCACACACACACACAATGAAGTTGAGCATCGGATGAATGAAAATATTTTATGTTGTTCATATTTCTTTTTCTAAAGTGAATCGTCAATTTGGATTGTTGAAGCGCATGGTAAATAAGTTGACAAAAGCAAAAATATTTTTTAATTTGCATTTTCAATTTTATAGTTTATTTTTATTTTTTTGTTCGAGGACGGACAATAGTTCTAGTTTGGGGGTGTTGATAAGTGTATTTTATACACTTATTTCTATCCTAAAAGTAGGATTTTATATGTTTGTTTTGGAATATTTGCTATTTATTTTGCGTTATTTGTTTACATTTCAGAAATAATCCAAAGTCGAGAAAACAAAATAATTGGAGCAAAAACAAGCAAATTGGATGACAAAAGAACCAAAGTATGCAAATCAAGAATGGATGAAGTAGATCAAGGGTCAATTGGAAGAAAAGTCAAAGAAAGAACCAAATTGGAAGAAATTGGGAGTTCAAGGACTAAAGTATACAAATCAAAAGAAGGACCAAATTGCAAATATTCGATAGTTGATTCGGATCAAGATAAGATACTTGAGGACTTTTAGGAGTCATTTGGATGCAATTAGATGGCAAAAAGGAATGAAATATGGTAAGAATATTACCATAAATTCATTTAAATCAAGCAAGGTCTTCGGGCAGATTTTTAGTCAAACTTTGAAACCTAATTTTGGGGCAATAAACGTTCGAATTGGGAAAATCCTATTTCAGGAAGAATTGTAGCCCTTTACGTTATCTTTCTAACGGACTTTGAAGAACCTCAATCGGATAATGGAATAGAAAGATATGATCAAAATACTAAATGTTGTGCAATAAAAGGATGAGGACCAAATTGCTGAAATTTAAAGAAGAAAAATGTAGCTGCCGTTATAACCGTGCGGCCGCACGGTTGAAAAAGCGTGCGGTCGCACGGTCAAAAAAATCAGCGACTGAAGTTTACCTGCAGAGTCATGCGATCGCGCATTTCTGAACCGTGCGGTCGCACAGTAGTCCCGACTGGGCCGCAGCTGGGCTTTTTGCACGAAATTCAGCAATTTTCTCCTCCATTAACCTAATTCTCGGGGAAATCTATAAATACCAGACCTAAGGCACGAAATTAGGGGTTCCCAATTCATTGAAGAGAGGTCAAAACGCTGTCAGATTGCGGAGGGATCCACTCCAAGCCAAGACACAATTGAAGAACGAAGATCAAGGGCATGAATATGGTGACATCTATCCATTCCTTTTGTGATTTATATTCAATTATGTATCTAGGCTAGGTTCTTAAATGTTAGAATTGTGATGAAGCATTTATTTCCGGATTTTATGTATTCATTATCATTTAATTTCATAATTCATGGGTTTGAGCAATTGATATATACTGTTTTTATCATGCAATTACTTGATCACTAGTTGTATGATTTTAGGTTGTGATTTCTTAAGTTCGAAAGATTGAGATTTCATTAGACTTGTATCAATTGCCACAAAGTTCGATAGGGGATAGAAATATACCCCTATGCTTTGTGTTATCTGCTATAGTATTCACTAAATTTGTAATGCCTTTCTATACATTTAGATTCGTCATAGAAATATAGTCGGATTGTGTATAGAAATAGATGTTGATTCTTGTCCGAAAGGGAGTCTTGACAATATCAGGAATATGGATTTTCAAAACCTCGTGAATTATTGTTAGATGTTTAATTTAATGCGTAATTAATGGAATAAATGTGGATTCTCAATTCTAGCATGTTTTTCTCATATTTTCTCTAAATCAAATTTTCTCGTTCTTTCTAGTTTAATTTTAATTCAAAATTCTCAAATTCAAACAATTTCTCTAGTTCCGGTTAAGGTAGTAGTCTAAAATACGATTTAAAACAATCTCTGTGGGAACGATACTCGGACTTAAAATCCACTTTATTACTTGCGCGACCCGTGCACTTGCGGAGCGTCGTCAAGAAAACGTGTTGATTATAATTTTGATTATAACAAAGTTACCGAACATTGATTTAATTGACCAACTCGACCAGATTACATTGTAAAAATTAATTGACCTACTCGACAGTTATTATCACAATTCCTTATCACACAGTAAAAATGCCACAATTATCTTATCATTGTTTCTCCTCGACCTAATTCCTTCTTTTTTTTTTTTTTTTTTTGTCTTAACTACAAGTTATGTTAGAGTTAAACGCCCCGGATGCCACTGTACTTAGTAAAATGATTCTGGAATGCCATCGTACTTTAAATCGTTCATAGAATGCCATTAAACTTTCAATAATGCATCCCAAATGCCACTCTATTAACTATCCTTAAAAGTTAACGGATGACATACTATTTTTACCTCAAATGTCATTGTACTTAGCCAAATGTTTCTGAAATGCCACCATACTTTGAATTGTTCCTAAAATGCCATTAAAATTTTAATAGCCCAAATTTTTTTCTTTTCTTTTCTTCTTTCCTCTTTAATTTTTTTAATATTCATAAATGAAATATTTTTTTTTACTTTCATATTATATAATTTAATGAGATCTTCAAAATGAGTATCATATTAATATATAAATTTTGCTATTTTAAAAATAAATATTACAACCCATAAACTCCAAAATAGAGTGATTTTAAACATTTGCTTTTTGGCCTAATTTCATACGTATGAAATTATACTAATTCGGAAAGATAGGAAATTTCATACATATGAAACTATAACTGTTTTCATATCTATCCAAATTGATCTAATTTTATGGGTAAACAGCACAAATGGTCCCCAACCTTTAGGTTTCTTGCAAAAATGGTCCTCAACGTTTAGATTTTGGCATTTATACCCTCAAAATCACCAAATGTTGCGAAAATGGTTCATATCGTTATATTTCGTTAGTTTCCACCGTTAAAAACGTGTAAATAGCACAAATGACAATTAGACCAATTCGGAAAGATAGGAAAACATTTATAGTTTCATACGTATGAAATTTCCTATCTTTCCGAATTGGTATAATTTCATACGTATGAAATTAGGCCAAAAAGCAAATGTTTAAAATCACTCTATTTTGGAGTTTGAGTTGTAATATTTATTTTTAAAATCACAAAATTTATATATTAATATGATACTCATTTTGAAGATCTCATTAAATTATATAATATGAAAGTAACAAAAAAAATATTTCATTTATGAATATTAAAAAAATTAAAGAGGAAAGAAGAAAAGAAAAGAAAAGAAATTGGGCTATTAAAATTTTAATTGCATTTTAGGAACAATTCAAAGTATGGTGGCATCTCAGAAACATTTGGCTAAGTACGATGGCATTTGGGGTAAAAATAGTATGTCATCCGTTAACTTTTAACGATAGTTAACAGAGTGACATTTGGGATGCATTATTGAAAGTTTAATGGCATTCTATGAACGATTTAAAGTACGGTGACATTCCAGAATCATTTTACTAAGTACAGTGACATCCGGGACGTTTAACTCAGTTATGTTATCCCCTTTTTCCTCTAACTATTTACGTTGCAAAAACTTGTTGTATCAACGTCACACGGCATGGAACAAATCATTGGCTTTGCTTGTATATTTTAAACTTGAGAGAATCAAGGACATATGATCTTCGATACAGATGAAACCTGGTGCTATAAATTGTTTATATTTTTCTTTGTAAAAAATCATATGATAACATTTCAATGACCAATTTTTTGAAAAGTCAACAATTTCGACTTCTAGTCAAAGATTTTCACACATCATTTTACAATTTAAAAAAAAATTTTACCAGCGAAATGTTGATACTTTGCTATTTATAAACGACATTTATAAACAATCATTTATAAACGATTTACCAAACAGAGATTAAAATAGTCAAATCATTTTTTATCTACACGCATGGACTTCACAAGTAGTGTCAACTTATCAATCATTCATTTCTACCTCTTTGTAATTTAAACAGTTTATAGATACATTTCAAGCAATATTTCAAAGGCTCTGTAAAAGATTAAAGCTTTCATTCAAGATTATGAAAGAATCAGGAATTCAATTTTCAAACTTGTCTGTAAAGTTAAAAATGTCAAGACAGCAATCGCACGCATTAATAAAACCAGAGCTAGAATGCAACTCAAGTTCTACTTAAGGTTGAAGAATAAAGATAATAAACCACTGTTCCTCTACTTGGCGGTACGAAAATTTCCGGGCTTAGGGATAGGTAGTCCCTTGGTCTGCATTTGTTTATACATCCATTTCCAATTTTCTGATGTTACCTCCCCCCCGAGAGCACGAGTGACAGAGCCACCACTGCACGATCCCACTCTGCAGCATTCCTCTAGTGATAGTCCCTTAACTAATCCGTACAAAAATCCGCATGCAAACAGGTCCCCTGCACCAGTGGCGTCAACCGCCTTTGACTCTCCTATTGCAGAAACACGGACAACCTAAAATGCATAACCCGACTCTTAATATCAGCATATCTTAATCAAAATGACAGAAACAGCCGTTAAAATAGCTACTTTTGGCAAGTTTGGCACTGTAGATTAGAATCTCATTCGTCACTTTAGAGGGCCTTAAACCTAGACACTTCCATTACCATAGTGGCATACGAAGCCCCCAACGAATTGGGATTTGGTTGGACAGTTCAAAGTTGTGATTAACCTATGGATATATATAACTAAATTTTGAAACCAATATCATACTTCTTCCAGACTTTCTGCAGTGTGTTGGTCAACCATATTACTCCAGTAAATTATGAAACATTGTCTTTATCACAAACTATTGTAGCATTTGTATTCTATTTTTCTTTACAATTGTCTTAAAAAGAGTGCACTTCTAATGATTTTCTTCATTAGTCATCTCAATAAATTGCCCTGTTTATAATTCATCGATCTGAAAGAATCCAAGCGGATAAACTCATCTTGATACACTATTACAAAAAGCCTAGTGCAATACATTGCACGCTACATAACAAATTATTTTGCCATTTCCGATTATAGAAATGCAGCAACTCACATACCCAATTGAATCTCTTTTTTATCAACTACAAAATTGAGGCATTTTTAATTTTTTTGAAAAAAAGGGACAAAAAAATAGAAGAGAAAAAAATGTTTTGAAGCAGAGGGGAAAAAATTCAGAAACTTAAGAAAGATGCATCCTGCTTATAATACAGATATGGCAGAGTTTAACCCTGAGTCCTAAGTTTCATAAGCAAAAATTGACTAGCCTGAAACTTCCAATGTGGAAATTACTTCTTTTACAGGCATAATTAACATATATAATAATAGCTGAAATGATGCCAAACTACTAGTCCAGTTACCAGTAGGGAATAGAATCAAGATTGTTGAAAGAGAACATACACATTCTTGTTTCCTAGCTATATAATCAAAGTTATTGTCATGTGTTTCATTTCTTAGTTTCCAGTTCCAGTGGAGATTAGAATCAAGATTTTTAAAGGAGAACACACACATTCTTGTTTCCTAGCTATATAATCAAAGTTTCTGTCATGTGTTTCATTTCTTAGTTTCCAGTTAGCAGGGGAGATTAGAATCAAGATTGTTAAAGGAGAACACACACATTCTTGTTCCTAGCTATATAATCAAAGTTACTGTCATGTGTTTCATTTCTTAGTTTCCAGTTAGCAGGGGAGATTAGAATCAAGATTGTTAAAGGAGAACATACACATTCTTGTTTGCTAGCTATATAATCAAAGTTACTGTCACGTGTTTCATTTCTTAGTTTCCAGTTACAAAGGGAGATTAGAATCAAGATTGTTCAAGGAGAAAACACACATTCTTGTTTCCTAGCTATCTAATCGAAGTTACTGTCAAGCGTTTCATTTCTTAGTTTATCCCCCCTAAGTCAATCGGATCTGCTGGAAGAAGAGATCGTTGACCCACTCAACATACCTCTTCTCCGTGTTTTGCAATGCATCCCTTTGGGCCTAATGTCACCACAGCCCATTGGCAGCGTTCAGCCAAAAACTCAAGTGCCGCCTCAGGATCTGCATTGTCTTCACTCCTGCTACTTCATTGAAGTGAAGGTATCTACTCAGAGATAAAACTATATCATTGTGAAAGCACTTTCATTTATCGAGAAAGTCACCTCAGTAGTTCAGCTGCCTCATCCTCATTGGCAAAGCAAAGGTCTATGCCCCCTGACTCCAGTAACCGTAGAAGTGGTGACCTAAACTCCCGCACCATCTGCCGAGAACAGATTATCATAAAAAGATGATTCTCATAAAGCAACCGACAAGTCTTCTCTTTGGAAAATATTTTTCATTCTTAGAGATTAGATTAAATCAAGCACTTTCAAGTTCCATCTTTCCCAATATAATATCTCCACACTAGGAATGCTCTGTTCCTCCAAAAGATAATGTGAGTGCAAAGCATTACCTCGAAACTGGCCAGATCAAGTGAAACAGAAACACCCTCTTGCTTGGCAATCATAATCGCTGCACGAATAACTTCTAAATTGTGTTGTGCATATCTTAGAACTAGCCACTGTAACATCAGAAACAATAATTGATATAATTTAGAAGTTGGCTCCATTGCATTTACACGAGAAGAAACATGCTACAAGCTTGATTTAATACACGTATGTAACATCAGAAAACAATAATTGATATAATCTAGAAGTTGGCTCCAATGCATTTACACAAGAAGAAACACGATACAACCTTGATATAATACACACATGTACAACATGTTTGATAACTTATTTTAAGTTGACATATTCTATTTTCCTACAGTTTTGTAATTTAGTAAATTTAATTTAATTACTAAATATTTTTCCGTTTAGTAATTTATTAAATTTAATTAAATTACTAGTTAGTTTACTTGGACTTGAGTTTGTATTTATCTCCTATTCTAATGATATTGATTTATTACTTGGTGCTAAATTATAAACTTGTTACACTTGTCTCTTATGATAAATGTTTATGTGTGAGATAATGTTTTAGTTTGGCTAATATTCTTGGTGGCTGAAAATTTTAGGATGTTATTTTTTAGAGTCCAAGTTTGTTTCTATCACGTAGTTGGTAAGTGATTCATTTTTTGTAAGATTATTATTTTTAACAAATCATTATCTTACATTATCTCTATTACTATTTGATTTGTAATTATTTTTGATTTTGTAGGAAATAATAATTTTACACAACTAGAACTCTTAATGAACAAGAAACTCTTGTCTGCATAAATTGACTTAAAGGGAACGCTTTCCCTCAAGTCTTTGAAGCTGAAGATTGGTGTTTGCACAGGAATATACACGGCTTCTTCTATTGTGACTTCTTCATTGCATGATCATCATAAAATCTTAGAGCTTATTCATTCATGCAAAATCAATCTTCAACTGACAAATCTAAAAGGATCTCCAGGAGGAGTCTCAATGACTAAAGTAAGATAAGACTTTCAAGTAACAAAGATCAAACGGGGGTTTTGGATCAAGATCGAACGGGAGTTCGAATTTTCTGAAATATTGTAGTGTGAAGAGAAGCTACTAAAGAGTAGTGGGACGACAGCTCACATTACACGTCATCGAAGAATCAGGGAGGGAGTAATTCATTTAATTCTATGGGTGATTGATAAATTTATGCCTAAATTTGTCTAGTAATTCATTGAACTGTGTAACATCATTTTCTTATTAGTGATTGATTTTTGTCCGCAGGGTGCGGACACGTGAGTTTTCTCTGCAAGGATTTTTCCCAAGTTAAGCTCAAATATTGTGTTCCAATTGTTTTACAATTATGCATCACTTAATAATTCTATTCGTGATTTACTATCCAGATGAGTCTGAGATGCTAAATTCATTTGGATCTGTGCTAAACAAGACTTCACGTATTTCTGTTTATACTTTGCAGTCCAGACAAATCCGTGATAATCAATTTCGTTTAATTAATAACAAAATTAGACAACCACAAACTTTCAATGTGTTTCTGATTTAATTTACTGGTGCATTTGCATGTGGAGAGAGAAATATGATATGCCACATGCAATACTGTTCAACAAATATTTATGTCAGAAACGTCTCACCTTGGAACCCTTAAAATCCTTTCTTGTCAGCTCATTTTCCTAGAAAAGGATAGCTTTAGATTATATGCACAGTTCTTAACAACAAGATGAAAAATTCCTTAAGAATCACAAGTTATTGCATAGTAGACTAGATTAAAGTGGCATGCATTGCACCTGAACTTTTACAGCGCTAGAGAGACAAGGTCGCATTGTGCGATTGCCCAATTCATCAACCAAGCAAACACACTGTTCAATACATTAATAAATTAAGTTTAAGCAATTATTAGTAGCTATTTAAGAATCTTTATTATATGAAGGGACGGCATTTGCAGAAGCAGTGAAATGCTCACTTGTGCAGTGGGCCCATTCTTCAACCTCAATCTCAAGAGATCAATGTTATAAGAGCTCATGTTATCAACGAACAATTTGCCTTGCTCATCATTCCCACATGCCCCAATTATACCACAAGTGATTCCAAAGCCTGCTGCGAGGCCTCTAATAGTATTGGAAACACTTCCCCCAGCTATGGTCTTCATAGGAGATGCATTGTCAAGTGAAGCAAGATTATGTGAATTAACCTTACTCAAGATCATATTAAACTCTTCATCCGCAACCTTAAAATAGCCCAAAATATAATCAGAACATTAAAAAATTATTACAAGTACTGGAAAAGTTGAATCTTCACACCATCTAATGGGCATATGAGAAATTGGATCCCCCTACCGTCCAGTCCCCACATCAAAGGGAGTGCAAACCTACTGAAAGAACCCCTGAAACTACCTGAACGCATGTATTTTTAGATATATTTACATGACTTATGTTCTCTGTTCATAAATCAGTATTCAATTATTCAAAAATCCATAAAGTAAGGCCTACAATTTACAAACAAAATAATTAGCAACAAGAACGAGGCAGTACAAGGAAAGAGCCACCGGCCTCGCCGCGGATTTTGGAGAGGAAGGACAAACTAACTCGGGCCACATGGTCCACGAGAGCTGAGGGTTGGAGTCCCAGCACCACAGGGGCGGCGTCCTCGGCTGCATCAGCACCGTTGATATCATCGTTGTCGATGTGATGAAAAACACCCATTCGTAATCTGCGATTGTAGGTGGGGGAAAATTTTTAGGGGAATATCGGTAAATGGGTTTGCCAGTTTTGAGACATAGACTTTCATTAAAAAAGAGATTTTTTAGAGAAGAAGGGTTGTGTCGCGGTGGTTGCGTCGTCCTTTGTCAAGGCTTATGTTTTAAGTTCGATTCTCTCAAGGGAGATTTGGGGGTTTTGGGTGGACTTGGGGGGTGTAGTTGTAATTCT
This sequence comes from Ligustrum vulgare, assembly GCA_963555705.1. NCBI lineage: Eukaryota > Viridiplantae > Streptophyta > Magnoliopsida > Lamiales > Oleaceae > Ligustrum > Ligustrum vulgare. Next base: position 68,625,489 of record OY743168.1, on the reverse strand, counting down.
TTGTCCAAAAAAAGAAAGGAAGAGATTTTTAAATTAAATTAAAAAGGATATGAATGGTCATATTATGCGGATGCCCCCTCTTCAATATACCTTAATTTCAAATCATTCTATCATTTTCTCTCACCAACATCGACGTCCTGCTCTAGAGTTGGCAATGGGCCGAGCCGAGCCGGCTCGGCCCATGGCTCGCAAAGCTCGGCTCGTCAAACGGACGAGCCGAGCAACGAGGCTCGGCTCGTTTGACCTGGCCGAGCTCGGCTTGGCCCACGAGCTGCGAGCCGCGAGCTCGGCTCGTTTAGCTCGTTTTTTTTTTTTTTTTTTTTTTTTATATATATTAAGGTCTTATCATTTAAAAAATTCCTCTTGTGACTTGTGAGTCTTGTCTTACCGTCTTATGATCTTATATTGATTTATTTAGACTTAGACACTTAGTCGACAATCTAATCGATATCTAAAATATTTGAAATCTTAAATATTAATATATTTAATATTATTGATAAAAATTCTTAAATAGTTATAACTTATAAGTTATAAGTATAATATTAATAACTAATAAGTTATGTATTAAATAAATTATTAATAACTTCATAAGTTAAAAAAAACAATGTTTGTTAGTTATTAATATTATTAGAGAATTAAATTGAAAGTCGAAATAAATTAAAATTTAAAAGGTTAAAAAATAAAATTAAACCCTCCTCCTTTTTTCCGGGCTTGGGACCGGCTACTAAATAGTCTTATTTGAATAATTGAATATTCAGTATTCTAGTAGGCGGAGTTAAAATTGTACACGAACAATTTGTTACGTGTACAATTTTTGTTTTGAAATCAAAATTATATTATATTTTATATGTATAATAAAGAAATTGAAAATGTAAAGTTAAATATCATTTACCTGATTGCATGCAATTTCGGCATACTTATGTTGTACGCGTAAATCACCGTCTTGCCAATCTTTAACACACATCAACGCTTCCAAAATATCTTCTTTGAGTCGGCTCCTGACTTCTGATAAAACCCTTTTACCTGCACTAAAAGCGGACTCCGAAGCTACCGTGCTAACCGGAGGTGTTAGTAGATCTTTTGCAATGGCGGAAACAATCGGATATTTTCGTTCGTTTGTTCGCCAATAATGAAGTAAATCAAATTCTAAAGAATTAGTAGACTCCACATTTCTAAGTAGTTCTTGTCCAAAATAAATTTTCAATTCTTCAGGTATTTGAAGTGAACATGATTCGTTGATACTAGAACTAGAAGACATACTGTAAGAAGAAGTTCCTTGTGCTTGAGTCATTTCTTCCATTAAATTGTATAATTCAACTTCATCATCTCCAAGTGTAGTGTCATGTGATGGTGCAGATTGAGTATGATTAATAGTAGTTCCTAATCGTGCAGCATATACAGTATACATGTTTATTAACGTGCTCTCTAAATTATTATAAGTAATAGGTTTATCCAAAATCAATGAGCTATTGATTTTTGAAACAAGAATTTTCGTACCCTTTAAATTAAAACGTGGGTCCATTATGCATGCTAAGGGAAATAACATAGGTAAATCTTCCCAATATTTTCTAAATTTTATTTCCATAGCAATTATCATTTCAGTAAAAAATGACTCGTATCTATATCTATAAAAAGTTCTTGCAATAATATAAAGACGTTCAAGAACTCTTGAACTAGTTGGGTAATATACCCCGGATAATATATTGGTTGAATCATAAAAACTTGTTAAAAACTTTTTCACTTTAAAAGCAGCTTCCCAATCCGATTCTATTAATAGAGGATCATCGTCTTTTTTAAGTGTTCTACTGTTATAATATTCCATTATTATGTGTTCATAACCTTCGCATGATTTAAGTAACAAGTATGTGGAGTTCCACCTATGGCCTACGTCGGTGATAAATTTTTTAGAATCTAAATTGTATTGTGAACACATTGTTTCAAAATATTGTTTTCTACTCGGTGAAATAGTTATGTATACTATAGCATCTCGAATTTTATCCATTTCATCTTTAATATGTTTCAAACCATCTTGAACAATTAAATTTAAAATATGACATACACATCTAACATGGAATAAGAAATCACCAAAATCCGGATTAAGAATTCTACATAATTTATCTACTACAGGTTTATTTACACTAGCATTATCGAAAGTAAATGATCGAATTTTATTTTCAAAGCCATATTCTCTAACAATTTCAAGTATAGCATTAAATATGTTGGTTGCGTTATGAGGAAATTCTAGAATTTTAAAAGCAATAATTTTTTTATGCATAACCCAAAGTGGATCAATGTAGTGTGCAGTTGCAGCAATATAACATTTTTTGTTAATTCCTTCCTAAAGATCAGAAGTAAAAGAAATAACACCACCGTAGTTATTTAAATCGACTATTAATTGTTTCTTAGTTTTAAGATAATATTGTATTGTATCAGAACGTAGAGTGTTTCGAGTAATACCTTGGTACTTGGGTTGAAGATAACGTTTGATGTATGTAACAAAGTGTTCATTGTCCACTATGCTTAGTGGCAACTCCGCCCCCGCAACGAATTGAACCAACCCAGTTCGATTCTCTGCTTCGGAATACATCCAATTTGAAAGTGTTGTAGATCCCACTCCAGAAGCACTAGCGGCCGATGAACCAAATTGTAGTTGACTTTGATTCGATTCAACGAAGCCGTGTTTGGGCTGACACTTGCGATAGTGACGGTTCAGGTGTGTAGTACCAATTCCCTTTGACCAGGCTAATTGTTGTGCACAATATTTGCACACAGCTTTGAATTCAGCTTCTCCTTCAATTATTTTCCCCGTTTTGACTAATTTAAAGTGATCCCAACACTTTGCAGTTGGCTTCTTACCTTTTCTGACTTTTCTTTTTCCTCTTGCGTCGAGAATATCGGCATCATCTTGTAAGATTTGAACATCCGCATCTTCTTCAATATCGTCTAAATCGATTCGCTGATTTAATGGATCTTCTTCAATGTTTTCGGGAATTGGTAAGTCGTTGAGACCGGCAAATTGATCGTCGAAATGAACGTGAGATTGTGGTGTTGAATCATCATGATGCCCCCCAAATCCAGGTGGACCATCGAACAATTCATTAATAAATCTTCGGTTGCTGGGATCCATATTTTTGTATGTGATGTGGTGTGAAAAAATTGAAATATAAAATAGAATACGTGTAATTGAGAGATGTAATGATAAATTGAAACTGAAATATGAAATATATTATAACTAAGAGAATCAAAGAATTTTAAATTGAAATATCAAACTTGTGGTATATTTGTAAATTGTAATGTAGAAATTATAATTGTAGAAAATAGAATAAAAATGTTGGTAGAGTACAAGAAGAGAAGAGACTAGAGAGTGTGTAGTAGACTTGAAGATTTGTAATGTAGAATAAGAATTAAATTTGAGAATTGTAGTAGATGTAGTGTAATAGAATTGTAGAAAAAATTTGAAATAAGTGTAGTATTTATAGAAAAAAATGTAGGAAGAAAAAAAAAATAATAAAAAAAATTAAAGTGACCGTTGCTTGCTGGTCACAAACGGTCACTTTTTAAAATGTGACCAATTTTGGTCACATTTTAAAAAGTGACCGTTGCTGGTCACGCAACGGTCACAAAAAATTTTAAATTTTTTTTTTTTTTTTTTTTGTGTGTAATTGTAATATATTATATATTAATATTGTATTGTATTATTTTTTTTTTTTAATTTTGAACGGTAAAAAACACGATTTTTTTTTTTTTTTTTTTAATACACGAGCCGGCTCGTCGGCTCGTTGAGCTCGTCGGCACGAGCTCGTGGCTCGTGCCGACGAGCTACTCGTTGAACCACGAGCCGAGCTTGGCTCGGCTCGTGGTTCAACTGGACTAATTGGCTCGTCCACGAGCCCGTTTTTTGACGAGCCGAGCCGCCCTCGGCTCGTGTTTTCGCGAGCCGAGCCGGCGAGCCGACGAGCGGCTCGGCCCGTTTGCCAACTCTATCCTGCTCTTCTTCCTCTCTCCATTCTGTTTGTGAAAAAAATTTCAAAAATTAACGGCTCTTTTCAACTCCTTTTAACATTCTAGCGACGCCACCATCTCTATGAAAGAAATCATCGACAACAATCTCTTACAAACAAGAAACAAGAAAGACTGTAAGTGCTCATTTTCCATATCCTTTTTCTTCTTTTTGTGTTTTGACAATAGTTTCGGTCTTGTGTCATTGTCGGTGTTTATTCTTGTTATGTTGGTTTATTTTTGATGTGTTGGGTTAAAATCTTGGATTGTGTTTGAAGCAAAACTATCAGCATACTAGATTGTTCATACAGAGGGGTGGACTGAATTATCGATCATTTTTTCCAACCTCTGCTCGTTTTGAGAGTTTTTTTTGTTGTTGAATGTTTGTTCAAAAAAAAATTGTTTTTCGATGTGGTTGTGGGTGTTGAAAGTTTTTCTTTGAGGATTTGAGTTAAAGGAAAACATATGTAAGTAAAGGAAAATGAGTAATGCTAACCAATGAAATCTGTTATGTTCTTGCCATTAGCTAATCTCCTAGTTGGCCCTTCTGAAAAATCTATTCCATAAGCCAAATAATTAACCTCAGAGCTGGTATTCAATTTCCATTAGTCACTAATAAGTGACCAAAAATGAAGTCTCATTGGTCTCCATTGCATCTTTGTAAAGGTTATCTTTCTTCGACAATGCAATTGACTGCTTCCACCTACCAGCCTTTTTATAAATGTAAGTTGCAACATGCCACATTTCAAGAAGCTCATGTTTCTCAATCTGCTCAAGCCCATATAAATGGCATAAATTAGCCCCAAGATACAGGAACTATGAAGCAAAGTGTAGAAATGCAATATGCTTCACCTTTTGTGCAAGGTCAATGTGATCAAAGTTATCATGGAAGTCAATTGATTCACGCAATCTATCATAATCCTCCTCCTAGACACATTATTGCTCTAAACTGCAACCATGTATGGCTTAACAAGACGCAGTTGGCCCCCCTCAAATGTAGAAATGTGTTGTGGGGCTACTATAATCTGATTAGAGGTTTAGTGTGAATTTGTACCAAATTGGGTATTTTATCGTAGAAATTAATTTTTTTGGCAACTGTTTGAAGTATTTGGGATCTACATATTCTATTTGGATGTATGATCCACAGCTAAGTCTATTATTGAATTGTGTAATGTTGTATGATATAATCAACCTTTCCTCGCTTTGTCTTTGCAGATAGGCTTTTCAATGGAGTATGTTGTTGATGTGAAAGACAGAGTTCGAGGCAAAATAATTAATAGATGTAGGCTTTAGATTATAACTTAGGTGTATTATAGTTTGGATGCTAAGCATAAAGAGCAATTTAGGGAGTCGTGTTTTGGCCACCTGTTGGACGTTGCTGAGATTAAAATGTCCCTTCAAATGGTTCATCAAATCATTCTTAGGGCGGTGAGAACAACAAAAGAGAATGAAGTATGGTTCAGATTTAGTAACAGACTTGCTAGATTTGGGCTTGAAGAATTTATTTTAGTTACGGGCTTTAAGGCTGGAGATTTGAAATCTGAGGATGAGAACTTAGGCCTAAATAGTTATCTAATGCAAAATTACTTTAAGAAGTGCAAAGGAAAAGTGACCAGAAAGCAATTGTTAAGTACATTCCAAAGGTGTACTCACCAGCCGGACAAGTTGAAGCTAGGCATTTTATTAATTTTAGCATATGTTTTGTTAGCTGCGGAAGAGAACACGACTCTTAACTTATGGTGGTTTTATTTGGTTGAGGATATGGATCGCTTCAACAATTATGCTTAGGGAAAGAGATCCTATGAGTGTACCATTGGGACTTGCAAACGCAATCTCGGACACACAGTTAAGAAATACGAGAAAAATGAAAGATATCCCTACAACTTTCATGGATTTCCTCTTGCAATCATGGTAACAGTTAAATTGATTTTACTGTTTCTTTAATGCTTCGATTAGTAATTGACAAGCTATCTTTTTCTTTCTAAAGATTTGGGCATTTGAAGCAATTCCTGGACTTGGGCACAAGTTTGGTCAAAGATTGGAAGGTGAAAGAATCCCAAGAATGTCGGGTTGGGATTTTCAACAGCTGGAGCTGGATGGCGAAGGAGTGAACAGGTTCTTTGAAAATGAAATTGAAACGATGAAGTTGAGGGTGAAGCGCACATTAGTTCCTTCATTGGAAGAAGCTGATGAAGAATTATTCCACAGAATTATACCACTTGAGGATGCAGAAGACTCAAGAGTGGATCACAGTTTGAATGAAGATGGAGGAGAGGAGTCTGAGAATGATGAACCACATGTCTCCATGCACCAGTCGTCATGCGATAGACCATCCTCATCTCATAAAATTGATGCGATGGAGGTAATTAGACAAGAAATAAGAGAGATGGAGGGCAAAATAAATGGTCCATGTGATCAAATTAATGCCAAGCTTGATAGACTGCTCCAATTCGTTGAAAGTGGTGGCTTTCAGTCAGACAGGGGAGCATATCAGTCAGAAATTAGAGGATTTCATACATATTCACCTCATCATGAGGGTAGTGTGCCCGAAGAGAAGGGAAGGCGAGAGGAAGAGAATAAGGAGCAAGAAGAAGGTCATGTTGTCCAGGATACAGTTAAGGATTCCATTATTGTGGAAGACTGCACCTACGAAGAGGAGCAAATCATGCCAATACAACATGAAGGGCCAAGGAATGCTACTGGTGAAGGTTGTTTCTCTTGTATTGATTTTATATTTTTTGGTTCTATAATTGATGTGTTTCGGACTCTCGAAAATCGGAGTCATAGCAGGCTTGACGGAAAAAGTTAAATATTCAAGCCAAATAAAAGTGCAATCCAGTCAACCATGTCGGAATTAGATGCATAATATGTGTTTTTCGAGTAGAAATGGGCCACTAAGCAAAACTCATGGGCTAAAGCCCTTGAGCCGACTGATTTTATGGCCAAATTCCATCATTTGGGGCTTCAAAACAGCAAGTCAATTATGCAGATGGAAATTAGGGTTTTTGCGTATTTTTAGGTTAAATTTTGTTTTAATTAATTGTTTGCATATTTTAGAATTTTAGTCTAATTAGAATTCTATTTTGAGTAAATTAGGGATTAGGGTTTTCTTTTGCTTATTTATATACTTTTTCTATTCATTGTAATTCAGACTTGAGACTTTGATTTTGATATAAACATTTTTTATTGAGGATTCAATAAAAGTTATAGGTGGATTCCTATGTTTTCGAACTTATCAAGAATATTTCTTGTGGCGTTCAAATACCGAACTTATCAAATATTTGCTAGAATATTTGTAGCGTTCAAATCAGTGATTTATCAAGGAGATTGGGTAAATCCTTGTGGCGTTTCGAAAGTCTTGATTCTTTATTCCGCATCGTCGAGCCATCGCGTCGTGAATATCGGGTCAAGATTCCACCGTCCATCCACAACCTGAGTTCGGAACCTTCCGGCGTTTCTTCCGCGCTTCGAATCTCATCAATAATTTCTTGAATTTAATCAAGTTTCGATTGATCTCCTTCATAGGCATGGTCTCGAAACCTTCAACTGCCATCGTGTTGTACCGAGAAATGCCTCGCATTTTGATCCCGGATTCTGAGCACTGATTGGGAGAATGTGAACCTGTTGACATTATGATGTCAAATCAACTGGAGCAGCCTGTGGAAACCTCTCACAGAGGTATATAATCTATAAATTGAATAAAGAAATGGACTGTTGATGTACCGGCCACTGTGTATTATACATGTTTAACCAATTTGTAGATCAAGTCGGAGAATCTTCTGCTATTTTGCTTGAGGATCAGACAGAGGAGGAATCTCCTAAAGGTAGAGGGCAAAGGAAAAGAAGGAAGGGGAAATCATTAAGTACCCCGTGGACCAATCCTAGGGATGTCAAACGGGCCGAGCAGGGCAGGCTCAGCCCGTTTGACCGAAGTCCAAGTCCGGTCCATGAGCCGGAAATGGGCCGGCTCGTGGGGAGACGAGCCGGGCTGAGCCGGCTCATCCCCCACAAAGCCGGCCCAAGTTCGGCTCGTTGGCCCTTTGGTCCACGAGCCTGACAGGCCGGCTCGTGGGCCGAACGAGCCGGATCGTGGGCCGGCCCGTCAGCCCGTACATTTTTTTTAAGAAATAATTGAATTGAAAATTTTGAGATGAAAATGAAATATGAAATTTGAGACAATACAGAATATTGTATGAAAATATGAAATATTTAGAGCACTTGAAGTTGAAGATTGCAATTGAGAGTTGATCACTTGAACAGTCGAACTTGAGAATTGATAGAATATAGACTAGAGAGTAGTGTAATTTCTTGTAGATAGAATTGAGAGAATTGTGTAAAATTTGTACGAAAAATGAGGTATTTATAGAGTTGAATTGAAAAAAAAAATTAAAATAGCAGACACGGAAACGAGCCAGCCCATTTCGCAGTCCGTTGGACTAGTCCACGAACTTCACGAGCCAAACCCGAACTGTCTAACACCCAAGTTTTTGGTCTGGTCCAAGCCCAAGTCCTTTTTTAACGAGCCGAGCCGAACTTTTAACGAACCGAGCCAAACTCGCGAACTGTCCTGCCCGTTTTCCATCCCTAACCAATCCATTAAAGAGAAGGAAGTTCAAGAATGTCACTATTTTTGATCCCTTTCGAGAAGTGAATCCTGCAAAAGCGAGTGACCTAAATGAGTGGTTGGAAAAAGCTTCACCAAGGTAAGTTCTTCTCTTCCTTTAGACGAACTTAGTGTGGGTCTTCATCTACTATATTGCTGATTTATTCGCGGTGCCAATGGTTTTATAGGAATATAGTTACATTGGTAATTTGTGATGCTAGGAGGAAATTCTTTGACGATCTTCGTGATCAATTTGGGTGGCTTAATGGCGATGTAAGTAAAAATGTTGTTAGCTTACTATATTTCTAGGTTTGTTCATTTATTAATTGCATGTTTATGTACAGCATGTGGACTCTGCATTATTTCACATAAGGGAGCGAGCAGTTAAATATGTGGATCTGTTTCGACATGATTGCGCTATTATCGACTCCAATTTTTGGCAATTTGTGGAAAATGCCTACCAGAATATGGAAGAGTTAGGCCAAAATAAGTCAGAGTACGAGTTTGCCAAGATGCTGGTGAATTACGCTGAAGGGGCAACTCCTAGTCTTAGGAAACCTTGGATGAATTGTCGCTATCTCTATATTCTGTATTGTGTCCTTCAGTCACATTGGTTTGCACTCGAGGTTGACTTGGAAGAGCGAAGAATTAACATATTCGATAGCTTAATGAGTAGAGTACGTGAAGCCAACCTTGCCAAGTACATGAAGCCCTTGAAGGTGGTCTTACCATGGCTTATGAAAAAACACGTCGATGGAAACTACAGCACATCAATGTTTACGCATCATAAGGTGAAGAAGCTTCCTGTACAAGATAATGGGTAAATTTTTTAAGTTAAACAAAGTTTTGACATGTATTCATTGTTATCTTAATTTTCTTAGTGAAACACTATTCTTAAAAATGTTGATGGTTGGACTAAAATATTCTTTCCTTTCTTTTTCCAGATCTGATTGTGGAGTCTTTACAATGAAGTTCATCGAATTTTCTTTAGCTGAACTTGACTTGCATCTTGTTCAACCTAAGCATATGCTAATGTGGAGGCAAAAAATTGTAGCAAAGATTTTTGGAGGGGAATTTGACCCTTAGAATGTATATTCCTGGGCTGAAATTGTTGTTTTATGTGAATGGTTAATATGTTCAGTTTATATACAAGTTTTTGTAAAGACAATGTTCGTGTATAGGTTATGTTCAGTTTAATTATTGTACATGTTTTTGCACTGGTTCCTGTTTATAGATTGGATTTTGAGATGTGAATGGTTAATCAGATTTCTATTCAGATTACGTTGTTGTGGACAGGTTATTAGAAGAATGCTCAAGTAGAAAGGATAGCGGCATGCATGCCATTCTAGTTCTGTCATAACGGCAGGTTGCCGTTATGCCTTTAAATGCAACCGAATGGGTTTTCATTTATGTAGATACTATATTTATGTACTTTTGGGCATATGGATGTGGTTTTCGGATCTCAAATTAGAAGAATGCTCAAGTAGAAAGGATAGCGGCATGCATGCCATTCTAGTTATGCCATAAAGGCAGGGTTTCTGTTATGCCTTTAAATGCAACGGAACAGGTTTTCATTTATGTAGTTACTATATTTATGTACTTTTGGACATATGGATGTGGTTTTTGAATGTCGGATTAGAAAAATGCTCAAGTAAAAAGGATAGCGGCATGCATGTCGTTCTAGTTCTGTCATAACGGCAGGGTTGCTGTTATTCCTTTAAATGCAATCGAACGGGTTTTCATTTACGTAGTTACAATATTTATGTACTTTTGGACATATGGATGTGGTTTTCAGATATCGGATTAAAAGAATGCTCAAGTAGAAAGGATAGCGGCATGCATGCCGTTCTAGTTCTGCCATAACGACAGGGTTGCCGTTATGCCTTTAAATGCAATCGAATGGGTTTTCATTTATGTAGTTACTATATTTATGTACTTTTGGACATATGGATGTGGTTTTCGGATTAGAAGAATGTTCAAGTAGAAAGGATAGCGGCATGCATGCCGTTCTAGTTCTGCCATAAAGGCAGGGTTTCCGTCATGCCTTTAAATGCAACGGAATGGGTTTTCATTTATGTAGTTATGATATTTATGTACTTTTGGACATATGGATGTGGTTTTCAGATGTTGGATTAGAAGAATGATCAAGTAGAAAGGATAGCGGCATGCATGTCATTCATGTTATGCCATAAAGGCAGGGTTTCCGTTATGCCTTTAAATGCAACGGAACGGATTTTCATTTATGTTAGGGGCGGACCCACACTGGGGCCTGCTTAGTCACGTGCCCCAAAGAAATTTCACTTTTTTTTTTTCAATTCAAAATCGGGTCTGAAGAGAGAAGGGGAGATGATTCTCAAACCCACTTCCCAACTCACTCCCTCTCCCTCAGTCCCTCTCACCCACAGGCCGCAACATTTTGGATATGAAATTTGAGATATTGTTATGTTTGAATTTTTGTTTAAGTATTGAGAATTTGAGATTTCAAGACTAATAAATGTTTACAATTATTTATTTATTTGTTTGTATCAGTTATTTGAGAATTTGAGATTTCAAGTACTTTTTCATTTTTTGGTCTTTTTTTAGGAAAAAAAATTTCGGGGGCCCCGTAAAGGCCGTCGCAAAAAACACAGATTAATTTGTGCCCTAGTACTGCAGAAAGTCTACATTCGCCACTGATTTATGTATTTAAGATATTTATGTACTTTTGGACATATGAATGTGGTTTTCGGATGTCGGATTAGAAGAATGCTCAAGTAGAAAGGATAGCGGCATGCATTCCGTTCTAGTTCTGCCATAACTGCTGCCGTCATGACTAAATGCAACCTAACGGGTTTTCATTTATGTAGTTACGATATTTATGTACTTTTGGACATATGGATGTGGTTTCCGGATGTCGGATTAGAAGAATGCTTGTATTGAAATGATAACTAGTCTGTTGTATCTAATTCATCATAAACACAACATGCATCATTTAAGTTACTTGAGTTATTTTATTATGAAATCAACAAAACTAGGCATCATTAAAGTCATTGTAACAACTAATACTTTAATTTTGTTTGTTTTCGAATGTTAACATATATGTGGATCGATTAAAGAGTTAAATTAATAAGGTACGACCATAATGGCACGTACACCGCTCTATTGTTCCCATAACGGCATTTCTGTCGTTACCGGGCTAAACTGTTCGGAACGACATGGAAATGAATACACGGGCTTGTTAGAGTCATATTATAAAAAAATAACATGTTTAGTGCTGATGCAAATGAATGACAAGTCCAGTTGTGAGCATAACGATAGTATGCCGCTTTATTGTACCCGTAACGGCGTTGGTGCCATTTTTTGCCTAAACTCTTCGGAACGACATGAACCATATCCACAGACTTGTTAGACTGATTTTATAAAAAATAAGACATGCTGTGCTGATGCAAATGACTGCAAGCCCGTTTATGAACATAATGACACATTTGCCATTTTAGTGATTGCATAACGGCATCTGTGCCGTTATGCTGACAGATTATAACAACTTAAAGAAAAGATCTGTTAACTACATATTACGATATTTATCTACTACAACATGCATAACAAAAAAAAAAAAAAAAATCTTATCTCCTTGTTACATGTAGAGATGTGGTGTTCTAATAAAAATGAGTGACAAGTTTATAATTATGACCATAACGACAATATGCCGCTTTAGTGTACCCTTAACGGCGTTGGTGCCGTTATTGACCTAAACTCTTTGGAACTACATGGAAATGGATACACAGACTTGTTAGACTAATTTTATAAAAAAATAAGACATATTGTGCTGATGCAAATGACTGCAAGCCCGTTTATGAACATAACGGCACGTTTGCCATTTTAGTGATTGCATAACGGCATCTGTGCCGTTATGCTGACAGATTATAACAACAACTTAAAGAAAAAAATCTGTTAACTACCTGTTACGATATTTATCTACTACAACATGCATATCAGTAAAATTCATAGTTTCAACAATACTAAAATGTTTTAAAAAGCTGAAATACAAATTACATATTTTATCAAAAGGATGTTCATTTACTACATAAAGTGCATCCAGTTCTATGTAGCCGATAAAGGATTTGTACAAGTACTCCGGTTGTGGTCCGTCTTCATACAACTATTACATTTACGAGGCATGTGCACCTCTCCAATTGATTTTTTTCCCTGTTTCGGTGGGCGTCTAGCAAATCGTCTTCTTAATGGACGCCAGACGGTTCTTGATCTAACTTCCTCGAGAATTTCCCACTCATTCTCATTTGGTACTAGATATATAAATTCCGAATAAGCTTGTCTCCAATAAAATGTGGTATAGAAAGGAGTGCAAAGCCCATAACCATCAGGACCATTCTGCCGTTCTGCGGTAATTGCACGTTGGCAGGGAAATTTATCTAAATCAAATCGCATACAAGTACACATGTATTCTTCCAAGTTTACAATGTATGATTCCAAATTTTTAACTACTTGAAACTCATTTCCTAATATTTGAATCGCGTTCCACCCGTGTGACTGGTTATACTTTAAGTACATCTTATCCTCCATAGGTGGGGTGAGTTGGGTTGTGCATTTTTCTGCCTCAACATGCCTTTCATAATAACATTTTTGCAACACATGTCGACTATATTCAATCAAACCTAGTATAGAAAAATCACGGGCCTCCTTCAACGCTGAATTCAAAGATTCTGCGTTGTTTGTTGTCATGATATTATATCGAACTCCTTTAGAATGTGCCCTACTCCAATAATGGAAACCACCAACTTCCTTTTCTAAGTAGTCTCTGATGCCCTTTTTTTTTTACCACAAAGCGCTGCCATGTATGCCTCGAATTCTGTTATGGTATAAGCTTCTACCGCCTTTCAGAATAACAAGGACAAATCAGCTTTTGAAAATTTAGTCTTCAAGTTATTTTTCAAGTGCCATAAACAATTTACATGATGTACAAATTGGTAGACATTACTAAATGCATGAGGAATGCTTTTTCTACGATCCGGAACAATCACTAGTTCCTGCGAGTCACCAGTTATTTCCCACAAGCTATGAAAGAACCAAGTCCAAGAAGCCTCATTATCCAAGTCAACTATACCCCATGCAAGCGGATAAATTTGAATATTTGCATCTTGAGAGGTTGCTACAAGTAGAGTTCCTCGATATCTGCATGTCATGAATGTTCCATCTACACATATTACCCGTCACATTGAGGTTTGATATCCACGTATACTTTATCCTAGGGCCATGAAAAAGTACTTGAAATGCATACTATCATCAGTTTCAATGAAGGTCATTGTACCAGGATTTTTTTGCTCCAAAACATGACAATACGAAGGTAATTTAGCATAACTATATTCAGGAGTCCCTCGGACGAGTCCATAAGCAAAATACCTTGCCGTTTATGCCTTATTATAGGTTATTGTTATGCCGAACTCTTCACAAATATCACTGATGATGTTTCTCGTTCTATAAACTCTTCTGGCATCTTCAAACTAGGAGGCAATGTGAGCTATCACTGAATAGCTAGCACTTCGATGATCTCGACGATGAACACTCATGGAGCAGGTGTGATGCCTATAGTAGGTTCGAACTTGAAACATAACAGATTCTTTCAACTTTGTTGCCTGCATATGCCACTTACAGTTTGTCTCCAGAAAAACAACTGCATAAACAGATTGGTTTGAATTCTGCACTTTAAACTCGAAGTGATACCTAAGTGTAAGTAAATACAACTTCGTTAACAAAGCTTTTTTGGTAGGGAACAATTGTTTCACATGCAAATCCTCAGATTCAGGAATCCTCAATGATGGTCCACAAGGGATTGAACTTAAATTTGCAGTTAAATTCTCAATGTTGTTGTAGGTAACAACTTTAGGTGTATACACATTTTCATCATGCACAATTGTCACAGGAGAAATTTCGTGAAGTTCTTGTCTTCTAGGGCTAAATGGAATTACATTCAAACCATCCCAATCAACAAAGTTCCCATCAACAATTTCATCTCCCATATTACTACCTTCTATTTGCATTTCACTCAGTGAATCACCATGTGATGCAATAGTAGCACGCTCTTCGTTCTCTCTTAAACCATCACTTTCTTCATACTCCTTAGCATCTTTCTTCAAAAGGGTAACACAAGGAGGAACTTATCTACAAACAGAGAGATACCACTGCACATTGTTGTCACAATCAATCTTCATTGGGGGAATTGGAACATTAGACATGCCAAGGATAACAGTTGCCATCTCTATATCATATAACCTAGAATCAAACTCCAAAAGCCCTCAAACTTTAACATCTAGCTCTGCAAATGTAGTGGTTTTTGAAACAAGAATAGGAGTCACATTTGCTGGACCATTGCCTATATGCCTCCATGTCCACCCACCGCATTCTTTCTCTACAAACTCAACAAAATAACAAAATAATATCCACACCTTGTCCAACACACCCATGACTGCAATTCAACATAAAACAAAGAGATTTCAATTTATTATATCATAAAGTACTACATTATACATGTCAAAATGCAAAAAATAAAATTTTCACTCAATACATGAAGAATGCTAAATATTAACATATGTCTAATAGCACTAAATTAGTCATATTTTCAAAGCCAATTATCACAATCAATGCTAGTATATGGTGTCAGTCAAAAATCAGATAACGACATGTGTGCCGTTATAGATCAAAGATAACGGCAAATATGACGTTATGACAAATTCTTAAACAAATGCATATATCAGCAATAATTTTGTAAACCCTCAATGTTATAAACATACTGACAGTGAAATAAAGAAGATAACGGCATGGGTGTCGTTATACATCACAGATAACGACGTGCATGACATCATGGCAAATTAGTAAATAAATACATACATTAGCACTGTCCAATGCACCAGAACAAAAAATGTAGCAAAAAAATTGTAGGAAATAATTTTAATGTGTACCTTTTTTCTTCTCCAATTGCAAATCCAAAATGTGGATTATTTAACAATTTCTACAAACCATTCAAGCTTCAATGGGCAAAAGAGAATGACAAATAAGAATAGGATTGTTAGGCTTTTATGCAGAAGAAAACAAGTGGAGAAGAAGATAAATGTGAGAGAATGAACGATCCAGAGAAGAAAACGAGAGGAATGAATTGTTGGGTTAAAATAATTAGGGCATGTTTGATTGTATATTAGGTATCAAGGTGATTTGGAAAACATGAGTATTATAGACATTGTCTAATATCTTTTGTATTTTAGTTATGGAGGAAATCTGTTTGCTAAAACATAGTAGAAGGACATCTATTTTACTAAAGTTATGCCTTGACAAGTCTTTTTAACTCAAAACCCCAACTTTTTATGGGTTTAATAGAAATTTTGGTGCTGGAAATATCTTGTATTTATATGCCCTCCTCTCCCCTTAGTCTCCTCTCAACAACCTTACTAATATTAAAAAAAAATAAAAATAAAAAACTTCAGATAAAAATAAATAAATAAAAAATAAAAAGGAAAATATGCTTATAGCCTAGTACAACAAGGGGATATTCATATCCTATTTAAATTTTGAAACACATTTAGAGACTTTTTTTTAAAGTACTTTTTTAATAAGCTTCTTTAGATTTTATTGATTTTTTATGAATTTGTATAAACTCTCAAACACTTTTGTACATTTGTATTTAAAAGGCTTTCATTGATTTCGAAGACTTTTATATTGAGATAACTAACATTAGAGCTCTCTCATATCCACTTTCTTTGCAAATATTTACTTCAAATTGCTAATGGAATAGAAAAACAACATTCTTTTGGTATGATTAAACATTGTCCAAATATAACTATAGATTATGAAGGACATAACACTTCGTTCCATAAATTGATTGATATTGTACTTGCTAACATATGTGACTATTCAAAAAACCTTGAATGTATAATTAATCGATTTATTTAGCCCAAAAAATGATCACTTTGATGACATAAATAATATCTTGATGAAAAGCTTCACTGATGATACTTTTTTTTATTATAGCTTTGATGAAGTTTAGATAAAAATTAAACCAAGTATGCAAGAAGATTTTTTCAATTCTTAGACTCTAAATATTATACCACCACATGAATTAGTTCTAAAGATAGATTTTCCTGTATTGTTACTCCAAATTATTAATCCAACGGAAGGTCCGTACAATGGAACAAGACTTAGATGTAAAAATTTTAACAAAATATGGTTCATGCAGAAATAGTTACTAAAGAGTATAAGAATTAAAAAATAAAAAATAAATGTCTTTCCTTGTATTCCTTATATTCCACTTCAATTTGATAAAACTGCATTTTCATATAAAAGAACACAGTTTCCGATTCGCCCATGTTTTGCAATGACTATGATGTGAAAACGAGCGGAATTGAACGTCGGAAAGTTCCGAATTCAGATTGCTTATAGACGGTGGGACCTTGACCCAACCTTCACGGGAAGAAAGAACCAAAATTTCTGAAATGTCACAAGGAGTTGTCCAATTTTCTTGATAAGTTTTTGATTTTGAATGCCACATGAATCAATTTTGATAAGTTCGAATTGTTAAAGGAATCAACCTTTAATATATTGAATCTTCAATAAAAATATTTGTTAAACCAAAATTTCCTGTTACAATGAAGAAAATAGGATATAAATAATGAAAAATGGACTAAGACTAACTGCTAATGGACTCAAAAAAGAGTTCTAATTTCCCTAAATAACTAAAATTGAAAAAGGAAACAAAATCTGTGAAATTCACAATAAACATAAGTTACGGTCGTGAATACATCGCTTAAGGCCGTAGGTTTGAAAATCCTGGAATTCTTCGTTTTGACCCGTAGCTGATTTACGGCCGTGAGCGCTACTGGTTACGACAGTATAACACTTCTAGTCCTCGAACTTCGACCATCCGACTCGGCTTGATCCATTCGTCTTCTAGGATCGACTCCAATATGAAACTTGCTCATTTTCCTATGTAGATTGTTTTTGCATGCTCGTATCTTGATTTCTCCTTTGATCCCATACCTCGAATCATATCAAACTATAAACAAAACTCAAGGTCAGACTTTAGAATTAGTTGGAATATATCTTCCACGGCAGTATTTCCACATGGACATGTATGTTGCATTGTCAAGAGCAAAAACAAGCACATATATTAAAGTTCTTGTAAATCCAATATTAGATGATTAAATACATGCTATATGTAATAAAAATGTTGTTTACCGTGAGATTTTATCTTTAGTTATATGATTTTTTTATTTACTCCTTTTATTAGGTTGTTGTTACTCATGATTTAAATCAAGATCAAACTTTTGTGATCACCATTATATTGTTGCTTCTTCAGAGTAATGGAGGTAAGAATTAAATCAAATTTAATTTATCAAACTCGTGAAATCAGTGCTGACAATCAAGCTTTAATGTTGCATATATTAAAACTTGCTGGATCAACACTAGCTTTACAAGTTGGATGGATCAAAGTTGATTTTTTTCCTTCTACATTACTTTGTAAGGATTTTAATCAATCGTGTGGGCTTATATGTGAATTATTGTGTATTGAATAAAAGGCTATCAAATTTGGTTAAGCCCATTTAAAGTAATCTAATAAGGATTTTATATATATCGGACTTTAATGCATCTAATTAAATGTATGGGCTTTTATGTGTAGATACCAGGCCATTACCTAATTCATGATGGGCCGGATTAGGTTAACTGGCAATACAGTATATAAAGTCGGTTATGGTCCCTGAATCCTACGTACTGTTCATCTTTTCTGACATCCCATCATTAGAGAGAAAATAAGAACTACGTATTGATTTGGAAGATCCAACCAACCGAATCGTTTATCGTGAATCACGTTTGTTTAAGGTACGCTTCTGCTTCATTTATTTAATTCTTGATAATTCAGCATGATGATTTATTTTGGATCATAGATAAATAATTATCTGTGATAAATTTTCTAACAAGTGGTATCAGAGCCAATCATCACGTTGGATTGTCAGATCTATTTTTTAATCTTATGGTTTAGATTAAAAATTCAAGTTTTAATCAATTCTGGAAATTATATCATGCGTATATATGAATCTGGTTCCTAGAATTGATGAGATTTACCTTTAGGTTTAACGAAAATTTTGGGTATGAAATTTGAATCAGCCGAATTGATAATCTTAAACTCTAACTTCCAAATTCATATATTTTCGATTAAGGTCTTGAATCTGTGGATTTATGGATTCAGATTCAGTTTTGATATAGTATATAGAATCTGTATGTATATGCCTTTCGAAATCAGGTTTGAATTTCCATTTTGGATTCACCGAAAATTGGGTTTGAGTTTGTTGCTGAGTTTTGAATTCAGATTCTCGGTGAAGGGATATTATGTTTTCGAATCGGGTTTTGTATCTGGTTTACGTTGGTCGAAATCGTGTATGGCCGGTTGATGGAGATCATAATCGGGTTGGATTCCGTTGAGTTGGGGTGGCCGGACGTGGCTCTGCCGGTACGCGCAGGGGCCGACACTAGCTGCGTGCGGCGTTACAGGAGAGTAGCGCTGCGCAGGCGCTGTTTCACAATGTGCACTGCAGGTCGCAGCGTCCGGGATTGGCCGCGCACGATGCTGCTGCAGGAGAGAAGCGCCGGATATGGCGCTGCAGGTGGTGGACGGCGGCGGTGATGGCGCTGCGCTCTTGGGCCGGTTGCGGCGGGGCTGGGTTTTGGTTGCAAAACCCTAGCCGTTACGAAAATCTGATTATTTAGGGCAGGGGCGTCGATTGGAAATTTGAAGTTTTGAAGGGCCTCTTTTGCAATTTTAGATAATTCTGGTTATTTGCACCTCCAGTCCTCCATGTTTATTGTGAATAAAGTTCAAACCCTAAAGCTTTGGATTTTATAAAATCAGCCCCTAAGGTTATAATTTATTAAAGTTGGGATTATAAAAGTTTCTGATTTTATATTTCAGCCCCTGAAGTTTGAAAATTTTCTAATCCAGCCCCTAATGTTTGAGAATTTTCAAAATTGGTCCCTAAAGCTTGAAAATTCTCTAATTTGGTCCCTTAAAGTTTGAAAATTTTCAAAACCGGTGAATATGGTCGTGAGGTCAAGGTAAAGTTCTATAATTCTTCTATTTCTGGGGTTTGGGTTTTATTTGTGGTTGATTTGGGGTGGGCTGCCGGTTATGGAGGGTTCGAAATTGGATTAGGTGATGTGGTGTTGAATTGGGGATTTTGGTTATGGCTTTGAGTTTGAGGTTCTGCAGTGATGTTTGGATTGTGGTTGCAGACGGTTGGCAACAGTGGTGGTTCTTGGCCGGTTGAGTAGTGCAGATGATTACTGTGTCTGCGGTGATGGTGGTGTTGAGCAGTTGTAGTTGCAGGGGAGTTGGGCTGATGACTCGGTGGTCTATGATTGAATTGGTGATCTGCAAATTTGGTGGTGATTCGTTGAATTGCAGACAATGGAAGTTTGATTCAGATGATGGCTGCTTGATGAATTGGTTAACTGGTGGTTTAAATCTTGAAATGGAAATTGCTGGAAATGGAAATTGAAATCGATTCATTGGTGGTTTCCATTTGAATGATGGTGGTTGCGGTGGCTGGATTGGAGTTGGTGATTAGGTTGGCTGGGTAGTGGTGATGTGCAGAGAAATTCAGCTTGGCAGTCTGTTGGTGAAGGTGATGATACAGATTGGTTTGGCTTGATGGAGAGACGGCTGTTGCTTGAAAACTTGGGCAGTGGCTTAGCAGATTGGTTGATGGGGATGATGATAGCAGAAATTGATTGACTGCAAATTTGGGAATTGAAAATGATATAGTGTAGGCTAGAGTGAGGGGAAAGATTGAGGGAACTGGGAAAGAATTATGGGATTGATGAGTGATCAGTTTCGGCAAGCAGGGGAATGATTTTGGGGCTGAAAATGGAAATTAGGATAGATATCTGATTGGGAGAAATTTCTGAGAATTTGGGGTGATGATGATGGGAAAGAAATGTGCTGAATATGAAAATGAAAGTTGGGGAGGAAATTTTGGAATTAAAATGAATGTGAATTGGGGATTTTAAAAATAAATAAAATTTTGAGAATGAATTTAAATTGGAGATAAAATATTTTGGATTTAAAATAATTTGAATTCCAAAAATTGAAATTGAACTACGATAAATTTAAATAATTTAAATTTTAACTTAAATTGGTTAAACGAAATTGTGTTTAAAATAAGTAGGTAAGGTCGTAGCGACACGTTTTAAATAATATTTAAATAAGTCACAGAAAATTCTTGATCGCTACACATACAAAGCTGGAAAAAAACTGAAAAACAGATTCCACTCATCTGTAGGCCTAAAAAGTAGTTAAAAAGAAAAACATGCTAATTGACCAAAAAAAAAAACTATGACCCAGTCTTAGCAGCTGAGCTTATTAATTTATAATATTCCTAATATAGCAACATCTATTGCTTGTATTTAATCTTTTGTGATTAAAAAAAAAAAAAAAAGAATCCTTTGTTGGATTGTTTGAATTTTCTATCAGAACCCTTTCTGATATTGCACCATTGATTCCATTATTATTAGTAGGGATGGACAAAATGATCGGATCGAACCAAACCAAACCAAATCGAGCGGTTCGGTTCGGTTTTATAAAAAAAAATTAATGGTTTGGTTCTTAGTATGGAGAACCAAACGGTTTTGGTTCCAGTTTCGGTTCTTGTTCTAGAACCGAGAATCGAATTAAGAACCGAAGCCCAAGC
Source organism: Ligustrum vulgare (assembly GCA_963555705.1). Taxonomy (NCBI): domain Eukaryota; kingdom Viridiplantae; phylum Streptophyta; class Magnoliopsida; order Lamiales; family Oleaceae; genus Ligustrum; species Ligustrum vulgare. The sequence goes on along the minus strand of OY743168.1, from coordinate 68,604,162 downwards.
CCACTTTTAGATCAATTTTTTTTTTTTTAATTAGTCTTAAAAGTTAAAAAATTAACTTTATCTAATCTTTTGGTAATCTAGGTCTTAGCTTGTTTATGCTATCAGAAATCTAAATTTATTTTTCTTTAATCTTCTCTTATTTTTCCTTTTCCATTTTTGGTATGTAGCTTGTAAGAGGTTTTGCTTACTGTGTAACTGAAAATATTTCAATGTGGCTCTCACATCTCCTTGTACATATCCGTCACATTTTTTATGAAATTTGGACATTTGTTAACTTATCCTAAAATATGATGCTTGTAGTTCAAAGATGTATTATAAGATTATAGGCATCATCTTGTGTTTCGTGCATTAATTTTGTTTGTTTTGTGTTAATAGTTTCTAGGTAAGCATGAAGACGTAGTCATGTAACTTTATATAATTAATCTCTATCAATGACTCATTCGTCTACATTTTTAAATTATTGTTATTAGACAATATTTTGTATGGAGATGTAACTTGATATTTTTGTATTAGTTTAGACTTTGGTAAATGAATTTCGTTAATCATTACTAAGTACTAACTTATGATCGTAGATATGGTATGTGATGATAATTTGCTTTTATATTTTAAAATTCAAGTAATGTACTAAGAACCAAAACAAACCAAACCAGAACCGAGCGGTTTGGTTCCGGTTTGGTTTCATATCTTTATAAAAATGGATTGGTTCCATTAGTAAAAAAATCATCGGTTCATGATTTAGTTTGATTCCAATGAAATCAGAACCAACCGAACCATGTCCATCCCTAATTATTAGTAAGGAATAATGGAATAATTACAATATATTTATAGAGATAGAGGACATAAGTAGCTTGGGTTGCTTTAATGTTAATCTTTACATTATTCCTTTAACTCGTAATGTGTAATACTTGTATAACTTATTTTTATTAATACCCTCATTAACTTAGTTGATTTTTTTTTTTTTTACCTGACAATGTTAAAATTTATAAAGTTGTGCTATTCAGGAGTCAATACATCACACTGCATTGTAATAAATACCTATGCTTCTTTAAGGCATTTATTAAATAAAAGAATCTAAAATAAAACTTCCCAAATATGTAATTTATACAAAATATAATCAAAAGTTTTCGAGTATGATCTTACTTGGAATAGAAGATAGTCATTTGGTGAAAGTAATACTTGAAATCAATACATTAGAAAATTTTGGATAGCCTCAAATTATTGCAAGGGGTGTTCTAATATGAATACGCTCCCCTCTAGGCTTTCTTTTGATGCTCGAGTTATAGAATAACATCAAATTGTGGGCATATTCCTATTACCATATTGTACCTACAGGTCCAGAAGCGTAGTCCCTCAAACAAATGAGAGGAGCTAACCTAAAAGCAAAGTCCAATATCGAGAACCATGTGCACAATGTATTGAACTAAATAAAGTGAGCTTAAATAGGCTAGAGTCAATCTCACAATGTGAGCTTATAAACCATTAGTTCTCCATCCGAGTTAACTCAAAGTCCACTATTATATGCTAAGTATAACTTATCTAAGTATCTTGATAAAACTAAATAGTTATAAATAATTATCCTATAATTTTACCACAATTTGTTTATCATTTGATACTATTTAGTTTCCATAGTTACTCGTGCTCTTTATTTATTCGAGAGATGATTTCAAAAAACAAACAACAGAACAAATATGAAAGTCGAATCTATGAAAACATTGATTTATACATTCCTCTAATTCTCGACTATAAGGATAATTTTTTTCACTATATTTTTTTTCGAACCACCTAAAGTTCAAACTAAAGATGTGAAATGATTTTGCATTAGTAGGCCTTATTATTTCTACTTGGTCCCATTTCCTTGAGATGTTACTGTGTGTTTAATTTGCTTGTGTCAAATCTTTCACGGTTCAAAAAAGAATCATTCATTGGATTGCTTGTGTTAAATCTTCAGACATGCACCATTAATTCCACTATAATTAGTAAGGAACAATGGAATAATTCTCCAATATATTTATAGAGATAAGAGATACAGCAAGTCTAGCTTGGACTGCTTAATTAATGTTAATCTTTACATTTTCTCTATTAACTTATAATAATGTGTCATACTTGTATAACTTATTTTTATTAATGCCCTCATTATCTTAGTGACTTTTTTTTCTTCGTATTTAATGCATAAAATTTCTTGAAGAACAATTATCTCTATAAATTAGAAGGTTGAGATCAGGGAATTTTATTATAAAACAGACATTATTTATTTATAAAGGATTAATTCATCCGTCCAAGTTGAGACAGAAAATTACAGACACAATATTGTAAAATGTTATTATTTTAACTGTTTGACTGACCTAATAAATTACAAACTAAAGACTGCATTCTTTAAGTTGTTATATAATAGAACAAATGCATTTAAATATCTGCAAGAATATGAATAGCTGCTGATATATTGCATTCGAATAAATTTCTTAAGCTCCAAAACTCAGGTTAATGACATGAAATCATCTGTTATTGTGAGGGTACAACTCAACTAATTCAAGTGAACAGAGGTATACAAACAAACAGACAATTGTCATTCATCGACCTACATTCTAAAATGACTTCTGTTTTATTCAGGAAAGAGATGAAATGTCTCATTGAGCAGCCTTTGGAGCTTTATCCGGTAGGATATTATTAGGAAGAATAAGTTCAGGCGGAGTTTCGCGGACAACACCGATCATTGAATCATACTCCTCGTCACGACGGGCGAACTTTTTTCGCAGCATCTTTTCGAACTCAATCTCGTCAAAGGGTTTTGCATTTTCAGCAGCATGGACCTTGGCAAGGTTTATATAATTGGTGGCTGACTGGGAGATGAAGGCCATCTCTTCGTCCGTAAGTTTCCTCAGGAACTCGGCCGGATTACCTCCCCAAACCTGCAATTTGTGAATTCCTATGATTAGATAATTTCTACCACAATCAAAATTACGTTTAAATTCATATTCGGCCCTTAGTATTGGACATAACCAGACTATATAGTCAACATTTAACAAGATTTTTAAATTCCTTTTTTCTTCCTTAATAATGATCAATGCTATCCCATTCTCCATACCAAACGTGCGGTAAGGGCATTTGGTACACAGAATCAGAAAGGACAAGAAAGTTTATAGACAACAATCTAATCTACCTACCAAATAAGCCATAAGATCGCAATTACATACAATTGCTTTCAAGAAACAACTGATCAAGTTTCTCTCTTGATTTATGAATTGTGGGCATTTAGAAGGTATACCTCCCCACAAGGGACCCGCGTATTCTGTCTCACGAGGGCTCCTGCAGCAACCATGGCATGTTCCTCTACAACCACTCCATCAAGCAATGTTGCACCCATACCAACAAAGGCCTCATCCTTGATGGTGCAGCCATGTACAACAGCACTATGACCTGTATGTTCAAATCCCAAAACCAACTAACTCTGAAGGTGTTACTATCTAATACGTGGAAATCAAAATAAAAAGTCAAATTACAAAACTAATATATAGAAGGAAGACTACTGGCAGGGCACTCACCAACAGTAACATTATCACCAATGATGGTTGGGAGCACCTTCCCACTTAGATTAGATTTTGCCACATGCACAAGGGAATTGTCTTGTATATTAGTTCCAGACCCAATACTGATGCTATTCACATCCCCTGGCAGAAAGGCATGTTACAAGAGAGAGAGATTGAAATTACAAGTAACAGAAGCTTCCTACATGGAAAATACAATGCCACATGCAAAAATACTAAATAAGGGAATTGTCCTGTATATTAGTTCCAGACCCAATACTGATGTTATTCACATCCCCTGGCAGAAAGGCATGTTTGAAGAGAGAGAGATTGAAATTACAAGTAACAGAAGCTTCCTACATGGAAAATACAATGCCACATGCAAAAATACTAAACAGTCAATTTATCAAACAAAATTAGTTTATTTGGAACATAAAATTAGGATTTCACATAGTGTTGTGTAAGTGGATTTTCAACATTGTATCCGTATATACTTAATGACAGTGCAACTACCATGAACTTCGCAAAGAAACACCTACCTCTCACAACACAGCCATACCAAATGGATGATCCTCGTCCAACTTGAACATCCCCAACGATCGAGGCACTTGGGGCAATAAATGCATCCTTATCGACAAGCGGAGCTTTGTCAAATACGTTCATTAGAGTTCGATGCCTAGACACTAAATAAATGCATTAAATGTAAGAACATAAAATACAGAATAAGAAATGTACAAAATATTCAATGTCAGCTCCAAAGGAAGCTAGCCATGAAAATTTATGATGCGGGTACTACAGAGGTACTTCAGGCATGTCAGAAAAGTTCTGTGGTAGTAAATTCTTGCAAAGGATACAGCTTTGAACCAATGTCTACACCTCAAGATCATGATTCGCACATTTTATGCTTTCCCTCATCAGCGGTGGTGAAGCTTTAGTTGGAATGAGCTTAAGCTTGCCCGTTATTGCTATTCATCACAGCTGAAGCATCAACATTCTTAATGTTTTAAGTGCTCACAAATATCCTACTTTGAAAATGTGGTAAAAAATAAGTTATACTAAATCTTAGCTAACAAATTACTGTAGATACTATCCTAACATGTTCTTGTTTTACCTCTAACCACCATTGACCAACTACGTAAAAGAACACAAAATCTTTATCCAACAAAACCACAAAGCTGAGTTTGATGCTCCTACAAATGTAAAGTTCAGTACAACAGGTTATCAAGTCATGTTATGCAAGCTTTTTAGAAGTGATTGCTATAGTTATTTGTATTTTTAACACTTTGACTTTGAAAGAGAGATACTTCAAGCATGGATGCACCTGATACTTTATATATATTGCATATACCAAAGAAGTATATCCAAACAGATCTGTTGTTTAACTACTTGAACATCATTCACCATACATGAAACAAAATATACAAGTAGGACTCGGAACATTCTATTCTGTCCTTGTATTCAAATATTAGGAAATTAAAGATTCTCTCTCCTGATTTCCTTAGTTCACGTCAACGACGAGTGCTAGGGCTCCTTCCCACCATACGGTGGCTTCCAGTCGCTGGGTTCCTAGCCTTCATTTGTAGTTTGTGGTTCCTCTGAGCTTCACCTTTTCCTCTTCGTCGCTATCCATATGGATCCTAGTGAGATTAAGGAGCTGTGTGAGCAGCTCAAGCTGGAAGACCTTGATAGTTCGAGGGTCTCAATTGGAGAAGATGTGTGCAGAGATGGGCTATCAAACCTGAAATCATGCTTAGTGGGGAAGATTCAAAGCGCAAAAGCAGCCAATAGGGAGGCAGTGGAGAGGGTCTTCCGTCTTGTATGGCAGCTTACAAGGGCTTTAAAGTCGAGAGTAAAGGAGCTCAAAATATGTTCACATTTCAGTTTGAATCCATGGCCGACAGACAGAGGGTACTGAGAGGTGGACCTTGGCTTTTCAATAATCATCTTCTAGTCCTAAAAATACCAGACGAAACAGGGGACCTTGCGGAAATGGAGTTCAACACTAATGCTTTCTGGGTCCATCTGATCAACGTCCCCTTTGTGTGCCATACTGACGTGCAATCCGGGAGATTGGTAGACTGATTGGGGAGGTGGTGGACGTGGATTCAGCAAATTTTGTACCTCGGGTGAGGGTACTACTGGATATAAATAAGCCTTTGAAGAAAGGTATTTCAGTTAGGTTAGACTCAATGGGGAAGGAATTTGTGGTGCCCCTCCAGTACGAGAGGCTGCCAGAAATGTGCCTACGATGTGGCGTTTTGGGTCACCGGGTGATTGAATGCTTACAAGAAGGAGTGTATGAAGGGGGTATGGAAAGTCTCAAATACAATGGAAAAATCAGAGCTCTAACAGCTGGTGTTCGAAGAAGATAGCAATCCCCCTGGGGGAAAGCGGGGGAGGAGGGGAGTTCAAAGACCGAAAGTAATGAGGAGGGGTCATCAAAGGGAATCTCCCTTAGTGGAAACAGGGGGGCTTCAGTTAAAAATTCCCAACAAAATAATGCAGAGAATAGTGAAGGGGTTTCAAGCGGGAGAAGCATGGGAAGAAGTTCACCTGTAAGCAAGGTGGATAAAGCTAAGGAATCTAGAACAACCATGGGGAGTGGGGAAAGTCTAGCAGAGGAGGTAAATAATTGTATCGGCTTAGGCATGGAGGAATTGAAAAACAAAGGAAAGCAGAACAGTTATTACGTGGAATCAGGGGGTAATAGTTAGGAGGGAAGCCATTTGAGCAACCAATCGAGAGGAAAAAAATGGAAAAAATTGGCAAGAGGATCGAGGGGACCTGCCATCTATTCTCCGGGGAAGAGACTGCTCCTGGGAGGATCGGGGAATACTACTTTTAAAGAGAAAATAAGTCCGAAGAGCAAAAGAAAATTGATGAATCCCAGGATATGGAAACGGTGGTATCCAACTACAAACTGGCGAGTCTTGTAAGGCAGGATCGCCGGACACCATGAAATGCCTTAGCTGGAATGTGCAGGGGATGGGGAATTCCTGCACATTGAATTCGCTGCGGAATCTCATCCGTATGCATTCCCCCGGTGTCGTCTTTTTGTCTGAGACGAGACTGACTGGTGGTAGGTCAGCTAGTGTTCGATGCAAACTTGGCTTCGGATCAAACTTTGTTGTTGATAGTAGGGGAGAGAAGTGGAGGCCTAATGTTACTGTGGAAAGATGGATGGAATGTTCAGATCAAGTCGTTCTCCAAAGGACACATTGATGCGATCATATATGAGGATGGTGATGAACCGTGGCGATTTACTGGTTTCTATGGCAATCCAATCTCAAATCTGAGATCACAGTCATGGGATTTACTCAGGAGACTTAAGGGCATGTATGAGATGCCATGGTTATGCGTTGGTGATTTCAACGAAACAACTAGTCGTGAAGAGAGGATGGGAAGTGACACTCGACCAGCTCAACCTTGTGACAACTTCTGTGGTACACTGGTAGACTGTGAGCTTTTTGACCTGGGATTCAAGGGTCCTGTGATGACATGGAATAATGGCAGAGTGGGGGAAGCTCATATTCAGGCTCGACTGGATAGGGCGGTGTGCAACCCAGCCTGGTCCGACCTCTTCCCCATGTCAGAGGTATTTAATCTCCCCTTCTCAAATTCTGATCACAGACCTATTCTTGTCAAACTGGACCGCTTGCAGGCTAACGGGAGGAGAGAGGTTCAGAACAGACAAAAACGTTTTGAACCCCTCTGGCTCCAAGAAGAGGGGTATCTTGAGGTTGTGGAGGACAACCTGGTTTGGAAAGGAAACACAAATTCTGGCGATGGAGGCGACCCTTTGGTGCAGGTTAAATTTACCCTCCAAGGATGTTTAGACAGCTTGAGTGAATGGAGTAGGGTTAAACTGGGGAGTAGGAAGAGAATCATGGCTGATCGCATTAAGAGAAGAGATAGTCTGTTGAGCTCAAATAACCCAGGGATGGCTATGAATGAGATTAAGGACTTGGAAAAGGAGATTGCTGTTATCAATAGAAGGGAGGAAAATTACTGGAGGTAGAGAGCCAGAGCGGATTGGATGAAAGGAGGAGATCGAAATACCAAATTCTTCCATAGGAGGGCAACCGAAAGGAAGAGAAAGAATGCCATAAATCGATTGAGGGGAGAAGATGGAAGTTGGATCGAAGAGGAAGACCATCTTGTTAAACATATTGAAAGCTTCTACTCATCACTCTTTACGAGCTCCCTCCCATCGGAGGAGGACTTAGATGCGGGAGTTCAACCCATCCAGAGGAAGTTGTCAGATTGGGAAGCTAAAGATCTCCTAGAGCCTTTCACAGTGGAAGATATTTCGAAAGCTCTGTTTAGCATTGGGCCACACAAAGCACCAGGAATCGATGGGTATCAGGCAATCTTCTTCCAAACTCACTGGGAGACACTCATGCATCAGGTTTCCACCGCCTGCTTAAAGGTCCTAAATGAGGGGCTTTCTATCCGTGCAGTGAATCAGACAATTGTGGTTCTTATTCCTAAGAAAGCTGCTCCGGAATACATTTCTGATTACCGGCCTATATCCTTATGTAGTGTGGTGTATAAAATTATTGCTAAATGTCTGGCTATGAGAATGAAAAATGTTTTATCTTCCCTTATATCGGAATCCCAAAGTGCTTTTGTTTCTGACTGCCTTATTACGGATAATGCTATTGTTGCTTTTGAACTCTTACATTCCTTAAGCAGGCGCAATAACGGGAGCAAAGGTTTCATGGCACTAAAGCTGGATATGAGCAAAGCATATGATCGTGTCGAATGGAAATTCATTGATGCAGTTATGAGGAAAATGGGATTCCCGATCTACTGGATTTCACGCATTATGGACTGTATCTCTACCTCAACTGTCTCCTTCGCCTTCAATGGAAAAACAGCAGGAAGTGTCACTCCCTCTCGTGGACTCAGACAAGGATGCCCCATCTCACCATATCTTTTCATTTTGTGCGCTGAAGCCTTCTCGGCCCAAATCCAGGCGGGCGTCTCTCAGGGGAGAATGACAGGAGTGAGATGTAACCGAGGTGGCCCGCTTGTTAGCCATCTGTTCTTCGCCGATGACTCCATTTTGTTCTCTAGGGCTGAAAGGGAGGATGCAGAGGAGATTTTGAACATCATTCACCAGTTTGGGGCAGCTTCAGGGCAACAGGTGAACATGGAAAAAACTAATATAGTCTTTAGTCCTAATGTGGAGATGGAGAAACGTAAGGCTATTGGTGAGATTTTTCACCTCCAGACCCTGAATCATCATGATACTTATCTTGGTCTTCCATCCATGGTTGGGAGAAACAAAAAGAAGACTTTTGGGGTAATCAAGGATAAGATTTGGAAAAAAGTCCAGAGCTGGCAACATAACCTTTTCTCTAGTGCGGGAAGAGAGATCATTATGAAGGCGGTACTACAAGCCATCCCTACATATGTTATGAGAGTGTTCAAGCTACCTTTCAACCTGTGTGATGACATTCGGGGTATTCTATCCAGATTTTGGTGGGGAGCAAAGGTGGACAAGAGGAAACTACACTGGATCAATTGGAAGAAAATGTGCAAAAATAAAATGAATGGAGGAATGGGGTTTCGAGATTTACCTACTTTCAATAAATGCCTTTTGGCCAATCAAGTTTGGCGCATTATTCAGAATCCAGACTTACTTGTTAGCCGAGTCCTGAAGAGCAGGTACTTCCCAAATGGAAGCATACTGGAGGGGGAGGCTAAACCAGGATGCTCCTACGTCTGGTCGAGCCTTGTTTGGGGACGGGAAGTACTTGCCAAGGGATGTCGTTGGAGAATAGGGGATGGAAAAAAGGTGAGAATTTATGATGATGCATGGCTGCAAAACGGGCTGGCTATGAAAATTCTTTCCCCCAGGGCCGTAAATGTAAATCTGGATCGGGTTGCGGATCTTAAATCAGTTAGTGGAGGCTGGAATTCCGACCTTATTGAATCAGCATTCTGGCCTATCGACTCATCTCGTATCTTGTCATTACCCCCGGGCAATCCCGCTTCTCAAGACATACTGATTTGGAATTACTCAAAAGATGGCCAGTACACAGCTAAACGGGGATACCAACTGATAATGGAGCTTGGAGAGCATGAGGAAAATTCCAGTGGTAGAAATGCTTTTTCATGGTGGAGTACCCTTTGGAAGCTAAACATTTTCCCTCGATCGAAACACCTTGTCTGGCGGATTCTTAACAAGGCAATTCCATCTATGGATAACCTTCGATCGAGACATATTTCCTCCCAAATGAGGTGCCCTAGATGTGGGGCGTCGGAGTCTGAGTACCACATCTTCATAAGCTGCCCTTGGTCGAAAATTTTCTGGAAAAGCCTTGGTGTCTGGAGAGTGTGGAAAGAGGTTCACTGCACCGGAGCAGAGGAAGAGTTCAGCGAGATCATGGTTAGTTGCCTCCTAAAATTCCCTACTGATATCCTTGAACTTGTTTGTGTTGGCTTGTGGAATATCTGGAAATCAAGAAATGAGATTTTGCACGGGGGGGTGAGTCAACCAGCTGAGTATTTGTGTGGGCTTGTGCTTTGTCAGATAAGTGACTTTGAGGCTGCAAATAGACATGTAGGTTCCATTTGGGGAAGTCGGTCTATAGTCCAGACGAGATGGGATGGTCCTTCTAGGAGGTCAGAGGGGCTTATTCTGGCGACAGATGCAGCAGTTAGGAAAGAGGATGGGTTCTTTGGCCTTGGGGGTTGGTTTAGAGATGATATGGGGTTGATCCATGCTGCCTTTTCTTGCTGTGTTCGGAGCTTCGGAAGTGCTGAACTGGCAGAGGCCCTAGCTATTAAAGAAGGCATCTTATTTGCTGTGGAGAGGAAGATGCAAATTAAAGCTATCGAGAGTGATGCTCTTCGGGTTATCCAAAGCTTGATCTCACATAATCGTTGCGACCCCAATGCCAACGTTCTGGGTGATGTTCGTAATCTTTTGATTAGTAGTAGTTGTGGCTCTTGTTACTTTGTCCCTCGTGAGAGGAATTTGGTAGCCCACAAGCTTGCGCAATTTGCGGTGTTTACTACATGTAATCATATTTGGGATGATTGTATTCCTTGGTTCATTTCGTCTAGCCTTCCTGCTAGGGAATGAACCTCTTTCTTCCTTGAATGCAATAGTCCTCTTCAAAAAAAAAATATATTAGGAAATTTAATGGCTGTGCAAAAATGGCATTACACCTTTTCCTGCCAAAGTCCCCATATATATGTCAGAAATGTCTGTTTCTTTAATAATAGGAAAATTGAAGCCACCTTCCCAGTCTTTGGGTGAATTGAGAAATGTGCCCATTCTATTTTCTTTGTAATAGGGTAACCACTTAGCAACTAGGTTCCTACTAAGCAAAGGTGGGAAAATTTTTCCGAAACAGTAGAACCAGAACTGAACTGGATGCTCCAGTCTGGTTCTACATAAAATAAAATAAAAAATGGTTCTTCTAAACCACGAGTCAGCTAGTTTGAGCCCGTTCTCAGTTTTCTCATTGAATCCATCAAACCAAAAAAGAACTGTAACTAATTCACTATCAAGATGAGTATCTGTAAGGATGAGGAGTGGATTGCCTACCACAGATTTCATTTCTATTACATGCGTGCAGTTAACTAGCATTTCTCTGGTTGTGATATGGAAGCTCTAGTAAACATAATTGGTGTGTTAGTGCCTCTCTTCTCTATTTGACCTTACAAAATTCACTCTACGAAATCGCATTTTTTCTTGGCTGATTTATCCCCAAATCGCAGACAACTCACCCTTTTCTGGGTGGGTGTCAAGTATGTGTTTATGAGTAGTGGCCTACATCAAATTTAGGAATTTTTCCCGCTTAATTCTTTTCTGAAATGTTTTGTCCCTTCGGTTTGGAGGAAAAATTGCACTTGTAGTATGCTGCAACATATGCTTTCTTTAAACAGATTCAACTCAACAAGATCGAACCAGAAACCAGTGACTCGGGTTCTTTCTCATCTTTTAACTAAACAGAGTGATTCTGTTTGAGAAAACCCATAATGAAACTGGTTCGGTTGAGCAATCCATATCGAAGCATAATAGGCTACGCTACGCCTAGTTCTAAGGCATTAAATCCATTGAGAAGTCAATGCTAATGTCTCAGTTTCATTCCCCAATCTTTAATGCTTCTGAACTGTTCATTCCAGTGTCCATATTCCACAAACTAATTTCAGCATCTCCATAACAAATCCGTTGTTGATATAAATTCTACAGCATTATCAGTGATCTGTATGTAAAAGTTTGAGTCTTTATTATCCTGAATTGATAGCATTTCCTAAAAGATACATATACCTTATTAACATAAGCAAGGAGTTCAAGTTTACTCTCTGTCCCTCCCTCCCTTCCCCCCTTCCCTTCCCTTCCCTTCCCTTCGTTCCTTCTTTCTTTCTTTCTTTCTTTCCTTCATTCAATCTTTCCTTCCTTCTTTCTTTGCCTCTTTATCAGTATTTCTGTCCTGTCCTTCCCATTGTAGAGCACAATTCGCGAACCCAAATCAAAAGAGCCCAAACAAGATTATTTGAATCCTTCTTTCCTTAGCAGCTCAAGCCTAATTGACACCTCTAACATCAATTGAAATATTATCAACTTCTTCAGAATTCATGGCGTCTCCTACTATATCGCTTTGGCATTTTCTCACCGAAGTTTCTTAATACAACCCTACTTCCCATTTCTATTTCTGTATAATATTCCATTCTTTTCAACGGAAGTTTAATTTTTAAGACACCCTACGGATTATTTTCCTTGTCCCATTTTCCTCTCAACAAAGTACTGTAATTAAAGAGCTTAAATATGAAGCCCAACACTAATTTATAAACACATGAGTTATCAAAAACTAAAATCAGAAATTGCGGGATATGGGGTTGTTTAAGAAAAGAAAACTAGAAAAATGGCCGTACGCTGTTCTTGGAAGTAGTAATTTCCTTGGAGGCGACAGCCGAGACGATCCATTGCTTGACCCGTCTCTCGAATCCAAAATCCTAAGGTGTAAACTGCTCTCCCCAAACTCCCCATTCCGACTTTACGTATACGTCTACTTCTTCCTCAGATTGTCGATTGATCGGCTTCCCGCTTTTGGATGGAAAAAAAAAAATGGTTTTTTCAGCTGCTTCGTGCAATGTGATAATTGGAGGCTGGAGATGGAATGTTACTGGGCGCAGAGTAGGAATTGGGGCCAATAACCGGGTCACCCGGCCCATTATTTAAAATACTACAAATTTCTAAGTTAAAAAAAGAAACTGAAAAGGGGTAATTAGGCCAATTATTACTTTCTATACTCTAATTTTTAAAATCAGGTAAATGTAAACAATTTTTTAAAATTAGATAAATACAAATTCAATCTTAATCAATTATTTTTCCATTTTCGTTCGTCCCTAATTGCCCTCCCCCAATTTTAACCTCTCCTCTCATCTCCACCACCAGATCTATGGAGTACCCACTGGAAATCGCTACTAGGAAGCTCATGTTCAAATCTAGTTATTCCAGACCACATCCCCGGCCAAGTCCGTTGCTGAAAAACACTCTACCATGGAGAAAGGGAGTGATGTCAAGAAAAGAAAACACCAGATATCAATTTTGAAAATTCGGAGAAAAATTCGAACGATGATTCCAAGAAATTGCTATTCTTGAGGCTTTGGAGTGAGGATGATGAGATTGTAGATGATGGAGGAGGGGCAGCTTCTTCAAGAAACAATCGGAATGTGATGAAACATTTCAGATCGGTGGTGATGGTGTTGGTGATCGGTGGTGGTTTTGGCAGCATCGTCGTAAGCATGCGCCGCCTCTAGTGATGTATTGAAGGTGCCGAGCCAAACCCTGGCACCACGATTTGGTCTCCCCTTTTTCTTCCTTTTCGGTTCCAATTCGTAAATCCAGTCGAACATGCTCTGCGATCTCTAGGGCGAGCCTCACCGCTGCTAGAGGCGGAATCCTGGGTGGAAATTAGCAGTTGATCGTCTTGGCGGTTGGGTGTATGGTGATCTGCGGTGGTTTGTATGTGCAAGTGATTTGTTTTAGTTTGAGTGTGTTGTAGGCAGCTCAATGGTGGTGGTGATGGTAGAGGTGGAGTGGTTGTGTTGTTGAGATGCTTGTGGTGGTGGTAATGGTCGAGGTGGTGGTTAGTGCCCAACGGCGACGAGCAGAAGTGGTGGTTGGTGGTGATTCAAATCACAATTGTAACTAATTATAAATTGAAATAAGGTGGTGGTGACTAGTTACAAATTAGGTAGTGATCGATCGTCGTGGTGGTGGTGGTGGTTGTTGTAATTAATTACGATTTTAATTAAAATTATAATTGTAATTGAAATAAAGTTACAATTGTAATTGATTACAAAATTGAAATAATACGGTGGTGGTGACTGGTTACAAATTAGGTGGTGGTGATAATTAATTACAATTTTAATTAAAATTACAATTGTAACTAATTACAAATTGAAATAAAGTTACGATTGTAATTAATTACAAAACTGAAATAAGGTGGTGGCGGCGGCAGTGACTGGTTACAAATTAGGTGGTGGTGATGGTGGTGGTAATGAATTACAATTTGAAATAAAGTTACAATTGTAATTAATTACAAAACTGAAATAAAATTACAATTGTAATTAATTACAAACCCTGATTTCTGATTAAAAAAAAAAAACACCTGATTTTAAAAATTATTTTAATATTTCTTTAATTAATTACAAATCACCTGAATTTAAAAAAAAATCATACTTAAATGTGTGTAATTGTGTATTTAACCCAACTAAAAAAATGATTTACTATTGATAAAGCCTCTATTCGGTAGGATTTAAATGAGAATGTAAATTATTTGGTTGATTTATTTGTATTTTTTAGGTAAGATGTGAGGTTCAAAAATGAAGAGAGAAAATGTGGGTCGTTAAAAAGTGATATGAAAAATTGTTTAAATTAAATATTTGATTTTTTTTTTGTCTTCTAATAGAATAAATTGCCGCAGCTGAACTGTGCTAAAATCTAATATATCATTCTCTTTATTTAAAAAATCTTCTGTCCGTCCACTTGAAGGAGAAGAATGGTGAGTGTGAGTTATCATGAAATTCTTGGCTTAGTTTACATTTTTGTTTTGAATCTTTTCATTCTAACTTTTAGATTTGAAGTTTGAAAATTCGGATTTTTATGGAACTTTTTTATAAATTTATCATCTACATTGAGGTTAGAAATGAATTAAAAGTGATTTGTTAGTATAATGTTGGAGGATCCCATTGGAAATGGTGAGCTTCCCCATCGGTGAGACTGGGCAAGATCTGGAATGATGGTTCGTCAGATCGATTTTTTGGTCAGACTCTTTTTTGGTCCGACATTTTTTTAATTATTAATTTAAAAATAATTATAATTATATTGTTTTAGAATAACATTAATTTTAGTAGAAACTAAATAATAATAATAATATATGGTTGTGATTAATTACTGACTTTGACTTTGATAAAAATCTAATTTTTAATTTATACCAAACAAGCCTATTATCAAAATTATTTTTGTAATAATTATATTAGTTCAAATAATAATTGTAAAAGAATTAAATTAATTATAATTTCACAATAGTAACAAAAAATATTATAATTTCATAACGTTAAATAATGTAATCACAATTTCATAATGTTAATAGAAAATATAATAATAATTATATATGTTATTAATAATTTCATAATAATTAGAAATAATAATGTAATTATAATTTCATAACGATAATAAAAAAAATAAAAAATAATAATTATGTAATGTTAATTTATACATCATAATAATTAAAAATAATAAATTTAATTATAATTTCTTTATTTAGTTTTTCTTTAATGTTAATTTTCCTAATTTTTATTTTACATGCGACAATTTACAATTTAAAATGGTTTAATTTATAGATATTGCGGTTTATTCCATAATTTATTGTATATGGTTTTAACAGAGTATGCAGTGGATTTTGAACTGAGAGATCGCGCAACTAAAGTTACATTGTACCTTAACTTCACCAGCTTCACCATAGTCCTAGCGCACCTCGGCACTGAGCATGTAGATATGTTGCAGTGAATATGCCTGTGGCCACTGTATGCCCTGAGGACAATGCAATTTTCTGGGCAAATTACAGATTCTCAATTTTTGCGTAGGGGACTGGAAGGTAGCCACCTTCTCAAATTTTGAGTTTACCCTCATCACGAGGTTAAACTGTGGTGATGAGCCAACATCACCATCCTAGAATCCCAGAAGAGGTAGGTTCATTTTCAAATATTTTGGAGGAAAATCGAACGTAGTAAAGCATGAGGTGGAGCAAACTTTATATACATGTCCCGACATGTTGGACAAATTAAAATTGGGTATGCTCTACGTCATGAAGAGCGTAATGAGGAGTAAGCACCAAAAGATCGGGATTGACTTATTAGCATTGGACGTTGCTGATGACATTGATGTCTTCAACAACTTTTCGTGGGTATCGAGGTGTTATGTCGATACCCTAAACATATTCAAGAAGAAGCATTTGATGCCTAATGCGACGAAGGGTGAGGGAAAGTATGATGCATACGGCTTTTCCTTGGCTATGTAGATGATAATTTTTAAGTTTTCGGTTTGAATTTGCTTATTATGATTTCCATCATCATAATAATTGTAAGTTTTGCAGATATGGGAGTATGAGATTATTTCTGCCTTAGGTGACAGTTGGACAATTTGGATAGAGTTTTTCCCCCTCCTTCTCAACATCCATATCACGCGGCTCTACATGCAACTTAACTACAATCTCACTTTTACTCTCTTTTTGTAATTTAACCTCAACATCTCTTTCTATCCCTATTTCGCAACTTAGCTACTTTTTTTTGTTTGCCTTATACTCAATCATCTCCTTTTTTAGCTGTTCTAATGTCTCTTCCATTTAATTTAAGCCTCTGTTTGGAAAATTTGTTTTAAAACAAGTTTTTTATAACACAATTTCTCAAATCACTTTTTAACTACACACATTTTCTCTTTTCACTTTCAACCACATATTTTACCTCGAAAACATAAAAAAAATGTTTTAAAATAAAAAACTTTTAACAAACAAAGCCAATATATCCCATACTATAGAAAAAACATCACTATCTACTTTCCGTTCATCCCCAATTCCAACATTAGGATTAGTATCATGATGATATTGCCTCCTAGCATTAGGGCTTGTTTAAGATTGCCCATTTTGCAATTAGCAATAATTGCATCCCGTTTATCCACCCTAATCATAACATTATCAACCTATTTTTGTAAATCCCTCCACACGTGGTCTGTGTTGTTATCCCCTCTAGATGAAGATGTTTTCCTGAATTTAGACATTGTGGAATTGAATGGAATAATTCGATACACCAAGGATGATGAAATACTCAATGACACTATTATGAATAAAGAACGAAACTCACAAATCCAAGAATGTCAATAATTAAATAAATTCAAGAAAGTGGTTCTTGAATTTTCTGAATTATCTTTTTTTTTTTTTTTTGAATTTTTGAAATAAAAAGTAAAATAAATTTTTTTTTGGGTCAAAAATATAACTACGATATCAGCAAAATAAATGAAATTTAATTTGGATGCTAAATTAACACAATAACAACTATGAATTTCTTTCGATATTTCTCTGGATCGAAGAATCACAAACATGAAGAAATGAAGAATTGAAAACAAATACTCAACAAACAAAAAATCAAGATATGGATGCTTTTTGTGATAGATTCTATGACAAAAACATGGTATCAAGCTAGGATAGAAGAAAACCTGAATTAAGAGTCCAGCTTTGATACCAAATGATATGATTCTCTTTTAGGAAAACACGATGAACACGCAAAATTGAATTGAAATACTGAAAAGAACTATATTTAGATAATCGGTAGATGATAGGATCCCAAACCAAGTCTCACGATGCAAGATCTTATAGATGAAAATCTTAAACCCGTTACAATGCGGACACAAGAACTGAGATAGTTGAACTCCAAAAATGGTGCATAATCCCTTGATAAGCTCTTGAAGTTCAATGAAGAGCAATGGAAAAAGGGAATCCCCAACCTTTAGAGAGTAAAACGCTCAATTTTAATTCATTAATCAAATTCTAATTAATACAAATAGTATTTATTTCATGTGATGCACGGAAGTTATTTTTCGCAATATTTATTTCACTAAGTATTCGTAAAATGTTAATACTTTTACATAATCAAAAACAAATATAAAATGCATAAAATAATAATATTCTATTACAATAATTATTAAAATTTAAAAAACAATGCCCATGTTCGGTAGGGAATAAAATCAAGTTTTTAGTAGATTTTGATAAAATTTGATGGAATGTGTGATTGAAAGTTGTATGACATACGAAATGTGTGGTTAAAATTAATTGTTGACTTTGAATTGAATTTTAGTCAAAAGTTTTAGAGTTAACAAACATGGGAAACATAACTAATCCAAATTATTAAAAACTTAATAATTACGAAAAATCTTCAATTACCATGATACAACAATCCGACAACGTGGGAGATCAAGAAATTATATCGAAGACCTTATACCATATAATCTTTACATAATTATTAAAATTAAGAACGATTAAAAATCTTAGCATCCATTCAATAATTTTGTTTATAAATTTATTTATAGAAAACACATTTTTCACCCACTTTTTAACTATATACATTTTTTAAATCATTTTATAACCACACATTTTATCAAAAAAAATAGCAATATTTTTATTTATAAACAATAACAAAACATTTGAACATATGTTTTAATTTATTAAATAGTTAATAATGTTGACCACAAAATCTGGTAGGACCTTGGATCAACACGTCTCACATCCTCCCTCTTGAACACGTGAATTTCCTACGCATTAGGACAAACAATCAGCTTGCAAAGGGAGCCGAGGTGGCTCCCGTTTGCACTCCGATGCCTAAGTCATTACTCATTTCCAGCAAATATAAATTGGGTACAGGAAATATAAGTCTGTAAAATAGAGAAAAGGGAGTGAGAGTAAAGTATTGAGTTAGAGTACTGAATTACCAACCCCTTCCTGGGAGACCCACCTATTCTATTTATATTTACATTCAATTACTATTGTCATAACACGTGTTTGACCTTTACACGTGGCTTCTCCCTAGCCGTTGGTCAGGTTAACTATTTAGTTGGTCATAATCATTATAGTCTACTATAGTGTTACAGCGGCTATCACATCAACGGTAAAGGCGCTCTCCCATCAGATTGCAGTTTACTTACAAGTTCTGCGTTAGTGACATTTCTGCCTAACCTAGTTTCCGGTCCTTGAGGTTGCCTTGGATAATGCTGCTTAGGGAGATAGTTCGGTCATAGAAGGAATGGGCCTCGGAATGCCTCGACCAAATAATAACCACGTAGTTGTGGGCCTACTTAGGTGGTTATTGGGCCCCATAAGTGACACGTCACACGTAACTAAAATGCGGTTGTAACACTAGTCCCTCAAATATGGTTGGTTCATTCATGTGCGATCCATATTTGTCGTGCATTTATAACTTTGGAGAGATTGCCTCTTTGGGTTTCTCGCAATTATGACTCATGAGCTGTACTCATTAACATGAGCGGCTATTTCCCTTTCAAAATGTTGCTGCTTGGCGCTTCATTTAACCCACAAGTAAAGTTTTGACACGTGGATGGCGGAGATTAACCTAAACTTGGCCAATTAATTGTTTACATTTGCAAGGCGTGTTCCTGTAAATTCTTCATCTTCCTTTACCTCCTTTCCCCCCTCTTTTGGCTTCTTTGTTATTTCTATCGTCTCTCAAAGATTTTCTCCGCCATCTTCCTTGCTCACTCATCGCAAAGCTTTTGATATTTCATCAGAAACCACCATCTGCCGTCTCTCATTTTGTCGCGTTACTCTTCATCAAACCTCCTTTGCCTCTTGCTAAGCAGGTAATTCCTTGATTTATTAATATTTCTTCCCACCCTCATTTTGTTTTGCTTATATTGTCCATTCATATATATATATATATATATATATATATACGTATTTTATTTTTCTGGGGTACGTGGAGCGCACCTCCTTTTGTGTTGAATCTTTGGGTGTAAGTTGGGTTTTGGGGAACATGGAAGGATCTAAGGAAGAGGATCCGAAGGAAATAATGGTGGTAGCGGACCCCATAAGGGGTTTTTGTCCTGTGTCCTGCTTAGTATTTAGTTCCCGTCTTTTTAGGGAGCATAGGAAGAAAAGAGAGGGGCGGTTCTGCAGCGTAATATTTTTAAGTGATTCTGACAGTGAAGGTGAGAGTCATCTCAACCATACATGGCCAAGCTATCGACCCAAGAAGAGGCGCCAATACAGGAGATCAGTCATGAGAAAGAATAGTACTTTAAGGGGAAGGAGGCGGCAGGCACCTCATCCGGGGTTTCAGAATCTCACCTAGGGGTAAGGGCCCCTTTTAGGTCCCATAGAGAGGGGCTGGGCCTGACCCAGAGGAGATCACCCAGGTAGAGGACTGGGTGGGTCATGTCAAAAAGGTTTCTGGCTATCACGTTGATCCCCAGCCTCAGCCGGAGCTGTGGGGATCTAATGAAGTTAAGATAGAGGTTAGGGGGAATGGTATTGCTGAAGTGTCGTTGGTGTATAGGATGCCTCGGGAGATAAGGGTAATTCATCCGAGTCCATCGTGCCGACCCTGCTGCCCTCTGGATGGCCAAGTAGCAGTGCTTCTTGATGCTTTTTTGTGTGGGATGCGCTTTCCTCTCCATCCATTCTTCATGGCTCTTCTTCGCAGCTACAATGTATGCCCGTACCAGGTAGCCCCGAATTTTTGGACCCAAGTAGTGGGGACTTGGTTAATCTGGTAAGAAGTCAGTCCGGAGTATCCGATTTCTCTCCACATCATCCACACACTCTACGTGTTGAAGAAAACCGCGAGGAGAGAAAAGGACAAAAGGCCAGATGTGAAAGACTGGTATTATTTAACTCCTCGGGGGCAGTACCCCCCCATCATCACCGAGCATCCAACATCCCTCAAGAATTAGAGGACCCAATGGTTTTGGGTCGGCGGAGACTGGCAGTGTACTCCTTCGGATCCTATCCCTGAAATAACGGTTCGGCTTTCCCCCGTGAGTTCTTATATTCTCTTATGTGGGTGCACCACCATATTTAGACTCGGCACCTTACTACCTCTTGTGCTTATATATATTGCTTTTTGATCTTGTAGGACAAACATACGCCCATCAGCTCCCTACAGAGGATCTGGAAGTTGTGAAGAAGCTTTTTGAGTATCGTGGTGACTTTCAGAAGGTTATCTCCTCTAAAAGGCTCTTTGTCAAGCACGGCTTAATGCAGGATATGGGTATATTCACTTCTTTCTCTGGTATTTATATGTTAGTCCATTATGTATTTCCTGACTTAGTGCGTTCCTTGCAGGGTCAAGAGAGTTTCCCAAGATATCCCTGAAAGGTTTGAAGGCCAAGAAGATTCCTCCCATTCTGGCTGCCGGGAGTGACGAGGAGAGGAAGCAAAGATCCGTGTTTGCGGGCTTCCATCTGGAGGCCACTAAAAAGACCACTGAAGCCTCAAAAGAAGCCTTTGAAGATGCCTCTGCTTCCAGGTCGCTTGATCTGCCACCTCTTCTGACGCAGTACAACCTGTACCACAACTTCTTGCCGTAAAGAAGGAGCATGGCCACAAAATGGCTGAGGGGCAGGAGAAGGAGAAGAAGACGAGGAAAAGGGAGCAAGCAAAAATCCCTCAAGCCCCTTCTGATGTGGTGAGTGTTGATGAGGATGAGGTGCTGGAGGTAGCCGCTGAGAAGCTACCTCCATTAAAAAGATTAAAAAGGGGTGGCAAAGGCCAATCCAGTGGAGTAGAGGCTCCTTCAAACATTCCTCCCGCAGACCTGCCTGGACCTGGAGAAGGTCCCAAAGCCTTACCTGAGTCCCCTTCTGGTCACGTGGAGAGGGCTGACCTGACTATCGCGTTGGAGGTGGCCCGAATTAAAGAGGGGCTCGTCCCTAAGCCATCTATTTTGGACTCCGATGGCCTGGCGTCTCTCCCGGGGTATGCTGCTAAGGCAGCTATTGCGGTGAACGATTTTTGGACAGAAGGGTGGGAATCTTTTTCCTCCAAAAGCTCTCCTATCCAAATGCAGCTCGTCATCAAGGCTTTGAGTGCAAGGATTCTAGCTCTGGCGGAATAATATGGAGGGGTCAGTTAAGAAGAAATTCCTCTACTTGGATCTCTCCACCATTGAGGCCTTCTACCCTGAGCTGGAAGATGCTAAAGAAAGCGGTCCTGCCACTGATCCCGCCGAGCCTTCCCAGAATGTATCTGGTGGCAACGCTGGAGATGATGTCCCTCCCCTTTAGTCATTTTTTAAACTACTTTTACTTTTTTACATAATTTTGCTTTTGAACAATGAGCAGTGTAATTTTTCATTATTTCAATTGTTTCAATGCAAACAACTCAATCTTTCCGCCTTATTTGTATGTATGGATTTTCACATCCTATTTGATAGTCCCTCAGACTTAGTCAATTTCTTTAAGACATTCATGTTCACTGAGTAAGTCTGATTGGAAAGTGTGTAATCCTACCAACACTACTTAGTAAGTAGATAGCTTGAACTTAAAAATGATTAAAACTGATTTCGCGGGAGTTAGACGAATTTTACCATTAGGTTTGGACTTTCTTCGGAATCAGTTGCAACAAGTCTTGGGATCAATTTATTAAACCATAACCTTAACTAACAAAGTTTCAATAGGCAAGTGTTCTTTACACAAGTATTGTTAAGTTATACAAGGATATCTCATACGAGAGAAAAGTTGATCCTATTGAAAATAGCGGCGAAGATGATCTGTGTTCCAAGGGTTGCGCAAGGGGACCCCAGATAAGACTTCAATCATGTATGTACCGGGTACTACCTCGGTAGTGACTTGATACGGTCCCTCCCAATTAGGACCCAAAGTCCCTACTCCTGGTTCTTGAGTAGAAGGGAGGATTTTCTTAAGGACCAAATCCCCAATGTTAAAGTGCCGACCTTTTACGCTTTTGTTGTAGTAGCGGGCCATTTTTTCCTGATACCTGGCCATCACCACTTGGGAGTCACTCCGTTTTTCTAGGAGGAAATCTAAGTTTGCTCTTTGTGCTTCTTCATTTACCGCCTCGTCATAATGGATTTGACGAAGAGAAGGCACCCCAATTTCAATTGGACATACTGCCTCGGATCCATACTCCATGGAGAAAGGTGTTTCCCCTGTGGCAGTGTGCGAGGTAGTCCGAAGTGCCCATACCACCTGTGGGAGTTTATCTACCCATGCACCCTTCTTTGATTCCAATTTCCTCTTTAGGGTGTTCTTTATGGTTTTGTTCACGGCTTTGGTCTGCCCATTTGCTTGTGGGTGATGTGGGGATGAATATAATTTACAGATTCCCAAATCATCGTATAACTTGTCAATGCTTCTATTTTTGAACTGCTTTGCGTTGTCACTAACCAATGAACGCGGTATTCCAAACATGCATATAATATTCTACCATATGAACTTGGTAGTGTTGACTTCAGTAATCCTCATCAGGGGCTCCGCCTCAACCCACTTGGTGAAGTAATCAATCGCCACTATTGCGAAACAATTGTTACCAGTACCTCAGGGCATAGGACTAACAATATCAACTCCCCACTTCGCAAAAGGCCAAGGGCTGGTCACCACAGTCAATTTGTGATGCGGCTGATGCGGTATGGTTGCATGCCTCTGACATTTATCACACTTTCGGACGAAGTTATGGGAATCCTTTCACATAGTTGGCCAAAAAGATCCCTGTTTGAGGGCTTTCTGAGCCAGTGATAATGCTCCAGCGTGGTTGCCACATATGCCATCGTGAATCTCTTTCATTATATACTGTCCTTCCTCCGGCCCAACATATCGCAGCAAAGGAGAGGTTTAGCTACGTTTATAAAGCTGATCGTCCAGGAGGACAAAATTTACAGCATACCTTTGCAATTTTCAAGCTGTTTCCTGCTCGTCTGGTAGGGTTTGATGCTTCAAGTATGCCAGTATAGGATTTATCCAAGAACCTTCTTCTTCTATTACCAAAATCTCCCCCCTTATTTGATGGAAGAGATCGGCATATGCTCAATTGGCACCATATTGAGGAGCTCGGCGTCCTTATTGCTTGCTAGTTTAGAAAAAGCATCCGCATTAGAATTCTCAGTCCTGGGAATATGAAGCAGTTCAATTTTTTTGAAGTGGGCAACTAAGTCATTTACTTTCTTCAAGTAGGCAACCATGGCTGGCTCTTTGGCAGAAAACTGTCCGTTAAATTGGCTTATGACAAGCTGCGAGTCACTGCTTGCCACTACTGACTTAATTTTTAGAGCTTTTGCAAGCCTCAGTCTAGCTAGGAGGGCCTCGTATTCTGCAACATTATTAGTGGGTTTAAAGCCAAAGCGGATCGCACTGTGCAATTTGTATCCTTCTGAACTCACAAGTAGTATCCCTGCCCCGGATCTACCTTCAGCCGAGGACCCATCAACGAATAATTTCCACTTAAGGCTATTATCCATGTTATCAATCATCTCCACTTCGGGCGGATGCATGAACTCAACTATGAAATCCGCTAATGCTTGACCTTTTATAGCCGTCCGAGGCACATAATGCAGGTCGTACTGGCTAATTTCTGTCACCCATTTCATTAACCTTCATGATACATCTGGTTTCTGTAATACCTGTCTCATAGGAAAGTTCATGAGAACATGGATGGAATGCGACTGGAAGTAGGGGCGGAGTTTGCGAGCCGCAGTGACCAGTGTTAGAGCAAGTTTTTCCATGTCTGGGTATCGTATTTCTGCATCCAGCATGGATTTGCTTACATAATACACCGAAAGATGAATCCCATACTCATCTCTGATCAATACTGAGCTAACAGCCTCCTTTGACACGGCTAAATACAGGGAAAGCGGCTCTCCGACCTGTGGTTTAGACAACAGGGGGGCCTGACCCGGGAATGATTTCAGATTAGCAAAAGCTTGCTCACATTACGGGGTCCATTGAAATCGTTTCCCTCCCTTCAAGACCTTAAAAAATGGCAAGCATTTGTCAGTGGACTTAGAAACGAATCAACTTAAGGAGGCAATTCTTCCCGTTAAGCTTTGCACTTCTTTTAGGCTCCGAGGAGAGCGCATGTCTAGCAAAGCTTTGATTTTATCTGGATTGGCTTCAATCCCTCTCCTGTTCACCATGAATCCAAGAAACTTTCCAGACGCTACCCCAAAAATGCATTTCGCGGGGTTGAGCTTCATCCGATATTTCCTCAAAATGTCAAAGGCCTCTGACAAATGGCGAACATGCTCTGTGGCGGCCATACTTTGACCAGCATGACATCGAAATATACTTCCATGGTGTTTTCCAGCTGTTCTGAAAACATACGATTTACCAACCTTTGGTAGGTGACCCCGGCATTTTTTAAACCAAACGGCATGGCTTTATAACAATAGAGTCCCATATCCGTGATAAACGAGGTGTGCTCCTCATCCGAATCATGCATGGGGATTTGTTGTACCCAGAGTATGCATCCATAAAACTCAGCATCTCATGTCCTGCTGTAGAATCTACTAATTGATCAATTCTAGGCAGAGGAAAACTGTCTTTAGGACATGCCTGGTTTAAATTCGAAAAATCAATACATACTCTCAATTTCTCATTCTGCTTCGGAACCAAAACAGGGTTTGACACCCACTTCGGATACCGGGACTCTTTGATGAAGCCATTTTTCAATAGCTTCGTCACCTCTTCTTTCAAGGCCTCATATTTATCAGAACTTATATGCCTCCTTTTCTGCCTGTGCCCAGGGCTTCTTGGGTCAAGTTGAAGTTTGTGACAGACCACTTTAGGATCAATTCCGATCATATCATCATATTTCCATGCGAATACATCGAGAGTTTCTAGCAAGAAGCTTTTCATTTGATATTTGTATTCAACTGGCGAATCTAATCCAATCTGCAACTCCTTGATTGGATCAAGTGGGTCAACACAGAAGCATCCCAGCCTTTCGGCTGGGGTAGAGTAACTTTCTCCGGTCATTCTTGGGTCCAGATCTGCTAGATCCTCTTCCGACGTCATCGTGACATCTTCACTTTCTGAGGGCCCTTCACCCAATCTTTCAGGGTCCGGAGCAGCTTCAGCCATTGCCACATCACTGATCATGTTTAAGCTCTGGTCTTGAAATTTTCGAATGGCGTTTCTATAACAGGCCCGCGATTCAGTTTGGCTCTCCCTGATAGTTGCTACACCGTGCTTCGTGGGGAATTTCATGCAAATATACTTCGTATGAGTTGCAACCCCCAAGTCAATGAGACCCGGCCTCCCAATTGAGCCGTGATAGGAGGGAATTTTGTCCACAATTAAGAATTCCATGGGTATTCTAGAGAGAGTTGGAGCTTGCCCTACCTCAGTCATAAGGGTTATGGATCATCTGGGAGTTATGCTGTCTCCAGTGAATCCATATATTGGATCTGGGACTTGAATGAGTGGGATACTAATCTCCATTTTATAAAAAGTTACTTCATAAATCACGTTTATCGAGGCACCATCATCCACCAACATACGTGACAATCCATTACGAGCCACCACTACCCGGATAACCAGCGTGTCATTATGCGGGAAATGTACCCCAACAGCGTCATCCGGGGTAAATACGATAGATTCTGTCCGGGACATCCCCGCAGGGTGTGAATGGATGTAATAATTCACGTTAGCGGGCTGCTTGGCCTCTCTGATATACCGTTTCTGGGAGTTATTGGTGCTTCCGCCTGGATGGGGGCCTCCCAATATCGTGTCAATCTCGCAAATCGGCGAATCATTTGTAGGCATAGGCGGTTCTCTTGTATTTTTAGTATGTTCCGGGGAGTTATTCCGATCCTTGCCCCTGTCTCTTTGATGACCAACAAGACTTTCTTTCGTTGAGTTTTTCCATGGAGCTCGTCTATCAGCTCGATTGAACTTATGGTTACTTGGCCTTTGCGTTTTTCCTTTGTCAGGGGAGAAATCACCTCCCCTCCTTCCGTGTGCCTTTTGGCCCGCCAACATGTGGATCTCCCTACAATCCTCCATTGTGTGGCCATAATACCTATGGTACGCACAATAGGCCCCAATCATAGGTTGTTTTCCACTTCGGCAACCTTCCATTCTCCCATGGGCCGTGGGAGGATGCGGGGAAGGAGCATTGGAGTGCAAATTGGGGATAGCCTCCTTGATCTCCGCCGCATAACTGGATCCGGTTCCCTGAAATGGACGTGGCGCACCACCTCGGTTACTGCCGAACCTATCCTTATTACCTCCCTTCCTCTGGTTCCCTTCGCTAGGGTACCCAACATTGTATCTCCCTTGTGGATGGTTATCCCTTGCCCTAGCCATTTCTTCTTAGACAATCTCCTCCTTCATCAAATCTACCAGGGCGTTGTAATCTCTCGGCTTTCTGTTTCGGACATCCCTCCAAAACATGTTTGTCATGTCTATGCATCCTTTTAATGCAGAAAACATCTCTGCGTCAGTGATGTTTTCACAAATGTGCATTTCCTCTGTAAACTGGGCTATGTAGCTCTTCAAAGATTCCTCTCTTCTTTGCCTTAAATCCTGAAGGCGTTGGAGTGGGAGCTGGTTAGGCCTGGAGGAAACAAAGCCATTTTTGAAAGCTGTTTTCAAATCTCTCCAACTGTGTATGCTACCAGGAGGGAGTTTCTTATACCACTGTATTGCACTTCCCTTAAGTGTTAAAGCAAAGGCTTTGCACTTCAGTGCCGGAGTGGCTCCGGCTATTTCCATGCTGGCCCGATAATTCAACAAGTGATCATTAGGGTCACCTCTGCCAGAGTGCTTCGTTATTTCTGGCATCTCAAAGTCATGGGGTACAGGGCACTTTCGGATGCCCTCCGTAAAGGGGCTTATTTCCTCTTCATCATCCAGCTCGTATGACGGTAATTCACTGTTCTCACCATGGTAGGAATTCATCGGGTCTGGTATTGGTCGTAGGGCGGTTGAACGTAATCCTGCCCCCGTGGCGGCAAAACTCGGCCTTAATTTGTCCTTTGAAAGGTCGGAAGGCCACCATGAGATTGGGTCTGAGCTGCTTCTACTCTTCTCTCCTGCATATTTCTAGGCTCATGTGTGGGGCTCAATTTTTTCGTCCCTGCATCATACCTATCTCTAGGCATTTGGCTCCGTGAAAGGGCTTCTTCAGCCCGTCGCTCCTGCCTATTTCTAGGCTCAGATACACTGTGTCGACCTTGGTCAGTTCGGACCCCTCGTTTGCCCCTGAATAATCTCCCTATTCAGCTAAAAACGCTGCCAGTCTTTGAGGGCAAAGCCTCCCTATGATTAATAGAGGTTTGACCTTGTTCTCTTGGTGCTTCATGCATCGGGTCTTCTTTGTTGAAAGGAACAGACTCCACCTCATCATATGCCTGTGGATCTTGATAATAATACGAGGCAGTGGCAGCATCAGATGGTGAGTAATGTGGCTGCGAGTACTGCGGGGGCATCATGGGTTCGTTTATAACATACCCTCTAGCCATATAGGCATTCATCGTAGCAATTTTTCTATCTGCTGTTTATGCATTTCCAACATCTGGGCTGCCATGCGAGTCATATCTCGCAGTATGCGGCGATTCCAGTGCTAGCGTGGAGGGTTAGGTTGGGCCACCCCTTCATTTGTGTTCTCACGAGGCTTCTGGGGAGCCTCTTCCTTACTGCGTTGTTCATCTCAGCTCCTACGAGGGTTAATATCATCGTCACTTTCATTCATGTTCATAGCAATTTCTTGGTTCTACCTTTTCTTTCAAGGATAGGTGAACATTTATCTCAAAGTCTCAAGCCTTTTTCAAGGTTAGTAAACTTATGTTTCAAAGTTTCAAGCCTTTTTCAAGGTTAATAAACTTATATTTCAAAGTTTCAAGCCTTTTTTAAGGGGATCTTGTAGTTCTTCACTCTTTTGCAAGAGGTTACCCACCATTTTTCAAGGTTTTTTTTATGTCGCTTTTTACCACACGTTTTTGTGGTTAGAAGTATGGTTTCCTACAAACGGCGCCAAAATGGGCGCTGTCCCATCAGATTGCAGTTTACTTACAAATTCTGCGTTAGTGACGCTTCTGCCTAACCTAGCTGCCGGTCCTTGAGGTTGCCTCGGATAATGCTGCTTAGGGAGATAGTTTGGTCATAGAAAGAATGGGCCTCAGAATGCCTCGACCAAATAAGAACCACGTAGTTGTGGGCCTACTTAGCTGGTTATTGGGACCCATAAGCGACACGTCACATGTAACTAAAATGCGGTTGTAACAAATAATATTATATATTTTAGAAAATATGATTTATTATTTAAAGGATAATAAATATTATTTACACGGATTTTTAATTTTTATTTTATTATATTTGATTTTTTTTCCAAAAATTGTAAGTCCCTTTTAATGAAAAATGACATTTAATGATTATCTCTCCTCTATTTTACTTTTATATATGTACTAGTAATCACAACTGTGCGATGTACGGAAGATATAATTGACAAATATTTATTGAATAAGTTGTAGAAAGACAATGTTTGATATAAATTGTTCATTCATATATAATGAAAAATACCCAGAATAGTAAAACATAAAATTACAATTTACATATTTCTTTTAACGACTAATTATTCATTATCTAGTTTTCTTAGTCTATTTAGACTATGTAAGATATCAACATGTGACTTATTCTATATTTTAAAATTTTGATTTGATGACTAAAGTCAAGCTTACGATTATTTGATTTCTAAAAGTTGAAATATTTATAATTTTTAACTCGTAAAATGAAATAAAAAGGTTAATTGACATTTACGAAATTAATTCATCAACTCTCCAAATAGCACAATAAGAATTTGTACTAACTATCTTAATGCAATAATTGATATTTAAATATATTAAAAAAAATATTCCATTACATCATTACATGTAAAAAAAAATACATTACGATAAAAAATTACCAAACATTTTAAAAAATAAAAAATGCGCAAAATTAAATGCTTCAATTTGTTAAACTTAAACATGACAAACTTATATATAGTCCTATATTTAAATGAATGTACCAAATAAATAATATGAAATACAAATTTTAATTAAATTTATTGAATAAATATTACAAATATAATTAACTTTATATATAAAAAAAAAATCACCTCTACATTAAATTTTTAAACAGAGGCTTAACCCACAAGATATAAGACTTTATCGCTTATTCATATAGAACTGATTCTTCAAAAATAATTTTTTTCAATGTTCATTCTCAACCACGCATTCTTTAAAACTTATTTTTCACAATTGCATGTACTATTTTTGTGCATGTTAAATAAACGTGTAGACTATATTCTATTTTTAGATAGAATGATTTTGCTAACACCTTCTATTATACAAATTGAAACCAATAAGTTTATCCGAACATAAAGTTGTAAAATATTAAATGATTTAATTGAATTTATTTAGAAAGATCGTATATCAATTATTTCTTTCAATTTGATGAGAATAAGATTCAAAATTAATCATTTAGGTCAAATTGAATTTAGCTAAGAAATGATAGGTATCGTTTTAGGATTTAAATAAGATAAATTAAAAAGATTGGATGTTGGAAAAAGTAAAAAAATATAAGTAAAACTTGTACATTTAGTATTTAAGACGATTTTACAAATGATATGTTTAGAATTTGTTCTTGTTTGTTAGGTTGTATTAAACTTCTCGTTGAGATCTTGAATTTGGTACCCATATTGCATATTTTTTGACTTCGAAATAATGCAATAATTATCAGAAGAATAAAAATAATCTATAGTTTGACTTTTTTTGGATATTTTTGTTTTTAAAAATCTATAAATCATTTACTACATGCATTAATTGAACTCCCCTAATTCATGTACTAAAATAAATTGATAAAATTAAGAAATTTTCTAAAATGGCAAGTGAAAATGGGCGGGAAACTATGTGACAATGGTGACGGTTATCTTATTATTATACTAGTGTTAGAGCCATGCTATACACGGTTATTTGTTACCTAAATATATCAAATTTATATTTTAACATATGAAGTGAATATTTAATTAAAAATGAGAAACGAAGGAAGACAATCAATAAAAATTCCGATGGTCAATTATATGAAAATGAATTACAAAATTCAACAACTATAGATTTTGAAAAAATTCTTTAAAAACTACATTTGTGGTCGAGTTTGTTCTATTTCCATCTTCATCACAGATAATCATCTTCAGTCCATTACGATTTGTAACCCTAGAGACTGCAACGTACAATTGTCCAAGACTAAACACGGGTTTCTTAAGATATAAACCAACGTTGGATAGAGATTGACCTTGACTTTTGTTAATAGTCATAGCATATGAAACGGTCAAGGGAAACCGTCTTCTTTGAATCTTGAAAGGCATCCTTATGTCTGAGGGGGTCAAAGTCATTCTAGGAATGTACACCTTGAATCCCGCGTTGTTTCCAGAAAGGATTTTTGCTTCAATGATACGGTTTCCGAGCCTTGTAACTATAAGTTGAGTACCATTGCAAAGACCAACTGAATGGTCTATATTTCTTAACAACATGATTGGAATACCGACCTTCAGATTCAATTCATGATTTGGTAGACCGGAACACTTTATAGTATTCAAGAACTCTGGAGTGTGCAAATCTTGAAGCAGATCATTATTACTATCTGATTGACATATTCCATCTGAGCTCAAATATACTTTATTATCACTTTTGTTTCTTGAAACCATGTATTCATTAATCGAATCAACTACATCAAGTGTTGGAGCAAGAATTGCCCTGTTTTTTAAGCATGACATGCCAGCATCATTGCCTAAAATTGAAGGATATGTACTCTTCACAATGTCTTCAATCGGATCTCCTGAACCAAAGATTAAAAGATCATCTGGTATTTCAATTGTTGCGTGTCCATCATTTGGACCACCAATGGCTCCATCTCCAATTTGTGAGATCCAATCAGAGAATTCCTTCAACTCATCTAACCCATCATTTGAATTGAGATTCTGTAGCTTCATTGTAATACCGCTTTTTCGTTTTACGGGCTTTCATGGATTTCGCTTAATTTTTCTATTAATGTCTCTATTAATCATTATTGACATTATTATTGTTAATAATTATTTGAATTATTTTGCAGTGGAAGGATTTGGACGCCGTCTCGCTCAATGTGCCAATTAGAAAATTATAAATTTGTTTACTTGCAATTTATGTGAATAATTGTTTTATTTCCTAAGCTTGCCAATTTCTATTTTTGTCAAATTATTATAAGTGGTAAATTTTAGGGTATTTTGTAAATTTATGATAGATGTGTACTTAATTTTGAAACTTAGGGAGAATGAGGGACTAAATTGCAAATTCCCAAAATATAAACTTTAAACCTAATCTAATCCCTCACTCACGACACTCAACTCTCGCCTCACTCCCTCGTCTCTCGTTCTCTCCCTCTCTCGACGTCGCTCTCTCTCTGTCTCTCGACACGCCACCACCACACCACCGTCGCCGACCACCGGTAGCACACTCTCCCTTCCCCTCTCATGCACAAAACACACACGAACGCATACACCCGGGGCACACCCGCGGACTACACTCAACACACACACACACTCACACTCGAAAACATGTATATGATCTGTGTGTATCTATATATCATACATAGATGTGATTTTTACAATTGGGTGATAGGTATATGTATGTATATGTGTGATTTGTTCTAGATTTCCAAATTATGAAAACTAATTTCAGAATTTTAATTATTCTAAATTTTGAATTTAACTGTCAATTGGAGAGTTGGTATTGTGATTGTGTGTATATATATATATATATATTTCAGATTTAGATTTAAATGTTCTAGGTTAATTTTGATTGATTTAGATTAAATTGCAATTTGAAATGAAATGCTCAAATTTATGGAGTTAAGATTTCCGTTAGTTTAATGTTGAGTTAATTTGAGATTTCCAGATTTTTAATATGGTTAGTCGACTGTTTGGCATGAATGTTGGTATATATGATGCACTTTTCATACTTCTAATGTGATATGTTTAATTAATTGAATTAAATTCTTAGTTTAAATTGAGTTATAATTGTACTTTTTGACATTGTGGAAAATTATGTAATTGTGTATTTGATTTCAAAAATTGGGATTTTAAGACTATGATACTTTGTTTGAAATTTTACTTTAAATTTTGAATTATAAATGTTTATTTTCAACCTTTGAAATTAAGGTTATGAGGTTTTGTTTGATTCTAGAGTTAAATTTACGATCATATTTGAGTATCTTCAAGTTCTTAATAACGGGATTTTTTTAATAGAGAAATTTTGTAAAGTTTAGGTTAAGCTAAATATTTCAACTTAAATTTGAATAAATGAATGATAAAGAACTTGTAAGTGCATGTAATTGGATCCCTCGTTTTGAATATAATATTATATGCATTAGTCATGACTTAAGATCACATGTGAGTTAAATTGAAGTTTTAATTTCAGTTAATGTTTGATTGAGTATTAAAATGAATAACGAATTTAATTGTCAACTAAAAGTATATTTTATTAAATGAATGGGTACAACTAGGATTTTGGTACATTGACGTCACGGGCAGCCGATGTTCCTCCACTTGCAAATCCAGACAACGGTAAATTCTAAGGACGTCAGGTAAGTAAACCTCCCCCTACTTTCATCAAAGTTGAATGTTAATGTGGAATTAATGTGCTTAATTGACATTCGTGTTAATTACGGAATTTTAATGCTTTTGGTCTACCATATGCAATTATGTGTAGTTAAGGAGATGTTCAAGCATGCACGTTATTATGTCATCGCATCATTAAGCATGCATTGACATTGAAATGGGGAAGTCAAATGTTTTAATGAAAGGAATGTGTCAAAGTGCAAATTTTTGTCAAAAATTATGTATCCCAAGTTTTTTTTTTTGAAAGAATGGGTGTTCTTCTATGTCATGAAAGATGCGAGTGGGAAATGGGGCGCGGGGGACCGGCGTACCCGAATGTAATGAGCCGCTTTGCGGTGGAATGAAGTGAATGAGCCGCTTTGCGGTGGAATGAAATGAATAAACCGCTCTGCGGTGGAAATGTGAAAGTTAATCTGGTTCCAAATAAGAATTGCCCACTGTTATCTGATTGACTAGAAGTTACATCAAGTGAGCTCACGATGGAAATGAAGTGAAAGTTTTGAAATGTTAAGTGAAAGTTTGAAAAGTTTGAATGTTCTGGAAAGTAAAGTAAACGGGGATACATATATGGAATTTTTAAAGCATTCATGTCATAAGCATGCATTCATGCATAAAGTTTACTTACTGAGCTTTAGCTCACCCCAATCCCTCCCCAACATTTCAGGTGATGAAAGTTAGGTGATCTGAGGAGAGTACTCGGCAGCCGACTCAGGCTATACCCGCTTCAACCCTTTTAAATAAAGTTAAATTAGAGTTTATCTAAGTTCTAAGTAATTATTTCTTAATTCATTTATTTTGATAATTGTTTCGGTTGAAATTAGTTAAATGAGTTATGGCATTTTTAATATTGGTTCTATTACCACTTATTTCACTTAAATTGTAGCTTATTGATATAAAATGTTGTGTTGAGGAGTTTGGGGATTGAAGTTGAAATAGTGTGGTGACGTGGGGGTTGCTGTAGAATTTGGAGTTGAATGTTGAATGTTTGAGTTTGAATGAGTTGAGAATTGTATTTGTAATGTGGGTATGATGTCTCTCTACAGGTTGGCTAAGTCCAAATTACAGAGGAGACTCTGCCGAAATTTTTGTAAAATTTTATAATAGACAATTAAAATGTTGAGGTTCTTAAATGATTTCTTTTCCGCATTTAAGTAAAGAAAAGTTAACACGCCTAGGTTTAAGATTTTGAACTTGGGGTGTTACATTCATGTTTTTTGTTAATCTTAGTACCTTGCAATGTTTCCATATATATAATGAGTTGATTGATTCATGCACAATGTCTTGTCTACTTCCCTTTGGAACGACAGGTAAGATCTGTCTAAAATCCCCACCAAAAACAATTGTCTTGCCTCCGAAAGGGAGTTCCATGCTCAATGGATTCGTAACTCTCATAATATCTCTCAAACTTTTATCCAATGCTTAAAAACAAAATCTATTCATCATAGGTGCCTCATCCCAACTTATGAGTTTGCTTCTGATAATTAGCTCAGCAAGTGAACTACCTTGTTTTATTTTGCAAGTGGAGTCTTCATTTGGATTTAATGGAATAGCAAATCTCGAGTGGGCAGTGCGACCACCATCCAAAAGCAAAGAGGCTATACCACTCGATGCAACATTAAGTACTATTTCCCCTTTTGACCTTATAGCCGCAGATAGGGTCTTCCAAACGAATGTTTTACCCGTACCACCATATCCATATAAGAAGAAAACTCCCCCATTCCCTCCTTCAACTGCATGCATTACAGTATCATATACATTCTTTTGCTCTTTGGTCATCTTTGAAAGCAAAGAATTGAGCTCTTCGCCCAAACCTCTTCTATCATAACGCAGTTCATCATTTATTAGCCTATTTCGACAAAATGATATATTAATCCCTTCAGGATATGGCATTGATTGAATATCATGGAGGCTCTTCCCACTGGCACGCAAGATTTTTTCAATCTCATATAACGTGTAATTCTTTATCTCCGCTTCAGTCAATTGTAGATCTGTGAATTCAAAGGTAGACAAATATATATTTGTCATAATAATTTATATATGTGTATAGCTTTTATGAAAGATGTCTTCGTAATGAAATAATTAAAACTGTAATTCATACCTCTGTGTTGCATAATCTCACGGTGTCTATATAATATGTCATCAGACAGATAATGCCAACATTTTTCCCATACAACATTAGGAGTAGTCAAGCAATCTGCCACCAACAAAGTTGCAAATAAATTTCTTAATAATTGAGCAGATCCCCAATGGTTGGCTTCGGCAATTCCATCAATGTATTCTTTGTCATCATCTATCAAACCTAGTGCATAGCACGCATCTTTGAATGTATCATATTGAACACCATTCACCATTTTAATAACGTCAAAACTTGTTGGACCCCGAACAATGTTCAAAAGACACCTCAAATAATACATTTCACCAATTCCCGGAGAAATATAAAAGACTCGTCCGATAGAAAAACCTTGTTTCCTAGGAAGCCATTCTTTTGAAGACTTGTTCCATACAAACTTGTTGGGGAATTCAGGATATGTGAGATTTTTGGCTAAGTCATATTTCTTATTTGCTCTCATCCGCGCCAAGAACATGCTCTGCTTAGCGGTTGGTCGACTGAGCACTTCATCAATTGGATCCGAATCAGAAAAAATAATATTCTGCTCATTTGGTAGATGAAAACTCAGTCGTTCTACCGGAGGATCTCTGTAGTGATTATCAAATCCAAATAAGCGCCATGCAGCTTCACACGGTGAGATGTAACGACAATCATAATACATGTTGATTTCATCATTTTGGACTTGCACAGCATTACCATCGGAATTCTGACAAAATGTGGCCGTCACACGATCATTTCCTTTATTTACATACTTGAACAGGTACTTGATCGATCTGCTTTGATTGCACCATTCGACATTAATGTGAGCGCCATACTTAAGGAGCAAGTAACGGTTGTGAGGAACTACAAATCTGTTATCCAAATCAACACCACCTTTTTGAACATTTCTACCATCATTTCTCCTTCTATAAATTGGATAGCCATCATCATCAACGGATGTACAATCCATGTATTTCTTGGGAAAATGTTTTGTACACCTTCCACCAGACATGCAAGGAGAATTCATCCTTAAGGCTCCACAAGGACCGTGAATCTTCAAGTCTCTCACAGCAGCATAATACTTTGGATCATTTGATTTATTCGGTATCTCTGCTGAAATAATCTTGTCAATATCTGATGCAGTAGGATACTTGTCCTCCTTAGCAAGGAACAGAAGCATATGTGCATGTGGTAAACCACGTTTTTGGAACTCAATCGTATAAATAACTGCATCAATCAAAGTTAAATAAAATATTCTATTACATCATTACATGTAAAAAAACAAATACATTACGATAAAAAATTACCAAACATTTTAAAAAATAAAAAAATGTGCAAAATTAAATGCTTCATATTGTTAAACTTAAACATGACAAACTTATGTATAGTCCTATATTTAAATGAATGTACGAAATAAATAATATGAAATACAAATTTTAATTAAATTTATTGAATAAATATTACAAATATAATTATCTTTATATATAAAAAAAATCACCTCTACATTAAATTTTTAAACAGAGGCTTAACCCACAAGATATAAGATTTTATTTTGTTTATAATAACGCGTATAAACAGAATTTTTTGTTTATTTTATGACATGCAAATCACATATTTTGAAATAATGAATCTCATTATTTCAAATTATAATATCTTCTTTGAATGATAAAAAATATTATTTACACAGATTTTAATTTTTATTTTATTATATTTTATTTTAGATTTTTTACTAAAAATTGTAAGTGCATTTTGGAGGGAAAATGACTTTTAATAATTATCTCTCATATATATATATATAGATAGATTTGCCCCATGCGTGGAATTTGTTTTTCGCATTATTTATTTCAATAAGTATTCGTAAATGTTAATACTTTTTCATAATCAAAATAAATATAAAATGTATAAAATAATAATATTCTATTACAATAATTATTAAAATTTAAAAAACAATGCCCATGTTTGGTAGGAAATAAAATCAAGTTTTCGTAGATTTTGATAAAATTTGATGAAATGTGTAGTTGGAAGTTGGAAGACTTACGAAATGTGTGGTTAAAATTAATTGTTGACTTTGAATTGAATTTTAGGCAAAAGTTTTAGAGTTAACAAACATGGGAAATATAACTAATCCAAATTATTAAAAACTTAATAATTACAAAAAATCTTCAATTACCATGATACAATAATTAGACAACATGGGAGATCATGAAATTATATCGAAAACCTTATATCATATAATCTTTACACAATTATTAAAATTAAGAACAATTAAAAATATTAGCATCTATTCGATAACTTTGTCTATAAATTTATTTACAGACAACATATTTTTCACATACTTTTTAACTATATATATTTCTTGAAACCATTTTTCAACCACAAATTTTATCAAGAACATAACAATATTTTTATTTATAAACAAAAACAAGTACTTGAACGGAGGTTTTAATTTATTAAATAATAATAATAATAATAATAATAATAATAATAATAATAATAATAATAATAATAATAATAATAATAATAATAATAATAATAATAATAATATATTTTAGAAAATATGATTTATTATTTAAAGGATAATAAATATTATTTACATGGATTTGTATTTTATTTTATTTTTATTTTAGTTTTTTTCCAAAAACTGTAAGTGCATTTTGGAGGGAAAATGACATTTAATACTTTTCTCTCTTTACTTCTACTTTTATATATGTATATAATAGATAGATGTATAGATATAGATAGATTTAGATATAGATAAATAGAAGGAAGTAGTCTATAAAGAAACGAAAACGTCCTAAACTATGTATGGCCACTATAGAGGCACAAAACAAGATTAACATAATTAAGAATGAAAAACAATAAAAATTCGCAACACCTTAATTTGGTAGAACCACATGATCCTGTGGTTATAAAGCTCATGATTGCGTAGTTGATTACTGTATCACACTGGTTGTGAAACAGTGCTTCGTGCGATCGTCTAGGAAATATGAAGGGCGATCGCGTGGGGTATTTTTCTGCACTCATGACATTTTGATCTCCAACTTGATTCCTAGCTCGTCCCTTGGCTTGACTACTTGTTTTAGCCTTGAATACTCTCCCAAAAGGCCATGCTTGACTCGTATACTTCTGATCATGCAAGTTGAAGTTTCATTTGGCTTGAATATTTGAATTTCTTGTTAAGTCCACTATGATTCGCATCATCCGTTCCTATCACTAATGGAGTTTAACAAGACTACGGTCACTTAATATTTTAAGATATTTTCATGTTATTTTTAGAAACTTACGACTAAACAAATCATTATTTTTCTATTCTTCAACTTGTTATATTTTTTTCTTTTTAATATTCTTTCTTTTTATTTTGACGCTCTTCTTTTTCATCTTTTTTTTTTTTTTTTCAAATTTTCTATGAAAATAAATCCAACTAAATTTTATAAGATTTTATAGAAAAATAATAATTAAATTGTATCAAGACAAATAATAATTAAGCAAAATGATTCTAGAATTTTCTCTAGAAAGATTTGTATATTCAAAAATATTAATTAAAAGTCAATAGAAATTTATAAAAATTTGTATATTCAAAAAAGTTTATGAACATAGTAAAATTTTTATATCGATATCGAACGTGATTTTATTTTTTCCCTATTTTTTAATCACAAATGTTTTTCTATTCTAAAACTATCTATATCTCACGTCGTTTTTTTTTTTGTAATTCACTTGACATATAATTATTATTAAAGATTTACATTCATGCCATACGAAAATTAATTCATTAGTGTTCACGTTTTTCAATTAAAACATAAAATTCTGTAAGTCATTGAAAGTCTATGAAAGTCTTTTAAATCAATCTAAAAAAGTCCATGAAATTCTTTTAAATAAATATCTACAAAAGTCTTTAAAAGTCTATACAAATCCATAAAAGTCAATAAAAGCCAATAAAATCCATTTAAAAAGTTCATTAAAAAAATTCCTTAAATATCTTTCAAAATTTCAATTGAATAAACTCCCCGTAGCAGATGTCATCATGAAAATAACAGTTGACAATTATGTTTTGAAAAGACAAACAATTAATAGGGAGTGAAACACACAAAGAGAACCAAATACAGAAAACACAAAAGTTTAAATTTATACTAATACACTTAGTAATACAAAATTTCACTTAAATAAGTTTTATTCATAGTTGAAGAATTTTCCAATAGAAATATGAATTTGAACCAGTGATTAAAAAAAAATCTACATTTCAGGAATTTCTCATTCAGAGTTCTCTAGAAACACACTTGTACTGGATTTTTATCAGATTCCCAAAGCCTCACAGGACAAAGATTAGTCTTTTAGGAGTATTATATTTATATATCATGGGGAAAAATCAAGTAACCGTAATTTCAAATATTTTATAAACTACAAATTTAAAGATCTCACTAAATGAGTTTAAAGAAACCAGTTTTCTTCAAGATATAGTCAACAGAAATTTAGATCCGATTCAAATCTTTAGAAATTCTTGAAGATCGGAATTTTCAATTCTTAAAAAAAAGGCTCTAA
Organism: Ligustrum vulgare; assembly: GCA_963555705.1. NCBI lineage: Eukaryota > Viridiplantae > Streptophyta > Magnoliopsida > Lamiales > Oleaceae > Ligustrum > Ligustrum vulgare. The sequence continues at coordinate 68,564,341 of OY743168.1, read as the reverse complement.
TACCACTGAAAATCCAAAAATACTTAAGAGTAAGAGATATAGCACAACAATAAAATTGTAGAATATAAAACTTGCAGAAATCTAAAATAAGAACACAACGATTTTTCGATTGAAGCCCCACAGGTTCGGTGACCTCATCTAACACCTCATCCCCTGTTGAGCATCCATTTAACATGGATAACATTCGATTGCACTATAACGCTAAAAACAACAACAAATGTACAAAATAATTCAATCAATACAAAGATCAAGCCACAAGAAGACTTATCTTAAACAAAGACTACAGATCTAACAAGAACTATCCAGCCTCTCAAATATTATCTCTTTGAACTATATTATTAACATGAACCATAACGTTATTCAATATTTCCACTTAAAAAACACACTTTAGAGGAAAATCAAGACCTCAGTCTCGATAAGACTTTCAAGAGGTGATGAACCCAAAGAACAAACCCTATCCAAACCTTAGTTTCTCTTAGGTATGTCAACGAGCCGAGTCGAGCCGAGCATGCTAGCGAACCGAACATCAAGGGTCGAGCTTTTTTTGGCTCAAGCCGAGCCGAACTGAGCCAAAGCTCAACCAAAATTTTTAGGCTCGGCTCGATTACTTCGAATTTCTTTCATCATGTCACAACTCACACGCGAGAAATAAATTGTGTTTACTTAAACATTAAAACATATATTGTATATAATAAATGTAGTTAAAATATCAAATATAAATTCTATACTAAATGTATTATGTATATTCAATAAAAGTTACAAGTTACAACCCTCCTCTTTTATCCGGGCTTGGGATCGGCTACGATTAACAATAGGCGGAGTTAAAATTGTACAAGAATAAATATTTCGTGTACAATTTTTTTTTTTTTTTTTTATAAAACACAATAATTTAAAATACACAAAATGATTTTTAAAAACTTACAATTTTTTCTATCCTAAATATTGTTGTATGTCTTCAGTCATGATGCTATCAACTTTATTTTGAAGTCGTAAATATGCACATTCCCAATCCTTCAAGCATACAAGAGCCTCTAATATGTCTTCCTTCAGTCTTGATTGTTTGCCTGACAAAATCCTACCACTTAAACTAAATGCAGTCTCCGATGCCACGGTGGACGCTGGAGGTGTTAGTAAATCACGTGCAATTTTCGCTACAATGAGATATTGCCTTTCATTACACATCCACCAAGATAGAACTTCAAAATTCTCTATTTCTTGTGGTGTTAACACACTACGAACGTCCACGCACATGTACCTAGCTAACGCAGATGAAATTTCAACATTTGTACCACATAAATCTACTGATCTAGATATATTTCCACTGGAAGTAATTGAGGGAGCACTTGCATTTGTATTAATAAAGTCCCATAAATAATTTGAATGCATTAAAGTACTTTGCGAAAAGTTAGTTTGGGAACTAGAACTGCTTTGATCTTTTTTGCAGCATAATAATTGTACATTTCACATAATAAATATTCCGTATTAACATGCGATAATTCTACATTTAAGTTATTTGAAATTCCCTTTATAATAGCTTTAGTGCCCATTAAATTAAGTTGATGATCCATCACCGAGGCTAAACAAATAAAGAAGGTAATTCTTCCTAATATTTGCAAAATTTCATCTCCATGGAATAGACTATATCAATAAAAATTGGAAAATTCCTATATTGATTGAATGTTTGTACAATATGAAAAAAGTGTTGTAAAGCAAGTGAAGATGTTCGGTAATAAACACCATTGCAAGCATTGTGGCATCATAAAAGGGTTTTAAATATATTTTCACATGGAATGAAATTTTCCATTCACAATCTTCTAAATTATGCTCAGGTCCATACGTATGCCTACCATTATAATACATTGAAATAATTTTATCATATTTTTTCACATGATTGTAACTTAAGGTATGTATAGCTCCATCTATGTGATACATCGGTTGCAAATGAACGTTCTTCTAAACTATACTCCGCACACAAACTATTAAATGCTTGTTTTCTTGATGGTGACACATTTATGAAATTTATTGATTGTCTAATTTTATCTAAGGGTGTTTGACTATGCTCTAAATCACTTTTAACAATTAAGTTGATAATATGACAAATACAACATTGGTGGAAAAATAAACTACCAAATGCAGGGTTAAGATCAAAAATAAATTTATCAATAACAACCTTATTAACGCTATAGCAATATCAAAAGTGAAACTACGAACTATATCTTGCGTGCTAAATTTTTGTATAATCCCTTTTAAAACTAATTATATGTTAGTGAAATTATGAGGATATTCCACTAATCTAAATGCAATAATTTTTTGTGTAAAATCCAAAGATTTTCAATGTAATGAGCTATGGTAGCAGTATAACTTTTTTTGTTACCACTGGTCCATAAATCAGATGTAAACGAAATAACAACATCAAATCTTTTTAAGGCTATAATGGTTGCTTCTTTCCTTTTGTTATATAATTTTACAGTGTTGCACGAATTGTATTTCTACATTAAGGAGTATACCTAGGTTGAAGATAATTCTGCACAAGTCCGGTGAAGTGAACAGAGTCAATCAAAGCAAGTGGCATCTCAGTGGCTGCAACATATGCAGCCATACCTACACGAAATCTTTCTTGCGAAAACACAGACGTTGAAAGATTAGAGCCAGAACCACCAAAAATAAGCTGAGACTGTATTGGGTCAGCAACCGGTTTCGCTTTGCTATGCGCCGGTTCAAATGTGATGTGCTTGATCTGGGCTTTTAGCTCATTTCCTTACTACAATAATTGTAACACGCTTTCCATATATCAACACCATTTTGAACACCAACTTTCTTTCTTGTCATATGTTGCCAACAATCCGACGACTCTTTTTTATCTTGTTGATTTCAACAACTTCCTCCTCTTGGATATCATCCAAGTCAATTGGAGCATTTTCAGAAGCATTGAAACGAGATGAATTGAAAAAAAATTATATTATAACAACAATATGGAGAGAGAATTGAATAAAAAATTATATTAAAGCAATGAATGGTATGGCAAAGAAATTGTAAGTGAACTTATTGTGAGTTTACAAAACAAATAATTGGTATTTATAGGCAAAAATTCGTGCAAAATGGCTCCAATTTCAGATTTCAAACTTCATCTGATATTTCAAATTTCATATGCAAATTTTCAAAAAACAATACCATTACGTGTTGCAGGCAGCTAAAACTTGCTTCCTACAACACACAGTAGCTGGTGTGCAGGCAGCTTAGGCTGCCTTGCATGTTGCAGGGAACCTAAGTTGCCTGCAAAAGACAGCGTCTCTAGCTACCGGAAACAGGCTGCTAGAGACACTGCCCAGCTGCTTGCAATTGCAAGCAGAATAAAACAGGGGCCAAATTCCTAAGTTGCCTACAAAAGACAACGTCTCTAGCTATCGGAAACAGGCAACTAGAGACACAGCCCGGCTACTTGCAATTGCAAGCAGAATAAAATAGGGGCCAAATTTGGCCCGTGTTTTATTCTGTTATTAAAAAAATAATTAAAGAGCCAAATTAGCTCGTTGCATGGGCCGGCTCGGGCTCAAGCCTTGGTTCTTTATCAAGGCTTAGCTTGAGCCTCGGCTCGATCCTTCAAGCCTCGAGTTGAGCTTATCCCGAGCTTTTTACAAGCCGAGCTCGAGCTACTCGACGAGCTTTTTTGACACCCCTAGTTTCTCTATCACAAAATCTTAGAAGACCTAAATCTAGTGATTGATCTGTCAAGTGAAATGATAGAAACGAAATGAATTAGCAAAAAAGCCTCCAGATCTCAATCAGACGGCTAGCGTAAAGAACAGTTTCAGAATTTTGTTAAAAGCATCTACGTAAACAGTTGCATTCCAAAAATGTGACTATGGCCAAGTTTTTGGAAGCACATTTCTTTGTGTTCTTCATTAATTTCTCAATTTAATCAATCCAAGAATTCTACAAAAAGTCAAACATTCAATTTTTAGATTTTCTTGTTATTTTTCGTGTCTTCTCTTGTCCTGCTATTACTTGAATCTTTGATTGGTTATTTGAGTACTTGAAAAGGGATCAAGAGTGATACACGAGAAGAAACAAATACGTGAGGAACCTTGATGAGGTTCGAAGACGCGCGGAAGAAACGCCGAAAAGTTCTGAACCCAGGTTGTGGATGACAGTGGAATCTTGACCCGATATTCACGACGCGATGACTCGAAGATGAGGAATAAAGAACCAAGACTTTTGAAACGCCACAAGGAATTGCCTAATCTCCTTGATAAGTCTCTGATTTGGATGCCACAAATATTCTAGCAAATATTTGATAAGTTCGATATTTGAACGCCACAAGAAATATTCTTGATAAGTTCGAAAAACATAGGAATCCACCTATAACTTTTATTGAATCCTCAATAAAAATTGTTTATATCAAAATCGAAGTCTGAATTACAATGAATGGAAAAAGCGTATAAATAAGCAAACAAAAACCCTAGCCACTAATTGACTCAAAATAGAATTCTAATTAAGCTAAAATACAAAAATAGGCAAATAACTTAAAAATAAAAAAGGAAACAAAATAATTAAAAATCCTCAATAAATCTGGCCGCTACTCAGTTACGACCGTAAATACCAGGCTTACGGCCGTAAGCCCCTCTTTGGTCCAAAACTAATACCGATGTTACGGTCGTGACGAATTTGATTATGGCCGTAAGTCATGTTCTGCCCCAAAATTGAGATAGCTGCGTTACGGCCGTAATTCCAAAGGTTACGGCCGTAAAAGGCCTGCTACTTAATTTTCTGGTTCTTTTCGACACGGTTTGATCTTCAAAGCTCGTCGAACCTGTTGAATTCTTGTTTTGGCTTGAATATTTAAATTTTCCCGTCAAGCCTGCTATGACTCCGATTATCGAGGGTCCGGAACACATCATACCCTCCTTCTTTAGGATGATTCGTCCTGAATCATAGCTTTGTTCCTGTTGTTTCACTTCACCTCTTGGATCAAACGGAAAATTATTGCTTCCATGCCATGAATTCAATAAATTATTCTTCTTTGATTGGAAAATACGGAAGAGATGGAGCTTGAACTCCCTTTGCCATACGTAGTGTGGTTTAAGCTTCCAAACATAATTAATCTGCAAAAAAGATTTAAACAAAATGGGGAGGGACATGTTAGCTTCATGAGGTACAAGGTATGGATCCTTGTATTCATGATAAACCACCACCAACTCCACTTCTTGAACCACGAGATTCTTCTCTTCGCCTCTTTTCTCTTTTGCAACTTCTTGTTCAATTTTTTCATCTTCAAACTCAACCACATCTCCTAACTCCACACTTTTATCACCATGCTCGTGCACTACTTCATCACTACCCAAATGTGGATCTTCCAATTCAATGCTCAAATCTTGAACTTCAACCTCAACTCTCAATTCTACCTTCTCCTCATCAAATTTTGGAGTTTGTTTATTTGTTTTTAATTTCAATTCTCCCTCCTTCTTTTCAATATCCTTATCCCCACGATGCCTCCTATCACACCACTTTTCACTCTCCTTTCTTACCCTCCATGAATCTTCTAGTGCTTCCTCTAATGTCAACTCATATAGTGCGCATGTTTTCCCTTTCTTAAGGAATTTGTATATGTGCATACTCTTATCATAAACAGCATCCCTCCTACGCCTCCAAGGTTTTCCCAATAAAATATGATAAGATTTCAATGGCACTACATCACACCATACATCCTCACTGTACATTCCCTGAGTGATAGGCACTAGAACTTGTTTGGTTACTTTATAATCCCCAAACTCCCTCATCCACGTCATCCTATAAGGTTTATAGTGCGGTTCTAGGGGCAATCCTAATTTTTCAACTACGGTGCTATTAACGAAATTAGTAAAGTACTTTCCATCAATCGACAAACTGCACCCCTTATGATCCACATAACATCTAGTTTGGAATAAAAATCCCGGATCATAATCCATTCCTTATGTGACGATAAAAAAATTCAAGAATGAAGAGGATTTAGACATCAAATAGCAAGAACGACTTTTATTGACTTGGAAGGAAATGAATATCAAGAATTTTAAAGAAACTCAAGAAAGTGGTTCTTGAATATGGAATAACTCTTTTTTTTTTTTGAATAATGAATTTTCGGAATTAAAAAAAAATAAAAAAATGATTTTTTTTTAATAAATTGGAAAATTCGACACAAACGCAACAAAAAAAACGGAACAGGATTTTGATAAGAATCGAATAAAACAAACACTTTTGAATTTTTGTTGGATTTTTATATGGATCAAAAACTGAAAAATTTTACTGACACGAAGAACAAGAAAACTAAAAAAAACTGAAAACAAAACACTTAACAAGATATGGATGATTTTTATGGGACTCGATGATAAACATAAATATCAAACTGGATAGAAAAACATGAATTCAGAGTCCAGCTCTGATACCATATGATGAGGTTCGAAGACGCGCGGAAGAAACGCCGGAAAGTTCTAAACCCAGGTTGTGGTTGGACGGATGAATCATGACCCGATATTCACGACGCGATGGCTCGACGATGAGGAATAAAGAACCAAGACTTTTGAAACGCCATAAGGAATTGCCCAATTTCCTTGATAAGTCTCTGATTTGGACGCCACAAATATTCTAGCAAATATTTGTTAAGTTCGATATTTGAACGCCACAAGAAATATTCTTGATAAGTTCGAAAAACATAGGAATCCACCTATAACTTTTATTGAATTCTCAATAAAAACTGTTTATATCAAAATCGAAGTCTGAATTACAATGAATGGAAAAAGCGTATAAATAAGCAAACAAAAACCCTAACCACTAATTGACTCAAAATAGAATTATAATTAAGCTAAAATATTAAAATAGGAAAATAATTTAAAAATAAAAAAGGAAACAAAATAATTAAAAATCCTTAATAAATCTGGCCGATACTCAGTTACGACCGTAAATACCAGGCTTACGGCCGTAAGCCTCTCTTTGGTCCAAAACTAATACCGATGTTATGGCCGTGGCGAATTTGATTATGGCCGTAAGTCATGTTTTGCCCAAAAATTGCGATAGCTGCGTTACGGACGTAATTCCAAAGGTTACGGTCGTAAAAGGCCTGCTACTTAATTTTCTGGTTCTTTTCGACACAGTTTGATCTTCAAAGCTAGTTGAACCTGTTGAATTCTTGTTTTGGCTTGAATATTTAAATTTTCCCGTCAAGCCTGCTATGACTCCGATTGTCGAGGGTCCGGAACACATCATACCTTTTTATTTAATTTTTGAGAACTAACAATGTCTGATAGGCGGCGATCATCTTCTTCATCAGTTGGTGACAACAAGGGAGTTGATAGGAGGGAATCATCAGCTTTATCCATGAGTCACAACAAACACCATGAAGGTATGAATATGATGAATAAAAATGATGTTGGTGTAAATGTAACCTTCCAGGAGCAACTTGAGATATTGATGATTAGGATGGATGTAAATCATGAAAATACTGCCCAAATGCGAAGGGAGCGAACCCATACAAATCCTAGAGTTAGGAGAGGTGATGAGAGGGAGCATAGGAGGGGAAACAATCATAGGTTATGATATGAGTTTGATGAAGAAAGGGTTGATAGTGGATGGGAAAGTGTTCGTTCGTGAATGGATAGTGTGGGAAGAAGAAGTGAAAGTAGTGAGAGGTGTGAAAGGGGTCATAGAAAGAGACAAGGGAATAGGGATGAAGTGGGTAATCTAGGAAGTATAAATATGACCATACCACCTTTCCATGAGAGGAGTGACCTGGATGCTTATTTAGATTGGGAGACGAAAGCGGAGTTGATGTTTCAGTGCCATAATTATTCCGAGGAAAAAAAGATTAGATTGGTTGTGGTGGAATTCACTGGCTATGCAATAAATTGGTGGGATCAATTAGTGACGGTAGAATGAGGAATGGTGAAAGACCGGTGAGATGAAATCCTTAATGCGGAAGACTCGGGAAGAGGTTTGTCCCCAAGCCACTACCATAGGGATATTTACTAAAGGTTACAGGGGCTTACACAAGGTTCTAGGAGTGTGGAGGAGTACCATAAGGACACAGGGATAGCCATGATTAGGGCCAACATTGTGGAGGACCGGGTGGCAACTATGGATAGGTTCTTGAGTGGGTTGGACCGTTATATTGCTAATGTGATTGAACTACAGCCTATGTAGAGTTGGAAGACATGGTGCATATGACAATGAAGGTGGAAATGCAACTAAAGCGAAAGGGGGCAGCAAGACATTTACCCGGATCATATCTTACATCACAACTACGGGGGAACACAATGACGATCATGTCCCAAAAGGGATAGATGAACCTACAACAAAAAGTAAGAATATTTCTGAATATCAACCTACTAGGGATAGGAATATTAAATGCTTTAAGTGTTATGGATTGGGTCATATAGCATCTCAATGCCCAAATAAAAGGGTTATGATTATGCGTGATAATGGGAAAATTAGCTTAGAGGATGAATTTAAGGGGATGCCTAAGTTAGTAGATATTGGGGCTAGTAGTAGTAATGAAGAAGGATTGACTTATGCTGTGAAGGGCTTATTTGTCAATAGGCGTGTCCTAAGTTCTAGAGCTAAAGTAGTTGAAGTTGATGAACAAAGGGCTAACTTATTTCACACTAGATGTTTGGTGGGTAAAAAGGTTTGTAGAATGGTGATTGACGGGATAAGTTGTACTAATGTAGTTATTACAATGTTGGTTGACAAATTAGGATTGCCTAAGGTAAAACATCTTAATCCTTATAAATTGCAACTGTTGACCAAGTTGGGAGAAATTAAGATGAACAAGCAGGTTAAGGTCAAGCTCTCCATTGGGGTTTACAAGGATGAAGTGGTTTGTGATGTGGTGCCTATGCATGTTAGGCATATTTTGCTGGGAAGACCATGACAACATGATAGGAGTGAGGGTAGGAAAAAGATCACTCTTGCTACTTTATCACCTAAAGAACTCCAAGATGATCAATTGAAAATAAAAAGTGAGTTTGAGAGGAAAAATGAGAGAGTTGAAGCTACGATCTCAGAAAAATGAGAGGAAATGAAAATTGAAAATAAAAGAGTTGAGACCCCGACCTCAAAAAAAGGAGTATGAGTGCAAAAAGAAAAAGAAAGGAGATTCCACCCAAAAAATGATCTTTTTTGCACAACGATTGATGTACCCAATGCCTTGAACTTAACCATGCTAATAATTTCCTCTCCAATTTGGTTAATTCTGTTTTGCAAGTACCCAAGTCAATTTCTAAATTTAAAGCTTGGAAGAAACTTATCAGCAAGAATGAATAGCCAAAAAGATTATGGAGACAAAAAAACATAAACAGGTCCCTCGAACAACAAAAGCAAGAGATACATGAAGATGAGGCCATATATAGATTCAAGGTCGAATCATTTTCAAGAGGGGGGGGGGGGGATGATGTGATCCAAGGTAGGAGATCAAAGGAGAAATCAAGCTACAGGTGATGCAACGACAATCTAAATGGGAAAACGAGAAAGTTTCGTGTTAGGCTCTAGTCGAGAATCAAACCAGATCAAATTGTTTCAAAGGAACAAAAAATGGTGCAGTAGGGCCAACCAGGAGATCGCGTGGTGAAACAGAGTGCGCGATCGTGCGATGGCACCAAAATTTCAACCGAAATTTTGAGGCCCAACCACACGATCGTGGGACATATGCCCACGCGATCGCATGTTTATGTTCTGTAGGGTTTCACGAGTTTTTTTATTCTATTTTTCATTTTGGTTTATTATTTCCTCAAATTAGAGCCCAATAGAGGCTAGACCTAGTTTATTTCAGTTTTTAGTTTATATTATCAATTTTTATCATTGTAAACATTAACTAGGATTATTATTGAGATTGAATTTGAGTGTTTTCTTAGAAAAGTGATAGATTCCTTTTCTTGACAACCAATCGAACTTATCAAAGGTTCTTGAAATCTTTGTTGGGTTCCAACCCGAACTCACCAAGGAATTGAACAATCCTTGTGGGGTTCAACAACCTTGGTTCTTCATTTCGCATCGTTGATTCACCGCTTCGTGATTGTTGGGTCAAGGTTCCAACGTCTAATTTATCGTTTCTTTTCCATTAATTTTTATTCTTAGTTATTGTGCTATTTTCGTTGAATTTAGATCTTTTCTATCGATTGTTGTTTATTCCGCATTCTTGGTCGCATTTCCCAAGAGGAATCGTGTCACAACATGAGGGGTTGTAGATGGATACCACCACCCACACCAATTGGGGAATTAGTATAGTACCACTTTATTTGGTATGCACAAGTACATTGCAACTATTGGTGTCCATATTTTTGCTCAACGCACGTGCATAGCTAGCTTCTATAAGATGTGTTATTTTTGTTTTTTGAATTACATGTAAACATGGTGCAGATTGTTGTTTATGGTGTATATGGTTGTTTTTTATGGCTGTAAATGTTGAGTCTTTTTGGTGTAGATTGGATGTTATGGTGATGTTCAATAGTTGTAAATTGCTTTGTTTTAACAGTCTGGAAACGAAGAAGACATGGGCGTTATCTGCTAATTTAATATATAGATAGAGACGTTATTCACAAGTATTATCAAAGCTAGGAATGTTTCACACCAAACATTTACAAACAATGGGACATTATATGCCAAAGATTATAAAAGGTTGGGATGTTTATAGTCATATTAATTTAAACCAAAATTGTGTCGATTCTTCAAATTTCTTGTCGTTTCACCATTGAAATTGATCTTCAATGAATAAAAGATAAAAAATTCAGATCATCTCATTATGTTGCCATTTTCCTTCTCACGTGAAGGGTCATTGTACAGTATTTTCATAAAATACTTTTTTATTTAAATTTCTTATTATACTATTACTAGCAGTTACCAAAGGAAAAGCAGGGAAGCGTATAGTTTTGTAGTTTTATGGATGAAAATGCCCTTTAATTTTAAAAAAAATAAAAATTGTCAAATAATTACTTAATGGAAGAAATGAGTCAAGCTTAGTTGAAATGATGTTTTCAACAAACAAATGTGGATTAAAGGGTTACCAATGCCCCTAATGCGAACAAATATGAAAGAATTAATGATTCATGGAAAATTAAAGATTACATAAAGTATAGAGGTATATTTCTACCCCCTATCGAACTTTATGACCATTAAACAAGTCTAACGAATTTTAATCTTTCGAGCTTAAGAACACATCACAAATATCGTACTATAATTAGAAAAATAATCATAGAAATATGAAATATGAAATTAATTGCTCAAATCTATAAATTGTATTGAAATAAACACAAATTGAAACATAAATTTCGAAAAATTAAAGTTTCATCATGATTAACACAACTTAAAACTAGCCTAAAAACATAATTAAAGATAAACAATAAGAAGATTTTATGAAATTCATTACCTAAATGTAGGTATTAATCTTCTTGAAATGGGAATCTTGAGTCTTTTATCTTGCACATCTTAAATCAATGAAGAACTCTCAATATCTACATATTTTCTCTCTAATTGTGTATAATAATATGTCAAAAGCTCAAAACTTAGCTCATATAACTCATATATAGGTAGGGAAAGACTCCTTGTTGAAATAGGGTAAAAACCTATCAAATCTGGAAATTAAGGAAACTGAATCTCGTCTCGCAAACTGCCAAGCGATCGCTTGGTAGAGCAATTCATGGTTCTACCATTGTTACATGTAACCTCGTGATAATATGCCTATACTAGGCGCTATCGCTTGGTTCAACATTTTCTTAGGGATGGCAATGGGGTGGAGAATCCCCAAACCAGATGAGAATCCAGCCCGAATGGGGTAGAGAATCCTCGACAATAACGAAGATGAGGATAAAAAAGTATCCTCGACCAGGGCTGAGGATTGCTATCAAATCCTCATCTTCACCCCGAAACCATCCCCGAATAATAAGTTCAATTTAAAAAATCCAAAAAATTAAAAGTGTCATAAACCACCCGACACCCAAATATATAATTTCAAAACCATGTCCTACATTTCAACTCTATACTACTCTTCATCTCTCACTCTCAAATCTCATCTCATTCTCTCAAAACATATTTATTAACATAATTAAAATTGTACTACTCAATAAAAGCTATTATGATTTTTTTTTTATTAATGTTAATTATTCTTTACATCTATTAAATGAGAATTTTGTAAAATAATTATACTTTAGGAAAAGAATTTGTAAAACTAAGACATAAGATAACCATTATAAAAAGACATTAATGGAAAAAAAAAATATAATAATAAACAGGGATTATGGGCATCCCTGTCCAACCCCCGTCTAAACGAGGACGAGGCGGGGATGGGGATGGAAAATCTCCAACGGGGTGGGGACGGGGATTGGCATCCTGCCACGAATCCGCCCCTGCCATTCCTAAATTTTCTCCTCACTTTTCAACTTTGATTTCCGACCAGTTGGTCCTCTCTCAAAAATTGCAAGTCGATCCTTCTGATTTATTCAATTGAATCCCGAAACTTCTTAATTTCTTCAATTATGCCATCAATCTCTTGTTTTCTTCAATTTAGGCATTGAATTTATGACTTCCTCCAATTTAGCTCCAATTGTGATTCTTGATTGACCTAATCAACTACTGCATTGCACAATTAAGTCCAAACAACTTTCAATTTGATCTTTATATGCCTCAATCTCTGCTCTTTCTCGATCTAGGGATATAGATTGAAACTAAAAAATTAAAAACTAAATCAATATATTTTATTCTTAAACGACAATATATTTTCCTATTTTTGGTATCTAAGTAAGTGTATACAATACACTTATCAAATACCATAAAGCCTATCAAAGATTTGTTGATTCCAGGGAATACAAAGATTTTGGACATATAATTGACAACATTCAATTTTTCATTTTGTTAAATCTCACTTTCAAAAAACCTAGATTGTCTCTTATTTATCTATCTATATCTTCTATACATATATAAAAATAAAGTCTATGCCAAAAATAATGGGCACATAGTTTCCGGGCCAAAATGACTTTCTAAATCTGTAAATCTATGCAACAACAACAACAATAATAACAACAATAATAATAATAATATGCAAAAAAATGTAATAAATATTTTAGTAATTATTATGGTATATAACATCATAATTCGTGTTATGTTATTAATGACATCAAGATTTTAATTTATTTTAATGTATAAAATATTTATTTTTGTTTTGTAATAGTTATTATTCACTTGATAATTATTTTATTATATTTAATTCAAAAAATATGTAATATGAATGTCAAATCGAAGATCTCAATGAAAAGTTTAATAAAAGCTAACAAGTGAAAATAAACTGTAAACATATTGTCCGTAAAATCGTCTTAAAAACAAATTGTAAAAGTTTTTATATTTTTAATGGAAAAATTACATCAACTCTTACTTTTAAAGATCACTTTATAAAACAAAGATGATAAATTTTACATTTATAAAAATCAAGTGTTAATTATCAATTAATATTATTAATTAAATATTTTATTATTAAAAATTAAATTACCTCACCCAATTCATTCCACCCCAATTCAAACCCTAAATAGTTACCGTAAACTCTCTCTGTCTCTCTCTCTCTCTCTCTCTCTCTCCGGCTACCTAACGACGATGACAATGGAGGAAGGAGCCACCCACGGTGCCGCTTCCAATCTTCTTCTTCAGATCTACATTGCTTCCAACAACGATGATGACAATCTGTAGAGTTGTGTGATTTTGAGGTGGGAGATGTCTATCATACTGTCTGGATGGTGCATTATGGGTGTGCGATGGTGGTGGAGACGTTGGTGGTACAATATGGGTTGTTAATCTAGTTGTGCAATTGGTTGTGGCAGCGCGGTTGTGGTGGAGATCAGTGATCTGCAGTGTACATGTCGTCAAGCTTTATGCATGATTATTGATCTGTATAAACGACAGTGAAATGTCGGCGACGATGGTGGTGCAGAGACGGGGCAGTGAGCCAGTATGCGGTGATGACAGTGAGATGGTGGTGCAGGTGTCAGTTAGGTGAGGTGTGGTGCGTGTCCGGTTTTGGGGGACAAGGACCTTCATCTGTAAATTAAGTAATTTTGGGGACGTGAGGTACAATTTTTCTATATTTTTGTTTTTTGCTCTTCATGTCCTCAAAGATTATTAGGAAATTAAAGTTGATCCCTGAGATTATGAGACTTATAATCAAGCCCCCTAAAGTTATAATTTTTATATGCGACTAAAATATTGACTAATTAATTTATATGTTAATTTTTTTTATCTATTACAAATGTGACCAATTATATTGAAAATTTGAGGTTGTCTAACTTTTAATAATGGACCGTCATAGATGTGTCTGGACAGTAACCAGTTAACAGTAATTCGTTAAGTTTGTTTAGCGCAGTACCAGATGAATCTTGCTCAGGTAGATTCATCTGGATAGTAAAATGTAAACAATCAGAATAAATTGTGCGGAATAGTAAATAGAAAACACAATAATTTGAGCCTAACGAGGGGAAAAAACCCTAACAGGGAAAACCCACAGTTCGCATCCTGCGAACAAAAACAAATCACTATATAAGGAAAGAGTTTACACAGATCAATCTAAACTACAGGATAAATCTACACATAGACTTTATCAAACATCCAAGAAATAGATCACTCCCTGATTCTTTTGCGGCATGTAATGTGAGCTGGCGTCCCACCATTCTTCAATAGTTTTCTTTGACTCTGCAACATTTTTCAGCAACACGAACTCCCGTTCGATCTTGATTCAAACCTTCCGTTTGATCTTCACGCTGAAATTTTTTCCTTCTCTAAGTGATTGAATTCTCCTCCCGGAGTACAACACAATTGAAGTCTTTTGTATTTGTGCACCACACGAAAATAGGCTTCAAGACTTCTTAATGAAGTGGACGTGAATTTTGTTAAGCTCCACACGAATTTTTATGATTCTACACGTCTTATGAAAACATCTCGTTTTCCTTCTCTTTATAGTGCAATACGGTTTACTTGGCTCTCAAGTTTTCCTTATTGCATAAGATCTCTAATGCATACAAAACATGGTAGAGATAATTAGTAAAAGGTAAGATAATTATTCTTAAATAAATCTTACCAAAAAATAAGATAATGATAAATCTTAAAAGACCTTACCCTAAAATAGGATAGTGATAAATCTTGAAAGATCTTACCATAAGTTAATCAATCAAGTGATTAACATAAACTTGGACATCATATTTTCGGCCATATCAAGAATTTTCACTACATAGATTTTCGACCTTATAAACTTACCATATGCAAAGATAAGATTAAAAATATTATCACGAAATTTACCAAAATCACAAGATAACAATATCAATATTTCGAAATTATGATTTCAATATTATACTCAGCCAATTAGAATATTTTACCAAGACTTAAAATATAATCAAAATACTTATAAGTGATAAAGATAGAATTTCAAGTCAAGTAAAATATTATCACAATATTTCTTGATCATTATCATATAAGATGAGCAACAAACATTATCTCCAAAATATTATCACAATATTTCTTGATCATTATCATAGAAGATAAGCAACAAATATTATCACAATATATAGGAGACAAAGACAATATTACGTCCAAGAAATATTTAAGTAATTTAATTAAAATTAATAAATTACTAAATAAAAATATTTAGTAATAAACTAAATTTATCAAATTACAAACATGTAGAAAAATAGAAAATGCCAATAAATATAACTTAAAATAAGTTAACATATATGACCGATTATTACCAATTATTAGGTAATTATAACCAAAATATTGACTAATTGTGACTTTGTGTTACTTATGATGAGTATGGAATGTAATCAATTATTATGTAAATATGATCAAGATGACTTCGTGCAACTTGTGATAAGTGCGAGATGTGACCAAGAAAATGAGTAAGCTGTGACCAATAAATAAATAATATGTGATCAATTATGGATGGTTGTGACCAATTATTAGGCAATTGTGACAAAAATGTTGATTAACCATGACAAGAAACGAGTAAATTGTGACCAATAAATAAATAGTATGTGATAAATTGTGGATAATTGTAGCAAATTTGATTAGAGATTGTGACCAATTATGACTTTGTGTGACTATTGGATGAGGACGTGATGTGACATACTATTGTGTCAAATATAATTATGTGTGACCGAGTTGTGACTTTTTTGTGAGTGAATTGTCACCTCGTGTGACCGAATTGTGACTTAATGTGACCAAATTGTAACATCATGTGATCGAATTATGACCTTGTGTGACTGAACTGCAAATTTGTGTGAACGAAATGCTACTTTTTATGATCAATTGTGACTTTGTGGGTTGGGGTGGGTGGTTTTGGGGTGAATTTTACAACTAAATTTGTTATTGTGACTCATCCTGACTTTATGTGACCAACCATGACTTTGATGATGAGGTTGGTGGTGTGGGGTCGAATGGGGGCGAATTTCACAACTAAATTTATAATTGTAACCTTACTGGGACACAACCAACCATGACTTTGCAGATGGTGTGGGGTGGGGGTAGGTGTGGTGATGTTGCATTGAATTTGCGATTAAATTTGTAATTGTGGTTGAAATGTGACTTGGTTTGACCAATTGTATTTTGCGGGGTGGGGTGCGGTGCGGTGGGTGGGGTGAAATTTGCGATTAAATTTGTATATTTGACTAAATTGTGATTTGTGTGATCAACTGTGACTGGATGGGGGTAGGTTTGGGTGGGGTAGGGGTAGGTTTTGCCATTACATTTATAGTTGTGATTGAAATGTGACCAATTGTGACTTTACAGGTGGGTGGGCTGGGGGCGGGGTGAAGTTTCTGATAAATTTGTAATTGTGACAAAATGTAACTTTGTGTGACTAGTTGTGACTATGTGTTGTGTGGGTGGGTGGGTGAGGTGGGGTCGGGGCGTGATAGTGGGAGGTTGTGGATTAAGTATTGTTTGTGTTTTATTATTTAATATTATATTACTTTTAATTTAATATATAAATGATAATAATTTTTACATTGTATATAATATAATATTTATTAATTACTATTTAACACCTGAATTAAAAAAAAAAAACATAAGTTTGCTAGTTTTAAAGAATTAACTTGGAATCTAGGTGTCGTGTATTTTTTCCTTTTTTAATTTTACTCAATATCTCATTCATTTTAAATTATATCATTTAAGTTCTTTAATACCATCTATAAACAATTTTTTATATTAATTATTATTCTTTTTTATAATTATTGTATTATTCTGAAGTCGAAAAAATATGTAATATATGTGTCAAATCGAAGATCTCAACTAGAAGTTTAATGCAAGATAACAAGTGAGAGTAAAATGAAAATATATTTTCCGTAAAATCGTCTCAAAGATCAAATTGTCCTGAAATTTGTTTTTCATTTTAATAAAATTCTGAGTGTATATCACATATATATCAATTTCTTCACCTATTACAAATTCTATTTAATGTAATTTTGTTTTCTCATTTTAAGCTTTAAGTCAATTTAAATTACAATATTTAAAAAAATTTCTTGTAACGATAAACATGCAAATCATTAAAAAAATTAAAAATAAAATAAAATAAAGGTATATGCAGTACATTTTTTTATAATTAATTGTCTTCCTTTGTTTCTCATTCTTAATTAAATATTCATTTCATAAGTTAACATATGAAAATGACTTTTTTTAAATTCGTAAAAAATAAAATAAAAATAAAATTTTTCAATATTACATAAATATTTTTTTTGCATTCATCGATCTATTTTTTCTATTCTTTTCATTTTAATAAAATTTCGCGCCAAAATTTCCTGGAACGGTAAACACATGAAACTTAAAAAAAATATGGTATGTGTAGTTATACCTTTTTTTAAATTAATTTATTCATTCGTTTATTATTTTTAATTAAATATTCATTTCATATGTTAACATATAAATTCAATATATGTGTGAATAACAATGACCGTGCATCGCACGGGTGCAACACTTGTTTATATAATGCAATAATAATTACAACATGCAAAACTGATTAGTACATTTTTACTACTTATCTTGACCTTAAATTTGGACTATTATAAATGTTTTAGGGTTATAATGAGTTTAGAGTTATAGTTTAGAGATTCCTAGTGTTTTTTTGATTAATATTGTATGCTTATTTTTGTTATTTGGTTGATTGGCCACCAATTAAATATGTTGTTGTTTATTGTAGTGTTTGGAAAACTCACAATAGGTTACAATATTGCATGGTTAACACATGAATACTAGATGTAAGAAATAACACTATGACATGTGTAATCTAATTGATAATTGTGTGATTTAATGCTTTTTAAAACATTCGTATTTGGACTAGGGATAGATTTTGATCATGTTTAAAATAGTTTTAATTTGTCTTAGATAATAAAATTAATTGTATGAGAATTATCGATTGTCAAGAAACACATGAGTTATTTAAACTATAAACTGATGAATTGAAATAGATAAGTGGATTCAGATTTTAGTACATGTCATTCATTCATATTTACAACTCAACATTTAATTTTAATTATTGTAATTTTTAGAATAGATCAACAAATCATCTTTTTAATTATTTTCCTTAATTGAATCGAAAGTAGACTGGTAATTAAGACTAGAACTTATTAATCGTGCGAACTATAACTCTAAACTCATCAAATCTATTGCTCGTCAATGATATCGTGCATTTGTGGAATTTTACTCGAACAAAAACCTTAATCATAGTAGAACTCTAAATTCATCATATAATTCTAAAATTTAAAAGATGCAAAAATAATTGTTGATTTCCATGTGTGTGTGTGTGTGTGTGTGTGTGTGTTGGATCATAAGTTCATATCATATTGGAATGATCTATGGGTTTATGATATTGATATTTCATATTTGAAAAATATTTTATTAGGAGATACTATGAAAGTATTCTCAAGGCGTTCATAATTGGTCTTGGAGCATGACTACTTCCTATATTTTGCTAGAAGCATTTTATACACTATCTATATATCTAAACTAGAATAAATTATTGTTATTTTTGAATAATTACTACATGATTACTTTATATTTGTTTACATTGTAGGCATTTTTCCAAACATGGAATAATGAAGCAATAAAGTGGAATAATGTACATTTGGAAGCCAATTGGAGCTAAAAAAGAAGAAATAGATGATAATCATGCCATCGGGATTTACTTGAGGTGCAAAGTGTCAACAATCAGAGTTACATGGCTCAATTGAAGATGAAGACAAGTTGGAAAAACATTTTGAAGAGATTTGAAAGTATGGGGCTAATTTGAAGCAATTGGAAGATGAAAGACTTAAGGGAAATTAAAGATCGGGCCCTACTTAAACACTTTTGAAAGATGAAACGTCCCTGGAGTAGTTGGCCTACGCATCCATGGATTTCATACCTGGTGGCCGTGCGTAGAAGCAAGAATTCACAGAACCGATTTTAGCATTACTGCCCGGCCACCATACTTTACCCTGTGTGGCCACGCCTCTTTCCAGCCCAAGCCCATGTGCGGATTTTAACCTGATTTGTTTTCCTTGTTTGCCTAAGGTATCTTATCCACCGATATATACAAGTTCTCATGCACGAAGTAGAAGACCTTTGCACAACTTCTAAACATTATAATTCCATGTTCTTAACATCAAATTCTTGGAAGGAAATTGAAGGGAAAGGCTTGGAAATTGAAGATTATCAACGGGGAGCGAAATACTTGGTGTAAATTTCATTTTCTTTGTTAATTTGATAAACTCAACATGCGTAGTTTAGATTTTTACTGCGTTTTTATCTCTTCATTGATGAACGATTAATTTCATAGTTGGGATAATTGTTTTCAAACCTAGCCCAGCCGAGTCAACGAAACCCCCGACCCGGGCCAGAAACCGGGTCGGGTCACCCCAGAACCCCAGTTGAGGTAAAACCCAGTCAATGACTAGGGTTGACCCAGGAAACTGTTAGTATTGAACATCACATAAAGCACCATTTCAGTGCAGTCCGCGAGACAATACAATGTCTCACTTTCATAGATTTCCTTTGAGAGTTAAATTGCTCGAAGTTGTTGAGTTTGATCATGTGGTTCTAAATGTTAGATAAGATTTCCCATAGAAGGCGGACATTTGAAGTTAAATATTAAGAATGAGATTGAGTTTATTAGTGAGAGATTGAATTTGGAGGCAGCTCAAGTCACCAACAAAATATATTCATATATATAAACACTAATAAACATACAAGGTTCAACTACTAGTCTTAACAAATTCAAGAAGTTCATCTTGTGGGAGTATGTTAAGGTAAAATTTCACATTGATTAAGTATAAAACTATTATAATCAATATATAAGGGCGTTACTTTTCTTAACAATGTTGATCATTTAATATGGAACTCAATGTTGGAAAAATGGTCTCAGCTCACAAAATGGTCTCAGATCACCATTTTCAATTTTGACAGTTTGTGAATGAAAATTTCATCCGTTGAGAGAATTAAAGATCAGTTTCAAACTTCATGAATAGTTTCACAATTTAAATTTGTCAGTTCATATACCATCAATTTTCAGTTGAATGAAAACTGAATTCCAACATTAAAAATCAGTCTCATTTGTGAATTCAATTGTGTTAAATATCAGTTTCAAACATTGGAATTAATTCACTGATTGTCAATTGCCAAAGAGTCTATAAATTGCCAACCTCTCTTCTCGGCTAAACACTACAGGCAACTGACAAGTGAGAAAAAAAAAGCTTCCTCCTTGCTTTTATTTCCAGCCAACCTCAACCTTGTTAGTTTCTTCATTCGCAAAATTTTCTTCGAGAGAAAGACGCAGCTAGTTAGCAGGCGGTTAACGTTGTGCAGCGTGAACCGAAAACTGATTCTATCATGGGAATCGAACACCGATCAAAACCTCGTGCACTGTTCACTAATATCTCACGATGCGAGATATCCCCGCAAGTGTACGGGTCGTGAGAAGTAATAAAGTGGACCTAAGAGTCCGGATTATCGTCCCATGAGGACTGCTATTAAGTACCGAAATGTGTTAGTTCCTAACTCTATTTGAACGGGTGAATTTGTTTGAGATTGTTAACTACAACTAAAGAATTAAACTAAAGAAATAAAATTGCGAAATTGCTTTTGTTTTTAAATACGATTGTAAAGTAGTTGGGAATCCCAATTTCACCTAGCCAATTATATTAACTCCACTTCAAGTTTTATTTCCCAATTATGCATTCGGTCGAATTCACTAATTTAAATTGAAATTCCTCTCTCGAGTTTAAATCAATTCTACCTAAATAAGTCAACCATGTATCTCTACAGAGGGTCCGAATATTCCTTATCTAGATGCATAACACACAAGAATTCACAAACGACCACAATAATAACACGAGTATATCTCTATATCTTGTTCAATTACTGGACTTATTACCACGTTCTAAATTATTAACTCACCTCTCGGATTATGGAAATAACTCAATAAATCATGAATTGGTGATCAAACAATTCAAGCATTAAGAACAATAATAAATCAATACATGCAACAAAACATTAAAACAACGGAATTTGGAATTAAAATAATCTGACTAGGCTACATCGTTCATCCCAACATAGAATTTAGTTACACATCATCAATAAATAACAAAAAAAATAAAAATTAACGTTCATTAAAGATAATATAAAGAATGGAAATCTTGCACCAAGTTTTGATTCTTCAGTTATCTTTAATTCACGTGCCTTTGCAATGCTTGATTCTCCAAGAATTTGATGTTGAATTCTCTATTATGGCTCGTTCTATGGAGAGGCAAAGGTCTGGATCTCGTGCCTCTTATGTTGTATATATAGGTTTTAGAGAAACCCCAGGTCAAAAAGCCCAAAGCCTGTCAAAAATCGAGAGAAAAATCTGATCTGCGGCCCAGTCGGACAAGCGCGCGATCGCGCAGGCGTAATGACGGTGATCGCGTGGAAGACCCAAAAACTCTCGGGCTATAATTTACAACCATCTCGCGATCGCTTGGTGTGTAACCAGCGATCACGACTTCATCTTTCTTCTGGCTGTGCAAGTTAGTCCCTGACTTTATATTGCACCTTCAGTCCTCAACTTTCAATTGTTGCAATTTAGTCCCCAAACTTTATCTTCTTCTCGGTTTGACCATTCAAGCTCTTAATTCATTCAATTAGGTCCTCCAACCTCTGATTTAGTCACTTTGGCACCAAGCATGTTTCCCGGTTGTTGTTACAAACTCCTCACTTGTCCAATTTAGCTCCAATGAACGTCCAATCGTGTCATTTTTCCATTAATTGCTTCATTCTTCTTCAATTGGGACATTTTCTGAAAAGTAAACAAATAAACATAAATTAAATAGCAAATATTTCCAAACGAAAATAATTAATCCTAATTTAGACATACAAATAAGTGTATAAAATACGCTTATCAAATACCCCCAAACTAGAATTATTGTTCGTCCTCGAACAATGTAAACTAAACTACAAAAATCAAAGAAATAAGAGAACAAATATTTTTGTTGTGTCAACATGTTTACCATATGCCTCAAAAGTCCAAACCAATTTAAGCTTTAAGCAAGAATCATGAACAACAATGCAAAATAATTTCTAGTTATATTTGCCAGATTTTTAAGTGTGTGTGTGAATAGCCAATGTCAAACGCATACTTATGCAAAAGATGTGCTCAACACTGTGTGGCTCATTATGCATAATCAAGCCCAAATCCCATGTGGTCAATCTATAATTTCTAATGAAATTCCTTTCAGCGCTCATGGATGATCACCACTTTCTGTTTTTTTCTCTCGCATCCTGATTTTTTGTCTATGTGGGTTCTAAAGATATTCTTAACTTTTTCCACACAAGGCAGTCAAAATCAGAAATATGCATGCACAACAAATCAAAAGAAAGCAGTCCCCAATTCTACAACCTCAACCACCACAGCTCAGTCAACAAAGCTTATACCATGCAATAATATATATATATATATATATATATATATATATATATATATATATTTTTTTTTTTTATGGACGACTTTTTCTTTTAATCGTCCCTGTCTTTTACCATCTTTGTGCAGAACTTTTCATACTGGCTTTCTATATGACTCCTGTAGCGAGCTTTCAGATCGGAAACTCCCAAACCAGACGGCTTTAGGGTAACAGGTTCAAAGAACCCCTCAGACGTACTTGCCCGAGTCATAAAGGCTTAAACAGAAAAGTTAAAGATGTTATAATGTGTTATGTGTAAGTCCACTCTCCGTACTTGCTTTCTAATTGACCCATGTAGCGAGCTTTAGGTCAATGACTCCCAAGCCAGTTGTCTTTAGGGCACCAGGTTTGAAGGACCCCTCGGACTTACTTACTCGAGTCAAAAAGGCATTTGAAGAGCAGAATAAGGCCTTCAGCATTTTTCTGTTTTTATGCTGGAAATGGTTTATACCCGTTGACCAAACTGTAATGACTAAAGTGAAAAACCAAGAACCACAGACCTCCAACCCGTCAATACACACAAATTCCAACCATTTTACCCCCAAACTTGCCTTTTAGCATGATTGGTTCTAATTTAGGGATGAGATATCTTATGATCTAAGTTCAGGAATTTTCGAGTCATTCCTAAGTTCAAATTGCATAAAATTTTGCCCCACGTGTATTAAACAAAATCCTTCACACAAGCAATTATCTAACACTGGCTATGTGTGCAATAAGTATGAATCTAGCAAAACATAACTAGTTCAAAAATAAGTTCATTCTTTCATGTTGTCCAATTTTCAAACCTAAGCACAAATTGATTCATACTATATCCTAGGCAATAAACATGTCAACAAAGTTTTCAATTTTTTTTTTATCCCAATAAAATCGAATGAATATAAAATGAATGAAGAATGCAATGAATTTTCACCCCCAAACTTGAAATGAACATTGTCCTCAATGTTTGTCAAAAAGATTCAATAATGTAAAACAAGACAAAGAAAAGAGAACGAGAACTTCCCAAGTTTAGAGGATGTATTTCTTTGAAGCTCCCTGTTGCATTGCATTGGATGAATCGACCATTTGTTTGTATTGTTGAAATTTGGTTGGGGTATTTTGATCGGTGTTCTCCTAGAAAATAAGAGATATGTAACATTAGAAGTCATAAACACCAATAAGAAATAATGGAAGTTCAGGACCACACCCCCAACTAAAGTTAAAGCACATTTTTGAATCTTCAAAATTGGTCGACCACACTTATTCAAGCCTTGACATCGCCTAGAACAACATAAATTTTCCCGAGCCATCTTTTGATTTATTGAAGTTCACTGCATGATCGACAGTATATAAAAAAATCAGCTCATTTGAAGAACAATAGGGTCTTGAAACAATGTAGAGAAGTAGGTGACGTGAGTGGATTTTCAGGTGCCCTGGCCTGCAGTGGCCTTGCAATGGGGCTGCCATGGTGCAATGTTGGTTTTCATGATTTTCATGCAATGTAGTGAACTAATTCTTGAACTAAATACACACAATCAATGATGAACATGTCATGAAGATAAATTCCGGAATGAATTTCTAAAATTAGCACAAGAATGTCTTTGTGACATTTCATCAAACACTTAATGGGCATTGCAAAAATCAATGGATATGCATAGGGTTGGAGGCATGAATGAACCCAACATTTTTGTCTACTAAACCACAAATCACAATCTCCAACCACTAACCTAAGCCCATTCTTCACCATTCACAATTTCAAAATCCAAGAACTCAAAGAAAATTTCAAAATTTTGAGTAAACATGGATTTAAGTGAAGAATTTCATACCTTTCATTGATTT
Source organism: Ligustrum vulgare (assembly GCA_963555705.1). Lineage (NCBI taxonomy): Eukaryota > Viridiplantae > Streptophyta > Magnoliopsida > Lamiales > Oleaceae > Ligustrum > Ligustrum vulgare. Next base: position 68,539,571 of record OY743168.1, on the reverse strand, counting down.
GGATGTGAAAATAGCAATGAATTTGGTGCAACTAGGTGTTGATGACATGCACACAAAATGGAAGATCAAATATGAGGTGATTAGGGGACAGAAAAAGAGTTTATAATGTTTGAAATTGAAAACATGGGGCACAACACTTAAACTGCCGATTTTGGTCCCAGTACAGCCACGCGATCGCCTGGCTGGAGTGCTAGCGATCGTGTGGTTCAAGGTTTAAGAATCTGTTGATTTTTAAATGCAAGCTCGTGATCGCCATATCCTAGTGGCACGCGATCGCTCAGTTTACGACAGTAATGATTTTTTTTTTTTTTCATTTTTGGGTTTTTTAAATCGTTTTTATCCCCCTAATCACTTCGTGATCGATGCAATGATTTTCCAAATCTTAACTTCATGATCTAAACTTGTGTGTTTAATGTGTGGGATGAAAATTAAAAGCTTAGTTTAACAAAAATATGCAAAATTAAAAACATACCTAAATATGCAAAGATAGTGCACCAAGTAATAGAGTTTTAACATGTAAACATGTAAAACCCTCAAACAGGATACCTATCATGCATTTATCTAAAATTCAGCAAATAAATAAATAAATAAATTATGAAAGCATAATAAATAAAAGGGAAGAAAGGTTGGGTTGCCTCCCAACAAGCGCTCCGTTTAGAGTCCCGAGCCTGACTTTTTGTACTTCCAAATCATGGAGGCTTGAAAGATGATCTCAGAGCCTTGCACATCTTGCAATTTCCAGCCTTGCACTTCTCAACTCGTTTCCTAACTTTCTTTAAATGCCAAGCCCCGGTTTTAGCCAATTGTTGAGGGATGTTAGGCTTTTCTTCCTTCTTGTCCCTCCATCCATCTTTAACCTTTATGAACTCATGTTTTGTGATTAGCTCCTTCTCAATATTTGTACCATGCTTGATCTTCTCTTCTGGTTTCTGGACAACTCCCTCTATCTCGAAACAACTTTCTTTTAGATTATCAAGATCTTCTCTTGGCTTGATGCTGAAAGTGACTTGCTCCTTCTCGACCCTAAAAATGATTTCCCCTTTTTCGATGTCTATGAGAGCTCGTCCTGTAGCAAGAAATGGTCTTCCAAATATCAGGGGCATCTGAGAGTCCTCTTCCATATCAAGGATCACAAAGTCAACTGGAAAGAAGAACTTGTCCACTTTCACAATCACGTTCTCCACTATCCCATATGGATACTGTATAGACCTGTTCGCAAGCTTTAGTGTGATATTTGTTGGTTTAGGCTCCCCCAAACCTAGTTTCCTGTATACGGACAAAGGAATTAGATTAACACTAGCCCCTAAGTCACACAACACATTGTCAAAAGTGAAATTACCAATAGTGCAAGGGATAGAAAAACTCCCTGGATCGGTCAATTTTTGTGGTAATTTCTTTTGAAGTATGGCGCTGCACTCCTCACTCAGTGCTACTGTCTCAAAATCAACCAACTTTCTTTTGTTTGACAGCATCTCCTTCATAAACTTTAAGTAGAGGGGCATTTGAGCTAGAGCTTCTGCAAATGGGATATTTATGTGCAGTTTCTTGAATATTTCCAAAAAATTTCCAAACTGCTGCTCCAACTTATGCTTTATCAATCGTTGTGGATAAGGAACTGGAGGTACATATGCCTTGACTTGAGGTCTAACTCGAACTTCTTCTTCCACTTTTTCTTAAGTTTCTGAAGCTGATCCCTGCTCCTTTCCACTTTTCTGATCTTCCACCACATTTTTCTTCCGGTTCTTCTGCTTTTCATAATCCTCTACAGTCACTTCAGATAGCTGAACCCCGCTCCTCGTTGTTATTGCATTAACTTGCTCACGAGGGTTCATTTCGGTGTTGCTTGGTAACTGTCCAGGCTGTCTTGTTGAACTGCTTGCTGCCAGCTCTCCCATTTGTCTCTTCAAATTCTTAATCTCAGCTGCTTGATTCATAATTTCACCATTCTGACTCTTAACCAGCTGAATTAACACTTCTATGTTCTCAGATATGTTTTTCTGAGATTGTTGCTGTTGCTGTTGCTGAAATCCAGGCGGATGCTGAACATTTTGATTATTAGACCAGGAGAAGTTAGGGTGGTTCTTCCATTCTGGGTTGTAGGTTTGTGAATAAGGACCACCCTGTTGCCTGTTGCCCACAAAATTGACTTGTTCTGGATTTGATTGATTTTGTTGAAGTGGGCAGAAATTTATCGCGTGATTTTCGAAACAAAAATCACACAAAGTTGTATGAACTGAATTCACTGGCTGCACACCCATACTGTCTATTTTCCTTGTTAAAGCATCCAGCTTAGCATTTAATGCTGTAATCTCATTAACTGCAACAATTCCTCCAGAATTTGGTGTAGATCTATCTGAGTACCACTGGTAACTGTTCGCAGCCATCTTCTCAAAAATCTCAGAAGCTTCTTCATATTTCATATCCATTACTGATCCTCCAGCTGCTGAGTCGGCGTACTTCTTGTTTTCATTTGTCAGCCCATTGTAGAATGTTTGAACTAGTATCCAATCAGCGATTCCATGCGTAGGACACTGTCTAATGAGCTCGTTGAACCTTTCCCAAGCCTCAAAAATTGATTCCCCAGGCTGTTGACTGAATGATAAAATCTCACGCCTTAGCTTTGACATGCGGCCAGGTGGGAAAAATTTATCTACAAATTTCTGACTCATGATTTCAAAAGTGGTGATTGTATGTAGGGGCAAAGTGTAGAACCGAGCTTTAGCTTTGTCCGCCAAAGAGAATGAAAATAACTTCAATTTCACAGCATCATCTGAAATTCCATTCATGCGCTGCATTTCACACAATTCCAAAAAGGATCGAAGATGTGCATGAGGATCTTCAGTCGGAAATCCATGGAAAACACATGAGTTTTGGATCAGTGAGATCAAAGAGGTTTTGATCTCAAAATTGTTAGGTTGGATTGCAGGAGGTACTATGCATGTTCCAATGTTCCCCACAGGAGGAATCATGTAGTCTCGCAAAACGCGCCTTCCATGATTTTGTTGCTGTCCATTTACAGTTGCTGGCAGATTTTGTTGATTTCCCTGATTATCTTGAATTCTATCATCTGCCATGGCTAAGTCTGTTTGTTGATTCGCTTCCAACTGTTGTCTACGCCTCTGTCGAAAAGTGCGTTCAATTTCTGTATCAAAAGGAAGCAAATCAAATGACTTAGTCCTTCTTAACATAAATTAAAGAAAACAAAAATTAAAAGCAAAAACTGAAAAATAATATAAAAATAAAAATAAAAATAAGGGAAATAAAGTTCAAAGTAAAATAAGAACTAATGGGTATCGATATTAATATAAAAACAGTTCCCGGCAACGGCGCCAAAAACTTGTTCACTAATATCTCGCGATGCGAGATATCCCCGCAAGTGTACGGGTCGTGAGAAGTAATAAAGTGGACCTAAGAGTCCAGATTATCGTCCCACGAGGACTGCTATTAAGTACCGAAATGTGTTAGTTCCAAACTCTATTTGAACGGGCGAATTTGTTTGAGATTGTTAACTACAACTAAAGAATTAAACTAAAGAAATAAAATTGCGAAATTGCTTTTGTTTTTAAATACGATTGTAAAGTAGTTGGGAATCCCGATTTCACCTAGCCAATTATATTAACTCCACTTCAAGTTTTATTTCCCAATTATGCATTCGGTCGAATTCACTAATTTAAATTGAAATTCCTCTCTCGAGTTTAAATCAATTCTACCTAAATAAGTCAACCATGTATCTCTACAGAGGGTCCGAATATTCCTTATCTAGATGCATAACACACAAGAATTCACAAACGACCACAATAATAACACGAGTATATCTCTATCTCTTGTTCAATTACTGGACTTATTACCACGTTCTAAATTATTAACTCACCTCTCGAATTATGAAAATAACTCAATAAATCATGAATTGGTGATCAAGCAATTCAAGCATTAAGAACAATAATAAATCAATACATGCAACAAAACATTAAAATAACGGAATTTGGAATTAAAATAATCTGACTAGGCTACATCGTTTATCCCAACATAGAATTTAGTTACAAATCATCAATAAATAACAAAAAAAATTAAAATTAACGTTCATTAAAGATAATATAAAGAATGGAAATCTTGCACCAAGTTTTGATTCTTCGGTTATCTTTAATTCACGCGCCTTTGCAATGCTTGATTCTCCAAGAATTTGATGTTGAATTCTCTATTATGGCTCATTCTATGGAGAGGCAAAGGTCTGGATCTCGTGCCTCTTATGTTGTATATATAGGTTTTGGAGAAACCCTAGGTCAAAAATCCCAAAGCCTGTCAAAAATCGCGAGAAAAATCTGATCTGCTGCCCAGTCGGACAAGCGCGCGATCGCGCAGGCTTAATGACGGCGATCGCGTGGAAGACCTAAAAACTCTCGGATTATAATTTACAACCATCTCGCGATCGCTTGGTGTGTAACCAGCGATCGCGACTTCATCTTTCTTCTGGCTGTGCAAGTTATTTCCTGACTTTATATTGCACATTCAGTCATCAACTTTCAATTGTTGCAATTTAGTCTCCAAACTTTATCTTCTTCTCGGTTTGACCATTCAAGCTCTTAATTCATTCAATTAGGTCCTCCAACCTCTGATTTACTCACCTTGGCACCAAGCATGTTTCCCGGTTGTTGTCACAAACTCCTCACTTGTCCAATTTAGCTCCAATGAACGTCCAATCGTGTCATTTTTCCATTAATTGCTTCATTCTTCTTCAATTGGGACATTTTCTGTAAAGTAAACAAATAAACATAAATTAAATAGCAAATATTCCCAAACGAAAATAATTAATCCTAATTTAGACATACAAATAAGTGTATAAAATACGCTTATCATGCACCCCGGTGATGCGGCGAATTCGATTTAAGGAAACCGTGCAAACATGGGCCTTCAGTCTGATTCATTTATTTTGATTCTCTAAATATTTTCCCAACAAACTTAAATCGAATTCTTCCCGGTTCTTGAATTTTTTAGAGAATCAGTTCTTTTTCCCGTTATGTTTACTGGTTAAGGTTCATTTCCCAGTTTCAAGTTAATTTTTAAAACCGCAAGTGTCGGGAATTCTTTTGGAATAAGATCCTTTTCATCTCATTTTTATTTGCTGTCAGGTTTTTTTTTTTTTAATTCAGTTACGAAGAAAAAATAAAACTAATATTGGTTCGTTTCACCGTCTGCATGAATTACAATCTGTATAAAATTTTTGTTTGCATGGTTTTCTCCTTGCTGCATGGTTTCACTTATATGTCTAATCACTAAAGTTTTCCTTTGCATGGTTTACACATAAATTGTTTTTAATATATATATATATATATATATATATATATATATTGGTTATGTCTATTTTTCCCAGTTGTATTTAGTAATTTCTTTTTTGCTCCAGTTCATGTTTTTTTCGATTCTGTTGACCATTTACATAAATTACTTTAAGATTATACTTATAAGATTTGAAATCAGTAAGAAAGAATAAATAAATAAATAAATCGTGGTCCATGTTTTTTCTTCCCTGCATGAGTTTCTCCTAAAAGGTGGTTTTGCATAGTAAGTAAGTGGTTTTGCATGGATTTTAATGATTGTTGTGGTTAAATAAATAATTGCCTCATGATTGCATAATTTTCCTTTTCCATAATAATTGGTTTTGATTGGTTAATGATTTATATCATCATTTTAAATGATTGTGAAGTTAATTATTTGACAAAAGTAAATTGATCCTATATTTAATCTGGTGGTTAATCTGTTTCGGACTTATAATATAGATCTTGAACCTATTCACATTTTACAACGTTATTATTCTAAATTATTGTTGCTTGTTCTAAGGTTCAATGGCTTCTCATGGAAATGATGATATGAACAACGGAAGCAACACTGTTGGTACAAGGGTACCAAATCCTACAATGACTGCGATTAACCCTGTGGAGACCTCGACTGGCATTCCTCTCGTTGATGGGACAATTAGTGGTGGTATTCCTCATGTTGGAGTGAAACCCACTTTTCCTAGGGCTGCGGCCTTGGCAATCCAATTTGGTACAATACCTTTGTCAGTACCTAGGGCTACGGCCTCGGTACCTTTGCCATCGTTTCCGGCTCCATTTCCTGTGAATCATGCCATTCGACCAGATAAGTTTGCGGGGACTGATTTTAAGACATGGCAGAACAAGATGATTTTTTATCTTACTACTTTGGGCCTTGCACGTTTCCTCACCGAGGATGCCCCTGTCGTGGCTGAAAACGATATTGATTTGCATAGGCGTGCGGCTTGGGATGCATGGAAAAGTGCTGATTTTCTGTGCCACAACTATGTCCTGGATGGCCTTCAGAATTCTCTGTATCACATGCATATGGTAAAGAAGTCTGCTATGGAGCTCCGGGAGTCCTTAGAAAAGAATACAAGACTGGGGATGCTGGGTCTAAGAAATTCTTAGCCAGTCGGTGTATGGACTTCAAAATGGTGGATTCACATTCACTAGTGAGACAAGTGCAGGAGTACCAAGTACTTTTGCAGGAAATGCATGCTGAGGGTTTGTGTAACGACCCGGGTCCCACTTAACGGGCTGTCCCGGCCGTTAAATAACGGCGTACTCTCCCCATCGTATCAACACGAGTCTTTTCAGCATGCTTTGTCCTCACTCGCATGCTCCCCGAGAAAACTTCCCAGGAGGTCACCCATCCCAGAATTGCTCCAAGCCAAGCAAGCTTAACTTTAGAGTTTCTAACGATGGACTTCCGGAAAAGAAGGTGCACCTTGTTGGTATGAGTAGTACCTATCATTTCTTTTAAGCTTTCTTAGTCGGGGTATTACAATGACCCCCCGATAGACTAGCGACGTTCTCGTCGCGCTTAACCCATCTGAGGATCTGTTGCCAAGCATTGGGATTCTAGAGGTGGCTCCCGCCCTATGGCGTAGCACTTAGTTCCCGATTTCCGGCTAGCGACTGTCTCTGATACCATTTGTAACGACCCGGGTCCCACTTAACGGGCTGTCCCGGCCGTTAAATGACGGCGTGCTGTCCTCACTGTATCAACACGAGTCTTTTCAGCATGCTTTGTCCTCACTCGCACGCTCCCCGAGAAAACTTCCCAGGAGGTCATCCATTCCAGAATTGCTCCAAGCCAAGCACGCTTAACTTTGGAGTTTCTAACGATGGACTTCCGGAAAAGAAGGTGCACCTTGTTAGTATGAGTAGTACCTATCATTTCTTTTAAACTTTCTTAGTCGGGGTATTACAGTTTGACTATGTCAGAATCCGTACAAGTGGCAATCTGCTATTCACAAGCTATCTCCTCAATGGAAGGCCTTCAAAAGCTATTTGCAGCATAAGAGGAAAGAGATGTCTTTTGAAGATTTAATTATCAAGCTGCGGATTGAGGAGGATAACAAGCTGGCTGAATGTAAATCGAAGAATTCTTACTCTGAGAAGGCTAATGTATTAGAGCACGGACAAAGCTCTAGTACTAATAAAGGTCAATCCTTTAAAGCCAAGCAGGGTAGCGAAAATAGAAAAGATAAAAGGCAGGCCATGAAAGGGTCTCAGTTGAAGCCTACTGGTGGGGTAGGAAAGAATGTCAAGTTCCAGTTCAATGGAAAGTGCTTCAATTGTGATAAAGTTGGGCACCAATCAGCAGACTGCTGCCAACCTTGGAGGGATAACAAGCAGCGTCCTCAAGCTAATATGGTTGGAAATGAGAGAGGTCATCTCTCAGATGACATGTCTTGACCTAAACCTTACAACGGTGATTAGTGAGGTTAACTTGGTGGGATCTAACCCAAAAGAGTGGTGGCTGGACACTAGGGCCACTTGCCATGTCTGCTCCAACAGGAGCATGTTCACTACTTTTGCACCAGTTAAAAATGGTGAAAAGTTGTTCATGGGAAACTCCGCAACATCTGAAGTGCTGGGTAATGGCAAGGTGATCCTGAAGATGACCTCTGGTAGAGAGCTTACTTTGCCCAATGTGCTGTATGTGCCAGAGATTCGCATGAATCTGGTGTCCGGGTCTCTTCTGAGCAAGAATAGTTTTCGCATGGTCATTGACGCGGATAAGCTGGAGATTACCAAGATAGGAGTTTATGTTGGGAAATACTATATGACTGATGGCCTATTTAAATTAAATGTAATTGCTGCAACCCAAATTGTTATGAATAATGAGAAAACTCCTTCTGTTACTTGCTTGAGTCTCCTAATCTGTGGCATGGTAGATTAAATTACAATGCATTACGTAGACTAATCAAACTAAACTACTTGCCTGTGTTTCAAATTGATTCGAATCATAAATGTGAAACCTGTGTTGAGGCAAAGCTTACAAGGTCTTCGTTTCATAGTATTGAAAGAAGTACCGAGCAGTTGGGACTAGTCCACAATGATATGTGTGACTTGAAATTTTTCCAAACAAGAGGCGGAAATAAGTATTTTATTACTTTTGTCGACGATAGCACGAGATATTGTTATGTATACTTGCTTAAAAGAAAAGACAAAGCTATCAAAAAATTCATTCTCTATAAGAATGAAGTTGAAAATCAACTTAGCATGAAAATAAAGGTGCTGCGAAGTGATCGTGGTGGTGAATATGAATCACCATTTAGTGAATTTTTTTCTAAACATGGAATAATTCACCAAACCACTGCACCTTATTCACCTCAGCAAAACGGAATCACTGAGCGTAAGAATCGAACTTTAAAAGAAATGATGAATGCTATGTTGATTAGTTCTGGATTACCACAGAACTTGTGGGGAGAAGCTATTCTTTCTGTGAATCACATTTTGAATAAAGTGTTAAGAATATGGATAAGACTCCGTATGAACTTTGGACAGGCCGAACACCTTCATATAAATACTTACGAATGTGGGGGTGTCTCGCGGATGTCATTTTAGGAGTAAAAATCTCTCGGACAACGAACAGACTTGTGTTATCTCAATCTCATTATATTGAGAAGATACTAGACAATTTCAACAAGTTAGATACCACTGTGGCTAGGACTCCAGTGGATTTGAGTCTCCATTTATCCAAGAACACTGGTGACAGTGTGTCATAGTTAGAATATTCTTGGATAATAGGCAGTTTGATGTATTTAATGACTTGTACGAGACCAAACATATCATACTCAGTTAGCAGACTGAGTCGCTACAAGAGTAACCCAGGTGTTATCCACTGGAAATCAATTTTCAGGGTGTTACATTATTTGAGGTACACTAATGATTTTGGACTGCATTATTCTAGGTACCCTGCTATAATCGAAGGGTATGTTGATGTAAATTGGATTCAGATATGTCAAACTCAAAGTCTACAAGTGGATATGTCTTCAGTCTTGGTGGTGCAGCTGTCTCTTGGAAATTGTCCAAACAAACTTGCATCGCAAGATTTACAATGGAATCAGAATTTATCGCGTTGGATAAAGCAGCTGAGGAAGTAGAGTGGCTTCAGCAGTTTGTTGAAGATATTCCAAGATGGTCAAAGCCTGTGCCTGCAATTTGCGTTTATTGCGATAATCAATCAACAATTGGTAGGGCACAGAGTAATATGTATAATGGTAAGTCTCGACATATTCGAAGACGGCATAATACTATTCGACAACTACTCTCACAAGGTATTATCACTCTGGACTATGTGAAGTCAAAGGATAATAATACGGATCCGCTAACCAAAGGGTTAACTCGAGAACTAGTTGTCAAAGCATCGAGGGGAATGGACTTGCAGCCTATGATGTTGAAAGGTATCATGGTGGTAACCCAACCTAGCTGAATGGAGATCCCAGGATCTAGGTTCAAAGGGACAACTAAATCATTTATATGTATAAATCACTGAGAAGGTTCTCCTTCTGCTCATTCCTATGGCCCTTAAGCGTGGTGAAGCAGCTGAATTAAGAGGTCACCTATGTGAGTGTGAAATCTTCTATAAGGATTGGGAAGGCTACATCCTTGAACAAACACTTGCAGAACCAGGCGACGTTTTCATGGCCAAAACGAACACAACATTGAGAACTATGCTGTGTCTAGAATGATCCTGTGTGAGGTCTATTGTCTCATTTTACAAAAATGGCGAAACAGTTCAAGGCATCAGATCCACTGGTTTGCTAGTAATACCCGATAGGTTTCACAAGGGATGGTTCAAAGCTAAACGCTACCTATCCCATGCAGGATTGATTTGTCTTACTCTCTCTTTTTCCTTTGAGTTTCTAGTTTTTGCAAATTTTCATTAATGTGGGGGATTATTGGAAAAATGGTCTCAGCTCGCAAAATGGTCTCAGCTCACCAGTTTCAATTTTGCAGTTTGTGAATGAAAATTTAATCCGTTGAGAGAATTACAGATCAATTTCAAACTTCATCAACAGTTTCACAATTTAAATTCGTCAGTTCATATACCATCAATTTTCAAAATGAAAATTGAATTCCAACATTAAAAATCAGTTTCATTTGTGAATTCAATTGTGTTAAATGTCAATTTCAAACATTGAAATTAATTCAATGATTGTTAGTTGCCAAATAGTCTATAAATTGCCAACCTCTCTTTTCAGCTAAACACTACAGGCAACAGACAAGTGAGAAAAAAAAATGCTTCCTCCTCTCTTTTATTTCCAGCCAACTTCAACCTTGTTAGTTTCTTCATTTGCTAAATTTTCTTTGAGAGAAAGACGCAGCTAATTCGCAGGCGGTTAACATTATGCAGTGTGAACCGAAAATCGATTGTATCTTGGGAATCGAACACCGATCAAAATCTCGTGCACCCCAGTGAGGCGGGGAATTCGATTTAAGGAAATCGTGCAAACACGGGCCTTCGATTTGATTCATTTATTTTGATTCTCTAAATATTTTCCCAACACTCAAGTCTCAAAATAATATTAAATTATGCAAACGTCTAGGATGACAATGAGTCGGATTCGGGAAGGGGTGAGACTGACCCGCCCGGACCTACGAACGCCCTGCGGATCTCGAGGTGGGGGCGACCCTCTTGTCCCGTTTATATTTTTTATTATTATTTTCCTTTTTTAATAGGATAGAAAATTATACTTTTGATGGGTCCGCGGGGAGGGTTCGGTAGAGTGCAGGGAGTGTGACCCACTCGCGGGGTGGGACGCCCCTAATTGGATCTGATCCCCGTTGATTTCGAGTTTGTCGAATTTTTTTGTCATCATTGCAAATGTCCTATTTTAAGTCTTGTTGCTCTCCATTTAAAGAAATCGTTTACATTTTATATTTTGATGGAAACAAATAAAGCATAAACAAAATAAATTTGACCTTATTTTATTGTTTAAACTTTCAAATCAAACGGTTCAACAAATTAAATTAAGGACAATCTTATAGCATACGAGTTCGACTATTTTTTTCCATCTAGCAATCTACTATTCCGAACAATTGAATGTAATATAAAACACCGATCCATCACCTTCTTTCTTAACAAGAATCACGAAGACAAAAAACTTTGATTCAACGCTATTTCTTTTCTATCGCGATCGACTCTAGATAGATGATATTCGAATAGGACCAATTATCTGTCATAAATTGAGAAGTCATATCTCAATTGTGCGATAAAATATTAGTGTCAAATCATCCTCATGTTTTGTGCATAGGTCTATCTCATTATCTTTTGGAACAATATTTTCATCTCCAAGAGATACCGTTTCCAACTGTCGAGAAAATCTTATATTATTACGAAATGCAACGCCCTTTATTCAATATAAAATATTCTTAAAACTTTTTCTTGGCTTCTGAATGGACCATGTTTAAACAAGTATATGATAAGTCACTTCTATTAAAAATGCATCTTTGCCTACTTTAACAAGAAAGGTTGCCCATGAAACTATATTAAGGACCAGTTTGACATAGAGGTGTCAAGACGGACGGATTGATCAGATCCATGAAAATCGGTTCGAATTGATTCGGGACCAGGAGTCGACCCGTGCGGACGGTTCACGGATCAAGAAGTTGTAAACCGCAGATTTTGCGGGTCAAATATTCGCGGGCCGCGGTTAACCCGAAAGCCCTAAAAAAAATAAAAAAAATTTGTTTTTATTAAATATGGTTACATCGAAAATCTCACTTCTTCTACAAACTCTAATACAACTCTTAAAGCAAAATCTTATTTTTTTTCTCCCTAATAGCTAAAAAACATAATGTTCTTTGATAATAGTAATTAGAATTACATTTAGCATTTATTGTTATTTATTTATGTTTTATTTAAATTTGTAAATTTAGAAGTAATTCATATAACATAAAATATAATTTTAAATTCTATGTAAATATTTTATGTTATAAATATAAACTTATCATTTTAATCATTGTGTATATATTTAGAATCTTGACAAAAAAAATGCTATACATAAGAAAAAAATTATGTTTTTATTCATACGGGCCAAATCAGAACGAACCGCGACCGGTATGGATGGGTCAATAGGCGGGTCTGGGTTGTAATTCGAAATTTGTGGGTTGACCCGGAACCGGCCCGTAACCCACAGCGGGTGGGCTTTTTTTCAAGTGGACCGTTACTGGGCTTTTATGTTGGCGGACCGACCTGGCCCGGATCATTCAGATTGAAACATCTAGTTTGACATGACTTTTTCTTTACTTTTTTATTTTATTTTTCCTTTTTGCTTCCTCTGGAAGTGCCCCGTAAGGAAGCTACTTAATTTTTGTTTGGAAAATAATTTCTAGAAAGAACTTCCAATTTCGGAAGTGCTTTTAAAAGTATTCCCATTAGACCAGTTTCCTCTAAAAGTTTTTTTCAAGTAAAGGAAACACTTTTATAAAATTAACAGAGTCCAAAAGCAATTTTTGAGTTTCAAAAGCTCATTTTGATTTTTCAAAAGTCATTCCAAATGAGCCGAAAGGGGGAGATGATCTCATTTAGCATGTGTTTGGTAAACAAAATTTGATTTATAAATTACATAATCACTACCTTTTAGTTACCTAAAAATAATAAATAAATCAGTTTATAAATCACACGGTGTTACTAATATGAGGCAAAGCCAAAAGTAAACCCTAATGCAAGCAAAATCCAACGATCTGTGTCATGCAACTCTATTGAAAGGGATAAACATTAGATGATAAGGATTCTGCAAATATCAAAGGGCTGCCGGCTGCCAGCCTGCCCCATTTTTATACAGATTCCTGAGCATTTTAAGCTGAATATCTTATAAGCTGGTCCTTCCATCTTGCATGTCTCAAACCTCGGTCAGCATTACATAATGTGGCTAGTTACTATTCCTCCATTATCCTATCTGGACGAATATATTTATTTCATGTAGATAGAGATGCTTACGTGGAGATCACAGAATCCATTAACAATTGTATTGTTCAATATTGTTTAATACTGTGTGCGTAAAAACTCTGGAGTGTGACACTCTTTTCCACTACGTACAATTTACCGGTTCAATACATCATTTTCCGATTTCCATGACCGGTTTTAGCAATCAAGAAAACCATATTTTTGGGTTGTGCTGTGAAAAATAATAGATACCTAAACTCGTAAAAATTGGCCTGAAAGAACAAAGAAGAATACTGAATACAGAGCCCCGTTAGTTTTAGAAAAAAATTAGATTATAATAAAAGTTGATGAACCAAATATTATCAATGCAGGGCTGAAAACAAGAAAGAAATTTTTTGGAATTTTGCTAATTCTTGTTTGATACTCTTTTTTTCCTCATAAAATTTACTAATTTTTTCTACAGATCTTAACCATCCAAAAAAGTCAAGTCCACAATTTTTTACTTTTCAAACCACTTTTTAATCATTAAATTTCCAAAACCTTTTTTTTTCCCAAAAAACTATGGTTGTCAAAAAGCACATAGACTATGATAAAGCACCATTTCCAAGTCTGTGAACGAGTGAGTTAAAAAAGGACCTTGCTATATGTACTAACAAACTGTACTAACAGTTGTACTAACGACTAAAAGACAAAATTTTTGAATGTTCAATTACTATGTTATCCTTCTAGTTATAATTCTTTTAATTTTCTGATGTTATGTCTATATCTCTAAATTTATTGTTTACATAAAATGCGTAATATATATACTATTATATGTTAAACTCTTTTCTTCAATAATTATATTTAATTCTTCAATTTTTTTCTCTAGATCACTAATTATTCTTCCTTTATTTACTATAATTCTAGTAAATTGTGAAAAATCTGTGAATGAGTGTTCTTTTATTGCGTAGTCTAATAAATTATAAAATCTTCCTAAATCTTTTCTTATAATTTCTAATTGTTTAATTGTTTCTTCTCTTAAATACTTAAAGTCGTTTACTTCTGAAGGATTTAATTCTATTAAATGTTCTGAATTCATAAATTATAAAACTAAATATTTAAATTTAAGCTATTAATTCAAATCCTCTTCCAATAGTTAATTTTTGGAATAGTAAAAACAAATTTTCAACATATGTAAAAACATGTAAGAGATATCATAAGCAAAATGATAAATTTAAAACTATGATAACAGTACTTGGATAATATCAAAAAAAAAAAAAAAAAAAAAAAAAAAACGATATATAATCCACCATAAATAATCAATAATACTTCTTTCTATCTATGGGTCCATCACGCTTCTTTGTAAATCTGGTTTTAAAAGATTTTTGACCAAATACTCTTCAGTTATTTATCTAAGTATTAAACACAACTCCATAGGAGATCGTTGCTGCTCGAAAGACTTAAGCATTAAAGGATGCTCGAAAGACTTACTCCAACACTTTCTGTTAATACTTAAACAAACACTTCAAAGAGGTTCAGCACAATCCAGTTTCGTTTCCTACCTCTGGATGTACTCTTTTAACAAAAGTTTTATAAAGAATAAACTTATGGACTCATAAATAAATAGAGTATTACTAATTATTTTATGACTTCATATATATCTAGGTGAAGTTTAGTTACTCATACCTTCTGCTAACTGTTTCTGGATTGGTTTGATGAAAGAAAATTTTGAACTAGGAATGAAAAGAAAGACAATAGATAGAGAGAATATAGATTTTTATTGCTGAAAACTAATATGATTTTCGGATGCTTACAATGAGGAGAGACTCCTCCTTTTATAGTTGGTAAAATCAAAGTTGGAGAACAAGATAATATTCCCTATCTTTTACATACTTGGCTAAGATTTAAAGTAGATAAAGTAAAGCTAAAGTTACAATAATTTTTGCTTATTTTCTAAAGTTTCACATGGGTCTGGACCCCCATGCCTTGAATAATTCATGTTCAGACAAGGTAGGCTTCATCTTCATTATAGTTGAGTAGGTCCCCACAATTATTACATTTGTGACCCGTTTCTACCTCCATTAGGTGATGTAGATATTCATAGGCTCCTTTGCTAAGATCCAAATTGCTGACTAGTATATTCTCAGCATATTCTCTTAATTTCCATAATTGACAATTAACTTGATTAATTCTTGCAATACTGTAGATCAATAATTTGTCATCATTAGATTCATATACCCAAACATTAGTTTGTGTAAGGGTATCCCTTAATTCGGTATACATTACTCTAAATCCCAATGCCCTTTTTTCTGGAATAGCTTGTATCTGTTCCTCTTTGTTAAATGGTTTTATTTCTGGTTCTGAAAGAATAGCTTTGCTAGTTACTCCAAGTTTTACAATATGTTCTGCCCTTAGAAATTCTTCATCAATAAATTCTGGAATGGCTGAGTAAATCCTGACATAGATCTTTTCAGCTTTGATAATTCCAAAATATGTTTTAACTGCTGCCTTGATAGAATTAGGTAATAATGATATTTCCTTCATATCATTGCTAGGGTAGATGCACTGAATAAGTCCTTGGTCAAACAGTCCCCTGACTGTTCTTGGTTCTGCTCCTGGAAAAATAATTGCTTTATTGATTTTTTGATGGCTAATTGTCCTTAGCCATTCTCCTTCTTTTATCCTCTTGTTTAGATACTCCACATACTTCAAGAATGTCTCTAGTTTCTTCATAACTTTCTCCTTTTCTGATAGTTCCTTTATTACGAGTGCTGATTTCTTCGCAGCTTCTAAAAAAGTTTCTTTAGATGGTTCAATAGTTTTGCTAATGGCTTTGGAAAATGAACTTCCAATAATTGATACATTAGATACTTCTTCCTCAATAGGAACTCCTACAGATAAATTCTTCACTGGAGAAGATTGGGATCCTCCTTTGTACATTTCTTCAAGAGAATTAACCCTTGACTTGTAAAAGGCTAGTTCACTGTTAATTTGTACAATCTGCGCCATGCAAGTATTCACATGGTTGAATAGATTTGAATAGTTGATATTCATTTGACCCATGGCCAAGTTAATTTCTTCTACTTTCTTAAGTATGTCTTCCATGTCTTGATAAATAACCTGCAATAACATTGTCAGTACCCTTAATATGAATAATTTCAAAATCATAATGGCTAAGTTCTACTTGCCATCTAATTAACCTTTTATTTGCAATAGTTGGATCAATTTCTTTAGTTAACCAATATTTGACTTGTGTATTATCTGTTCTAATTTTGAATTTTGTAGTAACAATAAATAATTCAAACTTTTTAATAGCAAATTTTATAACTAAGAATTCTTTTTCATTTATATGATAATTAGTTTGAGTTTGAGTAAAACTGCCACTAGTGTACTGTGCAATCCTTTCCTCATCCTCATTTGGATAATTATATTGAAGTACTGTTCCCCATGCTGTTTCGCATGCATCGGTTTCTATAATCCAATCACATTCTTTTTTGGGTAATTCTAATTCTGGTAAATCTTTACAAAGGTCTTTAATTTTTTGTACTTCTTCTTCTTCGTCTTTAGACCAAGGTGTCCATCTAGTTTTTCCTTTTAATCTTTTTTGTAATGGGATTAAATGTTTTGCTAAGTTAGGTACATATTTCCTAGTCTGGTTTACAAGTCCTAAAAAGTTTTGTAATTGTGTTTTATCTTTTATATGATTGTCAAATTCTTGTATTTTTGTACCAATATGTTTCTGTAGTTTTATTCCTTCTTGGCTTATTATAGATCCCAAAAATTCTACATTTTCTTTAGCTATCTCCATTTTTGTAATTGATAATATAATTCCGTTATTCCTTACAATATCTATAAAATATTTAGATGTTTTAAGTGATCTTGTTTGGTTTCAGAGTAAATAAGAACATCATCAATATATACTGTAATAAAATGATAATAATCTTTAAATATTTTATCCATGTACCTTTGGAATTCTCCTGGACTATTTTTAAATCCAAAAGGTAATACATTCCATTCATAAAATCCTTGTAGTACCGTAAAAGCTGTTAAATGTCTAGATTCTTCAGTTAACATAATATGATAAAATCCTGATTTAAGATCAAATTTAGAGAAATATTTCTTTCCTCTAATTTGGTTAAATAATACCTGTTGGTTTGGTATTGGATATTTTAATTCTTTTGTATAAGAGTTTAACCTTTTATAATTAATTATCATTCTAGATTTTCCTCTTTTTTGTTCTGAATGTTTTATTACAATGAAGGCTGGACTATTATGTTTACTGTTAGATTCTCTAATAAATTTCTTTTCTAGCATTTCTTTTATGTGCATTCCAAATTCAGGTAATTCTTTTGGTGCATGTTTAATTGGTTTTACACTAATAATCTTAGTGTCATCTTCTAGTATAATTTCTGCCATAGGTTTATTTATGTGCCATTTTTCCAAATGATTATCTCCTGATAATTTTAATAATTTTTCTGTAATATTTTTTATTATTATTTGATCAAAATGTTCTTTTACTAGATTTATTCTATTTTTATTAGGCATAAATTATGTTGTTTGTGTTAATTTTTGTCTATCCTCACCACGCTGAGCTGCTATATGAGGCATTTTTTCTCTACAGTAAGGATCATTAATTCTTATTGCTATTGCTATATGGTGACAAGGGGTAGATAAAAGTATAACTTTTTCATCAATGGTTATTGGATAATATTGTTTTATGAAGTTATTTCCTAATAATATATCTCCTGGCATATCATCAAATTGATATACATAAGGTATTTGTAATTCATATTTTCCTATTTCTATTTTAACATTCCTTGCTAATTTAGTTATTAGGTTTGTACTTCCATAAAATCCTTCAAGTATTACTCTTTCTTCATTATCTTTTTTATTACCCCACATTTCTAGGGGTAGTACATTTTCTTTAAATAAACAGGATGATACTCCTGTATCAAACAATGCATGATAATTTCTGCTAAGATATCCATTGTAATTCATTTTGGTTAGTATATAAATATGTTCTCTTCCTCCTTGTATTTTATTCATAATAACCTTGGTATAACTAGATTCTCATTTTGTATTGTTAATAGCATTCTATCATCTTTTATGTAATATGGTTTTACTTGCTCTAAGAAGTCTGTTCCTAATAGTAATTCTGTATTTACCTTTCCTGTATGTTCTACGTACATGTTTATGATTATTTCATTTCTTTTATTTATTCTTATTGGTAATTCTACATAAGTATCCATGGGATGAATATTTCCAAAATAATCTTGTATTTGAATTGAATTATTTGTTACTTTAAGTTCTAAGTCTCCTATTATGTTTTCTTTTATATGAGATACAGTTGCTCCAGTATCTATTAATACTTTCTGCTATTTCCATTCTCCATTTATTCTAATTTCTATCATAACTTCAAATTGTTTTGTCTCATTTCTTTTAGATAGATTCATTTTTGGTATTTTTCTATGTATTTTTGTCATTATTTGTTTTTCTGAATCATTTCTATTTTCTATTTCAGGTAATGATCTTGTACTAGTATTTCTTCTTAGGCTAATTGATCTTCTTCCAAATTCTATTTGTGGTTTATCCATATTTACTAATCTTCTAGCTTGATTGAAATCTATTTCTATATCTTCTGGTATTGTCATTCTTGGATTTTCTTTAGCTGGTTTGTATTCCAATAAATTTTGAAATATGGGTTCTATTATATGTGTTCTTGTAGCATTCTTAATTTTTACTTAATGTTTACTAGTAAAAACATATATTGTTCTAATAGTTAAACTTATAGTTTTACTTCATGTTTCCATATCTATCCCTCTTAACCTGTAATATAATGTTAAGGCTTTATTTTTATTTTGTTCTCCCATACTTATGCTGAAATTTGGTCTTATTGTAAATTTTACTTTTTGGTACATTAAGTTTCCTGTTACAATTCCTATTAGAGCATCTTGTACTGAACTTACAATTCTATCATCCATAATATAGAATTCTATAGGTGTATCTATTCCTTATCTGAAATAGGCTTTTGCTATAATTTGTACGGCTCCTAAATATATGTTCTTTATTTTTCCTTTTAGTTCAGGATTTAATAGGTTTATTTCTTGTCTTATAATTTATTCATTTATTATAGTTATTAATGTATTTCCTGTAGTATCTCTTATGTCTATAGGGTGACTTTGGTTTCTTGCTACATATGCTATTTCTTTGTTTTTCTGCCAAAATGGTAAATTAAATATTTCTTTTGGTTCTACATCTAATTTTGATTTTAAGATCTTTTCATACATTTTAGGATTAAATATTAATCTTTCATTTAGTTGTTCTTCATTTTCTTCTAATTGGTATTCATATTCTTTAAATGTACATTCTTCACTAATTTGTCTAATCATATTTATGTATAAATATTCTTCTTCAGTACATTCATTAGATTCACTTTCTTCTGAAGATTCTAATTCCATTATTGTATTTATTACTTCATGTTCTTCTAATTCATAAATTTCTTCATCTTCAGGAATTTCTTCCCATTCTTCTTCTTGTTCAATAGGTAATAAGTTGTAATTTTCTTTTTCTATTAATGAGATATACATCATATTTTTCTTTTTATCTTTCTTAGGACATTCTGGAGATATATGTCCTATTTCTCCACATGAATAGCATTTATATTTTCTAGGATTTTTAGGGTATGTTTTAGTTTTATTTTGTTTTTGCCTTAAATATCTATTATATGGTACTCTATACCTTTTAAATGTTTTATTATATGGCTTTTTGTATTTATTAAATTTATTAAATTTGTTTCTAAATTTATCTTTTCTATAATATTTCTTTTTCTTATATTTTCTTTCTAGATGACATCCCCATTGTGTTGGTTTATATTGTAATTTATCACAGTATAATGAATTTTTACTTGCTTTATGAAATTTTATCATATTATTTGCTTCCATACATTTTTCTTGTTGTCTCATTTCTATAAATTGTATTCTTGCTCCTAGACTATTATTACTTAATGGTATTTCTAATTTTTCCCAGTCTTTAAATAATTCTAAATTCCATGGGCTTGATAATTTAAAGAATATTTGGTTCATAATTTCCATACCATATGTTTCCTGATTATATTCTGTTTTTTCAAAATATTCTCTAAATTCACATGCAAATTGTTTAAAATAACACATATCACATATTGATAGATTTTCTAATAAATATCTATTTCTTAGTCTTGAGCTAATTTTGGTATCGCTGTCTATTACTAATGTATATTCTCTTTTTAATGCATCTTCATATCTGCTTAAAATAGTTCCTATTTCATCTTGGTCATTTCCTCTAATCTGTCCTATATAAGTTTCTGTTAAATTTCCCCACCATCTTGCAGTGGTTCCTATAAATGTATTCTCTAACATTAATTGTAATTGCTTTCCTGTTAATTCTTTGGTATAGGCCATCATAGCCATAGATTTCATCCATAATTCTAATTCATGATCTACATCTTGCACACATCCTAAATCTATCCATCTTCCTTCTGAACTAATTTGTATTTCCATACTTCTCCATGGTGTATATTCTATAGGATAATTTTTGTTTGGCTTGGTGTAATATTTTTGTTGTGGTATAAAATTATTTGTTTTAAAATTTGTGTTTTGTCTTTGATTCATATAGATTTCTGGTGTATTTTGTGAATTAGTATTACTTGTATTT
Organism: Ligustrum vulgare; assembly: GCA_963555705.1. NCBI lineage: Eukaryota > Viridiplantae > Streptophyta > Magnoliopsida > Lamiales > Oleaceae > Ligustrum > Ligustrum vulgare. The sequence goes on along the minus strand of OY743168.1, from coordinate 68,518,691 downwards.
TCTTTTTTAACTTGGTTAGTTCCTAGTTGCTGTATATACTCTGGTGGATTTTGTCCTGCTGGTATTAAAACTCTTTGTTGTTCATTCATATTAATTTCTTCTATTTTAAGATTTTTAAATTTTTCTATATAATCTTCTTCTGTTATGTAATCTTCTTCACCTTCTTCTTTAGGATTTTCCATAAATTTTTCTATTTGTTCAGTAATCATATTTATTCCTAATCTATTGATGGCTTTAAATTCTTTATCAGTTATTATTCTTTTAGGTTTTCTTTTTTCCATTTCATCATATATTTTTGTTATATTTTGGTTTATAATTCCAATATTTTGTTGTATATTATCTAATCTTTTATGTAAATCATTTTTCCCTATTTCTTCTTCTTTAATTGTTCTTATCATATTTATTTGTTTTATAATAGTTTTTTGCTCTGTAATTTCTATTGGGTTTTCATATACTCCTACCATATTTCCTATTTTATTTATTTTATCAGTTATTTGTTTAATTTAGTTTTCTAAGGTTATTAATTGTTTAGATAGATTATTTACATATTGCTTTACTTCTAATATTTGTGTGGGTATATTTTTGTTTATATCCTTATAATCATTAGTTATTTCTATCATTTGTTTTATTTCTAATGGTAAATTATTGATAATTTCTTGAACTTGTTCTGGGTTTTTTGCTTGTTCTAAGTTTTGTTCTGTAGTTTTATCTAGACTTATTCCTAATTTATTTAGTAAAAATAAATTTGTCCAGTTTAATTGTTTATGTTCTCCAAATCCTCCTTCTCCTAATAGTATAAATGGTATAAATTTTCCATATGTTTCAGTTATCAATGACCAATGACTGTTATTTGGTAAATCTTTAGATTTATAATTATATACTCTAGGTTCAATTGTTGGTAATCTTTTAGACATTTTTCTAAATATATTTCTAAGTATAACTACTGGCTCTGATACCACTGTGGACTGGATCGTGATAGTGAAATTTTATTTTGCGGAATTATAATCTTTGTCTAATTCTCCTTAAAAATCTTTCTTCAAATTCATCCATATATCTTATATTTTCTTGTCTAATTAAGTTTTCTTCTTTTAATTTTAAATATTCATTATGTTGTAAAACTAGCCTTTTAATTTCTCTATATTTTTCTATAGCAATAGGATCAGTATTTAAGTCTCTTCCTAATCTTTCCAATTCTAAATATTCTCTATGTAAACTTCTAATTAAATTTTTTCTTTTTTCGTGAAGTATATGGGGATCATATACATGCATAATATTTTTTAATTATGAAATAAGTAATAAAAATTTTAAAGTAATTAAATTTTTAGAATTTATTATGTGTTAAATTTAATAAGATAATATGTGAAATAAGATAATAATTATATTTTTTAGCTAAAGGGTAAAATAGGTATTAATTTATGTTAGTAAGTTGTTAGTATCATTTTGTTAGTAAGTGTAGCTTTATCCATTAAAAAAAGGCCACTTTTAAGTGTTTATAAATATTTAATAAATTTATTAAAATGAGTGGAGATAAATCATGAGTAGTACTTATATGCCTCACGAAATGTGTATTTAAAAAGTGATTTGACCATTTGTAAATAATTTAGCCAAACATATGTGCCAAAAAATTTCACAATTTTTTAATTGTCAGCCAGAGTAAAAAAAAAGGAAAATTAAATTCACACCACAGTTATTGTTAATGACACAATATTTTAATTGCAATAAATGTCCCAATTGTTTTGCTTATTTTGATAGTTATTCTCTTATTTTTTTGTCATATTCTTATATTTAATTATTAATTAATTAATATATCTTGTTTTTATTGACAACTTTATTTCATATATATTCTATTCCGTTGGAAAAAAATATTTTTGAAATTCTCGCAATTATTGTTTATCTTAATTATTTAAAAATAAGAGAGGTAAATAAAAAAAATTTCTTCGCTTCTAAAAAATTGTTTAGCCATCAATAGCGCGATAAACTGTACTAATTATTAGAAATCGAGGATAAGAATAAGGCAAAATATTAAGAGGTGTAAGTACAAAAATTAAAAAAAATAAAAATAAGAATTATCAATGCAATTAAATTGTGGTGCACTTAACGGAAAATGTGATCTTAATATAATTACCCGTAAAAAAATAAGTAAATTACAAATAACAATGAACATCAAATGGTCCCATACAAAGCAAAAAACGAGGAACCAAATTCAGAACTATGATGGTCCTAGAAAAAGTGAAAAAACCATGATCCAAACAAAGCAAAAAAGGAGAGATTTGGTGCACTGATGAACCATGTTCAAGACAAGACAAACAAGAACTAAAATAACAATAAATAACAAGTGGTCCCATACAAGACCTCATACCAACAAAAACAAAAATGATAGAATCACCGCGGGTGTGATCCCCACGGTGACAGCACACTCAAAAGAGGGGTTGGAGCAGCTAGAGCCCACTCTAATATGTGGATTAATAAACATGAAGGAGAAATTTCATAAAAAGGTGTAGCCCACACCTTGAGGGTCCCAACCGACCCTGCCCTGAGCCATTGGTTGAGAAGGTTAATAGTAGGTTATGCCTCCCAGAGTCAGGGTGGAGGACTTGATGGTAAGCCCAAAATTTGGGTAACTCCCACTTGCAACAATGCACAAATCTAATATTTCAGGATTCGAACCTTGCACACTGCTGAGCTGAGCATTACCAGCCCTCCCCTTTGCCACTGGGAGATGTGCCCTGGGGGCTGAAGGAGAAATTTCATGATTACATATCCATCTTAATATCTGTTCATTTGCTGATAATTTGTCGTTTATTTTCTAGTTCATTTTATGTGTAATGCTATCGTAAGAAGAAAGATAATTTAAGGACACAATATCTAATGTAAAAACTAGTGGACATTCATTAGCTAGGAAAGTATATTTTTCTTCATATTTTTTGGGTTACTGTCTTTGATTGTGCCATTTCTGCACAATAATCGGAGGACGTCTGCTAGAGCAAAATATTGCAGATGAAGAGTAAAATTCTTTGTGATTCCATTAGCTACTTATAAAATTGATATATATTATTTTCCAGGTAGTTTAATTTTGAAATAATTAATAATAATGATGAAATGACATCAGATGAATTGGAAGGACTTTTATTATTTCCAGCCAGCCCAAGTTGTACATGAAGAAGATTTTCACTAAAAAACCTCTAAAAGAGTGATACTACAACACGTGAAAGCTAGAGATACTAAAAGTAGTTAATGATGGAATACTACTCCATGTACAATGAAAATAATGTAAATGCAAACTACACTAGAGGCCTTTGAAGATGGGCAGACCATATCTGTTAATCTGCACAAGAGCCCTAGGTCGACAAGGGAGATCATGCAATTCATATTCTTGGTAGCGTCACTGATCCTAACCGTTAGATTCGAGTGAGTCAGCCGCTTGATTTCCTTCACGATCAATGTGAAAGATAGTGTCTCGATTGAAGTGAAAGATGTCTCTAGTTTGACAAAGAATTCCCTGAATCTTCCATGGTCTTCCACCCTTAGGGATGCAGTGAAGGGCACAATAGAATCATTCTTGACCTAAATGTCTAGAATATTGATTCGATGGGTGAGACGTATGCCATTAAAAACAGATCACAACTCATCCTCAATATTAAGGTAGTCTCCGTAAAAAGATGAGAATGCCCTGATGCAATGTCCTTCATGGTCTTTGACGACTCGCCACCAGAAGTACCATCCTTGACACATCCACCACTGTTGATCTTGTATGATTTCAATGATGGAGTGTACCAAAGAACTAAATTAGGGGATGGAGAGCAAGAGATATAACAAACAGTGGGGCGACAACATAAAGGTATACTCTATATATGATCCATCGCGGCTCGATCTGAATATCATTGTGCTTTGTGTCATTCCTCTTAGTTTAAAGAAATCAAAATATTAGTAGAGGAATGATGGTGCGAATATGACCCCTTCGAACATGACTGACAAAGCATCTCCATCTCTGGAACCGCTGCATGAATCCTCACCCAGTCCCATTTGTACAAGGAAGATATCTTCGAAGTATCATCATACCTGATCTGATATGTTGCTACCTGTGAAGGTATGTGCAACAGTCTCTATCTTATAACAAGAAGATAGTAGGAGGCCAAATGGAAACTATCATCCTTTGAATAACCGAGTCACATGGACGATTCCCTACCATAACCTCCAAATGAAGAAAGATACTATAAGAGGCAAAGTGGTGCTCCACATCAATCGGAAAGAGTCACAAGGCTGCTAACCCATTTGGACTAATGGCAAGCTAACTTGTAGTATAGCTTCCACCTGGTGTACCCCTCCAAACAATCTAATCTAGGAAATCAACACATAGAGGAATCATCCCAATCTATTCCATTATAGTAGGTGAAAGAGCTTGTAGTAATCAACCTATACCCCAGCTAGTGCCATTGAAGAAATCAGTACCCTCTTCGAGGAGTGATGTCTGTGTGGGAATAAGCTCACCAATGTAGTATCACCCATCCAACAATTGTGTTAAAAGAATATTTGACCAGCACCCAGATGCTAGGCAATATGTGGTTCAGCTAGTGGTCCAGCCTCTTCAAGCTCTTCCAGATAGGGGATACCGAGTGTGGGGATCATAGCAAGTGTGGGGTGTGTCCCCTACAATATTTTCCCAGTAAGAAATAAACCCATAGTGATCCATATGATCTAAATAACCACCAAAGCTTTAGGCAGAAACTGTTAAGTGTCTTACAGTCGCCTGAAACAAAAGCCACCCTCATTGGGAAGGAAGGCATACGTCCTCCCATCTCCTCCAATGTAGTTGATGCACATGATCCTTGGAATCTCAAAATAATCGTACAGATATGCTCTCCAACTTCTTCGGTACAGCCTTAGGAGGCTGAATGATCTGAAGAAGGTATAGTGGGATAGAGGCAAGGACTTATGTAATGCCTCGAGTTCCGAAAACCCCGGACGCCACGTCGTATTTTAAATCTAACTTTATTGCGAAAAAAAACTAAATTCTAAACATCATATTTATTTGTAAATTAGCAATGGGAACTAAATCAAACAATTTTATTTAAAACAATTCATAAAATTCTAAATTTGAAATTCTTAAGTTTTGTAACGACAAAATAAGTTATCAACTCATAAATCGTGACTTTCAAAAAAATATATCTTTATCTATTAGTTTGCCATTGCTGTCCTTCATTCCCCACCATTTTCGAAATATGCAAAAGCTGTTAAAAACGGGGTGAGCATTTCGAAAAATACTCAGTAGACTTATCGCCAATAATTAATTTACAAAATAATTGAACATATAATTATGCAACTAATACAATGATCATATAATCTAATCATAGGCTCTTTAAAAATCATAGGGTGTGGGTAGTTTCGTCACATGCATTTAAGCATTTAAGTTATGCATAACCACATCATTATTTCATGCATTAAAGCATTTATGTCATGCATTACCACATCATTCTGATTTTTATCTCATAAGAGATATTCTTGTCTTGTCTCATGCATCAAAACATTTAAATCACGTAAAATTCACTTAATACATGCAATTATAATTTAAACTAATTAGTGGAGGCGAGTCTACCTCAATTAACGAGTTTGAAAAAAATAGAGATGGAAAGTCACGTCAATCTTCTAAATCACCGTATGCTTTGTCTAGCCAAAAGAAAATTAAATTAATTTACTATTTCGAAATTTGAAGAATTAAAGTTTTAAAATAAAGTTTGAGACTAAACTGAAATTTAAAAGAAAACCAGAATTTAAAAGTTTAGGGGTTAAAATAGACTTTTTCGAAAGTAATGGCTGACTGTAGAAGTTAAGGGGTTTAGGGAGTTTGGGACTGAAAATTTAGCATTTAAAACTCTTTTGGGGACTAAAATGGATACTTTTCAAACTTGGGGCTAAAAATGTAAATTTTAAAAAATAAAATATACAAATATATATATATCCTCTCTCTCTCTCTCTCTCTCTCTCTCTCTCTCTCTCTCTCTCTCTCTCTCTCTCTCTCTCTCTCTCTCTCTCTCTCTCTCTCTCTCTCTCTCTCTCTCTCTCTCTCTCTCATTAGAGAGAGAAAGCAGAGAAGAGAGGGGCATCGGGTTCACCCCTCTTCCGTTAAATCAATCCGTCGAAAGAAAAGCCTGGATAGTGGCACCGCCGCATGGTGGCACAGGTGCGTGGGTGGAGGAGGCTAGCTGATTTTGGGTGCGAAAAATGAAGGCGATCGGGGCTGTGAGGTCGTGCTTCTCGAAGAAAATCCTTCCAAAACAGCCGGCGGTCGAGGTATGTGATTGGGCTCTATTTGTTTATCTATTATTGTGATGATTTTGGGGGTCATTGAGGGTCCTTCGCAGTTGGGCAGTGAGTGGTGACGGGTGTGGTGTGCGAGTGGTTTTGACGTGTTGAAGGGCGATTAAGGTTCATAGATTGAATGGGCAGTAGGTAGCGGCTGGTGATGGTTCGGCCGTTGAAGTGATGAAAGGTTGTGTGTGAAATCTTAGGTTTGTGTTCTCGATTTGCAGATTGGGTTGCGATGTGTGAGGATCAGTTTTTGTGGGGTTGGAGATAGTGGATTCAATCTTGTGTGTTAATGAACCTTTAGTGAAAATGGAACTCCTCACATTTTTTGGTGGCAAGAAATCAATGTTCGAGCACCAATATATGAGTTCCAAATTATGATCTTGTGCCTAAGTTGAATGAGATCAGTTTGAGAGGAAGAAGATTCATAACAGAGAGTGTTTGAGCTAGTGTATGTGGTGAATGTAAGGGAGAGGGAGATTTAATGTGTATTGATTTAGAGTTAACATGGTAAGTTATTGTAAGAAAACTGATTGACAGAAATTGGGGAGATTTGAGAGGAATTGAGGGATTGAAGAGTGATCATGGGATAAGCTTGGGAAATCCAGAATTTGTTAAGCAATATATTAGCAATTGATGTGATGGAAATTGAGAAAATTAGGGAGTTGCAAGGAAAGTTAGAATCATTTCAAGAATGGAGAAGATCTTGGAGTTGATGCAGAGTTAATGATGTGTGAGTAGGTTGGGCCCTAGTATTGGGCCAAGAGAGTTGGGTTGAATTAAAATAGTTGGATTCAAAATAGTTAAAACTTGGACTTAAAATAAATAAATAAATAAATAGTGATCTTGGAATACTTTTGATAAAATCGGACTTTAAAAATTGTAATCGGACTAAGATTGTCAATAAATTTAATTTCATTTAAAAGGCTAAACGATCACTTAAATGGCTAGACAAACACGTGTTTTTAAAATAAATGGGCAAAGTCGTAGCGACACGTTTTTAAAATAAATAATATTTATTTAAATAAGTCACTAAAATTCTCGGTTGCTTCAACTTATCTAAGTAAAATTATGCGTCCTCTTTGAGAGAGCAAGTGTGATTTCCATCCCTTGATCCTGCTTCTAATCTTTTTAAGAAGGTCATCATAGATGATGTCCTCGTGATTCCCTTATACAGGGGAACCCGAGATATGTAAAAGGCTGCTACTAATGTCTGAATCCTATCATATGCTCAAGTCGCCTGATCTAACTGATAGATGTTCATATGGGAAGAATAAGTCGCTCTTGTCTCTGTTCACCAACTAATTAGAAACCCCCTTGTAGTGCTCCAAGCACTCAAGTACCCTCCTGGCTGATTTTTTTTATCGTGGTGAAGATGATTGGATAAACTTGGGAAATCCAAAATTTGTTAACCAATATATTAGCAATTGATGTGATGGAAATTGAGAAAATTAGGGAGTTGCATGGAAAGTTAGAATCATTTCAAGAATGGAGAAGATCGTGGAGTTGATGCTGTGTGAGTAGGTTGGGCACTAGTATTGGGCCAAGAGAGTTGGGTTGAATTAAAATAGTTGGATTCATCAAAATAGTTAAAACTTGGACTTAAAATAAATAAATAGTGATCTTGGAATACTTTTGATAAAATTGGACTTTAAAAATTGTAATTGGACTAAGATTTTAAATAAATTTTATTTCATTTAAATGGCTAGACGATCACTTAAATGGTTAGACTAACACGTGTTTTTTAAAATAAATGGGCAAAGTCGTAGCCACACGTTTTTAAAATAAATAATATTTATTTAAATAAGTCACGAAAATTCTCAGTCTCTACAACTTATCTAAGTAAAATTATGCGTCCTCTTTGAGAGAGCAAGATTGATTTCCATCCCTTGATCTTGCTTCTAATCTTTTTAATAAGGTCATCATAGATGATGTCCTCGTGATTCCCTTATACAAGGGGACCTCGAGATAAGTAAAAGGCTGCTATTAATGTCTGAATCCTATCAGATGCCCAAGTCCCCTGATCTAACTGATAGATTTTCATATTTTAGCGATCGAAAAATTTCAAATTTAAAAGTTAGTTTTAACAAACTTGTCACTACGACTCTCCAATCTTAACGGTCAAAATTAGAGCACTCGTCTAGCCTATTAGTTATTTTAAGATTTTAAGAAAGAAATTGTAATTTATAATTTTAAAGTCCAATTTGACCGAGCCTCAGTTTTATGCCAAAATTGCCCAAGCCCAGTTGTCTCCCACATCACCAAACCGCACCACCTTCGACAGTCACCAGATGACCGGAATGATGCCGAAATCGCAGCCTCAAATCATGAACTAGCAGCTTCGGTTTCGCCTAGAACTAGCCCCAAATTCTACCCATTTTCGTCACCGTTTACCAACCTAGTCGCCGCAATATGATGGTGGCACCACCGCCGGTCAAACGCTGGTGTTTGGCGCCCGACAGCCTTTGGTTGCAGATGGCCGATCGCCATCTCTCTCTCTCTCTCTCTCTCTCTCTCTCTCTCTCTCTTGTCTGTCTCTCACGAAGATGAGTAGGGGAAAGAATTGGTTTTTATTAAAAATCTGATTTTCGAAAATAGCCTTTTCAGTCCCTAGTTTTCTAAAGTATTTAATTCGGTCCCTCAAGTTTTAAAATCAGTTAATTCGGTCCTAAAATATTTTATCTTCGGCCCTATGTTTTAAAAGTTATTATTTAAAGCCCCTGCAGTTTTAAAATATTTTAGCCAGCTTCTTTATTTCTGAAAAGTTATGAATCAGTCCCAATGTTCATTATTTATGTGAACCAACCCCTGATTTCTTACAATTATTTTATTTAATCCCTAAATCCTTTTAAAACTCTATTTTACACAAATCATCTTTTTAAAACTTGATTAATCTAAAATATAAATTTAATTATATAATTATTTATTTTATAGGAGTAGACGAGGTGCGAGAGAATTAGAAGTATTATTCCCATTTGCTCAATACTCGAGAAATATGGTAGACTCTAATCTACAAACTTTTATTTTCAAAGTGCGCATGAATGATTATTTGGATTATAAGTTTAGCATGTATGACTGTGTTCATGAGAATTACTTGCTTTTCAAGCATGAGACTATGTCACAAGAATTTACTTGCTTAAATGTATGAGACTTGAACTTGTATTTATTTACTTGTTCATGAGACTATTGGTGATCGTTTCGACACCTGAGACTTGAATATCATGATTATGTGTTTAATTTATAATGTCAAATGATTATTATACGCGAGTCTACTGGGTATTTATTTGAAATACTCACATTTTCCAAAAACCAGTTTTGCAGATGATGGAGTTGGCAACGAGCCGAGCGATGGTGGCCATTATTGAGATTTTCGAAATGTTTTTATTTAAGATTGAAACTTATTTATTTCATGTTTGTTCCAAGTTTGTTTTTCAAATTATTTCAGTATTCGAATTGTTGACCATTTGAGTCAAACTTTATAAAATTATGCGATTGATATTCCAGTTATTTTCGCGTAATTGTTAATTTGAAAGTTAGTTGAGACGATGAAGTGACGTTCCGAGTGTTTAGAACTCGGGGCGTTACACATATGGTAAGAATAAGTCGCTCTTGTCTCGGTTCACCAACTAACTAGAAACCCCCTTGTAGTGCTCAAAGCACTCAAGTACCCTCCTGGTTGATTTTTTTTTTTTTTTTATTGTGGTGAAGATGATCATTCATCAGAAATTGACAAGTGAGAGGAAAGAGTAGTGCCACGATGCCGATATACCATACTAGGATACTTTTAGAAATCCACTGTGAGTAGTTGAGAGAAGTAGTCGACAGCAATAATGAAAAGTGATGGCGAGATAGAACCTCCCCCCCCCCCCCCCCCCCCGGGTCAGAGTCCTCGTAAGAATTGGAAGAAGCCATAAGGTTGCCATTCAAGAGCATCGAGAATATATATCCAGAAATGCACTTCCTGATCTTGTCGATCCACAACAGGTTAGATTCGAAACTATCAAGTACAAAACAGAAGAACCTTTGGTCCATGCAATCACGTGTCTTAGCCATGTCCAACTTCAGTATAATGTTGCCAAATCTAACTTTATTATCCAAAGTGTAGAGGAGCTCCTAAGCTAGTAAAAGTGTAGAACATTGTATCCAATCAGCCGGAATCTGCTCTGTAACACCTCGAAAATTTAAATATAGAATTTTTTATTCTTGAAGTCTTTTAACAATTTTGATAAAATTGAAGTACTAAAGCTTTTTATGTTGTGACACCAAATTTATTTTGGATCAAATATTTAACTATTGATAGAAATATAATTACTATATCGATATTGGTCTCATTTTATAGATCATAATTAATTAGGAGTCTTTATCCAAGAAAATGTGATTTTGAATATAATCATGTCAAGTTGTATTTGATTGAAATAATAAGAGTTTAATTGAAGTAATTTTATTAATTAGTCTCTGTTTAGGATTTGCGAGTGCCGTGTGACTGTGAGAGACATCCGTGTGTGAGAGAGAATAATTGCCCGAAAATTGAGAAAAATATCACAATCCTTCTACCGGTAGAAATTTACTTTTATACAATTTTTCTTGTGATACACAGTTTTTTTAATTCTAAGTATATAAAACTCAATTTTTACCATATTTTCATCTATAAATACTATTAAAAAGTCAGGTCAATCACCACACAAAACATATACTTTCTCGATGTAAAAATTACAGAAAAATATTTTCAACTTGCAATCATTTTTCTTTTAATGTTCGTCTGATGTATTAAGTTATAGATTTCTCTATGTGCTAAGTGGATTGTAATTTCTCTTTTTAATGTTTTAAGTTCGAGTAATTTATGTTCTATTATGTGATCCAAATTATTAGTAATGAGGATCTTGTGGACAATACCAAAAGGTATTATGTAGATCGACCCTAAATTGAGATTGAGAATGAGTATGACCTAAATTGAAAATGAGGTGGTTTGGTTTATATCCCACTAGAATAGTGTGTTATGACGTAATTTACTTGCTTTTTATATTAAATTAAGAAAATACTAGCATGAAATGTATACTGAGTATATTCGTATGCTCATTCCATATTTTAAAACATTTTTACAGGCTAGTTCGGGGATCGATTGGATATATGATGGAATGGTGATGCTGGCTATCAAGGAGATTTGTGTAAATTAAATACTTAAGTTTCAATTTCAGTTTTATTTATTACTCCAAACATGTTTATGGTTTAAGTTATGATATTAGGATTTCGTTTTAGAGAATTTCAACTTCATGTTTGACAAAACTATTGGTTTATGTTTCCACATTTATCTGAGAAAATAAAATTAATTTTAGTAACACTCTAGCGTTTATGGAACCAAAAATTCTGCAGTGTTATTGGCTCTGCTAGAGAGAATTAATAAGTTGAAGGAACAAGCTCAATATGATTTTCAACAGCTAAGTGATGAGCTTTTTGGACACCGTGCATAAGATGATTTGTTTGAAGTTGATCCATCTGCAGTCCCATCTTTCTTTGAATCAAGATAATAGATGTAGTAGCAAACCCTCAAGGCAGATGACCATCAGCAAAGAAATCTGGAACAGTCCCGACGAAGTCATACTGAATGATATCTCAACATTGTTGAAAGAACAAGGATAAAAATTCTTCTGGCCCAACAAGAACCGACCTTTTGCTTCTAGAATCTCTCCCCAATAACTAGAGTCCGATTTAAAGTACCATGTGCCCAATGCAAAGAATCACGATGCTCCTGTGTTAAGTTCTAGTCATACTATATTTCCAAATACTGCAACCCTACACTCCAAATCCCTAACTCTCTCAAAGACATCCTGAATACATATCAATTTCATAATGCAAACCCTGTTTCAGCCTGAAGATCTTCTCCCAAAAGAGAAGTCATCCATGTAAGATGGGTTGAGAGTGATCATTTCTGAAAGACAAAGAAGAGAAAATCATGATGCTTCGTCCATACTTTGAAGAATTGAAAGGTTATAGGCCACAAGTCATCCTCATCATCCTAATGAATTAGTAAAGGCACATGATCAAATGATGTCCAACTACGAAGCAACAACAGAATTAATCAGAACTCTATCCAATCTCTTCCAAACCCGACCATTAGGCCAAGTATACCTATTACCAGAAAACCTAGCATCCTCTGGGCTACAGTCTAACATCATATCCGATAATGCTGAAACACCTCTATCCCTGGTGTTATGGACCGTGCACTCGCCATCATGTACGATTAAGTTAATGTCTCCCAACTATCCACAGACCGTCCACACTAAAATAGATGTGGTGAAGATCCTCCCACAGATCTCTCCTACAGGATGTTGTACAACCAACATAGACAAGAGTTAAAAATAGTTCATGATAATCTAGGATCCTCAAATCTAACGTGGAGAAACTAAAGATGATCAATTAACGAAATAAAAGTAGTCACAAGATTCTAGAAAGCCAAATCTTCTCTGAAGTATTTTGTGCTCCAATATCGAAACGCAAAAATTGACGTATGCAATCCAATCTCTCCTGAAGACTAAAGAGCTCCAAGATGACCAATAGGTAAAACTGATGAAGCTGAAAAAGTCTCTTCAGGTGCCTACGAGTATCTGTGCTAGCTACACCTCTCACTTTGCATATGATGACACTCATAAGGATGGGGACATGATGATGTATCCACTAACCGAATCATGTTCATCATTCGAGTAATAAGAGACGTTGTATAAGTAGCCCGTGGGTTTTTCTTTCGAGTGATCGAAATAAACTCATCATCCCTAGTCTTAGGGGGTGGTGGGGGGGGGGGGGCAAGGCTAACCAAGTCATCAATAGAAGATTTGCAAAAATGCCTTGTTGATGAAGCTTTCACTATCAATATGCGATAATATCAGTATCAGAGTGAGTAGCTATAACTGTAATTAGAACCTTGGGTGGTGTCTGCAAATCTCCATATTGTGTAAATGATTACTACCTTTGAATTATATTGTCAATCAACAGATCAAAGAAAGCCACATGAGTAGAATTAAATATGGGAATGGCCACCAAAGGTGGATTCATAGTGAAGGACATGTACTACTGAGCAGATTGAATGATCGGCTCAACATAACTGAAGGAGCAACAGGCTCAAGACTGAATGATTGAGTAACTGTAGGAGGAATAGCTGGGGGTATAACTTTAGCAGTAGTAAGAGTAATGGATGTAATTTCTATGGATGATGTCATTGTAGGAAGATGTGGCTTCGAGTGAAATCCAGATGAACTGACTGTGTGATGTCTCATGGTTGTCCTAGAAGCAGGTACTCACTGCTTGGGCAGCTCATCAACAAACTTCCTCTTTCCCTTCTCATTAGCCCTCTCAACAAGCATTGGAGCAGGGTAAAAAAAATGGAGCAGTAGGGGGTAGTAGTAGTATAAACAGGTGGGGCAGTAGTAGTATAAACAGGTGGGGCAGTAGTGGTAGCAGGCTGTGTAGGCTTCGAGGTAGGTGACCTCCTCATCAAATAGTGCTCAAGAGTATGACCCAATTATCTGCACCTGAAATTGAATTTTAGCTTCTTATCAAAATGACATGATGCCAATATCCAAGGTATTGTTGTCACTCAATCCACACACAATAATGAAGCTCATTATCAAGATCAGCCTCAATACAAACCCGAGCCTCACCAAGTCTCCGTAAATCAGTAGTAGCCTCATAATACGAAGGGGGACCCCAATTTCCCGAGTAAGTGCAAATAATTCTTTGGCACAGAAATGATTGGGGAATAGAGGAAATGAACCCAGATGGGGGCAATAGGGGTCTCATGCTCAAGGATAGGGTTCCATTTGCTCACAAGCACTGGATACCTATCAATATACCATAAATGCTTAAAAAATAGCTGTGCGTAATCATTCTCTTGTATCAAATGTATGAGAATATGCTATGCATCAATAAGTCTAATACAAAAATGATCACAGAAGCCAAATCTAGGGAAGCTCTCACGTACATTGGCTATAGGTGGCTTCCTATGAGTAAATTTTCCAACAAGTGCGAACTTGTATGGTTCAGCTACGGAAGCCTCATCCTCCTTGCTGACAGTAATAACTAGCACATTCAAATGCAAGAATAGTTTCTTTGTAGCGAACGTGTGTAGTGTAAAGTTTGGGAGAGCCTGCGCAATTGATGCAAAAGATATGTTCTTGCTCCTAAAAGCCAGTGTAATTTCAGACGTCCAGATAGAGTATCAACATAGGATATTTTAGTTTGAGTTTGAGTAGGTTGTATAGTAGATGCAGAAGTACGTACTGGACCATGAGGTCAATCGGATGGAGGGATGTTCGATCGAGTGGGATTGTTGACCTGTAGTGGGTCTGGTTGATCGGATGTGGGTGAGGTCGACAAGTGATCATAGACCGGAAACTCTCGAGGTGACTGCTTGTTTCGATGGAATTGACTATTAAGGGGACCATACCAAGGATTTTTTGGCCTTTTGAGATGACTAGTGATTCTCCCATGGCTTGAATTGAAGTGGAGGCACCCTAATTAAATATCTCGATTTTCGTGCACAAGGGCTCGAATTACAATGAAGCATTGCCGACTGAATTGAATGGAAAAGGAACAATAATGAGGTAATTTGAGTGCTCTAAATCTAATGGGACCAGTCCCATGGCCAAAAAGAGGGAAAGGGGCTGAATTGAAGACCTTAAGATGCATGCCTAGAGTTTAGCACACATCCCAAGGCATCTCCATGTCCCGTTACTGATGGAAGCCGATTGGCCTTGACCCATAGGTGAAGACGATGTGGCAGATAGGGACGATGCCCGCAACGATAGGTTGTGACTAGAATTCTCGAAGCCGACGTCGAAATTAGCAAAAAATGTCTTATTTCACTCAAAGTCCGAAAGGTTTTGGGGTGAATTCGGTTGGGATTTGATGTAATCGGTTGGTATGGATTGGCGGAGTGTGTTGCAGGTAGTGAGTGCCGACGTGGGTGATGGTTTCCGGTGGAAAAAGTGGTAGATACGGTAACATGAGGGAAAAAATAATTTAACGAATTAAGAAAACATATATAGTGAAAATATTGCCCTATTTTAGGGTAAGTCGAGCCAAGAAATAGAAACTACCAGTTTACACACACACACACACACACACACACTCATTTTGCTTCGCAGCCAAACATTTCGTTGCGAAAAATTCTTCATGTCTACACCAAGGATTTGTTGTTTATTCAAAGTCATATGTCATTTCCTTTCGCTCTCCTCACACCTTCGATGCAGAGTCGCAATTAGTTCCTCCTCTCAAGGTGGAACAAGACCATCAACCCATTCAAAGTAATTGCAATCCCCAGTCACCTACAAGTTACATCACACAAATGTAATTCATCTATTCGTAAAACAAAAGAATGGTCAATTTAAGAGGATCGTGATTACCCGGTATTTATAACATCCCAAGCATCTACACCTCAGATTCTTATCTGTGGAAGAGATTTTAAAACAAAGCGGATACCGCAATGACATGTAGAAGCTATATCGACTTCATACTTCGATTTATTCCAAACAAGTAAACGACTTTACAACATAACAATTAAAAACACCATAAGAAAATCATATATCCCAACTTTCATGCAGTGGAATATCAAAGACGATTTCAGAAAATGCCACATCAAAATTTTGGATGTTCGTTTCACGGTTAAATCACAAATTGACGGATTTTTAAATGAAACGGAGAGAAGATTTTCCTTACCTTTCAATCCGTTTATCCTTCACCACTTGAGCTCGACGAAGATGAGTTTCCAAACTGATTTGAGGGGTAAGGTTTCAAAATTGGAAAATTTTGTACAACTTTCAGATAGACAAGTTTTAAGATTTTTGAGTTTTCAATTCCAATTCATCGTGATTTATCCAGCTATGCCACATCACGATTAAAGGCTCTACGTCAGCTAGGATGATTACAATTGTTAACGGGGCAACCTAGACAGTAAGCGCCCAACACTTCAGTAACAATTAGAGTAGGTTTTAAAGTTTAGTTACCATTTTTGAATTTCTTCCAAACTTCAGCGACAATTACTAAAATTAACCCATTTTCAACAGATCAAACTACAAAATGTATGAAATTCAAGAACACATTTAGCCACTATCTAGGATTGCTTAATAAAACAGTTTTTTTTTGAAAGACAATTAGGTCCTGGTGCAGAATTTTATTCTCAATTTTCTTACTGTCAACAACTCGTCAGACAAAACTTTCAGCAACCATCAAACTGTTGTTACTTAATTACCTAAAATGACCTTCTCAAGAACAATGAATGAAATAAGTGAGGGGGCACATTGGTCTTTTCATGTCTCCTGCAATTGGTAGATATAAAAATATGCCATGCTTGAGCTGCTTGTACCGCAGGTGAGTTACCCCCCTAGGTACAAGCAGATTTTTTGAAAATCAGCCTAGACAGTCAAATATTCCTGCTCAAATGTGACCATTCACTCGGAGGTAACCCCTGTGGTACATGAAGATTTTTTTGAAAATTTGCCTAGGCAGTCAAATATTCCTTCTAAAATGTGACCGTTCACAGTGAGAGTTACACTAAATAACGGTAAAAAAATGGCCAAAATTCTTTCAATTTAGCGCTCCCAAACAAGGCTTAATCAAGTTTTATCAAAATTAGTTTTGTAACAACTCCTATAAAATTAACGTATGCATATATCCTCACCCATAAAAAAGATCTATTGCGCGTGACGGGCAAAACTATGTTGCCCATGTGTTGTCGACAACATGTGTCCCTCACGGGCAAAATAGTCTTGCCCATCACGGGCCGGACTGCCTCAACCCAATACTCATATCTTGACAGTAGGAAACTAATTAGATCAACTACTTTCGTCAAAAGTAGATTATAGAATATCTGAGTCTACTTCTTTAGATTTATTTTTGGAAATTATAATTATCTTTTTCCTTTATTTAGATTTTCAAGTAGAAAAAGTGATTTGTGTAAAGGTTTATGATCGAATCAGCAATGGACAACTCAAGGCTCGTAATTTGAATGTAGTAATTCAGTGGAGAAATATTTTCCTCCACAAAAAAGATGGTAGAATATCTGAGTATTTGTTTACGGGAGTATAATTTCAATGCGTTGGCGCATCTATCCTAACTACTAGTTGTATGCCTTGAATGAATGGGAGGGATCTAATCCCCACCATATGGATGATATTATAAAAGACATGATTAGGACTTCTTAGCATTTTCTTTTATAATTGAGAGACATGAACTCAAAATACGACTGCACTATTTATGTTGAACCAGTTCAGAATTTTGAACTTATTAAGTTGTTAAATCCAGTGATCAATATTCATGGTGAGGTTTTCGAACTGGTCGGAAGGTGGTAAGACTCCTCCGGGAGTATGGGGTAGAGATATCAATGAGTCGAGCCAGCTCTACTCGTGAGCAGAATATCAAGGTCGGAGCTAGGCTAGAGCATTTTTTGGCCCAAGCTGAGCCAAAGCTCGTGTCCAAAAATAAGGCTTGACTCGAGTTTTTTCAAGCCGAATCCAGAACTTTAATTTTTTATTTTTTTATTTTTATAACAAAAATCCATAAATTTGTGGGTTCAAGCCCGCATCTAGCTTTTTGGGCGGGCTTTTGTTGGCTCGAGTCAAGTAGAGTCAAAGTCCGTCTCTCTAAAAAAAAAGAAAAAAAAAAAAAAAAAAAAAACAGCTCGGCTCGCATTTAGAAAATAGCTAACCTAGGCTCACATAAACCAAGGCAATACGTTTCGCCTGAGCTTCAAGCTTATGTGGACCCTAGGCACCGAAGGCGTGGAGCTTCATAGAACACTGATAAAAAGAGATGGGGTGTGTAATTTTCTTTCTTGTAAATTTCTTTTCATTTATTAAAAAGTTGGGATACGACACGACTATATGCCGACACATGATTTATCGAAAAGTTGGGATACGACACGTTGGGGACATGCATTTTTTTTTAATTTAATATTATTTTAGTCTTATATACAAACAACATATTGTATATTTATTGCATTAAAATGAGGATATTGAATAAAAACATATTTTTAAGTCAGAATTATCATTTTTTTTAATTGCAAGCATTTCCCCCATTAAAATTTTCATTTTGATGCATAATGTGTAGTTCCGACACGCGTCGGAGAGTGTTTGGATAGTGTCTTTGTCGAACACGTGTCAAACAAAACACGCTGGCTTCATGCAGAGTGTCTGTACAATCTAGATAAATTACTGGAGAAGTGGACAAGAACAAAATCTCATATTGAGGCGAATCATTATAAATTTTGCACTCTTTTTTGTCTTTATTTTCTTATTGTGATTTTATTGCTCTTGGTGATTTACAATTCTCAATAAAATTGTTAGACGGATAAAGTCAATGAAATTGATATACAAACACAAAAAATGGACTCTGTAAAACTTTTAATTAAAGCCTCAAATGATTTGGAATTTGCAATTACAATATAGATATTATCGTGATTAGATTTATTTATTTATTTAAATTGTATTTGTGTCTTCGAACAATCCTAGCTCATGATGCGGCTCCTATATACAAAAAACAGAATCACATTATATGCCTCCCTTCGAAGATCAAATATATATTCTCTCAACTTGCACCCCTACCCCACTCCACCCCCATCATCCTCACGTTTCTTCCCTATAAAAGAGTCTTTTTTGTATAAATCTTGTCAAAACCATCCTCTTAACTTGTATTATTCTCTCCAATCTTCCATTTTCCGATAGTTTTCGAGCCTCCTTCGTCGATAAACTCTAAATTTCGACTTGTTACATAATGGCATCATCACGTAGCTCATCATCCTCGTGGACGCCTAGAGAAAACAAGCGATTCGAGGAGGCTTTAGCAATGTATTCGGAGAAAACTTCCGACCGGTTTCATAAGATAGCCAGGGCAGTTGGGAGCAAAACAGTTGAGGAAGTAATGAGACACTATGAGATCCTAGAGAATGATATCATGAAAATAGAAACTGACCAAATACCTTTGCCCAATTACAGAGTTATTACAAGCAACGGCAAGGCGTACGGTAATGAACAAAGGTAATGCATTGTCCCTAAAATGAAACTTGATTCATTTTTCGTCATTGCATTCACTTGTACCATGTTCAGCGGAGTTAATTGTCCCAATGATCAATCGAAGACGTAGATATAGTTAAATAATAAGTTCAGTGAACAAAATCCGGCACTTTGAAGTTCAGTGATTTTACATATTTATTTGATCAACTGATAATGTATTTATTAAGTTAATTGTTTGTGAAACAGGCTTAGGAATCTTAAGCTACAGTGAGCAAATTCAAGGCAAATATCGAATTGCCATCTTCTGAAGATCTTTAAAATTGCAGACTCATAAATATAATATGAGGTAATGTACGTGTGAAAGTAGTAAAAAATAAGGAAAATACTACGGTATAGTATGGATAAGTTTTACTGAGTGTAATTTACTTTGTTACAAAATGTATAATATATTTTGCATTTTGTCGCTTGAATCATAAAATTAGACAGGGCAAGTGGATCGTATCAGATGGTACGTAGCGATTTTTTATTTTACTTGTCAACAATGTTTTGGAATCCAAACTACAATGGCCAAAGAAATAACTAGGTTTGGTAAATCGTTTATAAATAATTGTTTATAAATGTTATTTATAAATAGCGACGTCGTAATTTTTCATTGATTATTATTATTATTATTTTTTTTTGAAAAGTCAAAAAAGGTGGACGAGAATTTTTTATCAGCCAAAATTGTTGACTTTTCAAAAAAAGAAAAAAAGAAAAAAAGTTCAATGAGATGTTGTCACGTGACCGTTTATAAACAAAATTTATAAATAAATTTTACCAAATAGAGGCATATTTCTTAAATCCGGTTAAATTAAAATCGAAAAATATACAAATTATAGAAATAACTACGAAAAAGGCCGAATTATCTATTCAATTGAAATCATAGTTATCAGATCCAGCTTGATCATCAATCGGCCAAAGTTGAACTGAACAAAAATCACACGACTCCTATTTGCATAACTTTAATGGGAAAAATACAACTGAGATTGAACTAGAAGAATTTAATGGAGGGGATCGTAATGTGAATGATTTTTGATAAATAGTAAAGATAATTTGTGAAGATGATGTGGTAATTCCTAAGAAAGTTGTTGCATATCATGATATCACTGTTATGTATAGAGTTCTCACTGTTACTCAAAGAGCTCTCGATAGTCCATGATAGAGGAAATTGGATTTATAAACAATGATATAATTATTTTATCCAATCAGATACATTAATGGGGTCGGAATTCGCATGATGGACCAAGTTTATGATCTTCTTATTTTTTTCTCGATGATGAAAATATGTAAGTCGAGCAAATAATTGACACCAAGAAAGATTACCAAGAACTTGTGCAAACAATTGCACTAAAACACAACTTCGAGCTTAAAATGAAAAAGTCAAACAAGAGTACTTATATAATTGTATGTATAAACGACAATTGCAGTTGACATTTGCAAGTAAGGAAAATGGAAAAAAATTAGTTATTTGGAGTTTACAAGTATGCACGAGAACATATTTGCTAAGTGGGTGTTCATGGAAACGATCTTAGACAAGTCCAATCATGGTTATAGGCCTATAGATTATGCACAATTCTCAGGACCAATTGATGATTTACAGACATGCTAACATCATTAATGTTGTCCGTTCAAGAATACGGTGGTCATGAGTACCAGAATGCCTAAAAGGTTAAAGAATTCGTGCTAAAGTACTAGATGGGTTCATCGAGGAAAGTTATGCTAAATTGGCTAGGTATTTCAATAACTTGGGGATAACTAATCATAATTAAATTCTTTATTGAGATTGATGATGAGAATTGTTTCAAATATTTCTTCATGGTTCTTGGACAATGCATTCATGGATTTTGTAATTCGATGCGACACCTGAATTTAGTAGACAGTACATTCCTAAAAGGTAGATAGGAAGACAAGTTTATTACTGCTACATGTCAAGATGTCAACTTCCAATATATCCTCTACCAGATGAAGCTGTGTGGAATGTTTTCAGCAACATTTATTACATACAAAGCTCACGAGGTAGCCTTAGACAACTAATAGGAAAACCGAATTACAAACGATGATCTTATTAAATTATATATTCAGATACATGAGTAGGGTGAGAACTCACATGATGAGGCAAGTTCTTGATCTTCTAATTCTTTGATGTGATTTCTGATGATGAGTTTTGCAAGTTAGGCAAATACTAACACCAAGAGAGATCTCAAAGAAGTTGTGCACACGATTGCATTGAAGCAAAACTTTGAGTTTAAAGCAAGTAAGTCAAACAAAAGTACCTAGACAATTGTCTGTATACTATGGCAATACCTAAACATGTAAGTCAAACACATATTAGGGCATTTGTGGAGATCTCTATACTAAGTTATGCATTGATTTCCTCGCATGCTTTGCAAAATGTTTATTGTTTTGCTTCTTCTGGCTTTCGGTACTTGATTCATCACTTAACATCTTCATTAGCACTTTAGATAACCTCCTTGCAATGCCTTTGATACATTTTCTTAATTTCTAAGTATTGATACTCGAATACTCCATTTTTTAATGTTTACAAACTAGTCTCCACATTTTCCAATCAATTCAAAACCTTTCCTACTGCTTCAAGTTGGCTCCAAAACTAAAAAATATATTTTTTCAAAGAATTAAATGGAAAAAATATAAAATGACAAACATTGTGTTTGTGCCCAAATAAAGGACAAAATGCAATTATCAAACACTCTCAAACTTGAACATTTGTTCGTCCTCGAACAAAATAAAACTAAAACATAACTTTGAACTTAGTCAACAAACACAAATAGATGATTCAATGTCAAATTCACAATGTACTTATTCGATCTAATAGAATGATTTTTTCCGTATCTAGAGTAAAACCAACAAGCACAAATATATGATTCAATGTCGACTTTCTTACTTCATTCCTCAGTTTCGAATAAAAACACACTTTATAGAGTTTCAAACAACATAACAAAATTATTTTTACTTATCTGATGCTCAAATTCTCATGTGTGTATGAAAATAGTCAATACCGAACGCACACCCATTTAAGAATATAACAAACATGCTGTTTAGAAATTTGAGAACCTACTCCCCATGTAGTCAAACAATTATATTTTTCTCACATTTCTCATTCATTATCACTCCTTATGCTTTTCTCTACAATCTCGAGGTTAGCTTTCTAACATATGTGATTTCTATTGATCACAAGGTGACAAGAATCAGATTCATATCCGCATAAAAGAACGATAGTAATGAGCTCCCAATCTCACACATCCAGTTTCCAAAGTTCTTGTCTCAAAGTCTATACCAAACACTTTATCTAATAAAATCTGGATTTTTTCCTCTTTTTTTATTTTATTTTTTTAGTACTCATCTGTTTATCATCTTATGCGCAAGACATTTGTCATTTCTTTCTAATTGACCCTGATAGCAAACTTTGTACAGACGACTACCGATGATCATAGGGCACCATATTTTAAGAGACCTTTAAAAACTTAATTGCTCTAGTCATTAAGGCTACAAAGAAAAGTCTAAGATGTATTGGTGTCTTATGTGCAGGACCTTTCTCCATTAAGCTTTCTAAGTGACCATTGTAATAAGCTTTGGGCGAATACTCCCAATCTAAATAAGCATAGGGCACCAAGTTTTAAGGGACCCTTAAAGGTTTAATTACTTGAGTCACCAAAGGTAAAAATAAAATTCAAAGACAGTTATTAATTAGCTAGTGCCCGTTTAGACTCGTTGACTAAAACCCTTTTCAACCAAACATATGATTCAGGAACTTCAAACTATTAAACTTCTATGCCTACCTGTACTAATATTTTATCCCCCGATCCATAATAATGTACCGAAAAATACAACATTTTTGTTATTTGACCAACCATCAGGAGAAGCAAATACAAGGGGGGTCATTTCGGCTTTGGATCTGGGACGAATAGGTTCAAGAGATGAGAGAATTAAAGATACCCGCCAGAAAGACTAGACCAATCTATAATGATATACCGAAAAATACTACATTTTTGTTATTTGACCAACCATCAGGAGAAGCAAATACAAGGGGTATACTAATCAATAAGATTGATGAAGTAGCAACTAATGCAAAAAAAATATATATATAGACTCGTTTAAAGAAAAAAAGAGCATCCAGATATTTACCCATCCCAAACTAAAATATTGTGTAGTGAGGTCACGCTTGGTTAAGGCTAACTTGTGCTCGAGTGCCTATGATGAACTTAAATTGCAACTAAAATGGGATAAAAGCTACTTGAATGAAAATTTTCACAATCATGGCCTAAAAACTAATAAAATTCCTAAACTATATGCAACGCAATAAATTAAGTTGTATAAATAAAGGAGTTAGAAAATTGGGTTTCTTACCTCATGCTCTAGAATCTGGCCAATTTTAGGTGACACATCTTCTATCTTGAAGCAACTTTAAGACTGAGAATATTTAGCTAGTTGCTGATTATATGTGTGAATGTAGTACTAAAGACTAGAATCAACTTTTATTATTTCTTTTTAATTTCGGGTTACTAAAATTGACAATAATTCGTCGATGATGAAAATCAATGTTCCTGATTTGTTTAAGACCCTATATAGAGTAGAATTAAACATATTCATATATGTGACCCACCTATATCTTTATGAAGAATGCGAACATACAAGAAATCATTAATGGATTCATGAACACATAGAGATCATACAAAGCATACCAATATATTTCTATCTCCTATTGGACCTCATGAAAATCAATATATATCTAACTAGTTTTCAATCTCTCAAATCTAAAAACAAGCAACAACAATTCATATGAATATCATGCATATAATTGTAGAACAATAAAAAATAATATTAATTGATCAAGAAAATCAAGAAATAATTTTTAATAAAAATTAAAAAACCTAGAATAACAAGAAAATTACAAAAATTTTATCCAAGCCCTAACACAATTTAGAATTTATCTTAACATGTTAATGGAAATAAACAAACTAAATATGTTGAATTCATCACCTGCAAAAATGAAATCTTGAATTGAATCTTCGTTTCAGTCTTTTTTGGATGAAATCTTCATGTGAATTTCGTTATTTTCTTCTCTGCAATCAATTCTTGAATCCACTCACAATGTAGAGTTCATTCCTCCTTTCATATGCATCTCCAAGAAGTTTAAAATAGGGTAAAAGTACGACCAAAGAGAAATTCTGTAATGACTGCAAAACCACGTGAATATTTTTAGTCATTGATGTAAATAACGTCACTCAACTAGGTTTTCAAAATCAATCTTCACTTACTTAAAACAAAACTCGTTTCTTTAAAAGCAACAATATTAAATTTTGAAACCTTTCTAGTTAATATAAAAGTTCTCGACTTTAAAATATTTTAAATAAATAGTAATAATAATAAAATAATGAGTTTAATAAAAAGTGTTGCAATTCAAACACAACAAAAGTTTATTTAGTGGTATGTCCAACTTACAGGTCGTCACATAGCGCAGCACTAGCTGTCTCGCCATCTGAAGATTACTTCTATAGCTATCTGAGAAGTTAAGATTCGTGGGCTGAGCACATGCATGCCCATTGAACAGAATATGGTGAACACGTGTTATTACAAATTGAAATATATAAGTCAACCTCACATACCACTAGTACAATAAGAGTCAAATGCGTTGGTTGTATAGGAGACGCTTATAGTAGCGACGCTAAAAGTGCATACTGATGCAAACCACGTAGCAATTGTAGCTACGCAACCCACAAAATTTTGAATCGACCCAAGAACGCCAAGAAATCACGATTTATGGATCCAATTAAAATTAATTGAATCAAACAACCAATACAATCACAAGGATATATTGACCTCTTGATCACAAGTAATATTAATTCTCAACGAGATTTGAACAAACAAGAATAACCCGCAAGTTCAAATTGTGTTCAATGAACAACGAAGTTGAAAGCAATTTGCCTCTCAATAATATCAATAATTGTCTTCTCAATAATGAAAATTACATCCCTATAAATAGGGTCAAAACCTGGCTTAAGAGCCCTAATTAAACAAGGAATCAAATTGCTAAAATATGGAAAGAAATAAAAATAACAAAAAAATAGGATTTTTACGCGTTTTGACATTTACGGCCGTGACCTTATTCTTTACGGCCGTAAGAAGCTTTCTGTTTAATAGTTACGGCCGTGAGACATAATTTACGGTCGTAAGTCCTTTTTTCTAAAAATCTTGTTTTCAACCCGAGGCTGCATTACGGCCGTGACACATGAGAGTTACGGCCGTAAGTCCAACTTTTCAAATTTTCAGTTTTCAGCAATGGACTCGTTACGTCCGTAATAAATATAGGTTACGGCCATAAATCTGAAACTTCACAATTTCCTTCGGCTGCTTGAATGAGGTTGATCCACTCGTCGTTTTAACTCGGTCCCAACATGGAACTTACTTCTTTTCGACATGGTTTGATCTTCAAAGCTCTTCGAACCTGCTGATTTCTTGTTTTGGCTTGAATATTTAAATTTTTCCGTCAAGCCTGCTATGATTTGTATTACCGGGGTTCTGCATCACATTATACCCTCCTTCTTTAGGATGATTCGTCCCGAATCATAGCTTTGTTCCTGTTGTTTCACTTCACCTCCTAGATCAAACGGAAAATTTCTCCTGCCATTGCACATGATCAACCAAAAATATTCTGCAATGGGGGTCATGTGAATGACTTGAAGTTGAAACACCTTGAGACATTGGTGGTGTTGCCCAAATTTTCACGTACCATTAACCTGCAAAAAGAATTAAATAGAACAGGGAGGGGAATGTTAGTTTCATGAGGTACAAGGTATGGATCCTTGTATCCATGATTAATCATCATCTTCAATTCTTCTTTAAGAACCACGAGGCCCTCCTCTTCACCTCGTTCTTCCTTTGCATCTTCAACCACCTTTTCAAAATTTTTACTTTCAAATTCAACCACATCTTCTACCTCCAAATTTTTATCACTAATTTCATGCACTCCCCCAACGGTATTCAAATGTAGATCTACCAATTCAAAGCTCAAATTTTGAAGTTCTACCCCAACTTCCAATTTTTCCCCATCAAATTTTGGAGTTTGATCACCTAACTCCACCTTTTCATCTCCTACCACAAAATTCGGGGTCTTTTCAACTACTTCTAATTCATGTTTCAAGTCTCCCTCCTTCTTCCCGACATTCATATCCTGAGGCTCTTCTTGCAACTTAACTACATTTTTACTCCTCCTTGCAATCATGTCATCTTCTAGAAGTTTTAATTGATAATTCAATCTGGATAATGGATTAATCTTTTCCTTCACCTCCTTTTGATCTTCAAGTATTTGCTCTAGTGTTAAACTAGCTAGGGTGATTGATTCTCCATCCTTTACAATTTTGTACCTGTTTCTATTCTTATCATAAAATGCTTTCCTCTCATGCCTCCATGGCCTACCCCACAACATATGACAAGACTTTAGAGGCACCACATCACATAATACTTCATCACTATACCTCCCAATGGTGAAGTTCACTAAGACTTGCTTGGTCACTTTGAACTCTCCACACTCCTTCAACCATGTCATCCTATAAGGTCTAGGATGTTGCAGTAAATGCAACCCCAATTTTTCAACCATGTTGATACTAGCCAAATTAGAGATGTACTCCCTATCAATAGCCAAACTACACAGCTTATCACCCACACGACATCTAGTCATGAAAGTAGGATCGAACTCATAATTCATCCCTTTATGTAGCTTTCAAAAATTTGAGAGACTCAAAATAAGAGGGTCCAGATATTGACAAATATCAAAAAGGAATTTAATGTTGACTCGAAAAGGAAAAACAATATCAAGAATTTTAAAGAAATTCAAGAAAGTGGTTCTTGAATTTTGACTAGAAAGGAAAGAATATCAAGAATTTTAATTTGACTTGGAAGGCAAGAATTTATCAAGAATTTAAGGAAATTCAAGAAAGTGGTTCTTGAATGGGATTTTTTTTTTTTTTTTTTGAATTTTGGGTGAGTTTTCGGAATAAATAAAATAAATAAATAAAATAATCTTTTTTTTTTTATAAATCTGAAAATTCGACAACGAACATGACAAAACAAAAGGAACTTAATTCGGATAAGAATTAAGCAAAAAAACACTTTTGAAATTTTTTTGGAACGATTTTCTGGATTAAAGACTCAACAAACTCAAGAACAAGAAGAATGCAAAAAAAAAAAATACTGAAAAACAAAACACTCAACAAGATATGGATGATTTTTATGGGACTCGATGATAAACATAAAAATCAACTGGATAGAAAACTCAAGAAAACAAAATAAATATATTCCGGATTTGTCTCAATTTCCAAGTTTTCTTGTTCTTACTCATGTCTATCGTGTCCTACCCTTGATTGAGTTCTTGGATTTTTTTTTGAAGTGCTTGGAAGGGGGAGTTTTGAGTGATACACGAGCGATATATTTTTTTGAGGAATTTTCTACTTATTTCTGTGAAGACTAATAATGTCTAGCAGATAGGATACATCATCTTCATCAGTTGGGGACAACAGGGGAATTTACAGAAGGGAGCCAGCAACTTCATCAACGAGCCACAACAAACGACCGGAAGGTATGAATAGGGTGAATAAGAATGATGTAGGTGTGATGGAGACTTTACATGAACAATTTGAGAAGTTGATGACTAGGATTGATAGACAGGAAGAAACTATTAATAAGTTGCGTAGGGAACAAACTCATGTGGGTCCTAGAGCTAGGAGGGAAGATGGGAGAGATCATAGGGGGAGACATAATCAAAGGGTTGGATATAGGTTTGATGATGAAGAATTTGCGAGTGAAGGGAGCAGTATCCAATCATCTGTGGCTAGTGTAAGGAGGAGAAGGGGTAGAGGAGATAGGTATGAAAGGGCAAATAATAGAAGAGATCGTGGTGATCGGGATGAGGTAGATGATAATCTAGGTAAAATAAAAATCTCTATTCCACCTTTTCATGGGAGGAGTGATCCGGAGGCTTACTTAGATTGGGAGAAGAAGGTAGAGTTGATGTTTGATTGCCACAATTATTCTGAAGGAAAGAAGGTGAAGTTAGCGGTTGTTGGGTTCACCGATTATGCAATTAATTGGTGGGATCAGTTGGTGAAGGATCGAAGGAGGAATGGTGAGGGGCCGGTGGATACATGGCGTGAGATGAAAATCATAATGAGGAAGAGGTTTGTCCCGAGCCACTATCATAGGGATATTTATCAAAGGTTACAGGGGCTCACGCAAGGTTCTAGGAGTGTAGAGGAATATCATAGAGACATGGAGGTAGCCATGATTAGGGCCAACGTGGTGGAGGATTGGGAAGCTACAATGGCTAGATTTTTGAGTGGGCTGAACAGAGATATTGCCAACGTCATTGAGTTACAACATTATGTAGAACTGGAAGACATGGTGCACATGGCAATGAAGGTGGAGAGGCAATTAAGGCGAAAGGGGACATCTAAACACTCACCGGGAACTTACCCTACATCACAACCGAGGAAGGATCACAATGATGAGCACGTCCCGAAGGGAAAGGAGGAACCTACAACTAAAGGTAAAAATATATCTGATTCTCAACCTACTAGGGATAGAAATATTAAGTGCTTTAAGTGTTTGGGGTCGGGCCATATAGCATCACAGTGTCCAAATAAGAAAGTAATGCTCTTGCGTGAAAATGGTGAAATTAGTTCAGAGGATGAATTTAAGGGAATGCCTAGGTTGCAGGATGCAGGGGTTAGCAGTAGCGATGAAGAGGGGTTAACTTATGGGGTGAAAGGGTCCCTTGTGAATAGACATGTCCTAAATTCTCGAACTAAGATGGTTGAAATTGATGAACAGCGGGATAATCTTTTCCACACTAGGTGTTTGGTGAGGAAAAAGGTTTGTGGGATGGTAATTGACGGGGGAAGTTGTACTAATGTGGTTAGTACATTATTGGTGGAGAAGTTGGGATTGCCTAAGGTGAAACACCCCAACCCCTATAAATTACAATGGTTAACCTACTCGGGAGAACTTAAAGTGAACAGGCAGGCTAATATTAAATTCACCATTGGGGGTTATAGAGATGAGGTTGTGTGTGACGTGGTCCCTATGCATGTTGGGAATATTTTGTTGGGAAGGTCATGGCAACATGATAGGAGAGTGGTGCATGATGGGTTTAAAAATCAATATTCTTTTGTGAATGGTGGAAAAAGGACCACTCTTGCTCCGCTATCAGCCAAAGAGGTCCAAGAGGACCAACTGAAAATAAAGAGCGAGTTTGAGGGGAAAAATAAGAGCGTTGAAGCCACGATCTCAGAAAAAGGAAAGGGTGTGTGAGCTGAAAATAAGAGAGTTGAGGCTTCGACCTCAGAAAAAGGTGAGCTTGAGAGCGAGAGGAAAAAGAAAAGAGAGTCCAGCACAAAAATGAGTTTATTTGCATTTTCTCATACGTCCCTCCCTAGTTTGGCTAATTCTGTTTTGCAGGTACAAAAATCAAATCACAAAACTAAGGCCAAAGGGAAAATTAATTTTCAGACAGAACAGCACCAAAAGATGATGAATAGCACAAAACATGAACAGGTCCCTCGAACCAAAGAGAGCAAGAGATACATAAAGGAGAGACCATATACAGATTCGATGTCGAATCCTTTTCAAGAAAGGGGGGATGATATGATCCAAGATGGGAGACCAAAAGATAAATCAAGTTACCATCGACGCAACAGCAACCTAGGAGGGAAAACAAGTAAATTTCGTATTGGGTCCGAGTCGGTAATCCAACTGGTCGAGCTATGTCAAAGGAACGAAAGGAGTGCTAGTCGGGAAGCCACGTGATCGTGCGGGGCCATGGAAGGCGCAAACGCTAGAAGGCGTCAAAAACTAAACTGAGAGATTAAGGCCTTACCACGCGATCACGCGAGGTTAAACCATGCGATCGCGCAGTTAAAGTCAAATTAGATTTCGCGAATTTTTAATTTAATTTTTGATTTATTAATTATTACTTATATTTTTGAACCCTAGTGCGGCTAGGTCAGTTTTAGGCGTATTTTGACTTTATATGATTTTTTTATTGATAACAAAAAAACACAACTTTTATATTATTGAATGAATATGAGAATTTTCTCTCTAGAAAAGGAGGATTCCTTTTTCTCGTTCTTGAAGAACAATCCATAGAACTTATCAAATATTTTCTTGAATATTTGTGGCGTTCCAATCAGAAACTTATCAAGGAGTTTGACATCACTTGTGGCGTTTCGAAAATCACGGTTCTTCAATTCGTATCGTCAATCATTGCATCGTGGTTGTTGGGTCCAGGTCCTATTATTGTTTCGTTTAATTATGCGTTTTCGTCGTGTTCCCTTATTGGGATCGCGTCAAAACTACGTAACAATTGTAGCTACGTAATCCACAAAATATTGAATCGACCCAAGAACGCTAAGAAACCACAATTTATGGATCCAATTAAAATTAATTGAACCAAGCAACCAATACAATCACATGAATATATTGACCTCTTGATCACAAGCAATATTAATTCTCACCGAGATTTGAATAAACAAGAATAACCCGCAAGTTCGAATTGTATTCAATGAACAACGAAGTTGAAAGCAATTTGCCTCTCAATAATATCAATAATTGTCTTCTCAATAATGAAAATTACATCCCTATAAATAGGGTCAAAACCTGGCTTAAAAGCCCTAATTAAACAAGGAATCAAATTGCTAAAATATGGAAAGAAATAAAAATAACAAAAAAAATAGGATTTTTACGCGTTTTTACATTTACGGCAGTGACCTTATTTTTTACTGCCGTAAGAAGCTTTCTGTTTAACAGTTACGGCCGTGAGACATAATTTACGACCGTAAGTCCTTTTTCTGAAAATCTTGTTTTCAACCCGAGGCTGGATTACGGCCGTGACACATGAGAGTTACGGCCGTAAGTCCAACTTTTCAAATTTTCAATTTTCAGCAGTGGTCTCGTTACGTCCGTAATAAATATAGGTTACGACCGTAAATCTGAAACTTCACAATTTCCTTCGGCTGCTTGAATGAGGTTGATCCACTTGTCGTTTTGGCTCGGTCCCAATATGGAACTTGCTTCTTTTCGACACGGTTTGATCTTCAAAGCTCGTCGAATCTGCTGATTTCTTGTTTTGGCTTGAATATTTAAATTTTCCCGTCAAGCCGATATGATTCGTATTATCGGGGTTCTGGATCACATTACATACTTAAGGCGACGCCTTATCATAACTTAAGGCGTCAGTTGTTACTTAACAACCGAAGCCTTATGTTATGATAAGGCGTCGGTTATTAATTGAAAACCAAAGCCTTCATAAGACTTAAGGTGTCGGTTGTTGAATAACAACCGACGCCTTTAGTTCGACTTATAGGCGTCGGTTTTCAACAACAACCGACACCTTTTATTATTATTTATTCATTTATTTATATTTCCATTATACTTATATACACTATAAAAATCACATACACATCAACAAATTATCTTCAATAATTATATAATCGAGAAATGCGGAACAAAATTTAATAACTCAATAAACAGAATTTCGAATTAATTAATTTTGTATTCACAATATTGTTAAAAAAATTTGTACATGTTAACAAAAAATGGGCCAAGTTTACATACACTCTTCGACGAAGTATTTGGCCCATAAATTTCGAACCTCGCCAATTTCCTCTGTTGAGTAAAATTCTTGAAATGGCTAAAAATAATTAATAAGAATTAATAATTATAATATTAATTACATATAAATCGTAATTAAACAATTATTTTCAATAACTTATACCTCGTGTAGAGAAGTAAGTTGAGAATAGGCTGTGACTATCTCGAACATATTTCTCATAACATAATAGCCACACTCATCTCCTTTAGGTTGCTGAGGACACTGAAATTTGAATATTTAAGATTTGAATCAAAGCTTTCCAAGCTTTTTAACCAACATATATATATATATGTTAACTGGCACATTGTTAAGTGCAAACATTGTCATTCTTGTATATCACTGCATCACACAGATAAATATTCAAGGAAAAAAATTATTTCTTAGAAAGTGGTTTCATAATCTCCTTGAAATCATTTGTCCTTTTTGCTTTTGACATTATTAGAAGAGCAGAACAATCTAAAATGACTATGGGCTCAAAAATGAGAGAATTATAACGCAATCGCTAAAGTCTCCTTCCTGATAATAAAAAGAGAGCTTTTAAGGAATGAAGCCAGCAGCGGCTGAGTTGTGGCTAGGAAGCATTCACCTTAAAATGGATTTGAATGAAATAATTTGACAGTTTGCACATAATATCATCAGATATAAATTATGTATTATAGTGCCATGTTACAAGCAAATGTATTTTAGTATGCAATCACCATATCACCTGCTACACTTTTATGCAAATATTAGACCCTATCCAACTTACAATAGAGATGAGTATTCTCGACTACATTTCATAAATTCATATAGATAGATAGATTTATTGAATAATATAAAAAGTCCCTCCATGTAACAAGTTCTTTCCTTCAATTTGATGCTAAAAATTTGGAATAAGTTTCCAAGCAACAGATCACTTTACAAGAAATTCACATTAGATAAAGACTATTTTAATAAACATTCTGTGAAGACATACTTCAAACACTAGACAAAAATTCAGTATACCTACAATCACAATTCTAAAAATTAAAGTATCAAAGTGTGAACCTTGAGATAAATAGTGATTAAGTGGCCTGGCTATAAAACTTCTTGGTTTTGCATAGAATCTGGATTATCCGGCACAGAAGTCTGATCTATGAGAGAAAAAAGTTTCTGCAACATAAAACTGATCCCAATCCACGAGTCAGTTACTAAAAGAAATTTTTTAGAACCAAACAGGGAAACACACACACACACACAGTGGATATAGTTATACTAGAAGTCTAGATTATTAATGATCAGTTGAAATAGATTTAACACGGGTTTAAGAAAAAAGGGCTAACATTAGCAGATTGAACTTGTCATGGTTGTTATCCAGATGAACAAATATGTAATCTCTTAAGACAGCATCAGCAACCTGCAAAAGGGGAAAAATGGATTAATCTTACTAGAAATAAGGAATCACAGAGTCGTTCCAATGTGAGAGAGCATAATATTTCAATTATTCTCAACTTCAGTCTTTCCAGAATTTTTGGAGTCTCCTACACACACCGTTCCAATGTGAGAAAGGTTCCACATTTTATTTTATTTCTATCTCCCCAAGATGTAAATCACAGTTCTCACTTTATTAAGACTTTGTTGTGGGGTCTTAAAATTGTTTCTAACTAAAAAGTGCATATCACCAAGGAGCATAGTTGTACTTGGTCACACATGCCACCTTTTTTTATGCAAAATGGGTACAAATCCTACTTTACTTATTGACCAGAGCGCATAGTAGTACTTGGCTATATGCTACCCTTCCGATACAAAAATGGGCATAAGTTTACATATTAAAATTATTATACCATGCATAAAAGAAAAGAACTTACGCTGGAATAGCTTTTATTTTCCATCCCTGCCATGGCAGATCGGAAGTGCTCCCCTGTAGAATAAAGGGATCGGTATGTAATCAACATAGATATTTACTATAAAAGAAACGGAAATACAAGTAATAAGTACCTATGTGCTGTAAACATTGAGCATGTGTGAAAAGAGACAAGTTATGAAGTTCATCTACAATAATTTTTGCCCTCTCGCCAATGAGTTGAGTGCCAACACATCCCTTAACCCGATCATATATCTCGTTGTAGCAACATGTTAAACTCACATAGATTTCATGATCAGTTGTGTTTGCAAGGGCCTAAAAGAAAAAGATAAAGAGTAAGCGCAATGTCATCACATCGCTTGTAGGAAAACGATAATATTATAACATTATCAATTTTTTTCTTTTAGCTTTAGAAGTTTCCTTCCACTTTTTTCCCGTTCTAGCTTTTAGTTTTCTTTACCACTTCTTCATTCTTTATTTCCTCTTTACTGTTGCTCCTTTATCCTATGTTCTTGCTTTAAGGTTCCTTATACAGCATTCAGTAATTCGCAACCCTTCCTCGGAAGGAAAGACTACAAGGAGCACATGGTTGCTAAAATATTTTTCCCTCAGCATTTTCATTTCCCAAGATGATTCAATAGGACCAAGTAATCTCATCATGAAATTTACAGGTGAGAGATTGTTTCTACCAAGAAAACAACAAAATCACCAAATATTTCAACAATTTACACTTGTAATGAACTTATTTTGAGGATTTCTGAGAAACCTTCAAGGTTATTAAGTACCATATCAATCTAACTACAGTAAAAGGTATGACAGCATCTTCAATATGATTCCAACAGGAAGCAGATATCCCCTTCCTTGTATCCTAGAAAAAAGGAGTTAATTTCTTCATAGAAGCTCAAGTCAGCGGGTGCGGGGGCTGTGGTACGCGGGGGCGATGGAGCGTAAATGGGGCTGTGGCGCCTCGGGTTGGTGGCGCGAGGCTGAGATTGCTGGACGGTGGCGGTGGGGCTGCTAGAGTGATCGTCGGATGGTGGCCCACGGTGGCGGCGGCGTGAGAAGGTAGGGCAATGGTAAAAAACCTCGTTTGAACTGAGAATGGTGCGGGAAATGGCTGAAATTTTGGTTAAAACAGGGAAATAAAGGCCAAGTATAGGCCTTGGTTCTTATATAGAACCGACGCCTATACTTGATTTACAGGCGTCGGTTCTTATGTAAGAACCGACGCCCATACTTGGGCCGGTTCATTGGCGTCGGTTGGTCAGAAACAACCGACGCCTTTATTAAAAATTTATTTACAACTTTGCCACCGCATTTTTTACAGGCGTCGTTTTCCTTGAAAAACGACGCTAATCTGTTTTTTTTTTTTTGATATTTTTGTACTAGTGTACTCAAGACTAGTTCAAATGTATGTATCATTTAGAATGTGCCAGTCAAAGTAATGCAGCTCGATATATGGGCAGAATATTTGTATATTCAAAATAATCGACAAATCAAGATTGTGATGTGGCTTAGGCATCGTATTACTAGCTGATCAAACAACAAATCTTTATCATAATAACCTATTATAATTTAGACTACCCGTAGGTACCTATCATCGATAACCCGTATGTCGCAGATACTTTTCAATATTGATAACTGCATACTATACTGCAATGCATGATAGGCCCCATACGATTCTCAGATCGTACCCTAAGCGTTTAACAAGTCCGTGAAATGGATATCGATAAGATGGCCAAAAAATCACAAGACTTCATCCTTTCACTTCCCCTTATTCGACTCCAATAGGGTTTCTCAAACAAAATATCAATCCTCGCAGGCCTCAGAGTTACGAGGGGCTCCTAACATACAAAATCGATATCCACAACATAATGATTAGCATAGGGGGTACGATGGAACAACCATAGTCTGATATGCAAGAGATGCTCGTGATGAATACTTTCAAGAAGATGAGTCATATGTGTTAAAAATCTCGCGTCACCATATTTATACAACTCAAGTAAACAAATCTATCAATATGTGACAAATATCTACATGTTCTATTCAAATATAAATCAAGTATGCATTGCATATAATTTAAATAAGCATGTCCTACTCACATTATCAAATAATATAAAATACTCCAATCACTTAAAATGAAATCACATAATTCATGTAAAAAAAATGCAAATCATGTCTAATGAGATGATATACTTTATTAGGCATGTTCATATAATATAAAATACTCTACTCACTTCTAATTAAATCAACTAATTCACATAAACATATCCAACTCATATCATTAATCAAATAATTTAAATAAACATATCTGACTCATTGTTTAATGGATGAATAGATCTGTGAAAAACTCCTAGAATAGTTTTCTATTGGAATGAGAGGCTTTCAACTAACTTTATGCGGAGTATGTGGAGAAATAAGTACAAAAGACCTAGTACATAAATCTCTCCAAGTTGTATAATATATTATCAGAAAGACCATCGAATCTAAAGTTCAATGGATTTTATGGATTGCACATCGAAGTTATAAAGAAAAGTTATGGTTGAACCGAGTTACGCTATTTGGTTGTCTGTTTGGTGTCGACACACCTAGAGCTTCGATGTCAACACAAAAATGTCAGAGAGCTGTTTTTCATGGTTTTGAGCCAAGTATCGACACCAAACTTACAGGTGTCAACAGCCGTGTAACTGTAATGAAAAATCATTGTTTCCAACTTCTATTTTTTATTGACTTGAAGCTTCCAAACCTATTAAACGTCAAAGTAGAGTAGAGGGCAGGATCTTTAGCAAATATGGAAGATTGGAAATGAGCTACTTGCTAATTCAACACTAGATAAAGGTTTTAAGCTTTTAGAATGTGTTTGAATTCATTTGAAATCCCTTCTATTTATAGTGAAATGTTTTCCTACGAATTTGAAATAAATGGAATCCAATCACATTTTAATGACTAGGCAGTGCGTTAGCATTATCATCTTCATGATTTCCAAGCACGAGGTGTTTAATATCTTGGTGATTAAATAATTTCACAAGAGGTGGAGGGGTAGGGTTGGTGAGTCATGTAAAGATATGATTGATGACAATTCTTTATATAAAGCATGAGGTGCCAAGCAAAGGAGTTTTCTTAGGGATTAAGGAAGTGATTCATGAATGATGCGTTGAAACATGGAATTCCAGGTTTCAAATTCAGTTTCAAGAGGGAGGATTTGAGCATAATTTTGAGGTATCAAATGAGGCCTAAACCTCGAGTTCTTTGTACCATTTCAAAGTACTCACGACCAACTTTCAAGCGCACTTGACCACGCAAGATATGTCCAATCGTGGTTGAAGTTATGGCTTGCTAATGTAAGCCACTTAAAACTAGTTTTTTCGGGACTTTTGGTGAAGGGTCATCTTTAAAAATTCATCAGTGACTCTCTATTGATTGAAATTTAGAATCAATCTCATATTCTCAAAGTTCTCTTCAAGAAATATTCCGCACATATCAAGTGTTTCCAATGGAGGTCGGAAGTACTCAAACGAGTGTCTCAAAAAGAGACAAATATATTGAAATTTTATTATCTTATTCCTATTTCTTTATCACGTCAAATCAATTAAAAAAACTATTTGACGTCGGAGTGGTCCATAACTAACATGAATAAATTAATATAATAGCAAGATGAATTTTCAGGACGTTACAAATTCGTCCAGAATCTTGCAAGGCGGCTACCCAGTGGCGGTCATCCATGCTAAATTTTCAGCCTCTGTTTGAGTTTTGAACGTACGGGCGGCCTCCTGAATTTTCCCCTGGGCGATCATGTGGTTCGTGCAATTCACCGGGCTATATTCCAATGCAAATAACATTTTATCTACAACTCTAATTGTAGTCTTTTATTATTTATTTATTTATTTATTACATAGAACTCGCAATTCAATTATCTTTCCAATGTTAAATAATGATCTTCGTGGAGATATCTATACTAAGAGTTAGGTATTGATTTCTTTGCATGCTCCACAAATAGTTTTCTTGTTTTGCTTCTTCGGACTTCTAGTGCTTGATCAATCACGCCACATCTTCATTAACACTTTAGAACAACTCCTTGCAATGCCTTTGATACTTTTTTCTTAATGTCTAAGTCTCAGAAATCAAATATTCCATCTTTCAATATTTGCAAACTAGTGCCCACATTTTCCAATCAATTTAAAATCCTTCCAATTGCTTCTAGTTGGGTTCAAAACTGAAATAAATATAATTTCCAACGAATTAAGTGGAAAATATATAAAATTGTAATACAATTTCTTAGTTTTAGAACCCAA
Source organism: Ligustrum vulgare (assembly GCA_963555705.1). Taxonomy (NCBI): domain Eukaryota; kingdom Viridiplantae; phylum Streptophyta; class Magnoliopsida; order Lamiales; family Oleaceae; genus Ligustrum; species Ligustrum vulgare. The sequence goes on along the minus strand of OY743168.1, from coordinate 68,480,576 downwards.
ATAAGTGCACAAACTGCACTGGTCATATATCTCTATCCCCTATCGAATTTTATGACAATTAACACATGTCTAACTTATTTTTGATCTCTTGATTCTAAAAAAAAAAAAAAAGCCACAAAATGTTACACAATCATTTGGCAAATAATTGCAGATAGATGCAAGAATGAATCATATTAATTACTCAAAAAATCAAGAAATAGTCCTTAATAAAAATTCAAAACCCTAGAATAAAAAGAAAGTAATAAAAATCTCATCTAAACTCTAGCACAATTGAAAATTTAGTCTAACATGTTAATGGAAAGAAAACAATATAAAGATGTTGAATTCATCACCCAAAAAACAAAATCTCAAAGATGGATTTTCGTTACAATCTTCGTCACATGAATCATGATGTGTAAATTTCCCTTGTTCTCTTGTTATTCAATCAAATATTTGATCCTCTCTAATGTAGAGTTGATTTCTCTATTTATATCCTCTACAAAAAGTCCAAAATATGGTAAAAATCGTGGCCCAAAAAAGTTTTCCATTTAAAATAAAATTATGAAAAAATAGAATTTCCATCCAAATTTTACCTGGCAACTACCAGTACAAAACAAGGCTATCACTAAGCTTGGAGCATTCGGGTTCTGCTGGAGTTTTAAACCACTAGGTGGCAAGCTTGGATTTTACCATGGAAGGTCATCTAATTCTTTTCCGGTGAGTTTTTTTTTTTTTAACAAACTTGAGTAACTTTTGATCCACAACTCCGATTTGTGATATTTTTTTCTTCGTTGAACTCTAAATTCAATTATTTTTCCAACAAAATATTATGTTCTTCATGTAGATCTCTGTACTAAGAGTTATATACTGATTTCTTCACATGTTCCGTACATAGGTTTCTCGTTTTGCTTCTTTGAATTTTTGGTGCTTGATCCATCACTTCACATATTCATTAGCATTTTAGAGCGCCTATTTCCAATGCCTTTGATACCTTTTCTTAATATATAAGTCTCGATACACGAATATTCCATCTTTTAATGTTTGCAAAGTAGTCCCCATCATTTCTATCAATCACGGATCAAACCAAAATCCTTCCAATTGCTTCAAGTTGGATCTGAAACTAAAATAAACATAAGGGTAAATATATTACCACCACAAATACTACTAAATACACCACATTATATTAACACTGCTAATAAAAGATATTTTTAATAAATACACCACAATTCATATACAAATATACCCCTTATCAGTGGCGGAGCCACCTACAGGTGAGGTAGCGTGGCCGCGCTACCTCGCCGCCGGTGGTCCACCACGCCACTGCCACAATGCCACTGGCGCTGCGCAGGCGGCGCCCTGCTGAAATGTTTTTTTTTTTTTTTTTTTGGGCCCATAGTACCCAACTCCCAAGCCCAAACCACAAATACAACATACAAACTGATTTTCATTTGGTCCAATAAGCAAAATCAGTAAAAAAGTCCCTAACCCTTCCCTTACCTCTGTCTCAGCTCACTCCGATTCTCTTTGTCTCTGTCACTCTGTCAGCAGCCGCGCAGGCGTTGCTCGCGGCTCCGGCACTCCCAGCCAACGTCGGTCGTCGGTCCATGTCCATCCTGATCCAACTCCAGCGTCTAGCGCAGTAGCGCTCTGTCTGCGCCTCTGCCTCTCTCTGTGGCTCTCGCCTCTCTGACTCGGTCTCGGTGGTGACGGTAAGTAATTGACTAATTGTTGGAACTTGTAAATGTAAATATGTTATATGTAATGTTTACTTTTTAATGGTTTGTTGTCAATTTATAATTAGTTAAAATTATGAATATTTTATTTGTTTTGATTGTATAATTTTCAGATTTTATAAAGTAATTAGGTTAATGTCCAAGACTCCAAGTTTTAAATATTTTAATAAATATTATTAATGTTTGATTTATTAATTTTTTTGGTTAAGCTAGATGTAATTTCTCAATTTTTTTTATCAATTTGTGATTTCTCACTAAGGCTAAACTTTAATTCGTTATAATTGATTTGAGAATTATACATAAATGTTACATTTAAGTTTTTGCAAAGTGGATTAGATTTGTAAATTGTGACTATTATGATGAAAATATGATTTGATTTGTGAATTGTTATTATTGATTTATAGGTTGTGAGTTGAGATTTGGTGAATATTTGATTTGATTTGTGATCATTGATTTACAGATTATGGAACGTTTTTTCCAACTGAAACGAAAATCTGAACTTAGTGGTTCTAGTTCTAGTAGTCCTGCAACTGCTTCTAGTAGAGCAAATGAGTTAGTAGATTTTGATTACACAAAGAAATTTCGCACTGAATTCAATATGGATGAACTTGTGTCGGATCCAGGAATACAACCCCTAATTGAGTCATATGATCCTAACATTAGAGATGATGTTAGGATGGCATACTTAGAGAAAGGTCCTTGTCAACCACATGGACATGACTTTCCAAGAAGACTGATGGGAAAAGATAATATATGTTTTAGGAAATAATGGTTTAATGAATTTTATTGGTTGGAGCGAGACATTTATAAAAATATTGAGAATGAGGTAATATTGCAGCGTTTCCAAAATATCAGACCCCGAAGAATGCAGTTGTCCGAGCCAACGAATACCAACTGATGTCATTATTATGTATTTTGCATCTATTTTGGTTTGTATTGGACTATCTGTTCGTATATTTAATTACAACTTTTTATTCTTATATCTATTTATTCATTTTTGAATATTATTTTATTAAATAATATTCACAATCTCGCTACTGCCATCGTTCACGTTAGTAGGTCAACGGACGACGAGGTCAACGGTCAACGTTCTATCTGGACTTCTCGGCTGGCTCCGCCACTGCCCCTTATATAATTATTATTAATATAAAACAAAAGGCAAAAATGTTAAAGATTGTGCACCACAATCCCTAATCAATCATGACTCGCCCTTTTCCCTCAACCCACCCCTACCACTATCCTCAATCAACCCAAATTACTTCTGCAACCCACAAACCATGGCGCAACATTCTGTTTGCATCTTTTCTTCTTTAATTCTTGACAAACACTTCACACATACGCCACACATTCTCTCCTCCTTCCACAGACAAAAAACATATCCCTTCTCTCCCCTTACCTCTATCTATCTCTATACCTCTCTGTGTGTCCCTCTCAGATGGAGAACCATAATAGCTCTGGGAGGTGCCACGAGTCGAGTTCATTGTCATATCGGAGAAGCTTGAAGAGAAAGTGGACGAGAAATTTAACGAAGGTCAGTTAGAGATCGATCGAGAAATATTCTCCTCATGGAGCCTAGCGACTTGTGAGTGGAATTCGTGCACAAGTCGAGATCCTTGAGTCGAGAAATTTTATGGTGCTGATTTTGGAGAAAGTCATGTCAATTGGAAAACAAAAATAAAAAACAGCAAGAAGAACAGGATGTTTTAAAAAATAAATAAAGAGAAGAGAAAGATTATTTGAGATTGTGGTGTACATAAAAATTAAGGATATAAAATTAAAAGGTCATTTATGTAATTTTATTTATGTCTATATTTGTAAATATAGACAATATTAAAAAATGTAATGTAAAAAATAATTTTTGTGTTGGCAATATAGCTACCCTAAACATAATCTACAATGAATCAATTAAAAATCTATAAAATGATAAAATAATTGCTTAGATTTAGATCCCAAATAAGTGCACAAAATGTATTTATCAGTACATAATCATGATTTCTAGTCGAATGCAGATTTTCTAGAGAATTTTTATACTTCTTGTTGAAAAACTATTTATGCAATGTTTTTACCATATTTTTTATTGGCTTACTTAATTCATTAATTATTTATTATTTTTTAATGATTGTAATATATAAGTGAAAAGAAAAATTACATGTATTAACCATGTGTGGTAAGAACTGTGTATGGAAAGAACTTAGTATGGTAAGTTCTACAAAGAACCGGAAATGATAAGTTCTGTATGAATTGGGATTGGTAAAATCATGCACTAAATCTTGGAGATTCGAGTTAAATTTTCACTATGTATGCCACGATATGCTTCCTTGTATTATTTATTAAAACTCTTGATTTCTAACCATAATAGATATTTTTTGATGTGATTTCTTTTGGGAAACACGACGAACGAAATGCCGGAAAGAACTAAATTCAGATAAAGGAATAAAAGTAGATGATAGGATTCCAACCCAAACCTCACAACGCAATAACCCAAGATGTAGAAATCTTAAACTTGTACGATGCGGAAGCAAGAATTGGAATTGTTGAACGCCACAATGCTTTGCTAATTTCTTGATAAGTTCTAGTGTAGAATGCTACAAAGATCAGAAATTTGATCTTTAATAAGTTCTTGATGTTCAAGGAAAAAAAAAAAAAAAAAATCCTCAACCTTTCTGAAATAGTAAATAATCTTAATAATCAATAATGTGTTTTACAATGACTGAAATAACTTAAATATGATGAAAAACGGAATAAAACCTAACATGGCGCAATATAGTTCTGAATAAAATTAATTATTAAACAAAACGAAAATAATAAAACTTCGCAAGAATTCTAGTTTCAGAATCACCACACGATTGCGTGGTTATCTAGCTCTCGATCACGTGGTGTATCGCTATAGCGTACTGCCTCTAGACATTGTGATCATGCGATTGCCTATTAGTTCCTCCACACGATCACGTGGAGGAAGTTTTGTCTTCCTCTTTTAATTTCGTCATTCGATTTGAATTTTGGCTTTCACACCCATCTTCATTATTTTAGACATTCTTTTATCAATCTTTGCTTGTTCTTGTGGGTTACTAAACTTGTGTTTGGACTTTAGTTCCTTATAACTCGATCTTTTCTTTGAGTTCCAACCTAGGATCACATCATTTTCATTATTAAATATGTAATAATAAGGTAAGAATATTTACATATTTTCTTGTCTTGTTATAAACCTCAATTAATCTGGGAAATATTTGAGTTATTATCAAAATTCTAGTACTTACAGTGTTTATTGCAAAATCTTTAGGTTTAAAAATAATTTCTTGCATGCAATTAACTTGAGGTATAAGTCAGAGTATCATTGCATGGAGGCATGAAATTAAAAGGGTGGGATCTTAATCCAATGAGTGGTTGCAACCAAGTACACTAGGGAGGTGACAATAAAGTCAAGACAGGAGGGTTTTATTCCAATTCCTCAACAAGTCAGAAGGAGAAGAAACTTAGAGAGTTTTCTTAGATGATCTTTTAATTGTTTTTGGAAATTTTGCGAAACTACAAAAAAGATACTAATTGTATTTTATCAATTTAGTGGATTGTTTGACACATAGCACGGGGGTCGTGAACGTTTCCCTTTAGGTTTTACCAAGTTATAACTAGTGTTATAGTTTACTGTGTTCGTTTAATTTCTGTAACAGTTTAACAGCGGTTGCAAAACACATATCGAACCTGCACAAACTGGTCAGAACTATTAAAAAATGATTATCACCTATACTGACTATTGTCTAGATTTTTAACAAGTAAATTAAAATAAATTTTTAATTTATCTAGGTAGCTGTGATTATAAATAACCTAGACTACAAGTTGAGACTGCTTGTTTTCTTCTATGGAATGTTGTTGCTGTCTGATTCTATAGACCTGTTTTACAATTTTTTCCCTTTTTACATTGCTTTTTTAATTCGTTATTTTAAGATATGACGTATTAAGACAAATCAATTGTTAATGAAATTATTTGAGTTAACTTCAGTAGCTAGATTGTGTTAGCCCTAGCAATTAACATGTTCCGCCGCAGGAGTAGCTCCCATCACGATTAGGACACCGATGAGCAGTAGTGTGACCACAAGGTAATGAAGGATTGTCTTTTTGTAAAAGAATATTTCGTTGACCGATCTCTATTTTCATATTTAGATTCCACATTTTTTCATAGTCTAAAGGGATTAGAGCTCCATCCATGAACTCGTCACTCTTTAAATGCTTGAAGATAATTTGTGTAACAACCCGATTATTATATTTTTTCAGTCAAACTTTTACTAATCATTGTCATTTATGAAATAGTCAATTCAAAGTCAAATTTTAACGGCCCAGCGGGTTAACCGCGGTCCGTGGAAGTTTGACTCGTGAAATCTGCGGTTCACAACTTCTTGACCCATGAACAGCCCACACAGGTCACGGGTCAGCCCGCGGTCCCGGGTCGATCAGGGCCAGTTTTCATGGGTCTGGTCAGCCCGTCCGTCTTGACACCTCTACCTCGAGGGCCAACGGGTCATGACAGGAAAGTAGATAGCTGGACTTTACAAGTAGATGGGTCATCAAACGCAACGGGCTCGAGGGCCGAAATTATACTGAGAAAGGATGATGGTACAAAGGAAATTCAGTACGCAGTTAGATTCGACTTCCCAATCACTAACAATGATGCAGAATACGAGGATATCATTGTCGGGCTTTAGGCCACACAACACCTTGGGGTCGAGCACGTCAAGGTGATGAGTGACTTGCAGTTGATAGTAGAGCAAGTTAATGGAACTTTTGAAACAAAGGATAAGAAGATGTCGTCTTATAGAATGATAGTTTTTTACTTACAAATGAAGTTCAGATCTTATAGCATAGATAAGATACCAAGGTCGGCCAATCACAAGGTCGACTCCCTATCTAGACTTATGTTTTCCAATTTGGATAACTTGGAACGAACAGTGTTTGTGCGGACATTTCAGGAGCCCAGCATTGCACCCCGACCTGATATTGTGGACATCTCTGAGCATGAACCTTACTGGATGGACCCAATCATTAAGTACTTGACATCAGGAAGATTGCCAAGTAACAAAGCAGAGGCCAGAAGAATCAAACAAGAGTCCTGAGGTATACTATCTAGCAGAACACTCTGTTTCGTCGAAGTTTCACACTTCCCTACCTTTGGTGTTTGACGCCGAAAGAAGATTCCTTTGCCATGGCAGAGATTCACGAAGGATTGTGTGGAGGCCACCAGGGAGCAAGGACTCTAGTAACAAAATTGGTGAGATATGGTTATTACTAGCCAAATATGAATAAGAATACCCTTAATTATGTGAGAACTTGTGACAACTGACAAATGTCAAAGGTTTGCAGCCAGGTTACATCACCCGACAAAAGAACTGTCTCCTATCATGTGCCCATACCCTTTTTCACAATGGGGAATCAATATTCTTAGGCCCTTTCCGATAGCTCATGGTCAAGTAAAATTCTTAGCAGTGGTTATGGAATACTTCACGAAATGGATAGAAGCAAAACCTTTTGCCGTAATTTCCGAACAAAAATTGGAATTGTTTGTATGGAAGTCAATTGTTTGTCACTTTGGTCTTCCAAAAACATTGATTACTGACAATGGAAGACAATTCGAGTGTCAAGCTTTCAAGCAATTATGTAGGAATTAGGGAATTGAACACAGGTTAACTTCAGTTTCACACCCACAGAGTAACAAGTTAGCAGAACTCACAAACAGGCTCATACTGCAAGACCTACGCACTCGCCAGGACAACAACAAAGGTGATTGGCCCAATCTCCTTCCTGAAATATTATGGACAAATCGAACGACATTCAAAACTGCTATGGGGGAAACTCCATTCATAATAGCCTTCAGTATGGAAGCAACAGCCCCAATAGAGGTAACAATCCCCAGTTTCCGTACTATGGCTATGGGATCACCCAACCACAACAGTGGGCAGAGAGAAAGCCTAGACTTCCTTGAAGAAGTTCGAGAAGATGCAGCATTAAAAATAGCTTCCTACCAGCATGCCATGTCGAAGTCAAGAAGAGAAACTTCAAAGTAGGAGATCTCGTCCTACGCTGAAGCGAGGCCCCCGTTCATTAACCAAGAAAGCTCGGGCCTACAAGGGAAGCATCGTTCGAAGTCATTCAAAAGGTCGGGAAGGGCTCGTACAGCCTCAGAACTATGGACTTCAAACCTCTTCCCCGACCATGGAATGCTGAGAATCTAAAGCCCTACTACAAGTAGGCACTTTTCCTTTGCAATTTTACTCTCATCTAGTATTAGTAGCTTTACATTATCATAGAGTCGGGCCTGCGTGCCCATTCTTTTAGTTAATTACGGGCTTGCACGCCCACCAGTTCCTTTTTGTATGTGTCGGGTCTGCACGCCCAATTTATTTACATTAGAGTCCGGGACGGGTACTCTTTTCCCTTGTTCATATTTTCTCAAAGGGTTTTTCTGGATAAGGTTTTAATGAGGCCCACGTCTAGTCCCCAGTCAATAAAAGTATTTCTTTTAGGAACAAGCATGGAAGATAGCACTCAATTACATTAGGAAATAATATACTGGGTCGGCCACAAAGCTCTACCTTACAAATTATTGCCCTCATAATCAAAAAGTTAAGGGATTGACCCCTTCTTTGTGCAAATAATTTACAAGGTCGGCCACAAAGCTCGACCTTCCTCAAAATCACAAAGTCAAGGGCTTAACCCCTTCTTTGTGCAAATAATTTACAAGGGCGACACTAATCTCGACCTTAAAAATTATTTCCCTCAAAATCCCAAAGTCAAAGGCTTGGCCCCTTCTTTGTGCAAATAGTTTACAAGGTCAGTCAAAATGCTTGAACTTACAAATTATTTCCCTGGAAACTGCAAAGACAAAGGCTTAACCCCTTCTTCGTACAAATAATTTGCAAGGTCGTCCAAAATCCTCGACCTTACAAATTATTTTCCCTCGAATTACAAAATAAAGAACATGACCCTTCCTTTGTACCATTGATTTTACAAGGTCGAGCAAAAAGCTTGACCTTACAAACTATCTTACAATATGGTATATAATTTTGCAAGTCATGAGGTAGAAATGAACATACTTAACGAAAAGCGGGGTTCCCATTCATAAACTTCAATTGTTACAAGAAGTCTTCAAGGCATACGCCAGGTTACACTTATCATTCGTAAAATTCAAAAAATTACAAAAAGATATGAATATACATCACTACTAGGGGTCGGGGTCACTAGCATCCCTAGCTTCTTCATCAGAGGAAGCATCCGCATCACCCTCTTCCTCAAACGGGGTCAGGTCAAGCCCCTCCGCTCCTAAGGGAAATTGAGATAGAGGGCTGGTATTCAAATCGGGAGCGTGTAGTGGGACCCATGCCTAGGCTTGTTTCATTCCTGGGGCATAAGGATCCAGGGCAAATTGCCCATTGCATGGCCATACTCCTTGCACCTCTTAAAAGTGTTGACAACCTCGGCATTGGCATTAGCAAATTCCTGGCAAGCACGGCGAAGATCGTCAGCAAGCTTGGAATTCTATTCTCAAACAAGGTCACGCTCCTGAGTCATCAAGGCCAGGTCAGACTCGACCTTGGCCAACTTCTCTTCAGCAGCCTTGGCAGCCTCGTACTGAACATAATGTACAAGTTGGCTTAATGTTTCACCTCATTTAAAGCATTGGATGATTGATGCTCGGTCAATACTAATCAACTGCAGGTCGGAATAAAAATTTGGAATTATTATCAAAGTACGCAACCTATTAAAAGAAAAGACGTGAATATACCTTCACAGCCGCGTTCATGAAGTGGTCAGCTACTTGCTCAAGCGCGACCTCCTCGGAATCTTCTCCAAGAGGCCGGGATGGAGGCTTTCCTCCAACTTATTCAGAAGGTCAGCCAGCATGGGAACTTCAAGAACCACCTCGGGAGTGGAAGAGACATGTACAGTTTCTTCCTGATGTGGCAGGTGTCGACCATCTTGACCACCGTCCTTTGGAGGAGGAACCTCTATGTTCCTCCTAGAGGTTTCACCTCATTTGAAGCATTGGATGATTGATGCTCGGTCAATATTGATTTACTGCAGGTCGGAATAAAACTTGGAATTATTATCAAAGTACGCAACCTATTAAAAGCAAAGACGCGGATATACCTTCACAGCCGCGTTCATGAAGTGGTCAGCTCCTTGCTTGAGCGCGACCTCCTCGGAATCTTCTCCAAGAGGCCGGGATGGAGGCTTTCCTCCAACTTATTCAGAAGGTCAGCTAGAATGGGAACTTCAAGAACCACCTCGGGAGTGGAAGAGACATGTACAATTTCTTCCCGATGTGGCAGGTGTCGACCATCTCGACCACCGTCCTTAGAAGGTGGAACCTCTATGTTCCCCTATGACCAGACTGCCCTGACGTGACCTTTTCTGATATTGGCGTCGCACGATCCCATCCTCTTTCCTCTTCTCGGCTGCTGCCCAAGCCCTTACCTCGGCCGTCTTCCTTAGTCTATCATCATCAAATGTCATTCCTACAAAATATAACAGGAAAGAAAATTTTAAAAAAAAAATGAGAGTAAAGGGAAATGGGAAGGTAACAAAAGGCTAGGTACAAATTACTTAATTTACAAGGTCGAGGCCTACCAGGAAGCAAGTCAAGGCCGGGCTGACTCAAAATTTCAATGGTCATTAAATCAGACGCATCCTCGACCAAAAGGCCAAAATCACATACCCTAATAGCATTGGCCATAAGGTCGGCCATCGCCTCCTCACTAATATTCATCATCCTATTAAAACTATCTACATCCAGTCTCCTAAACATCGACCAAAATATGGTCTCACCCTCCCAGGGTTTCACGTAAAAAAATCTTTCCTTCGAATACTTTAAAGAGGAAGGAACCCACAACACCTGAAAACGTCCCTTCCCGCTTAATAAACGAAGTTGTTACATCGAGGTAAATACTTCAAATCTAGAAGGCATTTACACAAGTCCACAGTAGGCTCGATCCCTAGACTCCTACATAGAACAAAAAAATAAACCAGGATCCTCCACCCATTGGGAGGGAGCTGACTCTGCACTATGCTCGTAGTAAGTAGGAAATCTATAAAAAAAAATGGTGTAGGGGAAGCCTAAGCTCGGCTACGAGAGCCTCATGAAACACTACCATCTCCCCTTCCCGGAAGTGGTACGAAACATCGTCCTTTTCTAGGACCCGGGTTGTGTACCAATCAGACAGCCTAAATTTCCTCACGTCAGCCTCGACCATATGTTCTTTCATCTTCCTACTGAAAGCAAGAAACTCAAGGTCGGCTTCACCTTATCTTCTATCTAGGTCAGGATTGTCCTCGGCCACCTCTTCACTATTCGATTCATCTTCCCGGAAAGGTGGTGGTGGTTGGTAAAAACCTAATGGCTCGACCTCTAAATGCTCGTCCAAATTTTCTACTTCCCTAAGGTCACCTACAGTCACCTGCCTTACCATGTTCCCTATAAATAAATTATGTGAATAATGAGGCCAGACAAGGTCGAGCTTACCTAAAATGCTATACTTTTGTTGAGATAACAGGTCGTGCTAGACACTCAAGGAGTTCTCTGGTATCTCAAAAACTCGCAAAGTAAAATGAAAGGGAGAATAAGGACCCCACACACACACACATATATATATATTTTCCAAATCTCTACCTTTCCCTTCGCCACGTGTCAGTGATGAGCTCAGAGACTGTTCACTATCTTACATTGAATAACGTAACATTAGCAATCAAAACGCGTGATAGTTGTCAAATATAAATGCACCCATAAATCAATTCCCGACCTCTGGTTCACGGGGGCCAATGTTTGATATAATTTCTCGATCACGCCATTTAAGGATAAGGGTCATGGACTAAGGGGCCTACAGGTCAGTCCAGTCAAGACCTTTAGGCCGGTCCGTGTGCCGGACCTCATCTTGGACTCTCTCTGTCACGTCCAGTGGCCGAGCCATATGCTTGGGCTACCTCCCAAATATGAGTTTGGGTTTGGATCGACCTCTTAGCCATCAAACTCAGCTTAAGATCTTCATCTCGGTCCATCTCGACCTCCAAAGGCTCATCACTGATCATCCTCGGTCCATGGGCCTAGTTCCAACATCAGTAAATCAAGAAAGCAGGCTCTCAATAAATCCTTATAAAAATTCTTACTCACAAGTAATTTCTTCGATGAGAACTCCTTCTCCCATTAGGAGAATGTAATGGGCTTTAAGCCTATAAATATAGCTCATTTTTTTACCAATATGGATTATTATGAACATTGTTACCAGTTATATATATTTCTCTCTATTTCCAGAAAATTAATTCTTACCTTAGAGGGGCGACAGAGAAATTCCTCCTCGTCTTTTTTACAGATTAAAAACGAATTAATCCATCATTTCCAGTTATCAAGCAGTTTCAAACCTTACTACGTCAAAGTCAAGAATTTTTACAGCATCAGTTACATAAGTAACTTATAATTATGTTCAAAATTTTTTTTACTTAAAATTAATTTTGTGCTTAGCCAAGCATGCTATATACATGTCAAAACAAACTTTGCTACATTTAAGATCAGGTTTTTGCATATGTACAAGTATATGCAAAAGAAAATAGAAAAAGTCAAAACCCCATACCGTTCACTTCACAGAACTATTTTTCTCCCCTTTCTCACAAAAAAAATTAAAAAAAAAAAAAAAAAAATTAAAAAAATATCGAGGTTTCTGCCAAGTAATTTGCACTCAAAACACACATCCTAATATACATTAGATTTTGGCTCAAGATAAACAATATAACATGATAAGAAACTACTACCAAAGTTGCCTTTTAAAGCTTCGGCTGGCAGTCCGATAGGTACGAACCAGCAAACCAGCCCCAATTCCAACTCCGAGACAAATGCCAAGGCCTATTCCAACACCAACCCTAACACCTGCGTTGAACCAAGTAAGCTCACCGTCTTCACCTTCAACAAATTTTGTCCTCCAATACAAGTTATTGTAGACTTCATCACTTTCCGATTTATAATTTCCGTATTCTACAACCTGAAAAAGAAATAATTCTGAGCAGATGCACATATTATAATAAGAAACGCGAGTAAATGATAATGCCAACTCTTCCAACAAAAAATGGAGTAAATGAAATACTACAAAGATAGTTTGAGAAACATGCTTTGTCAACAAAGCATGAAAATGGTGATGTAGGGCTAGCAGTCATGCATCAGATACAGTATGACAGTTTATTACAAATATTCAATAAAATGTATCTAGCAATACTGTTACTAAACACATACTAGTAGACAGAGACTAGTGGTAGTTAAGTGGCTAAAATATTTGGGTCCCTCAAAATGTGTAGATAAAAATTGGTTGTTATAAACAATTTTAAACATGAGCCAAACATAAGCCAGTTTACACAAAACATGAACCAAACATTTTTTATATGAGGAAGAAATATGTGGCTTAATGGTTAATTAATTAATGTCATAGAAGATAATAAGAAGAAAAATAACTTTCGATAAAGTTAAAGAGTCCATGTCAATCGTGTTGAATACCGACACTATTCAGAATTTGACAATACTTAATCTTTGGTTAGGCATTCATTGAAATGCTCTTCGTACGAACCTTCGAGCACTATGCGCTCATTCTTGACTCCAGCTTGTTGAAGACTAAATTTAAATGAATATTGTATCTCCTTTATGACAACTTAAGCTTTTAGAATATGGTAGTTTGACATGATGTCATGGCATACAAAGAAATCAAGATCAAGTCTTGCATCCACATAATTTATAAAGTTCAGGTTTTACAATTAACATGTCCTTGAAATAGCCTGTTAGAATAACATCACATACATTGATAAAAGGGATCAATTTTGTATAGAATAACGTCTTAAGAGGTAAGATATAATTTCATACATATGCCTCTTTTCTAAAATCAAGTAAATCTTCAAAAGAACATCAAAACCAGTAACAGCTAAAACAATCTTGGTTTGATTCAAACTTGTTTTTATGGATAATGGTTCCTTAAAAGATTGTCTGGTACATTTTCTAGAATTTCTAAGCTTTCCAATTGTAATGGCAGTCCTAGTCAGTTAATTTGTTCTAGGTATCAACAAATCCCCTCTATGTGGCGATGCATGCATGTGCTAACATATTCCATTAGCCCCATGTCAATGTATCAACAAAGCTCACTTTTTTTCAGACAAAAGATTCCCACCCCCCACCCACAAGCTGAGCCAAACATGCTCATGCTGTAGTCCATTTCTGCACAGATTGACTTGGTTTTCATTACCTAAAGAAATTTAAAGTACTTCAACATTTTAATGAAAGATGCATCTAGCCAGATAAGATAGAGAGGAAGGGACAACGTGCAGAATACTATGAGTATGGATAACACATACATTGTCTAGGATAAGATTCACTTTCCAGTCTAAGATTCAATTCCTAACCGAAATGGATCTTTTCCCATCAAAGAAGTGTTTCATAAGAGCATCTCCAATATACTTCGTGGATTAGAGCTGACGTGGCAATGAAATTGACGGACATCTGGAGAATGTGAATAAATTGACGAAGATGTATAAAATTTCATCTTCAATGATTCCGTCTACATTTAAATATTGTAGATTATGTGGCTTTTTTAATTTAAAAATAATAATATATAGAGAGAGAGAGGATGTATGTATATATCTATCTATAACATTCCTTTATTTTGATGTTAAAGGAATTATAAAATAAAAATAAATGCTGACTTATCGGTCAGATGGAACGTCAAAAAGTAAACGGAGCACTCGAAATTGTCAAATTTTTTTTCCAGCCACGTCGGCTTAACATTGTAATTGACATTATGCATTGGAAAGATATTTTTAACTCATTCCATCAATTTGCTAATGTGTCAAGTCATTTTTCCCAATTGATGATGTGCATTGAAGATGATCTAAAGGAAGCAGACAGCCAACAACAGAAGGATAAGATTACCACAAGGAGGTCCTGCATTGTGTTTGAAGGCAACTAAGTAGGAGTTGACTTGTCAACCAATACTTACGAGGAGTATATATTTGAATACTTCACTTATCCACTCCACTGCACATTTTTCAAGGGCATATTGAATAATCCATATATGTATGAGGTCATTTTAACTTTCCTACTACACCAAGGATTTTACGGGCAGTAGTTTTGAGTGTGTAAGAGGCGTGCAAAAAACCTTTTACACTTCCCTCTAAGAGTGAATCTCATCAACAAGTAGATGTAGCTCCCAATTTCAGGTTGACTCACCATAAATCTTTGTGTTTGCTATGCATGTTTTCGATTCCATTCCATCTGTTATTATTCTCATATGAAGCAATTATGGCTTAATCCTTAACATTAAACATGCACACAGATCAAATTGATACAGGCAATTACAGAGGCAAGCGCACATTTAAAAGACCCTAGCACAAATCGGTAAAATATTTGAACATAATAGTTGAAAAGACTGTTATATGACCTACCAATGAATGCTTATATATGCTTCTCAAATTAATGCTGATACAGAAACTAAGGCAACAAAATATTCTCTTGAACAGTTTAATAGCCAACCATTCAGAAATTCATTACAGAACTTTGGTCATGCCTACAGTATAAATGGTCTGTGATACAATGGTTGTGATATGGTTAAACAAATAAATACATCTTTTCTTTGAAATATATAATTGGCCAGGTAAAAAGATTCACAAGCTAACCATTAGCAAAATTCGACGAAAGTTGGCTGCTAGGGTTATTTGGTTTTCATCTTACTGTATCAAGACTCTCTAGTTATCAGTCTATATAAAAAGATCGTCTCGGTTAGTAAAAGATCAGCAGTGGCGGAAGTAGCTGTCACATAAAGGTAAATCACAATAAATCTGTGATTTTCTATGAGTACATTTCCAATCTGGTTTGTTAATTATTGCTCTCGAGTTTAAAATTGGGTTTAGTCCATAACATTTGAGCTCAATTAATAGTATCATAAGATTAGCCAGAAAAATATATGATAAACAATTTATGAAATCTCAACCACCAATAATCACATAAACCAAACACAAAAATGGAATTATCAAACTTCATTACCTGTAAATCTAGTCCAGATGCAACGTCTTTATTGGATTCCGTGGTTTCATACTCAGGAATTGAAGCCAAACTCAATGTCCCCTTTCTATGCTTTTTCTGATGTTTAAGCTGCAGAGTCTTGGTTAATATGACCGGTGCTCGCGAAAAGCTTCCTGCAACACAAACTTCTATAGTAGGTGAGAACAATTCAGCACCATTAATCTGTTTTCCCTTCAGAAATCCCGTGCCAGGACTCATTACCAATTCACAGTCCATGCTCCACCTATGTGTTGTGTTGTTTGAATCCCCTATCAAACCATTAGCATTAGGGAGTTCGAGAACTCCAAAGAGCACAAGATCGTCTCCATCAAAAGCTTCAAACTTTATACTCCCTGTAAATCTTATACTATCTGTGCTCACAAATGTAACCTCTTCGGATTTCTTATGTCGAAGTAAACAAGGAACTCCTTCTGATTCAATTGAACATCTTACATGATTCACTTCAAGGAGGGTTTCAGGACTGAGGGGGATGTGATTGAGAATAAGAGATTCGGGAATCGACTCATCCACCTTAAAATTGCTAATTCTGACATAGAACACTCTTATATCAAACCAAGGTAATGAAAACTTGCCACTGGATTGATAAAAAGAAGGCCTTTTAATCTGTAATCCGGGATCGACCAGATTCCCATTGCCGTGCGATTCATGAGAATTCTCCATCTTTTCTGGAAATTAATTTACACCAAACTCACATGAGGATGTTGATATAACAAGATGGATGCAATTCACAAACGCAAAGGAATCCTATTTTGTAACCAACACAAGTCAAAAAACAAAATATTTCTTAGAAAAAGTAAAAAATATAAAGGCTCGTATATTGCATATACTAGTTCAATTCCAGAATTTTGCAGAGATTCCTTATAACGTAACCCGTAGAACCCACAAAAACTATGAACAAATTTGCATCAGAGAAACATATGAAGTTAAGGTTGCCACTTGCCAGGTAGTAAAGAATCGTTGATATTTGCAACTGAATCCTCAATTTAAGGGAAAGAGAAGACAAAATCATAACTAGGCCAAAAATCCCTCCGTTTCACCTGAAGACTGTACCCCATTATACGGGGAGAAAATCATAATTAATACCACAATAATCAAGCATATTCCCAACAACAACAGAAAATATGGATCAAAATGTAATTCACAAGTAGTCCGCTCAGTCAAAGAGATTCACTCTTAGAAAAAAAATAAAAAAATACCCCTAAAATGTATTAACAGAATTAGGAAAGAAAGAGCGCACAGATATAGTTAAAGGGGATGTAAAACTTGAAGCTTAAAGGTCTAAAGCAACAAAAAATTAGAACATGAACAAATTTCTGGAAATGTTTTGTTGATTCAGAATCAAGAAACCAATCAAATATGCTTGTTCCATAAAAAACACAAAGTTAAAGTCTTTCTTATCATTTCACGACACTCTTTTTTCAGAAGAAGCAAATACTCAATTTTATTAAAGAATAAAATTCCACCAATTATTAAGGAAACAATAATAAAGGTATCTTTCAAACCTTTTAAAACCGAATCTCAAGAATCAGTATCAGAACTCCAACTGCAACTAAAAGTTCAATTGGATTTCAAGATGATACTCTTTCGCTACCTCTCTTTCCTTTCCTTTCCGAACTTCCTGGGCAGGAACAAATTCAAGAAGTTAAGAAAAATCCAAAAACAGAATCCAAGAGTCAGAATCTCTTAAATTTCTAACCTGCGGCCTTTGATATCCACCCACACGATTTCTTGTGGCTCAAATCAAACGTTTGGGACCCCCGTCTTCAGAGTTTTTGCGCTCAAGTCGGCTGTAGTCAGAGGTGTCAAAACGGACGGGTCGATCAGACTCGTGAAAATCGGTCCGGATTGACTTGGGATCACGGATCGACCCATGATTTGTGCGAGCGGTTCACGGGTTAAGAAATTGTGAACCGCGAATTTTAACCCGCTGGCCCGTAAAAAAAAATTTATTAAATATGGTAAAATATTGAAAATCTCTCTTATTCTAAAAACTCTAATACAACTTTTAAAGTGAAATCTTATTTTTTTTCTCCCTAATAGCCAAAAAAATAATGTTTTTTTACAATAGTAATTAGAAATACATTTATCATTTAATTGTTATTTGTTTATATTTTATTTAAATTTGCAAATTTAGAAGTAATTCATATAACATAAACTATAATTTTAAATTCTATGTAAATATTTTATGGTATAAATATGAATTTATCATTTTAATCATTTTGTATTTAGAAACTTGACAAAAATTTGCTATAAATATGAAAAATCTATGTTTTTATTCATACGAGCTAAATCAGAACAAACCGCGACCCGCATGGGCCAGCGGGCGGGCCTGAGTTGTACTTCAAAATTTGCGGGCTGACCCGTAACCTGCCCATAACCCGCAACAGGCGGGCTTTTTTTCAAGCGGGCCGTTACCGAGCTTTTTATTGGCGGGTCGACCCGGCCCGGACCACCCGGATTGACTCCTCTAGCTGTAGTTTTAAAATTCTACTAGTACTCCTTTTCAAAAAAAAAAAAAAATTCTACTAGTACGAAAATAATTATGCTGATTTATAATGATTTATTTATAATTTTGAAGTAAAATGTGTGATTGAAAAGTGGAGAAAGAAAATGTGAGAAGTTAAAAAGTGATTTGAGAAATTGTGTGATTTATAAATCGGTTATTAACTGTTTACCAAACGCAGCCTAAGACTCCACTAACTATTTATTTATAAATAAATAAGTTTATAAACAACAAATTTTTTAAATCACTTTTTAATCATACGCATTTTTAAAATTAATTTTCAATCATTATTTTACCTCAAATACATTACATTACATTACATTATTTATAAACAAATTTATCAAACGAATGATTAAATCAAGGATAAATATATTGACACCACACTTTTTATTTACCATACCACATTTTAATTTTAATGAAGATCTCTATGTTTTCCTTACTCTGACATTTACCCTGCCAAGTTTTTTTATAATTTTTTTATTATCAACTCTTTATTAATTTTCACATCTTGTCTTTAGAAACTATTTTCATCCAAAATATTTGTTAAGAGGGCGAAAAATACTTATTTATCTGTCACACTTTCAGATAATCAAAATAAATAATTAATAGAAAAGTTTAAAAAATTATTTACACATCTTTTCAATGCAAATTAGAAGAATATTTGAATAGAAATTGTAATTAGAAACAAAATATGTTAATTAATTGAATGTTATGAATAATAATCCAATGGAAAAAAAAATTGAGGACATAAGAGCAAAAGTAAACAAATGTTGAAAATATTCCTTACAATTAAATTGTGGTGTAAATATAAAAAAGTGTGGCGTTAATATAATTACCCTTAAGTTAATTGTACAATAGGGTTGAAAAACTTCCCCCACATATGGGAGCAATTTTGTTACATTCACAGTGAGTGTGATAATGAATTTCGTAATTGGTTTATGTGGTACAATCTTTTTTTACACATCACATTATCTAACACTTTCTCAACACCTAATTATCATTTTCATTGTCAACCTATTTGTGCAAGTAGCAAAATTTCTTATGGGAGCGGGGCCTACAATTGGTTTAACAACCTTATTCACAATCTCTATTGTACAATTTGTTGAGAAAATTCCTTTCTCTTATGAAATATGTGAAGTTGACACAAAACTTAAACAAAGAATCAAGAAGAATTCAGAAATGCAAAATGACTTGAATCGCAAAGAATGCTGTCCTAAAAGCGAAATTTGCGCCCTCTCGGAATGAGAATGCTAAAGGGCCTTCAAGCAAATTGCTTTAGCGGATTTCAAGCCTCAAACCAAGTATCAAATAGCACAATTGATAAACTTGACGCGTTAATGGTCTTGCGTCCATCCGAGTTCATGAACTTTTCAGAAAGTAACTCCAAAACTTTCCTTGAAGCGGCACCACTTCTAAGTTCATATAGGAGAAATTCTTACAGTGTCTTGGTAACTTTTAAAGACACTTGTACTAAGTACTGAATTTCTTTAATATTTGTTCAACCCTTCAAACAGTTACCCCAGCACTTGTATCCTTAGAATAGGGCCTTAAAATAATTTTCAAGTGCTGCAACAATTCACTTATCGAATGACTTGTTGTTACCCTTTGAACCCGTGAATTACTCATTTCGTAATGACAGGTAGGGTTGCCGTCATTGGTGAATTTATAATAGGAGTTTTAGCCCCATCCTGCTCGATGTTTGTCTTACCAACTCTTTGGTAAGTGGTTTTGTAAATGAATCAGCCAAATTTTCACTTGACCTCACATAGGTAAGTGATATTACTCCATCCTTTATTAATTTTCTTATATAATCATGTCTAAGACTCATATGTCTTGACTTTCCGTTGTAGACTTCATTATAAGCCTTTGCTAGAGTAGCTTGACTATCGCATAGTATAGATATTGAAGATTCCTTCTTCGTATCCAATGGAACTTCATAAAGAAGATCCTTAAGCCACTCCGCTTCCTTTCCAGTTTCGGCTAATGCAACAAACTCGGATTCCATAGTGGAATGTGTTATAATTGTTTGTTTCTTTGATCTCCAAGAAACAGCACCACCTCCAAGTGTAAACAACCATCCCGAGGTTGATTTATTTTCTCCAGCGTTTGATATCCAACTTGCATCGGTATATCCTTCTAGTATTGCTGGAAACTTGGAATATTGAAGTCCAAGGTTTTTGGTTCTCTTTAGATAACCAAGAACTCTTCCAATTGCTTTCCAATGCTCAACACTTGGATTGCTAGTAAACCTACTAAGTTTACTCACGGAAAATGCAATATCCGGTCTTGTGCATTGAGTTGCATACATTAGACTCCCAATTGCACTCGCATATTCGAGTTGTCCAATAGCCCTTTCAACATTCTTTACAAGTTTAATACTTTAATCAAATGGAGTATTTGCCTCTTTAATGTTCAAATGTTTGAACTTTTCAATCACATTCTCAATATAATGTGATTGGGTTAATGCATACCCCAATTCATTCTTGATCACTTTTATACCCAATATGGTATCCACTTGACCAAGATCTTTCATATTGAATGTTGATGATAGAAACCTTTTCGTTTCTTTTATGCCATTCATGTGATTACTTATAATCAACATGTCATCCACATACAAACACACAAATATAACAAGTTTATCACAACTTTTGATATATAAACATTTATCAACCACATTATGTGAAAAACCAAAAGACATAATTGCATTATCAAATTTCTCATGCCATTTTTTAGGAGCTTGTTTTAAACCATATAGCGATTTAATAAGTTTACAAACTTTATTATCATTACCCGGAAGAACAAAACCTTCCGGTTGTTCCATGTAAACTTCTTCATCTAATTCTCCATTTAAAAATGCAGGCTTCACATCCATTTGATGCACATGTAAATCAAATATAGAAGATAGTGCAAATAGTATTCTAATAGTAGTGATCCTAGCCACCGGTGCATAAGTGTCAAAATAATCAATTCCTTCCTTTTGTCGAAAACCTTTAGCAACTAATCTTGCTTTATAGGTTTGGATCAAACCATCGGTATTGTATTTCCTTCGAAATACCCACTTGCAACCAATGGCTTTTGATCCAGCCGGTAAATCAACAATCTTCCAAGTATTGTTGGATGTTATAGAATCCATTTCATCATTGATAGCATCTTTCCAAAATGTGCTATCTCTAGAAGTCATTGCTTCTTTATAGGTTTTAGGATCACTATCAATTTGAAGAACATATGGAATTGTTCTTACTATATCTTCCTTACTTGCTTCAACCAAGTAAAAGGAAATTCTTTGAGAATCAATTTCATCGTGTCCTAATACCTTCTCTTTACGAGATCGCTTGCTTCTTCGAGGTTCACTGGTCTCAATTACATCTTGAGTAGATGTTTCTAGTGATTTAGAAGCCGGAAATTCATTTTGAATTTTTATTGAATTTTGAGGAATATCATCAACTCTTAATGAATTCTCAAAAAATTCCACATCTCGTGATTCTATAATTACATTGGATATTAGATCAAGTAGCCTATATGCTTTACTATTTATAGCATATCCAACAAAAGCACTCTTGATCCCTCTTGGTCCTAGTTTTGTCCTACTAGAATTGGTGTTTTTATAATAAGCCAAACACCCCCACACTTTAAAATATCCAATGTTAGGCTTCCGACCTTTCCACAATTCGTAAGGTGAAACTTTAAGTTTCTTAGAAGGAATTCTATTATTTATATGACACGCGGTAAGTAAAGCCTCACCCCATAAGTTATTAGGTAATTTAGACCTTGTTAGCATAGCATTTATCATCTCAACTAAGGTTCTATTTTTTCTTTCCGCCAAGCCATTTGTTCCAGTGTTCTAAGTGCACTACATTGGTGTAAAATACCATGTTCTTCACAAAAGATATCAAATTCTTTAGAAAAATATTCACCGCCTCTATCACTTCTAAGAATTTTAATCATTTTATCCTTTTGATTTTCTACTTCATTTTTATATGCTTTAAACATATGAAAAGCCTCATTTTTATGTTTCATTAGATAAACATAACAAAATCTAGAATAATCATCAATGAAAGTAATAAAATATTTATTACCACCCCTTGTTAACATGCCATTAAGTTCACAAATATCGGTATGAACTAAGTCAAGAATATTAGATGATCTTTCTACACTTTGAAAAGGTTTTCTAATCATTTTGGACTTAGTGCAAATTTCAAATTTTTCATTCTTTGTAAAATCACAAGATAGCATGTCATTTCTAATCATTCTATGCAAAGTAGAATATCCAACATGTCCTAATCTATCATGCCATAAATTTAAAGAACACACAAAGTAAGAAGAATTTATTTTATTGATTGCATTGTCAATAGTACATAATTTGACCATTTCATTATTGGAATAGCCTTTACCAACAAAGAAACCATTTCGGGACAATACAAGTTTTCCCGACTCAAAAATACATTTCACGCCCGGTTTTCCCAACAAATCACCACTTACAAGGTTTCTATTCATATCCGGCACATGTAAGACATTTGTAAGAGTTACAACCTTTCCGGATGTGAATTGAAGATCAACATTCCCTTTGCCTATGACTTTTGAACAATGTTCATTTCCCATTTGAATTTGTTGACCATTATCAATCTCTTGATAGGTCTTGTATAGGGACTTGTCATAGCAAACATGAACAGTGGCGCATGTATCATACCACCATCCTGGAATTTTTCCTTTGACAGAATTCACTTCGCTTATAGTAGCAATAATTTCATTCTTGTCAATGGAATTAACCTCGCCTCCAAAATTGCTTTGTTTTTTATGTCGGCAATCTTTCGCAAAGTGGCCGAATTTTCCACATACAAAGCATTCTCCCTTGGGCTTCTTTTTGAATTTGTTGTTGTTGTTGCTAGTAAACTTTCTTTTGTTTACTTTGGTCACTTTGTTGTTCTCCAAGGCATTGGTTTTAGAAGTACCAACATGGGAATGTTCAATCCCATCTCTTGCCCTCGACTCTTCCTCAATTCGGAAATGTTTTTGAATTTGCTCCATTGAAAAGTCTTCGGAGTTGTGAAGGATTTTCTTCCTATATCCTCTCCAAGTAGAAGGCAATTTTGCAATAATTGCTCCTACTTGAAATGATTCCGGAAGTTCTATCTTCACCGCTTTTAATTTATTGACAATCACTTGCAATTCATGAACTTGGGGTAATAGGGGAACATTTTCCAAAAATTTAAAATCGAAGTACCTTGTTATAAGGAATTTTGTAGTTCCTTCCTCTTCGGCTTTGTACTTGTTTTCAAGTGCATTCCAAATCTCTTTTGCAGATTTAGTGTTGGTGTACAAGTCGTAGAGACGATCCGAAAGTGCATTCAATATATGGCCACGACAAATAAGTTCGTCTTCTTCTCGCTTCTTTCGATCAATCCTTGCTTGTTCGGTATCTTTATCGGACGGTTCGGGCAAGTCTTCCAAATTGGGATCAAGGATGTAGAAGATTTTCAGCGCCGTTAATAGGAACTTAATTTTGTCTTGCCACCTTGTGAAGTTGGTACCATCAAAACGATCCAAGCGAACTAAATCTTGATTCATCAACTTGATTGTAGCCATGGTTGTGTCTCCTTCGGTTGCCATCGCAAAATTTCGCTTTTAGAATGTTGAGAAAATTCCTTTCTCTTATGAAATATGTGAAGTTGACACAAAACTTAAACAAAGAATCAAGAAGAATTCAGAAATGCAAAATGACTTGAATCGCAAAGAATGCTGTCCTAAAAGCGAAATTTGCGCCCTCTCGGAATGAGAATGCTAAAGGGCCTTCAAGCAAATTGCTTTAGCGGATTTCAAGCCTCAAACCAAGTATCAAATAGCACAATTGATAAACTTGGAGAATAGGAACAAGAAGAACAAATTTTTGAAGATTCTAAGTTTCAAGATTTTGGATGATATTCAATATTGTAAGTATATTGATCAAAAAGTTGTTCAAATCATGAATTCTATACCTATTTATAGAATTCTATCATCCCTATTCGTTGTTCATGCAACTCTTCACGAAAGAGTGCCAAAATTGGTTGAAAAGGTGCATGAGAATTTCTGAAAAAATTCTCCAACGGTCGAATTTTCATGCCACGCGATCGCGAGATAGGAGGCACTCGCGATCGCTCTATGCCTCGAAAAATTGTCCAGTGACCAATATCACTCAACCACGCGATCGCCGGACCATCAACCACGCGATCGCGTGGTTCTTCATTCTGTCCGGACCTTTAGGTCCGGTCCGGACCATTTGGTCCCCTTTAGGTCCGGTCCGGACCATTTGGTCTGTCCAGTTGTATTTGGTCCGGTTTTTGCACTTTTTGGACCGGTTCTCGCACTTTTTCAACTTTATTTATATATTTGAACAACATTTTCATAACACAATTAACGCCCCCAGGGGCAAATCTCCCAGTGGCAAAGGGGAGGGGTGGTAAGTGCTCAGCGCGGAAGTGTGCAGAGTTCGATTCCCCGCAAGGTGGAATTGACTCTGTTGCAAGTGGGAGTTATTGAGGGATACACATGCTTACACAATCCCCTCCACTCTGGTCCGTGGGAGATATAATCTGGATTTATAATCTCGAACCAATGTCCTTGGGCGTGGTCGGTTCGGGCTCTCGGAGTGTGTGATACACCTATTGTACAATTAGCACTCCTTGATCCGGAAATTTTGGATTTGTAGGCAGAGGATTTTTTGTGCAGTCCAATAAAAAACTTTAACCTCTGTTCGGATACTATGATTTTTTTGGATTTTAAACCAATTTTTAAATTACACAATTTCCCAAATAAATCTCTAACCCTACATATTTTCTCTCTCCACTTTTTAACCATTCATCTAACTAAAAAAACCATTTTTTTTGTCCATGGCCGCCGAACAGGACGTTATATTTCGTTGTCAACCATTTCAAACATAAATAGAAGAATGGACACTGTATTCTATTTTCGTGTGTGCATGGATACGATTATATGCATGCATGTTTGGATAAGCTTAAAACATTAGCTTAAAAGCAAATATGTAAAGTTTGAAATCGATAATTCTTTTCCTTTTCGATAATTCCATTTTTTACAACACATTTAAGAAAATTTCAATTAAATCTCCAAACTTTACTTTATTTGAATAAGTGAAAATTTTAAGATGTCCATTGTGGACACCTTGTGTCCCCTTATTGAGGGTGTCAAGTGGAGCTCCTCGAGCCCCACATGACAGAAAACTTTTCTAATTGATCACTATGATGCGTTGTATGTTCGGTAATCAATTGTTTATAATTTGCATAATTTTACATATCACATTTTAACCACGCACATTTGTTCAACACTTTTCAACCCATATATTTTACTTCGAAAATAACAAAATTATATTTATAAATAATACAGTTATTTATCATGAGTAGAGATATATATCTACTCAGTTGGTATATTCTTATTGAAAATTAAGGTGGTGCTTTGTACATGTGCACGCAATGAATATGTGTTAATTAGAATAGAGAATGATCTCTACTCATGATAAATAGCATTACTCATTTATAAATCAATTGCAAGCCACCAAACAAAGCAAATTTATTTCATTAATCATTATATTAGCTCACATTACTAACATATAGTACTTATTTGGATTTTATTATAAATACATTATAATTAGGCTATGTTTGATAGCTCATATTTGTCTAGGAAAATGAAAATTATTTTCTTTCTTTTCACTTTTTGGTTGTTTGATGGGTAAAATTTTCGAAGAAAATCTTTTCTAACTTTTGCCCTCGCGTGGCCTAATTTCCTTGAATTCCTAGCAAATGTTTTCTCTTCTTGAATTCCTAGTGAATTATTTCTCTTAGTTTGGCAGGGAAAATAATTTTTATCGAGTTTGATCATTTTTATTATTATAATTGACTTATTTTTTTTAGAAATTAACATTATTATTAACAAGTACGAATATATGAAAAAGTTAAAAAATTGCTAAAATAGCAGGATTTTGCTTTATTTGTCACAAAGAATAATGTCAATTAAATAACAAAACTTGAAAAATTCATCACTTTTTCACCTAAAAAATTAAACCAATCAAATATATCTAACTAATATTTTCCATGAAAAGTATTTTTTTACCATTAATTTTTCATCTTTCCAATCAAATACAGCCTCAAAGTCAAAATCAAACTTTACATCTTCTTTTGTATTATTTTTTTTTTATCACTTTTAGTACGCCTCAGAGATATTATTCACTTATCTATCACTCATTTCTATTATATTATGATTTCAGTAGCTCATGATGAAATCCATACAAGCTAAGATATGTAAACCTACGTAGACGTCAAAAATTTGTAGCAATATGACAAGTCTAATGTTTTCGGGTAATTATGCCAACTTAACTTGTCATCATTGTAAAATTTGACTACATATCCTCGTCTGCATTCACCTAGCATGTATTTTTTATACGACTTGATTAGGTGACATGACACATTATATTACTATCAACTTAACAAACGTTAATTTTAGTAAAGATAGATAACAATGTGACAATGTTGAGAGTAACTTGAGTTTTCCTTGTTAGAAAATCTCTATCATAGATAATTATTTATCTATGATCCTAAATAAATCATCATGCTGAATTATCAAGAATTAAATAACTGAAGCGGAAGCGTACCTTAATCAAACGTGATTCGCGATAAACGATTTGACGATTAGATCTTCCAAATCGATACGTAGTCCTAATTTTCTCTCTGATGATGGGATGTCAGACAAGATGAACAGTACGTATGATTCAGGGACCATAACCGACTTTATATACTGTATTGCCAGTTAACCTAATCCGGCCCATCATGAATTAGGTAATGACCTGGTATCTACACATAAAAGCCCATACATTATTTTAGATGCATTAAAACCCGATATATATAAAATCCTTATTATATCACTTTAAATGGGCTTAACCAAATTTGATAACTTTTTATTCAATACACAATAATTCACATATAAGCCCACACGATTGATTAAAATCCTTACAATCTCCCACTTGGACTATATGTGTAACCTTACAATTGTGTATCAATCATAACCTTATGAGTACTCAGAATTTTGCTATCATTACTGAATGCATCCCCAAACAATCCGGTCCATCAATTATATCAACATAGGATCAAAGCGGCTTTCGCTACATTAATCGTAACTAAACCTATCAATGGTCTCGTATATCGACATAACTGAATGACATGGATCAAGTATGGATGTGTAGCATGGAAATTACATGTAATGTGATCTTCAACATGCCTATTTCCAACTGGTCCAACTTTAGTGAGATTATCCTCAAACGAGTTCAGAGATAATAAACCTGATCCTTACAGCTGTAAATAACTTTAACTTTAAATTGTATCCAAAATGACAGTAAATGTGTCTAATGCACTCAAAATACAAACTCCCACTGAAACCAAATATCCTTAAGAAATACAACACCCATGTGATCAATGTGCTCATGAAAGACCTTGGGTGGTAAAACCTTAGTAAGCGGATCCGCAATTATGGAGTTTGTCCCAATGTGCTCTTATTGACACGTGTCCACTCTGAACTGTATCCTTCACAACCAGGAACTTATGTCAATATATTTTGACTTAGTTGAGCTCCTGTTGTTACTGGAATATAAATCTGCTGAGTTATTGTCACAATATAACTTTAGTGGTCTTTCTATACCGTACAGAATACGCAGCCCAGTGACAAAATTTCGCAGCTATATTCCATAATTAGATGCCTCCAAAATTGCTACAAACTGTTCTGCCAAGTGAAAGAAGCCAAAGTGTTTGTTAAGCACTCCTTCCTGAAATAGCTCCTCCAACTAGCAGATTAACGTAGCCTGGTGTGGATCTTTTACTGTTTTGGCATCTAGCAAAAATCGGAATCATAATACCATATGATCTCCAACTGATCTGATTTTCTGTATGTGAGCATGTAATCTTTTGTTCTCTTTAAATACTTTATAACCCATGTTTGGCTGCTTTCCAAATGATCCATCCCAGGGTTACTTAAATATCTCCTTAGTATCCCAATAATGTATGCAATATCCGAACGCATACAAATTTGAGTATATATCAAATTCCCTATAGCTTAACTATATGGGAGCCTCTGCATTTCTTTAATTTCAAGATAACTTTTCAGGCATTAGTCGAGACTAAATTTGTCTCCCTTAGCGATAGGGCTGTCCCCTGATTTACTGTCTTGCATGCCAAACCTCTTAAGTACTTTATCGATATAGCCCTTTTGTGACAATTCAAGAAAACCCCGAGAATAATCCCAGTGTATCTGAATTCCTAATACAAAAGAGATGTCACCAAGATTTTTAATCTCAAAATTCCTTGACAAAAATCTCATAATTTTATATGACATGCCTATATCATTAGTGGCAAGCAATAATCAACATATAAAACCAGGACAATATACTTACTCCCACTGAACTTGTAATACATACAATCATCAACAATATTAATCTCAAAACCAAATGAGATAATTGTTTGATGAAATTTGTATTACCCTTAACGGGAAGCTGGTTTGAGTACACAATGGATTTCTTTAATTTGCAAACCGTTTTCTTTGGGTCTACTGACACAAAGTTTACTGATTGCACAATATAGATCGTCACATCAATGTCACCATTGAGAAACGCCACCATAGTATCCATTTGATGTAACTTGAGGTCAAAATGTGCAACAACCTAACTTTTCTAAAAGAGTCTTTCGTAGAAACCAAAGAGAAAATCTCTTTATAATCAATGTCATTATTCTGTGTAAAGCCCTTAGATACAAGACGAACCTTATATCCTTCCACATTACCTTTCGAATCTTTCTTGGTTTAAAAATCTATTTAAGACCAATGGGCTTCGTACCTTATGGTAATGAGACAAGATCTCAAACTTTATTGTCTTGCATATGCTTATACTCCTTATTTATGGCATCAATCCACTTTTGAGAGTTAGAACCCTGCATGGCCTGATGGAATTGATTGGACCATCTTCCACCATTCCATTTGATGTTCTTAGAAAAATACTATTTAAATTATCCGGACTAGCATTTTTTCCCTTTCTCTCGTGGATCTCCTTAATGGCTTTAGTTATTGAGGTTGTTGAGTTTGTACTTCTGAAATTTACCTTATTTTGGATGGGAGGTTCTTCAATATTGTCTAATTGAGGTTCCGGATATGCTTCTTGATCAATGACATGCATAAAGACTTGCACATTGTCAAAAGCAACAATAGGAATCGAAACTGATCATTCCTCAACTTCTTCCTTAAAGACAATATCTTAACCTTATTTCTCCCCCCAAACTCAACATCCTCAAAAAATGTTGTAGTTCCCATTTCAAAATTGACTTAAGTGTGGGATCATAAAATTTATAGCCTCTTAACAACTTTATTTTCTTTATTTGTTTTCTTGACTTTATCTTTAGAGGTGTTTTCCAAGTGAAAAAACTTTCAGTTCTGTCCTGCTTCAACTTTTCTTCCTCTTGCACACAAAATAGAATGAGCTCATTTAGAGTTCATTTCTCCCTTTGATAGTTACAACTGACCTTAAATTGACTGAATTGTGCAAGAAGCTTGCACACTATGAAATGAGCTCATTGAGAGTCTATTTCTACTTTGATAGTTATAACTAACCTTAAATTAACTATATTGCGCAGGAAGCGATATCAATACCAAATGCACGAGCAAGTCATTAGACGAGTCGAGTTTTAGTTCCTTAAGTTTTGAAGCAGTGTGAGACATCTACACGATGTACTCCCTTATTTTCCCATTGCCTTTATACTTTATTGAAATCAAGCTTTGCATAAGCGTGCTTGTTTCAGCCTTATCGTTTTTCACAAAACATTTCTTAATTTCGGCAAGAAATTCATTGGCATCATTTATCTCCTTAGATACTATACCACTAAAGGCTTCCAGAATGCCGCACATAATGATCGTGAGACTCACGTAATTTAAGCAATCCCACTTCTCAAAGTTCCTCATTTGATTAGATGAACTTTCATCCGTAAGAGGAGTAGGTTGCTCAATCCTTAGTACACGGTCTAAATCGATGCAGCCAACGAAAAGTTAATGTTCTTGTTTTGATCCTTGAAGTTTGTTCCATAAATACAGGGATTAGATTTGAGCTTGTAGATATACTACTAGCAGAATTTGAAACCGAATAGAGAACACTTAAACAAAATAGCTCACATAAATACCTTATTATGAAAATCATATTTTCAAATAATGGTAGGGCCCATCACAAGATACCTAGCACAACATCAATATTTAGTCTTTGGACAGAAATATTGACTTGTAAGTGGTACTCTTGGCGTAGTAATCAAACACTGACAGTAAGACATGTCAACCAACAAACCTTTCTTTGGACCGATTTATTGATCACACGTAAAACCAAATAACCGTCACGTATTTATCACCACAAGTTCATGTGAAATTCGGGCCAAATATTGACCTTCCTTTGGGCCGATCAATATCTGCATGAAATAACACACAAACACCTAATTTTCCCTTGGTGCAGTGATCAAATACTTGCAATAAGACATGTTAACCAATAAACCTTTCTTTGGACCGATTTATTGGTCACACGTTAAACAAAATAATTGCCACGTGTTTATCACAACAGGTGCATGTGAAATTCGAGCAAAATATTGACCTTCCTTTGGGCCGATCAATATCCGCAATGAATAACACACACAAATACCTTCTAATATTCAAAGTTAATTAATATCCACAAGAGAGGTTGCTTTGGCAACATGTTGCTTCAACTAACTTACTTTCGAATATTATATCTCTCAAAAGATTTCGATGTACCAAGATTTGAAACTAAAATTCATTGATTTGCATCTATATTTGACTTTAGGATTTGAATTATAGAATTCAAAACTTTAGAATAAAGCAATCCTTAAGTTGCGAGGGTCTAATTGCAATATTCTTAAACTTTTGGTGGCCAATTCTGTAAAATTTTAAGCTTGAAGGACTTAAATTATAATTTTCCCAAAATTTTATTGGTCAATTTAGAGAAATTCCAAACATTAGGTCCCAATTTGAAACAAAACCAAACTTTAGAGGTCCAAAATCGTGAATTTGGAAACTTTAAGGACTGAATTAGAAAATTTTCAAACTTTAAGGACTGAAAATGAAAATTTTCAAATTTTAATGGACCAAATTAGAGAATTTCAGAACTTTAGGTGCTATATTAGAAAATTTTCAAACTTTAGGGACTGAAAATGAAAATTTTCAAACTTTAAGGGACCAAATTAGAACATTTTCAAACCTTAGGGGACTGCATTAGAGAATTTTCAAGCTTTATGGATTGAATTAGAAAATTCTCAAAGTTAAAGGATCAATTTAGAAGATTTCCAAACTTTAGGGACTGAATATGGAAATTTTCAAACATTAGGGGTTGAATCCTAAAATTTTAAAACTTTAGGAACTGAATTACATAATTCAGAACTTTAAAAGGCCCAACTTAAATAATTTTTTAACCTTAGGGGCTGAAGTTTATAAAATCCAAAATTTGAGGATTTATACTTTAATTCAAAACAAACATGGAGGACTTGAGGTGCAATTTTACATAATTTCCCAAAATTGCAAAAGAGGCACTTGGAGACTTCCAATTTCCGGCTGAAGTCCCCGCCTCCAAAATCAACCACACAGCAGCTAGGGTTTAAACCCTAGCGCCACCCAACCGCCGGTAGGGATACAACGATGCCAATACCAGCGAACCCCCAACGCCACAGTGCCATTTCCAACGCCGCTCCTGCAATGCCGCGCGCAGCCAATGCGCGGCAGTCTCGCGAATCGCAGGTGCCACGACGGCTTAATCCATCGTCAGCCGTTCAAACCTCAACCACAATCAACCAAATTTTCGATCACAATACACAAAAATCCCAAATGTCTGAATCTTAATCACAAAACTCGAATCCAGACTCAACTCCAAAACCAGATTCAAAACCATTCTCAAGATTCAAAATCGAATTCATAAATCCATATACCCTTAATCAAGAAATCAGATTTCAACCAACCAAAATTCGAAATATTAATCTGTTGATTGCGAAAATGGAAGTCCAAATTCAGAAAAGACATATACATGCACAGAAAAAATCGACCGGCTGGATGAAGCAAGAATCCATATGATATACCCAACTTGAAAAATCAACACAGAAACCACAAATTCAACCAATATTACACATATATGCATACAGAGAGAAAAAAAAAATGATTTGGCTGTATATTTTTCTCAATTTTTCAATT
The DNA here is from genome assembly GCA_963555705.1 of Ligustrum vulgare. Classification (NCBI taxonomy): domain Eukaryota; kingdom Viridiplantae; phylum Streptophyta; class Magnoliopsida; order Lamiales; family Oleaceae; genus Ligustrum; species Ligustrum vulgare. Next base: position 68,448,025 of record OY743168.1, on the reverse strand, counting down.
TGCTGTGGGTGTATATCATTTCGAAAATCAGCTGCTTGTGGTTTTTATTTTACATATATGCGTACAAAAATTGATCTGATAATTCAACACGATGTTGGCTCTGATACCACTTGTTAGAAAATTTCTATCACAGATAATTATTTATCTATGATTCTAAATAAATCATCATGTAGAATTATCAAGAATTAAATAACTGAAGCAGAAGCGTACCTTAATCAAACGTGATTCGCGATGAACGATTTGACGGTTGGATCTTCCAAATCGATACGTAGTCCTAATTTTCTCTCCGATGATGGGATGTCAGACAAGATGAACAGTACGTATGATTCAGGGACCATAACCGACTTTATATACTGTATTGCCAGTTAACCTAATCCGGCCCATCATGAATTAGGTAATGGCCTGGTATCTACACATAAAAGTCCATAAACTATTTTAAATGCATTAAAGCCCGATATATATAAAATTCTTATTAGATCACTTTAAATGGACTTAACCAAATTTGATAACCTTTTATTCAATACACAATAATTCACATATAAGCCCATACGATTGATTAAAATCCTTACATCACTAATCAAATTGAGACAAGTATAAGTTGAAGACATAATTGAAAATACACTGAAAGCTGAGTGACCAGGAAGGAAATCTATCATTTGTTTAATCTTGATTACACATGTTTGCTTATGTCAAACAGGTCTTAATAGGTCGAGCCACTACATGAGTTGGCTCGTGGCCTCGTGCTCGTTTTGGGATGAGCCTGTTGCTTGGCGCTCCCCCACATTATATTTATTATCTTATTTTTAAATCTCATTGAAAAATGAATTTTTTACCTGAAACCTCGTACACGAAAATTCTAGCTCATCCTCGCCCCATGACTCATCTTCGGACATGTTGATCCGAACTAACGAGTAGCTGGACTCATTTGACTCGTTAGTATGACCTTGTATAGGAAGATTTACAACTTAGAATATGAGCGTCTTCATTTGAATTAGGGATGATAAGTTGACTCGGAGGACCCTTGACCCAACGGAGCCCCGTCTCAATTAATTGAGTTCTGGAGAGCAGGTTCGAGGTGGGTCCTCTACTCAGAGGGGTTTCGAAATGGGATCACTCCGACTCGAAATCCACCAAAACATTTAAAAATATAAAAATCGAAAAAATATATATAAACGCTTCGCTCGGGACCACCAAGGCCCCCTGGATCAAGGCAAGACAAACCCGTCCCATCTCTAATTTAAATGAAAATCATGTTAGAAATCCTCAAATATTCACAATTATAGTACACATCCCCAATCAACTTTTTTGATCTTTAAGTCCTCAAACATTGATAAATAAAAAAATAAATAAAAACTAGTAGCGATGGTCTCTAATTTTTTATGTATATTGTACTTAGTCCTCAATCTTAGTTTTTGTATTGAAAAGTAATATATTAAAAATATGATTTTTATCCAAGTCAAAGATGAGCTAAATATTCTTACTCTATATTTACTACATAATCAAGACTTGCATAGAGACCCACTATGATTAATTACATCAATGGAATTCTAGGTGATATAAAATATTTAGCCCTTGTTTGACGGGGATTAAATTAGATTTTAGTAGATTTCGATAAAAGTTGGTAGAATGTATAGTTGAAAAGTTGTGAATCATATGAAATGTATAGTTAAAATTAATTGTAAGACGAGTATTCCAGACTGCATTCCATCCAATTGATCTTCCACTCTTTTATAGAGGCCCTCCAACTCCATCTGCCAAATTCACCATCTGATACAAAATGATAGATTCTAGTTCTGTCAATGATATATGATAAGAATTGCAGGTTAAATGCTTTCTTTTACCGAGTAAGGCTGAGCATTTACTACTAATTTTGCAATTGAATCACAAACTAACATTATTATCATCAGCTTATGTTTGGTATAGAATATTGAAGTAAACAAGATTTTATAATGGTGAATTGAAGATAGAATGCATACTTGCTAACTTGGACTCAATAATGAACAAGATTTTTAACTTTATTTGACTTTCGTAATATTGTTCAGTACTCCCCAATTCTCCTTAGTAAACATATTGCGAGTGCATCTCATTAATTTGCAACGATGATGCAAGAACTATTCGATTCACGTATTATTGACCTATTATATGTGCTATTGGGTAAAAGAAAAATTACTCTCGACAGTAAATGCGCCGAAAATTTAATTGGAGACTCGCTTATTCTATCCCAATCTCGGAGAGTGACAGCCACCTTCAATAATTCGAATGGGCCCTATAGTAGTTATTGGTTTCTTCTCATCTTTCCCACTTGTGTTCTATTCTCATCTTCCCCACTTGTGTTCGTCGTCGAGCTTCCTTCTTACATGCTCTGTACCATCCGTGGAAGTGCAAAAAATTACTCTTTTAAAGAAATTCACTTTGCATTTTAATCAAGCTGAACATAGTAGGACATAGTAGGACATAGAGGTGTCAATCCTGATGGTCCGATTGGGTTGGCCCACGAACATAAAAGTCCGATAACAGCCCGTTCGAAAAAAATCCGCCCCCTGCGAGTTCCGAGTCGGTTCTGGGTCAATCCACAAATTTCGAACTACAATCCAAACCCGCCCGCTGGTCCATCCGGGTCGCGATTTGTTCTGATTTGACCCCTACGAATAAAAATATAGATTTTTTCATATTTATAACAATTTTTTTTTTTTTTTTTTTTTTTTTTTTTATCAAATTTCTAAATACAAAATGATTAAAATGATACATTCATATTTATACCATAAAATATTTATATAGAATTTAAATTTAAATTTTATGTTACGTAAATTATTTCTAAATATGCAGATTTAAATATAACATAAACAAATAATAAATAAATGCTAAATGTATTTCTAATTACTAATATCAAAGAACATTAGGTTTCTTAACTATTATGGAGAAAAAATAAGATTTTATTTCAAAAGATGTATTAGAGTTTGTAGAATAAGGGAAATTTTTAATGTTACTATATTTAATAAAAACAATTTTTATTTTTATTTTTATTTTTCACGGGCCAGCGGATTAATCGCGGCCTGCGAAGGTTTGACCCACGAAACTCGCGGTTCACAACTTTTTGACCCGTGAACTGCCCGCACGGGTCATTGGTTGGCCTGCGGTCCAGGATCGATCCGGCTCGATTTTCACGGATCTGATCGGCCCGTCCGTCTTGACACCTCTAGTAAAACAATATAATATAGAGATTACTTTCACAATAAGTAATTTACTTATTTCCCTATTTTGATCAACAAAAGAAATATTTATTTCAAAGTATACTCACTTATAAGTAAATTTTTAAACACCATTCATGCACTTCACTAACTGTACTAGTTAATATGTATGTACTAGTTATATAACAGAGTGAGAGAGAACACAATTTAATGTATTGCACCAATGGTTAATTGAAGAGGAAGTGGTCGATGGTAGCGACGGATCTAGAAACTTTGTTCAACCAGGGCGGTCATCCAGAAATTTTGTCCAACTCAAGCGAATATCGGTCAAATAACTGTATTTTTTAAGTCGCAAACAAAAAAATGTCAAAAAATTTAACTAATTTTTTTTCGGACGGATCCAGCACTGACGAGCGCGTCAACTCGCCATGTGGTGGCTCCGTCCCTGACTGGTGGTACATAAATATCTCTACACCAAAAGGACATCTTGGAAATCTACGATACTCTGTCATCCGGATATTGACGAGTAAATTAGACGCAAATATAACGTGAGAGCTAGGTTCACTTCCATGAATCTGGTTAGAATACTAAAGAAGAGTACTAGTTTGCTCAAAATGACCCTCGGAAATGATTTATATTTCAAGACCATGGTATGTAGATGACCAATATACCCTTCAATGGACAAGTTATCCATATAATAACAAGATAACATGAAAATACATATCCATTTGAAAATTTTGCATAATTTTCCGTCATAGCATACCTTGAGCTGAAACACCACTAAGAAACATCAAACATGCTTAGTTCCACACCTGTGTACAATTTAACATACAAACATGTCGATTTAAGGCCAAAGAAAAAAAAGACAACCAATAAAAAGAGTTAGCCAGTAAAAAGGGACAAAAATTCCAGGAACGAAATTGCAGGCAGTGCCCAAATTTGTATTTCCCTCTAACAAACAAGCCCTTAGAGTCTAAACCAGAGTCACAATCTTTCTTGGGATTCCGAGTCACTATTATTGAACTAATTGTTCGGGCTTCTTCATCTCTCATTCTTGTAAGAATTTGAGATGTTTTTAAAAGTGGGGAATTGCAAAAGAAATTTGGCAGAATTTGGGTGGTTCTTGAGTGCTGAACATGTCACAAAATATGACTCTTGTTACTGCAGTCTGAATATAAATCTTAAAATCTGATCACGTCAAAAATTATAATTCTCATACAAACAAAATGAAAAGCAGAAAACAGAGGGACTTCCAAATTTTAAAGGTTAAACGCAATTTCTGATAAAGACAGCAATAAATGAGAATATTTCGCTGTGCATATTGCTTGCGTCAAAGAAACTTCCCGTTACTAACAATACTTACTTTTAAACACGACCAAACATGTTAAAACTCTTTGTGTGGTATGTGCCGCGGCGAGCAGTGCATAAATTTAAGAAGAGAAATAAACAACGTGGAACGGGCTCAGAGGATCCATTGGTTTCTTATAATCAAGGCAAATTATTCCCCTCAGAAAATAGGTAGTCCCTAATCATCATAGCCCGTTAAGGGAAAATAAAAAGCAAAAAGGAATTGAAAAAAAAAAAAATCAGATGATGTTAAATAAAATTGGGGGTATACAGTAGAACAATTGTGCTCAGAACTAGGATAAGAAATCATGAACAAGTTCATATGTCCAGACAGAGTTCTATTCTAATGTCAGCGCTATGGTGTCCTTCAAGATACAAGAATTGGACAACACATTTGTAGGGCCAAACTCTTGTGCCTTGAAGGACACCATAGACGTTGGCACTAGAATCATTTTATGTCGAGACATGACTTATAAGGTTCATCATTGCAGAATAACATACGAGAAGTGGAATATACAAAACCGACCAAGGTGACAAATTCATTCTTCGGGTGGAGGGATGGGGTCCACATTTTATTGTATCATATAATAATTTACCCAAAAAAAAAAAATCTATTTATCAGTAACATGAAATTTGCAGGCAAGTGATTCACAGAATCAGAAAAAAGAAGTAGGCACATATAGAGATAAAGGGCTGCTAAAACCTGAAACTTAAAAGGTCAAAAGCAACAAAAACATTAGAACAAGAATTATTTTCTTAAAAATATTAATTCATAATTTTATTAATAAAAGTGGAACAGAAATTATTGATTCAGACTGAAGAAACCAATCACATAGGCGTTTTCCATAAGCACAAAGCTAAAGTCTCTCTCATCACTTCACAACACTTTATCAGAAGAAGCAAAACACTCTATTGAATTAAAGGATAAAATTTCACAATTATTTAAGGAATCAATAATCATGGTATGACAGCAACCTCCTCCTTTAAACCTTTTATTAAAATCGAATCTGAAGAATCAATATCAGATCTCTAACTGCAACTAAAAGATCGATAGGATTTCAAGATATATTCTTGCATCCACTTCCTCTATTTCCTTTGTTTTCGAATTTCTGGGCACCAACAAATTCAAGAAAATAAGAAAGCTCCAAAAGACAAAAACCAAGAATGAGAATCTCTCAAATCCCAAACCTGCGAGCTTTTTGATATCCATAATCCACCCACACGATTTGTGGCCAAAATCAAGAGTCAGTGACCCCGGTCTTTGGACTTTCTGCGCTTTGTTGTAATAATACAAAAAAAGGAAAATAAGAGGTTGTTTGGTAAAGAAAAAAATATAATAATAATTTTTTAGATTCAATCTCAATAATTCTTTTTTAGTCAACTCTATATATTTTGACTTTTCAGACCTTTTTCAACCAGAAATTCATTAAAAAACTAGTAAAATCAAAAAAATTAAAATTTTTCACATTACTAAACAGGCTCTAATTAACAACAAACCAACACTATCACTTTTTAAAACCTATAAATGTTTTTTGAGTGAAACAGAAAAAGAGCAGTTTGTCACTGTTGAATTACCCTCTCACCTAGCACTTAATAAATATAATATTATATAATATAAAAATAATTATCAATTATATATTAAATTAAAATTAAAATAAAAAAATCATTAAACAACATATGCTCGTCCATCACAGCTCCCACCCCAATCCCACCCACCCACCCATCGACCGCCAAAAAATGAGTTTTTTCTTCTCTCGATATTTTCCCATCCTACTATGCCACCCCACCCCCATCCCATCCACCTTGACCCCACACCACCCACCCAAAAAATGAGATTTTTTTTTCTCTCTCACACAATGTTTTCTCACCCTAGCCTGCCACCCCCACCACCACCACACCACACCACACCACAGCTCACCTCACCCACAAATTGACAATTGATCACACAAAATCACTAGGAAAAAGTACAAAATTACACAACAAAAACTATCACTTTTTAAACTTAACAAACTTTTTTTTTTTTAAATCAGGTATTAATTAGTAATTAATAAATATAATATTATATATAACATAAAACTAATTATCTCACACACAAAGATATACATATATATATATACATATATACATATATATATATATATATATATATAAACTAATATAATATTAAATAAAAAAACTTAAACAATACATACAAGTTTGTTCCAGCTTACAACGTCCAGCACCTTGCACCCACCCATCCCACTACAAAATTACACAACAAAAACTATCACTTTTTAAACTTAACAAACTTTTTTTTTTTTTTTTTAAATCAGGTATTAATTAGTAATTAATAAATATAATATTATATATAACATAAAACTAATTATCTCACACACAAAGATATACATACATATATATATATATATATATAAACTAATATAATATTAAATAAAAAAACTTAAACAATACATACAAGTTTGTTCCAGCTTGCAACGTCCAGCACCTTGCACCCACCCATCCCACTCCACTCCACCAAGTCATAATTGATCATATAAAGTCAAAATTACAAATTTAGTAACAAATTTCGCCTCTCTCCGCTCAGCCCCCACCTCCACCCCACCCCACCCCACCCCAAACATAATGTAACAGTTGGTCGCAAAAAATCAAAGTTTAGTCACAATTACAACTTTAGTCGCAAACTTCACAACCGCCCTCAACCTGCCCCAAACCACCCCACCTAATCTACAAAGTCACAGTTGGTCACACAAAGTCACAATTACAAATTTAGGAAACAAATTTCGCCCCGCCCCGACCCCTCCCCTCATCCCCACCCCACTCCACCCCACACTTAAAGTCGCAAACTTCACAACCTCCCTCAACCCGCCCTCACCCACACACAAAGTCGTAGTTTGTCACACAAAGTTATAATTACAAATTTAGTAATAAATTACGCCTCATCCACCCCCACTCACCCCGCCCCACTAAGGGTGGCGTGTGGTTTGGATTGGGTCGATTTTTTGCTCAACTCGAACACAACCCAACCCAATTAAGTTTTGGTCGAGTGGGTGGTTTGGGCTTTGGTCCAATTAGCAAAAAATCTTGAAAACTAAAAAATTAAGCACATAAATCAACTATTTACTCAAATCAATTATGTACAATATATTAAGCTCAAATATAATAAATTGAATACTTGTTAATAAAAGTAAAATAAATTCAAACCATATTTGAGTTTCATCCAAATTAAAAATTGGCTTAAGATTCTTGAAATTTAAATGGTCCTATATTTTTAAAATTTTTATTGGGTTGGGTTGGGTCAGGTTGGGTTGGGTGAAACACCCAACCCGATCAAAATTATTTTTGTAGAATCCGAACTCAACTCATTTTCATTAAAAATCGACACAAACCAATCGGATTTAGTTGGTTTGGGCAGTTTCAGTGGTTTGGATGGATTAATGCCCACTCCTACACCCCCACCAAGTCACAGTTGGTCACACAAAGTCACAACTACAAATTTAGTAACAAATTTTCCCCGCCCCCGCAACATCCCACCCCCGCCCCACAATCAAAGACACAATTGGTCACATAAAGTCAAATTTTAGTTACAATTACAACTTTAGTCGTAAACTTCACAAACGCCCTCAACCCACCCCACCCCACCCCACCCCACCAACAAAGTCACAGTTTGTCACACAAAGTCACAATTCAGTCACTTATACAAAAATTATTGCAAATTTAACCTTCTACTCCACTTACCCCACCATGCAAAGTCGTAGTTGGTCATACAAAGTTACATTCGGTCACAATTACAAGTTTATCGTAAATTCCACCAAGCAAAGTTACAATTAGTTACACAAAGTTATATTTTAATTACAATTACAAATTTAATTGCAAATTTCACACCAACCCACCCTGATCTCACCCCTAGTCACCCCCCACCCCACCCCGCAATGTCACAATTGGTCACACAAAGTTACAGTTCAGTCACAACTACAAATTTAGCGAAAAAATTTACCCCATCGCAGCGCACACCACCTGCAAAGTCATAGTTGATCACACAAAGTCACATTTCAGTCACAATTACAGATGTATCGCAAATCTCACCCCACCCTACCCCCATCAACAAAGTCACAGTTGGTCACACGAAGTCACAATTCGGTCACAATTACAAATTTAGTTGTAAAATCCACCCTACCCATCATCTAAGTCATGGTTGGTCACACAGTCGCAGTTGAGTCATGATTACAAATTTATTTACAAAATTCACTCCGACCTCACCTATCCCACTGCACCCGCAAAGTCACAATTGATCACACAAAATCACAGTTTGATAACACAAGGTTACAGTTCAGTCACAATTAGTCAATATTTAGGTCACATTTACCTAATAATTGGTTACATTTGGTATTCGTCACATGTAATACAAAGTCACAATTTGACAATATTTTGGTCACGTTTACTTAATAATTGGTTACAGTCCGTACTCATCATATGTCGCACAGTCACGATTAGTCATATTTAATAATTTTTCAAATCATCCACACCACACCACACCACACCAAACCCCACCCAGCTAAACCCTCCCTACCCCCACCCCTTTAATCCCTCTGTCGGTGCGGTAGCAGCAATAAAAAATTGATATCGACACCACCACTCATGTCAACCCGTTACTGCCACGACCATAGCCGGAACCAGCATAACGAAGTCTTAGATCCCCAACCACTGCCATCATCACCATCGAAGCCTCAATCCACTGCCACCATTACCGTCAACATACTGCAGCAACCACCACCACTGAAGCCTCAACGCACCTCACATCTCCATGAACACACTGAAGACTTAATCTATCTTAACCAATCCACCACCATCAACACACCACAACCACCTTCAAAAACATTCCTGAAACCTACTTGAAAGAGCTGATTTACAAACAGGTCGTAAACTGAAAGAACTGGTTTATATCTCCTGGAATTTTGGCCCGTGCCATTTTTGGAAGATACAGAGGAACTTCCTGTACAACAACACATCAAATAAATTGCCAACAAGTATGAGTAAATTTTTCTCCTCTAGAAAAATTCTTGATTTCCAAAACCAATGCCGATTCCAAGAAGAACTCGACCAATGATAAGCATCGCTATGTTCTATACAGCAGCATTGGGGTTGAGGACTACTCCGATGAAGTAAATGTTGGAAACAATCTGTAATAATAATAAGAAATGAAGTGAAATGAAACAATCAATAGATGAATAATAATAAATGACTGACTTGTATGCAAATTGAGGCTAGCGTTTGGCTATGTCCTATAGCAGAATTTCGCCCCTACTCGTGTACTTACAGTTCGATGAGCGTCTGCTACCAGGATTCAACAATCTGTAACCAAGAATCTAGCACCTAATTCTTGGCCCTGGCGAATTTACTGGGTGAATTTTCTCTCGGAATTTGAAGGATAGAATGCAACAACAAAAAAAAAAATTGATAAAACTTAATTCCTGTTTCTGTATTTATAGACTTCCAAAATTATAGTTATGTAATGAAAAGTTGTGTTGATCATACACAACTGTTTCTTTCAAATCCTGTCAAAAACGAATTTGGACATAACTGCTAACTTGAAACCGAATTTCTGTTATTGTACCAACCAAATAAATAAAATGTAAAAATTAATTTAATTGGATCCATGAGTCCCCAAGAGCCATATATATATATATATTATATGCCCATTAAATAGTCCAAACAAGCTCAAATTACATGGATTAGGTCCAAAGCCCAATAGGTTGGTCTTTTGTCCAATTTGATAAGTGTATAACTTTTACACTTAAAAAGTTGTCTATATCTTCATTTCTATCTTATGTGGGACAAACTTCATCCAAAACTCTTTATATTTCTATACAAACTCCAACAATACCCCACATTTGTATAGTAAATATTGTCAGTCACAATGTTTTGGATGATCAGGAGAAAAACTAGATTCAATTTGCTTCAGGATAGCTGTCTTTTGGATTTGAACCTTCCTTAGTGAATACTTGTCGGATTTACTAGTGAATTAGTGTGTATAGGAGACATTGAACTGTTCACTATGTTTAGTAAACCAAGACAACAAGTATCACACATATCGAATCATGACATCTTTCGATTCATACGGTTGTGTTCGTTTTGGTCCTGAACAATCCTGGATTCATAGGAGCTTTAGAGAATTTAGCCATGTCATTCTCATAAATGCGACCCCACATTACTCCCATATAGGTGACATAATGATTATGAATACCCTGCAATATTCATTTAATATTTTATTTGTGTCATTAAGAATGATTAATCATTCAACCTTAACATCACAGGTAGCATACGATTCTTATCATAAGAATGAACAATATTGTATGCTCTATTCTTTTGAGTTTCACTCAACTAGTTTTCCTTTTTGAACCTAGAATTGGACAACCAAAATTGCTAGGTTTGGTTTCCGCCAAGTTACTCCTCATGCATTAGCTTTAAACTCATTCCCCTCGATAAATATAACACTTGCTCCTTTGGTATACCTTTGTAAGTTGATCTGCAATATTCTCCTTTGATTTCACATAATCAATGGAAATAATGCCACTTGTGAGCATATGTTTTATAGTGTTATGTCGACGCCTTATATGCCTTAACTTGCCATTATACTCATGATTTTTCGCTCTGCCAATAGCTGCCATGCAATCACAATGCACACATATGGCTGTCATAGGTTGAGGCCATAATGGAATATCTTCTAAGAAATTTTTAAGCCATTCCGCTTCTTCGACGGTCTTATCTAAGGCTATAAATTCTGATTTCATTGTAGAACGTGCTATACACGTTTGCTTTTGTGATTTCCATGATACTGCAGCCCCTCCAAGTGTAAAAACATAACCACTTTTAGCTTTTTCCATATCATTTGAAATCCAATTTGCATCACTATATCCTTCCAAAACTGGAGGATATTTTGTATAATGCAATCCATAGTTCATTGTATATCTTAGATATCTCAATACTCTAATTAAAGCTTCCCAATGAGTCTTTGATGGATTGCTTGTATATCTTGCTAATCTGTTCACAGAATAAGCGATATCCAGTCTAGTACAATTTGTAATGTACTGTAGTGTACCGATGATTCGAGCATATTCTAGTTGAGATACACTATCTCCAATATTTTTCTTCAAGAAACTTTTAGGATCAAATGGAGTACTAGACGGTTTGCTATCAAGGTGTCCAAACTTTTTAAGTATTCTTTCCAAGTAATGTGATTGGCTCAGTACATATCCATCATTACTTCTTTGAATTCAAATTCCTAAGATAAAATATGCTTTTCCCATGTCTTTCATATCAAAGGTCGAATTCAATATCCTTTTTGTGGAGTTTATGACATCTAAGTTTGGTCCTATGATGAGCATATCATCTACATATAAACATACAATTACATAAGAACCATTGTCAAACTTTTTGATGTAAATACATTTATCACATTCATTGATCCGAAATCCATGTGATATCATTGTATTATCGAATTTTTCATGTCATTGCTTAGGTGCCTGTTTAAGTCCATATATGGACTTTACAAGTTTACACACTTTCTTTTCTTTCCCTTTTACTACAAAACCTTCAGGTTGTTCCATATAAATTTCTTCATATAACTCACCATTAAGGAATGCGGTTTTTACATCCATTTGGTGTATAACCAAATTGTAAATAGCTGTAATAGCAATTAGCATTGTTATAGACGTGATCCTAGTTACTGGTGAGTATGTATCAAAGAAATCTAGCCCTTGTTTTTGACGATAGCCTTTTGCTACCAATCGAGCTTTATATTTATCAATAGTACCATCCGGCTTCAATTTCTTTTTGAAAATCCATTTATAACCAATTGGTTTACATCCCGGTGGTAAGTCTACCAACTCCCACGTATTATTTTGTAAAATGGATTCAACTTCATTATTTATTGCTTCTTCCCAATAAATCGATTCAGATGAAGTAATAGCCTCTTTATATGTTTGTGGCTCAGCTTCAGTAAGAAAGGTATAGTAATCAGGTCCAAAGTCTTTTGCAACTTTGATGCTTTTTCCCCTTCTAGGTTCTATTTCTTCCCTTTGGACAAATGATGTGTCTCTATTTGTCTTGAAGTCATTTTCTTGAACAACAGATGATGGAACATCCTCAATTTCATGACTCAAATCATGTATCTTTCTTTTGTTTTGATCGATTCTTTCTTTAAATGGGAAAATATGCTCGAACCATTCAGCCTTATTAGACTCAATAATGGTATTTGCTTGAATTTTCGAAATTCCAGATTTAATAACTAGGAATCGATAAGCTACACTATTATTGGCATATCCAATAAATACACAATCAATAGTTTTAGGACCAAGTTTTACTCTCTTAGGTAAAGGAACTTGAACCTTTGCTAAACAACCCCACACTTTCATGATTTTGTAACTTGGTAGCTTTTTGTTCCATTTTTTATATGGAGATTGATCACTTTTCTTTGGTGGGATTCGATTTAAGATAGTATTTGTAGTTAGTATAGCTTCACCCTACATATTAGGTGGTAAACCAGAACTATTAAGCATGGAATTCACCATGCTTTTCAATGTTCTATTTTTACGTTCAGCCACCCCGTTTTGTTGAGGAGTGTAGGGAGCTGTTGTTTGATGTACTATTCTATGAGAAGTACAAAATTATGCAAAAGCATTCGATTCATATTCTCCTCCTCTATCCGAACGCAGTATTTTGATCTTCTTATCTAACTGATTTTCCACTTCTGCTTTATATGTCTTAAACACATTCAAAGCTTCATCTTTAGTGTGTAGCAAATATATGTAATAGTATCTGCTACTATCATCTATGAAAGAAATATAATAATTCTTTCCTCCACGACTTGGCGTTGATTTTAAATCACCCAAATCTGTATAAACTAATCTCAATAATTCGTTTGATTTATTAACAACAGATTTATATGACTTGCTAGCAAACTTTGATTCAATACATGTTTCACATTTATGCATGTTATCCATTGTACAACTAGGCAATAAACCAAGATTAACCATTCTATGCAAAGATTTAAAATTAACATGTCCTAATCTAGCATGCCATAATGTAGAAGATTCAATCAAGTAGATGGAAGCCTTATTTATATTATTAATAACATCATTCTCAAGTACATTGAGTTTAAAGAGCCCTTCAGCCAAGTAGCCCTTTCCTACAAAAGTTCCCCCTTTAGTAAGAACAAACTTGTTAGATTCAAATACAAGTTTGAACCCCTTCTTAGTACAGGACCAGATACAAGATTTTTAGTAATAGTAGGAACATGTAGCACATCCATAAGAGTAAGTAATTTTCCAGAAGTTAATTTCAAAACCACTTTTCCCTCAGCGACATGTACAGTAGAGGCATTGCCCATGAACATCTTCTCATCGCCATTGTTGGGGGTGTAGGTGTCAAACATATTTATGTTTCCACAGATGTGCCTTGTTGCACCGGTATCCACCCACCAATCCTTGCTATCAATCACCATGTTAACTTCAGATATAACACCAACGAATTCTTCAACCACATTGGCTTGGTTGTTGTTGTTGTTGTTGTTAGTAGCAGGATTTGCTTTCTTGTGGTAGAAATCTTGTGCTTTATGTCCAGATTTTCCACATACCCAGCAAGCACCCTTAATTGCCTTGAAATTCTTTCCTTTTGGAGCAAGAACTTTTGGACCTTTGCCTTTGTTGTTGTTGAACCTTTTGCTTTTCTGGAATTTAGGCTTAGGCTTGGATGACTCTCCACCCTCAATGATATTGGCTTTGGCTTCGAACACCGAAGCATTCAACCTTTCACTTTTTCGATGATCTTCTTGAACCCTTAGTTTGAGAACCAAATCCTCCATAGACATATCAGTCTTTTTATGCTTTAAATGGATCTTGAAATCATTCCAAGATGGAGGCAATTTCTCTATTACAGATCCACAGAGAATGCCTTTGATAGGTCCATTCCTTCTGCAGCAAGTTCATGGATAATAATTTGCAACTCTTCAACTTGATTGACAACAACCTTTGAATCCACCATTTGGAACTTTAGGAATTTTCCAATGATAAATTTCTTTGAACCAGCATCTTCGATCTTATATTTATTCTCCAGTGAATCCCAGAGTTCCTTTGCAGTTTTATAAGATCTATACACATTATATAGTGTATCATCAAGGCTGTTCAGAATATAGTTTCTGCATAAAAACTCACTGTGTGTCCAAGCATCGACTGCACTGAGTTGTTCTGCATTAACATTTTCGCCTTCTGCCTTAGAACATTCTTCCTTGACAACATGAGCGAGATTCAATGTTGTTAAGTAAAACAACATCTTCTGTTGCCATCGTTTAAAATCCAGTCCCTTGAACTTGTCTGGCTTCTCAACATGAGGTTTCACTTTCACTCCAGTCTACTTGAGATTTCACTTTAACACCAGATCCAGATGGTTCCATACTGAAATAATAAAATTAATAAAATGAAAATAGAAAGATAAAAGGAAAGTTCTGCTATAGATTGTTGGAAACAATCTGTAATAATAATAAGAAATGAAGTGAAATGAAACAATCGACAGATGAATAATAATAAATGACTGACTTGTATGCAGATTGAGGCTAACATTTGGCTATGTCCTATAGCAGAATTTCGCCCCTACTCGTGTGCTTGCAGACTAGGATTCAACAATCTTTAATCAAGAATCTAGACCCAATTCTTGGCCCTGGAAAATTTACTGGTTGAATTTTTCTCTCAGAATTTGAAGGATAGAATGCAAAAAAAAAAAGTTGATAAAACTTAATTCATGTTTGTGTATTTATAGACCTCCAAAATTATAGTTATGTAATGAAAAGTTGTGTTGATCATACACAACTGTTTCTTTCAAATCCTGTCAAAACCGAATTTGGACATAACTGCTAACTTGAAACTGAATTTCTATTATTGTACCAACCAAATAAATAAAATGTAAAAATTAATTTAGTTGGATCCACGAGACCCCAAGAGCCCAAAGGCCCAAGGCCCATCTTTTGACATATATATATATATATATATATATATATATATATATTATAGAGGCAATCAGATTGATACCCACCCATGATGCCTATAATTGCAACTATGACACCTTGAGTTTTTTAACCTTAAAAATATCATCCACGAATAAAGAATTTGTAAAAATATCATGCAACTAATATATATATATATATATAACAATTATGCGTCCTTAATTTTAGGAAATAATACAGGAAAGAATATAATTAGAATTGATTAGTCAGTTACAAAATTGTTTTATCCGTATCACCCGAACATCAATCATCTTCAACATCGAGATCACACTGAAACTTCCAAAATAATTTCTGATCACAAGGTAATGTTTAAGAACAAAAATTTTCATATAAGAATACTACTTGAATTCCCGTTAAATTTCTGTTTCGAAGGAGTACCATTTATATATATATTTTGTTAATTGCAATGATGTTTTACAGATTGTATGGATTGAATGATGTTCAATTCTAAAGTGCCACTTTGAAACAGGTCTGATTACTCATAAATTAACATTGTTGGTTGTTTTGCATCCAAGAGTTTTAAGCAAATCTCAGTTTTACTATAGATTCCAACATCAATCATCTTCAACACAACATCGAGATCGCATTGAAACTTCCAAAAAAATTTCTGATCGCAAGCTAATGCTTAAGAACAAAAATTTCCATATAAGAATACTATATGAATTGCCGTTAAATTTTTGCTTCGAACGAATACCATTAATATAAATTCTGGTAATTGCAATGATGTTTTACAGATTGTATGGAGTGAATGATGTTCAAATCTGATGTGCTACTGTGAAACAAGTTTTATTACTCGTAACACTTTTAACATTGTTGGTTATTTTGGATCCAAGAATTTTAATCAATCTCAGGTTTAATATAGATTCAAGCTCTCATTGTGAAAATTGATATCTGCCTTAGTATAATATCATTTCGTCTACCGCATTTGCATACGAAATATTTGCACCAGTAAAAATTTATGATTGCCAATATTCACGAGAATTAGATCAGTTATAGAACTATCTGCTACATTAGACACTGGTCAGTGAATTTATATCGGAAGCAATATTGTACTGTGATTCATCAAAACTGAGATTATACCAATTCAAGCATCATAATATTAAGAATTATTATTTATGGCATTGAAGTCTTTTTTTTTTTATATCAGGCAATGGACAGTATAGCGGTGTTTTTGCACTACGGAGGTGAATGGGATGATTCGTTGAAGTACAATCATTACTCGATACGGGGAATAATTTTAGATCCCGAATGCTCATACGAAAATCTTGTGACAGTGGTTTCTCGACAGCTGTGGAAGATTGTTGATCACCGCAATTTCAAATTACATTTCCAGTCATTTGAAAATGCTCCTCTCATCCCGGTTTGTGACGATGCTTCACTTCAGTTTTACTTGGAATTGAAAAGGGGGGAGACTGATAAGCGATGTTATCCGATTGTTGTTGATGATGTTGGATTAACAGCTGGTCCGATAGAGGAACAAGAAAACAGGAGCTTGGGTGCAGGTTACTATGAATATCCTAATGAAGAAATTTGTAAGACGTCTACAGTTGATTCTGATGGAGTTATTCCTGGCTTCATAGATGAATTGCCTATTGTTGAACAAATGGGGATGGAATTGTGTCATCACGTGAATGTAATAAATGTCGACGATGGTGATTCATTGTGTAATGTAGTGACGATACCTGACATTACAGAATTACAATTGGGGGCTACTTTCAAGAACAAGGAATTGGTCGTCACCACTCTATCATTATTTGCAATACATAAAAGGTTCCAGTTCAAAGTGGTGAAGTCCGATAGTAAGTTCTATTGGTTGAAATGTCTAGAAGCGGGGTGCAAATGGTCATTTAAATCATCAAGAACAGGTTCCCTAGGTCACTTTAGGGTGCGAGAATTGAATAATATACATATTTGCTCAAATGACCTAGTCATGTCTGAACATAGACAAGCTTCTAGTTTCTTGGTTGCAGATTGCATCAAGCACAACTTTCTATCACCGCGAAGAATTTATACAGCGAGAGACATAATGGACGACATGAGTCACATGTACGGTGTTCATGTGAGTTATGATAAAGCATGGCGAGCACGAGACCGTGCAATAAAAATGATTAGGGGAGATCCAGACGAGTCCTATGGAAATTTTCCTGCATACATGCATAGGCTTAAAATTGCTAATCCGGGATCATACACTAGAATAGAAACCGATTTAGAAAACAGGTTTTTGTTCAGTTTTGTTGCACTGGGGGCTTCAGTAGATGGTTGGCACCACTGCAAACCAGTCATTGTGGTTGATGGGACATTTCTAACGAGTAGATACCGTGGTACGCTATTCACAGCTTGCACACAAGACGCAAATAATAATATATTTATACTAGCATTTGGTGTTGGGGATGGTGAAAACAACAACGCATGGGATTGGTTCTTGTTAAGATTGAAAGAAGTTTATGGTGATCGAGAGGACTTGTGCATTGTATCTGACCGGCACGGCAGTATAGCACATGCGGTTGGAAGAGTATTTCCCGATGCTTTGCATGGAGCATGTACGTATCATTTGCTTCAGAATTTAAAGAGAAAATTTTGAAAGAAAGCGAAAGGAATACGAATTCCTTTTAATGATGCAGCGATAGCATACACAATGTCTGATTTCGAAACCCATACGAAATTTATGGATGCCATGGACAAGGGGATTAGGGGTTTCTTGGTAAGCGTTGTTAAGGTTACACATTCCATTGTTTATGTGCATATTTTATTTTATTGAAATGCAATTAACTGAATAATGCTTATTTGCAGAAAGAAGTTGGTTTCGAACGGTGGTCGAGAGCATATATGACAAAGGATAGGTACTCCACAATGACATCTAACATTGCCGAGTCTGTGAACTCAGCTATTAAGCATGCAAAGAATTATCCTATTGTAGCACTATATGAGTGCCTACGATGCACAGTTCAGAAGTGGTTTTATCAAAATTTGAACGATGCCAATTCAACTTTCACACCCCTTGCAACTCGCCATGATTCCATGTTGAAAGACAGGATAAAAATGTCACGTAGATTATGGATATTTGATGTTATGCATTATCATTAGTTATCTGGGTTATATACCTGAACATTTATATAATTATTATGTAACAATGTAAATCCATAGGTGTATCCTTCTAGTGAAACAATATTCCAAGTCAATGACGAGACTACAACATATGTGGTGGACATGGATGAAAGGACATGTTCATGTCAACGGTTTCAGGTCGATCATATCCCATGTCCACATGCAGTTGCTGTGATTGCAAAATGTAACTATGCATTATCGGAATACTGCTCAAAATACTTCACCAGGGAATCTTACAAAGCTGCCTACCAAAGCTCTATATATCCACTTGGAGATAAGGAGGAGTGGCAAGTACCGGATGAAGTGAAGGAAAGAATTGTGTTGCCACCGATCTCAAAACGTGGACCTGGTAGACCAAAAGAAAACCAATTTAAGTCTGCACTAGAATACAAGAAGAGATCTTGAAGTGGTAATTGTGGAGATACGGACCACAACATCAGGACTTGCCGTACTTCGAAGTCCTTGAATGGCCGTAATAATAGTAAAAGGAGTAGATCTCAACTACAAACAAGAACGGTAATCATCATACACATTTACATTTGGATTGTCATGAACCCGTAATTAATATTCTTAATTCTATTACCTTGATTGTACTAGGTTAATGAACAAAGCACTGATGAGTAGCGGCCATCACAAGTAACAAATACAGGCATCGTTGTTGTTTTTTAGGACTGATCAGCACAAGAATGTGATCTGATGTCACCAAATTTCTCTTTCTTTCATAAATTTTTTATTGATCGAATTAATATATCGAAATTATGGGATACTTTATTAATGTTACCTTTCTGGGAATCACATTGTCGTTAATGTTCAATGTACACTATCCTTTGGTACTTTATTCAAATTAAACATGTTTGCTTTTTCATTGACATGATCAATTATTTTCTGTTGGTTTTGAAAAATTCGATCGTGGAAGAGTTTTTGCGAAATCATTAGATATTGGATTGTTAAAAGCACATAATATATCCACAGGTTAAACTCCACAATCACATCAGTTGTAAAAGTCTGTCATTCAGCTCAATTCACTGATTGCTGGTCACTCGAGAATATGTACTTCATATGTTTTTTTCATTGTGACACATACTTCATAGATGAGTTAATAAATATGGTGGATACTGGCACTTGTGTTCAATTGAAGCATCATGATGGTTATGGATTAATGAATCGCATTAGGACTGATGAAATTAGGTTGCTTAGAAAAAATTGGTTTTTGGAATTCATGATGCTAGCTGATGGTTGTGTTTTGGGGACATAAACGAAAGAACCAGTTTCAAGAAGTAATACCAAGCTGATGAACTGATTTAGGCATGAGGGTGGTAAAAAATGAAGGAGCAGTTATCATGTTAGTGATCATTCTCATTTTCGAACCTGAGATCAAATAAAGACTTTGAAAACTTTGATCTTAAAGAAAACCTGAGATCACAGCAAACCTGTTATTTACTTTAAGCTGTGTTCAATCTGATGATGAGCATCTAGGAGGAATATTATGTAATGCTATCTCATCAAAGGTGGATTTTCTGCTATATCCAATATAAACCATGAAGAGGCCAGCAGCAAACTTCGAACTCCCTATGGGATTTCTAGTATTGTAAAAAATGGAAATCAATGTGAATATAACAAGTTGCACATCTGATACTTATCTCTATAATGAACATTCAATCAGGAGAATCAATAGCATATTCTTTCACATATGTCTGGTGTGTACCAGCTGACACACTGATCAAGCCATTTCACCAATATCAGCAATCAATCATGCAGTTCCTCTATAGTGGATAATCAAGCATCGCTATGCAGATGCCAATTTCGTTAAATGGATCATTAAATCTGAGGGATACATGTTGGCTCTGATGTTAATATCATATAATTAATATGGTTATGAGTGGAGAATGAATTCGTTACAAAAATAATTATGCCAATGGTCGCGGATAAACCTTGTTTAATCAACTTCTGTTTGTACTGATGTGTAATTGAGTCCTGAATCAAATTCATTTACTGATGCCAGAATGTAGGTTAAATTGGTCATCAGAACAGGTAAAAATAAGAAGTATTCGTTTTTTTGATGTTCTATCACTTTAGTAAAATAATTATTCTTGTGTCATTTGGTGTAAAAAAAAGATTCCTTCTGTAGTGTAATTTCAAAATGAAACCAGCAACATGTGAAACAATGGAATGAAGGTCTTGATGTATTTCAATTTTGGAATATCATAACTTCATTACCGATTGACGACACCAATCTATTTAATAAATTTTAATAAGTGTAAAGCAAACACAAATAACACATTTATTAACTTGAAATAATGAATAATCAAATAACAGTAATGTATTTTTGTATGTTTAAATACAGATACCATTGCATCATTCTAAAACAGTAACAGTTCTAATATATCATGAGCTTTGCACAATATCTCCTTGTAAGTAGGACACTCATTTTTTCAACGATACCGCTCCCGGACAATTTAACCATTTGATGTCGGGCTGTTCCAACATGTACTTGTATAGTTGAGTGACAATGTTAAATCGAGCAGAAGCTGAATCGAGAAATGTAGGCATCTCCATAATTTCACCTTCAATTAGATATTCTGCATACTTTATGACATATATTCCGCAATCTCCACTGCACATTGAAATAGATATTTTGTCAGGCAAGTCGCTACTCAATTTGACACTAGGCATTGACCAAGTAATACACAATCAATATTTTGTGGAATGCCGTGATGTAAATTTTAGAAAATATAAGAATTTATGTACCATTATACCACAAGTGTCTAAAATCAAACAACTTTATTTTTTATTTGCGTGCAAGAACCTACATTTTTTAGACAAATTACATTTAAAGATATGGACTGTCAACATTTTTAAGTGCAAAATAAATATAAAAAAAAAGTAGCATATGATGTCAAGGGAAGTTATTATTGACTATGAAAAATTATTATTAGATGTTCAAACATGAGCGGGAAATGTACATCCACCTATGTTTTTGATCGAATATAAATGATTAGATGTAAATAACTAAGCTAAAATGATGCATGGGTGGATCAGCTTACCCATTGCGTTGCTGAGGACAAGCATCAATCATTCTACATTCCAATGGAATATCAGGAAATTTGCGAAGACCAGTGTTCAATGATCTAGCCAGCATGGGGATAGCAATGCGCATGGAGCGGATGGTTGAGTAGACAAATGCATTCTTAATGATCTTATGGTAAGAATTATAAATGTCCAACCTCCAATTAAGCATGTCAAAGTGTCCTAGAATCCAGTGAACCGACGATTTTATCGACATTGGTATCAGAACATGATCAACTTGTGTCCATGGGATATTAAATGGGATCTTTCTGCCTTGCGTGTACGAGAATAATGATTCATGCTTGTGCAGTGCTTGATTTTCAGCTATAAGATCCTTTGATATACCTCGAATCTTAGCATCAAAATTGAAGTCTGTGGTTGTGAAGCGTAAGTTGGAACTATTTCTCAAGTTTAAAAGCATACGGATAAAGTAGAAAGCCACGTCGATATGCTGCATATTAACCAAGATATAAAATGTGGTGAAAAACTCAATAGCATTGTTTGGAAATTGATATGATTCAATGCATGAAAATATTAAATGGAAAACTACCGTATTGTTCAGAGGACGTGCAACCTCATGGAGGTCGTGCCACCACATATCTGAATCAATATAAATATTACCCAGCTTTGTTATAGGGCGAACCACTACTGCATCGATGTTGAATTTATTTTCGCTGGTGTGAGTTCGTGTAATGCAATTCGTTAATAGGTGGAAAAAATGAATGGTGGACGAATTAGGATAATTTTTCTATGTTCTGTACATACCAGTAGTTGTTCTTTAGACGGTCTACATAGAATTTTCTGAATTTAACAGCATCCACCTTTGCTGCTGGTTCATCGCACATTTTGTAGACAAAAAAATATTCACTAGCATGTCCGAGGATACAGTCATCTACTGCAGATTGTTTACAGTAGTTGGTTTTCCTGAGGACACCGTCATTGTGGCTGTAACTCTCAAAGAAATCAATTGGGATTGGAGTAAGCTGGGATAATACATATGATAAGTGAGACCTTTATTCAATAAGTATCAATCACGTAAATGAACGGGGGTAAATTCACATCTTATTATTGATTCTATTTAGCTCTCTATATGATTTGTGACTTGATCTAATCCTTTTAGCTGGTTGATTCTCAGTTCCATAGATCATTGCATGAGCAGTATTAGTGGAGGACAAAAAATGTTGAGTGAAATTTATATTATTCTGTTGAAGTGGGACATCAGCAGTGAGGCTACGTTTTGCAGCTTGTGGCAGTCCGGATGTCAGCTTCTCATCTTTCTCGTTGCTTGATAACTGGGTGTGAAGAGATAATGACGTTAGATAATATACATGATCATTTACAACTCCAGATTAAAATAAACATGCTAATTTTAAATCTGAAAAAGATAATGACGCCTGCACGACTGAGCGGATGAATGTGCATACCTTTACACGTATGAGATTATCCATCTCCTTGAAATGCTCTTTGGTTAGAACGAGACCATCATCCAGAACAAAAGATCCTTCATCGATATCATTGTCAATCCCTAGATCAAATGATGGCGCTAATAAGTCTTCTGGATAAAACTCGGATGACTTTTTACCAATCATATTCAAACTATTCTCGGACGTGCTTCCAACTGGTCCCTGGTTCAAATGTTAAAGTTCATTAACATAATCCTCACATCGAATTAGTAATTGTACATGACATTAGAAATTATGGTTATTTTTATTTTTGTACTGAACAAGAACAACAGATAATGATGAAATTTCCACAGACCTTATTAATCGAAGGGGAGGTATTCATACTTGGGGTGATGATCTTAGCATTAGTGGAAGGAAAATTCTGATTATTTTCACCCATCAATACCTGATTACAATGGATCTGCCAACGTTTGACTGATATCAGTTTCAAAAATTACATGGCATAAGTCAAAAATAGCTATTGAAAACAATTGAACCTGATCAGTTCTGTACTGCATTACCAGATATCACCTTGAATGTGAGGTCTTGAGTGATACTTGACTAGTTCTCGTATACCAACATATTTAATATGTGACGTGTTTCCAAATAATAATTCTACATTGAAATCGTAACATTCTCACATCGATTGGATCAATTAACATGATAACAATCATTAGAGTTAACTGAAATTGAGAAATCCCGACAACATCAGATCATGATGCAACATAGACAAACCTTGTTAATTGAACGGGAGCAATTGATACTTGGGGTGGTGACCTTAGCATTCGTTGAAGCACCATTGTAAATTTCTTTCCCCATCAAAACCTCATTAGATAGGATCTGCCATGCATCAGTACAATGACAATAAGTTGCTTCTAGAAATATAATTCAACAATTGACACAAATCACTTAGAAACATAATAGATGCCACGAGTCTACACAACTATTATCAGGTATCATGATTTATTTTATCATAAGGTTCATACTTGTCTATCTTAAAATCTCGAAATTTTTTTTATGTGATGTATATCCAAAAGCATCAAAAATGTTATATGTAGGAGACATTAGGTGTTCATTCTGTAGTCAAACCCTTGCAAATTTAGAGATATTCCCCGAACTTGTTTGTGTAACACAGGCATCAGCGAATGTTGCCTGTCAGTCCATACTATGGCAATTTCAAACCTCATTTTAATGTCCATGAGTATTTCTATGGGAACTATTTTCGATATAGGGTGGTATAATCCTTATAAATATATATACATCTGTACCAACAAAATTTACAACTGTTTGAACATGTTTGTGAATTATCACCATTTTACAAAATGAAGACAAAATAAATATCTAATTAAGCTCATCAACCATGGAATATGTAACGTCTAAAAACTGGATAGGGAGATGGTATTACTCCACAAACCATTAATCCGCCACCACAAAGTTTTGGATATTCATACTGACCAAACACATATTAAATTATGAAAAATGTTAAAAAAAAAAAAAAGAAACCTTGTTGAACGAAGGTGAGCTGCTTGTCCTAAAGGTGATGAAATTTACATTTGTGGTAGGAACACGACATGTCAGTTTCTCCCTCGAAGTGAACCTCTTAAACAAAGTTGTTTCTGAATTGGTAAACCTAAGCAGTAATAATTGACAATATGACAGGTATTTTCCCATCCCAGTTTTTAACATGTTAATAATTTCCAAACATGGAAGTTAAGCCAGAATCCCATATTTTTAACGTGTTTTGACAGTTGAGTTTATGATGCTAGGAATGTGGAAGTCTTAAAACTTTGTATTAAAATTCATATGATTAAATCTGCTTCGCATAATCAGCATCATCACCTACTTTGGCTATTTTTTAAAGACATCATGAAGTAATACCAGTATGCAATTGTTTTCTGATGTGCTTCTCTTGCCCCTATCATAGATCCTCTTAAACATTAGGATTTAATACATACAGATATTTATAATAGGTGCACCAGTAGTGAATTTTATTTTGGCATCCCAATAAATAGAAATCTACATTATTGTTTATGTCTACATTTGTCTCCAAAAATTTATATATATATGGGATTAGCTTGGAGAAAAGACCTGGTTGTAATACATATAATGACTTGAGCTATGTAAATATATAGGTGTATATATATTGATACCTTTTTTGGCTGGTGTAATTGAGTGTTGGAATGGGATATCGAATCAAATGGTCTTGACTGACGAGGCTTGTCATATGGAGTTACAGGAGTCCAGTTGTGTGAATTTCCAACCTGGAAAATACTCAATGAAAAACACATTAATGCTTTCAAGTTGCTAACATAACCAATGATCTGAGTAACCAGGATCGGTGAAGAAAAATATTGCACCTCTATGTAAGTTTTGCTCATGGTTGATCCTTTTTTCTCCTGAGACTCCAATGTCTGTGGTGCACTGATGCACGTTCTGATACGAACACCTTCTATGCAATAACTGATCTGCTTATTAACATACTCAATTAATGCATCAACTTGCCTTCGCAACAGATAATTCTCCTCAGCAAACTTTGCATGTTCACGAGCAATTGATTCAAGTCTTTCCATGTACTTCGAAAATCTCTGATGTGTAACCTGTATGGCAGCATCATTATATTTAATTGTGAAATGAACAAATCATTCCATATGAAAATACATAAAATGTTTAAATCATTTGCACACCTTATGTTTGTTGCAGGGTATTTCATCTGCAGGCAAATCTGGAGATCCTTCAGAAGAAGGAATGGAAGTAGGCTGCACATCTCTGTAGCTGTTATGAGGTGAAGACAAGTTATCAGATTTTGATGCACTTGATGTGTCCCTGTAGTTTGTTTTAGAGGTTTCTCCAGGGTAACGTTGTAAGTTCAGCATATGGTGGTCGTCCTTCATTACTTCAATTTCATCTTCACTATCTTCGACATCATAAGCTATCTCTTTTCCCTTGCATAACCTTATAGCAGACTTAGCATCAGCAAGTGGATTATGTCCTGTTGTAACGTCTGATGCAGGAAAATTATTTTTCGCGTGATTATTGGATGACCTCGAATCAGTCATAGCATGCTCAGGTTGAGTATCTTCTATTATAACTATAGATGCAACCTCCTTGTTGATTGACATATTGTGATGAGGAGTACATTCCTCAGTTTTGACAAACCAAGGAACAGGTGGCACTTCATTCGCAATGAGCACTGGGTGTGCAACATTAGATCCAGTGTTTTGAGGTTGTATGTGTTGACCTATGGTCAATTTGACCTTATTGTTTTGATCATAACAAACAAGAATTTATTGTGTTACTAACAAGTGTGCTTCAAGTGTTTCATATAATGATAAATATTCAAAGCACTCAATGTTCAAATCGTCTCTTAAAGATATAAATCAAAATTATGTGATCGAGCACATGAGACGCAAAGTAGATCATGAAATCATTGAAGATATTCAAAGATCAAAATTGAGGTCGAAAAGCATGACATGAAGATCAAGAATTCGAGCATACAAGATTAGAGTTGATTTAACATATGTAAAGGTATAACACTCTCAATCTTTAGCGATAAAATTCAACAAGCTCGAAAATGATTTTTTATGCATCAAGAAACTTACTTGACAATTCATCAATTGCATAAAAATGATTTTTCAAATCATATCATGAAATAGTTTTTGGAAAAATAAACTTTTTGATATTAAAATAAAAATTCCAAATTTTCATATTTCGGTCGACCGAAATATACTTGATCGACCGAAAGTCTGGTCGACCGAAATATCTGATCAACCGAAAGTTTAACGGCTAATGCAACGGCTATTATATTTAAACTTTCGGTCGACCGAAAGTATGGAATCGGTCGACCGAAACTGGCTGAACTTGAATTTTTTCATCTATAAATAGCCATCACATTTGCATTCAATTTGAACAACTTAGATAAGATTTTATACAAACTTTCTTGTGAAAATTCAGTGTTCTTACTTAGTTTTTATTCATCTTTTATTTTCATAAAACTTTGATTGATCTAAACTTTGTTTTATCAAATTCATCAAAGTTTTTGGAAGAAAGTTTTGTGAAGATTTTTAGTTTTACATTGTTTAAACTTCTTCAACATCTTCACACTATATTGGAATTGAAGTGTAAGTCTCTCTTTGTTCTAAACTTGTTTTAATCTTTTAAAAGAGAGAAATTCCAATTGAGGAACTTTGATTATTTGTGCTACATTTTTCATTATCATTTGATACATCAAAGTTCCATTGCCTAAACACTTTGAGCTTAACTTATTGTTAATTATTCAAGTGTGGCATCTCTTGGTACGTAATTTGATTCAATATTTTTAACAAGAGATTATTTGAAAAACTTTGTTTGATTGCATCAAACTTTTCATTATCATTTGCATCAAAGTTTTTCTCTAACACTCGAGCTTAATTCATTGCTATCTATTGAAGTGTTAGCCTAACTCTCTCGGTACTTAATTTGAGTATATCATTTGTCAAGAGAGCTATTTCAATTGTACTTTCAATTCATTATATCTTGTGGTTTCGAGAGCCTTGTGAAAACTCGATTGTTGGTTTTCGAGAGCCTTATCAAAACTCGATTGTTGGTTTCGAGAGCCGTGTGAAAACTCGATTGTAAAAGGATAGGCACTCCTTGTTGTAAGTTGCCTAAGGATTTGGTACTCCTTGTTGTAAGTTACCAAAATAGTGGATTTGGCCTTGCTCGTGACGGAGAGCTCGGTAACGGGGGACGTAGATCACGTTGGTTGATTGAACCTCCATAAATCGTGTTTGCACTCTCTTATCCCTTTTACTTACGTACATTGCACTTACTCTATTCTATAAATTTATATTGTGCAACATTATATCTAAGTGCTATACTTGCCTTATCAATTAAGTTTACACATATATAGCACACTACATTGATAGATTAGTTACTTGTAACACTAAGTGCACATATTTGTACCCATTGGTTTTTAAGTTTGAGATTATTATCGAAAAAGTTTTATAAACCAATTCACCCCCCTCTTGGTTAGTTTACTCTTGGGCTAACAATTGGTATCAGAGCTTAGGTGCTCAATTTTAAAAGATTTTACAATCTTGAGTAAATGGCTAACCATAATCTTGAGGGGCATTCTACAAATCGTCCTCCTTTCTTTGATGGTACAAATTATAATTATTGGAAAACTAGAATGATGATTTTTATTCAATCCATTGATTATAATATTTGGGATGTCATTGAATCCGGTCCTCATGAGCTTACTATGGTCATTAAGGTTGATGGAAAATCGGATCAAACTATTTTAAAACCTAGAGAGGAATATGATGAAAATGATAGGAGGAAATTGACTTTAAATGCTAGGGCCAAAAATATACTTTATTGTGCTTTGGATATTAATGAATTTAATCGTATTAGCATATGTGATTCCGCACACGATATTTGGCATGCTTTAGAAGTCACACACATGGGCACAAATAAAGTGAAAGAAACTAAGACAAATCTTTTATTTAAAGAGTTTGAAAATTTCTTTATGAAACAAGATGAGCCCATTACTTGCATGATTACTCGCTTTACCGACATTGTCAATGGTCTTAAAGGCTTTGATCATAAATTTTCTAACGGTGAACTTGTGAGTAAAATTCTTAGGTCTCTCTCCCAAGATTGGAATCCATTGAGGATGTTGATCGAACACACGATAGACGTCAACACACATCCATTGGAGGAGCTTTATGGAACGTTGATGACTTTTGAACTCAACAATGCCGAAACAAAGGAGAGGACAAGAAAAGGAAAAGAAGAGGCCAAGCGTGAAATTGCTCTTAAATCATCACATGGTCACAAAAGTACCAAGTGCCGAAGCAAGAAAAGATTCTTCAAAAAGAAAGCTCTACAAGCCACTTGGGATGAAAGTGATGATGAGCAAGATGAAGATGATAGTCAAGATGAAATGGCCAACATGTGCTTCATGACTAATGAGGATGAGGTAAATTTCTTTGATACATCTTGAACTTTAAATTATCAATGATTTAAATTTCTATGAATCAACATTTTTGATTAAAGCATCTTGCTCTTCATAAAAATTTCTTACATTCAAAATATGTTGAGTATAAAATGAAACATGGTGCTAATATGTGTTTTATGCATAATTGTATGTTACATACATGTTTTAACCGAAATCAAATAAAAATTTCAATTTCTGTTGTTTCGGTCGACCGAACCTTTGTCGGACGACCGAAAGTGTACTTTCGGTCGAACAAACGTTCAACCGAAAGATTTTCGGTCGACCAACTGTACGACCGAAACCAGACTTTCGGTCGACCATTAGTCAGCCGAAAGTGTCTGCAGCTTCCTGATTTTTACTCTGCAGAGTTTCGGTCGACCGGTTCATACTTTCGGTCGACCGAAAGTGGCTGAATTGAGGGATTTATTTTAAATTTCAAAATTTTCTTACACAATCCCTAAATGACTTGAAATCATTTTCTTTTCTTCATTAAACTCTTGTAATACATTTATTTGATCACTTATTTTTCTTGCTTTGAAAGTGATATGATTGTTGACCAAAATTGTTTTGATATGTCGACATCATGCATGATACTTTAACTCATTTCATGATAACAATTACTTCATAATCAAACATAGATTTTATTATTTCTCATTAAAGAGTACACACTAGAGTCACACTTGAAAGAAAATACATGGTACACGCAAATGCTAAAGAGAGAAACATGGAAAGTCCTCATAATGAGAGATGTGTTTCCGGAGTAGCCGTATCCTACCACCTCTGATCTTTTGAGGAAACAAAGACAAACCTTCAAAGAGGTGTGTTTCGAGAGTAAAAATACTCCGTAATCTACCACATTTGAAGTACACACACAAGATTTAAACATTAAGGTAATCCTAGGAAATTAGAGGGGTGTCTCAAGAGTGAGTATACTCCGTACTCTACCCCCACCTATTTTAGGATTCACAAAGTCAAATTTACATTAACCGGACTCCTTTTTCGCTTGACTCCCCTTCCTTGCGACCAATCTATCTTTAAACCTGCTGGATCTTGTATTGGGATATATGACTGCAGCTTATCCAGTAGTTCATCAATAGTTGGAGCAGAAATAAGGATCCTTCTGGAAAATGGAGAGATGAATCCCTGTTCCACTGCATGATCAAGAAAGGTTAACAAACCATCAAAGAAATGGTTAACATTTAATAGACCAATAGGTTTAGTATGGAGATCTAGTTGAGCCCAGGAGGTAATATTAAAGATTTCTTCTAAGGTGCCAAAACCTCCGGGCAGGGCTATAAATGCATCAGATCCATATAGCATACAAGTTATGCGTTCATGGATAGATAAGGTTTGTACTTCATGACCTCGTGTTTTGCCTGCTATATCTGCTAAAGGGACAGGAATAACACCAATCACCCTTACTTTCTCTGTGAGAGCAGATTGGGAAACACAGCCCATCAGACCACTGCTACCTCCTCCATACACAAGATTGATACCTTTCTCCCCCAGTTTCTTTCCAAGGTCCACTGCTGTCTCAAGATACCCAAAACCTTTCCCCACATGTGATCCACAAAATACACATATTGTTTTGATCTGTCTAAGTTTTGATCCCTCCATTTTTGAAAGAAAAGAAAGGAAAACTTACGAGAAGTTGTGATTTTGGGATGCATGAACTATGAAAACCTCTGGCTATTTAAAAACCGAAAAACCACACTATTTACGATCGTCTTTGAAAAAGGAAAGATTTACTTTTGTCAAAATCAACCTACTTTTGAATATTTTTATCGTATCGAGGAGTCACCTTTCGGCGATTTATTTATTTTTAAACCATTCTCAAAACTCGCGAAAGGAAAAAGGATAAAAAATTTACCTTATATCATTGCTGGGTTGCCAAAACAGACTGGCAAACCGGATCTTTTGCAATTGTATTCTTGAGACTATAACGTTTTTTATCCTCGTTAAATTGAGCATATAAGGAAAGAAGTTCCCGTTGCACATATCCACTTGGGTGCGTCTCAAGAGTTAATCGAATATCATCCAAACACTCCCTACTCAGTCCACCCTTTATGAACTCAATTTTATCATCTCGATTGTTAGATGAATATCCGACTGTTTTGCAACGAGTATCACAATTCCAACGAGCACATTTGTAGCAACCATTCAGCCTTTTTGCTCTTCGCTTCTTTGCAAAAGTGCTTTTACCCAAACCAGGAAGATGTTTAGGAAATGACAATGGTAATTCACCAGTTAATCGGACTTTTGCTTCTATTAACCAGCGCACGTCTTCTGGAACGCCATGAGCCATAAGCACCCTCAATCTTTCGAGCCTCATTTGATAAATTTTTCTAAGATCATTCATTGGGAGATTGGAATAATACTTGCGAATGCTTGAAAGGATGTTATCCATTTTTTTTGATGGATTTAACCTCTTCCCAACCGATCTTTTTAAAGGGGAAAATGATCTGGGTAGTTCCTCATGATACTGTTTCCTGCAAGACAATATGAAATAGAATAATGAAAAAAAAGGGAACAAGATTTCATGCGCTGTAACTTTACTATTAAAGGAAGATTTGATCTACGATATCGAATATTTTACTTGGATTTTGTACTGATATTTTTCAGTATAATAATATTCAAGGTATAAAGAAACTGGGTAGATCCACATGCTGTTGAGTCCAGCGAGAAAGCAAGGGATAGAAAAATTGAAAAGAGGGAACCGGTTTTAAATGCGCTGTAACTTTCACTATTAAAGAAAGATTTGATTTGAGATATGAGATTATACTGGAATACGTGAAACTGAATTTTGTGATATTTGGTAATTTTTCATGCTACGAATGCTTTACTAAGGGGGAATATAATTACAATCAAGATATTCTACTTATGCCCCATTATTATGCTTATCACACCTATGCTCATGATTAAGGGATAGATGCCACCTTTTTGCTTATGCCAAAAGGGGGAAAATATGGTGATGATTTGATTTGCTTGAAATTGGATAATCTATATGCATAAAAAGGATTATATTATATGCTAGATTATACCTCATTGGTTTGTATAAGATAGGGGGAATATATGCTAAAATTGAACTTATCAATTATTCTCATTTCCCTATACTTTGATTATATGCTTCAATTGCTTATATTTATCATTACAAATCATCTTGTTTGTCATAATCAAAAAGGGGGAAATTGTTGACCTATGGTCAATTTGACCTTATTGTTTTGATCATAACAAACAAGAATTTATTGTGTTACTAACAAGTGTGCTTCAAGTGTTTCATATAATGATAAATATTCAAAGCACTCAATGTTCAAATCGTCTCTTAAAGATATAAATCAAAATTATGTGATCGAGCACATGAGACGCAAAGTAGATCATGAAATCATTGAAGATATTCAAAGATCAAAATTGAGGTCGAAAAGCATGACATGAAGATCAAGAATTCGAGCATACAAGATTAGAGTTGATTTAACATATGTAAAGGTATAACACTCTCAATCTTTAGCGATAAAATTCAACAAGCTCGAAAATGATTTTTTATGCATCAAGAAACTTACTTGACAATTCATCAATTGCATAAAAATGATTTTTCAAATCATATCATGAAATAGTTTTTGGAAAAATAAACTTTTTGATATTAAAATAAAAATTCCAAATTTTCATATTTCGGTCGACCGAAATATACTTGATCGACCGAAAGTCTGGTCGACCGAAATATCTGATCAACCGAAAGTTTAACGGCTAATGCAACGGCTATTATATTTAAACTTTCGGTCGACCGAAAGTATGGAATCGGTCGACCGAAACTGGCTGAACTTGAATTTTTTCATCTATAAATAGCCATCACATTTGCATTCAATTTGAACAACTTAGATAAGATTTTATACAAACTTTCTTGTGAAAATTCAGTGTTCTTACTTAGTTTTTATTCATCTTTTATTTTCATAAAACTTTGATTGATCTAAACTTTGTTTTATCAAATTCATCAAAGTTTTTGGAAGAAAGTTTTGTGAAGATTTTTAGTTTTACATTGTTTAAACTTCTTCAACATCTTCACACTATATTGGAATTGAAGTGTAAGTCTCTCTTTGTTCTAAACTTGTTTTAATCTTTTAAAAGAGAGAAATTCCAATTGAGGAACTTTGATTATTTGTGCTACATTTTTCATTATCATTTGATACATCAAAGTTCCATTGCCTAAACACTTTGAGCTTAACTTATTGTTAATTATTCAAGTGTGGCATCTCTTGGTACGTAATTTGATTCAATATTTTTAACAAGAGATTATTTGAAAAACTTTGTTTGATTGCATCAAACTTTTCATTATCATTTGCATCAAAGTTTTTCTCTAACACTCGAGCTTAATTCATTGCTATCTATTGAAGTGTTAGCCTAACTCTCTCGGTACTTAATTTGAGTATATCATTTGTCAAGAGAGCTATTTCAATTGTACTTTCAATTCATTATATCTTGTGGTTTCGAGAGCCTTGTGAAAACTCGATTGTTGGTTTTCGAGAGCCTTATCAAAACTCGATTGTTGGTTTCGAGAGCCGTGTGAAAACTCGATTGTAAAAGGATAGGCACTCCTTGTTGTAAGTTGCCTAAGGATTTGGTACTCCTTGTTGTAAGTTACCAAAATAGTGGATTTGGCCTTGCTCGTGACGGAGAGCTCGGTAACGGGGGACGTAGATCACGTTGGTTGATTGAACCTCCATAAATCGTGTTTGCACTCTCTTATCCCTTTTACTTACGTACATTGCACTTACTCTATTCTATAAATTTATATTGTGCAACATTATATCTAAGTGCTATACTTGCCTTATCAATTAAGTTTACACATATATAGCACACTACATTGATAGATTAGTTACTTGTAACACTAAGTGCACATATTTGTACCCATTGGTTTTTAAGTTTGAGATTATTATCGAAAAAGTTTTATAAACCAATTCACCCCCCTCTTGGTTAGTTTACTCTTGGGCTAACAGTGTGCTGTCTAAAGGAGGGTTTTTTTTAGGGAACCTCGGAACTTGAACTGGTTGTTTCACAAAGTCATCATCGTCGTTGATAATGATGCACGGGGTAACTATCTTTTTAGCGCAATCTATTTTTCCAACCTTTTGCTTCATTGCTACGTAAAGAGGATCTAGAGCTTCTGCCACCTGAGGAACCATCTTCACAACTCGCACCTGTGAACAAAAACCCGAAAATTTTAATGATGAAACTTGGAGCTAAAATGAAATATTAATTTTGGATCTATAATGAAATAATACCCCTCAAGGACGAAACCAATGACTTACATCGGGGTGATTAAAAATATCAACAGCCATGTTAAGGGATGGTTCGTCTCCTTCTAGTTCTGATGACCAATTTAGAATCCTCGATCGCTTGCTTGCCAATTTATAGCATATTTTGCTCTCCAGGAGTGGAAGAATCTCGTAAATCCATGATTGGAAAGCAATGATAAAACCGTTTAGTCTATAACTCATTGTAGGTCTACCCTCGCCCATCACTGTAACATGCTTGTTCCTTAGTGCTTGCTGAAGAGATGAAAGGGTTAGCTTAAAAATTTCCTGACCCCATGGATACAATTTCATGTCAATGGAATCGACTAGGACAAGAAGCGATTCATCCACAAATCTCTCATAAGCAGTGTTTTACATAAGGTGAGTAAAAAGGAAAAGAACCCCCATTATAACAACATCACGGTTGTTGCGGTCTGACATTTTGGAAAAGACATCAATCACGTCATCATTGGTGATATTAGACACATGGCTAAAATACTCAGATCTTATTCTGCAGTACTTTGACATATATTTTCCACGATCATTGTCACCGAAACATCGAAGGCCCGTAATAAAGTAAAATTCATCAATGCCGAATTTGATATTATCATGGCCAATACGAAACCAAATCTCATTTAAGTTTGGCTGATTTACCTCCCTCAACAAAACTTGATGAATCAATTGAGGGTTCACTGTAATTTCCCCCATGTCAAGGAAATATCCAAAACAGGTGGATCTAAACATCCTTTTCTGCTCGTTCGTAAGTCGTTGCTTAAGAGTGGCGATAATAAGATCCGATGACTTCACATTCACCTTACCTTGAAACCAATCTTCGGGGTTGACCTTGAATTGCCATTGCTGCATTTATCGAAGAGTATTAACAATTGTATTACATATTATTTAGAACCATTAAATTGGAGGAGGAAGTAACAGTTCGGTGGAGAATACAATTCAACATAATCAAAATCATAATTTAAAAAATCTAAATGTCGAACTCATACTTGGGTTTGTAGTGGCACTTCTCTCGAAATCTTCTTCCTTCGGGATATACGATCCCCTTTGCAATGTTTACGCAGTACATCGTGGCTCACTCCAGGTCGCCCTGCAGATTTCGACCCAGACGATATTTTTTTCCCCAACCGACTGTTACCCATAGTTGCAAAAGCTGAATGAAATATAAGCACATTACTCAAATGTCATTTTATTCACTACTAAATATGGAGGCAATGCAACCCTATGAAAAAAAGGGGACATTTTTTTATGGGACCTTAAGATGATAAATACTTCATCAGAAACAGTAGCATCCTGCTGATAATAGATGAAGAAAAAAAAAGGAATGCTATGCAATCTGATTAAGTAGAATATAGGTTCAATAGATCATATTGAACTACTAATAATCCACAGCATGCAGTAAGGATGATGTTTAGTTGGATAGAAAGATCATTATCAATCCATGATCACTAACATATAATTGTTCAAATTTTATGATGATTTAACCAGCATTTCAGAAACGAATTATCAGTTGTGATACCCATATTTTATTTCCCTGATTTGTATAGTTGCAGTTGGGAATTTTCCAAAATACACTAACCTTCAGTAACCCGAACCAGTTGTGCTAATCTTTTGAGCTCTGGATTTTTGACTGTCTGTGAAAAAGCTCTCTGTAAATTGGGTTTCCAATACAACCTATACGTGATTAATACTGGTAATTGCTTCTGGTATCATATTTCAGATAATATTGATTTGAAACCTTTTCTTTCTCAGCTATAGATAAAAAAAGAGAATAAGATTTGAATTGACGTTGATAATTCAGTACGAATTGTTAATCTATCCTCATTAACGACCTGGAGGATAATTAGGGACCGTTTAGCGCGTGATATCTGGAATGATGTTATTAATTCAAAATTTTGTAACTCGTTAATATATATATATAAATTTATTTATTTATTTTTTTCAAGTGATGTTTCCCTGATTTTTATAGTTGTAGGTGGGAATTTTGCAAAATAAACTTACCGGGTGGCATTGTTCCAATAACAGGAAATGAATATGGGTTAATGACTAATTTCTACTATATTATATGCCCATTAAATAGTCCAAACAAGCTCAAATTACATGGATTAGGCCCAAATCCCAATAGGTTGGTCTTTTGTCCAATTTGATAAGTGTATAACTTTTACACTTATAAAGTGGTATATATCTTCATTTCTATCCTATGTGGGACAAACTTCCTCCAAAACTCTTTATATTTCTATACAAAATCCAACAGTAAACATCTACAACAACAACAATCACCGGAGGCTCTGTGGGGGTGGGGAACAGCGGCGTCGCTGCTAGATCGGAGTAGTGGCGAAGAACGTAAGCAGCGGCTGCTTCTAGCAGTGGCGTCGCTGCTCAGATCTAGCAGTGGCAAGAGGTAGGGGAGGGTGCTCTGGCGGACGTCTGTGTAGGAACTTTTAGGAAGATGTTGCCAATCAACCGTTGTCGGGGAGAGAGAGAGAGGGAGAGAGAGAGAGATCACCTCCTAGACGGTTGGACCTGCTATGAGAGAAAGGTGTTGTGGGTGTGTGGTTGATTAATTATAAATTTTTTAATCAATAAATTTTAATTATATAATTACCACCTACTTTTTAAAAAGGTAAAATTCATCAACTTATTATTATAAAGTGATCTTGAAGAGTAGGGCTCCATGTAATTATCCCATATAAAAATTCAAGTATGAAAGTTCTTCGTGGATTAGAAGGTTGAGGATTCTATGTGCGATCAACCTCTTTGTGGATGCTAAAATCCGTTTTTTATCAATTATTTTATAAAAATTGATGATAGGATCCATAAAATATGGGGTTAAGCCTCTCTATTTTTCAATCACACATTTTATCTAAAAAATACAAGTAAATCAATTTATAATCTGCAATCAACTGTTGAAAAGTGTCTAAAATTAATTATTAACTTTGCACTATAATTTCTATCAATAAAAAATTGAATTAAAGGGTATGGTATGCGTACGATTTGTACAAGCTTAAAACGTTAAGGGTATATTTGATTACATTTACTTTTCATGTTGTTCCATAAATAAAAAATCTTCCGTCTTTTTTTATGATTAAAATGTTTTCTAGGTACAAGTGATTAAAGTACCTTTTAGGCTAATTTTCATCGAAATATTTTTTTCACCATTTTGGTGAGAATGTACATAGAAAAGGCAAATATTTTCATTTGTATTTTCCATATACAATCAAACATAGAAATATCTAATAAGGAAAAATTTGTCCTTCAACTCATCCCAGATGTATGTTTGTCAGAATGAGATTTGATATTGTCGTTACACGGACGGAATGAGTGGTATTAAGGTTTACAAAGTGTTGATCATTTGGTTCTTCCAACTCGTTTCAACATTCAATATCGGTCTGCTCATATTCACTTCTTATTTAAGATCTATGCTTCCCTATCCACGTCGTCTGATGACGCACGTAACTTGGACCACCAACTCAACTTGGTCAACAATGTACCACTTAGGCTAGTGACTTCATGAATTTTTCTAACTTAACTCGATTAGCAACATGTATCAAAGGAATTTTTTCAGAGAACACATGGGCAGGATATAGTTGAGCGAAATAATCTATCCTCGGATGAATGTATCTAGATTTTAACAAAAGCAATTAAGAATATTGAGGTTTGAGAGGCAGCGTGAAAGCCATGAAGATGAAGAGGAATCCATTGGAGTGGAGAAAATGTTGGAATCAAAGTTATTAGGAGAGGTATTGGTGAAAATGGAGAAAGCAATATGGAAATGGAAATTAACAAGTGCAATGAAGAAAAGGAAAAAATTAGTTGATAAATTTAGAATAATAGATTTTATTTTGATTTACTTTTGTCTAATTAAGTAAATTCACGTGAGGTTAAAATTAATTGGGGTGAACAAGTTTGGTTTGGGCCGTTTCAGTTTGTAGCGAAACTTCAAAATCGTTTAAAACAGTTTGAAAATTTTCCAAACCAAACCATTTCATTTTCTAAACCAAACCAAACCAAAACATGTTTTGAAGTTCGCGGTTTGCAATCAAATAAATTATTAAATCCTAAATTAATGCACATTCTTGTACGATAATGCAAGAATGAATGAATGATTAATCTACCAATTGCAAAGATCAAAAATTTTGCAATTGATACATAACATTGAGTAAATGATAAATACCAACTTTATGGTCGATAACTAAGAAATATCAACTGACCATTACGTAGATTACATCAAAATGTGTTCTTGAATTTTTTTCGTAATGCAACTCACATTGGCAAGGAGATTAATCATGCATGTTGCAACTATAATGAGATTTATTTTTTCAAAACCATTCACATAAATAAAATACAACACACTATGTTACTGTAAGAGTAATTCTTCTATTTAGTATGCTATAAATATGTGTCCTAATGAATTCTCTTTTAATTTGTTTATAAAGTTTTTAAATGGAAACTGCAAGCCTATTTTAACCTTTTTACGACTTTCAATAGTTATAGTTGGGAATGAAGTTAAATTGTTTTTAGGAGGGATCAAACATGCATAGATTAGAACATAGTTTTATTCCTAAAAAATTCCACATTTTTTGCAATTGACAAATGCTATAAATCTTTCAAAAATACATCCAAATTTTGATAAAAGTTGAATCTATAACTCATTTGTACTAGAAAAGAAATCAAAACAGCACTCAAAATGACTTAAAGATTTTAGTGACAATTTGAATTTGATAAGCTATTTCTGCACTCATTTTTTTAATAATTTGTTTAAAACTGAGCGGGTTGCGGTTTGAAACTTCGGGTTCGACAATCGAAAGAAATTTTTCCAAACCAAATCATATCACGTTTGAAACCAAACAGAACCAAATCAAACCATTTGTTGTGGTTTGATTCGGTTTAGCAGGTTGACGGTTTATTTAGTCACCCTTAAAAAATATGATAATTCTTTTTAAAAAATTAGATATATTTAACAAGATGGAGGATGAATTTAGCAGCTTTCTTTTAGAAATCAGTTGAAACAAATGAAAATGACACCTAGGGTTAGTAATAACTACTCATTTACTCTTTTTAACTAGTGTTACATTCGTGCAATACACGATCATTTGTTACCCATATACATCGAATTTATATGTTAACATATGAAATGAATATTTAATTGAAAATGAGAAACGAAGAAAGAACATTAATTAAAAAAAAGTTAAAATTATACCTTAGTTTTTTTTACGGTTCGTATGTTTACCGTTCCAGGAAATTTCTTTAAATATTATAATTTAAATTGATTTAAACCTTAAAATAGGAAAACAAAATTATATTTTAATAGAATTTGTAATAAAAAAATAGATATATTTGTGATATATACTCAGAATTTTATTAAAATAAAAATGAAAAGAAAATATAGATCAATGAATGTTCATATTTCATCATTTTTCATTTTCTATTTTTAAAGAAAAATATTTATTTGATATTGATAATTTTTATTTTATTTTTACGAATTTAAAAAAATGTAATTGATTTTTTCAAGAGGGGAAGGCGGACTAATTGGATTATTTTAAATCTGAATTTTGTCCAAAATGAAAAATAAATAGTTAATTAATATTATTTACCATTTTTGAAACTATGTTTTAGGCGATAAAATGGGTCAGTGCCTGTTTTTAGAAAGTGCTCACCGTTTATGTATTACGTTTTTATCCTGTGAACATATATATTATTACAAATAAACCCCACCCAAATACCCCCCCCCCCCCCCAATGAGACTCGAACCCATGTTGCCAAGCCTGGAGAAAGGGCCGCCAACCACTATGCTAAGCCCTTGGTCTCCTTATGACATATTTAGTCCTTATTTGAGCACTCATTATCTACAAAATTAGTTTTATAAGGTTGCGTTTGATAGCGATGATGAAATTTGGGTGGAAAGAAAATGAATTCCGGGAATTTGAATTGAAGAGAACTTGATTTCCTGGCAATTGTCATTTAAGTGAGTTTGATTTGATTAATTTCTACCTAGAAATTTTTGTAATTTTCCAACTAATTCTGTTTGATTGTGTTCATTTTCCATGGAAATTGTAACTTTTTTCAAGTTTTGTTGTTCGATAGTCATTATTTTCCCAGGAAATTATCGCAGATTCCATGGAAAATTTTGGGGAGAAAAATTGAAAAATAACTATTCGTAATTTTTAAAATTAGATTTTAAACTGATATTATTCACTTTTCAACCATAAATTTTATAAAACCCACCATTTCTTCAGAATCTCAAAATATATTATTGCACCTAGATATAATATTTCAAAGTTACGTGAAACAGAAGGATCAAACATTCTCACAACCATCTCTCGTCGCATAAAGGCCATGGTTACTTAAAGGTCATATCAACAATGAAGCACTTGTAGTACATTATCTCCCTAATTAAATTGCAATATTGTGCTTTCAAAGGTCAAATGTACACATAAGAAAATGTTCCAAAACATTTGATAAACATGACAAATGTGAAGATAAAGGATTCAAATTACAAAGAAGGTGGCCTCCATTTTTTTCATTACAAACAGGATCAAACCCATACGTAAGATATGAGGACATCGTTTTTCTACCAACATACAACACAAAAGATGGTAAACGTATACGACAACAAAAGGAGACATACTTGATACAAATCCGACCTGAACCTCAATTAGACGGACCCCATATTTTGCAGCGGACATATTTGACAAAAAACAAGTATGCCATATGTCAAAAGTCACCTAAAACATACTAGTTATTACATAATTACGCCATTCATAATGTTTAATCTAGGGTAATAGAGGAAGATCACGACCAAGCTGCTCATACACCAAAGCACGCATGATTGATGCATTAGCCAAGCTCATAAATACCTTTGCCAAATCACCATCCGATCAAAAAGCTTTCATGACTTTCATGATGCCAACCAAGTCGAGATCCATGGCTTCTAGCTTTTCGGTAATCAACTACCAGTTGACATGAGTCGGTGTATCTACTGCTGCTTGCATTTGTAAAGCTTGAACAATTGATTTCGATGACTCAGCTATGGTCAATAAGGAACCATGAAGTTCATCAGAAGGTTGTGTGCGTTTACGCTGAACTTTGGTGGTCCCTTCTTCAGCTTTTCGCTTACGCGAGGGAATTGGGCTTGGATCAGTTTCCTCATTCAGAGTGTCAAACTCATTAACACTTTCTTCAACTGGTATTAAACAGAATACAAATTAGATTATTTGCTAGTATATTGAAATATGAATAAGATATATCTTTTATTAATAAAAGACAATTACCTTGTATCGTCAAGAAATTATCAAAGCCCGATACAGTCCAATCTCCTGTAGCCGTGTCATTTCCAAAAATAGCCTCCATTTCATCATAATGACGACACAGTTTGGTCCTCCATTTTCCAAACTCAGGTTTTCCCTACCAAAACATAGAAAATAGCTCATATTCGTATACAATAAAGTGTAAGAATTCATTGGATTGACTAGCTAAAATATTATCGATGAGAATAATACCTTGACAAGCTCATCCCAAGCTAGTGAATCGGCAATGATCCGTCCAGTTTCAACATCCCAGCCAAAGCCACTAATACTTAATAGCTGGCTGACTTCGGCATATTCTCTCTTCAAAGTCTTCAATCACGCCCTTACATTCTTCTCTGACACGACCACTCCACACCCCTTTTTTTCGCTTTCACTTGCTTTTGATACTTGAAATGAGGTGAACCCGTCGTCACTTCTTTTGAGGCCGGACAACACTTGATGGACTAGTGCATTAATCATAATTCCATCCATTTTGTCATTCCAACGTACATGTCGAGTCTTAGTATTAGGATCAACTTGGGTAGTGATTTTATCTATGTCCTCCGTGTTTGAAGCATTAATTGGTCTTGGTACTCGCGATGGGATTGCAAAGCTTTATCGCTAATGTGCCATCAATTATCTGTACTATATAACAAAGAGAAATTCAAAAGAGAAACGTTACATCCATTATTCAAAATAAGTATATTATCAGTAATAACAAAGGAAATCAACACTTGTACTCATGAATAAAAACAAACTGAAATAATAGTAAGATAGTAGCGTCTATCTTAATGTTGCAAGTGATTACAAAGATGCAATGTCTTCATAATTAAAATACAATTAACAATGCTTGTTGTATTACAGAAGATTCAGGCACATGAAATTTAACATAATGTTTAATCGAAATCAATTTCAACATCGGCATTAGGATTATGATTAGCCCACATTGATTCCACAATTGCATCCCTGTTATTTGACCACACTGCTTCA
This sequence comes from Ligustrum vulgare, assembly GCA_963555705.1. Classification (NCBI taxonomy): domain Eukaryota; kingdom Viridiplantae; phylum Streptophyta; class Magnoliopsida; order Lamiales; family Oleaceae; genus Ligustrum; species Ligustrum vulgare. The sequence goes on along the minus strand of OY743168.1, from coordinate 68,405,277 downwards.
GCAGTGAAGGATATATAACATTTGGAGTCGCTTCTTCAGGGACATCAACTGGAGAAGGGTTAACCTCATCATCGCTGCTATCCGCATCCTCCTTGCAGATATCCTCTGCATCATCAATCCTTAGGAAGTTGTGAATAGCACAAAAGCAAGGACTATCTTTGATTGTGTGTTAATGTCGTGAAATGGTTGATGCCTCAAATAAGCAAATCTTTTCTTAAGCAGAACTATTGTTCTCTTGACCACATTGCGTAGAGATGAATGCCGAAAATTGAAGTGTCCCTTACTATTTTCTGGGCGCTGACCCTCTATATCCCTACGATGGTAACGAATTCGACGATAGGGTGAAAGAAATCCCAGAACCAAAGGAAATACAACGTCAGCAAGGTAGAATTTACCTATGAAATGTTTAATTTACGCACTTGTGGATTTCAATTAAAATACATCGTCAAAATGCTATGAAATTAATAAAAAAAAACTCACCCATAGGAATTGTTAGCTTATGTCCTTCATGTAGAATTGCACTTCTTAATAATCGACCATCGTGTGCCGATCCCTCCCTCCCAACCAGCAAGCACATATGTAAATTTCATATCAAATGTGCAAGCTACCAACACATTTTGAGAAATGACTTGCTTCCTATTGCGGTATCTAGCTTGTTCCTCTACGGGGACATTTGCAGCAATAGTACTATTTTTTATATATATGTAGCTTCTATAACATGTAATGAAATAGCTATGAACACTGAACCTGGAAATATGAGTACTATATTACTTCACATTATCCTTCTCATATGGTGAATTATTGATAGTGGCATTGGTCACGACTTCTCTATAAAGTCCTAGACAAGCGTCCAATACTCTATGGAAGTAATAGCTCACTATATGTCCAAATCTAAAGAAAGTAAAACTTTCAACGCGATTACATTGGTCATGCCCAATAGTGTTGAGGAAAATAGTCACTTGTTCCTCCACTCGGACTGATCTACTATCAACCAATCTGAAGGTTCATCGACGAGCACATAATCTTTGAAACGGACCTATTTTTATCCTAAGAAGGTCACGACATATTCTGTCGCTTGTACCAAACATTCGTGTAAGTGTCATTTCTCTCTCAATATCCCAATTTCTATGAGGAGCCCTAGGAATATGTCGGGCATGACGTCTAATACCAAAGGAAAGCACAATTACTTGGATTACCATAGTCCAAACTAAACCCACGCGTTGTAATTGGTGCCAACGTTGCCTCCTTTGTGGATCCATGGCACTCACTAACAGACAAATTAGCACATATAGGTATATAATACTAGCTAGTTCGCTGGTTTTAGGGGAAGAAGAATTCCTCTTGTATATAGTAAAGTGATTTTTTCAATTTCAATCACCAATTCCTTTAAAAAGTGAGTCATAGGTCTGGAAATGCTGAAAGATCAATTTTCATATAAAAGACTCCAAAAGATAACTATTTTCTCACCAAGATAATCCACAAATAATCTCCATCACAAATGAAGTAGGTGTAATTTTCCTTGGTCAAATGTTGAATCACCAATATAAAATTCAAGCTATAGATAATGCAACATGTATATTATTCTCAACATGTTCCCTCACATGGGCAATTGCATTAAATGGGAGGCAAGGAGACTTGAACCCAAAACTTTGCTCTCTTACTAAAAGATAAAGAGAATTGTAGAACAAAATTTTGTTTTCTGTATATTTCTTCACTGAAAGGATTACAGATTACATGCAATTCTGGAGAGAGATTAGAAAAGAAACCACCCAAACACCTACAAATTATTCTAAGAAATCTATACATGACATATTTACATAAAATATAAATAAAAGAGTGAATAATAATTCATATTATAGCATATATTTGAGTAGTCACTAATCTGCAATAATTGATACTAGGGGTGTAAACGGTTTGGTTTGGGTGGGTTTTGATAAATTTTCAAACCAAACCACTTAAAATGGTTTGGAGTTTTTTCAACCCAAATCAAACCATTTAATTTTCTAAATCAAATCAAACCAAATCATTTTTTGCAGTTTGGTGTGGGTTCAAACTACGGTTTGTAAATGAAATCAAACTCATATTTTGCAATTGATCTTCAAAGGAAGAGAGCAACCAAACGTAATTCGTCTACATTGGAAAGAGCAAGAAAATTTAAGGAAAAGACAAAGGGAAGATTAAGATGAAAACTTAGCAAATAGATTGCATCATGAACTCGTGTTTATGTAAATATAAACAGGAAATACCGTAGATTAATAGGAGACGTTGAGGACAATTTTCCTTTGCCAAAGGCAACTGTAGCTTCACACTTGATAAGATCATAACTTGAATCTCAGAACTAAAATTGACATGCAAGTCTAATGAAGCCAAAAATCAATTCCAAAAATAACCAGGGTAAAAAACTCAAGATGAATTCTTGAAAACGATAAACATAAAGATTGAATTACAATTATTTAGAGAGTAGCCCCATTCCCGTTCTTAAGATATTCCTATTCACTGAATTGAACTTTGAAACTTTTACTTTTAAGAATCAAAATCTTCAAACACAGGCAAAAAATAAGACATTATACATTCTCGTTTACATAACTTTTAGACTTTCTCTTCTAACTCCTCTGTCCTACATATCAGAAAAAGTGGTGTATATTGCCAAATATTTGATACAAAATATAGATCTTAGTATAGTAATTATAAGCAAACTATGCACCTAACAGTATAGAATCCATACATAAGGTGATTTTTCTTCCGCCGCAACTTCAATCAACTGAAAAATATAGACATCATTCATTTAAATATGCATCTAACATATGCATACGCCTTTTCCAATCAAGCAACTATACATGATACAACAACCCATATTCAAAATTCTAGATCCAAAATTTTGGGTCAGGTCTTTGGGGGTGGGCTCGAGTTGGGAAATTAAGTCGGTTTGTTTTTAAAAAAATAATTGTAAAGTTTAAAATTGAAAATAAAAATCAATAACAAAATTTTGAAATTTAAAAATTAAATTTTAATTGTAATTTTTTGCGGGTTGGCGATTTGAAACGGTTTTTGAAAAGTGAAACATAAACCAAACCATTTGAAAGTGGTTCAGTTGACGGGTCTGTATCGATCCGAACCAATGATTTCGAAATTGTGGTTTCAATCCGATTTAGCGGTTTGACGGTTTCGTTGTACATCCCTAATTGATACATTAAATCTGTCAATTCTCAACATTAAAAGGATCATTGACCTTAAACATTAACCTTACTACACATAAAAAAAATTACAACAGTAACTGAAAACTTACAAATATATGCTAAAATATGAATGCTTTAAGCCCATAAATACAAGCTATATTTTATCTATACCATGCAAAAGATTTTAAGCTCTTTCTAGTATTAATAACTCAATTCTCTAGGAATGGCAATGGGGGCGGGAATGCCTTTCCCCGTTAAATATTTACCATCCCCGCCCCGTCCCCATTTAATTGGGGACGGGGAAGGGCATGGCGGGGCTGTGCAAATCCCCGTTTACATCCCCATTTGTTATTAATTCTTATTTTTTTTAAGTTCTAAAATAATTTTGTACAAACAATATAAGAAAAAAATATAGGAACAATACTAATATTTTCTAAATATAATAATCTTTACACATCCTTTGAACATTAATCGAATATATATATATATATATATATATATATATATATATATATATATATATATACATCTTTGTTTGTGTCATTAAATTTTAATAGAAATTGTTAATTGGGGACGGGGCGGGGATGGGATGGGGATAAAACGGTCATCCCCGTCCTTGCCCCATCCCCAGTTCGGGGATACTTTTTCATCCTCATCCCCGTCTTTATCGTGGATTTCCTACCCCGTTCGGGGCGGGTCCCCATCGGGTTCGGGTATTCCCCACCCTGTTCGGGGTGGGTCACCATCAGGTTCGGGTATTCCCCGCCCGTTGCCATCCCTACAATTCTCCTGACAATTGTTTTATCTTTATTTGTTTTCCTTCAAGTTGTCAAAATAATTATGCATAGATTTTCAAATCTAGTGAATTCACTCCAAAAATTTCTAGTACTAATTTATCCATAAAAGGGTGCACTCTTCCTCGTTCATAAACAAGTATTCATGTTCAAATTCCAGAATTTTAACTACCACCAAGACAATGCTGCAGGAAAATCATACAAAAAGTTAAGAAAAATTAATGGATGAAGGGGACTGCAGAATTTGATAGATGAAGGAAAATCTTATTTTGATTCTTGCTTCGGAATCCTGAGTGTATTAATATAAAATCTCTGTTTTGCTGCAAGATACCAAACCCAGATATCACATTGAAACTTTCACAACTCCCACACTAAAAGCCCCCCAAAAAAATTCATCAGCAAGTGCAGATAAGAACGATGCAGGCAGTGATGTTGAAAAAAATATATTCACAACAAGGCAGTGTTAATTGATTGCAAAAGGGTGTACCGATTAGCGCGTCGTCTTCTTTAGTCAGTTTACATCTAGCTCGCCTGATAACGGTCTTATTTTGCTTGGAACCACAATCAGATGGTTGTGTACGTTTCGAGAGAGACGGAGAGGGATCTGAGAGAGTGAGATTTTGTCAAGAAAATAAAAGCACCTACCTAACAAAGAAAAGCATTTCTCTATTTTGAAGGAAAAGACGATGACGTGAGCTGAAAAAGGAAATGGTTTCCTTAGAAAATTTTGGCAATCAAACATCACTAAAGATGGAAAACTAGTTGGAAAATGTCATTTTCCCTGGAAAAAAGTGTGAATCAAATGCAGCCTAATAGTATTTTTTGGAGAATGTATATTTAAACCCCTGTTTGAGGCTCATTATTTAAAATAAAGTAGTTTGTAATAGTAATTTCTGAAAGAACGAGTTGTTAAAATGTAGGAATTTTTGAATTTATATGTAAATTATTTTATTAATAGGACGTTGGTTGAAAGAGAGTTTAAGAAAAAGAGGTTTTGAATAAATTGTACCTAATATGGGTCATTTTTTTTTTTTACCAAGTGGTCACAATTGTAATAGTTAGGAACTTGAATGACTTACTAAAAAAAAAAAACTTCAATGACTATTTGCATAACTATTCAATTGTAATGATTATTGATGCAATTAATCTTTTCAAAATATAATTCTAGATTATCATGAATTAATTTATCACTACCCGAATAATATTATTAGAATTGGTACCATCTTAATACAATATTTAATATTTAAACATATTAAACAAATTTTTCATTTCATATTTACTTCAACATTACAAATTAAATACACATGGTCCTATATTTAAATGAACGTAACAAATTAAGCAACATGAAATGTTAGTTTTAATTAAATTTTACCGAATGTAATATTGCAAATACAATTGACTTTATATATCAAGAAATCATCTAAGCATCTCAATTTATAAAAAACTGCGTCGTTATTTAACTTACAAGGAATAATACTTTATTATTTACAGGTATGAAATGATTTTAAGTACACATTCTAAAAAATAAATAAAAATTACTTTCACAAAATCAATTCCCAAAAAATCAAAATCAAATAGTTAAGTTCCACATAAATTTTGTCTACGTGAAACCACGACTAATGACTGAAATTGAAAAAAAAAATCATAGATACGAACTATCAAAATATTAAAAATATACAAAAATTATTCACTAATTTTCAATACAACGTAGCTTTTTCATTTTTCACCAGTAGTCAAAGGGTCATGTTATCGAAAATAAAATTATTGTTGTACATTTTAAATAAATGTGTTTGACTACATCTTATTTTGAAATAAAATGAATTTGCTAACATGCATTTATTTTTATATTGATAAAAATTAATTAAATTAATTGTTAAAGTCTATGATAAATATTTTGCATATTTTGATTATTTAAATCTGTAGTATTAAACATAAACAAATGAACAAAATAATTAAATGAATAAAATTTATTTTAAAATGACAAATGAATTGATCGAAATATAAAGTTGAAAAAATTATTCGGATTTAATTGAATTTAATTAAAAAGTTAGGATATTTATTATTTTTTTCAATTTGATAAGAAAAAAAAAAACTCGAATTGATATTAATTATTTAGGATGAAATTAAATTTAGTTAAGAAATTATAAATATCATTATAAGACTTAAATTAAACAATTTTGAAATAAGTGGGACATTGGGAAGAAGAAAAAAGTAAAAAATACAAAATAAAAGTTTTACATTTAATCTTTGATGTAAATTTAAGGACCATATGTTTTCAGGAAATTTCTTTAAATATAGTAATTTAAGTTGATTTAAAGCTTAAAATGGAAAAACAAAATTACATTTAAATAGAATTTGTGCTATTTTAAGAAAATAGATATATCTGTGATATAAGCTCGGAATTTTATTAAAACGAAAATGAAAAAGAAAAAATAGATCGATGAACACTCCCATTTCATTCTCTTTTATTTTTTATGTTAAAGAAAAAGAATTGATACTAACAAAGTTTTTTATTTTTAAGAATTTTAAAAAATTATAATTGATTTTCAAGAAGGGAATGCGTATTAAGAAACTTAGGTAGCGTTCTGTTTGTATTTTCATTTTCGAAAATGTTGGTAGCGTTCTGTTTGTATTTTATTTTCGAAAATGTTTTGTGTTTCCTGTTTTCATTTTTGTTTTCAAATTTCTGAAAACTGTTTTTGAAAATGAAAAGCTGTAAAATACTACTGACTCAAACTCAAATTTCCTTTCACAATACACTGAAAACATGGTTACATGCAACACACTAATGTGAGCATTAAGAGTCTATATTAACACATCTTGGTCAGGTTTGAGATTTAAGAAAACTCTAATTCTATTAAAATCCAGAAAATGCAAATTCTTTCAAAACCACCAGAGTTCATTTATCAGTGCATTTTTTGAAATATAACAAATAACAAGAATTCTCACTTAATTTTTCTTTGTAATGTTGATATTGAATTTAATAAAACTTTATTTAAGCTTAGTTCCAAATTAGGATAATTCTCCAAAAAAGAAAAAAAAAGTCTTTATTTAGACTTAGTTCCAAGTTAGGACAATTCTAAAAAAAATAATAAAAAAATAAAAACTTTATATTAAGCTTAGTTCCAAGTTATGGTAATTTAAAAAAAAAAAAAATCCCAAAACACGTTTTTCGCGTTTTTTGTCGAAATACACACAAAACGCTCAAAACGAGGTTTTAGGCGTTTTGTGTACAATTTTTTTTGTTTTCCAAAATGCGTTTTCGAAAATGGTAAAAAGAACGCGTTTTTAGCGTTTTCGAAAATAAAAACAGAAAACGACTTCAAAACAGTAAAGAGAATATGGCATTGTCTTTATTTTTGTTTTCAAATTTATTGAAAACACGTTTGGTTTGTCATTTCTGAAAACTGTTTTTGAAATTGAAAAGCTAAAAAACACGTTCTATTTAAAATTTTGCAGAATACTACTTAAATTATTTTTAATTAATTTGCTTTTGGATTAAATTAAATTTTCTATATTGTTTAAATTATTTTGCAGAATTCCTACTTCATTTTTTTTTTGTAATGTTGATATTGAATTCAATAAAACTTTATTTTAGGCTTAGTTCCAAGTTAGGATAATTTTCAAAAAAATAAAATAATAATAAAACTCTATTTTAAGCTTAGTTTTAAGTTGGGATAATTCTTATAAATAAAAAATAAAACTCCAAAACTCATTTTCCGCGTTTTGAACATTTTTTTTTTGTTGAAATACACTTAAAATACCCAAAACGAGATTTTGAGCTTTTTGTGTAAAAAAAATTTTTGTTTTCTAAAATGCATTTTCAAAATTTGTAAAGAGAACGCATTTTTAGTATTTTCGAAAATAAAAACAGAAAACGGCCTCAAAATAGCAAAGATGACAGGACCTTAGAGATCTGGAAAATGCGGCTATTTAAAAAATTGCATTCAATTGGATTATTTTAAATCTGAATTTTATCCAAAATTAATAATAAATAATTAATTAACACTACTTACCATTTTAAGAAATGTCTTAGGCTGGAAATGGACTAATACATGTTTTTTGGAAAGTGCTCTCATTTTATATATGTACTACATTTTGACCCCTCATTATCTGCAAAATGAATTTTTTGACAATGAATTTTTGGAAAATGTATAATTAGACTCCTGTTTGAGACCTATTACCTAATAGGAGTCAAAAAAAATTTTTTACTCAGTGGCCACAATTGTAATAGTCTGGAACTTGAATGGCTTAAATAAATAAAAAAAAAAAAATCAATGACAATTTGCATAACTATTCAATTTTAATGATTATCGGCATAATTAATCTTTTCAAAATATAATTTCTATATTATCACAAATTAATTCATCACCACCCGAATAATACTATTAGAATAGGTATTAACTATCTTAATACAATATTTGATAATTAAATATTAAACAAAAGTTTTATTTCATATTTACTTAATCATTACAAATCAAATACACGTGGTCCTATATTTAAATGAATGTAAAAATTTAAGAAATATGAAGTGTTAATTTTAATTAAATCTTGTCGAAAGTATATTGCAGATACATTTAACTTTATGTACCAAAAATCATCTATTCATCTCAATTTATAAAAATGACATAACACTTTATAACTTACTTGAGAATCAGTTTTTCTGAATATTCATTCTCAATCACACATTCTCTAAATTTTTTTTACCATTTTTCATACTACTTTTTAACCACACATTCTAAACAAATCACTTTTTACAAAATCAATTCTCAAAAAATCAAAATCAAACAGTTAAGTTCCGTATAAACTGATCTACAACGTGAAATGACAACTAATGACAGAAATTGAAAAAAAAAAAATATTTAGGATAAAATTAAATTTAGTTAAGAAATTTAATTTTATCATTGTAGGACTAAAATAAAATAATTTTGAAATGGTGGGACATTGAGAAAAAGTAAAAGGTACAAAATAAAATATTTACCTTAAATCTTTGATGTAATTTTAGGGACGACATATTTAAAGTTGACTCTCACTTGTTAGTTCATATTAAAGTTCTCGTCAAGATCTTCGATTTGACACCCATATTGCATATTTCTGATTTCAAAACAATACTATAATTATCAAAAGTATTTTGGTTCATTGATATACTTCTATTTTAGAAAATGTAGTTTAAGAGGGAAAAGTTCTACAAACTACTTTTGGAAAGTGCTCTCCCTATATATACCAGTTCATACCTGCGGATGCACAAATTTTAATGTTTACAAATTCAAGTTTTAAATTTCTTGAATACAGTTGTGCTGGTCTTCATTGAAAGGTAAAATAATTTAGGTATCTAAATAGACAAAAAGAAATAAAAGTACACGTTGTTTATCAAGACATGGGGAGAATAAAATATAAAAAAACAATGAAATAGTTACAAATTTTGGAATACTTCCTTAAATACAGCATTTGTCGTTGAATTACTTCGCTCGTCATCCTTATCACATACCAAGATCTTTAAACCGTTGCGATTTGTAACTCTTGAAACAGCAACATACAGCTGGCCTTGGCTAAAAACTGGTTTCTTCAAAAAAAAAAAAAAAAAAAAGGCCTACATGGGAAATTGATTGACCTTGACTTTTGTTGTGATTGTCATTACATACAAGACAATAAGAGAAAATTGCTTGTACTGGAAATTAAAATGCAATCTTGTATCAGACGGGGTCAGTGACATTCTTAGTATCAATACTCTATGACCTGCATTACTTCCAGCAAGAATCTTTGCTTCCAAAACATTACTTCCAAGTCTCGTAATAACTAACCTAGTGCAGTTGCATATCCCAGGGAATGATCTATGTTCCTTAGTAACACGACAGGCGTACCAACCATCAAATTTAACTCATGGTTGGGCACACTGGAACACCTAATTCCATTTAAGAATTCTGGTGTGTGTGTATCATGCAGTAAGTCAACATTTGTATCTGATTTGCATGTGGAATCTGAACTTAAATATGTCTTTCCCTCACATGTGTTCATTGAAATCATTTATTCATTTACAGACTTAACCACATCAAGAGTTGGTGCTAGTATAGAGCCCTTGCAAATAAGTTGTGTCATCGACGTTACTTTTAAACAACAGATACGTGCTTTCCACAATTGTTGTGATTTGATCGTTGGAGCCTTTGAGAAAAATGTCATCCGGAACGTCAATAGTTGCATGACCGTCATCTAGACATCCGATTGTTCCATCTCCTATACTTGCAATCCATTCCGAAAAACGTTTCAACTCAACACATTCATCATCTGAGCCAAGATTTTGGAGTCTTATGTTTTTAGTTAACCTTAATACCTTGCAATCTCTCCATAGATATGATAAGTTGATAGTCACAAGAACAATATCCTGTCTACTATCCCTTTGAAATGACGGACAATATTTGTCGAAAATCTCCTCCAAAAACTATGGTTTTTCCTCCAAAAGGCATGTCGGAACTTAATGGATTGCTGATTCGCAAAATATCTCGCATACTTCTATCTAAAGCTTCAAAGTAATATTTGTACATCGTTGGAGCTTTGTCTCAAATTATAAGTTTACACTTTACAATCAATTTAGCAAGTGGACTCCCTTGTCTAATATTACATGTTGAATCCTCGTTTGGAGTAACTGGAATTACGAATCGAGAATGAGCAGTTCTTCCACCTGGAAAAAAAAGAGATGTGATGCCACTCGATGCCACAATTAGCACAAATTTTCCCTTCGATCTTAGAGCTGCAGATAGAGTCCTCCATATCAATTTTTTTCATGTGCCTCAATACCCATAAACAAAGAAAATTCCACCTATGTTCTATTCCATTGCATCCATTATCGTGTCATACGCATGAATCTGATTTATGAAGCAAGTTTCTATTGTGTTATGGCAGGGACTTGTGGAATGTAATGTACAAGATGTCACCTCTTGGTCATGGAAGATACACTCGAAACTCAAAGATCCGCCATGATTTCCATACGCAGGAAACTCATACGCTCGAACCACACGCAGCTTCAAAGCCCATTCCATTTTGAAGGTTGACCATTCTTCACGAGGTTGAACAACAGCGCCGTACTCCAGTTCGGGTGCTGTGTATTGGAATTTTTCTAGACAATATTTGTGCTGATCATGAACGAAAGCAAACGAATATTAAAAACAAGAAAAAATAAACTATGTTGAAAATGATGCTATGAAAGGGGAACAATGTGGAAACAAAATAGTGAGGGTAGAGTACCTTATGTTCTTACAGCAGTATGAAGAATTGTATCCATTTATAACTATTCATATTTATCGGACATTTTTGAAAATGTATAGGGCATACCAACAGTCACTGCAAAACGACTGCATGTTCCTTTCTTTTTTCAATTCCAAGGAAATATATGAGGTGAAGCAACATTATGTTTATGCCGTGCAACACACTCAATAGTTAGGCATCTAGTTGGATTGCTTTTACTCAAATTCGGACTGGATAAACAATTACCAATAATTACTTTTTTTTCTTTCTTTCTTGGGTAATGGAAAACAACTTCCAGATTTAGCAAGTATTTTTGGGCGGGAATTGTGGATTTACTATTAATGGCAATGTCTTTGTTTTTATATATACTAATATTTTCACCCGTGCGATGGACGAGAATATGCTTGTGATAGTGATTATGATTGAAATTTATGAAAATATGTTAATTATACAATTATATCAAATAAAAAACATTGTATAATAACATTTTTAATACAAATATTATTGAATTCAAAACTTTAATAAACGACAAAACTAATCAAAATAGGAATTGTAACATGTACAATACTAATCAAAATTAGGAAATTCTGATCTTTATAGGATTTTTCTTTTTAAATTTGTTTTTCTCTCTAAAAATATATATTTTTGTTTTTGATTTATTTATTTGTTGAACTTTCTTCTTCTAAATAAGTTATTTTTATCTTTTTTATATATGTTAAAATATTTTGAAATAAAATATGATATAATAAATAAAATTAACAACCATAAATCTATATTTGTTTTGATTTGGTAATTTTGAAATTAAAGTAAATTGTTGTTATATATATATATATATATATATATATATATATATATATATATATATATATATATATATATATATATCCAAATGAGTAAATGTTTTTTTATTTGTAAAATAACTTTTTTAGAAGATTTTGCAATATTTAAAATAATTATTAATTTTTTAATTAAAATCAATTCGACCCCGACTCGATCTGTTCCAATCTTCTGACTCTTGACCTATTGCCTTTTCGGGTCGAACCAAATTCGATTTTTTGAATACTAAGTATTATATAACTTAAATGATATAATTTAAATTGAATGAGATAATGAGGAAATTAAAAAAATATAAAATAAACTTTTACATTTGATCTTTAGGACGTTTTTACGGACAAAGTATTTATAGTTTGCTATCACTTGTTATCTTATATTAAAATTCTCGTTGATATCTTCAATTTGATACATATATTGCATATTTCTCGACTTCAAAATAATACAATAATTATCAAAAGAATAATAATTATTACAAAAAAGTAGTTTGTAAATAGTATTATAGATCTTAAATGATATAATTTAAAATGGCGAATGAGATATTGAGGAAAAGAAAAACTTTTTACATTTGATATTTGAGACATTTTTACGAATAATATATTTTCAGTTTGTTATCACTTGTTATCTTGTATCTTTGATGTGACACACATATTTCATATTTTTTCAACTTCAATTATCTAAAGGATAATATATAATTAATAAAAAAAAATAGTTTATAGATATTATTATCGAACTTAAACGATATATAATTTAAAATGAATGTTGGGATATTGAGTAAAAGTAAAAAAATAAAAAACATTTACATTTGATCTTGGAGACAATTTTGCGAACAATATATTTACAATTTGCTTTCACTTGTTAACATGTCTTAAACTACTCGTTGAAATCTTTGATTTGATACATATTACATATTTTTCGAGTTCAATATAATACAATAATTATCAAAACAATAATAATTATTACAAACAAAAAAAAATATAACATTACTTATTTTTTTTTGCATAGATTTCCAAATTTAGAAAGCCATTATGGGCGGGAAATTATGTGCGTATTATTTTTCGCATGGACTTCACTTTATATATATATTAGATATATAGATATAAATAGTATAATTTTTTTTAAAAAAAAATTATTTTGGTTTATTTCGAAACATGAATTAAATAACTATCATAAGATCAATAAAATTCTCAAAAAGATTCAGACAAGACAATTAATTCCCCTCTCTCACGCCTCCTTTCTATGAGATTAGGGTTCCTTTGCCTCCATTGTGTGGCTCTTTCCCAAGACCAGTTTCTTCTACGATTTTTTCTGATTTTTGGTTTGGTTTCTTCTGTTGAAACAGATATCCTCTTCTAATTAATACTAGTACGACGTCGTGCCTTGCATGACCCTAGACATCATGTGTGGCGCAATATTGGTCAATTGATATGGTCACTATGTTTTTACAATATTTCCTTTTGATGTTACACGATGGTGTGTGATAAAACAGAAATCTATTATAAGATCTCCAATTCATGCATGTATATTTGAATCATAAGTAATGCATTGCAAGAATACAAAAGAATAGTCGAACCAAAGCCGTACGCCCATTTCTGTTTGATTCATTTAGATCCAAACCTCGCTTCATCAATTGATAAAATAATACATAGTCTCCTCTTTTAGATGCAAAACATAAGCTGAGAGGCAGGTCCATACATTCTCGAGCCAACCTGAGCTCCATGTCAGCTGAAATTGCTTACATGGTCTTGGTACCCTTTCAAATGCTGCATTGAAAACAGAGTAAATTAGAATTCATATTAACAATAAAATCCCTATAACAATATCATGGCCTCCTCTTGGAATAATAATATAGCAATGATAATAAGAACCATATTTACCATATGGTTCCATCATAACACAGTTATTGTGGGTAAATTTATCATTTCACATTGACCCATTTAAAGGAGTTAAATCTTGATGAACGAAATTTCATTATTCAAGCTACTTAGTATTACTGTAATCAACATGAGTTAAGATCAATAATAACAATCACAAGACATACATATTGATAAAAACTATCTACATAAAAACTAAATCCTGAAAGATACAACAGCAATCTCCACTTAAAAGATAATAAAAACTAAAGAGCAGAGTCCAGCTTAACAACTTTTGGGTACCCATAATAATCGAGATAGAGCACTGAAATAAAAATTAATCCTGGGAAAAGAGAAAAGGAGCGGAGGAGACCTTTATTGGTCAGCAGTGTCCCAAATATGAGTTTTGATGAATTTACCATCAATATTAAGACTCTTGGTGGAAAACTCAACTCCAATAGTGGATTTGAACTCAAGATTGAACTCATTTTTGCAGAAACTATCTTCTATTCATGTTGAATGTAAATAAACTATCAAGACTTTTCATAACAATCTCAGACACAAGATTCAGAATTTTCTCGGTTACCATAAAAGGAGAAAAAGGGGCAGATAACAAATTTTTAACTCCATCCAAAGTATGTCTCTAAAAATCCTCAAATTTGACTTCTTAAATACTGAGTTTAATTACTCATTTCTTATATCTCACATTGTTCCAGTAGCCAAACGATCACAAAAAATGGAAAAAGAACAAAAATTATTTTTTTCTTGACCATATATATATATATATAGATGGAGGGCTCTTAGAGTGAGAACCCAAATAAAGGAAAAGGAAATCTTGATTTTTGGGGAGAAAAAGATATAAGAAAACCTATGCAATAAAAGATAAAAACTCAAAATCAAGATATAACAAATGAATATTCAGATTCTTGGATCAATTTTTTTTTTTAGAATTTATACATACCTCTTAATGATGATCTGAATAAGCTCATTGATGAAGGAATCCAAACTCTCTCAATCTTTTTTGTTTTTATTAACATTTTAACCGATTCAAATAAAAAAGACGTGAAGTGAGAAAGAGTTAGGGTTTGGAGAAAATACTATGGAGATTTTACATTACCTGGAGCCTGCTCGACGCTGGAGCAACCGGAAGCCTCAAGGAGGAAGCAAATGATGGAAATTAGCAATAGCCCCTATTTTCTATTAGACCAGACGACGTCGTTTTGATTACAACCTGTGACGTCAATGATGACGTCAAACGAACAGCATATGAACAGTAGATTTCCCTATCCTCTTTTAATAGAGTAGAGATTTGATGGATTCCAAATAAATTAGAAAACTTTGTGAAAGGCTAAGACTTGACGAAGAAGTAAACTCCACCCTAATAATTAACACTGCGAATTGCGGTGAAGGTAGTAACTCAATGAAACTTTCTCTGGTTGGGAAGGTGCTGGGTTCAAAACTAGTAAACAAAGACGCCCTTGAAAGGGTTTTGGTAAATATATGGAAAGTCCCAAAGAAATTCAAGGTGAGTACGCTAGGGGAGGCTAATGTATTCCTATTCCAGTTCGGGTCGTTGGAGGACAAAGCCAGGGTCGCTGTGGGAGGTCCATGGCTGTTCAATAATCAAATCATATCCTTGCAAGTTCCTTCGGGAATAGGCAACTTGCACGATATCAAATTCCATTAGGTTCACTTCTGGATTCACATGCTCCATCTTTCATTAGTTTGCATGACTTAAAAAATTCTGCCCAAAATTGGTGCTATGCTGGGGGCGGTGCATGAGATTGATCTGGAAAGAAGCATCCCATGGGTTAGGGTTAAGGTGGATACGTTGAAACCACTTAAATGGCATATTAAGGTTTTTCTTAAATCATTTAATGAGGATCACTTTCTCTTGATTCAATATGAAAGACTGCCAGGTTTTTTTTACTATTGCGGGTTGATCGGGCATCGGTATCAGGAGTGCTCGTCATGTGGTGAGGAGCCATTATGAAGAGAGAATTTCAATTATGGAGTGTGACTAAATGCCCCTGCTACTTAGAAGACGACCAGTAGCAAGCTCGAATGGCCAGCGATTTCGACAGGATAAAATGGAGGGGGAATAGGTGCACAGCCATGGCTCAGGTAGACAACCTTCCTCAACACACTGTTAGGATTATCAGAGAGGTAGGTCTAAAGGGGCTGTGTATGGTGCTGAGAGTGTAGGCAGGAAATCCCAAGAAGGCAGCTCGGGCGGTGGGAAAAATCATGTTGAGCTGGTGGTGGTAGAGAATACGGAAGTGGAGGTTGGAATTAATTCTCTGATGAAGGGTGACAATGCTGTTTTAGGGGAAGGTTTAAAGAAGGTAGAAATTGATATTTCTGAAGTGGGTTTGGTGGAGGGAGTGAATGTGAAAAAAAACAATAAGTTAAGGAAGGAGTCATCATTAGGGAAAAGAGGTAAAGGATGGAAGAGAGCATCACAGTCAACTCGAAACAGGTCCACATTATCTCCTATCAAAAATTCACTGATGAGGATGTTAATAGAGGAGGGAAAGTTGACACAGGGAAGTTTTTGGGAAAGCGAATACTACCAGCATCATTGTTTGGAAACCTACGAGGGGCTAAGCGAGGAAGATTGGAACTGGGTGGTTTGGAGGCGGTGTCACTGGACAATTCTATAAAAACAGCGAGTCCTATCGAGCAGGACTTCCGATCACAATGATTGGCTTTTGTTGGAACACCCAGAGATTGGGGAACCCTGGGACTATTCCTGCTCTTTGGAAGTTAATCAAGACCTTCTCCCCTAATCTAGTTTTCTTGTTCGAGACTAGATTAGGTATTGCTAGGGCAGAACATGTACGAATAACTTTGGGTTTTGATTCTAATTTTTGTGTGGATGCAAGAGGTCAAAGTGGGGGTTTGTTGATGTTGTGGAACAATAGTTTAGATGTACGAGTTAAATCATTTTTCATAGGTCACATTGATGTAGAAGTGACTGAAGATAGTGGTGCAGTTAGGCGACTCATAGGTTTTTATGGAAATCCAAGAATCAATGATAGGGGTTCATCATGGGAGTTGCTTAAACGTTTAAAACAGCAAAATAATCTCCCCTGGATTGTTTGTGGGGATTTTAATGAAACATTGATTTTAGAAGAGAGGGTTGGTAGTGATTCACGCCATATTCGTTTTATGGAGAAATTTCGAGGGACATTAAGTGAGTGCGGTTTGGTCGACTTGGGGGCAAAAGAACCAATGATGGCATGGTCGAATGGAAGAGAGGGAGCTGGACACATCTAGGCCAGATTAGATAGAGTGGTATCTAATGATGGGTGGAGGGTTCTTTTTCCCTTGGGGGTCGTAGAACCTAGCGTTCTCGAAGTCCGACCATAGACCGCTTCTTATACAGTCCCAAGGGTGTGAGGGGAATCTGAGTGGAAATAAAAGGAAGGTTTTTCCATTCCGGTTTGAACCTTTTTAGATTCGGGAGGAAGAGTACACTAATAATCTCCCCTTTTTTTGAAGGAGATAAAAGCTTTGGAGAAATAAATTGAACTACTTGTGTTGACGTCTCGTAAGTACCTCAAACGCTGGGCACCGTCAACATACGGTGCCCTACCTTTGAGGTACTTACGGGACGTCAACAACTTGAGAATAGAAAGGAAAGTTTTTGGAGACAATGTTCTCATGCTGATTGGTTGAAAGACGGTGACCGAAACACAAAATTTTTTCACCAGCAGGCATTTATCAGAAAGGCAAAAAAATACTATTTCGAGTTTGAAGGGTGAGAATGGTCGGGCACTGGAAAAGGAGGAGGATATTTTGGCTCATATTGAGGCGTACTATGCTTCACTTTTTACAAGCAGAGTTCCGTCGGAGATGGAGATTGTAGATGGAGTAAAGAACATCAAGCATTCCTTATCTGAGGATGATATCCAGATTCTTTCAAAACCATTTTTTGTGGACAATGTCACTGCAGCACTTTTCAGCATGGGGCCAAATAAAGCCCCAGAAGTGGACGGATTCCATGCTCTCTTCTACCAGAAACACTAGGACACCATCAAAGACCATATCTCCTCAGCTTGCCTTAAGGTTCTTAATAATGGTCAGTCTGTAAAATCTATTAATAGCACTGTTATTGTTATGATTCCTAAGAAATTTAAGGCTGAGTCTATTGTAGATTATAGACCTATTTCTCTTTATAATGTTTTGTACAATATTGTGTCAAAATGTTTAGCAAACAGGTTGAAGCAGGTTTTATCTCCTTTTATATCCAACAATCAAAGTGCTTTTGTGCCTAGCAGACTCATCACTGATAATACAATTGCTACCTTTGAAGTGCTTCATTCAATGGGAAAAAAGAACAATGGATCTAGTGGATTTATTGCTCTCAAGCTGGATACGAGTAAGGTGTACGACAGAGTGGAGTGGGGATTTATTGATGCGATCCTGAAGCATATGGGCTTTCCTGAACCCTGGATTCGGTGTATTATTGATTGTCTATCGACCCGAGAATTCTACTTTACTATTAATGGTTGCTATAGGGGACATGTCAAACCGTCTAGGTGCCTCAGGCAGGGTTGTCCCATTTCTCCATATCTCTTTATTTTATGTGCCGAGGCTTTCTCCTGTCTCATTAAAAAACAGGAGGTGAATGATAATCTTCTGGGGATGAAATGTTCGAGAAGAGGTCCTCGAGTTAGCCACCTTCTTTTTGCTGATGGCTCTATTATCTTCTCGAGGGGGAATCCTAGGGATGCAAATTTTATTAGATAGATTCTTGAGGTGTACGGTAATGCATCTGGCCAACTCGTCAATTTGGATAAAACTACTGTCACCTTTTCTCTGAATGTGGATTTGGATCATAGGAGGGAGCTGGGAGCTATCTTGAATATTGATGTGAACAAAAGGCATGACAAATATTTAGGTTTGCCATCTGTAGTGGGGAGAAGCAAGATGAAAACGTTTGGGGAGTTAAAAGACAGGGTCTGGAAGAAAACTCAAAACTGGAATAGAAAATTTTTCTCCTATGTTGGACGTGAGGTTATGATTAAAGCAATTCTGCAATCCATGCCCACGTATATTATTAGTATCTTCCGCCTTCCTAACCGGTTGTGTGATGAGATTCTGAGCCTTGTTTCTCAATTCTGGTGGGGGTTGACTAAAGGTGAGAGGAAGTTATCATGGGTGAGTTGGGATTCTCTATGTAAATCCAAAAATGATAGTGGTTTGGGGTTTCGGAAGCTGATTAACTTTAATCAAAGTTTGCTTGCAAAACAAGGATGGCGCCTTATCCATAATCCTGATTCTTTGGCCACTCGTAATTGAAGGACAAGTATTTTCCTAATTCTCATTTTCTACAAGCTAGGGATAAAGCGGGGAGCTCCCATGTATGGAAGAATATCTCGTAGGGGAAGGAAGTAATTTCCTAAGGTGCTCGTTGGCGGATTGGAAATGGGCAGAATATCAATATTTGGGATGATAATCAGCTGGTCGAAAACTTCTCTTTCAAACTATTGATGCCAAGACATGAGGGTGTGAATAAGGTCAGTGACCTGATTGGCCAGAACGGAGGCTGGAATGAAGATGTTATTACGAATTCTTTTTGGACAGTGGACACTAGTCGGATATTATCCATTCCCATTAAATGGTAGGGACCAAGCGGACTTCTTAATATAGCATTACTCTTCTCATGGAGATTACACAGTCTGTAGCGGATACCATCTGTTGAACCAAAGGGCTGCCAACGATGGAGAAAGGGAGAGTGGTAGTGCATCAGAAGCATCTTTGTGGAAAAAGATATGGAAGCTTAACATTCCTCCCATAGTTCGACATCTAACATGGAGAATTCTCAAGAACTCTATTCCTACCAACAGCAATCTGGTGAGATGAAAGCTAAATGACCAACTTTCATGTCCGAGATGCAAGTGTTGGGAGTCTGATGTTCACCTATTTTTGCAGTGCTCCGGGGTCAAGGACTTTCGGAAAAAATTAAATTAATGGCATTTCCTGAAGACGGGTGCGAAGCTGGGAGGAAGTCAGGATCTCAATAAATTCCTTTGGCACGTGTTATTGATTGTTCCAAACGAGATTGTTGAGTTAATCGGTATGGGGTCTGGTTTTGTTTGGTATAGGAGGAACCAGATGATGCATGGTAGTAAGGAAATTGATGTGGTTTTTGGGAGAGACTCCTTATTAATTCAACTGGAATCATATCAGTTGGAAATTGCATCAAAGAAACAGACAGGTCAGCTTCATAAACCGCAATTGAAGATATGGAATAATCCTTCTGGTAACACGGCTAGATTCATTTTGAATGTAGACACTACCATTAGAGACGAAGCTTGACAGCTTGGATTTGGTGGGATTATTCGAGACGACGAAGGAAGAATTCACGAGGCTTTTGTTGTGCGAAGGAGAGGACTTGTTTCGTCGGATATTGCCAAGGCTTTAGCCATGCTAGAAGGACTTCATTTCGAGGCTGACAATTCCTTGCCAATCAAACGTGTCGAAAGCGATTCTTTGCGGGTGGTGTTTGGTATCATCAAGGAGGATCCTATTGCACCGATTACCCCATTTATTCGGGAGAACCGTGAGCTTTTTTTAGTTGGAAATTGTGGCTCGTGTTGTCATGTACCTAGATATAGGAATGTGATAGCCTACAAGTTTGCCGATTTTGCTTCTTGTTCTAGTTCTAGTTCTTGTTCTTTCTGGATTGATAGGCTACCTCTATTCCTCTCAGCTTGGCTTGCAGAAGAGGGTATCCGGGTGAACTAATTTGTTTTCTCATTCAAAAAAATAAACTTCTCAAAAAACTCAAAATTCCACATATTTGCAGTACAAAGGCCTGTACATACGGGACCCTCACTACAACACTACTACAATGATTTATTTATTTTTAATTACTATAGCACTGCTACTGATACGATCCGGACCAGGCATCGAAGGGAAAAGTCGAGCCACTGGCAATACGACAGTGATCTACGTGCAAAACGGAGTAAGTTTCATGTTGAAATCGAGCCGAGAAGGCAAAAGGATCAAGCCGAGCCGAGTAATCGAAATTATTTGTGTAGAAAGGTCATTACGGCCGTAATGAAGATCCTTCACGGCCGTAACTCTTATAATCACGGCCGTAAAAGCTATTATCACGGCCGTAACCAACTATCGGGGAAAAAGGAAGAAATTCAACAGAACAAGACTTACGGCCGTAAGTCTGAAAGTTACAGCCATAACTAATGAAGCAGTTTTGGATCCGAGAGGCCATTACGGCCGTAAGTGTATTCTTCACGGCCGTAACTGAGTAGCGGCCAGATTTTCGAGGATTTTTAATTATTTAGTTTCATTTTTTGGTTTTTAGGTTATTTTACTAACTTAGTATTCTAGTTTAATTAGAATTCTATTTTGAATAAATTAGCGGCTAGGTTATTTTGCTTATTTATATTCTTTTCCATGATTGTAAAAAAAGACAGTTTGAGTTTTGAGATTAATAATATTTGAGAGAGGATTCTCCAAATTGAAAGGTTGAGTTTTTCCTTTTTTTCTTGAACTTATCAAAGATCCGGTATTTGTGGCGTTCACCCAACGAACATATCAAGGAATTGACAACCCTTGTGGCGTTCACCAATCTTGGTTCTTCAATCCACATCGTCATTAATTGCGTCGTGATTGTCGGGTCAAGGTTTTACCGTCAAATTTATCTTTTAATTTCCGTTATTTTCTTCGTGTTCTTGTTATTTTCGCGTCAAATCTGATTTAGATCTTTCCTAGGCTTAATTGTCGTTATTCCGTGTTGTTCGACGAGATTCCCCAATTGGGATCACTTTATCTGGTATCAGAGCTTGGATCTATTTCAGATTCTTGCGTTTCTTGTTAATTATTGATTTCCTTGATTTTTTTCGCGTTCTTCGTGTCAGTCATAATTTTCTTCAGTTTGATCCATAAGAGTTAGTCCCAAAAATTCAAAAGTGTTTTTCTTGTTTGTTTTTCGTCCAAATCCGATTCCGTTTCTTCTGTCATACTTGTAGTCCAATTCTCTGGCAGATTAAAAAAAATTCCGAAAATTCCAAATATTCCGATTTTTCTCTATTTCCAAATTTCCTTGTTCTTGTTCGTGTCTTACCTTTTTCCGACCCTTGATTAGTTCTTGGGTGAAATTTGAAGGGATAGAAAGAGTGAAACACGAGTGAAAATACACGTGAGGAGAAATTTATTTTTGAAATTAAAAATGTCTGATAGAGAGGGATCCACATCTTCATCTTCTGTTGGAGACAGAAAACAGCTCAGGGGTGTGAATAGAAAGGATGAACAGGGTAATGATGATATTGCATCAATGAGGGCACAATTTGAGAGGTTTATGGCACAGATGGAGAATCGAGGTGCAGAGCGTGAACAAAGACCTCGGGATCAATCTCATGATGGTTCTCGGGTTAGGAGAGGTAATAGGCGTGAGGTTGGTATGAGTGATGAGGACATGGAAAGTGAAAGTGGAAGTATATCTTTGGGAAGTATACGAAGGAGGGATAGAGGAGATAGGTATGAGAGGAGGCATGATAGGGAGCGTCGTGATGCTAGGAGGCATCGTGGGGGTAGAGATGATGTTGATGACAACCTTGGGAAAATTAAAGTGAAAATACCATCGTTCCAGGGTAGGAGTGATCCGAAGGCGTACTTGGATTGGGAAACCAAGGTTGAACGGCTATTTGATTGTCACAATTATTCAGAAAAAAGAAGGTGAAATTAGTCGTGATTGAATTCACCGATTACGCAAATATTAGGTGGGATCAATTAGTGACGGGTAGGAGGAGGAACCTTGAGGAGCCGGTGGAGACTTGGGGTGAATTAAAAACCATAATGAGGAAGCGGTTTGTGCCGACTCATTATTATAGGGATATTTACCAGAGGCTGCAGGGCATGACTCGGGGGTCGAGGAGTGTAGAAGATTATCATAAGGATATGGAGGTGGCGATGATTTGGGCTAACATGATGGAGGATTGGGAAGCTACAATGGCTAGGTTTCTGAGTGGGCTGAATAGAGATATTGCCAATGTCATTGAGTTGCAACATTATGTGGAGCTAGAGGATATGGTGCATATGTCCATGAAGGTGGAAAGACAGCTAAGGAGAAAGGGGGCAGCAAGACACTCCCCATCTTATCCTACATCACAACCGAAGCAAGAATCCAACGTTGAACGTAACCCGAAAGGGAATGAGGAACCTACAACGAAAGGTAAAGATATTTCTAATTCTCAAACTACTCGGGATAGAAATATTAAGTGTTTTAAGTGCTTGGGTACGGGTCATATAGCATCCCAGTGTCCAAATAGGAGGCTAATGATCTTGCATGAAAATGGAGAAATTAGTTCGAGGATGAGTTTAAGGGAATGCCTAAGTTAGTGGATGTTGGAGCTAGTAGTAGTGATGAGGAGGGGTTGACTTATGCTGTTAAAGATTCACTTGTTAATCGGCGTGTCCTTAGTACTAGGGCCAGGGTGGATGAAATTGGGGAGCAAAGGGATAATCTCTTTCATACTAGGTGCTTAGTGGGTAAAAAGGTTTGTGGTATGGTGATTGACGGGGGAAGTTGTACAAATGTGGTTAGTACAATTTTGGTTGAGAAATTGGGTTTGAGCTTGATAAAACATCTGAACCCCTATAAATTACAATGGCTGACCGAGTCGGGAGAAATTAAGGTAAATAAGCAGGCTATGGTCAATTTTGCCACCGGGGGTTATAAGGATGAGGTGGTTTGTAACGTGGTACCTATGCATGTTGGTCATATTTTGTTGGGAAGGCCATGTCAACATGATAGGAGGGTAGTGCACGATGGGTTTAAGAATCAGTATTCATTTGTGAAGGGTAGGAAGAAAATTACCCTTGTTCCGTTATCTCCGAAAGAGGTTCAAGAGGATCAGTTAAAAACCAAGAGTGAGTTTGAAAGAAGAAATAAGAGTGTTGAGACCATGACCTCAGAAAAAGGAGAGGGTGTGAAAGTTGAAAACAAGAGAGTTGAGGCCACGACCTCAGAAAAAGGAGAGAATGAGTGCAAAAAGAAAAGAAAGTCCACCCCCAAATTGTGTTTATTTGCACATAGGTTGATGTACAAGGATCCATGCCTTGCACTTAGCCGAGCTAACAATTCCCTCCCCAGTTCTATTAAATATGTTTTGCAGGGACATAAATTAAGCCATGAACTTAAGACGGGGCAGAAATTCATTGGCCAAATGAGCAGGCCAAAAGTCTAAAGGATTGCACAAAGCTTAAACATGATCATCGAGCCCGAAAAAGCAGGAAAAATCTGAAAAGCCGACCAAATATGGATTCAAGGTCGAATCATTTTCAAGAGAAGGAGTATGATATGATCTGGACCAGGCATCGAAGGGAAAATTCGAGACATCGGCAATACGACAGTGATCTACATGCAAAACGGAGTAAGTTTCATGTTGGAATCGAGCCGAGAAGGCGAAAAGATCAAGCCGAGCCGAGTAATTGAAATTATTTGTGCAGAAAGGTCATTACGGCCGTAATGAAGATCCTTCACGGCCGTAACTCTTATAATCACGGCCGTAAAAGCTATTATCACGGCCGTAACCAACTATCGGGAAAAAAAAAAGAAATTCAACAGAACAAGACTTACGGCCGTAAGTCTGAAAGTTACGGCCATAACTAATGAAGTAGTTTTGGATCCGAGAGGCCATTACGGCCGTAAGTGTATTCTTCACGGCTGTAACTGAGTAGCGGCCAGATTTTCGAGGATTTTTAATTATTTAGTTTCCTTTTTTGGTTTTTAGGTTATTTTCCTAACTTGGTATTCTAGTTTAATTAGAATTCCATTTTGAGTAAATTAGCGGCTAGGTTATTTTGCTTATTTATATTCTTTTTCATGATTGTAAAAAAAGACAGTTTGAGTTTTGAGATTAATAATATTTGAGAGAGGATTCTCCAAATTGAAATGTTGAGTTTTTCCCTTTTTTCTTGAACTTATCAAAGATCCGGTCTTTGTGGCGTTCACCCAACGAACATATCAAGGAATTGACAACCCTTGTGGCGTTCACCAATCTTGGTTCTTCAATCCGCATCGTCATTAATTGCGTCATGATTGTCAAGTCAAGGTTTTACCGTCAAATCTATTTTTTAATTTCCGTTATTTTCTTCGCGTTCTTGTTATTTTCGCGTCAAATCTGATTTAGATCTTTCCTATACTTAATTGTCGTTATTCCGCGTTGTTCGACGAGATTCCTCAATTTGGATCGCGTCAGCTACACTGAGAAGACTATACACACACACACACCCACACACACTATACAAATGGAATTTCCCATTTTCTTTTTCCATTATGCAAAAAAAAAATGTTATGACCCATGCTGTCTTAGATAGCTACGGAATGTTGGAAACTTTTCATTATTTCACTAGTTTCTTTACTAGCCGTTTCATTTTGTGCAATTTCAAGTTTTGAATGAAAATTATTGCTAAATTTATTTGTGAAACTGCCATTTAATTGGAATTGAACCTAATTTTCAATTCCAATTAGTGAGATGGCAACCTCTTGGTTATAAGTAGAGGTTTCAACCTCGTTCAACAACACAGTGAAAACATTTCCATCTCTTCTTCTCCCTTATTTTCAACAGCTTTAAGTTTATTCATTTTCCACCTTTGCTAAGTTCTTTGATAGATAGACACAATTAGTTCGTAGGTGGTTAGTGTTGTATAGTGTGAACTGACAATCGATTGTATCTTAGGAATCGAACACCGATCAAAACCTCTTACACCCCGGTGAGACAACAAATTCGATTTAAGGAAACTGTGTAAACACGACCTTCGATTTTGTTTAATTTGATTTGATTATCTAATTTTCCCCACAGGGAAAAGGGATAGGAAAATACAGTAGTCCCTTTGTTGCAAATATGAGTATTGTCAAAGGAGAAAATATATACCATAATCAATTTGATCAAACTTGATGCTATCTACTTTGATCATCAAATTAACAGTACATGATGGAAACAAGAGAAAAGATGGTTAAAATATAGAGCTTATAAGCAAGAAAAATGTAGAGTGACGAGAACCAGTTGGCATGTAAGGGAAGGGTATCGGGAGGACACATGCTTATCCATGTTTGGCAAAACTTGAATTATAATTAAATTGATCAAACAAACTTTTTATCTGCATATTTAATGGATGCGGGCACAACGAAAATATTACTCACTACGTTCCAATTATATAGGCTACTTTTCCTTTTTCGTTTGTCCTAATTATATAATCTTGTTTCTTTATTGAGAAGTGTTTATTTTGTTTGTTTACCAATGTATCCCTATTTATTACTTCTAATGTAATAGTTTTGATATTAAATAAGGGTAAGTTGGAAATTTTCTTTACAAAAATTACTTTTTCAATGACATTAAATATGTTTTCTTAATCTGTGTGAAAAGTTAAACAAGCCTATATAATTGTGACGGGAAATACTTTATTTGCACATGCAATAGAACCATCTGTTTATTATATTATAATAATTATTAAATACTTCAAAGTAAGCATTAGTGTCTACTAATTAATTAGAGAAGATATAATAGGAAAAACGTACTACTCTAAAGATATAGATACGTTATCTCCCACATGAAAAAGAAACACTTTTAACAGAGAAAATAAATAATGCTAGCTATTATTTTAGAACTCTAGAAAATAACTCATTAAGAAATACGAGTTTAAAATTTCCTCTTTTTCTTTTCATAATTCAAAGTTCTATATATACACATAATTGCACAAAAGCAGAAAATGACTAATAAGTTTTCAAAAAAAAAAAAAAAAAAAAAATTGGCTGTTTGAAAATTGAATTCTTTCTATTCCAATTATTATTTTTTGGCCATGTACCTACATCATTTGCAGAATTGGAAAAAATAAATGAAAAAATAAATGTAGAAAGAGTAGAATAAGCTACTCATTCCATGAAAAAAGTTAAGTACCGAATTCTTGAACCAAATTTTAAAAATATTGCACATAATTAGAACTTTAAATGTCAAAAACAAGAAAGTTGAAAATCTAATATTTACCTTCACAAACAAAATTCACCTAAAATTTCTAAAAATATAGATTAAAAAACATAAATTAATTAATTCTAGTACATATCAAATTGTTTGTTCTTCATTTTCTTGTTCCTTCTTGTCATCAGCTGGAGGCAAAAAGTACTCCACAGACAACCCACAAATGTTAAAGTCAACCTCTTCAATTCTCCATGTTTCTTCCAACTTCCACTTTCTGTTCAATGTCTTTCCATATCTATACAATGTAGAAGCTGTTTTTCCACTATGTGCTATGTTGATACCTTCTACGTATCTATACTCGTCGAGCACGGACTCCATACTCGTCTCGTAAAACACATTTTCATCTCCTTTTGCGGCCTTCATTCGTATCAATTTTGTGTCCTCAAATTGTATGAGGAGGCCTGTTCTTTGGCTGAAGTATCCCCATATTGTGTGGTGGACTATTTCTGTGTTGGTTGTGCTTTGTGCTTTGAGAATGTCTGAACTTGTTTCAAGCTTGAGAATGAAACAATCTTCATTTTTTATGGTTTTTTCTCCAATGCAAACTGCGTTTAAGAATAAGTTGGCCGTTGATCTTGGATCCAAACCCTACAAACATCATAAATTTAGCAAGAAATCATATACATTAGATTTTGAAAAAGCTGATGAGATCATGTGTGGTTGAAAAGCTGTGATTCTCGTAAAATGTATGGTTAAAATTAATTATTGACTTTAATTTGAGCGGAACGAAATACAGGCTTACTTACAAGGAAATTTCTGAAGCCAAGCCAAACTGGCTTTAGAAAGAAAAAGAAAGTTCAAATTCCCCTATTATCATGCATGTTGACAGCCTATTTGGTAATGTGATTTATAGATTTTTTTTTTTTTTTTTAAAAGATTTGAAAAGTCAAAAACTATTGGTTTAATTAAGAATAAACAATTGAGTTTTAATTTGAAAAATTGTGGTGAAAATTTTCATTTTACCAAACAAACTCTGAGTGTTGTCGATTACAACGCACCAAACAGGTGCATACCTGGAAGAACCTTCGGAGAGGTCTTGGAGGCCCTTTGGAAGCAGTTGAATTGGAGGATGATTGGCTCCATCCTATTTTCCCATCACTTCCGGCACTTATTTTGCAGCCTGAGACAACAAGTTCTAAGTACCAGAGATCAGGGTTTTTCTGCCAAAGAACAAAGCCACCGGCTTCACAGCTTCGTTTTGCATTTTCAAGAGAAGTTTGGTCCACGTCTGATGCTACAACCATGTTTACTTGCCCCACTGCATACATGCTGTTTACAGCATTGATTGAAGCTAGCCCTCCTGTTGCTGCCAGATATTGTTGCACAATGTATTTCGCCGTTGAAGCTTCCTGATGATGCCAACAATTCAAGATATCATGGAGACGGAGAAAATATTCGCATATTTTTAAGAGTAGTAGACAAGAAGCCATAGTGAAATTTGAGGGAATATTGATGATAATCTAGGATATGGGTGGGAAAAAGAAAAAAAAAGACTGTTAAAGAAAATTGAACCCGTGATTTTATCGGATGGAAAAATGATGTTTGTACTGATGTTTTGTTCTGATTGGCGTGTTGGCGGATGGAGGTGATGTGATAGCTAGGTCAAATAATAAATATTTGTCAAGTGTTAAATAAATATTTGCCAGTAACTCAAGCTGTAAACAAATATGTATAAATAATAACATGGTTCTTATCGGAGACCTAGACCATAATTAACATTATCGCTGCCAATGATAATTCGAAAAAAATATGAAAAATGATCTTGACCGACCATAAATTTATTGAGAAAGAGGGTATGTATGCTTACAATGGAACCATCCTTTATAGGCAAGGTAACAGCATGGTCTGTTTGAACCTGATAAGGAATAAAAGCTGATCCAACAAGTTTCAGCAACAACATAAATTGATCATTCCCTGACGCCGCCGCTGGATGGTGCGCCGAACTGTCAATGGCACGTTGAGCTTTCATCAGATTTCGCATAGTCCTCCACCGCAAGGCAGCGTTGCTTCCCATTTTGTTGAACATCTCCTCCGGTATCGGCACCTCTAACACCGTCTCCAGCCCATCTTCCTTGTCCAAATTCGGACACAGTTTCCTCATAGAATGAACCATGTGCATGAAGATGAAGCCAACCTAAGAATCAAGAAACGAAGGGGAAAAAAGAGGAAGAAAGAAGGATAATGAAGGCCTTATATATTCTTGGTCGTGTCTTTGACTCAATGAATGAAAGCCTTATTCTTCTTTCCACCGGCCCTGAAATTTTCCCAAGGCTGCAGGTTTCTATGGAGCTGGTGACTTTTATCATTCCATTGAAACATTGGCAAATTTGAAATATTAGAGAGGGTGCGGTTAGGGGGTCAATGGACTTGCTGTCGTAAGGTGTTCCTTGATTGTAGGAGTCGTGCGGGCACGATTTTAACAGGCAACCTGCTTATTTTTTTAAGTTGTGATATGGCCAATTAGTCATCACGTCTGACTTTACATATTTTAATGTCGACATTGTCGTCCCTATAGAGTTTATAATCTATGAGGACGATATTTAAAGTCGTCTCTATAGGTTAATGTTCTATAAGGACAATATCATTGTTACCTCTCAAGTGAATTTTGTTTCCAACTTGTCCTTAGATATATGAAATGTATGGAGGAGATTATTTGCTTTTCGATATAGGCAATTGATATAGTACGATTATAATGAACGAGTCTTTTATAACACTTAAGTATAACATTTTTAATAAAATTGCTATTAATTAAAAAATAATTAAATCCTAACCTAAGTTTATAGGGTTAATTAGGCCCATTAAGACATTAAATTTGTTTATTTTTTAAATCCGATTTTGTTGAAATATTTAATGAAATCAGGTATATAAATACATTACAATTACCATTTCACTTTTATTCCTTATCTCTAACCTAACTGAATTCTTTTTTTCCTCTGATTCGTATCTAACCCTAACCCTAACAGAATCTGATCGATATCTTCTTCTTTGATTTGTCGAACAGTAACCGTATTTGTTGCTATGACTATTACCCGCTCAACTCCAAATCAGACGTCGAGAGAAGCTATCGATTTATCGTCGGGAAAAACGATGGGTTCGAAGAAGAGGCGTAGGTTGAATGCCGATGTCATTGACATCTCTTCTTCAAAATCAAAAGTATCGAAGAAGAGCAGCAAAAAAAATCTGTTGAAGAAATCAAAGAACATTCCGGTAATTTTGTGTATTCAGCACTATATTATTTATTGGGGGATTTACGGTAACATTCTTCGATATTGAAGTCCGCATTTTCTTAATAATAGGTAGTTTGAAATTGAAGTATGGGTATTCATGTTGAAAATGAAGTTTGGTATTCATTTTTGAAACATGACCTTTTCATTTTGGAAACTGTAATTAATTACACACACGTTAGTGCATTTAAAGTGATGTAATTGTTTAATAGCAATTATAAACTTCTTCTAGTTTGATAAATGTGAACCTTTATCATGTATTTTGGCAATTTCAGATTACAAGTTGTTAATAATAGTAAATAATTAAACATTGGATTTCAATTTATATATATAAATAAAACACTCTTTACTAGCATATGTTTTTTGTGAGTAGGAAAATGGATTGGGAATTAGGGAAATTATAGTAATTGATTATTATCTCTCTTTTTTGTGATGAGAACTAAAAACAGAGTGTGAAGTCCACATTTTCTTAATACTAGGTAGTTTGAAACTGAAGTTTGGGCATTCATATTGAAACTGAAGTTTGGTATTCATTTTTGAAACATGACATTTTTTTTGGAACTGTAATTAATTACAAACACATTAGTGCATGTAAAATTGACTTAATTGTTAAATAGCAATTATAAATTTCTTCCATTTTGATTAATGTGCACCTTTATCATGCATTTTGTCGGTTTCAGATTACAAGTTGTTACTAATAGTAAATAATTAAACATTGTTTTTATTTTATCACAGGATTGGGATTTTATATTACAACCAGAACATTGGTTTCGTTCTAGTATGGTGGTGGCTAGTTATAACGATGTTGTTGGTAATTTAAATGCTCGATTGACCAATGCTCAGAAGAATCTCTTCCAGTCCACGTGTTTTGGAAGATATCTTCACATGACGGATATATTTCTTCAACCTCGGCTTATTCATGCGGTGTTGCTTAGGGAAGTAAAGCAACCAAATAAAGATGAAATGTGGTTTGATCTGGGATAAAAAAGAGTGAAGTTTGGCATCGAGGAATTTTGTATAATATCAGGGTTGAGATGTTCAGGTGAGTTTGACAAGTCTATGTACAAATCTGGGAGTTGTAGAATCAAAGAAGCTTACTTCAATGGAATGGACAGTGTGACAAAGGAAGACATTGAATATAGATTTCGGTTTTCTGAAATTGATATTTGTGATGAAGATATGATTTTACTTGCTATTTTGTATCTGCTTTCTTCACTTTTTTATACAAGTAAGTCCCGGAAGGTAGTTGATGATTATGTAATGAGAATGGTTGAATCGACAGAGATGGATTCAATTCCTTGGGGAAAGGATTTGTTTAATGCAACTCTGAATTCCATGAAGGCTGTAATGAAAAAATCTGCTAAAAAGGTAGCTTTGGGTAAGCAACCATCCATTAGTTACAGGCTTAATGGTTTCCTGCTTGCTTTTCAAGCATGGATTTATGAAACCATTCCATACCTCGGTCTTAATATTTGTAAGAAGGTTGACCAATCAATCCCTAGGATAACAAGCTGGTCATCTTCTGTACACGTGACTGCGAATACAATTGCTGATAATATATTTGGAGATAGGGAGGTGATTTTTTTTTTGGCAATGTATTTGTTTTTATTAATTTTTGCAATGTGAATACTTTTTTTTTTTTTTTTTTTAACTTTTTCCCTTTGTATAAATTACAGTTGGAGGTGAAAATTTTAGAACCTACTAACTTAGAGTTGAGCTAGAAATACTGTGAGGGGTTGTTTCCTAACCCTAATGTTATCGTGGAATTTGAAGATTGTATGGACTGTAATGTTGAGTTTACACAAGAGGCAAATATGGGAATTGAGTCAGCGGTTCATGATCAAGCATAGTTACCAAGTGTGGATTCTGGAAATGGTAATAATGCACAGCCATCAACACCTGCTGAAGACGTTAATAAGGTTTTCATTTCATTACTATAATTATGTTTGAATTCTAATGTTCGCATACCCTATGTTAATATATGCATTTTTTAATCCTGATGATTAATGTACTCGGTGGATGGACAATTCATAATGGATTTAAAGAAACGTTTAGAGACTGTTGAATCAAAGGTGAAGTGTTTGGAATGTGAACGTAGTGACCGACTGGCTGCAATTGAAGATAAACAAAGGCAAATAGGAAGTGATATGATAAATGTGAAAAACGAAATGTGTAGCTTGAGAAGCGAATTCAAATCAATGATATCCGATTTTATGGAAAATATAAGAGAAGGGTTCAAGGAGAAGTCCGGGTGCAACGATCCTGCTAAGCTGGTACCAGACCCGGAGGTATTTTTTTATTTTTTTTAAAAAAAAAAATTTGTAAACATATATGATTGCAAGTTGTTACAATTATTACTAATTGCAACTAATTACAGTTGTAAATTTATTAGTTGCAACTGTAACTGTGTAACTCTAATTTCACAGATGTAACTAATTACAGTTGTAACTAATTACAATTAAAATTGTAATTAGTTACTAAAAATTTAATTTTACAAATGTAATTTGTAATGAATTATAAGTCTAATTTCAAATGTAAGTACAATTGCAGACTAATTACAGTTGTAACTAGTTACAGTTGTGATTTGTAACTAATTACAAATATAACTATTACAATTGTAACTGTAATTAATAAATATTTTAATTTGGTAACTAATTACAAGTCTGAAATGTAATTACAATTGCAAAATAATTACAGTTGTAACTAATTACAGTTGTGATTTGTAACTGATTACAGTTATGACTATTACAATTGTAACTGTAATTAGCAAATAATTTAATTTTATAACTAATTACATGTCTAATTTCAATTGTAATTACAATTGCAAACATTCAGTCTGGTATGTATACGTAAATTTTTTGTCAGAATGTTGCTGGACAAGATCTGAATAAGGTCCCCACTTCGACAGTAGTAGTAGAAAATCCCAATTCAAATGGTGAGATGCCTTCTCCTAATTTTAGTCTTGGCATTAGTAGTATAGAGGAAGATGTTCGTGGCAGCGAACCAGATGATTATGATTTGTTTTTTACAGAAGAAGTATTGAAAGAGCTGGAGAAAACTGAGAAGGATGTTTTGGAGAAAAAGAAGTTGGTATGTCTTTTTTTTATACATTTTTTTTTGTTTGTAATTTATTTATTTATGTTCTTGTTTGTTTTGTTTTGTAGGGTGATGGGGACAATCAGATGGTTCCTAGAGTGATTTCAACTCAAGTTTCCAAAGAAGCATCTGATGATGTATATAATTCTATATGTTTGGGAATGTTACTTATTGTTCAATCATTTGTTTATCTGACTTCATGTTTTAATATTTTTTCAGGATGTTGATAATGTGGCTGAAGCCCCTTCTGAATCTGTAGACCCCCCAGTGAGAAGGATAATAATAAAATCTAGACTCTTGCAATCTCCTTTCACTGGTAATTTGTCTACTCCACAAGAGGAAGGAAGTTCATTGAACGAAGAAGCAAAATGTGCTTTTCAACTTGGTTTAAATCATCCAAACAAGGAAGATATTGCTGCTTTTGATGAATGGTTTTATACTGGATTCAAGAGAAATGCCAGGTTAGGTACTTTTGTCCCTTATACATTATTTTTAATAAAAACACTACAAAAATAACAAATTGTTGAATGTTTTTGTAGAAAGAAAAAGTTCACAAATCCCAAGATTGAACTTCCTATGAAACTTGGTGTACTGGATAGTGAAACCAAATATTGGTGATATGAATTGCGCGAAAAAGAGAATTCATTGACCTGCACGGTAAAATCTATAATCATTACTTTTATGCGTTGACAAGTTTTTGGTTGAAGGCTACATGATTGTGTAATTTTTGTGCATCACATTGACGAATGCTTTTACCATTTGCGAAAAATGGCTAAGTTTGGAACAAACATGAAGGCTAGGTTAACAACAACCGATTGTTGTTTTTCTTCGTGTATTAGGGGAATTTATCATGAATGGTCCAAGGATCATTCCAAAATTGCAGATCAAAAGGCACTTATTTTTTATGCATTTGGTGAGCAGTTGTTGAGTGGGACTAGCTGGATAAATGTAGAAATTGTTTTGATTCCAATGTGCATGAAGGATCATGCACATTGGATTCTAGGTGAGTCAGACACTAAATCTGGTTACATTTGCAGCATCCCAGATTTCTTCTTATTTTTTTTATCTTTATTGGAATTGGCTCCCTGCATGTTCTTCTATTGTGTGCGTATTCACCACACCTTGTACACCTCGTTGCATTATGTCTTTCAGTCACTGATCTATACCTTGTCTCAGTAGGCCTGCCCGGTGGTCTTTTTGTAGATGGAGGAAGTACAATATCCTCAGGCACTATCCATTGAGATCTGTCACCAAGTGGATAAATATCCCCTTTATAGGCTGATATATAGAACTCCTTTGTATGGTAAATTGAACAATACTTGTATGCATCAAGTCCTCGTTTTCCTATCACTGCGAGTGCATGGGGACATGGCAGTCCATCAACTTGGAACCGCCCACATGTGCATGTCATATTTTGTATATGTACTGTATAAGATGTCATGCCATCAATAACCTCAAATAGTGTTTGACTTGATGAATGAATCTGGAGAAAAAAATTGTTACATTAAGAACGAAGAATTATCAATATCATCTCAATATAAAATGCTTTAATTAAAATATTTTAATTCATACCTTCATCTTGGAAGATTCAAAAATGTTTGTCCTCAACACTTGTTTTGGATTGGCTGCTAGCTTAGTGAATGTGGACTCAGCATTTGTACGATTTTTGTTAAACCAATTTTGTAATGTACACCTTAAGAACTCCAACAATGTCTCAATTGTTAGTTTCTTAGCTGTCTTTATTACTGCATTTACTGATTCAACAATGTTTGATGTCATTGTTGAGTATCAATTTCTTTTCATGTAGGCCATTGTCCACCTTTCGTAACCAACATCCTCTTTCTTTGTATTAACATAGTAAAATTTGTGTAATTAATTACAATTATGTAGGGAAAAATAATTTGGCAATTTCAATTGTAACTAATTATAGACTGTAATTAATTACAGTTTGTAATTAATTTCATTCTGTAATGAAAATATAATTAATTACAATCTGTAATTAACCTGGCAATTTCAATTGTACCTAATTATAGAATGTAATTAATTACAATCTGTAGTTAATTTCATTCTGTACTGAAAATATATTTCTAAAATTATCATAATGAGAAACAAACATACCAGGTAACGTCGGATATCCTTGTCTATCTTGTCCAGTTGGTTCATTTGGTATTCAAACTCACCTATTGTGTATGCTCTAATCGCTGTGTTGAATGGTTTTGATATTTCTTTAGCCTTCTTTGAATATCTTTTCTTCAGGTTCTTCAACACGTGATATGAACACACCCCATGAAATACATTTGGATAAACAGTCTCAATTGCACTCTTAATGCTAGGAAAACGATCTGATATTATACATAAATCTTCTCTTTCCCCGTATGTTTCTTTGAGCCTTAGAAAGAACCATCCCCAGAAGTTATCATTTTCTGAATCACCAGTCCCAAATGCAAGTAGATATATATATTATTGTTGGCATCTTGTCCACAGGCTGTTAATAAAGTTCCACCATAATGTCCTGTCAAAAATGTACCATCAACTACAACGACGGGCTTGCAAAATCTCCAGCCTTCAATTGAAGCTGCTAAAGCTATGAATAGATACATAAATTGATTGTTTTCTGCAGTTTCAAATCTTGCAATAGAACTTTGATGCTTTTCCTTCAACATATGTAAATAAGAGGATATCTTCCCATAAGACTCTCCAGGATCCCCCATTATAGCACAGAAGGCATGTTCTTTAGCTTTCCATGCCTTTTGATAACTCAAATCCAGACCATATGTGTTCAACATATCATGTATTATGTCAGCTGGTCTGTATATGGTCTTCGTAGATGTGTATTTATGCTTAATTAAATCACCTATTACTGAGCTTGTTGCCTGTCTATGGTTTCCCAACATTACATTCAATCCACATGTATGACCCTTGTGCATCTCTCTTATCTTGAACATATTCGTTCTACAAACTTTTGATGCCCTAAAAATCCACTCACAATCAGCACAAACACATTTAAGAACGTACTCTTTTTTGTCTGATCTTTTCACTATGAATTGGAATTTTTTGTTTATAGCATATAGTGCCATACTCTTCTTTAACACACTCTTATTGCGGAAAACATGTCCCTTTGCAATTGCATCACTTTTCGGATCTGTAATTACCTCCTCATCTACAGCAATAGGGGTAATTTTGTAGTTTCTACCATTTCACAAAGTTCTTGAGCAATCTCATCTACTGTTGGTATTATTGTTGCTGGAATCTCAATTGCATCAGTTTGATGTAGATGTACACCAAGTATGGTTGACACTCCACAGGTAGTCAGTGTACAGTCAGATTCTTCAAGAGCTGGGGTTAAAAGTAATGTGTCATCATGAAGTTGCTCAACCTCTATACACAATGGGAAAATTGTTAGATTTTTGTCCTTCCTTTTCAACTCTAAATAGAAAGCCATAGAACTGTCATCTTCAATAGTCATTGGCACAATGTTTTTGTCCACAGTATAGTTGATTTTCAATCTATTTACCATTGGATCCAAATTCAATCTTGTGAAAATAATATTCAGCATGCTGCAGTAGGTAGTTTTAGTTGGTAGGAGGATCCCTGCAACCTTCTGACCTGTGTAGTTATTGAGCCCATCCCAAAATCCACCATAACGTATGAACATATTCAGTGAATCCATAGCTGCACATAAAAAGTGTACACGCTGTAATTAATTACATGATGTAATTGAGTTTTCAATTGCAATTACAGAATGAAATTTTTTATTACAATACGTAATTAAAGTACATATTGCAATTACATAATGAAAGTTTCAATTGCAATTACAGAATGAAATTGTAATTAATTACAAATTGTAAATAATGGAAAAAATTGTAAATACAGAGTGCAATTGCAATTGTAATCATTTGTAAATGTAACTAATTACAAATTTTAACTAATTACAGATCTGGAAACCAATGAAGCTACAATATGATAGAGTTTAGTTACAAATTAATTTGCAATTTTACTCATTGTAAATAATTACATAACTTATAAAGTATTACAAATTGCAATTACAGAATGAAATTTTCAATTGCAATTACAGAATGAATTTTTTAATTACAATACATAATTAAAGTAAATGTAACTAATTACAACTTATAAATAATGTAAAATTCAGTCATTGTTAATGCAACTAATTACAAATTATAACTAATTACAAATCTGGAAACCAATATAGCTACAATCTGGTAGAGTTTAATTACAAATTAATTTCAGCAATTAAAAGTTTAATGATCTACAGAAAGTAACGTAATGCAACAATAAAAACTGTAATGCTCTGCAAAAATTACAGTAACGCATATCACAATGTTAAAATCTAATTATAGTAGAAGAAACTATTGTAATTAAATCGGATGCCTAAATATGCTGTAATTACACTATTGTAATTAGTGTAACTGGAAGCTGCCCCTCGAATTGAAAAAATTCGGGCAGATCAGATATAAGATTGAATTTCATGGATCAGTGTAAAGAAAATAGGCACAGCAATTAAGTGACGCAATTACAGGATGAACGAAATCAAAATTGGTATGAACGCAACTACAGGATGAACGAGATTTGTGTGAATTTGGTATGAAATCGTGGCTTCAATTTTTTTTACTGTAATTGGTAGAATCATTTGAGAGGAAACGGTAGAATCGTTCTTAATTCCGAAATACATGATTTTGGAAATTTTTTTTATAGTTATAATATATATTAGAATATCTGATATTTATAATATAGGTCCTTGTAGTTGTTTATTTGTGTACTTAACCCAAGTTTATAGCGTTCTTATCCAGGCACATTAAAACTCTTTTTAAATATATATATTCATCGCTTCGCGTGGTCTTCTTCATTTCACTCCCTGAGTCGAAATTTCACTTCCTCCACAGCCCTAATCAGCGAAACAACAGCCTTAATCGGTGCCAAACAACATCCCTAATCGATGCCATTGTTTTCTCTATAGGTTTTGGGAATCTCGTGTGTATTAGGAACCAGGTTTACTGAAATCGGTTCCTAGCCCAATCGGTTCCATTGAAAGTTCTTTAAGGCATATTCAAGGTATTCTACTCATCCATATTTTTGAAATTTTACAGTTTATATTTTTCTAATCAGGCAGTAGAAACAATCAGGGTCGTACCTGTGGTCTTGAGGGCCTAAGGCAAACTTTTAAATTGGGCCCTCGCTTGTGCAATTTTTCGCCCTTTTTTTTTAACTAAAGTCGATATGTTCCAAAAATCACAAATATTTTTGGGCTAGGGACATATAATAATAGGGCCCAAATTCTTTTTTTTTTTAATGGAAAATCAATTTTGGGCCTACTAGTTTGGGTCATAAGTTGGGGGCCAAGGTCGGCGCCTACTAGGCCTGCCCTCTGGTACGGCCCTGGAAGCAATTTCGTTTTCGAAATTTCTGAGATGAAGCAATTTCGTTTTCCAAATTTCTGAGATTTGTGCATAATGGTAATCGAGTTCTGAGATTTGTGCATAATGATAATGCTTGCTTCAAATATTGAATCACTAGTTCTTTTTTTTTTTTTTTTTCCGTTTCATAGTTCTATTTTGACGAGAAGGCTATGATATGGAACTTGTTATGTTGATGATTTGGTATCTCATTCTCTAAAGTCATTAAGAAAATGTTAATAATCAGAATTTTCCTGTTCTGTTAATAACCAGAATATGTAATTTTTCAGATAGACCAACATGTGTATATAACCAGAATATATAATTTTCATTTTGGGGGGGCAGAATTTAATTCGAAATTTGATTCGTTGGTATAAACTATAAAGTTAATGAAACACTATATTTTTAGATAGACCAAAGCCTGTGGAAAAATGACTGAAGGTTTCACTCCTCTTCTACTCAGTTTGAAGTTTTTTGTAATCCATATATAAAAAAACAGGGCATTTGTTCTAAAAATGATGCAAGACATATTCCGTCCACCAATTTTAAAATGGGCATAACTTTTGATCCAACTGTTGGATCGAGCTGAAATTTAAATATGTTATCAAGCACGAGGAGTTCTAGAAGGCCGCCAATAGACATAGTCAGTTGGCACAATTGAATTTATCGAAAATCCAATGAAAAGTGCCTCAATTTTAGCTCTTAAGTTTATCTAAAATTAGTTTTCTAGTTTTAACAATGTGCCTTTTACTGTGTTGTCTTTGAATATTCCTCTGCCAATAGATTTTGTGTCATTCTTTTCTTTACTATTGAACTATGCTACTTTCTAAATACATCAAATGTCCTTATTCAACCTTGCTTTGGAGTATTTTTTATTTGTGGTCTAATATTGCATGCAGTTTCTAATTTTAGGCATTGCCTTTTTTGGAATTGAAAAAAAAAAAAAAAAAAAAAAAAAATTTAGCTGTGCAGGCATGCAAGTTTTTCCATGACAATCATATGGGTTAGAGTCTAAGACTTGGAAGAATGGCTATGGCATTAGGTTTAGCTATTTGGTTTTTAGATTCCACAAAATGGTTCTGAAGGATAGGAAAGATCATCAAATGCCAGACAACATTTTCTGCATTTGATTAGTGTCCATTAGAGGATCATTTGTCAGTGATTGCAAAGAATATAATTGAACTGGCTGATTTATTAGAGTTAACGTTATGACAATTGAATTTTTAACTTTTTTGGAATCTGAAAGAGTCGAGGTATTGGAGTAGTGGACCATTACATGGTGTTAAAATAGTCATAAATAATTCTACTTAAATTGATAGTCTTTGACTAATATACAATAGCAGCTTTAGCAAATAGAGACTGCCTTTGTAATCCTCAACATATTGACATCAAGAAGATGGCACAAAAGGTATTCTCGAAAAGATTTTACCCATGATAATTACATGTAGCATAATAATGAATAACATTATTAGTTTATGGTGATTAACCTTCCTGTCGCTTTGAGGTGTGAAAAGAATTGATCACTTTTTTATGAGGTTCACCTATTGATCCCAACTAAGAAAAGTGACTGATCATGGCCTTATTGATAAATGAAGCAACTAATAAAGAAGTCACTAATTTTTTTTATTTATTTATTATTATTAATATTGTTATTAATTTTTTTTTTTTTTTAAATAATGATGAAACTCTAGTATGTTTGGATAAGCAATATAAAATAATTAAAACTGCATATTCTGTCCATTTCATTCTTCTTTGACGATAGGACGAGTATGAAAACTGTAGAAGTGTTTAGAAGAATAGAACAATGAAATCAATGGATGCCAGTGTCAAGTTCTGAAGGCAACAAATTAGGAGACAGGGCCTAAATTTTGGCACCACTGAATTTATTGAAAATCCAATGGGAAGGGTCTCAATTTTAGCTCTTCAGTTTATCTAAAATTAGTTTTCTAGTTTTAACAAGTTACCTAGTTTTATTTGCTTTCTTTTCAGATTTAGTTTTCTATTTTGATTCTAATTAGGACTATTGTATTCTCTTCCTATAAAATACTATTATTTATGTTCAAGATTCTCCAAGTTTCAAGTTCTTGATTTTGTCTCAAATTGATTAACCTTTTTGTCAATGTTTATACTTCTTGTTATGTTAAAAATATACTGTCAAATCTACTTTCAAATGTGTTCCACAAGATATTGCCTTACAAGACTATTCTTTTTCGATTGTTTAGTATTATAGGACCATTACTGGTGCATTGGGAAACTATTGCTCTTGATGTGCTTTTTTTTACATGATATATATTGCTACAAGAGACTATGCTCTAAGTTTCTTACTAAAGTAGCATTATCAATATCAATATCAATTAAACGAAGACCATATTAATCTAAATGTGTATAATTGTGTCATCGATCAGAATAGATAATAAAAATATATGTCAAACTTACATTGTGTTCTATACTTCTATTCAAATAGGGTAATATTTTTGTGCTTACAAATTATGGATAAACAGTGGGTGCATCTTAGCATGTATTATTACTTTGTACACCATTTGTTCTTCAAATTTATATATAATGTGAACATCTTAGAACCTTATATTTTGAATTTGTTAGGGCATCAGAAGAGTACGTGAAAGGATCAGAAAATTTTGTTAACACAGCTCTTCATAATTTAGGCAATCCAGAAAAGATTTTATGTCCTTGTAAGGGTTGTAGAAACTTAAGTCACCAATATTTGAGTATTGTTCATGAGCATTTGGTCATAAGAGGAATGGATCCTACATATACTAATTGGTTTCACCATGGAGAAAAAATAATTAGTAATGATGCACCTCTAAGTAAGACTGAAACATATCATTTATATGAA
Organism: Ligustrum vulgare; assembly: GCA_963555705.1. Taxonomy (NCBI): domain Eukaryota; kingdom Viridiplantae; phylum Streptophyta; class Magnoliopsida; order Lamiales; family Oleaceae; genus Ligustrum; species Ligustrum vulgare. The sequence continues at coordinate 68,363,789 of OY743168.1, read as the reverse complement.
GCTGCACAATCAAATGAAGAGCATAATATGGTAGCTTCTAAGGAGGATTTGGATGATGAAATTAGTCAATTAGTTAAGGATGCAGAAACTCCTTTGTACCCAGAAAGTAAAAAATACACAAAATTATCTTCAATTGTGGCATTATATAAGCTAAAAACTATTAATGGTTGGTCAGATAGTAGTTTTACTGAACTTCTACAAATTTTAGAGGATATGTTACCTATCAATAATGTAATTCTCACATCTACGCTATCTGTTAAAAAATATCTTAAGACTTTAGAGTTAAGATATGAGAAGATTCATGCATGTGCTAATGATTGTTGTTTATTTAGAAAGGACAAAAAAGACCTTGAGAATTGTCCAAAATGTGGTTCATCGAGATGGAAAGTTGATAGAAAGACACAAATGATTAATGTTGGTGTGCCTGCTAAAGTCTTGGAATACTTTCCTATAAAACCTAGGTTTGAAAGGATGTTTAAAATACCTAAGATGGCTGAATCTTTAATATGGCATTCAACTAATAGAAGTGTCGATGGTAAAATGTGTCATCCAGTAGATTCACCGTCTTGGGATTTAATTGACAATAAGTGGCCAGAATTTGCAAAGGATCTGCGCAGTCTGAGACTTGGGGTCGCTACAGATGGTTTCAATCCTTTCAGTAATTTAAGCTCAACCTATAGTTGTTGACCAGTTATGTTGGTCATTTATAATTTACCCCCATGGTTGTGCATGAAGAAAGAAAATATTTTGTTGTCATTGTTAATTCCAGGGCCAAAACAACCTGGGAATGATATTGATATATATTTGCAACCATTTAGGAAAAAAAAGTCTTGGTTTGATGGAAATGAAGAAAAGGGATGTAAACCTAAAATCATGACCGGCAGCAATGTTTTTGGTGCCCTTAAGGAATATGTTAATGATTTTGGAAAATGTGGAAAGAGAAAAAGAGATGATGGGAGCTTGTTGATGTGGAAAAAGAGATCAATCTTTTTTGAGTTGCCATATTGGGAGGTAAGTTTCAACCTTTATTTAATCTATTTCAGTTATTTGAATTGAATTTGTTTACGTTGCTAACAAGAACTATCTACGTTGTCTGATTAATAGGTGTTACCATTACGTCATAATTTAGATGTAATACACGTTGAAAAAAAAGTATGTGAAAGCATCCTTGGCACTTTGCTAGACATCAATGGTAAGTCAAAAGATGGATTGAATGCTCGTAAGGATTTGCAAGACATGGGAATTAGGCAGGAATTACATCCGGAAGATCGAGGCAATAAAACTTATCTTCCTCCAACTCCACATACATTATCAAAGTCGGAGAAACAAACTTTTTGCAAGAAGTTGTTAAACTTGAAGTTGCCTAATGCATATAGCTCAAATATTGCCAATTGTATATCATTAGATGAATGCAAAATTATTGGCCTCAAGTCCCATGAAGTTTCCTGATGCATATAGCTCAAATTATTTCCTGATGCATATAGCTCATGTTTTCTTAAATAGGGTTAGCATAATGGTTAACACTGGAAAGAAAGTTGTTATTTATTCAAAAGCACCACGTAAAAGGAGATTAGATCGAAAAACTACTACCGAACAAAATGAAGTATCAAAAATCGTTCAATGTTCTAAACATGATCTTCCACCTATTGATTCAGCTTCCCAAGGAGATCTTAATACACCAAAAAATCATACAAAGAGGTCTCTCACTATGAATGATGTAGAAGATGAGGACAATGAGATTACACCACAAGATGATATTGATTTGAGACATACCCAAGACCAAACAACATACATAGAAGATGCAAGTTTAGATCAACAAACAGTTGTACAATCTGTGGGAGAGCATCAACAAATCAAAAGGACAAAAAGAGGCCCTTCCCAATTGAAAAACTTGAAACAAGTCGTTGCTCCAATTAAGGTAAAGTTTAATGAAATTGGACAGTCATTATCGGTTACTTTATCTTCATTCTTAGGCCATCTGGTGAGGGAGTGTGTACCGTACACACTTGCTGATTGGAGACATCTTCCAGATGATATAAAACTTGTTTTATGGAAAGATATTCAGGTATAATGCTCAAAATTATTTTTTGTTAAATAGCATAACATAATATTTATTAGCAGTAGGCTAACTAGAAAAATATGTAACTTGTAGCAAAGGTTCAAAGTGGATCAAGAATGGCAGAAATATTATATTTTTAAAGAAATGGGTGGGCTTTGGAGGGCATCCAAGTCAAGACTTGTGAAAAAGATTCGAGATGCTCCAAAATGAAGTTGAAAGATTGAAACTCAAACCTGATAATATACTTAATCCTCAACAATGGAAAAAATTTGTGAAGGAAAAGACGAGTGCAGAATCTATGGTAAATTCATATTTTTAATGTTTAAATTTTTATTGGACTGTGATGTATTAATAATATCTTCAACCTTTATATTAATTTGTGTGATGTTAATTGCTAGGCTACAAGTCAAAATATTAGAGAAATTAGGAAGAAACAAGTCTCTCACACATGCAGTCGCAAGGGATTTGCTAGGTTGCGTGAGGATTTGGTAATATCATAGCATCTTTATTTATTTTATTAATTAAAATCATATTTTCAAATTTTTTATTAGATTAATGTTTATTCTCTTAGAGAAAAAAAAGAGAGCAGCAATCCATCATCTATAGGTAGAAAAGAGGTTTGGACAACAGCACATCGAAAAAAGAATGGTGAACCTATATGCGAACTTGTTACACAGATGCTTGTAAGAATCACATCATTTATTTATTTTACTTTTATGCATAAATCTATATAAACATTCTCATATATTGTCTTTTAGGAAAATTTAAACGAAGTCAATCAGAATACTAGTGAAACTAACATAAAAGAAGACGCTCTTTCAAAAGTACTTGGCCCAGAGAATCATGGAAGATTACGAGGAATTGGAGGTGGAGTTAGCTATACAAAGTATTATATGTTAACTCAAAAGGATTCTAATATAGCTAATTTGAAAGAAGAACAAAATCATTTAAAAGTTCAAGTAGCACATATGGAGAAGATAATTAGAATTTGTTGAAAACACAGGTTTGTAAGTTATTCAAAAATAAACATTATTTATTTACATTTTTTGTAACATGCAGGTTCTCTAACTAGTTTTGTACTTCCTGTATTTGTAGCCTCAGGAAAATCGAAGTGATGAATTATCTAATAAGCAGCTACCTCCTTCATCGGTAAAACTTCTTTATTTCCATTCATTATATTTAACCCATGTTTGGTATGGATTAAAATCAAAATTTTAATAGATTTTAATAAAAAAAAATTTATGAGTTTTGTGGTTAAAAAGTTGTGAGTTCCATAAAATGTGTGGTTAAAATTTGTTGACGTTGATTTGAGATAAAAATCAAATTTTAATCATAACCAACCTTGGGTTTAATTTAAAGGCTTAATTTAAGACTGACCAGTGTTCTTGTTGTTGATATTCTGTTTTTGAAGAGCGTAAACACTAATATACTCAACAAGTGTAAGCTGCTAGATTGGACTGGAACGGAAGAAGAGGTTACACAAGGACGTTGGTCTTCAAATGATCCAACAACATTAGTTCATCACATCCCTCTAGGACCTAATGCTGTGAGAGTTTGGGTTGATGTAGCTAAGAAACCAAATTCATTTTTGTGGAGGCCTACTTCCGATATGACTTACGTTGAAGATAGCGTTGGTACTACAGTTGCATGACCATCTAACATGATTGTAATGGAATAGAAAAGGTAAACTTTAGTTTAGTATACTAATATGTTTTTTTCTTATTAACTAGAGTTTACTTTATCATATTACATTTTTTTATTGATTTAAATTGTTTTATACTTCTTTTTCAGGTTCTTGATACAAGACTTAGCATGAAGACATTCCTTCAATTTTTATTTTTATTTTTCCTTTTTTAAATCATACTGATCTTAATTTCAGGTTTTTGTCATTAGTTGTTACTTTTTATCTTAAATGTTTTTGACATTGTAAAGATATTTTCACTTGTTTATGGGAGCTATTAATTGAGAATAAATGTTATCGTCTTAATTGATGTGCAAAAGGCATTATCAGGATTATTCAAAAGAAGTATTATAGATTTGCTAATCAGCACTGAAGAGTGATTTGGAATAGTATATAATATGTTCTTTGAATGCTATAATATAAGAATATGAAGAAAACGAATGCTATCGAATATTCAATCATGATAAATAAAAAATGTTTTTATAACAAAATCATAACACAAAGAAAGTGCTATAGAATGTAAGTTTAACAATTGAAGAATGCTATAAAACTTGAAACTAGCATTCTTTGAATGCTATCGATGAGCTAATATCATAGCATTCAACAAATGCTATAATTGAGACCGGATTTTTAATAACATGATCAATAATAGCATTCAAAAAAATGTTATCGAACATAATCGATAACATTCTTATAATGCTATAGATGCACTTATATAATAGCATTTAAAAAATGCTATTATATAGGGCAGACTTTTAATAACTCCACCAGTAATAGCATTCGGAAAAATGCTATAGAACGTGATAGATAGCATTTTTTGAATGCTATAGAAGAACTAATTTTTTGTAGTGGTACTTTTCTCTTTTTTAAAAGTTGAAGACCAAGCCTCTGTCTGGCCACCGATTTTTGTGAATTTTTTTGCAAAATTTTTAGTTTTCTAAAGCGGTCCAAAAATTGTAGGCGGTAAAGAGCAACAATGTTGTGGGCCCCCGGGAAGTCAAAGAAACTGTACCAAAAATTTGCAAAAATCGGCAGCCAGACGTAGGCCAAGTTTCTTTTCTCTAGAAATAAGTTGGGACCAACGCTGCAAGTTTCCCTCGCATAGTATATTCCATTGAAATTTGATGTTTTATTAAGTTCAGCGTAATCATATATCTTGAGTTAAGAAAATAGAGGTCGACTTAGTACAATTGAAGAGATCTTGAGTTAAGAAAAGATAAAGATAAAGATGATGTAGGATGAGAAAGAATGAGTTTTGTGTGCTTTTAAAGTTTGTTGGAGAAATTGGAGTTTGTGAATTTGACGTCTGCTATATATATCTTCATTTATTCAAATCCTAGTTGAGTGAATTGCAAGGACGAAATTCTTTGAAGGGGTATGATTGTGATATCCCATTTTTACGTTAGTAAAAAATCAAGGAATTATTTAGTTAAAGTCACATATTCGAATGGTCAAATCAAATGCGGACTTAAGTGGATTAAATATTTTTCATGGAGTAAATTTGTAATTACTAGTATTTAAAGGGCCAAAATGAGATGACTAAAAATTTGGGGATTCAGTTTTCTAGTATTGATAGTTAAAGACTAAACATTAGATCATATGAAGGTTCAAGGACATAATTTGCAAATAGAGTTAGTGTTTATAAGTTCAAATGGAAAAGGGAAATAATTAAAAATGGATCCAATAACTATAATATTTAGTAAAATAGATTTTGAAACAATAATATTGTAAAAATAGACTTTGACTCTTTAAACTTACAAAAATACCCTTATATATAGAATTTGCAATACAAACCATTAAAGTATGGAAAGATTTCATTTAAGTCCTTAGACAATTTTGTTTACATAATTTTAAATGATTTTTGTTCGCTCATATAGCATTTTAACTGGTATCAGAGCCATATGACAGATCTAAAGGATAAATATTATACGACAAAAAATAAAAATAAATATATAATATATACATCAAGATTTATAATTATGCATACACTAACAATACCCGATAATTATAAAATAGAAATCTTGAATACTTTAAGAGATTTAGATAAAGATATAAGAAGAGAAATATATGATCTAATAAATTTCGATATAATAAAAGAAGATTTTATCATAAACGAAATATTAGATTTAATCCACAAAGATATACTAGAAGAATTATACAAAAATTATAGGAATGGATTATCATAGAGGAGAACCCTTATTAATCAAATATCTAGATATAAAAACAAATGAAAAATTAGATTCCATAATAGAACAAAGAGGAAATCTATTAGACCAAATGATAGAAGAAAGAAATATAAAAAGAAAAGGATTTCTAAGACTAAAATCATTAGAAAGTAAAAGAAAATACTTTAATACAATTCTAAAACAATTACCTAATATACTTATGATTATAAATAACAAAGAAAAAATCAATATGAAAAAATATGATATAACTGGAGAAATAAAATATTACAATAAAAGTAAAATATAATAAACCACACCGACAATATTATGATAGAGTCAGAGATAGACAACTACCTAGAGAAAATAAATATAAAGATAGATTTGAACCAAATAATAATTATGATAAACCTATTAATCATGGGGGAACAAAATTAGATTTGGATTGTAAAATAGACACTAAAAAAGCCTTATTAACTTGGGCAGATTCAATTATACTATTCTTTTTATACAATAAAGATGATACATGGGAAAATACTGATAGAATGATAAATTTTTTAGTAGCATCTTTTGAAGGACATGTTAGAAATTGGTGGGAAGGAATAAGTAGTGATACGAAAGCATTAATAAGAAGAAATGTACAGACGGAACTAATAAAATCAGATAGAAAGGGAATAGAAAAATTAGTAGATTATATTGCGGATGAATTTTTAGGAGAAAATTGGATAAGTAATTATGAAGCAGAATCAATAAAAGAAAAAGATAATGCAAAAGTAAGATTAATAAATTTAACAATATGTGATATGTGTAAAATCAAAGAATATACTTGTGAGTCTAAAGAATACTATTATGTCCAATTTTATAGTAATGAAAATCAAGAAGTATATAGAGATATGTATTACAATAAATTACCATGTTCATGGGGAATATACTTTAAAATAGAATTTGAAAAATTTATTAGAGATAACCCTGGAACACCTAGAACATTAGGATCAAGGATAAAATTCATATTTGAAAGATTAGCATATATATGTCAACAAAGACAATTATTAAAGAAATCAGGAAAATTAACCAGAATATGTTGTGAAGATATGGAAAAACCTACCCAATGAGGATGTAACCCTGAAAGAAGAAAAAATAATAACAAAAGAAAATATAAAAATAGAAAGTTTAAAAAATTCAGAAACTTCAGGAAAAAATATATAAAGCCTAAGAGAAGATATTACAAAAGAAGATATAATCCAAATAAAAGACAGAAAAATAAAACTTATAAGAAAGACAAAAGCCAATGTAAATGTTGGAATTGTGGAGAAATGGGGCATATAAGCCCTGATTGTAATAAAAAGAAAGTTAAAATATTACAAAAAGAATATCTAGAAATAGAAAGTGAACAAAGTGAAATATCAGATATTGAAGAATACTATGATCAAGAAGTCTATATAAGTGAAACGGATTCAGAAAATGATGAATCAGAATCAGAATAAAGAAATAGAAGAAATAGAAGCAAACAAAAACATAGATAAACAAGAATATGAAGGAATAGAAGGTTATGGATTAAAGGTAACTTTTGATAATAATAAGTTTAGAAAGATACAAAAATTATCTTTAGATTTGAAAATAGGAAAATGGGAAATACTAGATAGAATATGAAAAAAAGAAAAAGTAGCAATAAATGAATATCATAAAATTGAAAGAGCAATAGATGTTAGAACCACTCAAGGAACACACAAATTAAATCTTTTAACAAAAAATACAGTTTTAGAATTATTAACAAAGATCAATAGAAAACAAAGTGAAAAGATTCAATATGTTTACTTAGCAGGTATCCAAATAATGTTTAAATCCCTATTTAGAGAAGGATTAGATTCACCTTTAACTGTAAGTTTACATGATGGAAGAATTATAAATTTAAAAGACAGTCATTTATGAACAGTGGAAGGAAATCTAGCATATAAGAAGCTAATATTTACATGTTATCCAAAATATTGTATATCGTTAAAAGATAAAAACTTTAATGAAGTTTTAGGACTACATTTCAAATTACATAAGGATGACATAATGGAACCAGGAGATAAAATTATGACTATAGAATACAGAGCATTATACACATTTACTAATTCTAATTATGAAAACATTTATTCTAAAAAACCATATATTGAAATTCATAAAGAATGTAAAGACTTTGGTAAAGCCGTAGAACCAGATAAACAAATAAGTTTAGTCCCAAGAAACTATGAACTTACTATAACAAAAAATAAACCAGAAATTATAGAATTAAGAGAAGAATAATACCCTAATAATAACATAACATTTGAAGATGGCAGATTAATTAGGAGATCAGCAAGTTTACCTAATAGAAAACAATTAGGAGAAACTAGGAATACAAGGGAAATAAAACTTAATAGAAATTCTGGAAATATGAAAATCGAATGTGAGTATTTCAATGGAATAGAACATATAAAAGGATCCAATATATTAATTGACACAGGAGCTAGTGAATGTCATATAGCTTCAAATAGAAATAAAGGACTAATATCTCATAGAACTGATCCATATAGATATATAACTTTTAATGGACAAGTACATATGACTGAACTTGAAGTAAAAGTACCAATAAAAATAGGAGGAATAAATCTCTTAGTACCATGTCATGTAGATAATAGTATGGTAAATCCTCATGTATTATTAGGAATGAGCTTTCTAGATGGACTAGAAGATTATAGTATAAAACGTGAAGGATTATATATAACTCATAATGATCAAACTATACTATGCAGAAAAGCTGAATAAATGAATAACCAAATAAGTTTTCCATTAGCCGTTTATATACAAATTACAATTGTTGAAACAAATATAACAACATGTGCATTAATTGACACGGGAAGTGATATAACAATATTCAAAAGTTTCTTAATAAAATCATGGAATACTAATGGAAAGATAAAAATTACAGGAGTAACGGGAGAAAGTACTCATATAATTAATAGTGCTGATAAAGTAGATATAATACTTGGAAGTAAACAAATAGTTGTAAATAAAATATATAATTATAACAAATTAGAATGTGATATATTACTAGGAAATGACTTTATACAACAATTTCAATATTATAAACAAAATAATTACATGATAATGTTACAAACACCTTGTGCACATTTACTAAAAATACCAAGAGAATTTAGACCTTACAGAGTTCAGCCAGCACAGCATGGTGATAAATGGGAGAAAAAACCAATTATACAAAATGAAACAAAAAATAAAAGAATAATGTATAAAAAAAGCCTTAAAAACGAACATACAAACAAATATGGGAAAAATCATTGATCAACTAGAAAAGATTTGTGGAGAAAATCCATTATTATTCTGGAAACCACATCATCCAAAAGCTAAAATAGAATTAACAGAAAATGTTATTATAAGAGTTAGACCAATGATGTATACCATACAAGATACACAGGGATTTAAAACTCAGATAAAAGAATTACTTAACCAAAAATTAATCAGACCTAGTAATGGACCCCATGGTAGTCCGGCTTTTATGGTCATGAAACATTCTGAACAAAAAAGAGGAAAAGCTAGAATGGTGATAAATTATAAAGAATTAAATAAATATACTAAATTTGATGGATACTTTTTACCAAATAAAGAGGTATTAATAAATCTTGCAAAAGGAAAGCAATATTATTCTAAATTTGATTGCAAATCAGGATTTTGGCAAGTAAAAATGGAAGAAGATAGTATTCAATATACAGCATTTAGTACACCCCAAGGTAAGTATGAATGGATGGTTATGCCATTTGGTTTAAAAAATGCACCACAAATATATCAAAGAATAATGGATAACATATTTAGAAAATTTAATGAATTCTTAATTGTCTATGTCGATGATATATTAATATGTTCTAATAATAAAGAAGAACATAGAAACCATTTAATGAAATTTATAAATGAATGCAAAAAAGAAGGAATTGTTCTTTCAAAAAATAAAGCTATAATAGAAAAACAAGAAATTGATTTTCTTGGATTATCAATAGATAAAAGAGGAATAAAATTACAAACCCATATATCTAAAAAGATAGAAAGTTTTCCAGACAAATTAAAATCAAAAGAACAAATACAAAAAATTTTAGGATGTTTAAATTATGCAGAAGGATTTATTGAAAATCTATCAAAAAAGAGACATAAAATTCAAATTTTACTCAAAAAAACAAATACAAAAGGATGGAGTAATGAACATACAGAAATTGTCAAATCACTAAAAGAAGAATATAAAAATTTACCAAAATTAAGATTACCAGATGAAAAAGATAATCTGATAGTTAATACTGATGCCTCGGATAAGTATTGGGCAGCAATATTAAAAACAGATCTTAATGAAATTTGTAGATACTCAAGTGGAACGTTTAATCAAGCAGAAATAAATTATACTACTCATGAGAAAGAACTATTAGCAATTATCAGAGGAATAAAGAAATTTTCATTGTTTTTATTATCTAAGAAATTCATTGTTGAAACTGATAATTCTCAAGTTGCAGGTTTAGTAAAAAATAAATTACCACCAGAACCTCAATATAGAAGGCTCCATAGATGGCAAGCATATTTGGCATTTTATAATTTTTATATAGTTCATATTAAAGGTGTTAATAATTATCTTGCGGACTTTTTAAGCAGGAATATTGAATTTGCAAATGGATAATATCAAAAGATCCCTGATAGACGCCAAAAAGCGAATGAACTTCCTCATGGAGGAAGCTGGAGATATAAAACTTGGAATTGAACAACTTGCAGAAACTCTCCAAGGAAGTTTCAGGCAATTAATGGAAATCTCAACATTTCATCATAATTATACTAAAGAATTGAGCGATAACATAATTGAGATTGAATCTCAGTTTGAATCGTTGATTACCAAACAGGCTGATACCAAACAGGTTATACCAAAAATACAAACAGGTACATCTTCTAGAAGCAGTGGTGGACCAACAATTAAAAGAGATGAACCAAGTCCCAAAAAAGTTGTTATAAATGAAGTCAGTCCTCGAAAAATCACAATCAATGCCAAAGATGAACATACAAGGGTAGTCAGAATTCGTGCTGAAGAGGAAGATGATTCCCCTTTTTTACCAAAAGAAAACGAATATAAAACCACTGTTGAAGTTATATATGAACTTCAAGAATGTGATTGCTATTACATTTCGTCTGGAGACCATGTATACCTTCGATTGATCGTTACCCAGGGAGGAGATCCCGTCATGACAAAAATGGCAGCTGATTATGGATTCTTGGATCTTATCTATCCAGGAAAAGATCTAAAAGAAATCGAAAAATTTGATGATTTACTAAAAGGAGAAATTTCAAAGTTTGCTCAAGGAAGATCCATATATTTAAAATTTTATTCAATCAGTCCTGAAATTGATGGAAGGATATATTATCCTGCTGAGCATATTATCACGATTGGGTATGTTGCTCGAAATTTTCAAATTGAAGTTGGAAAAAATACCAAGTACCAAACATTACAAGATCATGGTTTAGATCCCGAAGGGTGTTGGGAATTAAAGTTCTCTACAACATTGCCAAAAATCTGTATGAGAAAAAATTCAAGTGCATATGCTAGTATAATGGATGGACCCTACTCACTAATGGAGGAAAAGAAAAATCAACAATCCTGCAAGAATACATCAATAAATTTAACACTCATCAAATCCATGGAAGCTTTGCCACTTTGCAAGAGGCGTGCATAGCCAGAAACTGCCTCACATGCCAAAGGAATTGATGGACAGGTGGAAGCCACTTGATGGATCTGCTTCACATGCCAATAAATTGATGGACAAGTGGAAGATATTCAATAGATCTACTTTAATTCAACAATGCAGAATAATGTAGGGGCCATACCAAGACCAAAAAAGAGAAGGATAAGTGTCCCTATAATGTAAGGGTCATGTGATGTAATAAATAATAGAGGGACAGGTGTGTCCTTAGGTGAAAAAAGTTGTAAAATTGTTAGGACAATGATGTAAGCAGTGATGTAATTGTGTCCAATGTAGTATTATAAATAGAGGCCTCCGGGCTAGTTGAAAGACAGAACTCACTTGAGCACTCAGTTTGTGAGAAAGCCAAAAATCTTCTGTCTTTGAAAAATTCTCTTATCAATCTTGTTTCAATCTTCATATTATCAATAAAATCTCAATCTACTTATCAAATTATGATGAGTTTCTAAATTCTTGTCTTCTAAATCCTGTTTCCAAGAAGAAGATATATTATTAAGAAAACTCCCTACACTCTGTCCTAAAATATTTTCCATCTAAAACGTTATACAGTGAAGGCATCCAGGTTTAGCTAATAACCCGTGAAGGCAGGAAGCCATTGAAGGGTGTGGAGCAGAAACCTATAAGCCTGAAGGTCACTAACAATAGAAGGAAAATACAAAGGTACTGAGAATAGGAAAAGAGGTTAGTATTCTTAATATATCTATCTTTACGGAATTAGGAGGAAGAAGAGTTTTTAACATGACAGAATTCAGGATTATTAAATTTAATTATCAAAACAGTCCTTATAATGATGAACACCATAGCATAATTGAACCTTTATTCATGTATAAACAGTTTACCAGACCTAATAATGAAATAAAAAAGTTATATCATGTGTATATGTCATGTTTGTTAGTTATCTTTCCGACATTAAAAAGAATATTAGGATTAGAAATTACAAAATCAATTATTTATTTTTGGCTTGATAGTGATAATACTGAAATAAATAATGAATTATATTTAGGATATATATTTAGCAGTGATAATGATTATGACCCTGTAATAGATTATGACAGTGATGGAAGGGATGAATCTTTCTTTACCAGTTTTTGAAAATCTTAATATCATGAATAATAGTAATTATATCATGAAAAAACCCAGAACTAAAAGAGGTCCATATAAAGTTCAAAAGCATATCAAAAGTAAAAAAGGTATTGAATATGAAAATGAAATTGATAAAATAGGATACCAAGAGCAACTATATGCATCACAAGAGATATTAAAAAGTTTTAAAGAAAATTTGATAGAAAGCTTTGCTAGAGGTACTGTAAGATCTATAATGGTACAAAATATTCAAGATATAATTGATAAATTAGAAAAGAGAAAGAAAAGTATTTCAAAATATAATATACCATTTGAACCAAGTATAGATATTATGGCTGATATAGATATTATCAATTCTCAAACATTGATAGAGTTTGAAAAATTACTTGAAATTTTATAAATTATTTATCTTTGTGTTTATAATGCCTGGATATACTATTGAAGGATTAGACAATTTGTTAGATAGGATAACGGAAAAAATAGATAACATTATATCTCAATTAATAGATATGGATGAATCATCTGAACAATATTATATACTTTTAGAAAATCATGATCAATACATTATAGATTGTTCTGATATATTACACCTTAAAATAGATTTAGAAAATAAAATAGTAACAAATACAGTCTAAACCTAAATGCCAGGGTATACAATAGAAGGACTAGATAATCTTTTAGAAAAATTAAGAGATAAAATGGAAGATATTAAACATCAAATGGAAAATGAAAATATATCTTCTGAAGAATACAATAAACTTTTAGAAAAATACGAACAATATATTGCAAATTATTGTATTTTACTAGACCAAAGAATGGAATTATACCAGAAAATTTTGTATAATAATTTACCAACCCAATAATCTATGAATACTTTACAAACATCAACATCTAATAATTGTGAATATAAACTATATTTAGATAATAAAGAAATTTCATTTTTATCAATTATTGTTGAAAAATCTAAAAATATATATTCTGTTGGACAATCTAAACTAAAAGAGATATACGAAGATATTGACTATGCAATCCTAAATAGAATAGAATTTAATTCTGTTGAAACAGCAAAAAATATAAATACGGTTCATAAAATTATAGAAGAATACGAAGATATAGAAGAAGAAATATCAGAAGGAATAATGTTAGGATATATAACTAAAAAAAATCATCCTAAATCTTTTGAAAAATTATTACAATATAGAACATTTTTAGAAGAACTTACAAGATTAAAAAATATAAATATAACCAGAAGTACTGAATTAAATCAACCTGACTAAGTTTGGGGATATACCCTGCAAATTAAACAGTCCTTTTCATTAAGGGTAATTTTGACATTTCAACAGAAGGATCTATTTTACTAAACTTATTACATACCAAACCTGTTTAACTAAAAACCCCAATGGAAAATGATCGAGGCGGTGGATTTTTTTGAGGTTAAAATAAAGTCTTATCTCATTCTTTCCATCATTTGATACAACAAGAAAGAGGGAAAACTCAGATTCAGACACATAAAGAGAGACAACAAGGACTATGGGAAGGAGAATTTAGCAATGAAACACAAATTGGAAGCTAGAAATCTCTCTCTCTCTCTCTCTCTCTCTCTCTCTCTCTCTCTCTCTCTCTCTCTCTCTCTCTCTCTCTCTCTCTCTCTCTCTCTCACACACACACACACACATATTTATGTATGCACAGGAAGAAAAAAAAAAAAAAGAGTAACAGAAATGGGAAGTAGAAAGAAAAGGGACGAAGGACCAGCAGAGTCGGTACAAGTATTCTAAGAACCCGTTTGCTTCATCTAAAATTTTTATCAAAGCTTTTCAAATTCAATCTCAGTCATACATTTTTAGTCAAATCCACAATTTTTTACATTTCAAATCAATTTAAACCACACATCCATCACAAAAAAAAAAAAAAAACTACAAAAATCAAAAAAAATTCATGGATCATCTAAATTGGAATTTAGGTGCAAAATTAGGAAAACATCTTGTGTCTGATTTTGTTAAGGAAGATGGGTTTATATAATGTGTGAACTCATTTTTTTATTAAGTGAATTTGTTAGATGACTAAATAAACCAAGTTTTGCCCAGATTCTTCAATAGTGGTAATACATAGTAGTATTTGAGATGAAAATTAAAATGTAACGAATGATGGTTTAGTTCATGTGCAGCAATATAATTAGCTAGAGTACTATACTTAGGCTAAGAGGTTTTTGTTACGTGACTTCTTTAACTTGGCCAAGAGAGGAGAAGGATTAGATTTGTAATTCAATATTAATATATAGTTTTTAATTTGAATTTCTATTTTGGGTAATTGACGCAATTCATTCCTACCTTTCACAACATTTGTGCAATTCATCCTTACCTTATCACTTTCTTGCCAAAATCATCCCTGCCGTCACTTTTTGTTAACTATTATCATTATTTAATTCAATTAAAACTCATATTTAATTAGTTTTGAGGGCAGTTTTGAAATTCAATTAAATCCATTCACAATCAGCACATACCCAACCAAACTCCCATCCTCTTCATCTGCTTCCCACACTCTCACAACTTCTGGGACTTGAAACTCCAAAATCTCTTAGATGAAAGGTGAATAGGCGATCTTCTCACTGATCCTTGAAGCCATTTTGGAGTCCATTTAATCAAATTTGACTTCAATCTCAAATGACTCCACAATAGCATCTAGAATTTGACTTCCCTGAACAACAAAAGCATCCTACAAAAAAACGATTAAATATGCCAATATAATCCTTTCCCATCTCCCCTCAAAATTTCTCAAATGCAATAATTACAGCCCAAACGCTAGGTCCCTTTTCTTCTCTGTACATTACAAAAACAATGCAAACAATTTATACCAATAGTAGAACACACGCGCAAAATAGTCCATTCCCCATCAAAATCTACAATTGTATATGTTCATATAAAAAGAGAATTGTTTCTACACCTGAAGTTGACCGAAAGGTAATAATGGTAGCCAAAAAATATCAGCAAACATGTCAAACAGTGAATTCTACAAATTATTCAGGATGTGTGTTTCGGCTTCTACACCGCATGGATGTGGTTGTTGTCTTCACAATGTGCCTTTTTCGTACCTTTCCGTTCTCAACTTCGAAGATTCCGCCTCATCTATGTGTTTCAATTCATCTATCATTTCTTCAAAGTTCACTTTATGGATTGGAGCATGAGATGCAATTGACTGTCCACCTTCATTTATTTCAATTTTTTGAATATTCGGAGGATGTGGGAATTTTGGGGCGCTGCTACAGTTGCCATTAGTGGTAGTTTTTATTAGGGACAAAATGGATGAAGAGGATGGGGTTTGGGTCTGTGCTGCTGACTGTTAATGGATTTAATTGAATTTCAAAAGTGCCCTCAAAACTAATTATATAACGGTAATAGTTAACAGAAAGTGACGATAGGGATGATTTTGACAAGAAAGTGAGAAGGTAAGGGTGAATTTTCCAAAGAAACAAAGGTAGGGATGAATTACACAAATGTTGTGAAAGGTAAGGATGAAATGCGCCAATTACCCTTTTATTTTTATTCCAGGATGTGACTTGGTGATAGGATAAGTGAAAGAATCAAATTAGTCTGCTGCACATGTCTTTGTGAGTAGAAAAACTTAAAGATTTTCACATATTGATAAATCGTTTTTACGATTGCATTAAATGTGATTATGTGATTTAATTGTTCAATTACATGATTATTATGAAATGGTATAAGAATATGATATTTGTGGATTTAAAAAGATTGTTAAAGATTATTTATTAAAAGAAATGTGAGAAGTATGATGCCGAAATCCACCAAAAAGTACCCGTGATGATGTGATCCAGACCACGAATACAAGCCCGCACAAAGATTCATTGAAGATCAAAGGAGGACCAATGACTCGACTGCAAACAAAGAGGGCCAATGAAGCAATGGACAAGCTAGTTCAAGGAATAACGGCCAAAACAATGTTCGTGTCATCAAAAGAAGCAAGTTTCATGTTGGGACCGAGCCAAAACGACGAGTGGATCAACCTCATTCAATGCGTCGAAGAAAATTGTGAAATTTCAATGTTACGGCCATAACATATATTTCCTCACGGCCGTAACCAACTCACTACTGAAATTGATTTTGCGAGACATAAGGGATTACGGCCATACAGGTTGAGTATCACGGGCGTTATGGAGTCACTGTTTAAAACTGGAATTTGGATGTTTTTGGACTTACGGCCGTAAGTCATATTGTCACGGCCGTAAGAGTGAATCAGTAACAAGGTTACGGCCGTAAAGGAAGGGTCACGGCCGTAAAAGCCTATACGCGTAAATTTTAGGGTTTTATTTATTTCCTTATTTTTAGCTAGTTGTTTCCTAGTATAATTAAAACTATTAACCTAGGTTTTGACCCTATTTATAGGGATGTAATTTTCATTATTCAATACACAACTTTGATATTATTATTGAGAGGCAATTTGCTTTCAAACCTTATTCTTTATTGAATAAAATTCGAACTTGCGAGTTAATCTTGTTTGTTCAAATCTTGGGTGAGGTTTATTTTCATTGTGATCAAGAGGTCAGCATATCTATTGATTGTGTTGGTTGCTTGGTTCAATTAATTTGAATAAATCTCGAAATCGTAATTCTTTGGCGTTCTTGGGTCGATTCCAATAATTTGTGGGTTGCGTAGCTACAATTGCTACGTGGTTTGCATCATCTGGTATCAGAGCTTAGGCTCCAAAAATCAAGGTTATATCTTTATTTCGTTTCTTGAGTTCCTTAATTTTGTTCTTTGTGTTCTTCAAGTTCTTGAATCTTCAATCAAAAAAAAGTGTCACAAAAAAATTCAAAAGTCGTTATTCCCTTCGTTTGGTATCCAAATTAAATTCCGTTTGTTTCGTTAGTCTTGTAGTTGAATTTTCGAAGAAAAAAAAACGAAAATTCTCAGTCCAATAAAAATAGTTGATATTTGATTTCAAGAATTATTTTCTTGAAACAATCTTAGTTTCCATAAAAGTGTCGAGTCCTTTATAGAGTCAGATTACACACTTTCAAGGTCTTCTTTGAGTTTTTCCAACAAGTTGATAACTTCTCACTCGTATTCGGTTTGAGTCATTCAAGTTTAAACTTGTTTGAGTTCGGATTCGTTCTTTGAAGCAATTGGGGTGAAAGCCATTGAGTGGAAAAAGGCAAGAGAGGTGAGATCAATAGAGGGAAAAAGCCAAAACTGAGTGATACACGAGCGAAATACACGTGAGGCATATAATATTTAGTTTTAGGATGTCTGAACAATCTTCTACTACAAAAAATAACGATCGAGCCAACATGACGGAGGAGATGGTACAACGGTTTGAGCGGTTGTTTGGGGATGTGTTAGGTAGGTTAGAAAGGCTTGAGCAACCTCGGGAAGTGCTTAATGCCCGCAGGCAAGGTGGGCAAAGTCGTAGAGTAGAGGGGGTCGATGAGAATGAAGAAGGTAGTGATTTTGACGACGGGGCAATTGTGGATAGAGTAGTTAGGCATGGAAGAAGGGATAGAGATCTTGGTGGCGATAGAATGGATGGTAGTATGAGCAACATCAAAATGACAATTCCGTCATTCAAGGGTAGGAGTGATCCGGAAGCATACCTAGAATGGGAAAAGAAGATGGAATTAATTTTCAATTGCTATACTTATTCGGAAGAGAAAAAGGTTAAGGTAGCTGTACTTGAATTCTCCGATTACGCTATTACTTGGTGGGATCAATTGGTGACTTCTAGGAGGAGGAATCGCGAGAGACCCATTAGTACTTGGGATGAATTAAAAGCTATCATGAGAAAGAGATTCTTTCCTAGTCATTACCATCGGGAGCTTCATCAAAAATTACAAAGTCTATACCAAGGATCAAAGGGTGTGGAGGATTATCATAAGGAGATGGAGATGTTGATGATTAGAGCTAATGTAGAAGAGGATAGGGAGGCTACGATGGCTCGATTTTTGAATGGGTTGAATAGGGATATAGCTAATGTGGTTGAACTACAACATTATTTGGAGATGGAGGATATGTTGCACATGGTTATAAAGGTGGAGAAGCAATTAAAGAAAAAGGGAACATCAAGGTATTAATCAGGTTCTAATTCTTCTTGGAAGCCGAAGTGGGAAAGTAAAGGAGATGGGGCTGTTTTAAAAGGGAAGTTTGAAGCACCAAAAGGGAAGTTTGAGGCACCAAAAGGGAAGGAGGAACAAGCTAGTAAACTCGCACCTAAAGGGGAACCTCAACCATCTAGGAGTAGAGACATTCAATGCTTCAAATGTTTGGGGAGAGGACATGTGGCATCTCAATGTCCTAATAGGCGAGTGGTACTTGTGCGAAAGGATGGAACCATGGAGAGTGATAGTGAGGAAGAGGATTATAGCGATATGCCGGCATTGGAGGAAATATGTGATGATGAGGATGTATTATCCGGGGAGCATTGCGAGTTATTAGTGGCAAGGCGAGCTCTTAGTGCTCAAATCAACCCGGATGATTTGGAACAACAACGGGAGAACATATTCCATACACGATGTCGTATTAATAACAAGGTATGTAGTATGATTATTGATGGTGGTAGTTGCACTAACGTTGCTAGTACTATGCTTGTTGAAAAATTAGGATTACCTTTATTAAAACATCCTAAACCTTATAGGCTTCAATGGTTAAATGATAGTGGAGAAATTAAGATGAATAGGAGGGTCTTGGTGAGTTTTTCTATTGGTACCTACGTGGATGATGTTATGTGTGATGTGGTTCCTATGCATGCCGGGCACATTTTGTTGGGTAGACCTTGACAATATGATAGGAAGGTAATGCATGATGGGTATAAAAATAGGTATAGCTTTACCAAAGGGGGAAAAACCATTACACTTGCACCATTGACGCCGTCACAAGTGTATGAAGATCAAATAAAATTGAAAAATGATGAAGAAAAAAGAGTGAGGGAAAATGAGAGAAAGAGAGTTGAGGCCACGACCTCAGAAAAAGGAGAGGAAAAGAGAGTTGAAGCCATGACTGCAGAAAAAAGAGAGGCGAGAGAAAAAAGGAGTGTTGGGGTACATACCTCAGAAAAAGGAGAGGGAGCGAAGAGTGCCAGAAAAGAAAGAAAAATGAGTTTCTACGCAAAAAGGAGTAACGTCAAGAAAGCATTTATGGAAAAACGACCAATGGTCCTTCTATTGTACAAGGATTCATTCCTTGCCTTTGATGAAACTAACAAATCCCTCCCTAGTTTGGCTATTTCTTTATTGCAGGAATTCGAGGATGTGTTTCCAGATGACATACCTAGTGGGTTACCGCCCATTCGAGGTATTGAACATCAAATTGATTTTGTACCTGGAGCAATCATTCCAAACCGCCCCACTTATCGAAGTAACCCCGAGGAGACGAAGGAGCTTCAAAGGCAAGTGGAGGACTTGATGAGCAAAGGGTATATAAGGGAAAGTATGAGTCCATGTGCCATCCCCGTGTTACTTGTACACAAAGATCCATTGAAGATCAAAGGAGGACCAATGACTCGACTGCAAACAAAGAGGGCCAATGAAGCAATGGACAAGCTAGTTCAAGGAACAACGGCCAAAACAATGTTCGTGTCATCAAAAGAAGCAAGTTCCATGTTGGGACCGAGCCAAAACGACGAGTGGATCAACCTCATTCAATGCGTCGAAGAAAATTGTGAAATTTCAATGTTACGGCCATAACATATATTTCCTCACGGCCGTAACCAACTCACTGCTGAAATTGATTTTTCGAGACATAAGGGATTACGGCCGTACAGGTTGAGTATCACGGGCGTTATGGAGTCACTGCTTAAAACTGGAATTTGGACGTTTTTGGACTTACGGCCGTAAGTCATATTGTCACGGCCATAAGAGTGAATCAGTAACAAGGTTACGGCCGTAAAGGAAGGGTCGCGGCCGTAAAAGACTATACGCGTAAATTTTAGGGTTTTATTTATTTCCTTATTTTTAGCTAGTTGTTTCCTAGTATAATTAAAACTATTAACCTAGGTTTTGACCCTATTTATAGGGATGTAATTTTCATTATTCAATACACAACTTTGATATTATTATTGAGAGGCAATTTGCTTTCAAACCTTATTCTTTATTGAATAAAATCCGAACTTGCGAGTTAATCTTGTTTGTTCAAATCTTGGGTGAGGTTTATTTTCATTGTGATCAAGAGGTCAGCATATCTATTGATTGTGTTGGTTGCTTGGTTCAATTAATTTGAATCAATCTCGAAATCGTGATTCTTTGGCGTTCTTGGGTCGATTCCAATAATTTGTGGGTTGAGTAGCTACAATTGCTATGTGGTTTGCATCACATGATTTTATATTTCTTCTAGTTCACTAAGGGTCTTTGACCATGTTCTATACTGCATTGAGGGGTTTTTGACCGGGTATGATAATACCCTGAGGCGGTCTTGATCGTCAATGATATAATTCACCGAGGGATCCTAGCCGTGTTCTAGAATTGATTATGAGAGCTCTTTGAGACTAGCCCGAGAGGTAGTCTACTAGCATATAACCAGAGTATAGATTATATTCAGTGGGTACATTTTTGTGAGATTTGTTAGGGTATGGCCATACCTAGATATTACAGACTATAATGACAGTATTCTATTGATATGATGAGACTACGTCATTGAGTTGACTAGAGATAATATTTTTCTGCTTTATGAGAATGTTACTCATCTTAACTATGATTATATGATATTATTCTGGAACTGTTAAATGAGGTTAACTCAGTTTTTGATAAATAAGTATAAATGGGAAAGTATAATTATTTTCGAAATTCTCCACTCACTGAGCTATCAACTCATATATTTTCCACCATTTTTCTTAACAGGTAACAGTTGAGGTTTGGAAGCATGAAGAGCCTATTGATTTTGGAGCCACACCATTCGTATGACATGTTTAGATTATTGTTTAATTGAAATTGAGCATTTAAATATCATTTTTGCCCACATTATTTTGAAAAAATGAATTGTCTTTCATACTGTATATGAATGGTAGTAGATCACAGTTAGCCTTAGTGGTGGGTCTGGTGTCTAGTTAGTTAGCATCCATCATCAACGCACGTTATGTCTCATGTTCATTAGGGTGATTCGGGACAGGTCATGCCAGATTGGTATCAAAGCAGGGTCTATAAAGTTTTGAAGTTATCATTGTTTATGCGTTACCATATCATTCATATGTCATATGGAGCACATGTCGTGGTGGCTAAAATCAAATGCTCTCAGCTCTATCTTAAACTTACATTGTTACTCAAAGGTATGAAAGTTAAGATTATGAAAGGATATTTTTGGTAGATTCATGTGCAATTAGTATGGGAAGATGTTATTTTCAATGACATTATGGTTGAAAGAGATATTAGTTATTAATAAGAGTACAACTTTGAACATAGTATTGATTTGGAGTCAGAGTTTTGATGATTTTGCAGATTGTTTATTCATAGACATTCGGATTGATGAAATATACAACCACTTAAGTATCAATTTATATGTGGGGATATATGCTCATTGATGTATTCATAGGAGAATATCAATTTATGTCTTTAGAGATAAATGCGAGAAATGTTGTGACATTCTTGTGAAGAATCTTAATTATTTGAAAGTTAAATGATTATTTATATTATTTGAATTTTGTCGTACGCTTTGGCTACTGATATAGAGGATGTCAGAAATCATGATGGCTTATAAATGTAATGTAATGTCTGATAAGATTCACGAAGGATAAATTAATGATATTATGTAGAATGTTGATTGATGGATAACAATATGTTGTTGTGTATATTACGTAGTGATGAAATTAATATTTATGTGACTTCTATCATTGATTTTTTTTTGGATTAGTTGGTTGTAAGAAGTGTGAGAAAAATAAGAATAGACTCCACAACAATTACTTATTAAGGGGTAAGGTGTAGTTTAAAGAAAGAGTAAAGAGATGTAGAATTCAAGATTTATTGAGGTGAAAATATTAGTATATGAAATTCAGTGATATATTGATGTATGAAGATTCATGTGATAAATATGATGGCTACTATTTTGTGATCTTAAGGAAATTAATACGATTAAATATCGACATGATTACTACAAGATATGGTGGATAGAAAGTTAATGGATGTTATGATTGTCCTATAGAAGAGTATTGTGATGATATTGAGTTATTAAGTTAATTAATCTTATCTTGATCATTTGTTGGGCTACTTTGAAATATCTTTTATGTTTGGGAATCTTTGTGAAATTTGCTTCTTACTAGGGAGGATGCATTTTGGAAACAAAAATCTGATGTTAAATAGGCATGTGAAGGATATAAAAATACAAATTCTATCATGCTATGGTGAAAAAGCGCAGAAGCAAAAGCTCTATATCTCAAATCCAAATTGAGGATGGTAAAATTCTAGAAAGAAATGAAGACATTTAGAAATCAACTACAGAATTCTTCAGCACGTTTCTCACTAAGATAGAGATTGGAGAAAATAATGAATTGTTGGATGTTATACCATCTATTATAACTGAGAAAGATAACAATTACCTGAATGCTTATCCCCATATGGATGAAATCAAGGAAGCTACCTTTTCTATATCCAAAAATAGTGTTGCTGGTCCGGATGGCTTTTCTGGATACTTCTACCAAACCTGTTGGGAGATTATTAAGGAAGATCTGACTGAGGCTGTTAAGGATTTCTTTATAGGAAAGATTTTTCCTAAGGGAGTCGCAGCTACCTCACTAGTGCTTATTCCTAAAAACATATGGCTAAGGAATGGAAGGACTTCAGGCCTATTAGCCTTTGCAACGTTCTAAACAAAATCATAACCAAAGTTATGACCGTAAGGCTAAATAACTTCCTTCCCAGAATTATTTCTCATAACGAGAGTGGATTCACGCCTAGCAGAAATATTGTTGATAATATTCTATTAGCTCAAGAAATAGCTTACCAACTGAACGAAGATGTTAGAGGAGGGAATGTCATTTTAAAATTAGATATGGCCAAAGCATATGATAGAGTGGACTGGAACTATCTCTTCAAAGTACTTAGTAAAATGGGATTTGATCAGAAGTGGATTGATAAAATTATCAGATGTGTTACTAACTGTCAGTTTTCAGTGATGATAAATTGGGGTTTGAATGGATTCTTTGAGTCTAGTAGAGATTTACAGCAAGGTGATCCAATATCCCCTTTCTTATTCATCATTATGGCCGAAAGCTTTTCAAAGGGAGTGGAAAGAATGTTCAATAGACACCAGGGGATAGAGTATGTATATGGTGGTCACATTCTCTCACATAACTAGATTTTTCAGACGATGTGATTATATTTGCTAATGGAGGAAAAGGGTCACTTCAGAATATAATGGAATTCATCACTTCTTAGTCTAGAGGATCAGGTTAAGCACTTAATCAGGAGAAAAGCGCATTAATTGCCTGTAAAGATAATGCTAGGAAAATGGCAGCCTCCAGAACTGGTTTTCAAAATCAAAACCTCCCCTTCATCTATCTTGGAGTCCCCATTCACAAAGGCCGTAAAAAGATAAGCTTCTTTGAATTAAATTCCAAAATCAAAATGAGGATCACGGGCTGGGAGCATAAATTTTTGTCAGCAGGAGGCAGGTTAACTCTAATAAAACATGTTGTAAAATCCATTCCACATCATCTACTTCATGTTCTTGTTCCCCCCAAGACTATTACTAATCAAATTTCTAAACTCTTCAATGCCTTCCATTGGGGAGATATAATAACTAGTCCAAAGACATCCTTTGGTCTTCGTGGGAGAAAATGTGTCATCTATTTGAAGAAGGAGGAATCGACTATCGGTCTCTGAGAAACAATAGATTTGCTTCGGGTTGTAAATTTTGGTGGAACTTCTATAAACAAGATTCTCTTTGGGCATGGGCTTGAAAATCAAAATATTACAGTGGAGTTCATCCTGCTATAGTGAACATCAGAATGAAAAACTCCCCTATATGGAAAAAGGATGCTTGTAACCAGACAAATCATGGAACCAAATATAGCTTGGAAAGTGGGGGAAGGGAAAATTGATACGTGGAAGGAACAATGATTATGCTCTGGTACAATAGACAACACTTACCATCAATCTAACATCAACAATAAATATATCAATGCTTACAGAAAAGAGAGTGAATGGGATAATAAATTGTTGGCTGACCTTCATGTGCATATTGTTAAGGAAATATGTGATATTCCAGTCACTTCTAAGGTTAATATTATATATATATTGGAAACAGAGCTCAGGTGGCAAGTTCTCAAACAAAACATGTATTGAGTTGTTCAGACATAAGAAAATTAGACAAATGAGTTTAAAATATGTCTGGAACTCAGCTGTGCATCCCAAAATTTCTATGCTAGTTTGGAGACTTTGGAGAGACTGGATACCCCTGGATGAAGTGATGCAAACCAATTATGGTATCCAAATGCCCTCAAAATGCCATTGCTGTCTTGATAATGAAACTATTAACCATGTTTTCATTTATGGGAAAATAGCTAAAGAAGTCTAGGGATACTTTGCTATAAAGTTGGTGTTATTATCAAAGATAACTATAATCATACTAAACAAATCTTCTGGAACTGGATTCTTGAGAAAAAAGTTAAGCCTGGAACAATTCAATCTATCTTACCCCTTATTGTTTTTTGGTTTCTTTGGAAAGAAAGAAACGAGACAAAACATAACTGAACCAAAATGCAGGTAGGGAGAGTTGTGTCTAGGATTAATTCCCTGGTTTATTCATACTATTTTGTATTGGGAAAAGCGTAAAGATACTTGGATGAAATTAAATACAAATGGATCCTTGAAAAATGACAAACAAGCAGCTAGAGGGGGAATTCTGAGAAATAACAAGGGGGGAAGCTATCTGGGCATTCAACAATTTTTATAGGGAATTTTCTAATCTTGAAGAAGAGCTAAAGACTGGAAACTGGATTACAAATAAGTCGAGACAGAAATTGCACCAAAGTATGGGTTGAAATGGACTCAAAGGCAGCCTACCAACTCTACATTCAATCTGGAAAATGCCCATGGGAGATACATTATGTTTTGGAGTCGATACAGCAACATGCCGAAGTTATTGGCATGCGATTTTCTCACATTTGGAGAGAGGGAAGTCAGAAAGGAAATTGTTGTGCTAACGAAGGGTATCGCGATAAAGTATTTGAGATGTTGGCAGCAAGAAATCTATACAGCTAGATCAAAGGAATCCTTAAACTAGATAAAATTGGTTTAGGAAATATTAGATTGTCCAAATAATGCTTTCATATGGTGTCTAATTTGTTGTGTTATTTTTACTGAATCTGATTTGTAAATAGGAGTAGTACTCTTAAGTTCAAGGTGGGATACTTAAAAAAAAAATGATTTAGCTGTATTGAATCAAACAAAAAGCCTACCAAAAATAAATTCATATTTTGTTTATCTAAAATTTGATAAAATATAAGTTAAATTCAAAAATTAAATTTAGTTTCGTGGGGGCTCACAAATTTTATCAAATTTGCTAAAACATATTTCATCAACTTTTGTTTGGAATCTACTAAAAATTTGATTTTTAACAAACAAACATAAGCTTAGTTATTTAGAGAAAGGGTTTGTGACTTTTATTATTATTATTATTATTATTATTATTAATCTACAATAGATTTAAACACCTTTCTCTTTTGTCAAGCACTCGTAAATTCTTATTAAACCCATTAATTAATTTATATAAAAACAAAGTTAAATTTGTAATTATATCTACATTTACATCTACAATATATAAAGTATTGAAGAGAAATTTTGAATATCAACTTTTTTATTTATTTAGCTATATACTCGATATACATTTGTCCAATATCATCGTTAATATTAAATAATTCATTACATTAATTTTTACAATGTTATAGTCCTTTTGGTAGAGATTAAAATCAAAATTTAAGTAGATTTTGATAAAATTTGATGAAATGTGTGGTTGAAAAGTTCTGAGTCTCATATGACATGTGTTAAAATTAATTGTTGATTTGACTTAGATTAAGATCTTTTTTTATGATGGGCTTAATATAATTTTATATTATTATACTTTCTCATTTATTTAGTGTTAAATTAAATTATTATCTAATAATTTTATATTATTATATTTTCTCATTTATTTAGTATCAAGGAATGAAGAAAGATTATGTTATAATTTTTACTTTAGCCTTTAATAAATATTATTATGACTATATAATATATGAATATAATACATAAAATATTACATTCGAAATTTCAAAAATTAGATTGTCTACTCAAATCCTATAATTTACGCTATATGTATTAAGAATGTAATAATCACATAACCTTAAATCCAAAATGTTACAATTTCTTTAATCATTGACTTTTATTTTCATGTGTTAAATGAGAAGATATTTTACAATATTTAACTCACATTTACCTTTATTTTATCATTTTATTACTTGTAAAATATTGTAACATCCATTGAATTATTTTCCTTTAAAGATATCAGTTTTAGTCTGGAAGTTATGGAATAACTGGATTCCAATGGATGAAATAATTCAACAAAAACTTGGAATTCAATATGCTTCTAAGTGTCAATGTTGTAGAAGCAATGAAACTCTCAAGCACGTTTTTTCTAGATGGGAAGATATCTATATTGGTTTGGAGATACGATTTTGATTTGATGGAGGTGAAAGAGGTTGACTTCAATCATCCAAGGTAGGAACGAAGCTAAACATAACCAACGGAGAGTGAATGTTATTAGAGTTATCAATCAAATCAACTATCTTGCAGCTTCCCTACAAAGAGTCAGCAGAATCAAGTCAATTACTAGAAGAAGAAGTTTACAACCTATTGCGGTCAAATGGGAGAAACTGGAAATGAGGTGGATGAAACTTAATACGGATGGATCGCTAAAACCCAATAATATGGGGCTTCTATGGATTTTATAATGAATGTTCGATCATTGAGGCAGAGATCAGAGACATAGAAACTGGTCTAAAGCTTTGCTGGTTAGTTGATATTCGAAAGGTATGGATTGAGATGGATCCCAAAGCTATCATCCTCCTCATCGAATAACAATTTAGACCTTGGGAAGTTCAATATCTGTTGCAATCAATTCAGCATAAGCTTGGAAAAATAGAAAGGAAGATTTCACGTATATGGAGAGAAGGAAACAAAGTGTCGGACTAGTTTGCTAACAAATGTCTCAATTCAATAAGGTGAGAGAGGTTGAGCTCAAAAGTTGTGTTAGAGAATTGATAAGACTTGATAGAATTGAAATATATTCTATTAGGCTGAAATTTTCTTGAATTCTCACTTGTTTAGTTCTCATTTAAAGCTTGTAACTTTTTCCACTTTATCTCATATAGAATTAGCTTGCATCTTGTAATCTTTGGGGGTAAGGTACATAAGTCCCCCCTCTTGGCATTTGTACTATTGTCTTCTTGAATAATTTTTTATCGTAAGTTTGGATTTTCAAACTAGGATAATTTCTAAAAAAAAATAAAAATGAACGACTTAGTTGTATTAAATCAAACAAAAAGCCTACTCAAAATAAATTCATGTTTTGTTTATCTAAAAGTTTGACAAAAATATAAGTGAAATTTAAAAATTAATTTTAGTTTTGTGAGACTCACAACTTTTA
Source organism: Ligustrum vulgare (assembly GCA_963555705.1). Taxonomy (NCBI): domain Eukaryota; kingdom Viridiplantae; phylum Streptophyta; class Magnoliopsida; order Lamiales; family Oleaceae; genus Ligustrum; species Ligustrum vulgare. Next base: position 68,335,425 of record OY743168.1, on the reverse strand, counting down.
TCAAAATTACAATCACATATTCCATTATTTTTTTATTAGAATCTACCAAAAATCTGACTTTTAACAAAAATAAATATGAGCTTAATTATTTAGAGGGAGGCTTTGTATGAAGGAAAATGCTACTTGAACAATCAAGTTGAACAATTTGGTAGACAATCAATGAGATGTCATGAGATTATGGGTCAAGGTACAACTTCTCACGACATTTTTTACTTCAAAAATTTTGCTTCAAATGTTGAAAATAAAAATACTGCACATAAACAGAACATCAAACTTATATCAACCATCTCCATCTTTGAAGCCGTTGACCACCGCTCCCAAATTCCCGCCTCCAAAGAAGACCGACATCACTGGCGAAGAACTCTTGCACGAGGGAACCCGGTTTGTGGAGTGTAACACCCCGAGTTCTAAATACTCGGATCGTCACTTCATCGTCTCAATTAACTTTCTAAATAAGATTAAGTGGAAAATAACTGAAATGTCAATCACGTAATTTTATAAAAATTGACTCAAATGGTCAACATTTCGATTATATAAAATAACTCGACGAAACAAACTTGAAATAAATGAGTTTCAATTTCAAATAAAAACATTTCGAAAATATCAAGAATGACCACCATCGTACGCCTCGTCGCCAACTCCGTCATCTACAAAATTGGTTTTTGGAAAAAGTGAGTATTTCAAAGAAATACCCAGTAGACTCGCGCATAATAATCAATTGACATTATAAATTAAAACACATAATTATGATATTCAAGTCTCATGTGTCTAACGATCACCAGTAATCTCATAAACAAGTAAATAAATACAAATCCAAGTCTCATACATTTAAGCAAGTAAATTCTCGTAACATAGTCTCATACTTGTAAAGCAAGTAATTCTCATGAACAAAATCATACATGTTAAACTTATAATCCAAATAATCATTGATGCGCACTTTTGAAAATAAAGTTTGTAGATTTGAGTCTACCTTATTTCTCGAGTATTGACCAAACGGAAATAATACTTCTAATTCTCTCGCGCCTCGTCTAGTCATATAAAATAAATAAATATAATTATATTTTGGATTAATCAGGTTTAAAAAGATGAATTTGTATAAAATAAAATTTTTTAAAAGACTTTAGGGACTAAATAAGATAATTGTAAGAAATCATGGGTTGGCTAAAATATTTTAAAACTGCAGGGGCTTAAAATATTAACTTTTAAAACTTGGGACTGAATATTGTATGACTGAATTAAATGACTTAAATAAATTTGGGGACTGATTTTACAAAATTAGATAGCTTCTGGCCAAATAAGAATTTCAGCAGAAACTGTAGGGCTGAGATAAAGCGTTTTAAATCGTGAGGGACTGAAATAAATGGTTTTAGAACCGAATTAACTGATTTTAAAACTTGAGGGGTCGAATTAAATACTTTAGAAAACTGGGGACTGAAAGGCTATTTTCGAAAATCAGATATTTAATAAAAACCAATTCTTTTCCTCTTCTCATTTCGTGGGAGCCAGACAAGAGAGAGAGAGAGAGATGGCAATCGGCCATCTACAACACCAGAGGCTGCCGGCGCCAAACATCTGCGCTCGACCGGAGGTGGTGCCACCATCATATGGCGGCGACTGGGTCGGTGAAAAGGTGGTGATTTTGGTTTGATTTTTGAATGGGCAGCCCCGGTTTGGAGGTGACGATGCGGTGATGATTCGATGGAGTTTGGTTCATTCATATGAAATCATTGCAGATTGTTTGTGACTCATGAATTCAGTGATGGAGGTTCAGTTTGTGGGTTGTGAATTGGCTGGTTGGGCTTGAAGTTGTTTCAGCAGTGGTGAATTTGAAAGGGGCTTATGGTGGAGTTCGTGTTGTTGATGGGTTCGGCAGTGCTGATGGTGTGTATCATGATTATGTGCGTTTTCTGAAAACATGTATGTAGTGTGGATTTTTGAAAGTGGTCGTGAATCAGTGTCTTGGTGAAGCTCGATTTGGAGGTGTTTGACAATCTTAAACTTGTATATTGCAAACATGAAGGAAACTTAACCAAGCTGCCAATTTTAAAAAACGGGGAGGAAATGTAAGAGGATGAGGGCGAATTTATACACTCTGAAACAGCCTATAACTTCATGGAATTTGAAGAGATGGAATTTGAAGAAACTGTGACCGATTATTGATTGGGAAGTTGTATAGGCTGGGGTTATGAATTTGGAAGTGCTGAGAATTAATTTCTCTGTAACCGATCATTAATTGGGAAGTTGAATAGGCTGGAGTTATGAATTTGGAAGGGCTGAGAATTAATTTTTCTGTAACCGATCATTAATTGAGAAGTTGAATAGGCTGGAGTTATGAATTTGGAAGGGCTAAGAATTAATTTCTCTGTAACCGATCATTGATTGGGAAGTTGAATAGGCTGGAGTTATGAATTTAGAAGGACTGAGAATTACTTTCTGTATTAATGATGATGATGATGATGATAATAATTAGAAATTAAAATAAGGTCTCGGGTTCAAAAAATGGGATAACGATTTTCGAAAAATTTTGAAATCTCAATTTCGACTTAAACTTATGAATATCAATTTCTTTCTTAAAATCTCAAAATAACTAATAGGATAGACGAGAGCGCTAATTTTGACCGTTAGGATTTGGAAAGTCTAGCGACAAGTTCATTAAAACTAGCTTTTAAATTTGAAAATTTCTCGGTCTCTACAATCTTCCCCACTTAAAAAAATTTCGTCCTCGAAATTTAACTCATTATTCTGGGAGGTCTGGGTATTAGACAATAACATCTTCTTCCCTTTCCCAGGCGACCTCAACTTTATTACATTTATCCCATTGGACTTCGACTAAATGAACTTCTTGTTTTCTAAGGACATGGACTTTTCTTAACATCATAATCAATCATCTCACTTACGTGTAAGTCTACTCCATCGAAATCTATCAGTATCTTTCTAGCTATCCTATCAATATTGATCATTTCTCCGGATAGCATACGAATCTCAAAAATATTACTAGTTTCGAACTAGCTAGTCATGCAATAGATAATACATTGCATCATAACTCGTCATGAAATTTATAGGAATGCTGGTAGCATACCTGCGCTCACATCATAATCTCAATTGGCGTCCTCATGGGTCATAGAGAATACCCTGGCCTTTCCTTTCTTTACTTGATCAATCTGCCCAGCCTGCTCATTGTTCCCAGCTGACCCAGAGCGACAATCCTTTGCCACGTGACCCAACTTCCCACATTTGTAGCAAACACCTTTACCCCATAGGCACTCCCTACGATGGGGCTTTTGACACTTAGGGCATAAGGGAGTAAGACTCGACGTTTTTCCTCCATTAGGCTTATTGTTGGGTTTCTTGTTAGGCGTGTGGTTCCCGTTCGCGTTTTGATCTTGGTTGTGGTTCTGCCACTTTCTTTTACCCTGCTCGTTCTCGGAACCTTGTCCTACATACTTTACACTAGCATAGGCCACAGCCTGAGCTTTATGTACGACCTCTCGATAGGTAGGCAGCTCATGCAAACTAACAATCTGTCTGATCTCCGAACGTAGGCCTCTCTCAAATCGACGAGCCTTTTTAGCCTCAGTCTCTACCAGATGTGGAGAATACCGTGATAGTTCCTCAAACTTTCTCTCGTAATTTTTTATGTCCATCTCTCCCTGAGTCAAATGCAGAAACTCCATCTCCTTATGGTCTCGAAAGGCTTGTGGGAATAATTTTTCTTTGATTTCGGCTTTAAATTCATCCTAAGTTAGAGTTTCCTGTTCTACTTCGGTTCTAGTCCACGATGCGAACTCCCACAAAAAATCGGCCCTCCCGACTAACATGAACTCAGCGCATAAAACCTTCTTATCCTCAGGGCAAGATATGTGCTTGAATATTCTCTCGATAGTTTGTAGCCATTCCTCAACCGCTAGTGGACCATTTCCGCCATCAAAAGTGGGCGGACGGTATCTTCTGAATTGCTCTATCATCGGCACTGTGGAAATTGCAGGAGTTTGCCTCAAACTTTGTACTGTCTGGAGTAGGTCCCTGATAGCCGTGGACTGGGCCGTGGGGCTTTGCTCTTGGTTGGCATGTTCTGAAGTAGCGCGGTCCATTATACTTCTATTAGCACGTCTGGCCATATCCTTAATAAAATAAAAGTAGTTGTAAGGGTTGGACTCCAACAACGTAAAGAGATAAGAAATAACTCAAAAAAAAAATGGAAACCAAAGTATTATTTTATCAATAACTCAACTTCTCTTAATGAGGGTACATGAATAGAAAGGAATGTATGCCGAACAAATTGAATAAAGGAAAATGTCAAAACTACTCTTCACCCTATCTCTCTACTCTCCTTAGGTCACGCATGACTCAGCATCCGAGAACTCTTCTAGCACTAGCTCATTGTCTTCCTCCTCCGGGTCTTCTTCTTCTTCTTCTGGATCTTCTTCAGGTTCTTCTTCTTCCGGATCTTCTTCTGGGTCCTCCTCGGGATCACTCTCGGGTACCAACTCAGCTTCCCATCCAGGTTCGGACTCGGGTGCTGACGCCTCACCAAGAGAGAATCCCAAAATATCCTTGTGGTATATAGGTCAGTATGCCACAAGTCTCTCACAAAATGAGTCGTGGTCGAGATCCACATTAATGGAAGTGTTCGCGTCTATGTAGATCAAGCAAGCTATGTCTCGTGTATTATCCGAAAAGGACGAGATCAAATGACTGATCGACTGGAAGTCATTGGTCACGTAGCCGTGTTGTATTGCTCGATTACGTAAGTAGATTTCTTGCCCAACATGCTGGTTGATATTCCATTCCGGCCTAGGTTTAAAATTGTCATAGTCTCTAGCGACTATTTCTGCGTAACTAGATACGTTCCTGGAACTTGATGCCATGTCCTAAAATCAATTATGCAAAGTCCAATTAGGAATAAGTTCTTTAATCTCTCTAAATTAAATTACGAGGACGTAAAATAAAATCTTTAATTATTCCAAATTATGCTCAAACTTGTTTTCAGGTTGGATACAAGTTCTTTCTTCTCTAAATTCTCATAAAAAATAATCTCATGTATCCAAAATAATTCATCATTTCTAAATACACTATCTTTACCTCGGAGTCAAAGAAGCGAGCGATGGCAGTGGCAATTGTCCTCAAAACATTATTTATTATTATTTTAGAAAAATTCTCTTTTTTAAAAAATAAAATAAAAAAATAAAAATAAAATTTAAGTCTACAGAAACGTAGACCTGCACTGATACCACGTTGTAACGCCGCGAGTTCTAAATACTCGGATCGTCACTTCATCGTCTCAATTAACTTTCTAAATAATATTAAGTGGAAAATAACTGAAATGTCAATCACGTAATTTTATAAAAATTGACTCAAATGGTCAACATTTCGATTATATAAAATAACTCGAAGAAACAAACTTGAAATAAATGAGTTTCAATTTCAAATAAAAACATTTCAAAAATATCAAGAATGACCACCATCGTACACCTCGTCGCCAACTCCGTCATCTGCAAAATTGGTTTTTGGAAAAAGTGAGTATTTCAAAGAATTACCCAGTAGACTCGTGCATAATAATAAATTGACATTATAAATTAAAACACATAATCATGATATTCAAGTCTCAGGTGTCTAACGATCACCAGTAATTTCATGAACAAGTAAATAAATACAAGTCTAAGTCTCATGCATTTAAGCAAGTAAATTCTCGTAACATAGTCTCATACTTGTAAAGCAAGTAATTCTCATGAACACAATCATACATGTTAAACTTATAATCCAAATAATCATTGATGCGCACTTTTGAAAATAAAGTTTGTAGATTTGAGTCTACCTTATTTCTCGAGTATTGACCAAACGGGAATAATACTTCTAATTCTCTCGAGCCTCGTCTAGTCCTATAAAATAAATAAATATAATTATATTTTGGATTAATCAGGTTTTATAAGATGAATTTGTATAAAATAAAAATTTTTAAAAGACTTTAGGGACTAAATAAGATAATTGTAAGAAATCATGGGTTGGCTAAAATATTTTAAAACTGCAGGGGCTTAAAATATTAACTTTTAAAACTTGGGACTGAATATTGTAGGACTGAATTAAATTATTTAAATAAATTTGGGGACTGATTTTATAAAATTAGATAGCTTCTGGCCAAATAAGAATTTCAGCAGAAACTGTAGGGCTGAGATAAAACGTTTTAAATCGTGAGGGACTGAAATAAATGGTTTTAGAACCGAATTAACTGATTTTAAAACTTGAGGGGCCGAATTAAATACTTTAGAAAACTGGGGACTGAAAGGCTATTTTCGAAAATCAGATATTTAATAAAAACCAATTCTTTTCCTCTTCTCATTTCGTGGGAGCCAGACAAGAGAGAGAGAGATGGCAATCGGCCATCTACAACACCAGAGGCTGTCGGCACCAAACACCGGAGCTCGACCGGAGGTGGTGCCACCATCATATGGCGGCGACTGGGTCGGTGAAAAGGTGGCGATTTTGGTTTGATTTTTGAATGGGCAGCCCCGGTTTGGAGGTGACGATGCAATGATGATTCGATGGAGTTGGGTTCATTCATATGAAATCATTGCAGATTGTTTGTGACTCTTGAATTCAGTGATGAAGGTTCAGTTTGTGGGTTGTGAATTGGCTGGTTGGGCTTGAAGTTGTTTCAACAGTGGTGAATTTGAAAAGGGCTTATGGTGGAGTTCGTGTTGTTGATGGGTTCGAAAGTGGTGATGGTGTGTATCATGATTATGTGCGTTTTCTAAAAACATGTATGTAGTGTGGATTTTTGAAAGTGGTCGTGAATCAGTGTCTTGGTGAAGCTCGATTTGGAGGTGTTTGACAATCTTAAACTTGTATATTGCAGACATGAAGGAAACTTAACCAAGCTGCCAGTTTTCAAAAACGAGGAGGAAATGTAAGAGGATGAGGGGGAATTTATACACTCTGAAACAGCCTGTAACTCCATGGAATTTGAAGAGATGGAATTTGAAGAAACTGTGACCGATCATTTATTGGGAAGTTGTATAGACTGGGGTTATGAATTTGGAAGGGCTGAGAATTAATTTCTCTGTAACCGATCATTAATTGGGAATTTGAATAGGCTGGAGTTATGAATTTGGAAGGGCTGAGAATTAATTTCACTGTAACCGATCATTAATTGGGAAGTTGAATAGGCTGGAGTTATGAATTTGGAAGGGCTGAGAATTAATTTCTCTGTAACCGCTCATTGATTGGGAAGTTGAATAGGCTGGAGTTATGAATTTGGAAGGACTGAGAATTAATTTATGTATTGGTGATGATGATGATGATGATGATCAGAAATTAAAATAAGGTCTCGGGTTCAAAAAATTGGATAACGATTTTCGACAAATTTTGAAATCTCAATTTGGACTTAAACTTATGAATATCAATTTCTTTCTTAAAATCTCAAAATACCTAATAGGATAGACGAGAGCGCTAATTTTGACCGTTAGGATTTGGAGAGTCTAGCGACAAGTTCATTAAAACTAGCTTTTAAATTTGAAAATTTCTCCGTCACTACATGGAGCCAACTCTCACATTTGTAATTTCCTGTACAGTTGACTGAAGCCAAATCGTTGCCAGAATACTTCTGTTTTGTAGTGGATTGTTAGAATACTTCAATTTTGCGTTTGAGCTTTCAATCTGGATGTTCTTATTACTTTTATTGTAATGTTTCCTTTTGATATTGTTTTATTGTTGTATGATTTAATTCGTTTTAAGGAATTAAATTGTGTCCTAGGCTATGCTTTAAGTCATTGTCTACATTTGAATTGACTTCACCAATCTCAGGTACAAGAATACAAATTGTTGAGTGAGTTTGGTGCTCTACATGTTGGATAAAATTCAACATGTGGGGACAAACATGTATATAATAAGATGTTCTTCCAATAATTGATAAATTCAATACTTTTTCTTCAATAGGAAGTTCTACAGATAAATTCTTCATTGGAGACGATTGAGACCCTCCTTTGTACGTTTCTTCAAGAAAATTAACCCTTAATTTGATCCCATGGTTTGCATAAAAGCTTATGAATTGAGCATTGTCAAACTTTCTGCCATTGTCTGTTATCAACACCTTTGGTAGGCCAAACCTGCATTTAATAGATTTCCAAACAAGAGATCTGAGCTTGAGCTCCGAGATTATAGCTAGGGGTTCAGCCTCCACCCAATTGGTAAAGTATTCTACTGCTACAATGATGAACTTGAGCTGCCCATGGCTAAAGGAAAAGTCCCTATGATGTCCACTCCCCATTGTTCGAAAGGTCCTAGGCACTGGATTGGAGAGAGGTCTTCGATGGGGGTGTGGATGTTATTCCCAAACCTTTGGCCTTTGTCACACTTCCTTACATAATCTAATGCATCATTCTTCATGGTTGGCTAGTAGTACCCATATCTGAGGAATTTGCAAGCCAATGCCCGAGCACCTTGATAATTCCCACATACTACTTTGTGTACTTCAACAAGAGCTTGAGCAGCGTATGAAGCTTTGAGACATCTAAGGTAAGGCAATGTCAAGCTTCTGCGGAAGAGAACTCCTCTTATCATACATTACTTAGCCAATCTATGTTTGATGCTCCTTGCTTCTCAAGGACTTTCTGGAAAGCTTCCATCAGATATGAACTTGATTATAGAGTCCATCCACGAGGGTTCATGATCAATGTCCATGATAGATAGCTTTGAGGCTATGCTTGGCCCTGTCACTAATTTCATGTGAACTGTTCTTTCAAGGTTATCAATGCTCTTGAACACAAGTCTAAAGAAGGAGTTAGCTTTAATGTTTTCTAATTAGAAAATTTTAAAGATCTTGGGTACGTAGGCAATATAAGCTCATCTTCTTCTCTTTTTTCTCAAATGTACCATCAATCTGCACTACAATGAGATGAGAATAGCTGAAAAGTCTTATGTGTTCGAGCTCGAGGTTAAGGGCAAGCTCAAGGCCAATGACGATTGCCTTATATTCTACTTCATTATTAGTTTTGTCAAATTCGAAACTTAAGGCGCACTGTATTTATGTGAGCTTGTTAGGACTGACAATGACGATACATGCACTCGAGTTTGAGGAGTTAGAAACTCCATCCACATATATTTCCAAAAAAATTATGTTATTGTTTAGGATATCCTCTAGCCCCCCGAGGCCTTAGGTGAGTTCTGCAAGTCCACCAAGGCCTGAACCTTTATGGAAAGTCTGGGTTTACACTCAATATCGAACTCTCCGAGTTCAATTGCTCACTTGAGTGGTCTGCCTTATACATCAATCTTTTGTAATATATGTCTAAGGGGTTGATCTGTTAGAAATATAATCGGATGAGATTGAAAATACTATTGATGCTTTCGTGCTATTACTACCAATGCTAGGGAAAGTTGTTCGGCCAATGTATACCTAGTTTTAGTATCGAGAAGGAGCTTTCCAACATAATAGATTAGTTGCTGGATTCTGTTCACCTCATTTACAAGTACCCCACTTACTGCATTTTGGGAGACTCCAAGTCAAGTATAAGGACAAAGTATTTCTGGGATTGGGCTTCGAAAGAACGAGAGGTGTTGCTAGGGATATTTTTAATTCTTGAAAGGCTTGCTAACACTCGTCATTCCAACTGAACAACTAATTTCCCCTAAGGACTTTGAAGAATGGAAAACACTTGTCAGCTACTCTAGATACGAACATGTTCAGGGCTGCAACCCTACCAGTCAGTTTCTGGATGTCATTCCTGCTTGTGGAGGGCTCCATTGATGTTAAAGCCTATATTCTTATCTGGATTGGCCTCAATTCCCCAATGAGTGATTGTGAAGCCCAAAAATTTTCCTGAAGCTACACCAAATACAAATTTCGCGGGTTCAACCTCATTATGTACTTTTTTAGTGTAGAGAATAACTCCTCGATGTCAAGTATATGCTTACTCTCTTCTGTAATCTTGACAACCATATCATCGAAATATGCCTCAATGTTTCTCCCTATCAAGCCTGAAAAAACCTTGTTGACTAACCTTTGATATGTTGCTCCAGCATTTTTTAGTCCGTAGGGCATGACCTTGTAATAGCATATTACTGACTCGACCATGAATTATTTTTTTCCTAGTCTTCCTTGGCCACGAGGATTCAGTGATAACCAGAGAATTCATCCAGGAATCTGTATAGTTTATTAGCCTACGTGCTATCCACAAGGTTATCAATTCGTGGTAGTAGGTAACAATCCTTAGGGCCTGTCTCGTTTAGATCGGTGTAGTCAACACAGACACGCCACCTACCATTGCTTTTTTTTTAACCAAGACCACATTCGTAAGTTATTCTGGGTACTGTATCTCTCTAATGAACCTTGCTCCCATGAGTTTGGAAACCTCCTCATGTATTACTACTCTTTGATCCAGAGCGAATTACCTCTTTCTCTATTTAACTTGTCGAACATCAGGATTCACATTGAGCCTGCGCACTGCAACCTCAGGATTAATACTTGGCATATCTTCGAATTTCCAAGCAAATACATCAAGATTTTGACTAAGACGGAGTAGGAGCTTAGTTTTTAGCTCGCGATTAGGATCTCAACTCATGGTGATAGTTTTCCCAGGCTTGAGCCAAAGATCCAAAAGTTCTTCTATTGGTGACAAGCTTCTTCGATGGTCGAGGTCGGTCTCAAGTGTATATATATGCGAGAAGTCAAGTGTATAGATATGCGAGACATCTGACATCAGAATTTTGACACTTGTGACTTAACACTATCTGGCCGTAGTTTGGTCCCCACAGATAATTCCTACTCTGTTCCTTGTTGGAGATTTCATGGTGAGATGGAAAGTTTATATAATTGCCCTAATCTTATTTAATAGTGGTTAGCCAACAATGACATTGTAAGGCATGGGGGCATGTACCACATGAAACATGCTCATTTATGTTACCTGCTTAAGGTCTGATTCGAGTGTCAAAGAAAGTTAAGCGATACCTTTAGTCAGATAACACTCCCCCCGAAGCCTTTTAGGGGGGTCTCTATTGGTTTGAGGCTGCTTGTTGATATTCTCATTCTAATGAAGACCTCGGGGGATAACATGTTGGTTGGCTCCCATTGTCTATTAATATCCTTTTCACCTCAAAATTGGCTATGACTACTATTATGACCATGGCATCATCATGAGGAACGACCACTCCTTCCATATCTTCAAATACATATGTGATGTCTTCATGAGTAATGGACTATGATCTTGTATTTTTCCCGGCATAAATTTTTCGCCTGTTTTGCTAGTCCCCATCTGAAGCTATCCCCCCAACAATGATGTTAATCATGGTGGAATTTACAATATTTGCCCTTGTCCCGTGTGTCAGGAGGGGACCTAATCCTTGCTGACTATTTCAATTTTTTCATATCCTTGATCTCCATGAGAATGTTGGCCCTTGGCGTGTTAAAGTGAGTAATCGATGTTGATGTATCAAGTCTATGCTTGTCCTGACCTTGGTCCTGTCTTGTGCCATTGTAACACCCAGGCCAAGAAAGCTTAAAAAAATGATAGGTACTACTCATATCACCAAGGTGCACCTTCTTTTCTGGAAGTCCATCATTAGAAACTCTACAGTTGAGCGTACTTGGCTTGGAAAAATTCTAGGATGGGTGACCTCCTGGGAAGTTTTTTCGGGAAGCGTGCGAGTGAGGACAAAGCATGCTAAAAAGACTCGTGTTGGTACAGTGGGGATAATACGCCATCATCTAACGGTCTGGACAGCCCGTTAAGTGGGACTTGGGTTATTACAAATGGTATCAGAGCTGGCCGCCAGCCTAAAATCAGGAACTAAGTACTACGCCATAGGGCAGGAGCCACCTCTAGAATCCCAATGCCTGGAAACAGATCCTCGGATGGGTTAAGTATGAAGAGGACATCGCGAGTCTAATGAGGGATGATTGTAACACCCAGGCCAGGAAAGCTTAAAAGAAACGATAGGTACTACTCATACCACCAAGGTGCACCTTCTTTTTTGGAAGTCCATCATTAAAAACTCCACAGTTAAGCGTGCTTGGCTTGGAGAAATTCTAGGTTGGGTGACCTCCTGAGAAGTTTTCTCGAGGAGCGTGTGAGTGAGGACAAAACATGCTGAAAACACTCATGTTGATATAGTGGGGACAGTACGCCATCATCTAACGGTTGGGACAGCCCGTTAAGTGGAATTTGGTTTGTTACAGCCATCATCATGATGTCTCTTATGTTTGGACTTACTTTCTCTACGATCGGTCTTCTCTGTGGTCGGGCTATTTCTCTTAGGATACATTGTTTCCTCCATATTTATGTGTTTTTCTCCTTGGGTTAGGAACTCGATAGCGAATTTTTTAGGGAGTTTTTGACGATGACGTCTAAAAATATTCGCATTTCATGGCGTGAGTGAGTGCAGAGACAGTGGCAGTGATATGTAGATTGGGAATTTGAAGTCTCTTTGAGTTAAACTTGGCTATAAAATCGCGTAGGGTTTAGTTCTACCCCTAATGCAGATATTTTTCTGATGAATTTACTACTTGTGAAGAAAGCTGAAAACTTGTTTGCAAAATCGAAAAACGAGGGAATGGAATTGAGCTCTAGGATTGAGAACCAATCCCTGGGAGCGATGGTCAATGTTCGGGGGAAGGCTTTGCACATAACCTGATTTGTAGCAACCTGTAAGTTCATGACGTCAGTGTAAATGTTGAGGTGATTCAAGGGATCTGTTGTACCATCATACTCTATAATCCTAGGATATTTGAACATGTCCAGTAGCAGATATGTGAGAACATCAGGTGCGAATAGAGTATTGGGTGTAAAGCTCGATGGAGCATGAAAAACCTAACGCATCCCTGCTATCCCATCCTGAATAATTCTTGCGAGTTCAGCGAGTGTCATGGAGACGGTCCTCGAGTTTATCACCAAAGGGGGTGACCGGTATACCCGAGGAGCTTACCCTACCACCATTGTTGGCATTATTCCAAGTTCATGCCTGTGAAACAATCTCATCCTCTGGTGTCGGTGATGGATGTTGGTTTTGCTGGGTTAGCAACTGGGTCAATGTAGCTACCTACTGACAAAGTTCTTCCAATGTTGTATGTGTAGCCAAAACATGCTGAAATTGTGGTCCCTGAACATGTGGTTGTGTTTCAGGAGGGACGTATGTGTCCTGAGGAAGAGGAGGATCTTGAGCAAATGAGCTTGTTGGTGGAGGTCCAGAACGTGTGTTAACCATGACTTTTAGTTTTGTTTCCACGGACGACGCCAATGATGATGCCAAAAATTTGCAAATGTAATTCCCGAGCTTGATCAATGAAAGAGCATGAACTAGATCTTCGAATACCTGAAATAAAGGCAGTGAGGTATGTCCTCGTCGCCCATTCAATGCTTAAGTCAGAGAGAGAAAATATTTATGTAAGAGACTATGAATTGTAAAAGTAATTGTGTACCTAAATTGTGATTGAGAGCCATACATTTATTGGGGCGGGTAGGATTAGTATACATGTATGTATTAAGGACTCACAAGTCCTATTAGAGGTAAGAGTTACCAAAAGTGGAGTTTGGATAAGGTTGTAAGACTGCAGTAGCTGTGTTGGATTAGGACTATGAGGACCACCAGTACTAATGAGATTAAGAAATAGTACTAATTTACTAGGAGAGGAACATACCTAAACTATATTCCTTGGTTAAAGTGATTAATTTAGTATCCAAGGTATAGACCATCTTTGGGGAAAAAGGAACCTCGAGGTTACCAATCACACCTCGAGGTTGCATAACTCTATATTTGGTGGGCTAATTAGGGCAATTAATACCTTTTATTCTCTAATTTTTAAAATCAAATAGTATAAACAATTTTATTAAATCAGGTAAATATAAACTCAACCTTAATCAATTATATTTCCCCTTCTTTCATCTTCCCTTTCTCTAAACCCACGAAATCTATCTTTCGTCTTTCAACCGATTTTCTTCGTGAGTTTTACAATTTTTATTCAAATTTACAGTGAACAGTAAAAGTTTGTTCAATTTTCGTGCGATCTCAAATAGTTCAAAAGAATAAAATAGGTGAGAGCTTTCATTTAGAGACGGAAAATTTTTTCGGTGTAAATTACAGTGCTTAAAGAAGGGGTTGGCAAAGTGGAGATGTAGATGATGAAAGAAATTGGGAATCTGACGGTGGTGTATTTGGATGAACAATGGCATAAACGTCCTTCGAAGAAAGGAGTGGCTAAAGAAATTAAATTTATCATCAACATTGTTATAGGTGAAGCTTCAAAGAAAAATTTCTTAAATTAATTATGTGCAAATTCAATATCTTAAGTACAGGTATATCAACTCCTCTGCAAAACAATATGAGAGTATTTGGGATTAATTGTGGTGGAGCTACTTCTGGAATCGGGGACGGCTGTAATTGTATCGATTTGGTGGTGCGAAGCGGTAGAGACTTGGAAGAAATGAAGTATTAGTAGTTATGTGACTTGTGGGTTTAATTGCAATTAATTACAAAATTGAAATAAATTTACAATTGTAATTAGTTGTCAAATGTAATTCATTCCAGAATATAATTAAGTTGCAATTGCAATTGTAATTAATGTGAATGTAACTAATTAAATTTTGTAACTAATTCAATTAATTTCAGCAAAAAAAAAAAAAAAAAAAATTTATTATTTTACAAATTCATTAGTTACAATTGTAACTAGTATATACTCGTGCAATGCACGAATGACATTATTATTATGTTTATTTGCGATGAAGAGTGTCAATGGATAAACTTACTTCATGCATTAGTGAATACAAAGAAATAAAATCAAACTAAGTTTTGGAAAACTTCTTTTAAAAACAAAATTTGTAATGGAACTTGATAATGACCATCCTTATCAGGAATTAATATTTTCAATCCAGTACGATTGGTAACCCGAGACACTGCTACATATAATTGTCCATGAGTGAATACTAATCTTTTCAAATAATGCCTAATAGGCAAGAGAGACTGATCTTGACTCTTGTTAATATTCATAATATATGAGACTATCCCGAGAAATTGCTTTCGTTGAAACTTGAAAGGTAATCGTGGATTTTATGGAATTAAAGTTATTCTAGGAATAAAAACTTTATAATCAATATACAAACAAAAATCTATTTACAATTCAAGTCACGGTAGTAGGTAAAGTTAACAATGCAAGATTAATTAAAAACAAACATAATTATGTTTGACATATAAATTTGTTTATTTATGATGTTGATGTAAAAATTAGTGGTCGAAAATTAGAGAGATAAAATTTGTGATTATTAAATAGTTTGAAAAACTGTATAGTCTATAAGTTGTTTTATAAACAATTGATTATTTGTACCAACCGGATGAATTTAGAGGTAAGTTTAATTTACAAAGTATTGCTTTACAAAGTATTGCCAATGATTTAAGTTTTTGTTCATCAAACTTTTTAATAACACCCTAATCATATATATTTTTAAACAACATAACACCCTAATCATATTTTAATAACACATTTTTTACTACAATTTTCAACCACATATTTGTCTTTGTAAAAATTTAAAAAAAAATGTTTTTAAATAGTTAATTATTATATTTGTTTGGTACTATTATATAGTTAATAAATTGGTTTATTTTTTGATTTGAAGTAAATCGAGATTTATTTTTAAATTATTAAATCAATATTTATTATCTAGATAGAAACATACTACCCAAATCATATTTTAATCACACGTATTTCACTACAATTTTTAACAACATATTTATCTCCTAAAAATTAAACAAATTGTTTTCAAAACAATTACTTACACACTGTTCTTTTACGCAATGATTACAATTTATAAACAATATAATTTCCCAAACTACTTTTTAACGGCACGCATTTTCCCTCTCCAATTTTCAACCACACATCTACCTAAAAAATACCAAAATAAACAAAAAAAAGGGCTGCAAGCCGCCGAACAGTTCCTTATTAAATCTGTACCCTTATTAAATCTGTTTGGTACCATTATGTAGTTTTTAATTTTTTTTTTTTTTTTTTTTGAAGTAATAGTGTTTGAAAAGTTGAGAGATAAACATATATGTGAGTAAAAAATAGTTTTAAAAAATCTTACACAAAGCACTTTGTTTTAATTAGCAAACAGCATAATCAAGGCAAACACGACACAAAGTTTATATCATTGCTTTTTTGCCCTAAATAACCAAACAACCATTCACCATACTAAAAGAAGTTTGGCAAGAAACCCTAAAATGCTCTCCTCCGCCGCCTACGAAAATCGCACAGGTAGATGTCGATCATCTTCTTATCTTAACATCACCATAACTATTTCTTCATTTTCAACTACTAGCTTCGATCTACCATTAAATGACTTCGTTTCAAAATTGTTCACAACCACAGGTTTATATGGCCACGATCCAAGCGCTGCTCATCATCTCTTTGTTAGATCTGTACCTTTGAAGTAAAGATCTCCACTTTTATTCACCAACCGAAGGTATAGCTTTATCAACCTGAGGTATTTGCGGTGTTTCCTCGTTAAATCAAGTAAAAAAATTCGTTTTATTTTTTTTATTTAAATGGCTAGCTTGTATTTTAATTGGGAATTATTTGCTTGTATGTGAGGCGAACAGCCTGTAATTACCGGAGTCGATATTTCTCTGGAGGACGGTGGCTGCTTGCCGTGAAATTCCCGATTGAGGTATTTGAGACATTAATACCAAAAATGGTTCATACTTCTTATTTGCGGGTCTTTTGTTGAAATTTCTTCTCAAAACATGATTTCTTATCAGAATGATGTTCAAAGTCGTTTAATAGGGATGTGCCGTTATACTGCAAAATACAGTGATTTATTTAGTATTTTACATATGTTTCATTGTTGAAATTTGTTAGTGGGAAATGCAAAATTCGATATAACGAATGGGAGCGATATGAGCAACTCGAGTAGCAAGGTCTTGAGGTATTTGAAACTTTGTACGTATGTTCATACCTCTACATCATTGGTTTCATTTGTGTGTATCATTAGTTAATATATTTGATTTTTTTTTTGTCATTTTCAAAGTCAATAAATAAGGTATTTTTACTTCTTTCCTCATCACATGTTCACTACAGTGATCTCACTTTATTCATGATTTAGTAGATATAGCGTTATATTTTTCAGTTAATGTATACCTTCATTTTCTACTTATCTATACAAATTTACTTCTAATCAGTACATATTCTTTTCTACTGACATTTCCTTATAGCTTTGTATATATATTGAATTTCCTTATAATAAATACATAGATTGAACAGTTTTGTAACAGTTTTAGGGTACAAATATATTTGAATTATTATAAAAATTTCAATTTATTTAGGAGCAACAACCATGGAAAAAATTATGTGTCAGATTTTTAAATCCCATATTTTGAAACTTTGACATTTCTACTGTGCAGTCTCATTGCAATAAATAGTTGTGTTATAGTTTAAATTCCAGGTTAGTAGTGTAATATGCAAGACATGTGCATACTCATTTTATGTATCCACTGTGCAGTCTCATTGCCATATTTTGAGGTTAACAAAAAATTATTCAGAGACTATTTTTTCAACTATGCAGTCTATTTCCTATATTTCATGTTCTGAGAGTTTAAATCTCAGATCTTCAAAAACAATCTCTGTTTCTACCTTCCACTCGTCTTCACCGAGTTAATCTCTGCTTTTCAAACACATTTTATGTTTCTATTGTGCAGTTCCAAATCATACTTGAATATTGAGGTGAAAAATCTGTGTTTTTATTGCTGTTAGTGAGTTTTAAATCCCAGTTTCTGAAATTCTATTTATGTTTGTAATGTGCTGTATTTTTTTTTTTTTTTTTTGCTAAACTTATGTCTGTGAGATAATTTAAACATCAGATTAGTGGTACATGTTAGGCAGGTTTCAAGCATACAACTTAGTTCTAAATGTAGCCACATTTTTTTTAAGGTGAAAATCAGAATGCTGTGTGTTTTATATCATGTTTGTGAGAGTTTAAATCTCAGATTTTCTAAAGAGTTTATCTTTCTATTGTGCAGTGCCAAAGCAATACTTGTGTAGCTTCACTGCCATATATTGAGGTAAAAAAAAGCTGTGTTTCTAATTGTGCAGTCTCTTTTCATGAATAAAAGGTAGTGCTTCATACTTACATGTGATCGATCAAAACTATTTCCATGCTAACACACGTCTTTCTGGTTGAAGTCAGGTATTTTCCAAAGGTATGCTACCCGGACATCTACCTTCCACTCATCTTCGCCGCGTTAATCTCCTGGATGCAGCTTGCATTGTTTGCCATAGTAACTGACCTACTTTAACCTCTCCTGGTTCACTCGAACTGATTTGGAATGGATAAAAGATTTTGCAAGAAGATGTGTTTTAGTCTTTTGTGAATGTATAGAGACGGTGCTTTGTGTTTTGCTGTGTAAACATATGTAAGTTCAAATTTATTTTAATGGTCTGATGATATAAACATTAAACATTAAATGCTTCATCAGAAAAAGGTCATTCAAATAGGGTATTCAGGCTATTTTAGGCATCTATGACTTATTTCAAATAGGGTATTCAAACTTGTTTTAAGGATCTATTTACTGTTTCATATCAGCATTAAATATAAGATTCAAAAAGCAGGTTTTAGCTTCATACCCTTTTGGGGAAAAAAATCGCATTCAAAATCTCTAAATACCTTTTCAATTAATGTTGTGCTGTGAGAGTTTTGTATCAAACTGAAAAGGTCCGAAAATTTTTTTGTCCAGGACAAATATATATATACTACATTAGAAAATGAATGAATAAGCAAAACAAAATGAATAGATCAGGTGGTTTGGGCGGGAGATTTTGGGCGGCAAAATGAGGATGACATTCCTCCTTTTATATAATATATAGATTAATTACAAATTACCAAATTGAAATAAAGTTACAATTGTAATTAATTGTAAACAGTAATTGATTATAGATGTAATTAAGTTGAAATTGTAGTTATAATTAAGTTGAATGTAACTAACTCAATTAATTCCAGAAAAAAAAACCTTTCATGTTTCATAAATTCATTAGTTAGAATTGTAATTAATTGCAAAATTGAAATAAAGTTGCAATTGTAATGAATTACAATATGTTATTAAAGACTAAGAAAAAAATTCAGTTTATGTATAGAATATTTTATTGTGAAAATGTGTGGTTGAAAATGAATTAAAGAAAAAAAAAATTGTGTTTAGTTGGTTGTCAAACATGTAGGTAATGAAAACTATTTCTACGAAGTCAAGGTGATGCCAAAGCAATTTGTTCCAGCCGGCAGCATCTTACAAATATTTTAACATTTAAATAATTTTTTATTAGCCCCTGTTGCATAAAATGATACTAAAACCATGGATCATTTTCATTAGGTCAGATGTTTGAATAAATTAATTTTTCTAGCTTATAAGTTAGAACAATTGCTTACTGTTGACAGTAACATAGAACTTACCTCCAAATATGACCAGCTCAAACAAATATTTATTCTAGAACTTACCTATTGACTAATAACTAATAAGTAAATGTTTTAAGCCTAGCCAAACATTTAGAGTATTCCATACTGGCAGTTCTAATCTCCCACTCTCTTTTTTCCTCACCCATTCCTCTCTGTGCTTCCATTATCATGCATTTCCTACTTCCTACTGCTCTTCTCGTAATATCAATTTACCTTGTGAAAATCACACTCACCATCATTTATAATCCATGGAAAATTCAGAAACACTTTAAGAAACAAGGAATCATAGGTCCTTCTTACCATCTTTTACATGGAAATATAAAGGAGATGAACCAGATCAGAATTGAGGCTGAATCGAAATCAATCCCTTTTTGTCATGACATAATCGGTCGTGTATCTCCACACTACAACAGATGGTCAGCCATATATGGGAAAACAGTTCTATTCTGGTTTGGATCTAAGCCTCGGCTGATATTTTCCGAACCAGACATGATAAAAGAGCTTATGGTGAACAACAATGACTCAGTGTTTAAGGATGCATTCAACCCTCTGTCTGAGCAGCTATTTGGACAGGGACTTGTGGGCTTGAAGGGAAACAAATGGACTATTCATAGAAAGATCACAAGTCAGGCCTTCACCATGGAGAGAGTTAAGGTAATACTAATTCCCTTCTCTTGTATTGAACAACCTCATCCAAACGGTTAGCTGCTAGAGAGGTGAAAGAATTATCTATTCAAGTTGTCTTTGATTGGCCCCTGGTGTAATTTGGATTCATTTTTTCACCAAAGACTTAATAAGAGATTAAAATTTCATAAATTGATGATGGTAAAACTTGAATCCCCATAACCACCTCATCTAAAAGCTTAAGATGTTAGCTTAAATCAAATTCTTATTTACTGGGGGGACTAGATTGCTGTATTGAAATGCTTTAGCATACTATTTTCTGCATTGTAAAAGTAGGAAATGGTTTCATGAATACGCAAGTAAATAAGATTCTTCAATAAAATTTTAAAATTTAATACGGTCATCAATTTCATATGGTCAGCAAGCATGGAAAATTATATTCTTCATTGTCCTTAAACTAGACGCGTAAGCTGCTATATACATGAATATTATGAACTATAGGCTTAAGGTTCTTCCTATTTGTTCAAATGTTTATTTAAATAAATTGTTTATGAACCTCTGAGTCAGCAAGTCTTGGAACTTTCATTATTTCCTAGAAGCTTTCAGATTACTCGAATTTACAAGTAGTAAGCTCATGGAATATTTGGTATGTTTAAGTGGACAGAAGTGGAAAGGACAAACTTGCAAGTTCTGTGGCATGTTTCTCTTCCTTAGTCCCATATATCCCACTGTACCAAATATATCTTCCTTTTTTTCTTATTTTCTTGGTTTCTATGCATAACTGTTTCCAGGCTTGGGTCCCTGAAATCGTGGCTAGCACTTCAAAAGAGCTGAACAAATGGGAAGATGAAAGAGGAGGAAGAGATGAATTTGAAATTGACGTTCACAAAGCACTTCATCATCTTTCAGCAGATATTGTATCTAGGACAGCTTTTGGGAGTAGCTTTGAAGAGGGAAAACGCATATTTGAACTACAAGAACAACAGACGACGCTTACTTTGCAGGCTATGCGAAGTGTCTATATTCCAGGATTAAGGTTAAAGTCTTCTCACTGATTACCAATTGTTTTAATAATAAATTAATCAGCATATATGATGCTAATACAAATGCTTAAACTTTTAAAGATTATATTGTCCATAAATTTTTTAAACAAAAATTCATTTACTAGATCTATTGACAAAAGACATGCTCCTTACCCAGGTAGAGGATTAACCTCTGAATTTAAAATCACTCCTCATATACCCAAAAAATTGAAACTATATTTGTTCAAGCAAATATTTAGAAAATAGTTAATCGATGACTAGATGGTATTTTATAGATTAAGACATTCATGACTATGTTTTTATCAAATCATATACAGGTTTCTACCAACTATTAGAAACAGAATGATGTGGAAACTAGAGAAGGAAATTCGGGATTCAGTAAGGATGTTGATTTTAGCAAATAGCAAAATAAGAGAGAACTCAAACTATCTTCTTTCTCTGTTAATGCCTGTCAGTGGCGATAATGATAAGAATAACCAGGGGTTAGGGGTGGAAGAAGTTATAGATGAATGCAAGACATTCTACTTTGCAGGGAAGGAGACAACTGCCAACCTTTTGACTTGGGCACTTTTGCTCCTAGCAAACCATCAAGAATGGCAAAGCAGGGCACGAGAAGAAGTCTTTCGGGTTTGCAAGAACAATGAACTTCCGAATACAGAGAATCTAAACGATTTCAAGATTGTAAGTTTGATTTTTTCTCATTTTCCCCATCTCTCTAAAGTGTCATATTCAATCACAATAAAATATTCTACACATAAATATAAAACATTTTCCTACTTTTTTTTACCATACGTTCTTTCAAAAATCACTATTCAAAAAATCAATTTCTCTTTAGAAAAGTTGTCCCCTGTCAGACCTTTAAGACAGTGAAGTGCATGTTGTGGGATGTGTGAAGATAACGTTTAATAAATGCACGGATCTCCTCTAACAACTTGAATTTAGAGACGAGATGATCGACTCCGAGTGATGAAACCTTTTTACCTTTACAACTCTTCCACTGAATTTTGCATTTCATCGAACAGGTAGCCAGCATTCTGAACGAAACACTTCGCCTCTACCCTCCAGTTGTGATGTTGATGAGGCAAACATCGAACAACATTAAGCTGGGAAATATTGATGTTCCAGCAAACACACAGTTCAATTTGCCAATAGCTGCTGTACATCATGATCCCTCAATATGGGGAGAAGATGCAAATGAATTCAATCCACTGAGATTTGATGAACCCCGCAAGCATTTGGCCTCTTATTTCCCATTTGGTTTAGGCCCCAGAATCTGTGTTGGGCAAAATTTAGCCTTGGTAGAATCAAAACTTATCCTGGCTATGATCCTCCAACAATTTTCTTTTGCAATTTCACCATCATATGTTCATGCCCCAATTCTCTCCTGGACTTTGGAGCCTCAGTATGGTGCACACATTATTTTCAGGAGGATTTCAAGCTGACGATTTTTGCAAAATGGTTCAATATTCATAAATAATTTGGCAATATGTATAACGGTAATCTATCTGGTATGGTAATAGAATAGATGAATAATGTACTTGAATTTGACCCAAAAATATAAAAAAAACGGTGACAAAAATTGACGTGTCAAATTTGTGGTTGTTGTTGTGTATGTTGATACATGTAAGAATGGTTAGGATTGCGCCAAAGCATACATTATGTCAATCTTCTAATTAATGTTCTTGTATATATAGACGGATTGATAGATGGATTTCGTTGAGCCATGCAGACCTACGAAATATAAATTCATGTTTTTTACATATGGCATAAGGGTTAAACCCATGATTACAAACACTTAAATTTGAAATATTAGGTGAATTATAATTTATTACAAAGGTTATAAGGGCAAAGTTCATGATTACAAATATTTAGATGAGTAACTATATTGACACCACTAATTTTGTTAATTACATCACATTACATATATACATTTATTAAAACATGAATTTTATAATTACACCACATTCATTTTACAAATATAATTTTTACTAAAAAAAGGAATATAAAACTTGGTACATCACAACACCAAGAACACATATTAATTACTAACATATATACAAAATACACACACTACACAAAGAACACTCACTAAGACAAATGAAATTTTTATATATTATTACACCAAGAACACGCACAAAACTGACAAAAGAAACAATGCACCAAGAAAACACACTAACATAAAAATCAAAAATTCCAATTTTGCTCAATATTTGAAATTAGAATCACAAAATTATCCTCATTTTTTTCTCAAACGTGGAAT
Source organism: Ligustrum vulgare (assembly GCA_963555705.1). Lineage (NCBI taxonomy): Eukaryota > Viridiplantae > Streptophyta > Magnoliopsida > Lamiales > Oleaceae > Ligustrum > Ligustrum vulgare. Next base: position 68,312,083 of record OY743168.1, on the reverse strand, counting down.
TGATTATAAAATATCAATGTTTATTTATTCGATTTTCAGATTTGATATTCTCCCGAGAGAGAGAGAGAGAGAGTATTTATTCGATTTTCAGATTTGATATTCTCCCCTGAGAGAGAGAGAGAGAGAGAGAGAGAGAGAGAGAGAGAGAGAGAGAGAGAGAGAGAGAGAGAGAGATTTGACAACAAAGTGCTAATATAAAACACGAGCTTTTTGTTTTTTATTGTTAAACAAATTGGGAACTGATTAACTGAATGATAATATAAAATGGGGAGAGCCCAGCAAATTCTCAATCTTTTCAAATGCATTATACCCAAATTTCGAGAAAATAAAATGCACATAATTAGTGGTCATCAAAGTTTTCAGTGTAAGTGAAATATTTCGAGGACAAATTTTTTTTGTATGTATGTTTTTGCTCTGATTTCTTGAATTAGATTTGTAGTTTGAATTGAATTGTCTTTGTACTGATGAAATATGTAAAAACATATAAAATTTAGGGTTTTTAATATTCGTAATGTACATAAGAAAAAATAATAAGAAAAACTAATATAATATAATGGTTATTTTGGTCAATTTAACTATGGTCAATTTGGTAAATATGAAAAGTGAGGTGTGATTAACAAAAATTGTAGTGTCAATATTATTACTCTATTTAGATTTGAAATTTTGTAATTGCAACGTAGGCCCTATTCTGCTGTAATTAATAAGGAGAGAGAAGGAATTGAAATTATTTTATTGCTTTATTTGTGTTTTCTATATAAGATGTGGGATTAAAAATTGGAGAGAGAAAAAGTGGATGGTTAAAAAGTGGTATGAAAAATTGTGTAAATTAATTTTTGTGTTGTTTTTGTCTTTTTGTGATTTAATCTCCCGCCGCCGAACACACCCTTAATTATATTTTGTAATCAATTACAGTTTACGGTTAATTACAATCATAATTTTATTTCAATTTCACAATTAATCACAATTGTAACTAATGAATTTGTTAACCATGACTATTTTTTCTTTTTTTCTTTTTTGGGTTAAAATTAATTGAATTAGTTACATTCATCATAATTACAACTGCAATTGCAACTTTTAATTTCAATTTTGTAATTAATTACAATTTTAACATTATTCAATTTTGCAATTCATTACAATTGTAACTAACGAATTTACAAAATATGACAAATTTTTTTCACAAAAAATTAATTGAATTTGTTATATTCACCTTAATTATAATTGTAATTGTAATTGCAACTTAACCTCCGTTTGGTCACATTGCGTAGTTTATAAATTGGTTTATTTATGATTTTGAGGTGAAAAGTAATAGTTGAAAATTGGAGAAGGGAATGTGTATAGTTATTATAAAGTAATTTGAAAAATTGTGAAGTTTATAAACTTGTTTATAAATCAATTTATTTTATTTATCAAATAATTGCTTAGTTAGATTATGTAATCAATTACAGTTTACAATTAATTACAATTAAAACTTTATTTCAATTTTGTAATTAATTACAATTGTAATTAATGAATTCGTAAACATTAGTGTCTGTGTCGTTGTCATCGCCGCCGCCGCCAGTACGACCATCCCAATAGCACCATCACCATCTCAACACCACCGCCACAACTACCTTGGCTAAAGGAAAAACCAAATATAGCTCTCCTTTTTCTTGCCTTCTTTATTTGGCACTTTCTTCCTGAGTGCAACAAAAGGAGGCCCTCCGGTGCCAATCATAGATTTAATATCTGTTTTACCTAAAGGAAAACTTGTAACCAATTTCCATTCTATCCAATTCACGTCGAATAAGCGTACTCGTTTCGAATTCTTCGAAAGCAAGTTCTAGGTTCTCATGGATTATTCTCCTCATCGATTTAATCTATTTTACAACATTGCAATCTTCAAAATCTCCTAAGAACAAGCATTGTTCCACTCACTGCAATCTGTTTTCAAATTTGAGATCAAGGGTTTCATTCCTGTTGAAGAGTTAGATTTGAAACTGAGCTTATTTTAATTCGAAAGTACTGAATCAAAAAAGGAGAAATCATTATTGTTGGGTTGATAATCATATGAAAAAGAAAGAAAAAAGTTGAAAAAAAACTGAGAGATCGTGAACAATCTGCATATATTTGTGTAAATTATTGCTCTGAGAGAGGAGAGATTGTGGGGCAGAGTTGGATGAAACGAGAGAGAGAGAGAGAGAGAGAGAGAGAGAGAGAGAGAGAGAGAGAGAGAGAGAGAGAGAGAGAGAGAGAGAGAGCTGATTTGTATAGATATTTTTCAAACATCTCATTTTTAAAACTTTTAAATATAAAAGTATGGTTGGGCCTCATTTTCCAAAGTTATAACCATTATGTTAAGATTTTTACCCAAAAATAAAGAAAATAATAAAGAATTGGGCAAAATGTGGTGTTTGGCTCATTAGACATCATAAATATTTATAAAAGTTTGTGTCGTGTGTCATAGCAATGGCAACGGGACGGAGAGTCTTTGAACCCGATGGTTATCTGACTTGTACGGGGTTGAGAATCCCGGACAAATGTGGGGATGGGACGGGGCGATGATGGGGATGACGGTCCATTTCCCATACTCGCCCCGGACTCGTCTTCAATTATTAATTCCAATTAAAAAAGTCCAAACAAATTAAAAACATCATAAGCCCAAAGATAAAATATTAGGCTCAATTGCTTATCTCAAATGTCAAATATTTCATTTCAATCCAACACTACATTTCATTTGAAATTTCAATTGTTCTCAAATTCTCTTGACTCAGTGATCATAATCTCATATTCTTATATCTCAGTAAACAAGAAGGGAACAGAAGCTATGGAAAGGGAAGAAAATTGTGTCTTATATTTCTGAAACCTCTAACTCAAAGCAGAAATGTAAGAAATCAAGAATTCGAGGTTATTTTGCTCAGATATTAAGCAATTACAAGAATCAAGGGGAGAGACAGCACTAAGTCCATCTTGTTACAATTCAAAGACTACAAAAAAATAAATACAGGATACAAGGTCAGAAAAGTTCAGAAAATGTTCCCTAAAGCACACTGATTAAAAAAAGCTCATTGATTGAAAGCATGTTAAATTAAATTTAAAGTAGGGTGGAAATTTTAGTATCCAAAATATGCTACAAGCAAACTGTTCCCTAAAGCACATAGATTAAAAAAAAAAAGCTCATTAATTTTATTATCCAAAATATATTAAATTATTTGATTTAGATACTATATTTAGATAAGAGTATAACGAGTCAAGAACATCACCATACTTAATATATAATAAAACTTAATTTAATTAAACTAAAACCTACTCAAGCAATTAATCAATATTTGTAAGGATATTAAAACATTTTCTTTCTCATACTCCCTGTTTATATCACAAATGTAATGCCCCAAAATTTTCCACTTTTTTAAGAATATACCTTTGATATCACTCGTGTCCCAAGTCACATGAATATTTTTAGCCAATGACGTAAACCACGTCACACAACTGTGTTTTCAAAATAAGTTTTACTTAAAATAAAATCCATTTAATAAAAGATCTTGAGTTCAAAATATTTTAGATAATTATAAAATAGAAAGTTCAATAAAACGTGACAGTTCAAATACAATAATTCTGATTCGGTGTTGTGTCCACGACTCACAAGCTGCCACCTAGCGCAACACTCTCTGTCAAGCCATATGAAGATCCACACCAATCTTTTTTATTTTTATCACTACTTGAAAAGTTAGAATTCGTGGGATGAGCATAAGCATGCCCAATACGCAGAATATGGTGCACATGTGTTATTTCACTTTGAGATATATACAATTAATCCTCACATATTCAAGTCCAATTCAAATGTATGTATGTATCATTTGAAATTCCCCAGCCAAAGTAACACAACCCGATATAAGGACAGAATATCTGTATATCCAAAATAACTGACCTACATGATTATGTTGTGTTATGGGCACCGTATCACCGGATGCTCAAACAACATATCGTAATAGCCAATTATAATTGAGATATCTCGCAGGTATCGTATCATCGATGACTCGTGTGTCATATATATTTTCCATTATTGATAATTGCATACTATACTGCAATGCATGACATGATGATTCCCTACGGTTCTCATTTCGCCCCTCGAGTGCTCAACATACAGCATCTCATAATCCATTACAACCAATAACTTTAATCATACACTTCCAAATCGATCCCATAGCACAAATTCTCACATCAATATATCACACGGCCTTATCATAAGGCAGTTTAATGTACACAACATATCCGGAATCATGAGTGAGGTACGTTGGAGGAACTGTAGTCTAATATGCACGTGATTGATGCTTTCAAGAAGATGAGTCATATATCTTCAAAATATCATTCCATTATATTTATTCAAAATCATATTCCATCATATTTGTATAACATGCGACAAATATCCACGTGTCCCATTCAAATATATACTAAGTATGTGTCGCACAAGAATATACAATGAAGTCATATAATTCTTATACACATATTCAACTCGTATCATAAATCAACTAGATCAAATAACATATCTAACTCACATCGTAAATCATCTAATTCAACAAGATTAAATAATAGATGCATATGCATGTTCTTTTTAAAAATCACGTTTTTAGGACCCGATTATAGATTATTTCCTGTACCCCAAAGCGCTTAAAATTTTCATAAATCGGATAACATGGCCATAAACACAATCAGATTTAAATATGACTATTTCATCCTTTAAGGTTTTTACATCCTTGTCATCTTTCACCTCATTCGACTCCAATAAGGCTCCTAGATCTCCATAAGTTGTTCTTTAGTACCTTAGAGTCGCAATGACCTCAAGATACAAATCGATACATATCAGATCACATAGGACTATTTCACCATATAAGGCTTTTACATCCTTGTCATCTTTCACCTTATTCGACTCAAACAAGGCTACTAGATCCCCCACAAGTCGCTCTCGACACCTTGGAGTCGCAAGACCCTCACAATACAAATCGATATCTCATTGATTGCCGAGGGAGCTAGAGTTCAAGTCTATAATCTTTATGCAAAAACATTCATTTATGATTCATGATACATCAAATGGATGTTAACACATTATTTCACATATAGAGGTGTATCGAACATCCACTTCATTAATCAACTTACTTATAATGAAATCATATACATAAACATATCCATCTTACTTATCATTAATCAGATACTTCAAATAACATATTTAACTCATATTATGAATCATAATTCACATATATATCAACTCACATCATTAATCAAATATTTCAAATAACATATTCAAGTTAGAGTAATGAATCATAATTCAAATAAACAAATCCACTCACTTATAATGATAAAATTCACGTAAATATATTTCACTCACATTATAAATACTCCGGTTACTTATAATGAAATCATATGATTCACGTAAACATATAAAAATATCATACTCAAATCTAATCATCGAATACTTCACATAACATATCTATTCACATCTAATAACCAAATAAACATATCTCGCTCACAGTTTAATAGATGAATATATCCATAACGACCCCTAAAATAGTTTTCTCTTCAAATGGAAGTCTTTCGGATAGTTTTGAACAGAGTAGGTGGAGAAATAAGTACACAACTTCTTGTACATAAAATTGCATGAAGTTTATAATATATCATTTGAAAAAACATCGAATCTGGAGTTTAATAAACTTTATGGATTAAAAACCGGAGTTGTATAACAAAAGTTATGGCTGAATGAAGGCCGACGGGCAACCTATTTGGTGTCTACACCAGCTATTTTGGTGTCGACACCAAATTGTTAGAAAGTCATTTTTCTTGATTTTGAGCCCAGGTATTGACACAAAACTAGTAGGTGTCGACACCAAGCGTATTTCCAGGATGCGAAACCCAATTTTCTTAATTGCTTTGATTTAAAATCATATATTTTGATAAGGGGCTTTGATAAAACATGTTTTCTAGTGAAAAGAATTAATTTGTAACGGATTGAAACATGATTTTGGTATGAAATCCTTACCTAGGGTTTTGAAGTTGAAGAACCATTTTTGCAGTATTTCATCTCTAATTTTTGGTGCATAATTTACGTCTCAAACTCACCTCTATTTATAGGGAGGACTGGATGCACAAAAATGAAAGGAATCGTGGTTGCATAAGATTTAAACTTGGTTTTGTGACTAGGGTAAGACGAGGTTAGATTATCTTCTCAATTGTCACTTAACTTGAGGAGTTAACTTTCAAGTAGGAGGTGTAAAGTGTCAAGCAGGAGCTGTATAATCAAGATAGGATAAGAAGTGAAGATGAGATTGCCGTCGTGTCCAACCAAGCAAGCAACCTCATGCTTGAATTCAGATTCAGGAAGTGATGTTTGGGAAAAGATTCAAGGTATCAAATAAGGTCAAAATCTTGTGTTCTTGATACCATTTCGAAGTATTCACGGAGTACTTTCCGGTACATTTTACGGTGCAAGAAATGAATAACCGAAGACAAAGTTATGATCATCCAAAGTAGGCTACTAATGCGTGTCGCTATGCACCAAAAATTAATTAAATTCCTTACTCGCCAATTATCATTGAAAATGTAATAGCGGAAGTAAGAGTCGATCTCACAAGAAATAGGAACTAAAATAGTGTTGTATCAATTAGAATTAATGGAGTTTTTTTTTTGAGTTTAAATATTGTAAATGACTTGAACAATAAAATAAAGTACGTAAAATGACTGGGATATAGATCAATTATTAACAAATCCTTGTTCTCGGGTTCGGTTGTATTCTATCACAATGTTATCACTTTCCAGGTAACGCGAGTTCAATTTCTTCTTTGATTTATCACCCATAAATAGTTAATAAGCTCTAACTATTCCTATCCTCCCTTAATTTCATTTAATTAGAATAAACCCTCTAATCAAACATTAGTCATTGAATAACCTAAAACAAGCTCTTTAGATTTAAGACAACAACTATATAAATTCTAGAAGAAATAGGGCGAATTAGATTATCAATCACACAAGCTCGTGACAATTAATCTAAGTTGTATTTTTCTATGGAAATACTAAATTCCCACTTGCTACTAGGATTTGAACAAAAAGATGATTACGGATCCAATCATTCAAAATAGCAAATCTCAATACAACAAATTAAATGATAAGGCCTTAATCAAATAAAGTATTGCATCGATTGAATTAAAAAAGCATAAAAATCTAACAATTAAAGTAAAGAATTTAGAACTATGTTACTAGTTTGGAAAAGTAATGAACAAAGTAATTAAAATACAACGTCCCCTTTTGAACTAGGTGGAGAAGTCTAGCCAAGCATAGCCATGAAGAAAATCCAGAATTCTTGCATCTTGTTCACCTTCTTCTCCAATATTTTCCTCTTCCAAGCTCTAAGAACTAGCCGCACTCAATAGTGATTTTTCAACCCTTGTTTTGTGGTCAATCTCTCCTTTTATAGGTCCCCAATTTGTGCCCTAAGAATCCCAAAGATATATGCCATAGATAGATATTGGAATCAATAAGGAAATTTTCAGCGGGGAGGTTACAGCCGTGAGTTTTCAAGTTACGGCCGTAACTTGATTTCTGTAAATTTTGTTCTTTTGGAGTTACTGCCGTAATTATTCAAGTTATGGCCGTAACTTGATTTCTGCATAATTTCACTTCACGCCATCTTTGTTCACGACCGTAAGTTTAATTTCTTACAGCCGTAATAAAATTGCATCTACGGCCGTAACTTGATTTCTGTAAATTTTGTTCTTTTGGAGTTACTGCCGTAATTATTCAAGTTATGGCCGTAACTTGATTTCTGCATAATTTCACTTCACGCCATCTTTGTTCACGACCGTAAGTTTAATTTCTTACAGCCGTAATAAAATTGCATCCCATGTTCCCAAACTTCAACTTTACGTGCTTTTTGGTCCTTTTTTCCTCTGTTGTGACCATATACCACATAAAACATAAAATGCATTAACCAATACTTAATTAGGATCAAAATGATAATAAAATAAGGCAACATGTGAACCAAATAAGTGCTAGTACCGCACTTATCAGCTACTTAAAATAGTTTTTCTTTATCGTTTTGGTAAAATATTAACTTTAAAAAATTCATCAAGGGCTATCCGTCAATTGAAGTAAACCGATTTTATATTCTCAAGGTTCGTCCCATGAATTCATCCATGCATATATCATATGAAAGTATTGTAAGTCGAAAGTGATCAAACGAGTCTCCTAAATAGAGGCATTTAAACACGTTTTTTGTATCTTTTCATTTAATTAAAAATTTAATTTTTCTTTCTTTAAATCATGTTTAAATTCCACAATAATCAAATAAATTTTAGAAATAACTTATTACATCATAATGGAAAGTTAAGGACGTCATAATTTTTCAGGTCGTTACAACTCAATTGTAACGATCCAAAAATTTTGACGTCCTTTATTATCCACTATGATGTAATAAAAGTATTTTAGAATTTATGTAATTATTTTGGAATGAAACGAAAGAAAAAACGAAAATATTAAATAATGAAAGTTACGATAAAAACGTGTTTTAATGCACTTTTTTCATGGACTTGTTTGGTCATTTCCGACATTCGAGAATATGAAAACGGTTTTTAAGTTTGATTAACGAATATTCGTCTGAGAATTTTTAAAGTTAATACTTTATTGAAACGGTAAAACAAAACAGTTTTGTGTGACCTACTTTGGAAGATTATTACTTCCTTCTCGATTATTCATTTCTTGTGTCATGAATTGCACATTAAAGTACTCCGTGACTACTTTGAAATGATATCAAGAACTCAAGATTTTGACTTCGTTTGATACCTCGAATATTAGCAGAAACATGGCACTTGGAAGATGATTTTTTGAAAAATCGGGAATCATGATGTGTCCACTTATACACCTATAACCGATATGTACCTTGTGTGTGTTGGCTAACCTATATGGTACACCTCCTACTTGTTTTTCTACACCTCCTACTTTGCTAAATGGTCTAACTTATTATTAAACTACAAAAAATGGGAACGTGTCTTCTACATCCAAAACTTTGGCTCATTTCATGTGGTCCTCCTCTAGTATAAATAGCCTTGGTCTTGGAATGAATATCACACACCAAGTTGAGTCAAGAAACCCGTTAGTGAATTCATGGTTCTTCCACCCTCCAAAATTATAGAGTTACAAGTAAAAATTATGTTTGAATATTTGTTAGGATCAAGACTTGTTAGTTTAATAACACGATCTTGATAACTTAAATGATATTCGGGTCAGCCAAATATAGTTAAATCGTGAAGGAAATCCCAGAAACCATACATGACAGTGTTGAACCGACTTTAAGTATCAATACCATGTATCGATACTTAAAGCTTGAAGATGAATATGTATCGATACATGTTCATATAAGTTTTTAGACACTCTTAGATCGATATGAGTGAGATATATTTACTTGGCTATTTGAAACAAGTTAAATATGTTTATTATGCGAATTCATTACAAGTAAACTGGATATTCCATAGATAACTTCAATATTATTATTATAATATCGCTAACATTTTCTTGAAGTTAATAGAAATTTAATGTCATTATCCGCTTATGATCTAGGTTATAATGTTAAGATTCGTGAAAACTTTACTTTCAAAGTCATGTTTGTTAACATGTATCGATACCTGAAATCTGAATTATCATTACTAGCACACAATAGATATTGATTAAATATTATAATAGGACTGCATGTATCGATATTATATATCAACACTTGTAGCAGAAAAATTAGTATACCAGTCTTATATTCAATGTTAGAATTGTAATTGTAATACCTTAAAGATTTCAACAGTCCTTGTCATTGTTCTTGATATGTCGTCTACTTGATTATATGAAAGAGGGTGATAAACTTAGCTAATGTGATTTAAAATCCTAACCAATATTATTAGAGGCAGTCCTAAATATATCAATACATAACAGTTTTATCCAAGTTTGACTTCGCTGTATATTATTGAATAACACTTGTACTTGTTTATTTGATGTAATATTTGTTCTTAATTATGTGATCTTAAATACTACTTTGTAACTTGTTTTAAGTTATTTCATTACATTAAAATGATTTTCATGCTTTTTTCTTATGAATGTTATAGAAAGGATTTTCTTACATGATATTACAGTCATACTCTATCTCACTTGTCTTTCATACCACAGAGTTCAGAAATTGGATCACGATATGGTTATACTTATTATCAGGTATTAGTTTTCCTACTTGTTATCGGGGAGTGATTTCCCTGCTTGTTATCTGGGAGTGATTCCCTTGCATGATATCTGAGATTAAATTCTCTGCTTATTATATGCGCTCTCGGGATATTAATTAATTTGTAATATGGCCTCCATTAAATGACACATTTTCTTGAAAATACATGCATTGACACTAGTCGTGAATATCTTGCACTGGACTTGAATACTTGAATATCTTGCAATGGATTTGAATGCTTGAATATATTGCACCAGATTTGAACACTCGAATATCTTGCATTGGACTTGAAAAACTTGAATATATTGCACTAGTTTTGAATACGTTGCATTGATCTTGAATATATGAGTTTGACTTGACTGGAATACATAAAGATAACTTGCATATGTGCAATAACACATGTGCGTTGTAATGCCCCAAATTCTGTCAACTCGGACGGCTACGGAAATCTGAATTTCGTTTAAATAGCTATTTTCAATAAACGTTAAATACATAAAAAAAAAATTCTAAAACCATAACAACCAGAAATAAGTTGTGGAAGCGTATTTGATTGAAATAATTTAATTTTCAATATCAAACATAATGAACGAATCGTCAAACATTCAAAATAATACAATTAAAAATTAATTTGACAAAATGGAAAAATGATTGCTAAAAATAATGGTTTAAAAGAAAATTATAAATTAAAATGGATTGTCATTAATTTCAAGATCGCCCCGCTCATTGCCATATATCGCCGAGCTCCTTAACCTGGAAGGGTGGAAAAAGTGGGGTGAGCATAATGAATTATACTCAGTGGAGATACAACAATCCGTCCAAGTTGAATCCAAACATGTAAATCCAATTATGAATATCATGCTTAAAAAAAATAATTTTCTATAGCTTTGTGTGCTGTCGGGCAACCCAATGACCCTCTTTCGATCTCGAACCTATGTACGGTCCCTAACAACCTTTTTGAAACCATGGAAGCATTATATCACAATCAAAATCACACATCAAGAAGTAACATGGACAAAATAATCACAATTGTTTTAATGTAAACCCACCTTAAAGTCTTAAATTTTTCTTGAAATTGAACTGGATGTGAAGCTAAAGTGCTTTAAACTTTTCTCGCGATTTCGTCTAACCAAAGAAAATAAATCTTAAATTAATAATTTGGAAATTAAAAGTTTTAAAATGAATTTAAAAGTTTATGGATTAATTTGAAATTTAACAAAGTTGAGTTTGTAAAGTTTTGGAGCTGAAATAGGATTTTCAGAAACTAAAGGGCTGAAGTTTGAAACATTTAAAAATATGCAGGGACTGAAATCACTAGTTTAAAAATAAAGGTGCTGAACTTTAAAACATTTTAAGATGAAAAGACCGAAATTAGACTTTTAAAACTAGAGGGGCTGAACTAAACGGTTTCTAAAACTTGGCGACCAGATTTAAAAGCTTTAAAAGATGGGGGCTTAAGGGTCAGTTTTAATAAAATCAAAATCTTTAAAATTAAAAATAAAACCTTTCCCTTTTCTGTTGGAACCGACGCAAGAGAAGAGAGAGAGGCTGCGAACAACGACGCAAGGGCTTCTCCCTTGCTGGTTTTCGGCTGCCGTCCGGTGGCGGTGGCTTAACCGAGAGGTGGCGTTAGGGAGGAAAGTGAAAGAATGAAGTGGGCTTTCTTTTTGCGTGTTAAAATCGAGACTATGTGTTCGAATTTTGGGGCAATTTCGGCGACGAATCCGACAGTGAGGTAAGTAGGTATCTTGGGTCAATTAAGTTCTTGGTTTATCTCTTGTTTCTAGATGGGGGATCGAAGTTTGGATTTGTTTTTGGGCTGATTTGAGGTTGGAGGAGGCAGCTGCGGTCGACAGTGGCTGTGATTGGGCCGTGGTGCTTTGAGTTTCGATTCTGTGGTGTTTTATATGAAGGTTGCAGTGGTATTGATTGTGAAAATTGGTTTGATTGTTGTTGGATTTTGATCTTGGATTTGGATAGGCAGTGAACGAAATTTTGTGAATTAATCAGATTAGATTGAAAATGGTTTGATGGGGGCGGTGAGGGCAGTCGGCGGATATGGAGGTTGCTGTGGTTGGTGGTGATGACCGATTGGTGTTGTATTGGTTGGGTTCTTGGGGAGGCTGCAGGTTTTGGTCCTGTGCAATGGTGGAGATAGTCGGCAGGTTGGTTGTCGTTTGGGTGATAAGCAGAGATCGATTGGGTTGTGCGAGTAGGCTGCGTTTGAGGTTGTGTGGTGCAATTTGGTCAGCGATGAAGGTGACAGTGCGGTTTGTGTTGGTGGGAGAGGTGATGCTTGGTTTGATTGCATGGTGGAATTCGATCACGGTTTAGAATTCAGTTTGGAGGAATTCTTACCAGCAATTGAGTTAATTTGTGGAAAAGGTTTCTGTGATTTTGTGTTGAGAGTTGTGCGATATCGTGGGGTTTATAAAGGTAAGGTTTAGTGAAGTATTGTATTTGGAATAAAATTGTATAATGTTGGATATGGAAACGTCTGAATCAGAATTGAATTGAAATTGTGATAAGTTGGAACACAGGAATAACGATTCGTTTAGAATATCATGTACTATATCACTCCTCAAATGATAAGAATTGGGTTAAATAAATTGGATAATAAAATGATTTCAAATTTGGACTTGAAAATAATTTACGTTTAAAATAATAAAATTTTTGGCTAAAAATCGATTTGGACTTCAATTTATTTTATTAACTCGGAAATAGTTGACCCGGTTAGACGAACACGTTTATATTTAAAAATGGGGAAATTATAACGATACATTTTTATTTGAGAATTGAGAAATAAAATATTTATTTAATAATTAACTTGAAAATTCTCGATCGTTACATGCATCATATTCTACTAACTGGACAAGTGTATGTTTATCCCACGATATCTAACATTTCAGCATAGAAATAAAGAGGATTGTCGTGGATCTTTAGACGAAGAGACATATAGTGTTGTGTTAGGTGACAATCTGTGAGTTGTGGATACACTAATAAGGTTTCTTGCATTTGAACTACCAAACTTGGTATTTTATTATTAATACTTTTAACCAAAAATATTTTAAATTCAATATATTCTATATTAACTAGAAATGCTTTAAATATTAATATCGTTACTTTTTAAATAAATGGACTTTGCTTTAAGTAACGTGATTTTGTAATCCCAATTATGTGACATCATTTACATCACCGACTTAAGAAAAGAAAAACAAGAATATTTTCGCAATTTATTTTGTCATCACAAGTTGGTATTAGAGTTTTAAATGTCGTGTAAAATTCGTGTGCATTACAACAATCCTCTCATCCCTTTCTATCACAATATTGATTTTGTTTCAAGAAATAAACAAGCGTTGATAAGATTGTTGAAATATTATAAATGCATATTAACATTTTGATTTAATTTGAAGTATGAAATATCAATTTCACCTGTTTGCTTGTAGCATATTTTGGATAATGAAATTTCCATCCTACTTTAAATTCAACCCACACACTTTCAATTAATAAGCTTTTTTTAATCAATGAGCTTCACTGAGAATTTTCTAAAAGGGACAATACTTTTTCTGACATTGTATCCTGTATTCATTTTTTTTGTAGTCTCTGAATTGTAAAAAGGTGGATTTAGTATTGCCCCTCCTGTTGATTCTTGTAATTGCTTAAATATTTGAGCTAGATAACCTAGAATTCTCAATTTCTTACATTTTTTCTTTGAGTTGTGCTATTTGAGGTTTCAGAAATATATGACATAAAATTTTCTCCCCTTCCATAACTTGTTCCCTTCTTGTTTACTGAAATATAAGAACACAAGAATATAATAGATAAAGAGTCACTGAGTCAAGAGAATCTAAGAATACAATTAAAATTTCAAATGAAGTGTAGTGCTTGGTTTGAAATAAAATATTTGACCTTTAAGATAAGCAATTGAGCCTAATATTTTATCTTTGGGCTTATGATATTTTTAAGAGGAAATTACACCATCTAAGGTGTTTTAAGTTCCAATTTCAAAATTCAGGTGAAAGTGTTATTCATACAAAAATCAGGTCATATTTTACCCCTAAATAAAAAAAATAAAAATAAAAACCCTAATCTTCTAAGATTAAAAAAAAAAAAAAAGTCGATCAGTTCCTCCCTCCCATTTCTCCCCCCCCCCCCATGCAGCCTTGATTAACAGCTCGAAAATCAGGGCCACGAGAAGGCGACGAAGACAGGTGATGAAGAAAAGGTCCCGCCTAGAGACAGCTCCTTGATAAGTGTATTTTATACACTTATTTCTATCCTAAAAGTAGGATTTTATATGTTTGTTTTGGAATATTTGCTATTTATTTTGCGTTATTTGTTTACATTTCAGAAATAATCCCAAATTCGAGAAAACAAAGGAATTGAAGCTAAAATTGAGCAATTGGATGTAAAAAGTGTCAAAGTGAGCAAATCAAGAATTGATGCAGTCAATCAAATAGCTAATTTGAAGAAAAAATCGAATTTGGAAGAAATCAGAAGTTCGGGGGTTAAATTGCAACAATCAGAAGTAGGAGGACTTGCTGTGCAATTAAAAGACAGGGACCAAGTTGCAGAATTTAAAAGATAAAAATTGCAGCCGGAATTACAACCGTGCGGCCGCACGGTTGAACAAGGCGTGCGGTCGCACGGTCAAGAAATTCAGCGACTGAAGTTTACCTGCAGAGTCATGCGATCGCGCATTTTTGAACCGTGCGGCCGCACGGTAGTCCCGACTGGGCCGCAGCTGGGCTTTTTGCGCGTAATTCAGCAGTTTTCTCCTCAATTAACCTAAATCTCGAGAAAATCTATAAATACCAGACCAAGGGCACGAGATTAGGGGTTCCGAATTCATTGAAGAGAGGCCAAAACGCTGTCGGATTGCGGAGGGATCCACTCCAAGCCAAGACACAATTGAAGAACGAAGATCAAGGGCATGAATAGGGTGACATCTATCCATTCCTTTTGTGATTTATATTCAATTATGTATCTAGGCTAGGTTCTTAAATGTTAGAATTGTGATGAAACATTTATTTCCGGATTTTATGTATTGATTATCATTTAATTTCATAATTCATGGGTTTGAGCAATTGATTTATACTTTTTTATCATGCAATTACTTGACCACTAGTTGTATGAATTTAGGTTGTGATTTCTTAAGCTCGAAAGATTGAGATTTCATTAGACTTGTGTCAATTGTCACAAAGTCCGATAGGGGATAGAAATATACCCTTATGCTTTGTGTTATCTGCTTTAGTATTCACAAAACTTGTAATGATTTTCTATACATTTAGATTCGTCATAGAAATATAGTCGGATTGTGTATAGAAATATGTGTTGATTCTTGTCCGAAAGGGAGTCTTGACAATATTAGGAATATGGATTTTCAAAACCTCGTGAATTATTGTTAGATGTTTAATTTAATGCATAATTAATGGAATAAATGCGGATTCTCAATTCTAGCATGTTTTTCTCATATTTTCTCTAAATCAAAGTTCCTCGTTCTTTCTAGTTTAATTTTAATTTAAAATTTCCAAGTCCTAAGCTTCTCTAGTTCCGGTTAAGGTAGTAATCTAAAATACGATTTAAATCAATCTCTGTGGGATCGATACTTGGACTCACGTCCAATTTATTACTTGCGCGACCCGTGCACTTGCGGAGCGCGAACAAGTTTTTGGCGCTGTTGCCGAGGATTGTTATTTAAATTTATTTTTAGATTACTTTCACTAATTCGGACTTTTTACTTGTTTTAATTTTATTTTTACTTTTACTTTTATTTTTTTTAATTTTTAGGATTTTAATTTCTTTGTTTTAGTTAGTTACTAGTTTCCTTTCTTTTAGCTATGTATGCTACGTTCGAAAAAAGGGAATCTCTTCGAAGCTGACCCGGAAATAGAACGTACATTACACCGTAGGTTAAGAGAACTTGGGGAATTAGATAAATCTAAAAACCAAAAAGAAAATCAAATGGCAAACAACAATTTGAGATTACCCGCCCCTGGTCTAATAAATGAAGATGACATGTTGGTGGGTGACTTCATGACACCTCAGGTGGTTCAAAGTCAATCCAGCATAGTCTATCCACCATTTGAACAGGCAAACTTCCAATTGAAAACCAATGTCATCAGCATGTTCCAAAACGGACATCAATTTCATGGGAGACCTGGTGAAAACCCGCACACACATGTTTCTAAATTTTTAGACATGTGCCAACACTTTCCATATCAGGGCGTATCTGATGATGCTATCAGACTCGGGTTATTCCCTTACACTCTAAGAGATAGGGCTGTTGAGTGGTTGGATTCTCGCCCAGGTGCGAGTATAACCACTTGGAACGAATTGGTCCAAAAGCTTTGCACCAAATTCATGCCTCCAGCTAAGGTTGCCAAACTGAGATATGACATCACCATGTTTCAGCAACAAGATGCTGAATCCTTTGATGATGCATGGAACAGATTTAAGGGCATGCTGAGGAAGTGTCCAAACCATGGGATCAAACGAGGTGATCAAGTGAGGTGCTTCTATGAAGGACTACTTCCACATTTTGAAAACATGGTTGATTCCTCATCAAATGGTGCGTTAAGCACAAAGAGCATCGGGCAGGCATTGGAGCTCTTCGAGAGGATAGCAAATACAAATGCCATGTGGGGATAAGACAGGGTTGTTCCAAAGAAGGCATCAGGAGTCTATGAAGTGGATGCTTACACTGCCATATCAGCAAAAATAGACTCTTTGGCTGCGAAAGTGGAGAGCATAGCACTGGTGAGTCATTCATCAAAAAGTGCCAAAATGACTTGTGAAGAGTGCGATGCAAATCACGCCACTACAAATTGCCCTATTCTGGCTTGTCCATTGGAGCAAGTTGACTATTTACAAGGAGGTCAACGCCAAAATAATCCATACTCAAATACCTACAATCCAGGATGGCGCAATCATCCTAACTTTTCTTGGAAAGATCACTCTAATGGACACATTGCGCCTAATTTCAACACTGAAGAGAGAAAGCCTGCATTGGAAGAAATGCTTGGGAAGTTTGTGGAAAGGACAGAACAGTTCATGTCTAGAACAGATCAGTTTATGAGAAAAACTGAAACCACAATTCAAAATCAACAGGCTTCAATCAAAAATCTGGAGACTCAAGTTTGACAGATAGCACAGTTGATCACAGCCAGAGCTCCGGGTACATTACCAGCAAATACTGAGGTAAACCCAAAGGAACAACTAATGGCTATAAATGTAGTGCAAAATGCAATAAATGCTATCACTACACGTAGTGGTGTGCAACTTCCTGAGATTTATGCTAAAAAGCCAGATGGAGTCCCTGAAAAAGTTTTGGATGATGTTGAGAAGATGGCTGAAAGGGAAGATGACCATGAGGTGAAATCGACAATTAAACCTCATGAGTCTCCTATTCCATTTCCACAAAGGCTGAAGAAAACAAGAGAGGATAAGCAGTTTAATAAGTTTGTGAATATGCTGAGAAAACTGCACATAAATATTCCTTTCTTGGAAGCCATCACACAGATCCCAAGTTACGCCAAGCTGCTAAAAAAGATGATGTCTAGCAAGAAAAAGCTTGAAGAACTTGAGGAGGTCACTTTGAATGAAGAATGCAGCGCAATCCTGCAAAACAAGCTGCCACCTAAGCTCAAAGACCCAGGGAGCTTTTCAATACCTTGCATTATAGGTGATTTAAAATTCAACAAGGTCTTATGTGACCTAGGTGCAAGTATAAATCTGATGCCCCTGTCTTTATACAAGAAATTGGGACTGGGTGAACCAAAGGAAAGCAATATCAGATTGCAACTGGCTGATCGATCAATCTGTCACCCATATGGAGTTGTGGAGGATGTATTGGTGAAAGTTCACAAATTCATATTCCCAGCGGACTTTATCATCTTAGATATGGAGGAAGATGAGAATTTTCCTCTGATACTTGGTCGGCCATTCCTAGCCACTGCACGAGCATTAATTGATGTAGAAAAAGGAGATGTAGTGCTGCGGGCCGAAAATCAAGAGGTGACTTTCACAATGATGCAATTTGATGTCCATGAACCAGAACTAGAAAATTGCTCCGGGATAGATGTCGAGTTGGAATTGGCGTACTGGGAGAGGTATGAATACAAGGTAAGGGCAGATGATGAGGCTACACCATCTAATCTAAAGCCACCTTGAGAGTTTGCCAAAAAGTCTAGCTCTAGACTATAAATGAAGCGCTTGTTGGGAGGCAACCCAATTTTTCAAACCCATTTTCTTTAGTTATTTTGTTTGTTGCTTTTGAGTTATTTTATTGCTTAATTGTTGTTTAGTTGCTTGACAGTGCATTTTAGGAGCACTAGTATATTTAGAATGCATGCGTTGAGTTGTTAAATGCTTTAAATAATTCTAGTATTCTATTTTGCACGTTTTTGCACTTTTAGTTTCTATTGCATTATTATTTGTTTTGTCCTTTTTCATTACAATCTTCCACTTGAGAATCTAGCTTAGGACATGTACATATAGTTCAGAAGTTGGTTGCATGCATTTGGATGTGTTTAGGGGTCGAAAACGGAGTCCAAAATCAAAAAATGGAAAAATTTCAGGACACTGCCTTTTATACCGTGCGGTCGCACGGTTCAATTCTGGACAGTTTCGGTAGATTCATTTATATGTTGAATTCTCTCATTTTAACCACTTTCAAACCCGTTTTACCTCTCCCAAATCATCCCACATTGAGTCCCCATTGCTTGCACATCATTTTAACTCAAAGTCATGCCTTACATTGCATTCAAAACATTAAAAGGTATGAGTTTTTCCACACATTTACACAAAACCTTGCATAATTTGATGTTCTTCATATTTTTATGTGATTGGTGAATTGTAGATAAATGGGGATGGGTTTAGGATAGTTGATGGGTGTATTGAACTGTGCTTATTATGTGAAAATTTTTGGTTTAATTCAAGTCTCCAACTCTATGATTTTCATTGATTTCTTTAATATGCATACTAGGTGCTCGATAAAATGCCACAATGAGTATTTTGTTGAGTTTTAGCAAATCTTTTTGGATGATCACCCTCACTACATGTTAAACATCATTTGTGCATCGTTCAGTCCATGTTTACACTGATTTAAAGCATGAAACTCAACTTGAACATCATTGCACTACATGGCACCTCATTGTAAGGTCATTGCAGGCACCACTGCACCAGTGCACCTGTTTTCAGCTTCACTGCACCTACTTTGTCGCATCTTTTCATGACCCAAATGAACTTCAAACTTACTGAATTTTTGATATGTTATAGACCAAGTTATGTACTTTCATATGCCCGGGACATGTCTCGGGAAATTTTCACTTTTTCGAGGCGATGTCAAGGGTTGAAATTCAGTGGTCGACCACTTTTCAAAAATTTCAAAAAATTTTCGAAGTCCTAGTTTGGGTGTGTTGTTTTGATTTTCTTTAGTTCCTATGTAATAATTATATTTCTAATGATCATTAATGTTTATTTGCAAGGAACATGTCATCATGGGGCAATTCACGCTAAACATGGAAAAGGAAGTAAGGGGTCATTTCATCCAACAAACATTCAAGTCAAAGCTTCAAAAATATGAACACCAACTCTCCAAACCTGGGAAGTACATTAACCCTCTTTGTTATTTCTGTGTTTATTTTCTTTATGTATTTTGAATACATTGAGGACAATGTATGATTCTAGTTTTGGGGGTGGGAATCTCATTCATGTGCTTCATGTACACATTCATTCGATTTTGGGTAGAAAATTCAAATATATTGAAAAATGTGAAAAAAAGCAAAAAAAGTGAAAATTTTGAAAAATTTTGTTAACTTATTTATTGCTTATGACATGATTTGAATTGACTTTTGTGCCTTAGTTAGAAAATTGGACAACATGCTAACTAAATTTTTTCTAAACATTCATCCATGTAAGACTTTAATCAAATTGGAGCACATAGCCAATTTCAAGTAAAAACTTGTGTAGGGAGATGCTTGATACTTGTGGGGTAAACTTGTGCACTTTGAACATAGTATTGATTGAAAAATCCCAAACCTTAAGTAATTTAGATCCCGACCTGAAATGTAGAACCAAACTGCTCAAGAACAGTTTGGGGGTGGGAAGGTTAGTATGAGTATGCATTGATGGATTTAAGATTTGGAGTTTTTAATTGTACATCTTTAGTGTAAGGGATTTCGATCAACGGGTATAAACCATAATAACCAGCATAAAAACAGAAAAATGCTGAAGGTCTTATTCTACTCTTCAAATGCCTTTTTGACTCGAGCAAGTAAGTCTGAGGGATTCTCTGAATCTGATACCCTAAACTCAACTGAGTTGGGAGCTGCCGACCTAAAGCTCGCTACAGGGGTCAACTAGAAAGCAAGTATGTAGAGTGGACTTACACATAAGACACAAAAACATCTTTAACTTTTCTGTTTAAGCCTTTATGACTCGGGTAATTAAGTCTGAGGGGTTCTTTGAACCTGGTACCCTAAGCTCAACTGAGTTGGGAGCTGCCGACCTAAAGCTCGCTACAGGGGTAATATGGAAAGCAAGTATGAAAAGTATTGCACAAAGATGGTAAAAGACAAGGACATTAAAAGAAAAAAGTCGTCCATATGAAAGAAAAATGGAATAAAATGGTATAAGCTTTGTTGATTGAAATTCCTAACACTTTGTTAATTATTCTTGGTCTGTCGTGCATACTTGTCTAATCCTAACTGCCTTGTGTGGAAAAATGCAATGTATACATGTTTAGAAACCACATCAATAGGAAAGACCTCGGGATATGAGAGAAAAGCAGTAAGGTTGTGATCATCCATGAGGGGGTAAGGAGAATCAAAAGAAAATCATTGTTGACCACACGGGATTCGGGCTTACTCTTGCATAAAAATTCACACATTGTCAAGTTTATTTTTGCATAAGTTTGCATATGATTTTGGCTATTCACACACACACAATGAAGTTGAGCATCGGATGAATGAAAATATTTTATGTTGTTCATATTTCTTTGTCTAAAGTGAATCGTCAATTTGGATTGTTGAAGTGCATGGTAAATAAGTTGACAAAAGCAAAAATATATTTTTTTATTTAATTTGCATTTTTATTTTTATAGTTTATTTTTATTTTTTGTTCAAGGACGAACAATAGTTCTAGTTTGGGGGTGTTGATAAGTGTATTTTATACACTTATTTCTATCCTAAAAGTAGGATTTTATATGTTTGTTTTGGAATATTTGCTATTTATTTTGCGTTATTTGTTTACATTTCAGAAATAATCCCAAATTCGAGAAAACAAAGGAATTGAAGCTAAAATTGAGCAATTGGATGTAAAAAGTGTCAAAGTGAGCAAATCAAGAATTGATGCAGTCAATCAAATAGCTAATTTGAAGAAAAAATCGAATTTGGAAGAAATCAGAAGTTCGGGGGTTAAATTGCAACAATCAGAAGTAGGAGGACTTGCTGTGCAATTAAAAGACAGGGACCAAGTTGCAGAACTTAAAAGATAAAAATTGCAGCCGGAATTACAACCGTGCGGCCGCACGGTTGAACAAGGCGTGCGGTCGCACGGTCAAGAAATTCAGCGACTGAAGTTTACCTGCAGAGTCATGCGATCGCGCATTTTTGAACCGTGCGGCCGCACGGTAGTCCCGACTGGGCCGCAGCTGGGCTTTTTGTGCGTAATTCAGCAGTTTTCTCCTCAATTAACCTAAATCTCGAGAAAATCTATAAATACCAGACCAAGGGCACGAGATTAGGGGTTCCGAATTCATTGAAGAGAGGCCAAAACGCTGTCGGATTGCGGAGGGATCCACTCCAAGCCAAGACACAATTGAAGAACGAAGATCAAGGGCATGAATAGGGTGACATCTATCCATTCCTTTTGTGATTTATATTCAATTATGTATCTAGGCTAGGTTCTTAAATGTTAGAATTGTGATGAAACATTTATTTCCGGATTTTATGTATTGATTATCACTTAATTTCATAATTCATGGGTTTGAGCAATTGATTTATACTTTTTTATCATGCAATTACTTGACCACTAGTTGTATGAATTTAGGTTGTGATTTCTTAAGCTCGAAAGATTGAGATTTCATTAGACTTGTGTCAATTGTCACAAAATCCGATAGGGGATAGAAATATACCCTTATGCTTTGTGTTATCTGCTTTAGTATTCACAAAACTTGTAATGATTTTCTATACATTTAGATTCGTCATAGAAATATAGTCGGATTGTGTATAGAAATAGGTGTTGATTCTTGTCCGAAAGGGAGTCTTGACAATATTAGGAATATGGATTTTCAAAACCTCGTGAATTATTGTTAGATGTTTAATTTAATGCATAATTAATGGAATAAATGCGGATTCTCAATTCTAGCATGTTTTTCTCATATTTTCTCTAAATCAAAGTTCCTCGTTCTTTCTAGTTTAATTTTAATTTAAAATTTCCAAATCCTAAGCTTCTCTAGTTCCGGTTAAGGTAGTAATCTAAAATACGATTTAAATCAATCTCTGTGGGATCGATACTTGGACTCACGTCCAATTTATTACTTGCGTGACCCGTGCACTTGCGGAGCGCGAACACTCCTTCAGCAAAGTTTTAAATCAATGGGACAAGCCCACCGCTGCACACTGTGGCGAGATGATTCGTTGAGGAGGCTTCCCGTCTTCTTGCCGGTGTGTGAAAAACCGCTTCATGTTGTTGTGGTTTTAGTGTCGGATTTTTGTGCGCGCACAGGCAGGACGAAAGAGGCATCACGTGCTTGCGACGACTCTGTGCTGCGCCGCACTCTTCCAGATTTTTGTGGTGGTTGCTGGTGGTCTTTGATAGGTGTTGTGGCGGTGGTAATGGTCCTGTGCTGTTATGATGTGGATGGCCGTGGTGGAGTGCCTTTTGATTGTGGTGTTTTCCAGTAGGTGGTGGTGAGGTAACTGGTGGTCGTTGGCGACGACGGTAGCAGCGACGGAGGCGACTGTCATTAGTTGGCTGTGTAATAGTGTGGTGTCCGTGTGGTGATGATGTGTGATGGTGACGATTTGTGGCTGCATCAGTGTTTTGCTATGTGGTGGCAGCCTACGGAGGTAATTGAAGGTGGATTTGTTGTGGTGATGGTGTCCGATGGTGGCGCTGGCGTCGGAGCAAGTGGTTGTGAGGTTAGGGCGGGTGAGATGCCGGTGCTGGTGATGGTCTGGAGTTGTGAAGTGAGGGCGGTGTGGGTTGGGGTTGTGACTTTGAAATATAAATGTGACCTACAATTTTTTTCTTGTAACCTCGAAAATATATAATTGTGACCTTAAAAATGGGGTGGTAGGTTGTGATCGGAAAAAATGATGGTTGTGACCTACAATTTTTTTCTTGTGATCTCGAAAATGAATAATTGTGACCTTAAAAATGGTGGTTGGTAGGTTGTGATCGAAAAAAATGATGGTTGTGACCTACAATTTTTTCTTGTGACCTTAAAAATGGTCGTTTGTAAATTGTGACCTAAAAATAAATTCAATTTGTGGCCTAATATTTCGATAATTTGTGACCATGAAATCATTAGTGACCTAAAAAATTTGTGTTTTGTGACTTCAAATATATAGTATTGTGACCTTAATACATATAATTAATAAAATATTTTAATTATTTAATTTAATTAATTGATTCTAAATATAACCTGATTTTTGAATTTTTATAGGTTTCACCTTAATTTTGAAATTGACATTTAAAAACACCTTATTTATGTACTATTCCCTATTTTTAATTTGTTTGAATTTTTTTAATTGAACTGTTAAAGGGGAACAGTCCGTGGCGGGACCACCATCCCTTGTCCCGTCCTTGGTTCGGGGATATCTTTCATCTCCATCCCCACCTTTATTGGGGATTCCCTATCCGTTTGGGTTGGGTAATCATTGGGTTAAAGTATTTTCCACTCCGCTACCATTCCTAAAGTAAACAAGTGAAATTGATATTTCGTACTTCAACTTAAATCAATATGTTAATATGCATTTATTGTATTTCAACAATCTAATCAACACTTGTTTATTTCTTGAAACATAATCAATGCAATGAAAGAAAAGGATGAGAGGGTTGTGTGATATAAACAGAGAGTATGAAAAAGAAAATATTTAATATCTCCACAAGTTTAGAATAATTGCTTGAGCATGTTTTAATTTAATTCGATTAAGTTTTATTATATATTAAGAAATTTTTCGTGTGAAAATAATAAATGAAAATAAAAAAATAAAAAAGAAAAGATTAGTTAAATGTCTATTTGCGAGAGCACGTTTAACTATTTTGATGTCCGTTTAGATCAACAGAGATGTTTATGAAATAGTTTTCAAAATAAACTTCGAGATAGCATATGTGGTTCATGGATTCGACTTGAGTATGATATTAAGTGAATTTAAAAGTTAGCTCTTGATTAAAATTCTTGAAACTCAAGAATGGAACGATCTACTTTGACTCGTCATAATTTTTTCTATGATTAATTATTTTTTGTACCTTCAATGATGTTGAAAATAAGGCCATGATCAATTTGAAATTGTACTAAGAATATAAAGTCTCGACTTCATTTGGTATTCCATAATAATACCGGAACTTTAGAGGAAAACATGGTAAATCATTGACTTTTCAAATTAAAATTTTACATTACTTGGTTTTGCGTTTGAGACCTATACGTACACCTATACCTAATTCAGCCTAAGTGATTCATACTAAATCATTTTTTAATATTTAAGACAATCATTTTATGCTTGTAATCACTTGGTTATGATAACTAATTATATTTGCTCTCAATTATATATTAAAAAATCATTAAAAATAAAAAATCAAAATTTCAAAATTTGTGGGGTCACCTGACCCCAATGCCACCCCTTATGTCTGCCCTTCCCGTTTAAGCATGGATGGGGTGAGAACGAGGATGGATGGTAAGTCTCCGAAGGAGAGAGAATGGCATACATAGGGATGGATCTACCTTATGGAGAGGCGACACGTCCATCGAGAACAAAAATTGGTTAGATTTTTTTTGCTTTTTTTGGGTTGCGACTCGAAAAATATAATTATTTGATCGATGTCCGTCCTAACTGAACAAAATTCTTGGATCTGCCCTAGGTAAACAATCTTGTTTTTTAACATGAAGAGATCCACATACCGATCCTGAATTCACCCCGTTGCCATCTTTAAGAATTAAAATGAATACCTACTATAACGACCATGCATAAGTGGAACTGGAAACGTCACCTATGAGAGCCCACCTGGGCCCCATTGGCTGCCAACAGTCTTGAAACCCATGCAGGGGTACATTGATCGATATCCGGATGGTCGAACTGTGCAAGTCCGAAGTAGTGATGTCCGAAGTACCTAGCCTGGATCAACAGTAGGACTTGACAATGCGCCATAGATATCTAAATGCTTCACAAGTGGAGGGATGATGGGACAATGCCTTTATGATGGATGTGACAGCCGCCACTCCCCTATAATAGGCAATAATGATTATAACCAGTCAATTGGTTTACCTTTCAAATGGTTAGGGACATGACACGCGTAAAGGCATGACACATTTCACCATCTATGTTGATTACTCCTCCTATAAATAGATCACTTGTGGCTCCAAGGAAAAGGTTAGAAACTTAATACTTGAACTTGATATATAAAATTTCACTCCCTTTTTTCACTTTTACACACTTATATTTCCCGCACTCAAATCATATTAACTTTAAATGAGTATTGACTTAAGCATCAGAGTGCAAACAGGAGCCACCTCGGCCCCTTTTGCATACTGATTGTTTATTCTGGTGCGTAGGAAGTCCACGTATTCAAGAGGGAGGAGCTGAAACGTGTTGATCCAAGGTCCTACCAGATTTTGTGGTCAACATTTTGGCGCCATCTGTGAAAAATCACACTTCTATCCCCACCAAATCACGTGGTAAAAAGCTATACAAAACCTTGAAAAAGGTTTAAAACTTTGAAATATAAGTTTACCGGCCCTGAAAAAGGTTTAAAACTTTGAAATATAAGTTTACTGACCTTGAAAAAGGCTTGAAACTTTGAAACATAAGCTTATCCACCTTGAAGAAAGGACGGCACAAAATCACTACAGCCATGAGTGAGAGTGATAATGATGCCAATCCCCGGAGAAGTAGGGGGAACAACACAGTGATCTAAAAAGCGTGAAGCGTGACGAAGCGTGGAGTCCAAGAGTCAAGTTTTTGAAGCTTAAGCGGGAGTAAGCGTTAAAAAGCGTTTTTCAATTCCTAAATATTTGATTTAAATTTTACCCATACTTGAACAAGTAAAAATAAATAAAAAAATGGTAGTTGCGCGCATCGGGCACGCTTAATCGCGCACAATGCGCGCTTAAGCTCGCTTCAGCACGCATTGTGCGCGCTTTTTAGAACAAAATTTTCAAGAAAACGCGTTTTTCTCGCTTTTCGCCAAAACGACGCGCGAGAGGCGGGCGCGCGCACAGTGCACGCGTTTTAGAACACTGGAACAACATGGCAATGAGGAGATGCATTTAGTTGGTTAGCATGAAAATGCCAAAAAGGAAGTTCCTTAGCCTAATCCTCCTCGTTGACACCGAAGCAGACGCATGCTGCGAGATATGACATGCATGGTAGCTAAGATACTAGAAATTTAAAAACAACAAATTGAGCAGACTGCTTCCATGAATGCCTATATGGTAAGGGGATATGTGGTGAATGAACCAACAATACCGCCTCACTACTCACAGCCACATTACTCGCCTCTGAGACCAGCACCGCATCATATTATTACAATGCACCACCAATGCATGCCGAGGTGAATTATGTGCCCCTCCACGAAGAAGATCCGATGCATGAAGTAGCAGAAGGACACAGCCAACCTCTTGAATAGCAGGAAGGAGAAGCCCCTTCAAGGTTCAGCAGTGTCTTTAGCAAAATAGGGGGATTGTTTCGAGGCAGGCTGGGAAATAGGGCTGCAGAACCCTGGCAGCAGACACAAGTGCCTAGGAATAGGCGTGAGCTATGGGCTGAAGAGGCCCTTTCACGATGTCACTTGCCTAGAAATAGGTACGGCACAGGGGTCAAAGGAATGTACCTACTGGCTCGTGAGCCTAGAAATAGGCGAGAGCGAAGGGCTGTAGAAGCTCACTCCCAACCCAAGGGGATCCGTCTAACTACCAAATGCCTAATTATGAATAAGCTTTATCACCTCGGGGGTGGAACCATCTACAACAACCCTATAGCCAATACCGGGGCTCGATAAGATATGTCCATGACGAAAACAACAACGAACTCCCATTGTATGAAATAGATGACGATAAGGAAGCAAGCCCCTTCACCATGGGCATCCTGAGGTATCCCGTGCCTATCAACTTTGAAATGCAGGAGATAACCAAGAATTGGAGAGACTTGAAAACAACCTTTAAGAATGACTTCGTCTCCTCCGGCCAGGTCAACTTCTGCTTCAAAGACTTCAAGATCTAAAGCAGGGAAGGAATGAATCTTTGAAAAGATATTTGGCTCGATTCACAGAGGAAATGCACAACTGTGAGAACATCACAGAAGCAGAAATATTTTCTTCCCTAAAAGGAGGTCTAGACATGACTAGCATGTTTTGGAGAGGAGTCCGAAGCAGGAAACCAAGGGACTACAACTCCCTCGTGGATCTGATGAAGGAGGAAATTATCTCGGAAGAGATGGCAAGAGCCAGAGATAACCACCCTTAGGAAAGATATAACACCTGACATCAGTCTGAGGAGAATCCAAGTACTGGAGGTATTAAAAACCAGTCCGAAAACAGATGCGGAGGCGCCCCACACCCATTTTTAGGGTCCAGATCTAACTGTGCTGCTGAGATTACGGAGGCTATTCCTAACCTGCACTTCGCTTTTCCCTACTATCCCATGTGACCGGTCCAGGAGAAGCAGGTGGAAGCCGAGGTGGCAAGTAGCCAATGACTGGGTCATACTGCGCTTATCATAGATACTACGGACATGCGACGGAGGAATGTAGAGAGATTCAACTGTTAGCCGATTAGAAGGCCCATTAAAGAATGTGAGACAACTCTACCTCGAACAGGGGTAAACAAAACAAACCAAATGATCAAAATTTCAACCGAACTGATTGAAGGGACCCCCAAAAAAGAATCCCCCAAGAGGGAGGAACGAAAATATTCAAAGAGAGCGAAACCGGGACCGGAATAAACCCCTGACGCATGATAAGAATGTTAGGGAATTACCTCATCCTAAAAATGATCCGCCAATCTGAGAGATCGACACAATATTTGGAGGGTCCCATCCAGGTGAGAGTACGAACAACTCCCAAAAGCGATACATCAGATAGGCTAAAGAGCCCCCCCAACGTAAATTATCACATAAATTCACACCCTACTGGGTCTTTAAGGACGGAGCCAATCACGTTCACCCTGGAAGATGCAATATGGATGCATTTCCCACACTACAATGCACTAGTAGTTCGGATGGTGGTAGCCAGGAATTGGCTGTCCCGAATGCTTGTGGATGACGCTGCCTCGGTAAATGTGATTTACGGGGAAACCTATGACAAGATGTGATGTGATCCCCTTTGGTGTTTGGACCAAAAATCCCCACAACAATTTTATATCATCCCAAGAAAGCTAAATTGGTAAAATAGACACCTTAACTCAAGTTTATCCCAACCAAAATTCAAGGATTTAAAAGCCCTAGCCTAATGGATGAAGAGTAAACAAATTTCAAGATGGTGGAAAATAAACAACAACACAAGAAACAAACTCAAGATGAAGTTGATTAATTTCCTAAGAAATTACAAGAGACAAGGGGGTTTTACCTCACCCAAAGAGGAGCCTTCACAAGACCATTCATATGAACATTCAAGTTGTGTGATATGGTTTGGGAAATGAGTATATATTGTACAAATTATGGGGTAAAAGAAATAATTACGAAAATTGCATAAAAACCCCGAAGTTTTGAGTTTCAGCAACTTTCGGTCGACCGAAGTCACTTTCGATCGACCAATTCGGTTGACCACCACTCAGCCGAAATGAATTTAGAATTAGCTAAAATTTCAGGACTTTCGGTCGACCGGAAAACTTTCGGTCGACCTAAACTCTCTAAGGCTGCCATCTTCAGTGTTTCGGTTATAACTTTTGATCCCGATTCCGATTGAGGTTATTCAAAATGATTTGAAAACTAGACGAAAAGAGCTACAATTCTTCTAAGAATAGTGAACCTCAAATTCGAACTTTACCTAATTCAAAACATTGATTGAATCTCGAACTTGATCCAATCTTCATGTCTTTACTTCCAATTTGATTCTTGGTTTCTTTTCTTTGCTTGGTCTCTTGTTTAAGCCTTGAATCTTCTTCAGAAATGGCCCTTAATTTCCTCGGAGCTCCACAAAAATGTAATTCAAAATTGTTTTGACTCGAACGATTAATTTTCTTTGTCGAGCCTCCTACGATTCTCATCAAGATGGGAATTAGTACCCCGCTCATCCCGATCCCGAATCCTATATACGGCTTCACCGGGGATAGCATCACCCGTAGAGGATCCATAATCCTTGTGACTGAGGTGGGGCAGGCACCAACCCTCTTTAGGATGTCGATGGAGTTCCTGATTGTGGATAAGACCTCCTCATATCATGGCTCAATTGGAAGGCCAAACCTTATTGACCTAGGGGCTATCATTCCCATAAAGTACATCTGCATGAAGTTCTCAACTGAAAATGAGATAGCTACTGTTAGAGGTAGTCAGACTGAATCGCGGTCTTGCTACACAAACGCTATCCGAAAATTCCAAGATCGAACCGTTAATATGATTAGCGATGTAGCAATGGTCGAGGCTGCCTCAGACCCTGAAGAATTAGGTACAGAACTTGCTATAGATGGAGAAGTCACGATGACGCAAGAAGAAGATCTGCCAGACTTAGTTCCTAGGATGACATGAGCTAACTGTTACACTACCCCTACTGAAAAGTTGGAGTGCCTCTCCGTTGATCCATCTGACCCAATGAAGGAGTTGCAGATTGGGCAGGACTCATCGGTCGAATTCAAAGGGCAGCTGAAAAGCTTTCTCCTCCAAAATCTTGATGTGTTCGCATGGAGACACGATGACATGGTAGGAATAGATCCAAAGGTAGCCTGTCACAGGCTCCAATTTAACCCAAGACACCCTTGACATAGGCCGAAGAGGAGAACCATAAGTCCGAGAATTATGAGGAGAGGAGATGTCGAAGCTGTTGAAAAATGGCTTCATTAGGGAATCTAGTTATTCGAAGTGGGTGTCAAACCCTGTGTTGGTCCCTAAGCAAAGCAGGAAGTTTCGGGTATGCATTGATTCCTCGGACCTAAACCAAGCGTGTCTGAAGGATACCTTTCCCTTGCCCCAGATTGATCAATTAGTTGACTCCACAGCGGGGCATGAAATGTTAAGCTTTATGGACGCATATTCCGGATACAATCAGATCCCCATGCATAAATCTGACGAGGAGCACACCTCCTTTATCACGGACAAGGCACTCTATTGTTATAGGGTCATGCTCTTTGGGCTGAAAAATGCAGGGGCCACTTACTAAAGGTTAGTGAATTAGATGTTTTCAAAGCAACTCGAAAACACCATGGAAGTATATGTAGATGACATTCCGGTAAAAAGCATGGTTGCTTCACAACATGTCCACCTTCTATCAAAGACCTTTGATATACTAAGAAAGTACCGGATGTAGCTCAACCTTGTAAAGTGTGCCTTCGGTGTAGCATCTGGAAAAATTTCTTGGTTTCATGGTGAACAGTAGGGGAATCGAAGACAAACCAGATAAAATCAAGGCTTTGCTTGATATGCCATCACCCTTGATTCCCAAAGAAGTGCAAAGCTTAACTGGAAGAGTCGCTGCCTTGAGCTGATTCGTTTCCAAATCCACCAACAAATGCCTACCTTTCTTCAAGGTCTTGAAAGGAGGAAGACGATTCCACTGGACACAGAAATGCGAGCAAACTTTTACCTATTTGAAAGTGTTCTCGGGACAGTCCCCTCTATTGTCTAAACCGAAGGCCGTCTAACCGCTTCTTCTTTACTTAGCTATCTCTGAGGAGGTTGTTAGCTCCATGCTGGTTAGAGAGGAGAACGGGAGTCAACTCTCGATGTATTATGTGAGTAAAGCAATGTTGGACGCCGAAACGGCTACCCTGACATGGAGAAACTCGTTTTAGCCTTAATCACGGAGGCCCGTAAACTCCGCCCCTACTTTCAGTCACATTCAATCCGAGTACTTACAAATTTCCCTGTGAGGCAAGTTTTACAGAAACCAGACGTGTCTGGAAGGTTAATGAAGTGGGACATAGAGATCAGCCAGTACGACCTACATATGTGCCTCGAACAGCAGCAAAGGGCTAGGCATTAGCAGACTTCATAGTTGAATTTACGCACCCACCCTAGGTGGAGATAACTGAGAATGGGGGAGACACTCATGAGTGGGGACTATTCATTGACGGATCCTCTACTGAAGGAAGGTTCGGCACAAGAATAATACTGGTGAGCCCGGAGGGACATAAGTTGCATAGTGTGGTTCGCTTCGACTTTAAAGCTTCAAACAATATAGCAGAATACGAAGCACTCCGGGCAAGACTAAGGCTTACAATAGCTTTGAAAATCAAATCATTGATAGCAAACAGTGACTCTCAACTCCTCATGAGTCAAGTCAACGGGCATTTCTCTGCCAAGGAACCTGCAATGATAGCATATTTGAAGAAAGTAAAGGGTTTAATGGCTCATTTTGAAAAATTCGAGTTGCTCCACATTCCCAGGATTGAAAATTCCAATGCAGATGCATTATCCAAAATGGCAAGTAGCAAGGAAAACGAGCTCCTCAATTTGGTACCCATCGAACATCTACCGGTTTCCTCCATTGAACCTGGAGCAGTGGTGTGTGCAATAGAGGAAGAGAATTTTTGAAGGACTCCTATTCTAGCCTATTTGAAATATCAAACTCTACCAGGTGAGTCAGAAGAAGCTCGGAAGTTACAAAGGTATGCAACCAACTTCGTCCTTCTCGATGGTTTTCTCTATAAGCGAAGTTACACCGCTCCTCTGTTACGATGTGTCGGTCCAGCTAACGGCCAGTACATAATGGGGGAAATTCATGAGGGCATTTGCGAAAATCATGCTGGGGCGTTATCTTTGGCTCAGAAAGCCCTGAAACAGGGGTATTTCTGGTCTACTATGCGGAAGGATGCACACAACTTCTTTAAAAAATGTGATAAATGTCAACGACATGCCACCATACCACACTGGCCGCATCATTTGTTGAGGGTGGTAACCATCCCCTGGCCCTTCGCAAAATGGGGAATCGACGTTATTGGCCCTATGAGGTAGTGGGAATAACTGCTTCACGATTGTTGCGATAGATTACTTTACCAAATAGGTCGAGGGAGAGCCCCTAATGAAGGTCACCGAGGCGAACACATCCAAATTCATTTGGAAGAACATCATTTGCAGGTTCAGAGTTCCACACTCACTGGTGACTGACAATGCGAAGCAATTCAAAAACAGAAGGGTTGATGAGTTGTGCGATGATTTGGGAATTTGCAAGTTATTCTCATCGTCGCACCATCCTCAAGTAAATGAGTGGGTCGAACCAGTTAATAAAACAATCAAAAATACCTTGAAAAGAAAACTAGATTCAAAGAAAGGTGTTTGGGCAGATGAACTCCCCCAAGTCTTATGGGCGCTTCGGACTACCTCTCACACGACAACAAGAGAGACCCCATTCTCAATGGCTTATGAATCTGAGGCAGTGTGCTAAGTGGAAATCGGAGTGCCTTCCCCTCGCCAAATTCATTATGACGAGGAAGCTCAAAGAGCGGATCTAGACTTCCTCCTGGAAGAAAGAAATGAATCACATGTTGAATTAGCCTGCTACCAAGAAAAAACGGCCCGCTACTACAACAAGAAGGTAAAGAAACGGTTCTTCAGAATTGGGGATTTGGTCCTCAAAGAAGTCCTCCATTCAACCTAGGAATCAGGAGTAGGGACTCTAGGTCCTAACTGGGAAGGGCCTTATAAGATTACTACTGAGGTAGTACTAGGGACTTACAGAATAGGATCAACCTCTTTTCTTAGGATGCACATCTCTTATTTTGTAAAAGGTTATTTCAATAAAGCGTTTCCCTTTAGAACGCATCTCAGCTTGATTCTAAAATTGTTATGGCAGCATGAACCAATCAAACACATGACACGACCACTTCAGAACGAAAGGATCCTAGCAAGGGACTCTGTTGCCTAATAGGCACTTTGCCCAAATTGGCGCTCACGGGGCTCGCTAATCAACATGAAGCCCACAAACCTGTTTAAGTGAAGTTCACCATTTGATCATTATTCAATCAAACCTAATCGATAAACATAAAATGTCTTAAAGGCTTAAGTTTGTGGGACTATCATATAATCGAGCAAACTATACTAAAATATATTTATCTTACATTACAGAACAAGATTATAGATAGTGCTCTTATAATTCGGGCTAGATCATGTTCTTATAATTCGGCTCAAATGCTCAAATTTTGCTCATTTTACGTTACAATTCGGTTAGATCATGTTCTTATAATTCGGCTCAAATTTTGCTCATCTTATGTTACAAAAAGGATCAAATAAAATGAGAAGCATTAAAATTCATAAAAAAGTTCACATGAAAAATCAAGGGCAGAACGATGAGAATGAAAATACAAAAGGCCGCTGATAACAAAATTCACAAGTATAAATAACAAAATCTTGAAGCTCAGGACAGAAGGCTTCAATCCTTGATAGAAGGATCGACATCTTTGGATGGATTGGAAGGATAGGCATCCTTGGTAGAGGGGACGCCAGCGTCTTCTTCAGAAAGACCTTCCTAACCAACATCTTGAGGCTCCGGATACAAGGCCTCAGACCTTGATGGGTCCAAGTCCGGGAAGTCATCCTTCACGTCTTTTAAGGCCATTCGCACCCCAATGTTACCAAATAATGGTTGCATGTCCTCATACTTCGGGGTGTCTTCAAAGGTATCTTAGAAGTTCTGAACACCACTGGCCACTTTAGCCTCAACATCTTGCTCCATCTATAAAGGCCAGAGCCCTAGCATTCATGGCTCATGCAACATTCATTTTCTGAACTGGTAACATGTTGGCGGAATAAATTTCCCAACCCTCGGTCCAGAACTGCTCCATTGCCAAAGCAACTTTAGCAGGAGGGGAAGATGGAGAATCCAGGAGAGCGAGATCCAAAGCGATCTCCTTAGCTCGCAAGGTGGCCTTTATATGGCCAAGCTCAGTAGCGACTTATGGGGTAACCTCCTGGTCTAGCCTTGGAACAGTCACCAAACTCTCCTTATGGTCCGAGGGGGCCTGGAAAAGAGGATATGATCCTAAAGCACCCCCCTTGCCTCCAATTGATCCCTCCGTAGGGGTAAACCAACTTCCTTTGCCTCGGAAGCTTCTGCCAGTTCCTTGCCTTTCCTCAACCTTTTCAGCGGAGGCCCATCTGATTCATCCACTTCCACAACATCCTCATCAAAGGACCCTTCGGTCAAAATCCTTTTGGATTTTTTTCTTCCTTCTGCTTCGGCCTTCGCTCTCTCTCCAAAGTAGAGGTTTGCCCTGCGTCGAGCTCCTTTTTTACCTCCAATAATTGCTGGCCTTTAGGTAGCAGAGTTGGTGGGGGAGGTAGCACTAAGTTAGGCTTTATGAGCTTTGCAGTGGAGGTATTGGACGTGCTTTTCGCAACCTCCACTTAGAAACCGCCAAGCAAGGACTTTTTCTTGCACTCCTCGTCGCTACCTGGCCTTAGTGGAATGGGAACTCTCTTCGCCAACAAGCTTTTGAGGGAAACCTTGGGAAAATCTTTGGAACCTATTCAGAAAAGCAAACATCAGTTGAAAAACCCCTCTATCAATAGCACAAATAGCGATGGGAAGGTAAAGGCTTACCCATATCTCGCACCAGCCCGTGCTTGACAAAAAGTTTCTTCTTTACTATCACCGCCAGGAAGGTCGCGTGATATGCAAAGAGCTTCTTCACTACGACCAAGTCCTCCTCAGGGAGAAGATGTGCATATTGTTGGCCTACAAAAAACACATAAGGAACCATGGTTAAACCTTAGAGGTAAAAGTCTCACATCAAATTACATCATGCTTGCATTCACATTAGAAATACAAAGACTTACGAGAGCAAGAGAGAGTTCGGGAACAGTAATTTCGGGAACTGGATCCGAGGGAGAACACTGCCAATCACCTGCTACCCAGAACCATTGAGTCCTCCAATGCTTCATGAGGTCGGATGTCCCGTAACAACTGGGGGATGGTGCCCCCTAAGAGTAATATAATACCAGTCTGGAACCTCAGCTTTATCCCTCCTAGCTACCTTTTTCAAAGTATAGAGGGTGTGGATGATTTAACGTGAGATCAGATAATCTGGACTAACTTTTTGCCATACATTACTAGCCACGTCCCCACCACTTGAGTCCAGAACTTCGACGCCATTTGATAAGGGCACAGTTTATATCTTCAAAGAATGGCTCTGAAGAAGGGGTGAAGAGGCACGCGCATCCCACACTAGAATGCATCAAGGAGCACTGCTACTTGACCTCCAGGGGGGCAACAGGGTCGGCATGACGAGCTAGGATGAATTACCCTAATCTCCTTCGACATCTGGTAAGTTGAAGAAACCCCAGCTAGGCCACTGTATGTTACCTCGGTTGCAACCTTATTGGATGCCCAGGACTCAAGATTGGGTCTTGGATCGACATGATATCCGGAGGATTTTTTAATACTATCCACCCATTCTTCCACTTGAGAGATTTCCTCCTCAGACATCCCCAACTCCTCCCTATGTGCACTAAAGGAGCCCGGACACCCAATCTAGTTTCACCAGCTCCAGAAGAGGAACCCGCAAGCTGCATCTCACTTATTCCGTTACTCTTTTTGTCTCTATACTCCTGCAAGGCTGCCTCCTCTTCTGCAGAAAGCTTGGCCATGAAGTAACTCGACAAATCTTTGTCACGTCAGAATCATCCAAAAAAAATTATGTTTGACAATTTCACAACTTGCCTTTTTCTAAGGTCCCTGAAGTAACGGGAGGTTAAAGCCAAGTTAGTTCTCAGGGAAACCCCCCAATAGGATCCGCTACAACCACCAACTCCCTCGGATCTAGTTCCTGACTCCTTCCATTTTTCTTCCCCAGTACCAGACTTACCCCCATAAAAGACACAATAAAAAAGAGACTCAACAAGAACTCAAAAGGGATGATAAAAAATGAAACTGATCTATGCGCAAAATAAGGGGGAATTGCCTGAAAATCGGAAGACGAAAGCGTCCTGGTGAGGAGATGACAAGAGTATTCCTGGACGCAAGAGAAATGCTCACAGTGGAGAGTTGCAGCAAGAAGCCACCAAGAACCATGAATGAGATATTGAAGAAGAAATGGCGGAGATACAAGCCTTGAGGAAAGCAATGAAATTGCAAAAAGATAGAAGAGGAATAGGAAGGGTCTTATAAAGGATTTGTCATGTGTCCCATTTATTAATTACCGAAATTTAGCCAATCCCAACTTTCCACGTTTCCCACTCACCACTCTTTTGAAATGCCAAATGGAAAGAATTCGAAAAGAATAAAACAGCTGTTACACCCACATTCCCCTACGAGCGCGTAACTGAAAAGACAATATTTAAGATTCGAAATCTTTAAATGCTCGCTTGTGAATGCACCTAATAGAATGCATAGGCACCCGCAGCAATTGACCCTAATATGATGTGCGCTTGCGTATCATACCCCTATTAATGGTTGAGCCGTTGGTTCAGTACAATGAAGTTTGCCTCGATATGTGATGGAGATATATCGTCATTGGTGTATGCTACCATGATAAGATTTTCCTCCTTGATGAACCCATTTCTTCACTTTGAGCAAATATAGTTCACACATGAATGAACCAACTATATTTGAGGGACTAATGTTACGACCATGCATAAGTGGAACTGGACACATAACCTACGGGAGCCCACCTGGGCCCCACGGTTTCCAACGGTACTTGAAACCCATGCAGGGGGGTACGTTGACTGAAATCCGAATGGCCGAACCGTGCAAGTCCGAACTAGTGATGTCCGAAGTACCTAGCCCGGATCAGCAGTAGG
The DNA here is from genome assembly GCA_963555705.1 of Ligustrum vulgare. NCBI lineage: Eukaryota > Viridiplantae > Streptophyta > Magnoliopsida > Lamiales > Oleaceae > Ligustrum > Ligustrum vulgare. Next base: position 68,274,767 of record OY743168.1, on the reverse strand, counting down.
ACTTGACAATGCGCCATAGATATCTAAATGCTTCACAAGTGGAGGGATGATGGGACAATGCCTTTTATGATGGATGTGACGGTTGCTACTCCCCTATAATAGGCAATAATGATTATAACCAGTCAATTGGTTTACCTTTCAAACGGTTAGGGACATAACACGTGTAAAGGCATGTCATGTGTCACCATCAATTTTGATTACTCTTCCTATAAATAGATCACTCGTGGTTTCAAGAAAGAGGTTAGAAACTTAATACTTGAATTTGATATATAAAATCTCACTCAATTTTTCTCTTTTACACACTTATATTTCTCACACTCAAATCATATTAACTTGAAATGAGTACTGACTTAAGTATCGGAGTGCAAACGGGAGCCACCTCGGCCCCCTTTACATACTGATTATTTGCCTTAGTGCGTAGGAAGTTCACATGTTCAAGAGGGAAAAGTTGAGATGTGTTGATTCAAGCACATGTCAGATTTTGTGATCAACACCTACCTCAATCGTAGACGTCCCTTTGCCATTATATAAATTAGCCCAAACACATTTTACGTCATTTCCAATGCCCGTAGTCGACTCCATTCTTCAATTTAAGGCTATCTTAGGTAACATTGTAGGTAAATTTATTTATTTATATTTTTGAGATAAAATATATAATTGAAAAACAGAAAGAAAATGTTTAAATTTAAAAATTACAAAACAACATGCGTTTTTTTGTGCGTCTGTATACATGAAAGTACGGCGTCCTGATTCCTCAACTAATGTAGTGGGACTGGGGGGCAGGCCACTCGTCTTCCTCCAAAATCAAGTGCTGATTTTCCTTGGAACGCACCCCAATTCATTTCCTTCAATCTCACACAACTGCACGTGAAAAACCCACAGAAAGTTTGCGCGATTCAAATAGCCTATTCTTGCCTCCCGAAACCCAAAACCGGATCAATACGCCTAAATACAATCGAATTGGGCTGTTTTGATTTAGTTATTCATTTAACAGTTTAACTAGGTACTACACTTGTAATTCGTTTTCGTTTATACATATATATTATCTTTTTTCTTTCTTTCTTTTTTCTCCCTTCTTTCTAGAGCATTGTGAGTTTGTTTCTGGGTTTAATTGTATGATGGATTTATTGTAATGTTTTTATGCTTGGATCTGATAATATGACTCTGAATGGGTGAAATTCTCTGTTATTTGATAAGAGATTCTTTATATTTGTCTTGGAAAAAGTTGTTTGTTTTTGTGATATTGGATGTGAATGAAACAATGGATCGCAACACAATCTTGAACCCTACTTTTATTTGAATTTTTAAAATATAATAGGCTAAAATTTAGTTTCATGAGAGAATTGAAGGGTTAATTTCCAATTAAATTTTACTCTTAGAATCCTAATTATTATTGCAAAACCGTGGTAATATTATTTTTATTATTTATTTATTTGCAAGCGGGGTTATTTGATGCAAGGAATAATATTTTCTTACTTTGATGCGTGACGATTTCCTTACTTTGATGTGTGACTTTACAATTCCTTAGTGTGGCACACTCTGATTTTATGCATGATTTCTAGTATATTGAGTTCTAGACACGGTACTGGTATACAGATGCTGTTTCATCTTATCTGATATTTGCTCCTGAATTCTGATATTTGCTCCTGAATTCCATCACCAACAGTTGAAAATGTTCAGTATAATGTTAACTATTATTGAGTTTCATTTTGGTTTCTCCACTTTGTTTTGATGAGCTATCTCTAAAGATTTCCTTTTGTTCCTACATGTCATGCTTGTATCTTGTTATTTTTCTACAGTTGTGGTTTTAGGGATACACTTGATAACATATACACATATAACCATTCTCACCTCCATCTATGTTTGGAGGTGCTGTATCCGTTCCTACCAACAGTCCACATCTACGAAAGTCAGGAAGCCGACCTGTAATTTTTGATCTAGGTAAGAGAAAATTTTATATTTCAGGCATTTTGTTACTATCTGCTAGTTTTCCTTTTCATTGGTGGGTTTATTCCATGCCTTCTGGTTGATGGACATTAACTTCTAGGTACAGCTGAGTCAGGCAATAGTTCTGGAGAAAACTTCTTGCATTCTATAGTGTTAGATGAAATGAAGAGTGTGAGCACATCATTGACCAGCGTGGCAATTTTGCCATCTCCAGTTCTTCTGTGGAGATTTAAGGTATCAGTTTAACTTAAATGATCATTTTACTTGGGATAATGTAATAAGAAAAGTGATACGGATGCAAATTTTTGATATCGAAATAATTGAAAATAATATGTGAAAGCATTCTTATTGAAATAATTGAAAATAATCTGAGAAAATATGAAAAGTGGCTTAATTCGAGGAAACTTGGACCTCCCAATATTGGTAATTTGAGGAACCAATAAGCCTCCCAGTTAAAAAATCAAGTTTGCTGAAATAATTTATCGAAGTCATGTTCACCTAAAAATAAGGAACACTTTTGTTCCATATACCTACTAACAACAAAATGAAACTATTCTTAACTTTTCGGACTAGGTCAAAATATAAAAAAACTAAAATAATACAGAATACAAAATACAAAATTATATGGCAACATTATATACTCTCTTCAAGGGTGGAATTTGTTGAAGAAATTCGTCTTTCCTATTTTTCCAATGTATAAGTAGATATGATGATTATTATCAAATGGGATTTTGGGGATAACAAGGAAAGAAAGAAGGAGATTTGGAAAATGTTTGTTATGGCAGGAGCGTGGATGATATGGACAGAGAGGAATAAAAGGATTTTTGACAATGCAGAAAGAAAGATTGAAGATATTTGGGAAAACATTATATTTCTCACGGGTTTATGGGCTCGAGCAGCCAATATGTTTAGTGGTTTAGATGATTTTCTATTTCGTTTAGATCCTAAGTGCTCTTTGAATTCTATTGTTATGAGTAATCCGTAGACTAGTACATAGTCTTACTGCCTTACCATAGCTTCAATCCTTTTTGTGATGGTAATTTTTGGATTAGTTCAACAAATTTCAGTTTCCTATCCAAAAAAAAAAAAAGTAGATATGATGATATTTTGACAATATCTCAATAAACATGAGATATTTTCAAACTCAAAAATATTGAAATGACGGCTCTATTATAACAATGCACTGGACCAAAACTGTATGGGTTGAGATGCATGGTTGTATGGCTAACGTGCCGTGTTCCTTTCTCAAAATTGCTTGGACCTTGATCACAAGCTAACGAATCAAAGCTTGAGTACTCAAGGCCACCATTAAGTGAAAGAATGAAAGACATTGGATGGATATTTTCAAGACTCAACAAGATAGTTGTACAACTTCTCTCCATGAATTCCATGAATTTCAAGGATGGACTCATATCCAGAATAATTTTGGAACGAAAAGTGCCACTGAAATTTTCCGAAGCTGTACACCTCCAGAAGCATTCTCGTGATTGAAGTTTTGATGCGTTGGTGATGCACCACCACGGCACCACCAGATGATCTTGGCTTCAGCACTATTGAAACTTTGCAGGAGGTTTCACCTTCATGTATTATGTTGCATCATTCTTGAACTTCTTGTGTTAGTTTAAAAACATTTCATCACAGTCTTGATTGCTTGAAAAAAAATGATTGCAGTTCCGTATCTACAAATTCTAAGAATTCATCCAGTTTGCCTTAAGCAGCTTTTGAGAATCGGACAAGGCTTCCACTATCTTTTCCAATCGTTTACTCTTTGCTCTAGTGACAAATTCATGCCTTGCTCTCTGATACAAAATTATATGAACGCGATATGTTCACATCGAAAAAATCGAAAACAAAATGTGAAATTGTGAAAATATTGTAATTCGAGGAACCAGTAAGTTTTCCAATCACAAACATCAACTTTGCAGAAATAATTCATCGACATTATGTGTTGTTTGCTTTGAGTACAAGTACAAGATAAATAATTCATTTTCACCGAAAATAAGAATCACTAACTGTTCCTCATACTCACTATTCTAACCAGGAGAAAAAAATAAAAAAAATCTACTCTTAAGTCTTTAGTTCTCAGAAAGTCAAAAGATAAATAAATCATAAAATAAAACAGAATAGAATATAAAATTAGAAATATAAATTAGACAAAAAATCCATTTGAATGTTCTGGATATGTTTTTCTGTTCTCTCACTTCAATTTTGAAATAAGGAAACTATAATAAGGCAATATGAGATGAGAAATATGGTGCTACTAGAAAAAGTTTCTCTGAATCACTTGCTAACATAGACTTCTTTAGAAGCATTCTGGGTAAAGAGATGGGAATATAGATGAAGTTTTGATGTTATGGTGTATACGTAATATTTGAATAACAAGCAAAATGTAATTGTTTCGAATGGAAAAAGAAATTGTTTTTGGCAAGTGGTTTTTGTAGGCCTCGTCCATCTCAGGTTTATAAACACGGATTTTTTATTTCAGTTTTCTGGAAAGTTTATTGACCTGTTATATAAAGATGGTGCTCCCTTTCTTTCCGTAGTAATAAAATTTGGACAATCAAGTACTGACCATGTTTCAAGTCCAGATGTTTGTCTTAAGAGCATGTTCGGTATTGTGAATTTTTTTTTGTTTTTTTTTTGTGGTTTTTTGATGGATGTGTGATTTAAAAAGGTTTGTAAAAGAAAAAAATTGTGAGCTTGACTAAGAATGGATGACTGAGATTGAGTTTAAAAAGTTGAAGTGAAATTTTTCTGTTACCAAACGAGCTCTAAATATCGTCATATGAATTTTGCACTGTCATCTTGATAATTCATTTGTTTAAGGATTACTTTAGTCTTCGTCTTCTATATAGATTTTTCTCAATATAGAATTGTTGCTTGACTTTTAATTCTGGATCTTAGTGACAGTTTGGAAGAGTCTTGGCTTATTTTGGTTTGTTGTTGTTTCATATTACTACATCTATGATTTCGGACAATCATGGTGATTTTTTCATCTGTATATCTTTTGGCCATCTCTGACTGTTTTTGCGCTATCATCATTTACACATCTTTGCAAGATATAATTTAACTCGACGTGCAGGTACTTCTGTTTTTCCTCTGGGGATTCATTTGTTGCAAGGTCAGTTTAAAGTTTTTGTACACATTAGGATGTGGACAATTTTGGTTTTTTACATGGTTATACCTGATTTTCACTGGTCATGAATCAGATATTCATGTTTATATGTATAATTGCAGATTGGATGGGATTCAGTCATGAGAATGAGTGCAGATCTGCGAGATTTATTTTTATACGAGGCTTTTTTGTATTATAATCCTCTTCTTCTTGTGGTTAGTGAAGTTCCTTTGCTGAGTTCTTGGTCTGTTCCATGGAGCTTCTCTCTCAAATTATTTTGTTTGTTCCCTTTTACTAAAAAATTCTTTTGGTTGATCCGGCAGACCATGATGGTTTGGCTTTGGGGAATAAATTTATGGGTCTTTACCCAGGCTAATGTCGGTTATGCTAAAATTTTTGACCTCGATCAAAGCCATCTCACTCATAGAGAAATATGGAAGGTATCTTCTTTTCATGAATGCATAGGCTAGAAACCTGGACATTTTATTCTGTCTTGCTCGTGACACTGATATCTGTTTCCTCTCAATCTATTGGTGCCCTAATAGTTTGGTAAATGATTTTGTGGTGAGGTCTGAATGTGTAATCTTGCTTGGGGGAAGAATCAAATTTTGTGCTGTCCAAGTCAAAGCTGTAGACCGCTTTGCATAAATCATTGGTTCCAATGAATCTTGTTTGGACTCCCATTGTGTTCTTCTATATGCATTTATTTGTAGTTTATACATTGTAGTTATCGTTTCTCCTGGACCTAGTGTCCAGCATTCATTAATATATATTTGAATTTTTGCATAAATCATTGGTTCAATGATTCTTGTTTGGACTCCCCTTGTGTTCTGCTATATGTATTTATTTGTAGCTTCTACATTGTAGACATCATTTCTCCTGGACCAAGTGTACATCGTTCATTAATATATGTATACGACTATGAGTATATTTGAATATTTGCAATTTTGAAAAACTATGCTTCCCAAGAATTCTGCGTGATATTATATTATTATTTTAATGTAATTATCTTAAAACATCTTTCTATAATTTCCAAATTGTTCTTAGTCGTAAATCATGACTTTCATGTAGGAATTGGTAGTACTTGATGTTACCTAATGTTAAAGACAAGAGAGCTTTGGAAAAACTGATTTTCCCTTTACAGGGATTCTCATTAAATAGGCACATTGCCCTATTTACAAGGAAAATAGAAACTTTGCAAGGAAAAGAGAAATTATAAGGATTTCCTAATGTCTAACATATAATCCCTGAAAATTAGAATCTAAATCTGGTTCAGATTAGGATCTAAATATGGTTAAGATTATTATACAACTTGTACAAATATATAGACTATAAATAACAATATAACATTAAAAATGTGACAATTGGGCTCTTACGAATCTGCGATAACACCTAATACATACCTTGGAATATGTGGCGTTGTACAAGTGGATCATCCAACTTACAATGACTTCAGTCTTTGAATATCCTGACTTCAGAATTTGAGTATCCGTGAAAAATTTATTCCACGCTAGTTGGGAGCAATTTTCCTTTACATTAATCCAAACTGAATTTTAATACTGTTTCAACGTGGCGTTTCTGTACAATTCTGAAGTATCAATTCTCTCTCTCTCTCTCTCTCTCTCTCTAGCTTGGTGTTTGAGGAGGACATAAATTGCCCACTAATATAGGTGGACTTAAACCGTAGCCTCTTTTGTTACTGGTTAACTTATCAATTTATTTCTCTTAAGGGTTGTAGATGATGTGTTTTTCTTTTTGCACAAAAGGTATTCATGAGTCATGACTTCTGTTCATGCATCATTAGTTCACTATAAGGGAATGCTAATATTGTGAAACGGACTAAAAATAATTGAGGAAATTCGCTTGAGACTTTCGCTTGAGACCTTTTGTGGTTCTTTTCTTTTCTTTTTTCTTTTTTTCTTTTTTTGCTGTATGGAAATGTAAATTTTACTCTTTTCCTTTGACTCTGCAGTGTGCCACCTGGATGACAATTATCGTCCCTACTAGCATGACTGCATATCTTTATCTTTATTCTCATGGAGAAGTTCCATTGGCTGCATCCCAACCAGTGTAATAGATGCTTCTTTTTGCAGATCATGCTTAATTGCTTATTATGGTTTCATTTAACACTTTTTTTTTTTTTAATAAATGTTTCACTTAGTAACGTATAGTGTGAAAATTCTTAAACTTCTTTAACCTTCTTTTCCCCATCTATTCCTATATTTGATTCATCATTGCCCCATGACAATTGTTCAAGAGGCTATAACTATTAACTACATTTACTGATATAGAGATGCCTATAAATTGGATAAAGGCACATAATTTTTTTTTTTTTTTTTTTTTTAGATTTCATGATAAATTGTTCCAGTACTAGAAAAAATATTCATATATATTAACTTTGATATTTGCTATGAATTTTAAATTAGAAACATGAACATCTGATTTGGATACCCTCCTTGTTGGGAAATTTTTCTATACATCTCTCCCAATTCCTATGAATATTTTCTGGTTAGTTTTTGAAAGATGTTAGGATATCCCGATTCCAACATCTATTGCAAAAGATGTCAAAATATTTTCTCCTGTACATGGAAATTATAATTTTACTAGTTTCAAGGAGACTGTAGACTCGAAAAATATAGCTCTTCAAGTCTGCTATTTTTCCTGTAGGTTCTGAAATGTTATGCACTCTAACTGCCTAAGTTTTTAAATGAGGCGGTTCAGTACTACCAACTTGAGTGGGCTTTGATTCTAAATAAAGCAGATAATTGGGTTGTTGTGATATTCTGCGTCAATCTTGTCATTTAGCCTCCGCTTGGCAAACATGTTTTTTCCTACACAATTTGCCAAATCACTTTTTAACCACATATATTTTCTCTTTCCATTTTTCAACCACACATTTTACCTAGAAAACATAAAAAAACATGTTTTTAAACAAAAAACTTTTAGCAAACGGAGGCTAACGTTTATTTTTTATGATTCAGCTTGATGCGCAGTACCTAGTATATTTCTTAGTTTGAAATCACCATACATAATGGTCAGACCTATCATGTTCATGGATAAAAATGCTTTTTGTTTTTGACAACTTCTGAGCTATCATGCTGTATAATTATACTGTGCTACTTTTTCACATGCAACTGCAGGTGCTCTTATATGCTGCTGTGGCTATGACCCTCATATTTCCCTTCGACATTTTCTATTTGTCAACTCGCTACTTTTTGTTAAGAACTTTATGGCGGATAATTTTCCCTTTACAGGCAAGTTTCCTGTGTTGCAATTATGGTAGGGTGCGAATTTCTTATATTGTATCAGCACAAGTACAAAATATTGTTCTTTCCATTTTTTGTAATAAGTAAGTTAATTATATTATTTATTATGTATTTGTTAAACTTTTTGGGGACTTTAGAAACTTAGGAGTGGAGTAACTGTATATTATCTATCGACTCTTAGATTCACGAGGTGAGTTTCTAGATTCCAGTTTTAGATTAAAGGTAATATACGTGTGTATCTTTATGCTCCCATGGCGATGGGAAGGACTATCTCTGAATGTTTGAAAAATATTTTAGGAGTGAGAGAAACATAGAGACGGAGCTAACAAGTAACAAGAGCAATATGTTATCTTAGGGCTTGGACACAATATATATCTTCTTAGTTTATTTGCTCAACGAAGTGTACTAGCTAAGTAGCTAGCACCGGATTATCAATGTACAAGGAAATTGCAATTTCATGGACTGTGAGTGGTATGAGAATGAATAATTTGGTTGTCTTGGTTTCTTTCTGAGTATAAATAGAGTTGTAGATAGTGCAAACTAGAGGAGGTTCATTTCCTTGATTAAGAATTTAGAGTGTATAAAAAAAGCTACTAGATATGCTTCTATAAAGTTCTATGTTATAGATGGCACTCATGTTCTCTTTGGTGTGTGGTTTGAGAACTTGGATTTCATGTGGAGTCACTTTGTTCCAATCTTGGGCGTGCAGCCTTGAAAAGCTGTTCATGTGAGGTGGAGGCTTTTTATCCTCCTGCTTTTTTCAATTTTCTTCGCGCCCCCCCCCCCCCCCCCCCCCCCCCCCCCCGGGGGCGGCTCAGTGGGATATCACTTGTGGGGTTACACAATGAGTCCCGCTATACAAGTATATATAAAGCTTTAAACTAATTGATCCTTAGAACATAGAAGAACCCTGGAGAAAGTGAAATTATTAACAAATTTTTTTAACGCAAAACCTAAGAATTAAACAAATTGTTAGAGAGAAGGCCATAGAGTGTTCATTTCTTAGTCTAGGCAGGGGCTTCTGGTCGATTAACTGGATGAAATGTGTGACAGAGTGTTCTCCTTCAAGAACCTTGGTTTCCCTCCTACAACAGGAGATTTTGACAGCAAAAATAAGCTGAGCAGAGTCCTTTGAATTTCAATTTATAAAAGAGTCCTTTGAATTTCAATTTATAAATAGAGGTACCTATGAGGACTACTTGTTGATGTGAACTATGGCTTAGAAAACTACATCTTCCCTTAGTTTCTATATTTATGTTAGTTGTTGTTCCAAGGTTGTAGGTAATGCTGAAAAGGAGAGGAAAGAAGGTGAGATAAAATAGGTGATACCTGGAGAAGCAAGATGTCCCAGTATATTGCTAAGAAGTACAACAGATTATTCAGATGTGGAATTATGACTATATCTGCTATTTTGATATTAAAATTTGATAGAGATTAAATTGGATTTGGAACGGTGGACCCCTCCCCCCTTTTATTTCATTTGTATTCTTGCTCCCTAGATTGAGATGGCGTAGTTAATTGCAATTAAGATGATTAAAATTGTTATTTACTTTTGTGGATGTGGTCATATTGTTTCTCATATGTTTATTTCTGAACACAGGCAATAACATTTCCTGACTTCTTTTTGGCCGATATATTGACCTCAATGTCAAAGGTGAGCATGCTGTTTCTGTTTTAGTTCTTGATAAGATTTTCTTTATTGTAGAAAATATCCGTGCACGTGTGTTAAGAGATTTGATTCTTCCTTAAAACTTGCCTCATTGAAACAGTGATTTCTCTTTGTTCCTTTTTAATAAAAAAAACACAACAGTTGAAGCTTTTGATGGAAAAGTTGGCAAGAGTAAACCAGTAGGTTCATATATAAATTTATGCTCAACAGGAGTGACAAAGGAGGGAGCGAGAACAAGAATTCAGACGGAGAAATTGTATGGCGTAATTCAATATGTCTTGCTATTAATAACCAAAGACATGTATAATTTAGAAGTGCTACTCATAGATACTTAAAATATTTAGTAAAACTGGGAAGTTACTAAAATAAAAAATGGAAGATTTCCTAATTTAAACTAATGAATAAGGAAAGGAACGGATATAAGTCCTAATTTATTGCTTCATTCTATTTCCTAAAATATTTACCTATTTTTTTGCATGTTTCCAATGCAAATTTTTTGTCATGTTCCAGTTAAGTCATATTATGTTATACTTGTTCAGTTTCTTGTGGTTGAACTGATTTGTTGATCTTTTCTTCCTTCTCATCCATGAATGATTTAAAATAATTTTTCTGATGCGTATCTGTACCAAATTGTATGTGAGATAATTGGAACATTTACATCATGTTCAGGGAGTGTTTATAAAGGTTTAAATTATAAATAGATATAAATAAATTGTGGATAAATGGGTATTACTTGTGGGTCCCTTGAAACATGTAGATAAAAAGTGACTTGAGTATTTATAAACAATTTATTCACATGAGCCAAACATAGGCTTAGAGATGGAATTTAATTTATCAACCCCTATAACATTGATCGTTTCCACGTTTAGCATACTTCTGATATTTCCTTCATTTTTGAAATTTCCCTTAGTATGGGTAATAAAATCCTTGGATAACATCCCCTAGGTGTTGGTATTTTTTGGGGGAAAAAAATGTTATTTTGATTAGTTCCCAGTACTCTAGCCTAGCAGTAACCTAACTGTGGTTATAGCCCTTCAAAATATGCGCTTTAGGACTTTCTAAGTGTGATTAATTCGTCCTATCTTGCAGGTCTTTTCAGATTTGGAGCGCTCAGTCTGTCGAATGGTCCATCGCCAGGTTTTCTTTAATTATCTCTAAGCTTCTTTTTATAACACATGGTCAACCATTTTAACAAGATTTCATTAAGGTCCTTGTCTTACGATTCCCACTTGGATGTGGTTTAAAAGGGTCGGATTTTCTCAAAGAGAAAAATGTAAATATTTTGATAATGAGAAATACCTTTATGGGTTTGCTGCCTCGATAGCTATTACCTTGAGTACTATGGTTAAAGCCATCAATTGTAACATCTCTTTGCTGCCCGAAATTTTAAGATTCCTGTGGTGAATTTTACATTGTTTACCTATTATGTCATATATGTTCCCTAGGGGCACCCCTCATTTTTTAGAGATTGGTCATTAAACATGTGCAGGTTGCTACAATTGCATGGTTTGAAGCTGATTCTGTTTGTGGAAGTCACTCCATTGCAATCCCTATAGTTCTTGTTTTGCCTTACATTTTTCGTTTTTTTCAATGTCTTCGGCAATACAAGGATACTAGAGAGAAGACAACTCTATTAAATGGTAAATTGTTGCACTTCTGCTTCTGCTTTGTCTTCTTTGTAAAAACATGTTGAATTTATTACAGAAATTGTGCAAATTCAATTAATCTAAGCATGGTCTGACGTGGTTGCAAAAGATTTGGTTTCCTTAAGACCTTTTATTAGGTATATATTGGATAGAGTGAGTGATGGAAAATGATTCATATAATCAAATCTAAGTGTATTTGGAATTAGACTTGATTTCCTCTTCTTGTTTGTTGTCTTTAAGCCTTATTTCTTTTAGTTGCGCGAATAGTCTTCTTTTCTTCACCCACTTTCATTTCTTTGCTACTTTTGGTGTTCGAGAAGTTCTGATAAATTCTTATCTGTAAGCATATGTCAAGATTAAGTAAGTTCTTTTAGAGTCGATATGAGTCCGAGTCAGTAGGTCTTATCGATTTTATTCGAACATGGCAGTAACTTCATATTCCTATGGTTTCAGCTTTGAAGTATTCAACAGCAGTACCTGTTATTTTTCTTTCGGCCCTCAAGTATCATGTCTTCCCCGATAAGTGGACAAATATTTATCGGCCTTTGTGGCTTCTCTCGAGTGTTTTGAACTCTCTATACTCTTTCTACTGGGATGTGACACGAGATTGGGACTTGAGGTATGTGCATATATTTTTATTTGAATCTAAACTCTCAAGTTAAAGCAGGTCTTTTTTTTTTAATTCTTGGGAAAATGTTCTAATTTTTTTTTATGTGATATTTTAAGTTGTTTTCTGATTTTATTTTTGGGGAAGGAGAATGAGTCAATATTTGTATTCGTTGTCTCTCTTCTCTCCAGCTGCTTCACTCGGATTTTCAAGTTTGGCAAACCGCATTTCTTGTCCCACATAATATACGGAAGGAAATGGGTAAGGCCATAACTCACGCATTTTGTTATTGCCTGAAATAGATTTCTCAACAAACTGGTTCAGGATTATTTGCTATAGCTATATTTGACTGCACGTAAAGGCGCGCGCAACATGCAGATTACAAAAATAAGATGTGTAACCATGTAAACTTTGTGCTTGGAACTTGACAGGTTTATTTTTGGGTGATCGGAAGCAATCTTATTCTGCGATGCACATGGACATACAAGCTCTCGGCTCATCTTCGCCATAATTACCTCACAGTGTTCACGATAACTGCTCTAGAGATGCTCCGTCGCTTCCAGTGGGCTTTCTTCCGTGTAGAAAACGAATGGAACAAAATGAACTTGAAGACGAATATTCAACTCTCAACGAGTGAGACGGGAAGTGAGGAAGAGAAATTACTTCATTCCAATGGTCATAGTGTATAGATAGATAACTAAAAGCTAGCCAGGGATGGCTGCGTAACTTGAATATATGTTTCTTGCATGTTTGGTAACATAGGTTGAACAATACTTCCCAATATGGTTTAATGCTACGTTCCAAACATCCACTTTCATGTATTCATTGATTTTCTCATATTTAGAAGCTACAATACACAATTATTATTGATTCGAGGGAATTATTTTATTTGGGACTGACGGTAATAACTTTGTTATCTTATTCAATTTCTCTTCTCATATATTGTTTCGAAAGTAGTGTTTAATCAAAGTCACAATTTTATCTAAAATTCCCCTTTCAAGTTTAAATTGGTTCTATCTATATAGGTCAAACACATATTTTTATGGTGGTCGGAATAAGCTGTAAATAGATGCATTCAACGACAAGAATTCAAAATGATTATGACAACCATAACTATGTATTCATATCCTTTTGTCAATTGTCGAATTTTATTACTAGGTTTAGGTGTTAACTCACTTCTCGAATTATGAAAATAACTTACAAATCATCAAATTGGTGATCAAGTAATTCATTCATTAAAACACAATAATAAAATAAACACATAAAATAATTTGCCCAAAACTAGAGAATTGAAATTGAATATTTAAACAAAATCACATCGTTCGTCCCAACAATAAAATTAGTAACACATGATAAAATAAAAACAAGAAAAAAAATGATAGCTTCACCAAATTCTTGAATTGATTTGAGAAGAAGAAAGAATTCTTGCATCAAGATCCAATCTTCATCCCAAGTTCTTGAATCTCCTTTGGCTTCTTAGAAATTCCCTTTGATTTCTTGTAAATTCTCAATGAATAATGCATTGGGGGATTCTCTTCTAGGTTAAAATATGTATTTTTATAATTTTGAAAGTCAAGAAAGTGGTTAATCCTTATTGGGCTTGAAAACAAATGGAAAAAATAAAGGAAAAAGCCAAAAAATCTCGAAAAACCCTACAGGCGGGCAGGGACGTGTCGGCCACGGTTGACCCGTGGTTGAAATTTCTGATCCGTTAGTCGAACTTCAAACCTGCATAACTTTTAATTTACAACTCCGATTTGTGCACCGTTTGTTGCGATGGACTCTAAATACAATTATATTTCCAATGATATATTATGAGCTCTGTGGAGATATTTGCAGTGAAAGTTGTGCACTGATTTCTTCACATACTCCGCACATGACTTCCTTGTTTTGATTTAATCTCTTCCAAATTTCAAGTTTTTTCTAAAACAATCAAAGTAAATAAGCAATTAAGCAACATCAAACTCTAAAATACTCACAATTGTCTAAATTTAATATCAAAATAAGTACAAAAAACGTACTTATCAAATCTCCCAAACTTATACTCTTGCTTGTCCTCGAATAAGATAAAGCATACAATCACACAAACATAGTAACACAATAAAATTCATGACACTAATACATGTTAAATAACTTGTCTATTTGCTTCAGGATTTAAAAGTGCAGTAATCCCTAAAAAGTTTTCAAACAATGCTATACCCATCTTAATTTAATTCATGGTCAATGTGTGCGTGTTCAACATACTCAATCATCATAGTGCGGATAGGTGAACTCCCGACCCTTGGTGGTCAAATTTCGCTTTCCCTCTCGTGAGATGCACTCCCCCCATACTTGTTATTTTATCTCTAACCCAGGGTATAATTTCTAAGGTTGCTTCCTAAATCACTAATTCTTTTCCCGCTCAAGTTTAGGCATGTCCAACCAATGATAGCTTCTACCTAGGGTTGCGATGATTCTCCTTTAATTGAGCGCCCCAACCTTCAGACATCCACTAGGTAATTCAAACCCACTAGTTATCTTAATCCCAAATGTGCAGACTATCAACTAAATTTTAATATCACGCAGTACCCTTCTTCATTAAGCTAATAATAACCTCTGTAGTGAGTTTTAAGTCGGTGACTCCCAAGTCAGTTGACCATAGGACACCAGGTTTTGAAATACCCCTACGGGCTTAATCACTTGAGTCATTACGCTCCAAAGAAAGGTGTCAAATGAATGCAATGTCCTAATTTCTTCTTTATTTATTCTTTTTTTTTTCTCTTTTTTTTTAAACAGAAATAAATCTAAAAGATGCATGCATGTTCCTACTTTATGCAAGGAATTAGATTACCAGCATTTGGTCATTACTTAGCTTCCTCCTGTTAGTCAAAGTCACTCCACAGTCCACACATCAATTTTGCACACATGGAATCAACACACCCCCAAACAGTCACCACTACCTGTTTTACACCCCCAAATTGTCTAGCTAATTTGTCAAAGTGATGGAATGAAAATGTTTTGAGTGGGAATGTATCCTAAGTTCATATTGACAACTAGCATCCAACTATTCAAGTGCAACCACTATGCCCAATAATCAAGTTAACGTGCTCAAGGAATAATCAAGCATAGCAAATTACTACAAGTATAGCACTTCTGTCCACAATTCACAAATTACACAGTTTCAAACATTGAAGTGTTTGCAAGGCTATTTAATAAAACAAACAAACATGCTAAAACATTTTTTTTTTAAATAATAATAAAAGCCAAAATTTAACTCAAATTTTTGCGCACACCCCCAAACTTAAGAATAACACTGTCCTCAACATGTCAAAAATTTAAATGAACTAAAAAAAAAAAAAAAAAAAAAGAGCAGTGTACTCCTCTTGGTTATGATTTGGAATTGTGAAAGACCATTGAGACAATTGACTTGTGGATGTAAGACCACCTGCTTGCTTCCTTATTGACGTGATCCAAGGTAGGAGATTAAAGGAGAAATCAAGCAACGGGCGATTCCATAACAATCTACGTGGGAAAACGAGCTCGAGTCTAGAATCAAACCGGATCAAGTTGCTTCAAAGGGACGAAAATTGTTGCCGCAGACCAACCAAGCCACCGCGTGGTAAAACAAGGGGTGCGATCGCACCATTGCATTAAAATCAAGGCAGAAGCTACAGGGGGATACCACGCAATCATGCGTGTTAAAACCATGCGATCGCGTCGAGACCAGATTTTCGCGAATTTTTATTTAATTTTCGTTCTAATTATTTATGTTTTTATTTTCGAACCCTAGTGCGGCTAGGTCAAGTTTTTAGGCGTATTTTGACTTATATTATGTTTTTCATTCATTATTAAACAGACAACTTTGACATTGAATTGATTGAGAGTTTTCTCTTGAAGGGTGGATTTTTTCCTTTTCTTGTTCTTTAAAAACAACCAATTGAACTTATCAAAGATTCCTGAGTCTTTGTGGCGTTCCAGCCAGAACTTATCAAGGAAATGACATCTCTTGTAGTGTTCACCAATCTTGGTTCTTTATTCCACATCATTTCTTGCATCGTGAATATTGGATCAAAGTTTTATCGTCAAATATGTCTTTATTAATTGTTCTTATTTTCGTTTCCATTGTTTTATTTCTTGAATTCTCGATTCTTGTGTTTTGGTTGAATTTAGATATTTCCTATCGTTTGTTTCGTTTATTCCGTGTTCTTTTGTCGCGTTTCTCGATTGAGATCGCTTCATTTGGTATCAGTGTTTGGATTTAAATTCAATTCTTGGTATTTCTTGTTTTTCTTGAGTTTCTTGTTTCATCTTGTTCTTCGTGCCAGTCAATTTTTCTATAGTTTTGATCCGTAAAAATCATTCCAAAAATTTCAAAAGTGTTTTTCGAGTTCGTTTCTCATCCAAATCCAATTTCATTTTTTCTGTCATACACTCGTAGTCAAATTTTCTAGTAGTTAAAAAAATTTCTTACAAATAGGAATCCGCATCATCATCTTCTGTGGGTGACAAAAACAATTCAGGGGTGTGAATAAGGAAAGTTGAGCAGGGTAATGATGAGATTGCAGAGATGCGGGTACAATTTGATAAGTTGATGGCTCAGATTGAGAAACGGGGTGCAGGATGTGATCAATGGCACCAAGAAAAATCTCACAGTGGTTCTAGGGTCACAAGAGGTCATCGACGTGAGGTTAGTATTGATGATGAGGGCATGAGTAGTGAGAGTGGTAGTGTATCTTCGGTGGCAAGTGTGCGAAGGAGGGATAGAGGAGAAAGGTATGGAAGGAGGTATGTTAGGGAACATCGTGATGTTAGGAGGCATCATGTAGGTAGAGATGTTGTGGATGAAGACCTTGGGAGCATTAAAATGAAAATACCTTCGTTCCAAGGTAGGAGTGATCTCGAGGCGTGCCTGGATTGGGAAACAAATGTTGAAAGGCTTTTTGATTGTCATAATTATTCTGAAAAGAAGAAGATGAAATTAGCAGTGATTGAATTCAAGGATTATGCAATTATTTGATGGGATCAACTGGTGACGGGTGGGAGGAGGAACTTTGAGAGGCCAGTGGAAACTTGGGGTGAATTAAAGGCTATAATGAGGAAGCAGTTTGTGCCAACTCATTATTATAGAGATATTTATCAGAGACTACAGGGTCTGAATCATGGGTCGAGGAGTATAGAGTATTATCATAAGGATATGGAGGTGTCGATGATTCGGGCCAATGTGGTGGAGGATCGGGAAGCTACAATGACTAGGTTTTTAAGTGGGTTGAATAGAGATATTTCCAACATCACTGAGCTGCAACATTATGTGGAACTAGAGGACATGGTACATATGACAATGAAGGTGAAAAAGCAACTAAGGCAAAAGGGGGCAGCAAGACACTCACCGGGGTCTTATCATACATCACAACCAAAGCGGGAATACAATGATGATCATGTTCCGAAAGGAAGGGAGGAACCTACAACAAAAGGTAAAAATATTTATGATCCTCAACCTAATAGGGATAGGAATATTAAATGTTTTAAGTGTTTGGGTTCGAGTCATATTGCATCTCAATGTCCAAATAAACGGGTGATGATTTTGCGTGATAATGGTGAAATTAGTTCGGATGATGAATTTAAGGGAATGCCTAAGTTAGTGGATGTTGAGGATAGTAGTAGTAATTACAAAGGATTGACTTATGCTGTTAAAAGCTCGCTTGTTAATCGGTGTGTCCTTAGTTCTAGAGTTAGGGTGGATGAAATCGGTGAGCAAATGGATAATCTATTTCACATTAGATGCTTAGTGGGTGAAAATGTTTGTGGTTTGATGATTGATGGGCGGAGTTGTACTCATATGGTTAGTACATTGTTGGTTGAAAAATTGAGATTGCCTAAATTGAAACATCCAAGCCCTTATAAATTGTAATGGTTGACCGAATCGGAAGAAATTAAGGTGAATAAGCAGGTTATGGTCAATTTTACCATTGGGGCTTACAAGGATGAGGTGTTTGTGATGTGGTTCCTATGCATGTTAGGCATATTTTATTGTGAAGGCCTTAGAAACATGATAGAAGGGTGGTGCATGATGAGTTTAAAAATCAATATTCTTTTGTGAAAGGTGGAAAAATGATTACTCTTGCTCCTCTATCATCTAAAGAGATCTAAGAGGATCAAACGAAAATAAAAAGTGAGTTTGAGGGGGAAAATAAGAGAGTTGAGGCCACGACTTCAAAAAATGAGAGGAAGTGAAAATTGAAAATAAGAGAGTTGAGGCCACGAGCTCAGAAAAAAGAGAGCTTGAGTGCAAAAAGAAAAAAAAATAGAGTCCACCCCCAAAATGATTTTTTTTGCACAAAGGTTGATGTACAAGAATTCTTGCCTTTTTTTTGCACAAAGGTTGATGTACAAGAATTCTTGCCTTGCACTTAACTAATTTAACAAACCCCTCCCCAGTTTGGCTAATCCTGTTTTGCAAGTGCCCAAGTCAAATTCAAAAATTAAAGTTGGGATTAAATGTAATATAAAAAAGAAGCAAGTCAAGAGGTCTAAAGGATGCACAAAGTACTAACATAAATGTCAACCTAGCCACAACAAGTATAAGCAAGGTCCAAAAGCCAACAAATCAAGGAGTTGCAAGAGGATTGGACAAGTTCTAGATTCGAGGTCGAATCTTTTTCAAGAGAGGGGGAATGATGTGATCCACGGTAGGAGATCAAAGGAAAAATCAAGCGACGGGCGATTTCATAACAATCTACGTGGGAAAACTAGCAATTTCGTGTTGGGCTCGAGTCGAGAATCAAATTGGATCGAGTTGTTCAAAGGGACGAAAATTGTTGCCGCTGGACCAACCACACGACCGCGTGGTAAAATAAGGGGCACGATCATCTTCTTGCATTTGTTGAAAGCCAATGAAGGTGATTCATTTAATTGACACTCATTTAAATTTGGTGGAATGAATAATTTCAAGGTAAGTCACTCTCATCAAATTTTGTGAAATGTATAAAAAAACCAGCTGGAAAGTCATTTAGGACAATTTCATTAATTTTATATTCAGATTTTATCTCTTGTAGTCGATACCCTATGATACAATCTCCCATACGCATATCTTCATCTTCAACTCTTTGATCTATCAATTGTTGTTGCATTATAAAGAGGTCACGTACAAACATTTGGTTTAAGTCAATCGCAACCATCTCGAGTGTTCAGTGTCAATATCTAACAAGGAAATAAAAATAACAAATAAAAGAGATCGATCTGAAAAATAAAAATAGCAAAAAAAAGAGATTAAGTGTAACACCCCAAGTTCAGAATCTTAAACCTAGGCGTTCTAACTTTTCTTTACTTAAATGCGGAAAAGAAATCATTTAAAACCTCAACCTTTTCAGTTTCTATTATGACATTTTACAAAAATTTCGGTAGAGTCTCCTCTATAAATTGGACATAGCCAACCTGTAGAGGGACATCAAAACCATTTTAAAGAATACATCTCAACTCATTCAATCCCAAACATCATCAAAAACCATTCAATAAGTCTCAAACTCCTCAACAATATAATACCAAGCAAATAAACTTTAGCAATTGAAATAAGAGGTAATTTAACCTCTAATACCACATCGATACTTATTCAAAGCTAATTTCAATCACACCATTAACAATAATAAATGAATTAAGGAATAATTAATGAGAAATTTAAATAAATTATAATTTAACTTTATTTTCAAAAATTGAAGGTAGGTATAGCCTGAGTCTGTCACCAAGTGCTCTCCTCGTCTCATCTAGCTTTCATCACCTGAAATATTGGGGAGGGATGGGGGTGAGCTAAAGCTCAGTAAGTAAACTTTATGCACGTGATGCATGCTCATGACATGAAGTGCCTTAGACCATCCAAAGTAATTATCCCCATTTACTTTACATTTCAAGACTTTCATACATTCCAAACTTTCACTTAAACATTTCCAAAACTTTAACTTCATTTCTTTCGTGAGCTCACCTAATGTATCTTGATAAGTGTGTTTTTACACACTTATTTAGTTCCTAAATTAGTACTTTAATTGACAAATTGAGCAAATATCTACTTATAAATTGTGTTTATCTTGTACAATTAGGTACAAACTCAATTGGAAAGCAAATGGACAAGATTGGAGTGCAATTGAGCTTAAAGATGAGCAAATTTGACGTTCAAGGACCAAAGTGAAAGAAATCGAAAGTTTGAGGACTAAATTGCAACATCCCAAAAAGTTGAAGGACCAAAAGTGCAATTTTGGAAAGAAAAGGACAGGAGAACGTGGCTGGGAATCTGAAGAGCTGGAAATGATGGGAGAGGGATGGAGAAAAGCTGCTGAGAGACAAAGAAGCATGGGCTAAAAACGAGAGGCTGTGCAGCTGCTGAAAGAGGATATATATACATATACAGACCAGAGGAAAGAAGGAGGAGGACTGCTGGTGACAGCAGCAGTGGGAGCTAGGAAGACAGAAGGTGAAAACCGGGGGGAGAAGAGCAGGATGACAGGCTGCCATCACTGGTGAAAACCTGCTGCTGCTGCAAATTTAGTTGGTTCAATTGACTGAGGGAATTTGCAGACTGCTAATTGTCATCTGGGAGAGGACTGCAGCAAAGGTAAAAATTGGGAGATAGTTGCTGGTGACAGCAGCAACCATTGCTACTACCGGGTGAAGTTCACTGCTGGTGACAGTAGCAGTGTAAATCCATCTGGACCTGAGTTGCTGCTGCTGCCAATTGAGACATAGGACGCTAGTGGAGGACTGCTGGACAGCAGCAGTGGAGATAGCCAGGAAGGAAGAGAGAGTCTTAGGCTGCTGATTGTTGGAAGAAGAAGGACTTGTACTGCTGGAATTGCTGAATTGCTGAATTTCTGTGTTGCTGGTGCTGTATAAGTTGCTGGAACAGCCTGCTGATCTGATTTTGCTGTTGAGACTGCTTGCTGTTGCTGGTGAAGTTCTGAGTTGCTGGTGCTGGTGCTGCTGGAAGATTGCTGCCTGGTTCATCTGCTGCTGGTGCTGCTGCCTTCTGCTGCTGGTGCTACTGCCTTCTGCTGCTGGTGCTGATGCCTGTTGCTGCTGGTGACTGCAATAGAGGACTGCAGCTGACCTGCTAATTCAGTGCTGAAGCTGGAAGTTAGTTGCTGATGCTGATTTCAGTTAGGCTGGTTTAGGAAGGGAAGCTGAAAGCTGGATTGCTGGTGGAGCTGAAGTTGTGTGCTGATTTTCAGTGTTGCTGGTGCTTGTGCGCTGAGTCGGTTGCGGCTGGACGCAAGCTGATGCAAGGCTGCAATGCAAACTTGCAATGGACCAGGTTGCGGCTGGACGCAATTCAAGCGGCGATGCAATTCTGATTTCAACATTCAAACTCCGGGTTTTTATTTGTACTGCTTAATGTTATTTTTATTTTCTTCCATCATGTTTAGCTAATTTATTGTGTTGGGATTTATGGCATGAATTTAACATAGCTTGGATTAATTTCAATATTTGCTATTTGATTAAATGCTTATTTCATGTGTGTTTGTTATTGAGATTATTACATGTGTTTGCTTGATCACCAAATATGTGTTTTGTGAAGTGTATGATAATCGAGAGATATTATGCATTTTAGACCAAATAACAAATGCTCTAGGTTCTTGTTAAGGATAGAGATATACCTTAAACCCTAGATGATCCATTGAGCTATTTTCACAAAACGTTAATGCAATTGATTGGGTTTTAATCGACATAGAGATATAGTAGGTTAAACCAATTGATTAGGGTTAATTTCACTCGAGAGAGGTAATTAGCTAAGTTTGGAAAATCGGGTCTAACATTGTAAATGAGTAATTTATTAATTTGCATGTTGAGAAATTAATTAGGCGACGGTTAAATGAAACCATGAATCCCAACCACGTTTTATCTTTTATTTTCCTTATTTTAATTTAGTTTAACAATCTTTTCTTTAAATTAGAATTTACAAAAATCCAACTTTTAATTGTGTGTTTCTTTCATTGTTAGAATTGAATTAATTAAAGTTGTATAATCTAAAGTAAACACTCCTCGTGGGATCGACAACCCGGACTCAAAAAGTCCACTTTATTACTTGTACGCGACCCGTGCGCTTGCGGTACACTATTTTGAGCGAACATATCTTCTAGCCAATCAATATGCAGTGGGCATTTTTCCTTATTTGGAACCAGGTTATCACTTTTCCACCTCATAGCGGTTTAAAATTTGCCACTGCCAAGCGGTTTAGCAATCGTCACCGCAAAGCGGTTTAATATTTGCCACCGCAAAGCGGTTTAATATTTGCACCACCAAGTGGTTTAGCAATTGTCACCGCAAAGCGGTTTAATATTTGTCACCGCCAAACGGTTTAGCAATCGTCACCGCAAAGCGGTTTAATTCGGGTACGTCGGTCCTCCGCATCTCATTTCCCACTCACACCCTTTCATGGCATAGAAGTACACCCATTCTTTCTTAAAACATAGGATACATACATTTTTACAAAAATTGCACCTTGACACATTCCTTTTATTTAAAAACATTTGACTTCCCAATTTCGATGTCAATGCATGCTTGATAATGCAATGACATGATAACGTGCATGCTTGAACATTTCCTTAAATACACATACTTGCATATAGTAAGCTAAAAGCACTAAAATTAGCTTACTAACACGAATATCGATCAAGCACTTAAATTCCACATTAACATTTCACTTTGATGAAAGTAGGGGAAGTTTACTTACTTGACATTCTTAGTATTTACCGTCTCTGAATTTGCAAGTGGAACAGTCTCGAATGCCCGTGACGTCAATGTACCAATTCTCCTAATTATTTTCATTCATTAACAAGATATACTTTTAGTTTAAAAATCACAATTCCTATCCTTCTAATATTAACAGAACTCCCAAACGAGATCAAAACCTCAAATTAAACTAAATGTGACCTTCAACAATGAAAAACACACATTATCATATTCGAAATAGGGAATTAACTACGTATACTTTAGAAAGTTTTCTTATCTTTTAAATTTGAAATTCAAATAATTACATCAAACTTAAACCAAAATCAAAAAATTTATCATGACTTTACAAAATTATTTAATTAGAATTGTAACTATTCCTAATCTGCAAATTTCTCAAAATGACAGTAAACACTTCAATTGAATTAACTAATTCATAAATTTTGGAAATCTGAAATTAATCCACATAAGTAATAAATCTGAAATTTATACATGATAATCATATATATATATATATATATATATATATATATATATATATATATATATATATATATATATACACTTCAATACATACATACAACTCCAAATATACATACATAAATGCACATTATTCACGGACTGAAGTTAACTAACGTTAAGAATTCTATGTGGCTCACAATTTAACCCAAACGTGTACTTAAGCCATGTCTAACACAAGATAATATCATACTCGAAATGAGAGGTAAATTTCATTGCATATTTGAAAGTTTTCTTACATTTTTATTTTAACTCAAATTTCAAATTTACATAATTTAACATATCTTTAAAAATTTACCCAATTACAATTCTAACCATTCAAATTTTTTTTATAAACTCAAATTTGAAGTTTCAAATGAAACCTAAAATCAACCAAGAGCACTTGAATTCTAGGATTTCCAAAATCTGAAAATTTATGAATATTTACATATACAATGTTTCTAAACTTGAAAACAATAACCAAAAATTAGCATTTAACCTAAATTTAAAATTCCCAATTAAGCTTTACAAGGATTCAAAAATCTGAAATTCCTTCTATATATATCAAAAATCTGGAAAATAACATATACATCAATATATACATTAAAGAGACATATATTATTCCACATACACGTGAGGTGTGCGACAGCAGAGTGTGTGCGTGTGGTCGCTGATGTGCGTCGCGGGTGTGATAGAGCAAGAGAAAGGGCGTGGCCTTACCGAGGTGATGACCAGTGCTACCACCGACGACGTGAGGGGCTGCGAGCGGTTGAGGGATGGCAATTTTTTTGGTTGAGGGAGAGAGAGCCGAGCGCGAAGGATTGAGAGCGAGGGAGGGGAGAGTCATGTATAGGGAGGATTTGTTGAAATAGTCTCTTTAGGAATGTAATGTTTCAAAATGCCCATTTTTTACAAATTGTCTTTATTGCCCTTAATGAAATAAGCTATTTTCTTTGCAAGATATATCCCTGAATTAGTCAGGTTGATTTAATTCAATACTTTTTATTATATTCATATTCTTTAATCTTTTAAGTTCTTCTAAAAATGCTCTATATTGTGATAATTTCTCAAAAGATTTAGGATGTTCTTTTTTTGTTATATATCCTAATGCTATTCCATCTGAAACTTCTTCTTCTATAATTTTATGAACCGTATTTATATTTTTTGTTGTTTCAACAGAATTAAATTATATTCTATTTAAAATAACATAATCTATATATTCGTATATTTCTTTTAATTTAGATTGTCCAACAGAATGTATATTTTTAGATTTTTCAGCAATAGCTAATAAAAATGAAATTTCTTTATTATCTAAATATAGTTTATGATCACAGTTATTAGAGGTTGATGCTTGTGAAGTATTCATAGATTATAGGGTTGATAAATTATTATACAAAATTCTCTGGTATAAGTCCATTCTTTGATCTAGTAAAATACAATAATCTGCAATATATTGTTCGTATTTTTCTAAGAGTTTATTATATTCTTCAGAAGATATGTTTTCATTTTC
The DNA here is from genome assembly GCA_963555705.1 of Ligustrum vulgare. Classification (NCBI taxonomy): domain Eukaryota; kingdom Viridiplantae; phylum Streptophyta; class Magnoliopsida; order Lamiales; family Oleaceae; genus Ligustrum; species Ligustrum vulgare. The sequence goes on along the minus strand of OY743168.1, from coordinate 68,249,820 downwards.
CATTTGATGTTTAATATCTTCCATTTTATCTTTCAATTTTTCTAAAAGGTTATCTAATCCTTCTATTGTATATCCTGGCATTATGTTTGGACTGTATTTGTCATTATTTTATTTTCTAAATCTATTTTAATCTCTAATATGTCAGAATAATCTATAATGTATTGATCATGATTTTCTGAAAGTATATAATATTGTTCAGATGATTCATCCATATCTATTAAATGAGATATAATGTTATCTATTTTTTCCATTATTTTTTCTAACAAATTGTCTAATCTTTCAATAGTATATCCAGGCATTATAAACTCAGAGATAAATAATTTATAAAGTTTCAAGTAATTTTTCAAATTCTATGAGTGTTTGAGAATTGATAATATCTATGTTAGCCATGATATCTATACTTGGTTCAAATGGTATATTATATTTTGAAATATTTTTCTTTCTCTTTTCTAATTTATCAATTATATCTTGAATATCATGTATCATTATAGATCTTACAGTTCCTCTAGCAAAGTTTTCTATTAAATTTTCTTTAAAATTTTTTAATATCTCTTGTGATGCGTAGAGTTGTTCTTGGTATCCGATTTTATCAATTTCATTTTCATATTCAATTCCTTTTTTACTTTTAATATACTTTTGAACTTTATATGGACCTCTTTTAGTTCTGGGTCTTTTCATGATATAATTACTGTTATTCATGACATTAAGATTTTCAAAAACTGGTAAAGAAAGACTCATCTCTTCCATCACTGTCATAATCTATTACAGGATCATAATCATTATCACTACTAAACACATATCCTAAATATAATTCATTATTTATTTCAGTATTATCACTATCAAGCCAAAAATAAATAATCGATTTTGTAATTTCTAATCCTAATATTCCTTTTAATGTTGGAAAAATAGCTAACAAGCATGACATATAGACATGATATAACTTTTTTATTTCATTATTTGGTCTAGTAAACTGTTTATGCATGAATAAAGGTTCAATTATGTTATGATATTCATCATTATAAGGACTGTTTTGATAATTAAATTTAACAATTCTGAATTCTGTCATTTTAAAAGCTCTTCTTCCTCCTAATTCCGTAAAGATAGATATATTAAGAATACTAACCTCTTTTCCTGTTCTCAGTACCTTTGTATTTTCCTTCTATTGTTAGTGACCTTCAGGCTTATAGGTTTCTGCTCCACACCCTCCAATGGCTTCCTGCCTTCACGGGTTATTAGCTAAACCTGGATGCCTTCGCTGTATAACTCTTTAGATGGAAAATATTTTAGGACAGAGTGTAGGGAGTTTTCTTAATAATATATCTTCTTTTTGGAAATAGGATTTAGAAGACAAGAATTTAGAAACTCATCATAATATGATAAGTAAATTGGGATTTTATTGATAATATAAAGATTGACAAAGGATTGGTATGAGAATTTTTGAAAGACAGAAGATTTTTTGGCTTTCTCACAAACTGAGTTCTCAAGAGAGTTCTGCCTCTTCTCTAATCAGAAGACTCTTATTTATACAACTTCACGAGGTATTACTATACAACCTCTTACATCATTGCTTATGTAATGGATACAATAATTTGAATTTTACAAGGACCTACAAGGACACACCTGTCCATCTATTCTTTATTACAAGGATACAGCTGTCCCTTTATTTCTTCACATGGCTACATTATAGGGACACCTATCCCTCTATTTTCAGTCTTCTCATAGCCCTTACATTGTGCTGTCTTGTTCCATTAAATCAGGTTTATCAATTGGCTTCCATCTGTCCATCACTTCTGTTGGTATGTGGGGCAATTCCTAACTATGCACGCCTCTTGCAAAGTGGCAAAACTTCCATGGATTTGATGAGTATCAAATTTATTGATGTATTCTTGCAAGATTGTTGACTTTTCTTTTCCTCCATTAGTGAGTAAGGTCCATCCATTGTACTGGCATATGCATTTGAATTTTTTCTCATATAGGTTTTTGGCAATGTTGTAGAGAACTTTAATTCCAAACACCCTTCGGGACCTAAACCATGATCTTGTAATGTTTGGTACTGGCTTGGTATTTTTTCCAACTTCAATTTGAAAATTTCGAGCAACATACCCAATCGTGATAATATGCTCAGCAGGATAATATATTCTTCCATCAATTTCAGGACTGATCGAATAAAATTTTAAATATATGGATCTTCCTTGAGCAAACTTTGAAATTTCTCCTTTTAGTAAATCATCAAATTTTTCTATTTCTTTTAGATCTTTTTCTGGATAGATAAGATCCAAGAATCCATAATCAGCTGCCATTTTTGTCATGACGGGATCTCCTCCCTGAGTAACGATCAATCGTGGGTATACATGGTCTCCAGACGAAATGTAATAGCAATCACATTCTTGAAGTTCATATATAACTTCAACAGTGGTTTTATATTCGTTTTCTTTTGGTAAAAAAGGGGAATCATCTTCCTCTTCAGCACGAATTCTGACTACCCTTATATGTTCATCTTTGGCATTGATTGTGATTTTTCGAGGACTGGCTTCATTTATAACAACTTTTTTAGGACTTGTTTCATCTCTTTTAATTGTTGGTCCACCACTGCTTCCAGAAGATGTACCTGTTTGTATTTTTGATATAACCTGTTTGGTATCAGCCTGTTTGGTAATCAACGATTCAAACTGAGATTCAATCTCAATTATGTTATCGCTCAACTCTTTAGTATAATTATGATGAAATGTTGAGATTTCCATCAATTGCTTGAAACTTCCTTGGAGAGTTTCTGCAAGTTGTTCAATTCCAAGCTTTATATCTTCAGCTTCCTCCATGAGGAAGTTCATTCGCTTTTTGGCGTCTATCAGGGATCTTTTGATATTATTCGTCTGTAAATTCAATATTCCTGCTTAAAAAGTCCGCAAGATAATTATTAACACCTTTAATATGAATTATATCAAAATTATAAAACGCCAAATAGGCTTGCCATCTATGGAGCCTTCTATATTGAGGTTCAGGTGGTAATTTATTTTTTACTAAACCTGCAACTTGAGAATTATCAGTTTCAACAATGAATTTTTTAGATAATAAAAACAATGAAAACTTCTTTATTCCTGTGATAATTGCTAACAGTTCTTTCTCATGAGTAGTATAATTTATTTCTGCTTGATTAAACGTTCCACTTGAGTATCTACAAATTTCATTAAGATCTGTTTTTAATATTACTGCCCAATATTTATTCGAGGCATCAGTATTAACTATCAGATTATCTTTTTCATCTGGTAATCTTAATTTTGGTAAATTTTTACATTCTTCTTTTAGTGATTTGACAATTTCTGTATGTTCATCACTCCATCCTTTGGTATTTGTTTTCCTGAGTAAAATTTGAATTTTATGTCTCTTTTTTGATAGATTTTCAATAAATCCTTCTGCATAATTTAAACATCCTAAAAATTTTTGTATTTGTTCTTTTGATTCTAATTTGTTTGGAAAACTTTCTATCTTCTTAGATATATGAGTTTGTAATTTTATCCCCCTTTTATCTATTGATAATCCAAGAAAATCAATTTCTTGTTTTTCTATTATAGCTTTATTTTTTGAAAGAACAATTCCTTCTTTTTTGCATTCATTTATAAACTTAATTAAATGGTTTCTATGTTCTTCTCTATTATTAGAACATATTAATATATCATCGACATAGACGATTAAGAATTCATTAAATTTTCTAAATATGTTATCCATTCTTCTTTGATATATTTGTGGTGCATTTTTTAAACCAAATGGCATAACCATCCATTCATACTTACCTTGGGGTGTACTAAATGATGTATATTGAATACTATCTTCTTCCATTTTTACTTGCCAAAATCCTGATTTGCAATCAAATTTAGAATAATATTGCTTTCCTTTTGCAAGATTTACCTCTTTTTTGTTCAGAATGCTTCATGACCATAAAAGCTGGACTACTATGGGGTCCATTACTGGGTCTGATTAATTTTTAGTTAAGTAATTCTTTTATCTGAGTTTTAAATTCTTGCATATCTTGTATGGTATACATCATTGGTCTAACTCTTATAATAACATTTTCTGTTAATTCTATTCTAGCTTTTGGATGATGTGGTTTCCAAAATGATAATGGATTTTCTCCACAAATTTTTTCTAGTTGATCAATGATTTTTTCCATGTTTATTTGTATCTTCGTTTTCAAGACTTTTTTATACATTATTCTTTTATTTTTTATTTCATTTTGTGTAATTATTTTTTCTCTCATTTATCACCACGCTGTGTTGGCTGAACTCTGTAAGGTCGAAATTCTCTTGGTATTTTTAGTAAATGTGCACAAGGTGTTTGTAACATTATCATGTAATTATTTTGTTTATAATATTGAAATTGTTGTATAAAGTCATTTCCTAATAATATATCACATTCTAATGTGTTATAATTATATACTTTATTTACAACTATTTGTTTACTCCCAAGTATTATATCAATTTTATCAGCACTATTAATTATATGAGTACTTTCTCCTGTAATTTTTATCTTTCCATTAGTATTCCATGATTTTATTAAGAAACTTTTGAATATTGTTATATCACTTCCCGTGTCAATTAATGCACAGGTTGTTATATTTGTTTCAACAATTGTAACTTGTATATAAACGGCTAATGGGAAACTTATTTGGTTATTCATTTATTCAGCTTTTCTGCATAATATAGTTTGACCATTATGAGTTATATATAATCCTTCACGTTTTATACTATAATCTTCTAGTCCATCTAGAAAGCTCATTCCTAATAATACATGAGGATTTACCATACTACTATTTACATGACATGGTACTAGGAGATTTATTCCTCCTATTTTTATTGGTACTTTTACTTCAAGTTCAGTCATATGTACTTGTCCATCAAAATTTATATATCTGTATGGATCAGTTCTATGAGATATTAATCCTTTATTTCTATTTGAAGCTATATGACATTCACTAGCTCCTGTGTCAATTAATATATTTGATCCTTTTATATGTTCTATTCCATTAAAATATTCACCTTCTATTTTCATATTTCCAGCATTTCTATTAAGTTTTATTTCTTTTGTATTACTAGTTTCTCCTATTTGTTTTCTATTAGGTAAACTTGCTGATCTCCTAATTAATCTGTCATCTTCAAATGTTATGTTATTATTAGGGTATTCTTCTTCTCGTAATTCTATGATTTCTGGTTTATTTTTTGTTATAGTAAGTTCATAGTTTCTTGGAACTAAACTTATTTGTTTATCTGGTTCTACAGCTTTACCAAAATCTTTACATTCTTTATGAATTTCAATATATGGTTTTTTGGAATAAATGTTTCCATAATTAGAATTAGTAAATGTGTATAATGCCCTGTATTCTATAGTCATAATTTTATCTCCTCGTTCTATTATATCATCTTTATGTAATTTAAAATGTAGTCCTAAAACTTCATTAAAATTTCTATCTTTTAATGATATACAATATTTTGGGTAACATGTAAATATTAGTTTCTTATATGCTAGATTTCCTTTTACTGTTCCTAAATGACTATCTTTTAAATTTATAATTCTTCCATCATGTAAACTTACAGTCAAAGGCGAATCTAATCCTTCTCTAAACAGGGATTTAAACATTATTTGGATACCTGCTAAGTAAACATATTGAATCTTTTCACTTTGTTTTCTATTGATCTTTGTTAATAATCCCGTAACTGTATTTTTTGTTAAAAGATTTAATTTGTGTGTTCCTTGAGTGGTTCTAACATTTATTGCCCTTTCAATTTTATGATATTCATTTATTGCTACTTTTTCTCTTTTCCATATTCTGTCTAATATTTCCCATTTTTCTATTTTCAAATCTAAAGATAATTTTTGTATTTTTCTGAACTTATTATTATCAAAAGTTACTTTTAATCCATAACCTTCTATTCCTTCATATTCTTGTTTATCTATGTTCTTATTTGTTTCTATTTCTTCTATTTCTTTATTCTGATTCTGATTCATTGCTTTCTGAATCTGTTTCACTTATATATACTTCTTGATCATAGTATTCTTCAATATCTGATATTTGACTTAGTTCACTTTCTATTTCTAGATATTCATTTTGTAATATTTTAACTTTCTTTTTGTTACAATCAGGGCTTATATGTCCCATTTCTCCACAATTCCAACATTTGCATTGACTTTTATCTTTCTTATAAGTTTTATTTTTTTATTTTTTATTTGGATCATATCTTCTTTTGTAATACCTCCTCTTAGGTTTTATATATCTTTTTTTGAAGTTTCTGAATTTTTTAAACTTTTTATTTTTATATTTTATTTTATTATTTTTTCTTCTTTCAGGGTTACATCCCCATTGGGTAGGTTTTTCCATATCTTCACAACATATTCTAGTTAGTTTTCCTGATTTCTTTAATAATTGTCTTTGTTGACATATATATGCTAATCTTTCAAATAGGAATTTTATTCTTGATCCTAATGTTCTAGGTGTTCCAAGGTTATCTCTAATAAATTTTTCAAATTCTATTTTAAAGTATATTCCCCATGAACCTGGTAATTTATTGTAATACATATCTCTATATACTTCTTGGTTTTCATTACTATAGAATTGGACATAATAGTATTCTTTAAATTCACAAGTATATTCTTTAATTTTACACATATCACATATTGTTAAATTTATTAATCTTACTCTTGCATTATATTTTTCTCTTATTGATTCTGCTTCAGAATTACTTATCCAATTTTCTCCTAAAAATTCATCCGCAATATAATCTACTAATTTTTTCTCCAATAATTCATCAACTTCATATGAAAAAATGGCAGGCTACGACTTTTTTTTTTAAAAAAAAGTATTAGCATAATACTTCTCCGATACTTGATTTCAACAAGCACCTTGCATTCATCAACTTCACATGAAAAAATGGCAGGCTGCAATTTTTTTTGTAAAAAAAGAGATAGAATGACACTTCTCCAATGCTTGATCTCTACAAGCACCTTACATTCATCAGCTCCACATGAAAAGGTGGCAAGTTACGACTTTTTTTTTTTAAAAAAAAGTAACAACGTGGAACTTCTCCGATATTTGATCTCAACAAGAACCTTACATTCATAAATTTCACATAAAAAGGTGGCATGCTGCGACTTTTAAAAAAAAGAAGTGATATGACCCTTTTAATAAATTTGTCACTTATTTTTAAAAAAAATGATACAATGTCACCTATTTTTAAAAAAATTGACATGTATGTTAGTTTCTTTGATTAAACATAAATTAAAACCTTAAAATAAATTCACAACTTATTAATTTTATTTAAAATATTATAATAATTGTACCACTTTGTTTTTTAAATTACCTTTTCTTGTAGCTAAAAAATGACACTTTGTCTCTTTTTAGTGAAAATGCTACTTTTTATCACTTTTTTTTTTAAGTAGAAAGTGACACTAATTGAATGTCACTATTACAATTTTTTTGCAATATCCATCGTTAACTAATAAATTACCCAAGTCCACAAGCATTAGTAAATACATTTTCCAATTATCAAACATTAAGCAAAAATTTTGATCACAACATTCATAACTGAGAAATTGTTCCTGATATATTTTACATCTCACTCAGAAAATATGCAAAACTCTTATCAGCAAGCTTGTTATAACACAGGATACATAGTCAGAAAAACAGGGCAGCAACTACTGTAATAAGAATAAGAACATACTGCCCTAATCAACATACAGTTCAACTCAAGAAGAATTACTTAGGTATCGAATTATAACAAGTATTTGAACCAAAAACAACCACATCCCATTAAATTAGATTTAGGACCTGCCTGATCTGCCTGAACGAGTGACTACATTGGTGGTTCAAAATTCAGTCCTTGTATCACAAAAACAACGGGTGCTACAGTTGCAGCCAAAGCAATTCATTGCCCTATTTATCAGTGCCATAAGCCTTAGATTTGGTGAAATTCTTCATCTGTAGACCATAGAAAGAACTGTCTGCTAGTCCCCACTATGGCCTGAACGAGTGACTGCAATGTGGAGGTGCAAAATTCTATCTCATTTACACAACCGGCTGCATTCTCCCCGTCAAACACCCAGTTGCCAGACTGCCAAGTTTAACTGACATGTTTGTAGCCTAAAACGCTGTTCTCAAACCTTAAACAACAAGGCTAACATCCAAAACAATATATTCCTCCATCAAGGTTGTCAGCCTTTTGTAGAGCAATACCAAAATCATGATTTCAATTGTCTGTGAAAGACAAGTCAATCACAGTCACAGCAACACACAACAGAATATGAAAACCAAAACCATGTCCCTATTATGGCCTGCTTTCTGTCCCACAACATCTTCCCAGTTTTGGAAGCAATCTGGACACAAACTTGACCTTACCAATCACCTGATAAAATCACATAATCATCCATGACACAAACTTGACCTTACCAATGCAAAAACAAACATTCCAATTAAAACCATTCCTAACATAAATATTCTTTCTTTGATTCCAATATTCCAACATCGGCTCATCTGTCAAACCATTTTAATAGGTCCAACTTTCATATCATGGAACTAACACAATAATAGAAATAGCATTTTCTTTGTTGAAAATGAAAAGGAAACAGTTCACTTCCATCTTAAAAATCACAACACTAGAAGAAAATCTTTGACTAACAGAGATGCATTTCCCTTTAAATGGTAGTGGAATATAGGAAAACAATGAGTCTTCCAATTCCTTGCCTCAGTCGAGCTTCATGAAAAAATAATGAAGTTATTTTACTACTCTTTTCTTCTCTGTCCTCCTTTTCCTCACCAAATCCAAATCTAAAACAATAAATAAATAAATCCTCAGATTAAGCGATTTCAACTTCCCCTGACAGTTCATGACTCAAATATAAGTTTTGAATTTTGAAATAAAGTCATTGAATAAAATAAACTAGTTAACAAAATAGATTCGACAAATTAGTCCAAAACCCACAAAAGAAAGAGTATGAATAACAATGTATGAAGAAATCTGGAATAAAAAAGAACAAAAAAAAAAAATTCGAATCACAAGTGATACGTGGCCTACTCAATTTCATCGACTGCTGGAAAATGGAAGCTCCTTGCTGCGGTGCACGACGCCATAAATCTTTATCTACTTTAGGGTTCTTATATTTGTGCATTTTCTACATTTGGACGAGCTCGGGTGGTAGATGAAGAAATTGGGTTTTGATTTTGAAAACATTTTCCTTGATTTGGATGAGGGGCTTTGGAGAGAGAACAGAGGGGGTTACAACGTATTTAATACCGTATTACTTTAACTGAGGGTATTTTTCAAATTCTTTTATTTTTTGGAGTAATTTGCGTAATTTCCCCCCTTTTTTTTCCCTTTGATTAAGGATACAAATACAAAATTTTAATGGATCTATTTTTAAATATGAGATATTTTCAAAGATATCTTAAGAATATAAACCTATTTTCAAAATCAGGTAATTAGACAATGAAAACAATATTGACTGTTTGTAATTAATTATAAGTATAAATTAATTTCAATTTTGTAATCAATTCATAATATAACTAATTAAATACTATTGTAACTTAATTGTACAATATTACAAGTCACTCGAAATTTCATTTTCTCTCTTAAAATTAATTGAATTAGTTAAAAATTGGAATGAATTATAGTTTGTAACTAATTGTAATTGTAACTTTATTTCAATTTGTAATTAATTACAATTATAACTAATGAATTTATAAAACATGACATATATTTTTCTTTTTCTTTTTTGGCTAAAAATAATTGAAATCGTTACATTCGCCTTAATTGCAACTACAGTTTTAATTTAATTACATTATGTAATGAATTACAATATATGATTAATTACAACATTAACTTTATTTTATTTCTGTAATTAATTACAATTGTGACTAATGATTCTGTAATTCATTACAATCATAGCTCCTACAGTCCTACAGTTGTATGGAAGCACACCAGATTTTCCAAATCGAGACACTATTGCCCAATTTCATGATTCGTGAATACTCCAATTGGCCACGAAGTGCATTCTAACACCAAAATGTAATAGATCAATAATCCAATTCTTTCAAATAATGGTATTGAAATATGGGAGAGAAATTTGAATATAAGGGTTTTTTTTTTTTTTTTTTTTTTTCCAGAAGAGGAAAATAAAGTCCTAAAAAATTAAACCCCAAAGAGATTTGCTTTGGGATGGAATAACAAAGCTGGAGAGCAGTAGATGAAAAGTGGTAGCTATGAGCAGTGAGCTTAATTACCAATATCCTCTTATTTAATTATTGTACCCATTGGCCAAATTCAACTTCCGCCATCTATAAGCGTATCCCACAAGTAATGGGATTTTGATCAAGTGTAGAGGAAAGATGAAAAATTGAGTGGAGGGATCATAATTTGTGGGTGTATTACAGATGGAGTCAAGGAGATAGTGGATGTGGATGGAGAATGCAAATTTGCAAGCGCATTGAAGATGGAGAGAGGAGAATTGGTGTTTGGGTGTGGGATAATACTAGTAAATTTCTAAGAATTTGAGGATGAGAGTATTTTTTGCAGACAAACTAGTCCTCTTTCGTTCGTAGGGGAGAAGATATCTTTGTGATGAGTGATAACTGATTTATTAAAATATTATCAAATTACCTGATTTTGAACATTTTAAATCTAAAGACATGAGTAAGCCTAATTATCCCAAAAAAAAAAAAAAAATCACGAAAAACCCTATAGGCGGCCTGCGGTCGGGCCACGAGTTGCAAACTGCGGTCGGTCTGTGGCAAACAAGGCCCAAACGGAGACTTCTTGTCGGCCATTGTTTGCAAACCGCGGTTGAAATTTCTGACCCGTTAGCCGAATCTCAAACGAGCATAACTTTTGATATAAAACTCCGATTTGTGCATCGTTTGTTACGTTGGACACTAAATTCAATTATCTTTCCAATGATATATTATGGATTCCGTGGAGATATTTGTAATGAAAGTTGTGCACTGATTTCTTCATATACTCCGCACATGACTTTCTCGTTTTGCTTTAATCTCTTCCAAATTCGAGTTTTTCCTGAAACAATCAAAATAAATAAAAAATTAAGCAATATCAAACTCTAAAATACTCACAATTGTCTATATTTGAGATCAAAATAAGTACGAAAAACGTACTTATCAGTAAGACATCGTCCAAACCCCTTGTTTGATACCCATTATAATTAGAGCATGTTTGCTCAATCTAAAATTTTTACAAAAACTGTTCAAACTCAATTTTAACAATTAATTTTTAGCCAATGTCACAATTCTTTACTTTTTAAATCAATCTAAACCACGCATCCATTAGTCAAAAACACAAAAAAAATCACAAAAATCAAAAAAATTTCATGAACCAAACGGACTCTTAAGCTTCCAATGGGTGAACTTCTTATAAAACAAGTTTATAAACAATATGTTTCCCAAAACCACCTTTCAACAACATGTTTTACATATAAAAAATCAATCTTTGTTTATAAAAAAAACTTTTACCAAACAGAGGCTAAATTATTTGAGATAAGAAAGAAATATATTAGACAATCTATTGTCCAAAGTAAGAGAGAGAAATAAAACTCGGTAATCTATCTATATCTATACATATATAAAAATGAAGTTCATGCAAAAAATAACAAATACATAGTTTTTCGACTAAAATGACTTTCTAAATATGGAAATCTATGAAAAAAAAAATGTAATAAATATTTTAGCAAATATTGTGGTACATAACATTGGAATTAGTGTTATACTATTAATGACATCAAAATTTTAATTTATTTTAATGTATAAACTTTTTTTTTTAATAGTTGTTATTCATTTGATAATTATATTACTATATTTAAGTCGAAAAATATTATAATATTGGTGACAAATCGAAGATCTCAACGAGAAGTTTAATACAAATTAATAAGTGAGAACAAACCGTAAACATATTGTTCGTAAAATAGTCTCAAAGATCAAATGTAAAAGTTTTTATATTTTTTAATTTTACTCAATATCTCATTCCTTTGAAATTATATCATTTGAGTTCTATAATGCTATCTATAAATTATTTTTGTATTAATTATTATTCTTTTTATAATTATTGTATTATTTTGAAGTCGGAAAACATATATATGGGTGTCAATTCGAATATCTCAACTAAAAGTTTAATACAAGATAACAAGTGAGAGTAAACTGAAAATATATTGTCTGTAAAATTATCTCAAAGATCAAATCGTCTCGAAGTTTCTTGATCTACCTTCCGCTCTTGAAAATCAATTAAATTTTTTTTTTTTTAAATTTGAAAAAAAAACAATGTTGTCAATGTCACGTAAATACTTTTCTTTAAAAATAAAAAATGAAAGAGAATAAAATAGGAACGTTCTCCGACCTATTTTTTCTTTCCTTTCAATAAAATTCTAAGCATATTTAGAGAGGGCAATGGGTCAGGTTTGCCAAACCTATACCCTACCCACTAGAGATTTACAACCTCCATACCCTACTCATTTACCTATTTAAGAATGGCAGGTTGGGTGAGGTCGGAGGCGGGTATACTTCAATACCCATTTGAAACTCATTAACTATTATTTATTTATTTGGTTGTGTTCGGCAAACATGTTTTTCTTATACAATTCCTTAAATTACTTTTTAACTACACATATTTTCTCTCTCCATTTTTCAACCACACATTTTACCTAGAAAACATAAAAAATATATTTTTAAACAAAAACCTTTTATAGGTTAGATGTGCTCCTAATTAACTTGAATCAGTTAAATATTGTGCTTCACTTAAATTTAGCTTGGAAAAAGTTCTAGGCTGAAACAAAATAAACGAATTTAAACAATTTTTTTAGACGTTAACAATATCAATAGAGGTTTTTTTTTTTTTTTTTTTTTTTTTAAATCACTTTTGTTTGAAATTCTATAATTTTTTAAGGAAATTAGTGAGTATGCGGGTCGATTATGGGTCTTGTAGTAAAACTCAAACTCGACCCATACCTATACCCATGTCTGATTTTAAAATTTATGTTCATATCCTACTCACAAACTTATTTAGTTCGATAATCCCCGCCCATTTATGTCGGGTCTCCAATGAGTATCTAGTACGTGAGTTTTATTATCATCCCAAATATATCACATATATATCTATTTTTTCACTTATTGCAATTCTATTTAAATGTAATTTTATTTTATTTTCTGACTTTAAGCTTTAAGTCAATTTAAATTACAATATTTAAAGAAATTTTCTAAAATGATAGACATACAAACTGTAAAAGAAAATTTAAGGTATATGTGATTGTACCTCTTCTGTAATTAACTGTCTTCCTTTATTTCTCATTCTTAATTAAATATTCATTTCATACGTTAACATATGAAAATTAATTATAATTTTTTTTTTAAATTCATAAAAAAATAAAATAAAAATAAATTGTTGATTGAATCACATAAGTATTTTTTCTTTATAAATAGAAAAGAGAATGAAATAGGAGCATTCATCAATTCCTTTTTCTTTTCCTTTTTCATTTTAATAAAATTCTGAACGTAAATTTCCTGAAACGATAAACATACGAACCGTGAAAAAAATAAGGTATATATAATTGTACCTTTTTTGTAATTAATTGTCTTCCTTCAATTCTCATTTTTAATTAAATAATTATTTCATATGTTAACATATAAATTCGATATATGTGAGTAACAAATGAACTTGCATCGCATGTGTGTAACACTAATTTTCCAAAAAAAAAGACATAACTCAGCACAAAAAATTCAAGGCATTAATAAGCTTTGCAAGTAGAGTATTTCGGGAATACTGATCTTGGCTGCCTCCTTGCAATAATGAATTCGGCGGTTGCAATTGGACAGTCTCAGAGATTGCATGGAAGTAGGATACCAAGATGTTTTGCTACAGAGAAGGATTCCACTATTTTGTGTGCCGACATGGGATTCACATTAGTCTTATCTTGTATTCGAAATCTGCGGGAAGTATTTGGAATGTGAGAGACCAGTTCGACCAAAGTATTACCTGTTATCAAGTTAACAGTCTAGTGAAAGTTATGGACACTGTGACTGTGTGTAGCCTAATTTTACCCTTGTATTAATGGATATTAGGAAAAACCATTATCTGATACGCACAGATGAATGGATTCAGATAGGAGTGAGATCTCCACTATATTTGTGTTCTTCCCTTTCTTTTTTTTCTCCCCTCTATGATTTATACTTGCTTGCTATTGCTCACGGATTTAGGGATTAAGGTAAAATCTGTATCAATGGGAAATATTTAGAGTATGTTAACAAGACCAACCTTGCGGCGTCATCAACATAACAGATGTAATGTTCCCTGCCATGCTGCTAAACTAGGCACACAAAATAAAGAAACAAGTTCTCACTTTCAAATTCATCACTAAGAATTTATGGGATAGAAGTAAAATGAAGTGAAGATCATTTATGCTACTCAAGTAGACTGTAGACAAAACAAAATGTATCATTTTTAACATCTTATAAGCAAGAAACAAAATTTTAGAACTCTTCATTTCCTCTCCCATAATATTTATATTTACTCAAAGGCAGCACTTTATAAGTCATTCAACTAAATCAAGCAGAATATAAAAACATATGTGAAGAACTAATTAACTAAAAACTGTAAACATTTTTAAAAAAAAAAAAAAAAAAAAAAACAAAGGGAGAACAAGAAACACTTATCTTCAATCATACCCTAAAACTTGTTTTTGCTACATGTACAAACTAGTGTACAATAAGGCATACAAACAGACAGGGTACGTGGCAAGAATCTATTAACTTGTGCATTACACCGCTTAGAGAATCAACGACTACAAAATAGCCCCATCATTGTTTGTACAAACAAGTAGCAATTTTGAAATAAAAACAAATATCCCACTTCAAATGTTAATTATCCTTTCACTACCATAACGAATGATCCACCAATATATCTAGCAATGAACTGATAGCAAAAACTGTTTTAGTCGACTATAATTTATTGATAATCTTTGTTTATTGCATTTGAAATTCAGATACAATATCTCCAATACCATCAAATAAAGAATCATCATACCTAAAAAATTCAACAAGCTATCCAGTTCTTATGCGTACTGATGATCGCAGACAATAGCCCAGCTGATGGTACCAACAATGGTGCAGAAAGCCTTCCTTTACCGTCTCGAATATCAGCCAATGCCATTAATCCATCCGCCAAGTCCTGAATTGTTGAAAGCTTCTTCATCAACTTCTTTTCCCTCAATTTCCTCAACTTCTCCATCTCTTCCACACAACTGATCCCCATCTCCTCCGCCAATTCAATGCTAGCCACCAAAACCCTCTCATCCTCACTAATTTTCCTCAATTCTCTCACTTTCAAACTCACGCTCCCAAAATAACCAACAAACTCGCACCAAGCACTCATTTTCTGTAATTTATTCAAATAACTTTTATCAATCAAACCTGCTTTCCCTAACCAAACAAACTGTTCAATAAAATAATACAACCCCTCTCCGCCATAGGTTATTAAACAAAGAATCAAGTCCAAATCATACCCAGAATTAAAGTTGATCGTCCTTAAAGCATTCAAATCCTGAACAAATTTCCCTAAACGGAACGCTTTACGGCTTATTCCAACGCTTGACTCGAACGATTTAAGGCGATTAATTAACGGGTTTTGCGTATCAGGGATGATTGAGGAGGCCAGAATTATTTTGGTAGCATAACGTGAGATTTTCAGTAGTTTGTCAACACCGTCTCTTTTGGCCAAGTAGATTTCTAGGTGGGTCAAGAAATCTTTTGTGGGCTTTGTAAGACGAATCTGGGATTTGGAATTTTGAGTCGAAACTTTTGATTCCATGGAGTATTTTTGCAGAATTTTGATTGAAATTGACGGACAAGATGATACAATAATACGTCTGTGTATTATTTTTCATTATATTTCTTTATGGTGACATATTTGAAGTTGGAGAGACTCGAAAAAGAAAATTATCAAGTTTCGTCCCTGACCTTTAAAATGTCGAAACTTATCCTACGTAATTATATTTACATCAAGCTCCCTGTACAACTATTTTCAAAAAGCTAGATAATCATCTACATCAAACGGGCATTTTGTTTCAAAAATTTAGTTGTTTTTTTTAACGATTAAGGTGGGATATGCTTTTTCAAAAATCATGTAACAATTTAATGCAGACCTGAATCGTTAACACTATTTGTTCCGCATTTTTAGAATTTATTTTTCCTCAAATTTATTTTTAATCAGATATTTCATCGAACCCACAAATGCTTATCAATTTTTCAGTCACATATTTCATCATTTTTTTTTTTTTTTTATCAAAATCTACTTAAATTTTTTGATTTTTAGCTAAACCAAAACATGAGCTAACTATTGCACAAGTAATATCTAATGGTGAAAAAAACTGTTCCAAGCGGTGTTAAAATGTTGCATGATCTCCATTTGTCTAGTTTTGGAGATCTAGATCCTGCTTCAGAATTTTAAATTGATGCCGAAATAATTGAAGTGAAAGATTGAGGACTAACTTGCTCTATTTGAAATTATGGGAACAACTCGCCACTAAAATAATGTGTTGAGTTCCGATGTGCAATTTTTCCAATCTGAATATGGTCTCCTTGATGTGTGTGCTGCCTGTGATATATATATATATATATATATATTTATTTATTTATTTATAAACTATAGAGAAATGGGAGCAGAACTAAAGATGATAATAAATTTGTGTGTATTATTGTGAACTAAAGCTCCACTTATATAGGAATAAGAGATAAACAAGGTAATTATAAATAAGATTACAATAGTACAATTGTCATTCACTAATACAATATAATGTTTACAACACTCCCCCTTGAATGACATATTACAAAATATATCAGTTTCGTTAAAACCTTATTTGATAAAAATCTAATGAGTCAAAATATCAAACGAAGGAAAAAGAGTACAATTAATTTGAAGTATTAAAATAAATGTTGCCTCATTAAAACCTCATAAGGAAAACTCAATGAAACAAAACATGGATTAAGGAAAAAGAGTACAACAACTCCTCCTGATATTGATCACCGTAAATCATTTAGTCGTCGCATCCCAATCTTGTGAACCAATTTCTTGAATGTAAACATTGGCCGTGCTTTTATAGATAAATCAGCTACATTGTCACTTGAGTAAATTTGTTGAAGATTTTAGAGTTTTTTGATATATCCTCCTTAAAACTTTGTTAGGAAAACCTAGTGGGACAAAACCTGAGTGGAGAAAAAGAGTACAGCTACTCGTTGTGACTCGGTCTATATTGAATCATCCATATAGCTACTCTCCCAAATTCAATCTATATATATATATATATATATATATATATATATATATATATATATATATGTAAATATATATATGACTTATACATTATGATGATTATAAGAATCATAAAATTATGCCTCAATATTTACTTGAGATTTGTATATAATGTTTATCAATTTCTCAAGTGTATTTGAAATCTTAGAGATTCAACCATAATTAAATTAACAATGATGATAAGAACAAATACAATATAACATCCCGAAAATTCTTTCTATTATTATATTAAATTACTCACATTTAACGGGATCTCCTAGAAAGTCAAATAGAAATTTTAATTTATTTTACTTATTTAAAGAGGCCTATTCGATATTAAATAAGACTTTTAATTTATCTGATGTAATATAAACGAAAAATAAATGAGAATATTAAATTTACTGTAAGTAAATTTATTGATTTAATAAATTGAAAAATTGATTCCATAATTGTGAAGATATAAATTGAAGTATATGGAATGTACTTAAAAGTGAAACTAAGAATTCATTATAACGTTGAAAATAATAGATCAAAACTAATCCGTAAACTTATTAGTCAAAATAAAAATAACTAAAGTAATATATAATAATATGTGTGACGTGTACACACGTATGTGTATTTATATTTACATTATATTATATATTTAAATGAATTTCGAATTGACATAATGTAGACACGTATTCGATTCATGTACATGCCTTGAAAACTTTAATAAAGAAAGTTGGTAATTCGAAATGTTAGTTTTAAATGGCCTATTTTGACAAGTTGTAACTTTTGTTATAATTGACCATATTGTGTTTCGACGAGGATACGGAAAACTAGATCGTGAGTATTTTAGAATGATATATTGAAAGTTCAATTTTGATAATAATAAGAGTACTGCAAATTAAGACGAAAGTAGCAACTTGAAAGGAAATCGAAATAAAATATTTTTAAATGGTTAACTTTGACGAGCGATAACTTTTATCTTGGGTTATCGATTTTATGATCTGAAAATATCGTTGCAATGTATTCCTTGAGAACTTTAAATTGGCCTCAAGAACTCTTTATTATGACTTCATTTCTTCATACAATTTTTTAGAGTTATTTTTTAGTTTTTATTAATTTTTGGGACGAAAATATAATTCTTATATTTTTGGGGACTAAAAGAGCAAATAAAATAATTGCATTTTAGTCCGCAAAAAAACTATAAATATGGATAGCGGCAAGTCGTAAAACGGAAAGACGAGAGAGAAATTGGGGGTGGGGGGGGGGGGGGGGGGTCGACCCCCCTTTCATTTCAAGTTCTGAAAGTTCTGAAAGGTAAGTGTTATTTATTTATTTTATATATATAATTAGATTTATATTATTAATGTTATGGTTATTATTTGGGATATGATGGTTAAATTAATTTTCTTATGAGATATAATAAAGTGGGTCAATTCCTTTAAAATAAAGTTGGTCCATATAATTATTTAGATAAAATATTTTACAATAAGATGATTCATTTTAATCACATATTACTTAATGGATTCTAATTTATAATTGGTTAGTTCAAATATAATATAGTATCACATGACTAAATTATAGTTTATATATATGATAGGTAAGGAGTGATGATCATTCTAGTTCGACTCCAAGTGAATATTAGTGGTGCAAAATATGGAGGAATAAAGTCTTGAACTCTAGGATACCTAAGGAATGAGGTAAATAACATTTCAACTACAATGCAAAACATAGTATTTATATTATTATGTGCTCATACGTGACTATGTGAGATATATTATTGGTATAATATTCGTGAAATATGACATGACAATTATTTGTATGTGCTGAAAGCATTTTAGATATGAATTGATGATATGACATGTTATTAATTCACATGAATTCATTGGAATGTCATATTACGTAATTATGATGTACAATTGCCGCATGAAATATATGTTGGTATTCATGGGCATTGACATGTACATTGTGTGGATTTAGAAGAAATCCTTTATAAATGATAAAGAAAGAGATAAAGAGTATATAGAGATACATGGAGAGAGAATAATGTGGATGATAGTAGAATCACCTTAAGAGTGTACCATGCTGTACTTTACTTTGCATCTAGATTATACACCTGCTTGAGTCTCCCAACGGTCATTAAGGGTAGTTGAAGATGGGGTGTTGGCGGACCGGCGCTGGTATATGGGCGGTGTCCAGAAGTCTCTTGGGTGCCTTGGGACTACGGATCGGCATGTCAAGCGCCATATATAATAGGCTAGGCCTGATTGATATAATATAATTCTTAGTGCAATATCTTGAGTTTCGATGGGCGACGATGGATACAAACTGTGGATTCTTGAGTCTCGATAGGCAATGACAGACCAAGACATTGGAAGACGCATGTTATTGTCCATGTGATGTTTGAGCTCATACGGTACAACGTTGTGGGATTCAGGCCCAAGTAGGAAATGTGAATAAATTGAGATAACGAAGAGGCAGGAGCCTGGGAATGAGATAA
The DNA here is from genome assembly GCA_963555705.1 of Ligustrum vulgare. Taxonomy (NCBI): domain Eukaryota; kingdom Viridiplantae; phylum Streptophyta; class Magnoliopsida; order Lamiales; family Oleaceae; genus Ligustrum; species Ligustrum vulgare. Next base: position 68,230,017 of record OY743168.1, on the reverse strand, counting down.
TTGGGAGAAAGTGAATCGAAATTCATGCGCATGATCATGCATATGTTACTTGTTGAGCGTTAGCTCATTTGGTTTTGCAATGTATGTGTGACAATGCATGGGTTGGAGGTTGGTGCGAACTCTCAAATGACGGGACGATTGTGTACTAGGTACCTACCAAGGCTCATGGGACTCTCACCAGGGAAACCCCAAAAAGGTCCAAATACTTTTAAATTGTTTTATTTTGTTTCAAAATAGTTAAATATTTTAAATAGTGAATTTCTGGCTCTCTCTTTCTCTCTCTCATTCCTGTTTTAAATAAATGTTTTTATATCAACTTCTAATTATAATGTTTTTATATTATAGTTAATTTATTATGTTTTCTTCTAAATTAAATAACGAATGAAATTTCATAGAAAAATACTTATTTTTAATAATGTTAAATTATACTTTAAAAATAAAAGTTCAAATTTATATTTAGAGCAGGTGGATAAAATATTATTTTATTCGTTGAACAGTCAAAATATGTATAAAAATAAATAAATGAATAAAAAACATGAAATGAATTTGGGGCACCACATTTCGTGGTATCAGAGTATGGTCTTAATGATTCTGAAGACTACCCAGGGTACACATGTCCCGCAATCATTTGGAGTTACACCAAGTTATTACTTGTTGGTCGACCACTGACTTTCAAACCTTAACATCGTCTCGAAAAAGTGAAAATTTCCCTAGGCATGTCTTGGGCATATGAAAGTGTATAACATGGTCTACAACATATCAAAAATTCATCATATTTAGAGTTCATTTAGGTCATGAAAATGCAAGGTGAAACAGGTGCAGTGAAGTTGAAGATTGGTGAAGGATGTAAATCGCAAGTTATACCTCAAGTTGGTCAGGGTCTGGGAATATTATCAACTGTACTGAAAATTGTCTAGAAATTCGAACATTTGGCGATTCGAACTTGTGACATTTACGCTACCAGCGTTTGTGAATTTCCAACCTTTACTAGTTGGGCTATGCCATGGGGGCTGCATAAGAGGATGTAACTTAGATGGTAGAATGTTCCCTTCACATTTATAAGAGGTATATACAAGATTCGAAACCATGTATCTCTATTTCATGGTCCTTTCTTTCTTTCTTTCTTTCTAAGGGTAGTAGTAGTTGTTTTTATTTTTTAAATTACTTTCTATACTTTTTTCTCTCTCTTTCATTTTTTATAATCCCCCTCCCCCCCCCCCCCCCCCCCCTCCAACTTTTTTCCCTTGAACATTATTTCACGTTGAGTTTTTCCTCTTAGGGCTTTTCCCCTTTAATTTTTTCTTCAACACTAATATTGCTCTAGTGGGCTAAAAAAGCAAGGTCTCTTTCATTTAAAATCGACCTTCTGTGGATATTGAGTTTTTTATTTTTCTTCTTAAGTATAAGATCAAAAAATTTGAGCGGTTCATTAATCTTTGTACATTTTTTTTTTTTTAGTTTATTTGTAGCTATCTCTTAACATGACAACCTATTCTATATAGGTGGTAAATTTATTAATTGTGTCTTTATGATCAAATTAAGAATATCATTGACACAAATAACCATTCACTACAAACAACTAATCAATCACCATTGGAGATCATTTAATTAGAAAAACTTAATATGAAACCTCAAACATTATCATCAAATGTATTATGTTATAAACTATGTGGATTGAATTTCTCATTATACTTCCAATGAAGTTAATTTGGTGTAGACCTTTGAAGGTTATTCAATTAGAAAAACTTAATATGAAACCTCATACACTATCATCAAATGTATTATGTTATAAACTATGTGTACTTAAGTTAATTTAGTGTAGACCTTTGGCGTCAATAATCTTTGGGGAAAAAAATTCGAAGGCCCCTAAGAAGGGAGGCTACACCCCCTTCCAACTGTTAGAGTAGTGTCCAAGCCCAGTAAATTCGGCCAGACTTGGGTTGGCCCAAGTTTATTATCTCTATCCTAATTAGGTTTAGCATAAATTTATAAGTACCAGATTAGTTACAAGACATTTAAGGGCTTTTAGTCGTCTTTTTGGTCGCTATTACAACCTTTTCCAGATCCTACATTGCAATATAGCTAAACTATATGGGATCTTTTCCATTTCCTTAACTCCAAGGTAATTTTTCGGGCATTAGTTGAGACTAAATTTGTCTCCCTTAGCGACAGGTGTGTCCCCTAATTTACTGTCTTGCATGTCAAACTTCTTAAGTACTTTATTGATATAAACCTTTATAGGCTAGTGCGACAGTGGTTTACCGCCGGTCATGCCTTCTTCTTCATCCACAAATCTCGAGTCCAACACCAAATTGATTTCAACCGACCCAAATTCAAAAATTCATCAGAAATCCATAATTGATTTCGAAAAATATATAAATAAAGATTCGATATACTATACATCATAAACAACAACCCATATGAAATTGATCCACTATCGAAATCCCAAATCTTCAACCGTCCCAAAATCATACATGAATGGACATGTACATAAATATATGCACATTCCAAATCTGAATTCATAGATTGAACACCAATCGAATCTTAATGAGAATCAGTTCAAAACTTTGGATTTTTAGACCAAATCATACGATTAAAACAAAGATCCAATAATCCAAAGTGATGATTGACCTCTAGTACCACTTGTTAGAAAATTCATCTTAGATAATTATTTATCTATAATCCAAAATCATCATGCTGAATTATCAAAAATTAAATAACTAAAGTGAAAGCTTACCTTAATCAGATATGGTTCACGATGATCGATTCGCTGTTGAGTCTTCAAATCAACATGTAGTCCTTATTTTTTCTCTAATGATGAGATGTCAAAATAGAATGAACAGTACGTATGAATTAGTGATCAAATCATGTTTATATACTGAATTACCTGTTAACCTAATTCAATTCATCATGAAATTAGGAATAATGGCTTTATCTCTACATATAAAAGCTCATACATTTATTAGATGCATAAAAGCTCAATACATCAAATCTTATTAAATCACTTTAAATGAGCTTAACCAAATTTGATTGCATTTGATTTAGTACACAATAGTTCACATATAAGCTCACATGATTGATTAAAACCTTTACAAGTCAAGTCCACAAATTTTTACTTTTCAAACATTTTTAAACCACACATTAAAAAGAAAACACAAATATTTCTAAAATTCACATTACCAAATAGGCTCTAAATACCATTTTATTAGATATGAGATATCAAAAGGAATTTTGAAAATCAATAAAATTGTAACCCAGTTTAATCCTTATGATATTATGGGAACTAAAATAATTAAGCGACTTCGTCACTGAACATCTGGGGCTTAGGCCAAAAAATCCTCATGTGTTCATTTCATTTTAAGTTCTTGCGATATCTTTAATTTTTGGTTTTTGATTTTTTATTTTGTGTTTATCATCACTAATATTTATTTTCTGGGCTTTTCAATTTGTTTTGTAGATTTTCGAAATTCTATCCACGACTTACTCTTTTAGGGTGTGTTTGATTGGTCATGAAAAATGAAAAGGAAAATATACCTACCTTGAGAAAATTTGTCAAGAAAATTGGTCTAAAACATGCAACATATGATTGTACTTAGAAAATAATTTTCATGGCAAATATTTGTATCAAACACATAAAAAGGAAATTAAATTAATTTGATTTGAAATTTTCTGGAAAATGCATCTAATCAAATTAACCTTTAAATTCAAACGTGACAGTTCAAATGTAGGGGATAATGTGGTTAGTAGTTGCTAGATTTATTATCTCGTTAGGACTCCATAATGTATTCTCTCCTTGGACTCCATAATTTTGTTATTCTTCCTAAATACGATACGAATGTAATACACAGCCATGGTAATTCAGGCCAAGCCCTTTAAATCACAAGTTTTCCTTATGTATATACTTCCTACTTTTATTCTTTCTTATAATAATAAGAAGATCACCGACTGGACTGTTGGAATATTTGATCCAAATTAAGAATGGAAATATCTTGGACAATTGATTTCCATATTAAAGTGGTTAACTTGGAGACCAAGTTAAAGGTGAAAGGAAAATAAAAAACTTTATTTTGGTATTCTACTTCAATAAGGAAACTTACTTGGACACAAGTTCTACATATTCTAGGTGTTGTTTTTTACCTATAAATATGTATGTTAGGGAGCCATAATATTGTGAATCTTATGTGAGACTAATTAGAGAGAATTGGAGAGCTTTATCTTTGTAGTTTCTTGTGAACTCTTTGTGGGTTTAATTCAAATGGTAGAAACTTGAGTTATATAGAAGTTCATTATTAGTATTTTCTCTGTAGTCTATGAGATTGGGTTGGTGAGTGAAATTTTATATAATTGTAATAATTTATTATATAGTGAAAGGCTTTAGAGATCTGAAAATTTGCGTTGTTATTTATTTTCTTATTGCTCAATTAATTCTTGAACATCAAAAGATCACGTGGGTTAAAGAAGGAGAATCAATATATAATTCCCAACATGGACAAGCTGATGCTGAGTGAGGCAATCTTGTTGGATAGGTGATGTGGATGATTGCCTTATATTTCTGGTTCGGCTACATGGAAGGATCAAATGCTCCGCGTTCTTGCTAATGGATGTAGTCTAAACTCTTGAAGCAGATTGAGGTGTTATATATTTGTTCGAAATTGTATACGTTGTTGTTGGGGCAAAGAATGGATAGTAAAGGGATTGGATTGGGCCAACATTTGGAATTGATACATTATTTTGCCTAAGAGATCGCTTGGGAAAATTTGACGCGTGAACACATTGAAGCAAATAACAAAATTCGAAAGCATTTTTCTTGTGCCAAGCTCTGGCTTATAACCAAGCATTCTCTTAGGTTTTAAAATAAGCTAAATATATTCACAACACATTTTTTTATATGCGCACTATATTTTAATCTCATGAAATATTCATAACATTTAGTAAATGTCACAACTTTGTCGTCAACCTTTTTTTTTTTTTTTTAGGGTTTTTAGTTAAATGGGTTTGGTAAACAATAACTTTAGTAAAATAGACATTTCTGTTGAAATACCAAATTGCTCTTAATGAAAATGATTGTTTATTTTGCAAGATATATCCCCAAATTTAGTTAAATTGATTCAATTCATGACTTCTGATTATATTTATATTTTTTAATTTTTTAAGTTCTTCTAAAAATGTTCTATATTGTTATAATTTTTCAAAAAATTTAGGATGATCTTTTTTAGTTATATATCCTAATGTTATTCCTTCAGAAACTTCTTCTTCTATATCTTCGTATTATTCTATAATTTTATGAACTGTATTTATATTTTTTGCTGTTTCAATAGAATTAAATTCTATTCTTTTTAGGATAGCATAGTCAATATCTTCGTATATTTCTTTTAATTTAGATTGTCCAACAGAATGTACATTTTTAGATTTTTCAACAATAACTGATAAAAATGAAATTTCTTTGTTTTCTAAATATAGTTTATGATTACAGTTATCAGAAGTTGATGCTTGTAAAGTATACATATATTATCTGGTTGATAAATTATTATACAAATTTTTTTGGTATAAGCCCATTCTTTGATTTATCAAAATATAATAATACGCAATATATTGTTTGTATTTTTCTAAAAGTCTATTATATTCTTCAAAAGATATGTTTTCATTTTTCATTTGATATTTAATATCTTCCATTTTATCTTTCAATTTTTCTAAAAGGTTATCTAGTCCTTCGATTGTATATCCTGGCAATTAGGTTTGGACTGTATTTGTTATAATTTTATTTTCTAAATCTATTTTAAGTTGTAATATGTTAGAATAATCTATAATATATTGATCATGATTTTTTGAAAGTGTATAATATTTCAGATGATTCATCCATATCTATTAATTGAGATATAATGTTATCTATTTTTCCATTATTTTTTCTAACAAATTGTCTGATCCTTCAATAGTATAAATAGGCATTATAAATACAGAGGTAAATAATTTATAAAATTTCAAGTAATTTTTCAAATTCTATCAGTATTTGGGAATTGATAATATCTATATCAGCAATGATATCTATACTTGGTTCAAATGGTATATCATATTTTGAAATATTTTTCTTTCTTTTTTCTAATTTATCAATTATATCTTGAATACCCTGTATTACTATAGATCTTACAGTACATTTAACAAAGTTTTCTATCAAATTTTATTTAAAACTTTTTAATATCTCTTGTGATGCATAAAGTTGCTCTTAGTATCCTATTTTATCAATTTCATTTCCATATTCAATTCCTTTTTTATTTTTAATATTCTTTCTAACTTTATATAGACATCTCTTATATCTGAATTTTCTTATGATGTAATTTTCTTCATTTGTGATATCAAAATTTTCAAAAACTAGTAAAGAAAGATTCATCTCTTCCATCACTGTCATAACCTATTATAGGATCATAATTATTATCGCTACTAAACACATATCCTAAATATAGTTTATTATTTATTTCAGTATTATCACTATCAAGCCAAAAGTAAATGATTGATTTTGTAATTTCTATTCCTAACAATTCTTTTAATTTAGGAAAAATAGCTAACAAACATGGCATATAGACATGATATAACTTTTTAATTTCATTATTGGGTCTAGTAAGCTGTTTATGCATGAATAAAAGTTCAATTATGCTATGATATTCATCTTTATAAGGACTGTTATGATAATTAAACTTAATAATTCTAAATTCTCTCATAATAACTTGTTTTAACAGTTCTTCCTCCTCCTAATTCCATAAAGACAGATATATTAAGAATATTAAACTCTTTTCTTGTTCTTTGTACCTTTGGATTTTCCTTCTGATATTAGTGACCTTTGGGCTCACAAGTTTCTGTTATCATTCTCTTCAACGGCCACCTGCCTTTATGGGTAATTAGCTTCACCTGAATCCATACATTCACTGTATAATATCTTGTTTGAAAATATTTTGGACAAAGTGTAGGGAGTTTTCTTAATAATATACCATCTTTAGGAAATAGGATTTGGAAGATAGAAATTTAGAAACTCATATATTTTTTATAAAATGATTGGAATATTATTGATTCAAAGATGATTGGTACAAGACTTGGGTATGAGAATTTTTTCAGAGACAGAGGATTTCTTTGGCTTTCTCACAAGTTGAGTGCTCAAGTAATCTCTGTCTTTTCCTAAGCAGATGACTTCTATTTATACAACTTCATGAGGCATTACTATACAACCTCTTACATCATTGCTTACATAATGGATATAATAATTTGAAACTTTTCATAATGTCACAAGAACACACAAGGACATACATGTCCCTCTATTATTTATTACAAGGACATACCTGTCCCTCCATTATTCATTTCCCCACATGGCCATTATATAGGGCTATCTAATTTTGACACGTTACATCTTCCTTCAATAAAGAAAGTTCCAGATGTCCATCAATTCTGTTGGCATGTGGGGCAACTTCTGACAATGCACGCCTCTTGTAAGATGGCAAAGCTTCTATGGATTTGATGAGTGTCAAATTTGTTGATATATTCTTTCAAGATTGTTGACTTTTCTTTTCCTCCATTAGTGATGAGGGTCCATCCATTATATTGACATATGCATTTGAATTTTTTATCATACAGGTTTTTGGTAATGTTGTAGAGAACCTTAAATCCCAACACCCTTCGAGATCTAAATCATGATCTTGTAATATTTGGTATATGTTTGGTATTTTTTCCAACTTCAATCTGAAAATTTCGAGCAACATATCCAATTGTGATAATATGTTCAGCAGGATAATACATCCTTCCATTAATTTCAGGACTAATTGAATAAAATTTTAAATATATAGGTATTCCTTGGGCAAACTTTGAAGTTTCTCCTTTTAGTAAATCATCAAAATTTTGAATTTCTTTTAGATCTTTTATTGGATAGATAAGATTCAAAAATCTATAATCAGGTGTCATTTTTGTCATAACGAGATCTCCTCCCTGAGTAACGATCAATCGTAGGTATACATGATCTCCAAACGAAATGTAATAACAATCACATTCTTGGAGTTCATATATAATTTTGGAAGTAGTTTTATATTCGTCTTCTTTTGGTAAAAAAAGGGAATCATCTTCTTCCTCAGCACGAATTTTAATTACCCTTGTATGTTCGTCTTTGGCATTGATTCTCACTTTTCAAAGACTGGTTTCATTTATGGTCACTTCCTTGGGACTTGGACCTGGTTCATCTCGTTTAATCGTTGGTCCACCACTGCTTCCAGAAGATGTACCTGTTTGTATTTTTGATATAACTTGTTTGGTATCACCCTGTTTGCTAATTAACTATTCAAACTGAGATTCAATCTTAATTATGTTATAGCTCAATTCTTTAGTATAATTGTAATGAAATTTTGAGATATCCATAAATTGCTTGAAACTTTCTTGGAGAGTCTCTGCTAGTTGCTAAATTCCAAGTTTTATATCGTCAGCTTCCTCTGTGAGGAAGTTTATTCACTGTTTGGCATCTATCAAGGATTTTTTAATATTATCCATCTGCAAATTCAATATTCCTACTTAAAAAACTTGCAGGATAATTATTGACACATTTAATATGAATTATATCAAAATTATAAAATGCCAAATAGGCTTGCCATCTATGGAGCCTCCTATATTGAGGTTTTGGTGGTAACTTATTTTTTTACTAAGTCTGCAACTTGAAAATTATTAGTTTCAACAATGAATTTTTTGGATAATAAAAATTCTGAACACTTTTTTATTTCTCTGATAATTGCTAACAATTCTTTCTCATGGGTAGTATAATTTATTTCTGTTTGGTTAAACGTTCCACTGGAGTATCTACAAATTTCATTAAGATCTGTTTTTAATATTGCTGCCCAATATTTATCCGAGGCATCAATATTAACTATTATTATCTTTTTCATCTAGTAATCTTAGTTTTGGTAAATTTTTACATTCTTCCTTGAGTGATTTAACAATTTTTGTGTGCTCATTACTCCATCCTTTGGTATTCATTTTTCTGAGTAAAATATGAATTTTATGTCTCTTTTTGGAAAGATTTTCAATAAATCCTTCTGCATAATTTAAACATCCTAAGAATTTTGTATTTGTTCTTTTGATTATAATTTATTTGGAAAAATTTCTATCTTTTTAAATATATGTGTTTGTAATTTTATTCTTTTCTTATCTATTGATAATCCAAGAAAATCAATTTCTTATTTTTCTATTATAACTTTATTTTTTGAAAGAACAACTCCTTTTTTGAATTCACTTATAAATTTCATTAAATGGTTTCTATGTTCTTTTCTATTATTAGAACATATTAATATATCATCAACATAGACAATTAAGAATTCATTAAAATTTCTAAATATGTTATCCATTTTACTTTGATATATTTGTGGTGCATTTTTTAAACTAAATGGCATTACCATCCATTCATACTCACCTTGGGGTATACTAAATGTTGTATATTGAATACTATATTCTTTCATTTTTACTTGCCAAAATCCTGATTTACAATCAAATTTAGAATAATATTGTCTTCCTTTTGCAAGATTTATTAGTACTTCTTTATTTGGTAAAAAGTATCCATAAAATTTGGTATATTTGTTTAATTCTTTATAATTTATCACCATTCTAGTTTTTCCTCTTTTTTGTTCGAAATGTTTCATGACCATGAAAGCTGGACTACTATGTGGTCCATTATTATGTCTAATTAATTTTTGGTAAAACAATTCTTTTATTTAAGCTTTAAATTCCTGTGTATCTTATATGGTATACATCATTGACCTAACTCTTATAATAACATTTTCTGTTAGTTCTATTTTAGCTTTTGGATGATATAATTTCCAAAATAATAATGGATTCTCTCCATAAATTTTTTCTAATTGATCAATGATTTTTTTCATACTTATTTGTATATTTGTTTTCAAGACATTTTTATACATTACTCTTTTTATTTTTTATTTCATTTGGTGTAATTAATTTTTTCTCTCATTTATCACCAAGCTGTGTTGGCTGAACTCTGTAAGGTCTAAATTCTCTTGGTATTTTTAATAAATTTCTGCAAGGTGTTTGTAACATTATTATGTAATTATTTTGTTTACAATACTGAAATTATTGTATAAAATTATTTCCTAATAATATATCACATTCTAATTTGTTATAACTATATATCTTGTTCACAACTATTTGTTTGCTTCCTAGTATTATATCGATTTTATCAGCACTTTTAATTATTTGAGTACTTTCTCGTGTAAGTCCTGTTATTTTTATTTTCCCATCAGTATTCCATGATTTTATTAAAAAAATTTTAAATATTGTTATATCACTTCCTGTGTCAATTAATGCACAAGTTGTTATATTTGTTTCAACAATAATAAATTGTATATAAACAGCTAATGGAAAAACTTATTTAGTTATTCAGTTTTTCTACATAGTATAGTTTGACAATTATGTATTATATATAATCCTTCACATTTTATACTTTAATCTTCTAGTCCATTTAGGAAGTTCATTCCTAATAACACATGAGAATTTACCATACTGTTATCTACATGACATTGTACTAAGAGATTTATTCCTCCTATTTTTATCGGTACTTTAACTTCAAGTTCGGTCATATGTATTTGTCCATCAAAATTTAAATATCTATAAGGATCAGTTCTATGAGATATTAATCATTTATTCCTGTTTGAAGTTATATGATATTCACTAGCTCATGTGTCAATTAATATATTTGATTTATATGTTCTTTTCCATTGAAATATTAACCTTCTATTTTCATATTTCCAGCATTTCTATGTTTTATTTCTCTTGTATTATTAGTTTCTCCTAATTATGTAGGTAAACTTGTTGATCTTCTAATTAATCTCTCATCTTCAAATGTTATTTTATTATTTGGGTAATCTTCTTATCTTAATTCTATTATTTCTGGTTTATTTTTTGTTATAGTAAGTTCATAATTTGTTGGGACTAAATTTATTCATTTATCTGGTTCTATAATTTTACCAAGATCTTTACATTCTTTATGAACTTCAATATATGATTTTTTGGAATAAATATTTCCATAATTAGAATTAGTAAATGTGTATAACACTCTATATTCTATAGTCATAATTCAATCACCTGGTTCAATTATATCATCTCTATCTAACTTAAAATGTAGTCCTGAAATTTCATTAAAAATTCTATCTTTTAATGAGATAAAATATTTTGGATAACACGTAAATATTAGTTTCTTATATGTTAGATTTCCTTCTATTGTCCCTAAATAAATATCTTTTAAATTTATTATTCTTCCATCATGTAAACTTACAGTCAAAGGTGAATATACTCTTTCCCTAAATAAGGATTTAAACATTATTTGTATACCTGCTAAATAAACATACTGAATCTTTTCACTTTGGTTTTTATTGATCTTTGTTAATAATTCTTTAACCGTATTTTTTGTTAAACGTTTTAATTTATGTGTTCCTTGAGTAGTTCTGACATCTATTGCTTTTTCAATTTTATGATATTCAATTATTGCTATTCTTTCTCTTCTCCATATTCTATCTAATATTTCCCATTTTTCTATTTTCAAATCCAAGGATAACTTTTGTATTTTCTTGAACTTATTATTATCAAAAGTTACTTTTAATCCATAACCCTCTATTCCATCATATTCTTGTACATCTATGTTTTTTTTTTTTTTTTTTTTTTCTATTTTTTCTATTTCTTTATTCTTATTCTGATTCATTGTTTTCTGAATCTATTTCACTTATATAAACTTCTTGATTATAGTATTCTTCAATATCAGATATTTCACTTTGTTCACTATCTATCTCTAGATATTCTTTTTGTAATATTTTAACTTTCTTTTTGTTACAATCAGGGCTTATATGCCCTCATTTCTCTAAAATTCCAACATTTGCATTGACTTTTGTCTTTCTTATGAGTTTTATTTTTCTATTTTTTATTTGGATTATATATTCTTTTGTATTATTTTCTCTTATGTTTTATATATCTTTTTCTAAAGTTTCTAAAATTTTTAAAATTTTTATTTTTATATTTTATTTTTATATTTTTTCTTATTTCTGGGTTACATTCTCATTGAGTAGTTTTTTTTCCATCTCTTCACAACATATTCTACTTAATTTTCCTGATTTCATTAATAATTGTCTTTGTTGACATATATATGCTAATCTTTCAAATAGAAATTTTATACTTGATCTTAATGTTCTTGGTATTTCAAGGTTATCTCTGATAAATTTTTCAAATTCTATTTTAAAGTATATTCCCCATGAGCCTGGTAATTTATTGTAATACATATCTCTGTATACTTCTTGATTTTCATTACTATAGAATTGGACATAATAGTATTCTTTGAATTCACAAGTGTATTATTGGATTTTACACTTGTCACGTATTGTTAAATTTATTAATCATACTCTTGCATTATCTTTTTCTCTAATTGATTCTGTTTCAGCATTACTTATCCAATTTTCTCCTAAAAATTCATCCGCAATATAATCTACTAACTTTTCTATACCTTTTCTATCTGATTTTATTAGTTCTGTTTGTACATTTCTCCTTATTAATGCTTTCGTATCACTACTTATTCTTTCCCACCAATTCCTAACATGTCATTCAAAATATCTTTTAAAAAATCTATCATTCTTTCAAAATTTTCCCACGTATCATCTTTATTGTATATAAAGAACAGTATCGTTGAATCTGCCCAAGTTAATAAGGCTTTTTAGTATCTATTTTACAATCCAAATCTAGTTTTGTTCCTCCATGATTAATAGGTTTATCGTAATTATTATTTGGTTTAAATCTATCTTTATATTTATTCCCTTTAGGTGGTTGTCTATCCCTGATTCTATCATAATATTGTCGGTGTTGTTTACTATATAAGGGTGCATAACTTTCATCTGAATTTGGTAATTCTTGTTTGGAAGTTCTTATTAGAATTGAGTTAGGCGTTCCTCCAGTATTCATTAAAACTTGATATTCATTAAAATATTCTAGACTTAATTGGTCAAAATTTTCAATAAGTAAATCTAATTCTTCATTCATTTTTATCTTTTTTCTTCAATTTTTTCTTCAGCTTTTAGTTTCCTAAAATTTTTTCTATGAATTTTTGTAATTCTAATTCTTCCTCTAATATTTTTGGTAATATGTTTTTTTCTAAATTCATCATCCATACTTCCTACTTCTATTATAATTTTTTCTTACTCAAAGTGTTTCTTTCCTATTCTAAGTATTTCTTTTCTATGAATTTTTTGTCTATTTTCTTATCTTTGTTTTTATTATTTTCTTTGAATTCTCTAATATCTAGTTTTAGTATATTTATATCATTTCTTACTTCTTTTAATTCATTTTTTACTTCTTGAACATCACTTATATTTTTAGATTTCAATATATTCACTTATTGACATTTTATACTCTTGGTTTAATAGTTTGAGTTTTTTGTACCTTAAATAGTCTGTCATACATATCATCTATTTTTATTTCTATTTTTTTAATTCTTTCTTCCCTATTTTCTCATTTAACTTATCTATTTTCTATAATTATTCCAATTTTATTTTGATTAATTAATTCTCTTAATTTTCTTTGGAATTCTTTTAAAATTTCTTCATCTATATTTTTAATTTCTCCTATCATATCTTTTAATTCTTTAAATTGTATTGTTAGTTTATTTTGAATATTTTGTAATTTTTCTTTGATATTCATATCCTATATATTTAATTGATGTAATTCTTCAAGAGCTAATTTATCTTGTAAATTTATGTTTTTATATGTTTGCCATAAAAAGGTGTTTATCCAATTTAATTGCATATTAAGAAATTCATCGGATTCTCCTCATGAGCTTAATGGTTGAATTATAGTTGTTTTAGCTCATTTCATTTGATAAGATCCAACTGGAAGTCTTATATTTTCTATTATTTGTTTTTCAAATTTTATTTCTGAAAATTCGGTCATTAATTTCTTCCTTTAATATGTTCAATTTCTAGAATAAGTTCCTTTCATATTTTGCTTCTTTATAATTCATTATTTGAAATTCACAAAATTCTTCTATTGATCTAAGCATTAATTTTCTATGATATATTCTGTAATATTTTAGATAGTCTTCCAATGTTCTTGTTTCATCATATTTTTCTTTTCTAATTTTCTCTTTGTCTTCTAAAATCATTTGTATTCTCGGTAATTGTTTTAAAATTATATTATAATATTCTCTCTTTTTTTCTAATAATTTTAATCTTAACTTTTCTTGTCGTTTTATATTTCTTTCTTCTCTTATTTGATCCATTAAATTTATTCTTTGTTCTATTATTAAATCTAGTTTTTCATTTGTTTCTATGTCTAGATAACTAACTAATTGAGGATCTATTATATGATAATCCGTATTCTTCTGTAATATAATTTTGTATTAATTATTCGGTGATGTCATTATCTATTAAATCTAATATTTCATTTATTATAAAATCTTCTTTTATTATATTGAAATTTATTAGATCATAAATATCTCTTCTTATATTTTCATCGAAATTTTTTAAGACTCCTAAGATTTCTATTTTTTCATTATCAGCTAATATTAATGTTTGAATGATTATAAATTCTGGTGTATGTATAATATTTTTATTTTTTGTCATATAATATTTATTTTTTAAATCTGTCATATGACTCTGATACCAATTGATGAGGTGCTACTATGAGTGAACAAAAATCATATAAAAATCAATTAAAATTATATATACAAAATTATCTAAGGACTTAAATGAAATTTTTCTATGCTTTAATGACTTTTATTGTAAATCTATGTAAGAAAGTATTTTAGGATGTTTGAATTGTCAAAGACTATTTACCAAATGTTATAGTTTCAAAGCTTATTTCTCAAAACTTTTTTGTTCATGGGTCTATTTATGGGTATTTCCGTTTTTCTTTTTCTTTTTTTGTATCTTACCATTAATTAATATATATTTCCTCTCCTATTGATTTCTATTAAAATAAATAAATAAATATATGTTAAGAGAAAATAAAGGATTTATTTATCTCTTGTATATTATTTAATAGGTAAAAAGAATCAATATTATAATTAAATACTTGTCCACCATTTTAAAGCATGATGACATTATATCCAACAATCTTTCTTATTGATATTTCACCAAATATACTTCTTAATGTAGGTTAGTAAAAATCTTGCTTGTAAGAATATCAATCTAAAAGTAATAAAATCCTCGTGGATTTGAATGAATACCGAGAATTTGAGAAGAAAAACCAAGAAAATCCTCAGAATTAACTTTGGCCCAATATGTCTACGAAAATCCTAGCCATCGTACACTGCTTTAAAAAAGAAAAAAGAAAAAAGAAAAAAAATAAAAAAATGACTTCGGGCCGCCAAACACAGAAATGCATTATAATTTAGACAGCATCAAAATATAATGGGAACAAAGAAACATATGACAACACTTAAAGACCAATCCATCCTAAAATGGTTAAATTCAGTCTTTCGCTTGACAGGTACGACACAGGAAGCCCTCAGAAAACTCAAACATTTCCACCCACTGCGCAATTGTTCTCAAATCCGCGCGTTCCCACTTCCTAGTGTGAGCTCGAGATCATCCAATCCCACCTCGTGAATCCTCTCCCCTTCCCATGCCTTCACTGCTACATTCTCAAACCCAAATTCTGTACTCTTCCCCTTATCCAACACGGCGTCCTTGGTACTAAGGTGTTGAGCCACAGGTTTCACGAGATTAAAGGTTGGAGAGGTTGGAACCATGGTGGGTGCATTTGGATATGCTTGGAAGTTCATCCATTGGCCAGAATCAATGGTAGACGAGTCTGACTCGTCGCATTCAGGTATAGTGGTCGTTGGAGTAAAGCGCTGAACACGATTTGGACTTGCCGGGGCCGAAGCAGCAGCGAAAAAGGGTATATTCAAAGCGGACATGGATTCTTTCGCAAGAGTTTCCAAATTGAAAGTTTGCTTAGGGCGCCTGGTTGGAGACGAGAGAGGTGGAGTTACAGGGGCACTGTTTGATATTCGGAGAGGAGGGAGAGACGAAGGGATAGAGTTAATGAGGAAAGCAAATGGATGTGATGATGGGTTGGCACTTTGCTGAGTCGGGCTGGGGAATGACGAGGACGATGGACTCGGTTGGTAAGAAGGAATTGGACTTGCGAAATATGATGATGGCGGACTTGGATTAAAGGAAGAAGTAGGCGGTGTCATGGTTGAAATGTTTCCGATTTCCCGGCATGGTGGTTTGCATCCCTGGATGATACATTCAATATTAAAAGCAGAATGTTTGAAACTATAAACTTCAATTGAGATAGAAACAACAAATGAAACGAGAAATTTGAACAACTTTTCCGAGTATCAAAGAAGTAAATGACCATATTCATAAGGTTAAAAATAGCTGTAAAAGCAGAGAATGTAAACTGATATCACGATTCACACTATTATGGAAACAATATCAGATCAGACAAACAATAATATCTTATCAGGGGAACTCTGTTGAATAAAAATACTTTGATTTTGACACTGAAATTGCAGTTCTTGCTTGATTGAGCATTGCATTCTAATGGAAAACAGATGAAATTGTTTACCCACAAACCCTCAACAAATAGTTAATTCCAATTTCCAAAATCTCCTTAGCCCATGTCTGGTACAAGGTTAAAATCTGATTTTAATCTAGGTCAGAAGTCAACGATCAATCTCAATCATATATTTTATGGGATCCACAACTTTTCAACCATTCATCTGATCAACATTTATCAAAATCAACTAAAAATCTGATTTTAATCTCTACCAAAGGAAAAAGGGGAAAAGAATCACTTGGATTTAAGATGGCAAATAGTAGACAAATTAAAAGGAGAACGCGCTCGAGCAAAAGAAATTATTAGCTACACAAAGGAATAAATATTTCAATAAGATCAGCTTCCCAAGTATTCATTCTTCTCTCAACATTCTATACACAAAAATTCATTCAGTAACACAATACTACAACCAGTCAACAACATTGCCGTAGGACAGCTGATAAGAATTTAACAAATAATAAATCGTTTGCCAATTTTTAACAACCAGATTAGAAGAAACTATAAATAGAGCCCTTTTAAATGATTTTACCACAACCAGCACTATAAGTTAAATATTGGGGAAAAGAAGAAAAATCCCATAAAGAAAACCTTTCAATTACAATTTACATCCATTTTCTCCACAGATCAAAATCCTGGAAAGCAAAAAATTACCCTATTAAATATAGGCAAAAAAAAAAAAAAAAACAGTAAAAGCAAACCCTAATAATCTCTAGATCTAAGCAGATCCAAGCAAAACCCATTAAAAAAAATCAAGAAAACCCAAACCCAGAACAAAGAAGATCCTTATCAAATAACTGATAGGAATTATCACGGGAAAAAATTAAAAATTAACGAAAAAGGAAAAAATCACCTTGCGATAGGTGGTTCCATCAGGCTCAACAATCCAACCAGCTTCAGCACAGAGAGCTTTGAGGACCTCATTGTTGTCACAGTGTTTAGGCAAATTGAAATCCCCTTGTGCCCTTAAACCTGTATATATCTTGGCTGCTATGGCCCTTCTTCTTCTCTCTCTCCTCCTGTTGTTTTCTCTCTCTCTCCACGATGGCTTCCTCCTCCCACTTCCAACATTTCCATACACACCTCCTCCTCCTCCTTCGGGTGATTCTCCAGATTCCCACATCATTTTCGACTCTGTTTATATATAAGAATCAATGCGTATGTATCGGGGTAAGGTGGGGGTGGGGGAATATTTGCTTGGTTTCTGCAGAGGAACACTACTTCCTTCCGATTTCTCGTGTGTGGGAGAATCTTGAGTGTTTACATTAATGTAAAAATCTAGTTTAGGACGGGAAGTTGAAAATGTAATACAGTAGACAAACTTACGGTGTGAGTGAGTTCGTCCACTTTTCATTTACATATTTAACTCCCTAACAATGAAATATATTTATAGTAGGGGTTTTTAGTTAAATATGTTTGATATGTAATAAGTTTAGTAAAATAGATCCATCAGTTGAAATGTCTAAATTACCCTTAATGAAAAGGACTGTTTAATTTGCAGGGTATATCTCCAAACTTAGTCAGGTTGATTTAATTCAGTGCTTCTGGTTATATTTATATTTTTTAATCTTTTAAGTTCTTCTAAAAATGTTCTATATTGTAATAATTTTTCAAAAGATTTAGGATGATCATTTTTAGTTATATATCCTAACATTATTCCTTCTGATACTTCTTCTTCTATATCTTCGTATTCTTTTATAATTTTATGAACCGTATTTATATTTTTTGCTGTTTCAACAGAATTAAATTCTATTCTATTTAGGATTGCATAGTCAATATCTTCGTATATTTCTTTTAGTTTAGTTTGTCCAACAGAATGTATATTTTTAGATTTTTCAACAATAGTTGATAAAAATGAAATTTCTTTATCATTTAAATATAGTTTATATTCACAGTTATTAGATATTGATGTTTGTAAAGTATTCACAGATTATTGGGTTAGTAAATTATTATACAAAATTTTCTGATATAATTCCATTCTTTGGTCTAGTAAAATACAATAATCTGCAATATATTGTTCGTATTTTTCTAAAAGTTTATTGTATTCTTCAGAAGATATATTTTCATTTTTCATTTGATGTTTAATATCTTCCATTTTATCTCTTAATTTTTCTAAAAGATTATCTAGTCCTTCTATTGTATACCCTGGCATTTAGGTTTAGACTGTATTTGTTACTATTTTATTTTCTAAATCTATTTTAAGTTGTAATATATCAGAACAATCTATAATGTATTGATCATGATTTTCTAAAAGTATATAATATTGTTCAGATGATTCATCCATATCTATTAATTGAGATATAATGTTATCTATTTTTTCCGTTATCCTATCTAACAAATTGTCTAATCCTTCAATAGTATATCCAGGCATTATAAATACAAAGATAAATAATTTATAAAATTTCAAGTAATTTTT
This sequence comes from Ligustrum vulgare, assembly GCA_963555705.1. Taxonomy (NCBI): domain Eukaryota; kingdom Viridiplantae; phylum Streptophyta; class Magnoliopsida; order Lamiales; family Oleaceae; genus Ligustrum; species Ligustrum vulgare. The sequence goes on along the minus strand of OY743168.1, from coordinate 68,211,029 downwards.
CAAACTCTATCAATGTTTGAGAATTGATAGTCTATATCAGCCATAATATCTATGCTTGGTTCAAATGGTATATTATATTTTGAAATACTTTTCTTTCTCTTTTCTAATTTATTAATTATATCTTGAATATTTTGTACCATTATAGATCTTACAGTACCTCTAGCAAAGTTTTCTATCAAATTTTCTTTAAAACTTTTTAATATCTCTTGTGATGCATATAGTTGCTCTTGGTATCCTATTTTATCAATTTCATTTTCATATTCAATACCTTTTTTACTTTTGATATGCGTTTGAACTTTATATGGACCTCTTTTAGTTCTGAGTTTTTTCATGATATAATTACTATTATTCATGATATTAAGATTTTCAAAAACTGGTAAAGAAAGATTCATCCCTTCCATCACTGTCATAATCTATTACAGGGTCATAATCATTATCACTGCTAAACACATATCCTAAATATAATTCATTATTTATTTCAGTATTATCACTATCAAGCCAAAAATAAATAATTGATTTTGTAATTTCTAATCCTAATATTCTTTTTAATGTTGGAAAGATAACTAACAAACATGGCATATACACATGATATAACTTTTTTATTTCATTATTAGGTCTGGTAAACTGTTTATACATGAATAAATGTTCAATTATGCTATGGTGTTCATCATTATAAGGACAGTTTTGATAATTAAATTTAATAATCCTGAATTCTGTCATGTTAAAAACTCTTCTTCCTCCTAATTCCGTAAAGATAGATATATTAAGAATACTAACCTCTTTTCCTGTTCTCAGTACCTTTGTATTTTCCTTCTATTGTTAGTGACCTTCAGGCTTATAGGTTTCTGCTCCACACCCTTCAATGGCTTCCTGCCTTCACGGGTTATTAGCTGAACCTGGTTGCCTTCACTGTATAACGTTTTAGATGGAAAATATTTTAGGACAGAGTGTAGGGAGTTTTCTTAATAATATATCTTCTTCTTGGAAACAGGATTTAGAAGACAAGAATTTAGAAACTCATCATAATTTGATAAGTAGATTGAGATTTTATTGATAATATGAAGATTGAAACAAGATTGATAAGAGAATTTTTTCAAAGACAGAAGATTTTTGGCTTTCTCACAAACTGAGTGCTCAAGTGAGTTCTGCCTCTTTTCTAATCAGAAGATCCTTATTTATACAACTTCATGAGGTATTGCTATACAACCTCTTACATCATTGCTTATGTAATGGATACAATAATTTGAATTTTACAAGGACCTACAAGGATACACCTGTCCATCTATTCTTTATTACAAGGATACAGCTGTCCCTTTATTTCTTCACATGGCTATATTATAGGGACACCTATCCCTCTATTTTTAGTCTTCTCATGGCCCTTACATTGTGCTGTCTTGTTCCATTAAATCAGATCTATCAATTGGCTTCCATCTGTCCATCACTTCTGTTGGTATGTAAAGCAGACTTATCAAATGGCTTCCACCTGTCCATCAATTCCTTTGGCATGTGGGGCAATTCCTAGCTATGCACGCCTCTTGCAAAGTGGCAAAACTTCCATGGATTTGATGAGTATCAAATTTATTGATGTATTCTTGCAAAATTGTTGACTTTTCTTTTCCTCCATTAGTGAGTAAGGTCCATCCATTGTACTGGCATATGCATTTGAATTTTTTCTCATATAGGTTTTTGGCAATGTTGTAGAGAACTTTAATTCCCAACACCCTTCGGGATCTAAACCATGATCTTGTAATGTTTGGTACTGGCTTGGTATTTTTCCCAACTTCAATTTGAAAATTTCGAGCAACATACCCAATCGTGATAATATGCTCAGCAGGATAATATATCCTTCCATCAATTTCAGGACTGATCGAATAAAATTTTAAATATATGGCTCTTCCTTGAGCAAATTTTGAAATTTCTCCTTTTAGTAAATCATCAAATTTTTCGATTTCTTTCAAATCTTTTCCTGGATAGATAAGATCCAAGAATCCATAATCAGCTGCCATTTTTGTCATGACGGGATCTCCTCCCTGAGTAACGATCAATCGTGGGTATACATGGTCTCCAGACGAAATGTAATAGCAATCATATTCTTGAAGTTCATATATAACTTCAACAGTAGTTTTATATTCGTTTTCTTTTGGTAAAAAAGGGGAATCATCTTCTTCTTCAGGACGAATTCTGACTACCCTTGTATGTTCATCTTTGGCATTGATTGTGATTTTCCGAGGACTGGCTTCATTTATAACAACTTTTTTGGGACTTGGTTCATCTCTTTTAATTATTGGTCCACCACAGCTTCCAGAAGATGTACCTGTTTGTATTTTTGGTATAACCTGTTTGGTATCAGCCTGTTTGGTAATCAATGATTCAAACTGAGATTCAATCTCAATTATGTTATCGCTCAATTCTTTAGTATAATTGTGATGAAATGTTGAGATTTCCATCAATTGCTTGAAACTTCCTTGGAGAGTTTCTGCAAGTTGTTCAATTCCAAGCTTTATATCTTCAGCTTCCTCCATGAGGAAGTTCATTCGCTTTTTGGCATCTATTAGGGATCTTTTGATATTATCCATCTGCAAATTCAATATTCCTGCTTAAAAAGTTCGCAAGATAATTATTAACACCTTTAATATAAACTATATCAAAATTATAAAATGCCAAATAGGCTTGCCATCTATGGAGCCTTCTATATTGAGGTTCTGGTGGTAATTTATTTTTTACTAAACCTGCAACTTGAGAATTATCAGTTTCAACAATGAATTTCTTAGCTAATAAAAACAATGAAAACTTCTTTATTCCTCTGATGATTGCTAACAATTCTTTCTCATGAGTGGTATAATTTATTTCTGCTTGATTAAACGTTCCACTTGAATATCTACAAATTTCATTAAGATCTGTTTTTAATATTGCTGCCCAATACTTATCCGAGGCATCAGTATTAACTATCAGATTATCTTTTTCATCTGGTAATCTTAATTTTGGCAAATTTTTACATTCTTCTTTTAGTGATTTGACAATTTCTGTATGTTCATCACTCCATCCTTTGGTATTTGTTTTCCTGAGTAAAATTTGAATTTTATGTCTCTTTTTTGATAGATTTTCAATAAATCGTTCTGCATAATTTAAACATCCTAAAAATTTTTGTATTTGTTCTTTTGATTCTAATTTGTTTAGAAAACTTTCTATCTTTTTAGATATATGGGTTTGTAATTTTATCCCTCTTTTATCTATTGATAATCCAAGAAAATCAATTTCTTATTTTTCTATTATAGCTTTATTTTTTGAAAGAACAATTCCTTCTTTTTTGCATTCATTTATAAATTTAATTAAATGGTTTCTATGTTCTTCTCTATTATTAGAACATATTAATATATCATCGACATAGACAATTAAGAATTCATTGAATTTTCTAAATATGTTATCCATTCTTCTTTGATATATTTGTGGTGCATTTTTTAAACCAAATGGCATAACCATCCATTCATACTTACCTTGAGGTGTACTAAATGCTGTATATTGAATACTATCTTCTTCCATTTTTACTTGCCAAAATCCTGATTTGCAATCAAATTTAGAATAATATTGTTTTCCTTTTGCAAGATTTATTATTACCTCTTTATTGGGTAAAAAGTATCCGTCAAATTTAGTATATTTGTTTAATTCTTTATAATTTATCACCATTCTAGCTTTTCCTCTTTTTTGTTCAGAATGTTTCATGACCATAAATGCTGGACTACTATGGGGTCCATTACTAGATCTGATTAATTTTTGATTAAGTAATTCTTTTATCTGAGTTTTAAACTCTTGTGTATCTTGTATGGTATACATCATTGATCTAACTCTTATAATAACATTTTCTGTTAATTCTATTTTAGCTTTTGGATGATGTGGTTTCCAAAATAATAATGGATTTTCTCCACAAATTTTTTCTAGTTGATCAATGATTTTTTCCATATTTGTTTGTATGTTCGTTTTTAAGGCTTTTTTATACATTATTCTTTTATTTTTTATTTTATTTTGTATAATTGGCTTTTTCTCCCATTTATCACCACGCTGTGTTGGTTGAACTCTGTAAGGTCTAAATTCTCTTGGTATTTTTAGTAAATGTGCACAAGGTGTTTGTAACATTACCATGTAATTATTTTGTTTATAATATTGAAATTGTTGTATAAAGTCATTTCCTAGTAATATATCACATTCTAATTTGTTATAATTATATACTTTATTTACAACTATTTGTTTACTCCCAAGTATTATATCAATTTTATCAGCACTATTAATTATATGAGTACTTTCTCCTGTTACTCCTGTAATTTTTATTTTTCAATTAGTATTCCATGATTTTATTAAGAAGCTTTTGAATATTGTTATATCACTTCCCATGTCAATTAATGAACATGTTGTTATATTTGTTTCAACAATTGTAACTTGTATATAAACGGCTAATGGAAAACTTATTTGGTTATTCATTTATTCAGCCTTTCTGCATAGTATAGTTTGACCATTATGAGTTATATATAATCCTTCACGTTTTATACTATAATCTTCTAGTCCATCTAGAAAGCTCATACCTAATAATACATGAGGATTTGCCATACTACTATCTACATGACATGGTACTAGGAGATTTATTCCTCCTATTTTTATTGGTACTTTTACTTCAAGTTCAGTCATATGTATTTGTCCATCAAAATTTATATATCTATATGGATCGGTTCTATGAGATATTAGTCCTTTATTTCTATTTGAAGCTATATGACATTCACTAGCTCCTGTGTCAATTAATATATTTGATCCTTTTATATGTTCTATTCCATTAAAATATTCACCTTCTATTTTCATATTTCACATTTCTATTAAGTTTTATTTCTTTTATATTACTAGTTTCTCCTAATTGTTTTCTATTAGGTAAATTTGCTGATCTCCTAATTAATCTGTCATCTTCAAATGTTATGTTATTATTAGGGTATTCTTCTTCTCGTAACTCTATGATTTCTGGTTTATTTTTTGTTATAGTAAGTTCATAATTTATTGGAACTAAACTTATTTGTTTATCTGGTTCTACAGCTTTACCAAAATCTTTACATTCTTTATGAATTTCAATATATGGTTTTTTAGAATAAATGTTTCCATAATTACAATTAGTAAATGTGTATAATGCCCTGTATTCTATAGTCATAATTTTATCTCCTGGTTCCATTATATCATCTTTATGTAATTTGAAATGTAATCCTAAAACTTCATTAAAATTTCTATCTTTTAATGATATACAATATTTTGGGTAACATGTAAATATTAGTTTCTTATATGCTAGATTTCCTTCTACTGTTCCTAAATGACTGTCTTTTAAATTTATAATTCTTCCATCATGTAAACTTACAGTCAAAGGCGAATCTAATCCTTCTCTAAATAGGGATTTAAACATTATTTGGATACCTGCTAAGTAAACATATTGAATCTTTTCGCTTTGTTTTCTATTAATCTTTGTTAATAATTCTGCAACTGTATTTTTTGTTAAAAGATTTAATTTGTGTGTTCCTTGAGTGGTTCTAACATCTATTGCTCTTTCAATTTTATGATATTCATTTATTGCTACTTTTTCTCTTTTCTATATTCTGTCTAATATTTCCCATTTTCCTATTTTCAAATCTAAAGATAATTTTTGTATTTTTCTGAACTTATTATTATCAAAAGTTACTTTTAATCCATAACCTTCTATTCCTTCATATTCTTGCTTATCTATGTTCTTATTTGTTTCTATTTCTTTATTCTGATTCTGATTCATTGCTTTCTGAATCTGTTTCGCTTATATAGACTTCTTGATCATAGTGTTCTTCAATATCTGATATTTCACTTAGTTCACTTTCTATTTCTAGATATTCATTTTGTAATATTTTAACTTTCTTTTTGTTACAATCAGGGCTTATATGTCCCATTTCTCCACAATTCCAACATTTGCATTGGCTTTTATCTTTCTTATAAGTTTTATTTTTCTGTTTTTTATTTGGATTATATCTTCTTTTGTAATATCTCCTCTTAGGTTTTATATATCTTTTTCTGAAGTTTCTGAATTTTTTAAATTTTCTATTTTTAAATTTTCTTTTATTATTATATTTTCTTCTTTCAGGGTTACATCCCCATTGGGTAGGTTTTTCCATATCTTCACAACATATTCTAGTTAATTTTCCTGATTTCTTTAATAATTGTCTTTGTTGACATATATATGCTAATCTTTCAAATAAAAATTTTATCCTTGATCCTAATGTTCTAGGTGTTCCAGTGTTATCTCTAATAAATTTTTCAAATTCTATTTTAAAGTATATTCCCCATGAACCTGGTAATTTATTGTAATACATATCTCTATATACTTCTTGGTTTTCATTACTATAGAATTGGACATAATAGTATTCTTTAAATTCACAAGTATATTCTTTAATTTTACACATATCACATATTGTTAAATTTATTAATCTTACTCTTGCATTATATTTTTCTCTTATTGATTCTGCTTCAGAATTACTTATCCAATTTTCTCCTAAAAATTCATCCGCAATATAATCTACTAATTTTTGTAAGTTTAAAGAGTCAAAGTCTATTTTTACAATATTATTGTTTCAAAGTCTATTTTACTAAATACTATAGTTATTGGATCCATTTATAATTATTTCCCTTTATAGTATATGTTTGTTATAGGTAGTTTTGTAGGATTTTTTCTTCTTAATAGTCTTTTGCTTAAAAATAAATAATGTGATATTTTTGAGATAAATTATGTAGTTGACAAATGATTTTGAAAAATATATATATTTAAAAAGTGATTTAGAGAAATATGTTGTTTAAAAATAAGTTTGTCAATAGAGACTAAGGGGGGTTTATTCAATTGAGATCTCGAAAGACATTTAAAAACTTTTTTTAATGGATTTCGTTAGATTTTATTGACTTTTATGGATTTTTATAGACTTTTAAAGACTTTTGTGAACATTTATTTAAAAGACTTTCATGTACTTTTAAAGACTTTTATGGATTGATTTAAAAGACTTTAATTGACTTTCAAAGACTTTTACAGACTTTTATTATTTTATTAAACAATTTGAACACTAATAAATTAATCTTCATATGGTATGAATGTGAATATTAATAATAATTATATGTCAAGTGAATTAAAAAAAACTTGGGAGATAAATAAAGAAATATTTGTGATTAAAAAAAATGGGGGAAAAAATAAAATCACGTCTGACATCAATATAAAAAATATGCTATGTTCATAAAAAATTTTGAATATACAAATTTTTATAGATTTCATTTGATTTTTAATTAATATTATTAAATATACAAATTTATCGGGAGAAAATTCTAGAATCACTTTACTTAATTATTATTTGTTTTGATACAATTTAATTATTATTTTTCTATAAGATTTTAGTTGAATTTATTTTCATAATAAAATTGAAAAAAAATGATGAAAATAAAGAGAGCCAAAATATAAAGAAAGAATATTAAAATGAAAATATATATATATATATATATATATATATATATATATATATATATATATATATATAACAAGTTAAAGAGAAGAAAAATAATGATTTGTTTAGTCGTATGTTTTTAAAAATAACATGAAAGTATAGAAGAAAAAAAATTACAATTTAAAGATTTTTTTTTTTATGAAGTTTTGGAAAGTCTTTCAAAATCTAGGAGGTTAATGAGAGACAAATTAAGAGATTTTGTGATTGTACATTCTGTTTAGAAGTTAGTACATAAAGAATTTCATAGGCGTCTTTAAAAGTTATTAATATTTTGAATAACACATGATTTTTAAAAACTTTTAAAAGTCTTTATTTAATACACCATCACTTTTATGAATTTTTAAAATGTCAATTAAAATCTATATTAAATACCTCAAGATTTTTATGGAATCTCTAAAGTCTAAATTAAATACACCTAAACTTTTCAAATTCTTTAAAATCTTTAAAAGTCTACATTGAATAAACTCTCCTAAGCTTTTAGAAAAATGTGTGGTTGAAAATTGATTGAACCTCCATTTGGTAAATTCTTTATAAATAATTTTATGAAAACATGTTCCCTAAATCACTTTTTAACTATGCACATTTTTTTAAATTGCTTTTCAACCACATATTTAACCTTGAAAAATATTACAATCTTTATTTTTAAAGAAAAATCTTTTACCTAATTGAGGTCTCTATTAGTGATGGCAACGATTTGGTTCGGGCCAGTTCGTCCAAAATCATAATCGAACAACCAATTTTTCGCTCATACCATAACCATCCCATAATCGCCTAAGTCGGGTCTGTGCATGTCTTGATTCGGTGTGATTAATAATCACCTAAATGTAAATTAATTTTTGCAAGTCTATTGCAAACAATATCTAAATTCTCAAATTCAAAATATGAATTTAGTAAATAATATTACGAGCATAACAATATTAGTATATTACAGTACGATTATACAAAGACAATAAATTATTTTTCTCGATCTTAACACTTGAGAACAACAAATATTTTGTTTCTTGACCTTTACACTCCATTCTTCTCTACCACAAATATTGTTAGTAGCATATGTCATTGTTGATTACTATTAAAAAAAAAATAAAAATAAACCTTAACTATGACAGGTGTGTGTGTGGCACATGTGGAGAACTGTCATCTGTCGAAATGGAGAGTGACTAAGGGAGTGGAGATAAATGAATTAGATATTCAGATAACTATAGACCTTTTGATTAATTGATTTGGATTAGACTTTAGTCATATAGGCTGGTTAATTGACTTTTAAATAGAGACTCTAATTTTAGGTTTTTTAAGTTTTAAATATAGTTCAAAATCAATTTTTTTTGATCGGGTATTCGATTCGGTTCGGGATATCGGAACAATTACCATACTCGCACCACGAAAAAGCATGTCTTTAAATTTGCATACCATAGCCACCCCGATGTCCCATCGGTTCGATTTTTTTCGCACCATTTGCTTTGGTTCATCGCGATTTTGGGTTCGGCAGTTCAAATTGCCATCCCTAATCTCCGTTTGGTCAAGTTTGTCCAAACTACTTTTCAATTAAGCACATTTTTAAAAGTATTTTTCAATCATATATTTTATCTAAAAAACATCATATTCTTTGTTTAAAAAATAAAATAAAAAGTAGGCTTACTTTCTTGTGAAGCTAATCAAATTTAAGGACTACATCAATTATTGTCAATTATAAGCGTTTGTTTGCCCCCTTTTTAATGAGTTTTTTGTCTATGTCAATCTCTATTGCAGTGAGATCACATGCAAAACTTTTGTCTATGTCTATGTCAATCCCTTTTTAATATTTTTTTTGCACGTGTTGGGAAAATTTATGTCTGGACTGTAAATTGATCTTACCAAAATGCGACTGTCGTGTGTATTTCTTGTGGTCCCAGGTAGGACGAACGTGAAACAAAAATTGAAATCGTATGCAGCCAAAACATATTGTGATGGCGTTCCTTTACACCCAGTGAAATCCTCTCTGCAATGTCTTGGCAAGAATGCCTTCACGTGTGTGCCTTCTATAGCCCCAATACAATCCTGTTAAATTACAAAACTAGTATGAAACACACGCACTCCTGCCTAAACGTGTGCATAAAGACGGTTCGCTGCATTCCGCTCGAGTCACTGCGTGAACTCTCGCTTAACAAAGTTGATTACATTTTACCAATAGTAAAATATATGCTTTATAAACTAAAGCTCACAAAATCGATTGTTGTGACTAGAGTGTTCTAAGACCAAAGTACCTGAAAAAAGAACACCAATGGGTTGGGGTGGTGGTCACCAGTTCCTCTATTGTAATTTAGATTTGGTTTAATTACATGTCCAACAAATATCACTATCCCTCGAAGTGCTGCTCTGAAATAATGACTAATGGTTTGCAACTAGTTTCCAAAAAGTGTTTGGAGTTGATGGTAACATTTTCCATGCACAAGTTCACATAAAAAAGTCGATCTACTCATATATGTCGAACTGGGAGCTACTACACAAACCATAATTGTCACGTTGCATATGTGTGAAATTCACAAACATTGGCAGGTACATGCGAAATTCTTAAAAGCATGTTTTTGGATATACGTGTATAATTTTCAACATGATAATGTGTCCGCTCCATGACATAGGAAACAAATATCTATATCGCTTATTCGGTGCCAATTAATCACGCACAGTAGTTTTTCAATCAGAAATACCTTAGCCAGGTTTCTACATCTTCGTCTAGCTGTATGAGAAACGATTCATCATCTGTTTCCTTTTTAGAGTTGTCGAGCGAAAAAGCTAGCAATCCATCTTAGAATCTGTCATTTTTGGTGTAGTTGAAAAATGTGCACTGCTTTTCTAACTTGATCAAACTAATGTTTGAGATTTTTTGTGTTCATACTGGTCGAATACCTCTACAAAATCAATGATCTGGATAAATTGGTGTATTTGAAGAAAGTTTTATGAATTGTGTCAAGAATTTATAGAGCCTGTTATGTCCTTTTTTGTAACTGTTGGAAGTTCTAATTTTCAAAAAGCAAATCAATGTAGACTTTTCATATGTAGTTTTAGCAGGGAATATATTCCCCTGCTGGAAAAGGAGAATCTATGGAGATTTGATTATCAGAAAATGGATTCAAGACAAAATATTAAAAAAGAATGAAAGAAAGATAAAAGCATTAAAAAAATCCAACAGGATATTTAAATAACGCAGGATATAAAATTATTCCAACAAACCACATAACCACCTAAAAATTTAACCAAGTTATAAAGAACTCACTTAAACTAAGATGGTAATTTCGTGAACCAAACACAACTGGAACAAAAAGAAAAAAAATGAAAACGACGAACTTGAATTTTAAAACATGAACATGCAAGACGTTTTGTCACTATTGGCACCAGCCATTAAAGAGCATTACCTCCGAGTAGAGAGATGGGTTATACAATCATTAAAACTCCAATTTATCCACTTGACTAATTCAGGAATCCTTGCAGCCTAGAAACCTTTTATTTTGTCAGCCTTGGTCAGGAAAGACAAGGCAAACATGTGAACATCGTCCCCTTCTTGAATCAACCCTGTTGACATTAACTCTTTAATGCACTACTGATCAACGGTGATTGTGTCCTTCAATTTATTGCTAGCCAAAAAAATCGATTCCAGACTGGTGCACATGCTTGCCAGTGTATCAGCTGAGGCGGACAACTTTTTGCATCGAATCTTTTCTTTTCTTTCCTTACCCTTCCCCCTTTGAAGTATTATCTTTACACTTCGTGAGATAGAAACGTCCACAGACGAGTGCTTAGTATTCAATGTTGGACCATCGCTGGAGCCTGTGCTTTCATCATTAATAGGGATTGTGTCCTTCGGTGATTCTGAATAGCTATTTGGGCTAAAACCAAAACCATGTTGCATCAATTTTGCAGGCGTGAACACATACCGCGTGAAGTCACAAGTGTCATTAAATAAACCATCATAACTCTTGTAATATTTACTGTAGTCCTGATTGTTTGTATTTAGGATTCTCCTACACATTTTGAGAGAAAAAGATATTTTAGTTTCTATCAATTTTTTTTTTTTTTTGTAAGTTTGAAATTCCTAGAATAAAGGTTTTAAACACTCTAATGCCCAATTTATCAACAACATTTCTTAACAATAGTGAAATCAAATCACATGGAGACAAAATGTAGTCGTGCATCGAAGATATATCAATCAACCATATCAGAATTATGAACCTGGTTTATCAATCCAACCATGTTTGGGTTTTCATATTTTCAGTTAAGTATAACCTCAAATGTGACTGTTTCATAAAAACTTTACACAAGATAACATCACCATGTCTATTATTATTAGTGGTAACTCGTATTATAATTTATTTTATTTTATTTTTACATTGCTGTTTTTCTTTAAAGGGAGAATGTGAGCATATTCTTTATAGTAGGAGCTGTGGAGCTTTCACAATATTTCCCTGTTTGTTACATAAAAAAATGACATAGGATCTGAAGTTGAAACTGATCATAATGCTGAAATTGAGAGTTATAATGAAACAGGTGCTAAAAGAGTACCTTGATTTTATTCTCCCAAGTATTGGAAGCTTGAATTTTGTTATCACGATTGTAACCATACTCAACATATCCAACTTGTGATTGTTACACATGACTTGCCGATGACCCATTTTGCAAATTGAAAATGTATCTGATTCTTTCCCAACCTTTTCAAGTGAGAAATTTACCGCTAAACTGACATTTGGCAACTACAACATCTGCTACTGACACAAAGAATTTATCCTCAAGGTCATTCCATTTAGCATTCTTTCGGACGATTGCATCAGCTAACTTGACTGGGAGGAATGACGGACAAAGCATCCGGATTTTTGGTTGTGCATGTCTGCATAGAATACATAAACTTGGAATTATTAAAAAGTAAGTTGTGGATTTGCTGAAATGTGTAGTTTCAATGGATTTTAATACCAAAAGAACTTTATTAAATAAAACCTCGGTGACAAAAGAATATCTCCAGAATAAAGGAAATGCTGCTACAATATTAAGATAAATCCCATTTACCTAAAATTGAGCACAGAAGTCACAGAAATATGATTCCAACTGAGCATTGGAATAGGTAATCATGCATAACTTATCAACTTTGTCGGAAATAAAATTAGAATTACCGAAATTTCATAATTTATTTGACGTTGTCACTTACCATTGTTTCAGGGTAATAACTGTTGGGAACTCGGGTTGTTCTACTCACAAAAATTGATTTCTTGTGATAAATCATCCCGTTACAGAATTTTCTGTTCTATGTATTCAACTTGGAACAAATAATTTTGTGCACACAAAAAGAAAGAGATATTACCCTTGTAGCGTGCTTTACAATAATCTCTTTTCGCTACTTCTTGATTTCACCAAAGCTTCAAACCTTCAAACTTTCCTCGGTGTTCTCCAATGGCAGCTGTGCAGGTGCGTGGTCACCTTTCTCAAGACCTATGTTAAACTAGGTTTAGGGTTTCTTTGTAAAGAGGAAATACACACTACACACTTTAGTGTGTGTTTCGCCACTTTGCCAATTAGGTTAAGAAAAAAATAGTCTTAGGAGACTATTTGTAACCTCTTTACATTCCAAAACCCTACCAGGCCTAGTACCATAACCCAGTCTCATTTCTGCACAACCCAATACAGGTAATAATCTTGTATAAACCCATTATAGTGAAGCCACCGAGGGAACCTTATCGGACCCAATTAAACTAAGCTCCAATAAATTAATTATGACCCGATCAACTCTTGATCAGTCAAAATTAATTTATTAATTACGTTCTATTCCACTAAAAGAACGAGATTGCACTCTTAGTAAAATTGAAATTACTGAAACAATTAATCAATAATTATATCATCTGACTTATCGTTCTTACATGTTACCCCCGTCGATCAACTCGAATATTCGGAGCAAGTTAAAATGACCAAAATGCCCTTCTTCGAATATTCATAAATTCTCAACTCTCATTTTCTATCTGACAGTTCGATGTAATCCCATCACATCATAGAATTCAACAGTCACTGTCGAATTACTGAGCTCAGATTCAACTGTCCACTAGAAGAACCAGTGAGATTATGATCATACCTAAAAGGTGACAGATTCCATAATACGAATATATGTTCCTCGTTAGTTCACTTTAATTCCCAAAGTACCGAGATATTGATCAGGAATTGATCTCACCTATTGATACCTCAAAGAACTTCAAGTTAGTAATCGAAGTCCATTATCCGATTAGGATTAAGGTCCCACATACGATAGTCAACTGAAATTAAATTTGTATGGTCAACGTCACAAATTAATTTCACGTGGTCTCGTCCAATACGTTCCAAACGTACTTTCAATTTTATTACCAAAGTCAAAGATAGACTTTAATAAAATCGAGACGATCTTATCAAAATAAATTGTCCATATTTATTTACTGATCGTGAACGTTAATTTTAGATCGAATTACAAATTGAATCTTTCTGTGTTTAACAACTTAAACACCCAATTTGTAATATTAAATCGACCCATGGACAAACGCAACTTTATATTAATACAATCAATAAATATTTTATTTCGAATGTCGTGAATTATACTCTATGAGCATATATAATTTCAACAATCTCCCACTTGCCCTTAGAGTATACATATGTAGTGACCAAGATTTTTATGCAACAAATAATTATTTTAATATTTAGAAAATTGTGTCACTACTATTTCACCCATTATTTTGAAGTTAACGCCGCGACGGATTCGTCTAGCCAAGTCAAGAAATATCGAATTTGTTCGATTTTAAATTAAATGTCCGAATTTCTAAAATTATATTATTTTAATTATTTATTCAAAGTATTATTTTCAAAATCATTTTTCAGTCCAAAATATATCAGTTTTAAATACTTTTCTTGATCGAAGTTAGTCCAATATTTATCAAAATTGTATCATGAACCCACATATTTTTCTTTACACCAAAACAATAATTCTTTATACAATTCCATCATCCAACCCATACTCCACCAATTCAATCCACTATATCACATATATCATTATCATCAATCACTCGTATGCATTACCTTTTCCACTAAATCAACCATCATTATGTTTCAAAACATAATGATGATACATACATGTTCTATTTTTTTTTTCACACCTAATTCCCCACTTTTTCTCTCCTATAATTCCTAATTAATACCACCACAATGGCTACCCAAGCTTCACGCACCCAAACTCCAGCTCAAGTCCATCACTGTCAAGCCACCAAAACAAAGTTCTCAATTCAACATTTAAACTGCAAACACCCAAACCACCCCATTGAAATTCACTGCCAAGCTGCCATCATCCAACACTCAATTCAAATCGAATCCAATCCTCTGTTTAAGCTTCATTCACAATCAAATCATAACCATTATCATCATCACCATGAATCAACCACCTCAACTGTAGAACAATATCACCAAATAAATCGTCAGTCTCCACCACGGCCAGCTGGTACAACTGGCTGACCGCAACCAGCATCACCGGCCACCTACTCCACTGTCTCATCACCACCTCAATCAGTTTTCCAAAATTCAACGCCAATCATCTACATCAATCTGGAAACCAATTTGCATCAATCGCTGCATTCAATCCATCCAGCCGAACCACTGCATTCAATCAATCCATCCAGAATCGCCTGCAGCACCAACCCAACACCACCTTCACCGCAGACCACAAACCTGCAACACCGTCACCTCCATTTTTTCAAACACCCAACATCATCATCATCATCATCATCGCCACGCCCAAAACGAACCTCGAACCCACACGCTGCCCACTTCCATTTTTAATCCAAATCCTCACCCAAAACCAAAATCAAAACCCAAGAATCAATGGAGTCAGTTACTTACCTCACCTCAGGCCACCTCTTCGCCGGAAAATCACGACCTAAATCGCGAACCCCAGCTTCGATTTTGTTTCGATTTCGCCCTTGTTTCTCGCACCCAAGCCCTAAAATCAGAACCCTTGCTTTGGCCGCCACTTACCGCAACCTGCGCCGGCTACTTCTCCGGCGAATCACCGGAAGTGTCACTCGTTCGTTTCTCGCCTGATTTCACTGATGAAATCGCGAGAATGAGAGAGAGAGTGCTGAATGAGAGAGAGAGATGAAATCTGAGGATATTAATATTAATTTTCAGAATTTGCACTTAAAGCCCCCAAGTTTTGAAATGTTTCAAATCAACCCCTATGATTTTAAAACAATCCAATTCAGTCCCTTTTAGTTTCAAAGGTTTTTAAATCAGTCCTTTCAGCTTTTAAACTTATCAATTTCAACCCTTAAGTTTTAAATGAGTTTTAATCAGCCCTATTGTTTTAAAATATATTATTTCAACCCTATTGTTTTGAGTTTCCGACTCAACTATCAAAAGTATTCAATTTAATCCCTCAACTTTCAAAGTATCTATTTTAGTCCCTGAACTTTCAAAAGTATTCATTTTAGTTCCTCAACTTTCAAAACATCAATTTTAGTCCTCAAATTATAATTTATCATTTTGAACTATATATTCGATAGACTAAAGTGACTTATTGGCTAAGACGAAGCGTACGGAGAATTTAAAGAAATTGAAGTCATTCCCGCTCAACTTTGCACTCGTCGGATTTGAGGTAGACTCGCATTTATTAATTGATTTAAATTATGATTTCATATGAATGTCATGTGACTTGTGAAAGTCAATTTTTAAGAAAAGCAAGTATGTTTTTATGAAAGGTAAATATACCTTATGTTTTTATGAAGAGTAAGTATGTTTTTATGAAAAGAAAATATACTTTATGTTTTTACGAAAAGTAAGTATACTCTATGCTTCACGAAAATGTTTTTTTTTGGATCATTGCTATGAAATCAATCTACCAAGATTGTTATGGGTCCCATATGATAAGTTATGATATGTTAAGGGGACCGGAGTTTTAGTAGCGCTACACATAAGAATTCTTGCCACGAAGTTCGGTAACATTCTTGTGTCTCCTATGTTTATGAGGATTTGCCACGAAGTTCGGTAAAATTCCTATGTTTCCATATGTTTATGAGGATTTGCCACCTAAGTTCGGTAAAATTCCTGTCGCATATGTTTATGAGGATTTCGATCCTATCTTATGTTATGATGCAATTGATCCCTATGAATTTCAAAAATTATGCTTGGTATACTTACTACATAAGAATTCTTGCCACCGAAGTTGGGTAAAATTCTTAGGTTTATGAGGATTTCAATCCTATCCTATGTTATGATGAAAACTTACTGTTATTATGATTTTACTGCATAAGAATTCTTGCCACCTAAGTTCGGTAAAGTTCTTGTGTCTCCTTATGTTTATGAGGATTTCAATCCTATCTTATGTTATGCTTTCAAAAGAAATTATGTTTGGCATAATTAAAATGTTTTTATAAGTATATGGTTTTCAAAGAGCTGTTTTCAAAGAGCTATTTTCAAAGAGCCTATGATTTGCAAAATATGTCCCGTGCTGTAATGCACAATATGAGTTTTATCAAGAGCCGTTTTATAAAGAAGCTCTATCAATGCCCGTTTTATAAAGAGCCGGGATTTATGTGTTTAATCATCTTATAAATTAAATTAATTTGCGATGAGTCTACTGAGTATTTCCCCCATGAAATACTCACCCTACTTTTTAACAGTTTTGCAGATTTCGGAGACGGTGGCGAGCGATGAATGATGGTGGCAATAATCGTTAAACTGTTGAAAGTTTGACGTTAATGATTTCCGTATTTTTCAAACAATCGAATAATTTAGAGAAGTTCATTTATTTGAGAAATTATGATATTGGCAATTTCTTTACAATATTAATGGTTCGATTTACTATTTCAATTGGTTTCATAAATGTTTTCAATTTTAGCGGCCATTACAGTTTATTTAATGTTGCCAAAAAAATGAATTTCAATTATTTCTTCCGCAAAAAATATTATTCGAAAAATTTAGACAGAAAATGACGTAGTGAATCGGGTATACGGAACTCGGGGCGCTACAACATAAAACATCGAATCATCCATCTTGTCAACACCATCATTACACTAATGATTATGTCCTCAACCAAGATAGTAACTCCTTTCGATGTAAGTCACGGTTGTATAACAAACAATCCAAGATTGTGTTATACCCAACCAATTAACCATATTATCTCCCAACTATATTCCAATTTTGACGACTCTCGAGAGTCCTACTCAAATCAGATCTTAATTAGTTTTAATCCATCAGATCACAAACTGAATAGATAAGCAAATATTTACTCGTTTTCCGAAAACACTTCAATATATGCTTTACCTCTATTCAATGATCTGATCCTGGATCAAACTAATAATCACCAACAATATTCCCAGCATAAGATATGACCTATCTAGTGCAAAGTAAGGCTTCCTATAGCCGGAGCATAAGGAACCTTCTCTATCTTACCATGAGTCTTATGAGAATACTCATAAGATAGATAAAGTCCACAAAGAACATTATTTCTTTCAAGACTTCAATATTGCAAATGTAGATAGTATCTTATTAATACATGAAACTTGAGACTATTCTATTCCATTTTTCTCCCACTCCGAAAAGTACGGATGTCTAGAAAAATAGACAGTCATCTACAAGTCCTTCAAGTCTAATTGCTGGTACCAACTACTATTTAATGAAAATACTCTCACACATAAGTAGAGTGTCATTCAAATAAATAGTCGCAAAAACTGTCTCATCTTTCTGTATACACGAGTATACTTAAGATATATCAAGATTTTGATCAAGAACATGTATCACAATGGTTCTATCAAATTCTATATTCCATATCTTGAACAATTACCCAAATCCAAAGTTGGAAACTTGTAAGTCATGAATTTTACTTTCGTGGTCTTTAATATGAACTCATCAGATTTCACTTTGTAAATGATTTCCTCAAGATGTATTCAAGAAACAATATCTTGATATCCATTTTTCGTACCTCATTTTCACAATGAACGACAATGGATAAAAGATCTAGGTAAACTTTTGCATGGCTATTGGCGAGAAGGGTTTCACAAACCCACAACCATAAGCCTTGCACTAAAGGTATCAACCTTTTCATCTACCATTCTTTTATCATCTTAAAAAATCATCACACCCTATAGGTTTGACCCAATTGGGTGCGTCTACAAATATCCAAACTTGTTGGATTACTAGGAATCTAATTCCGAGTTCACATTCACCTTCCATGATTTCAAGTCTATAACTTCTACCACTTCCCTAAATGAGGAGTTCTTCTCTTATTTCAGTAGAGACTGTCAAAAAAGACTGTCCGTAGAATAAGCGTAAAAAAGGTGGTCTAACAACCCTCCCACTCCAATTAGTCGCTGGAAGTGTATTTCCATTATGTCCAAACAGAGTCCCTTCCTCTCCTCCCACTACTTGGTATATCCCTAATTGGGATCAACCTCTTCACTGCCTCTTTATGAACATAAAGAAGAGACAGAACAGTGAGAACAACTTCGACTACAACCTTTGGTTTTTCCCTGTCCATTGGGATCACCAGGCAAGAATAGTGGTTAAACCACTTGCCCATTCTCCCACTAGGATCAGCAACCATAGGTTCCGTAGGAAGTTCCAAATCATCAAGATTAATTCTATGCGGAAATTTGGAATCAAGTTGTTTGAACCACGTTCTAACATCTCATCCAATAGAATTTTACTTGTTGATTTGTATTCTTCTATATGCCTTATCCTCTAAGAAAGCTACATTTGTACTCAACAAATACTTTCTTAACCAGAGGATTATAGAAGAAATAATTTCTAGTTTCGTTGCATGCCTTATAATCAAACCTTCATTGTTGCCTACATGTCGTCAATCCTTGCTTTCAGCTAGTGTGCTAAAATTCCCCAAATCTGAATGTGGTGTAGACTGGGCTTGCACCCATGCCACAACTCTAGGGGTATTTCAGGAAACGAATCAATGGTACTAAGCTATGAAGGAACCTGACTATCTCCGGTATACATTCCCAAATGAAACTAGTAACGAGGATAACTCATCATTGATTTAGTATTACCTTGTTCTCCTTTTTCGATAAATGGTTCCTAAACTCATATGAGAGATACACAAACCTCGATCAAATCGAAGTATCTCGATTCTCTTAATTACTTCTGAACTTCTGTCCAAAATTCTAGAAATTCTTCAACATTTCAGATCAATGAGATATTAAGTAAAGAATCGAGATCTGGAGTGATCATCAATAAAAGTGATGAATTACTCGTACTCTCTCGCATCTTGAGCACCAAAGAATCCACACATATCGAAGTGTATTAATCCCCAAACTCTTAAGTCCATTTAATGTATAAGGACTCTTGGTTATCTAATCCTCTAAACAAGATTCAAAAAACAATATAGATTCCACCTCAGATCCTTTTGAGGTCCATCCCTTACTAGTATTAGAATCGAGTTTTGGATAAGTGTGACCAAGCCTAAGATCTTAATCATTTTACCCTCTAAATAAAATTCAAAAGCCCACATAAATTTCACCTCCAAAATACTTAGAGGCTATCTTTACTAGTCTTTCAATCTTATTTAGATAAATATGATTATCTTAAGATCTTATCAAAGAGTTCATTAATACAAGGAGTCATTTATCCCTTATCACTTGTAGTAATATTACACTTAGAACCATTTACAAGGCTTTGAGATTGTTAACTATTTGTCTCGCAATAATAAGAGCATTATTTAACTTAATTCCAACTAATAATTGGAGATTAAGTGCTAAATAATTCCGCTCAAATAATAAAGAGACAAAATAACAATCAAATTGTTTCGCAAACATAAAAGCCCAACGGCTCTTTCCATATTACCGTACCCGTGTTTATCCTTATATTATACTCTATCTCATTGTGTCATTTGGTCACCTAGGACCATATTGAAACAACTTGCAATAGTGATTAGTTATTCTAGAATCTATAATCAAGATAGACTTAATTACTAACCATAACACAATGAATAGAGTCTTACTCCATTATATAGTTTCCAGGGAAGCTACCTCCTCATTAATCCTTTTCTTCGCTCAAAAGCAAAAAGGTTAGAGGGCCTACCATACTATCCGTTGCTTTAAAATAATCTCTTCATTACGAATAGCTTACATTGAACCTTTCAGGGACACGTTCATCCTGGTGAATATAGTCCACACTGAACCACAAGAGATCATCTTAAAAGATTTCTCAAGCATTATGTCACATGAATCAATGTTTGCAAGTGGAACCTCCACCACGTTAAAGTGACCAATCATGTTTTACCAAATGGTCTCTTATAAAAATCGTGATCGGTTCATAAGTAGAGATATATTATAGCTTGATAGCATATTTTGTATAACTCCATAATTAAAATGTTCAAATTATCATAAATACCCTTCCATCGAGAAAATAAATATGGTATCCTATTTTGATGTTTTTATTGCGAAGTACTTGACGTAAGAATCAAAACTATGCAATAAACCATCTCATCAAAATAAAACCATTTTCATTGGAAGATTTATAATTATTTTTGAACAAGGATCTTATAGCACGAACAAATGTCATAAGTGGAAAGAATTATAACGAGACATGTTACAGTTTTCGTAAATTAGTTGGTGATGTCTAAATATATAACTAGTTGTGGAAATACGACGTTCAAATAAAATAAATGTATTAAACACGGGTTGCATAAATGATGAATACTTTCATATATGATGTATGAAGAAAAATTATGCACAAGTAGACCCAAAACTACTATAATATGACGACAACCTAAAACCCCAAAATCTTAAACATATTTCTCTATAGGAGAAATAAATGTGATTTATGGCTAGGCTGGGACCCTCCCACTAAATTAAATATATCTAGCATCTCATGCAATATTTAATTTGCAGTCATTAAAATTTGGCCATCATTGACATCGTTTGGATATTCTATAGGAAGTCCCCACGATGTCATTGATTTAAGTGTCTAATCCCTATATTAACAATATTTCAAGTACCAAATTAATTATGTCACCTATAGGGTAATCATGATTAATTCACACTGAAAAAAAATCATCACCTAATTGGGCCCAATCCAGTAACCAAAACAGTGCAGCCCTCCTATAGGGAGACTAATTAGATTAGCACGAGGCATACACAAATTTTTACTAATGGACTAATAGGGGAGGCCGTGGGTTCAAAAATTGCACCCTCGCTCACTTAATATTTTGAACTCTTGGGTTTTAATTAATAATTACCCAATCAATTTTAACTCTTAAAATCAATTTAATTATTAATAAATATATTTATTTTCTAATCTAACATTTAGAAAAGAAAATAAAATATAAAACAATACATGGCAGTATAGTACCTAGAACGGTGTTTATGCGATCTACATGACATGTTATTTATGACATTCATTCAAAATTTAATTAAAGCATAAAATAAAGGCGATAATAAAATAAACAAGAACACAATTTATGGCCCAAACCTAGACACAAAATTACAAATTAATTAAAGATTCTATTGAGCCACAAGCCGGCTCAATTCTTCAATTTCTAATTGCAAGTGTCCAGCCCATTACTTGAACTCTTCAAATAATATTTCTCAGCCCATTATCAAACTGGTCCAATCTGTAAAGCTTCAATCTTCAGTCCAAATATCAAATGTAGTGATCCAATTAAATATTTCAGTCCATTGTAAAATTCAGTCCACATTGCATTGGCCAGGCTAAACAATTTAGCCCACATTGCAATTAATCAAAATGGGCCAATTTTACAATTTCAGGACCATATTTAATTTCATCCATATCTGGCCCAAGTTTAATTAATCCCATAAAATCGGCCCAACTGAATAATACCACAAAATAAGCCCAATTGGAATTAATGGCCCAAATTGAATGACCCATCTTCTTCACTTTTGCATGGAGTAATAGAAACCTAAAAATGAAGAAATTCAGTTGCCGCCTCAACCCATCGTCGGACGTTTTGTGTAAAAAGAAACTACCACATCGACTACAACAGCAGCCCCCGTCTACTGGCATCGCCGCCTCCATCCTCAAGCACAGCCGCTCCAATCACCAGCAGCGACGTTGAGACCGCAGTTGCGTTGTGGCACTGGCGCACTGCTGCAGTCGCCTTCTTTGCCATTCGCCGGAACTTCACTTCACCAGTCACCGAGAGGGTCACCCAGTGGTACCGTCGCTACTCCCACGACCACAGATGGCAGTGCTCAAGGCACCGCCGCACGTGCACTCGCTACAGCGACACCACCTGGTGTCGCGATTTCTCGTACAGCTGCACCTGTGCTACCGCTATCGCTTTAGTAAAGGAGAGACGGCGACGCCCCTAAGGCGCAACCATCGAAAACTTACCGCGGCGGTAGTACCCACGGTGCTGCTGGTTGCTGCAAATCTTCTTCAATATTTCGCGAATTTACATTGCAAGTCCTTCTGCTTATGAAGAAGATGAAGTGAAGACCTTATTCTAAAATTGCAGCAATGGTCCTTCGAATTTGAAACTGTACATCTGGTGCTCTGATTTTTCAAAAATCTGGAAACTGCATAATCTGGTCCTCTTTACAATTACAATAGAAAGAACTTAAACCCTAATTTTAATAAAAAAATAAAAAATCAAAATGGAAAACATGGAGTCGTAATCCACCCCTTTTGTTACAAGACTCGATAATACAAATACAAGAATTTACAACAAAAATTCTATGGCCATAAATCTGTTCAAACAAGAATATCATTCACCCAATAACAAATAATCACATAATCCTAACACCGCTCAACTAACACATGCATAACAAAATTATTTAATCCTAAATACATAAAACAGTATCAAAAACCTGACGCTTTGATACCAATTGTTAGGAACTCGGGTTGTTCTACTCACAAAAATTGATTTCTTGTGATAGGTCATCCCGTTACAGGATTTTCTGTTCTATGTATTCAACTTGGAACAAATAATTTTTTGCACACAAAAAGAAAGAGATATTACCCTTGTAGCGTGCTTTACAATAATCTCTTTTCGCTGGTTCTTGATTTCACCAAATCTTCAAACCCTCAAGCTTTCCTCGGTGTTCTCCAATGGCAGCTGTGCATGTGCGTGGTAACCTTTCTCAAGACCTATGTTAAACTAGGTTTAGGGTTTCTTTGTAAAGAGGAAACACACACTACACACTTTAGTGTGTGTTTCGCCACTTTGCCAATTAGGTTAAGAAAAATAGTCTTAGGAGATTATTTGTAACCTCTTTACATTCCAAAACCCTACCAGGCCTAGTACCATAACTCAGTCCCATTTCTGCACAACCCAATACAGGTAATAAGCTTGTATAAACCCATTATAGTGAAGCTACCGAGGGAACCTGATCGGACCCAATTAAACTAAGCTCCAATAAATTAATTGTGACCCGATCAACTCTTGATCAGTCAAAATTAATTTATTAATCACGTTCTATTCCACTAAAAGAACGAGATTGCACTCTTAGTAAAATTGAAATTACTGAAACAATTAATCAATAATTATATCATCTGACTTATCGTTCTTACATGTTACCCCCGTCGATCAACTCGAATATTCGGAGCAAGTTAAAATGACCAAAATGCCCTTCTTCGAATATTCATAAATTCTCAACTCTCATTTTCTATCTGACAGTTCGATGTGATCCCATCACATCATAGAATTCAACAGTCACTGTCGAATTACTGAGCTTAAATTCAACTGTCCACTAGAAGAACCAGTGAGATTATGATCATACCTAAAAGGTGACGGATTCCATAATACGAATATATGTTCCTTGTTAGTTCACTTTAATTCCCAAAGTACTGAGATATTGATCATGAATTGATCTCACCCATTGATACCTCAAAGAACTTCAAGTTAGTAATCGAAATCCATTATCCGATTAGGATTAAGGTCCCACATACGATAGTCAAGTGAAATTAAATTTGTATGGTCAACGTCACAAATTAATTTCACGTGGTCTCGTCCAATACGTTCCAAACGTACTTTCAATTTTATTACCAAAGTCAAAGATAGACTTTAATAAAATCGAGACGATTTTATCAAAATAAATTGTCCATATTTATTTACTGATCGTGAACGTTAATTTTAGATCGAATTACAAATTGAATCTTTCTGTGTTTAATAACTTAAACACTCAATCTGTAATATTAAATCGACCAATGAACAAACGCAACTTTATATTAATACAATTAATAAACATTTTATTTCGAATGTCGTGAATTATACTCTATGGCATATATAATTCCAACAATAACTCGGTAGCCTCCTTAGCTATCCATGGAGAACACTTATATCTCGGTTTGTACGCCCAGAAAGTTGCTGACGGAAGCGAAATTATTCAAATATTGAAACTCGTATCCGAAATTGGTCTGAACTTCACATACTTGTGAATGGCCCTGTTTGTGTCTCTTAACTAGTGGTGTCGTGAGGACTGAGGAGTAAAGTTGAACTGGAGAAGAGGATCTATACATAGATATGTATAATTGGTAAAGTAGAGTGAAATTGTAATAAATGTGAATAGGGAAAGGAAGATTGGTATTCAATACTCCAACTGTCAGAGGTAGCCCTAGAAAGTGTTAGACGGAATGGTAGGGGCTTCAAACTCGACTCACTTTAAATGCAATACCTGAAAAAATGGAGGAGGAAATCGAATATAGTTTGGTAATTGATGGCGGAAGGCTGTGATGGCAGATTGAATGTTTTCACCGTCTATAAAACTTCGAAGAACATGCAAATTGGAACCTGGTAATCAATAGAGGAGAAACGTCGTACACTATCAGGCGGTAGGATTCGCGTCTGTCTTCGATTGAGTATAAACGTCGTACACTTTCATTCGACAGGATTTTGTGAGTCCTACCAAGTAGTCGTGAGCATTGCGAGAGCTACAGAATGGGGTCTAGATGAAAAATGTGATAATTGGTAAAGTGGGTGTGAATTTGTAATTTCGATCAATAGGCAAAGGGTGGAATTATCATCCATGTTTTCAATTGATCCCTGTTAATGTACTAAAGTCTGACACTGGTACTATGGGCTCTGACTATTTTAATGGTTTATTTACTATACCAAAATGCAAAAACATGTTAAAAGAGGTTTTAATTGGAAACAAACATGAGGCTAAAAATAACAAAACATTTTTCTATATCTTCTTATTAATTGTTATAAATAATGTATATATGTGAATGACATTACCATTATATCCCTGTAAACTTTACAATATTACGATTGTGCCATTGTCCACTCCTATAAATAGGAGCCTATACTTACCAATTTATTACACCAATTCTTGAAGAGAAATTCTCTCCTCTAAACTCTCTCCATTTCTCTCTCTATGTTGTTCTTATGATTTCGATGATTTTATAACACGTTATCAGCACGAGTCTCTAACCAATTGAGTAATAACGGGAGTATGCTCTACAGTTGCATCTAAATGATGAGCCTCTGTATCAGAAACCTGATTATTACTAACCAATGTTTCCTTTTCTCTCAAACTGAAAAAGAATGATTCTGGCCGATCCAGATATCCGATCGACGATCGGCCACCGCCATCAGAACGGGCTTGTCAAGGAGAAGACTCGCCTAAAATTTGGCGCAGAACCAACGGCTGAAACAAAAGATATCGACCGAAGAAGAAAATCTGAAAAACTGTGCAAAAACAGATATCTGACCGAAAATTGAAATCCTTATTCCGGACGATTCTGAACTCCGATCGACGATCGGCCAGCGGCATATCAACGGGTTTTTCTAGGAGAAGACTCGACTGAAATTTGGCGCAAATCCAACGGTTAAAACGGAAGTTATTGTCCGGAGAAGAAGATGCTGGCGGACTGAAAAATGATGATTCCGGCCAAACGGTTGATCTTTTGGAAAATCGGAGACCACCGGCATGTTCAGGACGCCGAGGCACATATTATGGTGATGGGTTAATTTTTCCGATCACCGGCGCGTGGCGGCCGGCGGCGGCGGCGCGTGGCGGATCCGGCGATGACGAAAGGCAGTTTGTCCGTTTTGATGAATTGGATTTTTCTATGATCTTATTTTTCTGTTTTGTGCAGTTTTTAAAATATTCCGGCGGTCGAACATGGCGGTTTTCTTAAAAACTGTTTTTGGAGCAATCCTGACGAGATTTTGAACTTCGGACCAAAAGTAAGTTTGTTCTAAATTAAATTTTAAACCTATTGACGGTTTCAATTTATTCATATGAGCAATATATTAAAATATGGTTTTGCCCTTAATAATACATACAAGTATAATAATCGTAAATTAACGATTAATATGTGATCAATTGAATTATATTATGCTGCCACCTACATGGTTGGTTTTACCACCTACATGGTTGGCTTTACCCGGTTTAATTATTTCATTATGTCGATTCCGCCTATATGGCCGGTTTAATTGTTTCATCTCGTTGATACCGTTTATATGGCTGGTTTAATTATTTCATCACGTTGACACCGCCTATATGGTCGGTATATCAATTGAATATATATAAACACCTCAGTTGTTGGTTAATTCTAACATATTAGAGGGTTGTTGTCAACATATATACTTGGTGGTATAACCCCAGTATCGTTATTGTTAATATATATATATATACAATATTATTGTTATTTGATACTTCATTAAATGATACCAGAAGTTATCAATACTAAAGTTAGAAAATATTTTATCAAATGATACCAGAAGTTATCATTACCAAAAGGTTGATAAATATTAATAAAATGTTTTATCCAATGGTACCAGAAGTTACCAATATCTGAATTTGAATGGGTGGATGAAAATTATTCAACAAGAGAATGTTGATGTATGATAAGATAATATCACATGATAGCACGGATATAGCTAATGTGAAAATAATCTCATCAGTATTATGAGATGAATGTTAGATGATAAGTGCCTGGAAAAGTTCTTGCACGAGCACTTATATATTCCAGAAGAAGTACATATTTACTCCAGAAGAAGTAAAAATTATCATCTAAACATACTGAAATGATATTATTATTGCTCCTGAAGAAGCATAAACGAGACATACATGCAAAATGCAAAAGGGGAAAACATTTATGATCCTCAAAATTAGAGATGTGTTTCGGGAGTAGCCGTATCCTACCACCTCTGACCTTTTGAGGAAATAAAGAAAAAAGTGTGTTTCAAGAGTAAGAAATACTCCATACTCTACCACTTTAAATCTTTGAGGTACACAAGATTAATACATTGATAAAATCCTAGAAATTTATGGTGTGTCTCAAGAGTGAGAATACTCCGTACTCTACCACCACCTATTCTAGAGTTCACAAAGATAAATTTACATTAACCGGACTCCATTTTCGCTTGATTCCCCTTCCTTGCGACCAATCTATCTTTACTCCTGCTGGATCTTGTATTGGAATATATGATTGCAACTTATCCAGCAGTTCCTCGATAGTAGGAGCAGAAATAAGGATTCTCCTAGAAAATGGAGATATGAATCCCTGTTCCACAGCATAATCAAGAAATGTTAGCAAACCATCAAAGAAATTGTTTACATTTAAAAGCCCTATAGGCTTAGTATGGAGATCTAGTTGAGCCCATGAAGTAATATTAAAGATTTCTTCTAAAGTACCAAAACCTCCAGGCAGGGCTATGAAGGCATCAGAACCATATAACATGCAAGTTATGCGTTCATGGATAGATAAGGTTTGTACTTCATGCCCTCGTGTTTTGCCTGCAATATCAGCTAAAGGAGTAGGTATAACACCTATCACTCTTGCTTTCTCTACTAGAGCGGATTGTGAAACACAACCCATCAATCCACTGCTACCTCCTCCATACACGAGAGTGATACCTTTCTCTCCCAATTTCTTTCCTAAATCCACGGCTGCTTCTAGATACCCAAAACCTTTTCCCACTTTTGATCCACAAAATACACAGATAGTTTTGATCTGTCGAAATTTTGGTCCTTCCATTTTTGAAAGTAAAGAAGGAAAATGTTATTTTGGGATGCATGAACTATGAAAAATGTTTGGCTATTTAAAACCGAAAAACTTCACTATTTACTGGTCGTTTTTCGAAAAAGTGAAGATTTACTTTTGACAAAATCATCCTACTCACCTTTCGGCGATTTAATATTTTTAACCAGCCTTTATCAAAACTCGTGAAAGGAAACAGAAAAAATATTTTATATGTGCATATATATCAAATGATTTACCTTGTATTAATGCTGCATAGCCAAAGCATCATTGTTTATAACAGCATGGCAAACAGGATCTTTTGCTATTATATTTTTGAGACTATATCTCTCTTTATCGCTGATGAATTTAGCCCATAAAGATAGTAGCTCACGCTGCACATATCCACTAGGGTGCGTCTCAAGAGTCAATCGGATATCATCCAATGACTCCTTACTCAGTCCACCCTTAATGAAGTCTATCTTATCATCTCGATTTATGGATGAATATCCTATTGATTTACAACGGGTATCACATGTCCATCGAGCACATTTGTAGCAACTATTTAATCTTTTTGCTCTTCGCTTCTTTGCAAAAGTACTCTTACCTAAGCCAGGCTTGTGCTTAGAAAATGAATCTGGTAATTCACCAGCTAATCGAACTTTTGCTTCGATCAACCAGCGAACATCTTCTGGCATGCCATGATCCATCAGCAACCTCAATCTTTCGAGCCTAATTCGATAAATTTTTCTCAAATCATTTACTGGAAGATTGGAATAATATTTGCGAATATTTGAAAGTATGATATCCATTTTTGATGGATCTAGCCTTCTTCCCAAATCATCTATTTAAATGCATTATTCAACGCGTAAAAGAGCGGCGGCTCCGCGTGTCAGTGATATGGATTCCATCAAGAAATAATGGAATAAATTATTGAAAAGGTGATATAATATGCCATTACCTTTTTCGATATAAGGGAAGATTTGGCGACAAGATTGAGATTATGAGATATTTCCTTGGATATTGTACCTGATTTTTCGGTATACTAAAAGTAATAAAGGTATACTGATTTGAACTATATAGAATACTGATGAAATAAATGTTGTATTGAACCAGAAGTTCATACATATGTACAAGTGAAATATCTTATTGAACCAGAAGTTCATACGTACAAGTGAAATATGTATATAGTATGAACCAGAAGCTCATAAATGAAATATACATTGTATTGAACCAGAAGTTTAGCGATATTGTATTGAATCAAATATTCATACATAGAAATGAAATAAAACCGTATAGAACCAGAAGTTCTATAATAAACGGTTAGATTATCAAAAGTTCCAAATTATTTTCTATGAGAATAACTTATTCAGAAATTGTTTATCATACAACAATATTCTATGTCAAACAGGGAATAGCTCAAGAAGCTTTATTATTTGTAAAAGTGCGATATGCATACACTCCACCAAAGCGCACTGAGATATATGATTGAAATTACATCCTTAAAAGAATGACATGTGTTATGGCATTTTAGCCGATTGATAATATTTGAGAACATTATGGTGAAAACACGCCTGAAGCGTAATTATGCCTGAAGCATAATGACTATCGATTCCAAAAATAAATATCTCTTGAATGATTGAAATGATTCCTTTGAGGCTAAATACTCAAAGTAAGTAAAAGGGACATAGTCAAATGATGAGATATTCAGGTACCTGATGATAGAACATATAAAGAGATCTCTCCACGTTATATTGAGATGGAATCGATAAATAAGTCGACTGCATACCCTCTTATGAAATAAGATTGATGAAATCATAATTCTTTGGCCAAGTATGAAACCCTAATGTAGGGATTATTGTTCAAGGACCTGAAGTCCAAATGCTTAAATGTGTAAAGCCAGTAATTATATGTACAAATGAAAAATATTTCACAGTCGTAAAAGACGACTAGTTGCGCGCGAAATTTTTCATAGAACTGGCATGACATATGGTGGATAGACTATAGTCTAAATCACTAGCTTGAGCTCCTTGATATACCAATGAGTGAGATCAAAATGTATGATTCTCATCTCGGTACTTTGGGAGTATTCTTTGATGTACCAGTTGATCGCGGTACGTTGGGATTTCAAGTAAAATGATTGTAGATTATATGTCGAAATTGATATCTATTTCAATGATTGATTATGCTCCTGCAAAATTAGAAATTGCAGTTTATAAAGTGCAAGAACATACATGTATAAATCATTGAAAGATTCAATATGCCCAGATTAGTATCACTATAGAATGATACAAATGACTCCATGATATAATATGTTGAAAGTGAAATTGGAGTGTACTATTTATGACATCTGGGAAATTGATTATTCACTAGAAGTGAATACGAAAATGAATATTCACCAGAAGTGAATTTGAAATTGATTATTCACTAGAAGTGAATTTGAAAATGAATATTTAATTATTCACTAGAAGTGAAAGATGCAATCTATGAAAGTGAATTATAGATTTGATTATTCACCAGAAGTGAATTCTAAATTTGATTATTCACCAGAAGTGAAAAATACAATGAAAAGATTCGTGATTGCACCAATATACATGTAATATTCCATGAAAGGAATAAATACGCGTTGCACTCTTTTTCCCTTAGCTGAGGTTTTGTCCCACAGGGTTTTCATAGCAAGTTTTTTAATGAGGCAACAGTTGAGGCGTATTGATGAAAATTAATGAGAATAATGCACTCTTTTTCCCTTCGCTGAGGTTTTGTCCCACAGGGTTTTCCTAGCAAGGTTTTTGAGGCATCATCATAGCTATCAACAAGCTATAATTCAGCAACACATTGTTATACTGGAATGATATCAACAAATGAAGAAAATCATACACATCTTATGAAGAATGTTATGATATCGACTACACACAAGAAGATTTTCATATATATTCCAGAAGAAAGATGATATCATTATTCAAAAGGTTCATGAATACTTGATTGCACACTTCAGGGGGAGAATCATGCTGTCATGCTGTACTCTTTTTCCTTCGTCAAGGTTTTGTCCCACAGGGTTTTCCTGACAAGGTTTTAACGAGGCAGCGGCTGTACTCTTTTTCCTTCGTTCAGATTTTGTCCCATTGGGTTTTACTGACAAGGTTTTAACGAGGCAGCACTGAAGCACTGAAGAACCTCAAAGATTCAATACATGATTTGTTCTACTTGAACATTAAGACTCAACGATTGACGATGGCCAATATCAGGGGGAGCAACTGTACTCTTTTTCCTTCGCTCAAGTTTTATCCCATTGGGTTTTCTTAGCAAGGTTTTAACGAGGCAGACAATTGCGTAATATGTCATTCAAGGGGGAGTGTTATAAATAATGTATATATGTGAATGACATTACCATTATATCCCTGTAAACTTTACAATATTACGATTGTGCCATTGTCCACTCCTATAAATAGGAGCCTATACTTACCAATTTATTACACCAATTCTTGAAGAGAAATTCTCTCCTCTAAACTCTCTCCATTTCTCTCTCTATGTTGTTCTTATGATTTCGATGATTTTATAACATTAATCACATATTTATTAATAAAATAACATTATACATACACTGGCCACATGGGCCCTATTGGTAGGGGTTAAACACCTTGTCAAATATGTATTTTAATGTGTCCAATGTGGACACCTAAGAATTTTCATGTGCATGAATTCATAAAAAATTCTCTACTTTTTAATCACGCATTTTGTTAAAATCAATATTCAAAAATTATTTCTTCAAAAAAAGTTTTTAAAATCAACATCAAATAGGTGAGTTGCTTACAAGAGGAAATGAACAAAGAATATATGAGACAAATGACATATGACTATTCTCCTTTGGAATGTTATCAACATTATATTTGAACCTTGCTATCTAAATACTCATATTTTTTTAATTCATTTTTAATTACATATTCTCATAATTTAAAATGCATTTGGTTAACTTGAATACCACGTATCCTCAAATCACTTTTTAATTACATATTTTTTGAACAACTTTTTAATCTTGCCCATGTTTGATAGAGATTAAAATCAGATTTTTAGTAAATTTTGATAAAATTAGATGAAATATGTGGTTGAAAAATTGTGAATCTCATGAAATGTGTGGTTAAAATTGATTGTTAACTTTGAATTTAATTAAAATCTTGAATTTTAGTTGTACCAAACGAGGGCCTTATGCTTTATCATGAGAATATCAAATTTTGTTGTTTAGGCTATGTACGACAATACTGTTGCAGTTATAAATTGGTTTAATTGCATTTTTTAGGTAAAATGTGTTGTTAAAAATTGAGAGCGGAAATATGCATTTTTAAAAAGTTGTTTGAGAAATTGTGTCGTTTATAAAGTGGTTTATAAATTATAATGATTGCATTATTATAAATAAAGAATGTGATATTTTTTGAAGTAAAATATGAGGTTGAAATGTAATTTGAAAAAGTTTGTGTGATTAAAAAATTGTTTGAAAAAAATGTTGTTTATAAACTTATTTATGAACGGTTTACCAAACGAAATGTAAGTTTGCACATAAACGCAAAATATTTTCTGTAGTCACAAATTTTAAAAAAATAAAAAATCACCATTACAAAATTCATTTTTCACAATAATAGGACTCAAATGTAGACTAAGTTAATCCTTTCGATTTGAAAATTAATAAATTCGATTAATTTATAATCAATGAACTGATTCCAACCCCCCCCCTTATTTATTTATTTTTTAAAGTAAATTTAGTTTCGGTGGGTTAATTTTACAAACAATCATTGAAGTTTGAGCGAAATCTCAAAACAGTTACTAAAGTCCCACTTTAGGGCGCAGGTCACTAAAGTTACAAATAGTTTCGTGAATGGTCACTAGGGACTAACTTTCACCCAAAATTAAATTTGAGAAGTTTAGATATAGTTTTGATCCTATTTTGTAAAATTGCAAAAAAAAAAAAAAAAAAAAAAAAAAAAAAAAAAAAACCCATCATCACCCACCAGCATAACCCCTTCTTCTGCCACCATCAACGGCATCACTGTCATCGCAAAATCACACCTAAAAATTTTCTCGATGCATTTTCAAAAAAAAAAAAAAAAAATTTGGAGGGACGATCCCCCCCCCCCCCCCCCCAAATTTTTGGTGTGATTTTGCACCAAAAAATGGTGCGAAACAGCACCAATTGGGGGAGGTTTCTCCCCCATTTCCGTTGTGATTTCGCACCCAAAATTGGTGCGAATTGGCATGATTTTCCCCCAATTAGGGGGGAGGTTTCTGCCCCCGAATATCCTATTCGGAAAATGCACTAGAAAATCCTTTTAGATCGATTTTGCGATGGCTGTGGTGATGGAGATGGGGTTGTGGTGATAGGTGAGACTTGTAGCGACCAAAAATTTTCCACGCAATTAATAATTATTTTAAAACTTCGAAAACCGTGTCGCTGCGATCTCGCTCATTTCTAAGTTAACTTCACGACGCGTTCGTCTAGCCAAGTTGAGAAATATCGAGTTAATTCAAATTTTAAATTTAATTACGAATTTTCGAAATTTTATTATTTTATTTATTTATTTAAATTATTATTTTCAAAATTATTTTAAATCCCAAATTACGTCAAGCTCATTTCATCAGATTCTTTTTCGACCCAGTTGATTCACGAGTATTATTTTTCTCGAATTACGTGCATTGCTTGTCTAGATTTTCACACCACCAACCCCCATCCATCACATCAATCCAATACTACACCATACCTATCAAACCCTCTTATACACTAGTACACTACACAACCCCAACCCTCAACAACACCATCTTCACCAGCCTCTCCCCTCAGCACAAACCAACACACGATTTCATTCCCAGCACCTCCATTCTGTTCAGCAAGGTAAGAATATCATCATCATCATCATCACCCTACTCGTGTTTTTCACCGCACAATCCAAACCACCAATGCAGCCACCACCACCGTTCATCATCACCACGCCCAAACCACAACCAAACCAATACACAACCACAACACAAATGAACCAACCACCAAATCGAATCATCATCACCACCAGCCCACTGCCAAGACCCCAAATCATCACCACCACCACCACCACCTCCAACTCACCTCCACCAGCACCACCTCAACCTGCACAAACCAAGAATCGCTCAAACACCCACCACCGTGGTCGAGCAGCCACCATTACGAAACCACCCATTCCAAACCGCCACTGTCGACGGCCCGAACCTCCCAAAACTCAGTCCAAAAAAACAAAAACCCAAGACCAAGGAGAATCCAATGCTAAACACTCACCTTGAATCGTTGGGTTCATGGCCGGAATTTCAAACCCAAATCGCGACCTCCAAGCCTCGGTTTAGCCATGTCTCGCACCTAAACCGCACAAAAACCTAGTCTACCACACCCCCGCCGTTCCCCTGCACCCTGCGCTGGAGTTTTCGTCGGTGAGCTCGTCGGTCGGAGACCGTTTCCTTGCCCTCAGCCGCTCCTCCCCGCTCGCCCTCCTCCCTCTCTGTCCCTGATTCTGAAAGAGAAAGAGAAATATATGTTTTATTTAAAAGTTTTCTTAAATTGCAGTTTAGTCCCTAAGTTCCAAAATGATTTATTTCAGTCCTTTTAGCTTTAAAACTTATAATTTCAGTCCTTAAGTTTTTAAATGATTTAATTAGACCTTCATTTTTAAAATCAATTATTTCAAGCCCTCTAGTTTAATATTCGTTTTGAGCTCCAACCCAACTTTTGAAAATTTACATTCTAGTCCCTCAAGTTTGAAAAGTATTTATTTTAGTCCCTCAACTTTCAAAGTATTCATTTTAGTCCCCCAACTTTCAAAATCATCAATTTCAGTCCCCAAATTGTAAATTATCATTATTAAACTATGAATTTCAAAAGACTAATTCGACTTAATATTCTAATTGGCTAGACGAAGCGTACGGAGAATTAAAGAATTGAAATCGTTTCCCGCTCAACTTTGCACTCGTCAAGTTTAAGGAAGACTCGCCCCTATTAATTGATTTAAATTATGATTGCATGTGAATGTGTATGTTACGTGATTTATGTGAAATCTATTTCATGAAATGAGATGAGAATATATTTCTTATGAAATATTTATGTTGTTATACTTGTCATAACTTATATGCTTTTATGCATGAGAAAGAAAGAAGAGAATGTCTTGCAAGATAAATGATGATGTTATGCATAACTTATGTGTCTTATGTGCACGAGAAGAAAGAGCAACCCATACCCTATGATTTTAAAGAGCCTATGATTTTCAAAGAGAAGTCATGTGCTTTAATGCACGAGAAGAGCAACCAATACCCTTTGATTTCTAAAAAGCCTATGATTTTTCAAGAAGAAGCCATGTGCTTTAATGCACGAGAAGAGTAACACACACCCTATGATTTCTAAAAAGCTTGCATTTATGTGTTCAATTATATTGTAGATTAATTAATGGCGATAAGTCTACTGAGTATTTTTATGAAATTCTCATGTCTATTTTAACAATATTTGCAGATTTCGGAGAGGGTGGCAAGTGATGGATGATTGTGGCAATAGACGTTAAATGATTGAAAACCTTATTTTAATGATTTTCGTATTTCCAAACATTGGATAATTTTGAAAATTTCAGTTATTTGAGAAATTATGACATTGTCAATTGCTTTACAATATTAATGGCTCGATTTATTATTTCGAATTGTTTCATAAATGTTTTCAATTTTATCGACCATTACAGTTTATTTAATGTTGCCAAAAATGAATTTCAGTTATTTCTTCCGCTAAAAGATTATTTTAAAAGTTAGATCAGACGATGACGTGGTGAACCGGGTATTTAGAACTCGGGGCGCTACAAGGCTGGGGGTTTATTTGCAATCAGGGGCGAAACTAGGCTTTGGCACTAGTCCGCCCAAGCCAACTACGAAATTTTGATGTTGATTTTTTTTTTTTTAAATTTTGAAGTTCATTTGGACTCTCAATTTCAGTTAATTTGGGCTTTGATTAATGCTTATTAGTTGTTTTGAGTGTAAATTAATTAATTTAAATTATTTAGGTTTTATTTAGGGTTTTTTTGTGGTAGATTATTTATTTATTTATTAATACTAGTGAAAAGTCGTACTCCGTACGAGAAATGTGTAGTTGTTGTATTATTTAGCGTCATTGAATTAACTGAATCTTAATATAATCATATTATGTTTTTTCTATAAAGAATTATTAGCAGAAGAGACATATTAAATCATAGAAGACTGTATAGTATCATATAACAATTAATTAAGACTACATAAAAGTTACAATTTATCCTCTTGATTTTCTTGCGTTAATAGAAAAAAATGTGTTATTTATCCTCTTGATATTGTTTTCATCTTCACTCAAGTTTTCTTGCATTTTTTTTGTGACATTATATAAATAAATAAATAAAATAAAGAGGGGGAAAAAAAAAGTTGTTCGAAAAAAACCAGTTAATGAATAGTAATGAACCACCAAGTGTGAAAAGGGATGGGACAATTGTGAATAATATTACTCATTCCCTCTTTTAAGATTTAATTATTATTATTAACTGAATCTTAATATAATCATATTATGTTTTTTCTATAAAGAATTATTAGCAGAAGAGACATATTAAATCATAAAATGCTGTATAATATCATTTAACAATTAATTAAGACTACATAAAAGTTACAATTTATCTTCTTGATTTTCTTGCGTTAATAGAAAAAAATGTGTTATTTATCCTCTTGATATTGTTTTCATCTTCACTCAGGTTTTCTTGCATTTTTTGTGACATTATATAAATAAATAAATAAAATAAAGAGGGGGGAAAAAAAGTTGTTCGAAAAAAACCAGTTAATGAATAGTAATGAACCACCAAGTGTGAAAAGGGATGAGACAATTGTAAATAGTATTACTCATTCCCTCTTTTAAGATGGAAGGGAAAAGGGCTTATTGAGGTTTTTTTTTGTGCTAGACTGGTGTTTGTAGTTATTTTTTTATTATTATTATTATTATTATGAAAGGGCATATTTAGGTTTGATTTTTGTGATGAGAATTTGTTAATTGAATTTTGGATAATATATATTCTTGTAGATTGATTAAAATGCAAAAAAGAAATATTTTTCATAACTTTAAAAGAAAGATGATGTTGGATCATCAAGTTCCCAAATCTTCCACAAGAAACTCCAGATCAATGCCTTAAAATAAATTATTTTTATTTTTGGGTTGGAAAAAAAATTCGTGGGCGGAGAGGAGTCCTCTCCATCCACCCTCCGTATTTTATATAACCCACTAAATTTAAATTTCTTTATTCCGCCACTTTTTGCAATTTTATGGTATATATGACCAATATTATACCTTAAGTTTTCATCCTTAATTTTGGGTGAAAGTTAGTTTGGAGTGATCATTTCTTAAACTATTTGTAACTTTGTGATTATCGTCGTAAAAATGGAACTTTAATGATCATTTTGGAATTTCGCTCAACTTTCGGTTGGGGGTTCTAAAATTAACCGGGCTTTGGCTTTTATTTTTCTTTGAACTATAAAAGTCAAACCTTTGACCTTCTTTTCCCATTTTCATGTTAACATTTGGGCCAAGTTTTAGAAGGAGAAATGTTACACGTGGAGGTTATAAAATGAATACAAGGGTGGTAGCGATTTGTGTATTCTTATCTATCTTCTATAACGAAAGTAGGAAAGTGATAGAGGAGAGACTTCATGGCACAAATTCATATTCCTTTCGTGCATTTTCTAACACTATGGGTCCCATGTTGTCTTCTAGGATGTTCAACAAGTCAACCACCCAATTAGATTTTCCCACGTTGACAAATGGCCCACTTCCTCTCATTTCGATCCTGTCCACTCCAGTCATAAGATAACACCCATCAATAATATCACCTCTATTTGATAAATAAGTTTATAAAATAGCACTAATTTTTAATTATATATATTTTCTATCTCTAATTTTCAACTACTACTTTTTATCTCAAAATCATTAATAAATTAGTTTATAAACCAAACAGTGTTACCAAACGGAGGCCTAACATACATTTTTTTTAAATTACTTTTTAATCACATATTTTACCTAAAAAATCGCATCCTTTATTTATAAACAATTTTTTTTTTTTTACTAAACTGAGGCATTTTTCGTATCTCAATGGTTGTAATTTCAATAGTGTATCGAACTAATTTAATAGTCTACGTTTTAATTTTTTTAGATGTATACTTCTGCTTTAAAATTTATATTTCATAATGACATTTGACTTTACTTTTATTTTTTTACTCAATGATTTTTGAATGTTAAGTTGGAAATTTGTTTCCAAATGATTGTTTAAATATATGTTAAGATCATGGATGTAGTAGACACATAAATAAATCAATGCGAAAAGGCATTGGAAATGACAAAAATGATAAGACTCAAACTAGGCGCTGCGATCGCAAGCCTAACAACAAATTAAGCATATTGAAATTCTGCAATGCCTTGCGATCGCAAGGTGCATTTCAAGAGACACCTTTTGGTTTCTAAGACCAATGTTTCAAACCCGGCCTTGCCATCGACCTGGCCGAGAGACTAGGTCAAAGGTCAGAGGTTAACCCGGAGTCGACTCGGGGTTGACCCGAACATTAATTAATATTAAAAAAATAATAAAAAAAATTCAAAAAATTAAAAAAAATAAATAAATAAAAAGAAATATATCACCCGGGTCCGGGTCGACCAGGTCGGTCGGGTTTCTTAGGTCAACCCGGGGTCGTTGACTGGGTTTGACCCGATAGGGTTTTAAATGTGACCCGGTCCGGTTCGACCCGGCAAGGCCGAGTTTGACAACATTGCCTAAGACGATTTTTTGGCACTAAAGGTGCACTTTTATCCAAGTATTTTGTACTTTCGTATATGGTAGATTAATTAATATTTATAAGATGATATGTTGATCCTTAACAACAAGTGAGAATGTCAATTTATTGAGATAAGTTGAGAGATCACTTCTACTATAAACATTTACTCATTTTCTTTGTTTCTTGTTCCTCTTCCGAGTTTTAGTTGTGGTTCGAATCTACTTGGTTGAAGACTTGAATTAATCTGCTAAAACCATTTGCATCAAACCCTTAAGCATTTAAACTGAGAGAGGGGGAAAATGTACTTTTAAAAAACAAATTTTCTAAAATCATGTTGAAGCCTTTCTTTGCGACATAATTCTTGGTGTTTCTACATCCATTCCCAAACTTCAAGTATGATGTTTGCTTCATGTTTTGATGTGCCTTGGTTCATGATTCTTCATATGGTTTCGTCTTCGACTCTCGAGGTTTGTTTTGATAACATTCTAAAAGTACTTTTTTTTTTTTGCTCGATGGAGACAATTATTTGGAGAATTCATGGACTTGAAAGTTAACTTTAGTCAGTACTCACTGTGAGTCAGATTAAATGTGTGAATTAAATTAGAAGTCAGATTGCATTAGCGACTTATATATATCAACATCTCTTAAAAAAAAAACGTATGTACATACATACTGCAAAAGAGATAGAAGGAAGATAAATACATGCCTACTATTTATCTAAAATGATGTGATTGGTTTTTGTCTGTGTGCTATTTGGATGGAGGATTCTGTTCAAAACAAGTTTTATAAATTGTTTATATGCCAACTACCGTGCTATTGTTTTTAAACCAAAAGGGCATGTTATAATGAAAGGAAAATCTGTATGGGACAGAAATTACTTAAATGCTGTTAAGATTTTCATAAATCTGGAATTACTCGAGAGATTGAAATGAAATACTTTAATTATTGTGTTCTAAATTCGCTATGCTTGAAAACATGAAAATACATGAAAGATTGTTTCTTTCCATTTAAAAATTAAACCGACTTTCTTGGTGCCTTTTCTCCAATTTTCTAAGTCATTTGGATATTGATATAGTGCATCTATATTGTTAATAAGCATTCCTGCCTAGCTGTAGAAATGATGACGTTTCTTGTTTGAGAAATCCAGACTGGTGAAAGCAGGAAGATCTCCAAACTGATACATCCGGATCGGATATAAACCAGGCCATCTTCTAAAGAAACGTCAAGGTCTCAACTTCCCTTCCGACCTAGCCGTGCCAGGTCGGAATATACTATTATCGTGAT
The DNA here is from genome assembly GCA_963555705.1 of Ligustrum vulgare. Taxonomy (NCBI): domain Eukaryota; kingdom Viridiplantae; phylum Streptophyta; class Magnoliopsida; order Lamiales; family Oleaceae; genus Ligustrum; species Ligustrum vulgare. The sequence goes on along the minus strand of OY743168.1, from coordinate 68,170,497 downwards.
GAGATGAAAAGAATGAAATGTAACAATGTTTGTCCGACGTGGAGGAGTCAGGTTGGATTGTGTCGCTCCGATGTGGAAGAGTCAGGACGGATTGTGTCGCTCCGATGTGGAAGAGTCAGGTCGGATTGTGTCACTCCGATGTGGAAGAGTCAGGTCGGATTGGTTTGCACAGATGTGGACGAGTCAGGTTGGATTGTGTCGCTCCGATGTGGAAGAGTCAGGTTGTATTGTGACTTATGAAGAACACAGCAAGATCACATACTTTATTACATGACAGTTGAAACAATTATTTAGACATGAAGTTAGTTAGAACACATAAAAGTCAACTACTTTGTACTATGTAAAAGTTCCATAGTTTAGTTATGTCTTAATGTCAGCCAGTCAGGTATTGTAATAAGCCAGCTCGTCCATTTTCCCTATAAATATAAGGAAAGATGGCTCATAAAGGATCCGCATTTTTGGGCTATTTAAAGCCCAATATAAATATATTAGATCATACGTGAAGTCCAGGTCGGAAATTCCGAACTAGAGTTCACCTCTCCCATATACACTTTCGCTTTGCATAACTGTCATTCATCTATTTCCTTGCTGACGTGGAATATTTATATTTCGACCGTCAACAATTGGCGCTAGAAGGAGGGCCACTTGTGATAAAATAGCAGCATGTTCAACCAGTTCATACAAACCATATCATTCTCAAAGACCCTTTGATAACATGGGAGACCATAACCCTGAAGAGAGTCCCAGAGACAAAGGAGGTCATGCAGAGACATGCCCGGTTCATCCGATTCACCCAAGTGAGGAAGTTGATCTAAATTCTAGGCCACGAACTGACTCATAGATGGGGGAGGTCATGCGTCAATTGCGCAACCTGACGCAAGTAGTCGAAAGGATGCAACACCAGCCACGAGAAAACCACAAGCTCCCCATATCATACCATAACCATCTTATCACCCCCCCAAAAACAAACAAGTACGCAGAAAGCTCAGTTATGCATATGATAGATCAAAAAGCTCAACCGGAGAGAGCCATCCACGAAAAAGATCACCCAAGAGGACACATAGTGTTTTCAGCAGGTTGGGTCCAGAACCAACAGCACCAGCCCGGAAAGAAATGATCTCAGAGATGAGTAGAGGATGGAAAAAACCGTCTCACTCAGAAAGGTCAGCCCGTAGCCCATATCTCGGGCCTCCCAGAGTAAAAAACGATGCTCCCAAAGCGACAACTAAAGGTGCCGCAACACTAAACTTAAGTGACCCGGATCCAAAGGGAAGAAGGAAGGAGGAAGAAGAGCTGAATAAATTAAGGAAACAATTAAAGGACCTCGCAGGAAAGCAAAAGGACTGTGGACTATAGGAAAGCACTCCACCTACTAGATCTTCACTCTTTTCAAAGGAAATACTAAAGGAATCCTTACCTGGTAAGATGAAAATGTCGCAAATACACAGCTATCACGGGACAACCGATCCAGTTTCCCATCTATATCGATATACATCATGGATGGATTTACAAAGAATAAGCGATGCGATCATGTGCAAAACCTTCCCGCCGACGTTAGGGGATAGGGTTCAGAGATGGCTACGCACCTTACCGGACCATTCCATAAAGAGTTGGGGAGACCTATCTTCTCAATTTTTTCATAACTTGCCAAAACCAGGACCACCCGAAGGAGCAGCTGGTCACCATAAAACAAGGAAGAACCGAGTCACTGAAGAGCTACCTAGATCGACTCAACAGGAAAATTATGGACACCGACGAGGTAGCAGACGATGCATTACTCATGGCACTCACATTAGGTCTTTGGCCAGAATCCAGGTTCTGGTGGACAGTTCATGAAGAGGGACCTAAGACTTTCCGTGAATTCTTAACGAGAGCCGACAGAGCAATAGTTGCTGAAGAGGCTAAGTCCAGCAGAAATGAGGAGAAGGGTGCAACAAAAGACCAGGAAAAATCAAAGGGGAAACAGAAGGAATTTCCAGGTGACAAGAACAATTCTGAAAAAAAGACCCGATTATCGAGGACCAAATTACTTCCGACCACAACCAAATATGGCAATAATCCATCCCCTCAACTCTAGCCCTGAAGCGGTGTTCATGAGTATTAGAGAAAAAATTTTGCTACCACGCCCAAGACCATTACGGACCGGGTCGTCTGAACTCAACCAATCAAGGTATTGCAGATATCATAAGTCAGCAGGACATGACACTGATCACTGCAAGGACTTGAAGGTAGAACTGGAGAAGTTAATTAGCAGAGGTCATCTAAAAGAATTTATTGGGGAACCGAAGCCAGGGCAGGAAAAGAAGAAGGATCACGTCGATGCACAAGATCAGCAACCGGCAGAGATTCGAATGTTGGTGAGTGGAAGCCAAAGCCAGGAAGGGTCCAAGAGGCAAAGGCGCAGGTGCATAAGAGATGCCAGGAATAGCTATCAGGACCTGTCAGCTAGAGCTCCAATACTCTCACAGGACGAAGCTTTCGGCTTTTGTGAAGCAGATGCAGAGGGGATCTTGCAACCACACGCAGATGCTTTGGTCATAACCATGCCTATTTCAGGAGTCAAGATTCATCGCACTCTAGTGGATAATGGAAGCTCTATCAATGTTTTGTATTGGAGGACCTATGTGCAGATGGGTCTCAGTGAAAGGCATCTCCGTCCATATCCCACAAGGTTACAGGGTTTCACCGGGGACTGCATCTCCCCAAAGGGGCAATCGCATTAATGTGGAACTGGGAGATCATCCATGTACCAGAAGAGTCATAGCAGATTTTATCATGGCTGACATACCATCAACTCACAACGCCATATTGGGAAGACCTATCCTACACGAACTGAAGGCCACCACATTAATCTATCATTACATGATGAAATTTCCCACTTCACACGGTGTGGGCATTGTGAGAGGAGACCAAAGGATGGCAAGGGAATGTAACTTAGACTTCTGCCCCGTGAGAGTGCATCAAGTCACCAAGGCGGAAGAGGAAGACAAGATTGAAGAAATCCAAACATTAGACCCACGCATGGACCAGAATGAAACAAGAACTGGACCGGTGGAGGACCTCACAATGGTAAGCTTGGATACTGATATGTCGGAGTTATAGTTGAGGATTGGGAAGGAACTCAAGGAACCGATAAGATCTGAATTGGTAGACTTCTTGAAAAAGAATAGAGATGTTTTTGCTTGGACTCATATTGACATGGAAGGAATACTGGCACACCTGGCCTGTCACAAGCTCAATATTGATCGTGGAGCAAGACCAAAAAGGCAGAAGCGCTGTCCATTAAATGAAGAGAGGTATGAAGCTCTAGCAAGTGAGATCCTGAAGTTATTGGTGAATGGATTCATACTGGAGGCAAGATACCCTGAGTGGGTGGCTAACCCAGTTCTCATTCGTAAAAACAACAAATCTTGGAGACTTTGTATACATTTCACGGACTTGAAAAGGGCCTTCCCCAAAGACAGTTTTCCACTTCCACGTATAGATCAAATGGTGGACTCCACGACGGGGCATGAGTTGCTGAGCTTTATGGACGCGTATTCAGGCTAAAATCAGATTTCAATGATGGTCCAGATGAAGAACATACCTCGTTTATAATAGACAGGGGATTATATTGCTATAGGATGATGCCATTCGGATTGAAGAACGCAAGGGCAACATATCAGAGACTTGTCATCAAAATGTTCGCAGAACACATGGGTAAGACCATGGAGGTACATGTGGATGATATGTTGGTAAAGAGCATCAAATCATCAGATCATGTTCAACACCTGGCCGAAATGTTCACCATTCTCAGACAATACAAGATGAAACTAAACCTTCAGAAGTGCGCCTTTGGAGTGGGATCAGGAAAGATCTTGGGATATATGGTACATCAGAGAGGTATTGAAGCCAACCCGGAGAAAATTAAAGCCCTGATTGATATGAAAGCCCTAACTAATGTAAAGGAGATCCAGAGTTTGACAGGAAGGATAGTAGCTCTAAGCCGGTTTGTCTCAAAATCAACAGATAAATGCAGACCTTTCTTTGAAGCCCTGAAGCTAGGGAAAAATTTCCGTTGGACTGAGAAATGCCAAAAAGCTTTCAAAGAACTGAAAGAACAACTCGCCACACCACCCCTCCTCTCCAAACCAATACCGAAGGAAGTACTAGAAATATACTTAGCAGTGTCGAAAAGTCAGTCAGCTCAGTCCTGATTAGAACGGAGAATGGTGTTGAGCACCCAATATATTATCTCAGCCAGACCTTAAAAGACGCGGAGCTAAGATATCCACCAATGGAGAAGCTGGCACTTGCTTTAGTCATGAGTTCACGAAAATTGAGGCCTTATTTCTTGAACACTCAGTGGAGGTACTGACCAACTACCCACTCCGTCCGACTTTACAAAAACAAGACACTTCAGGGAGATTGATGAAGTGGGCAGTGGAGTTGGGGCAATTTGATCTCTTACAAATCCAAAACCGCGATGAAAGGTCAAGCTCTTGCAGACTTCATAGCTGAGTTTCATAATCATGTCGATATCGCAAGGCATACCTCGGATGAATTTTGGAACTTATACGTAGATGGATCATCCACGGAGGCTTACGTTGGAGCCGAAATTGTCCTTATCAGTCCCAATAAGTCACTATATTTCCAATCCCTCCGCTTTGAATTTCCAGCATCCAACAACGAGGCTGAGTAGAGATGGAAAACGAGCCGATCCGCTCCCCGGCTCGGCTAGTCAAATCACGAGCGGCTTGGCTCGTCCAACTCATGGGCTAGTCCACGAGCCAAACAAGCGAATCCTAAAACGAGCCAAGCACGGCTCGACTCGGCTCGTTTTGCATGGACGGCTCGTGAAACACGAGCCACAAGCCGAGCCAAGCCCATGAGCTCGGCTCATAGGCTAGTTTTTTTAAATAAAATATTAATTTTAATGAAAAAAATGGAAAAAAAATTTGTGTACGAGCCGAGCCGGCTCGGCTCAGCTCGCGAGCCACGAGCTCAAGGGCCAAGCAGAGCTTGACCCTTAAGTAACCAGCCGAGCCGAAGCTCGACTCATCTAACACGAGCCACAAGCTCGGTTCGTTGCTAAGATGAGCCGAGCAGCGAGCTTAATGGGCCGAGCAGGCTCGGCTCGGCCCATTGCCATCACTAAGGCTGAGTATGAGGCCCTCATTGCAGGTCTTAAAATGGCTAGAGACATGGGCATATCTAAAGTAAGTGTGCATAGTGACTCCCAGCTAGTGGTAAATCAAATTCAAGGCACCTACAATACCAAAGAGGAAAAGATGATATCTTATCATCTGGTTGCAAGAAGAGAGTTGGAGAAACTCACAGAAGCAGAAGTAAAACAAATATCGAGAACCCTGAATAGTCAAGCAGATGCTCTCGCTAGACTCGCCACCAGTGAAGGAGCAGACATTCTCGACAGTATCTCCACTGGAATTGTCAAGACCTCAGCCCTTACTGAATCAGAAATGTCAATGGTAGTTACAGAGATGAAGAAGAGCTGGATGGACAAGATCATCCAACACTTGAAGGATGGAGTGGTGCCCCCGAGTCGAGATGAGGCTCGGAGGCTGAAAATCAAGTCCGTAAGGTACACTATGATCAATGATGTCCTATATAAAAAAGGCTTCTCCCTCCCACTACTTAGATGTGTAACTGAAGAGGAGGCTTTGTATGTTATGAGAGAGGTACATGAGCGCGTATGTGGCAATCACACTGGAGGTCAATCTCTTGCATTTAAGATCTTGCGACAAGGATACTTCTGGCCATCACTGAAAAAAGACACCTTGGAATTCGTAAGGAAATGTGACAAATGTCAAAGATTTGCTCCCATGATCAGGTCGCCACCGGAAGACCTTACTTCTATCATGGCACCTTGGCCCTTTGCGAAATGGGGGATTGATTTGATTGGACCACTCCCAACTGGAAGAGGATTTACCAAGTATGTGATAGTTGCAGTTGATTATTTTACAAAATGGGTCAAAGCAGAACCTTTAGCCAAGATTACCGAACATAAGACCACAGATTTCATCTGGAAGTCCATCATTTTTCGCTTTGGCATTCCTCACTCCATAGTTACAGACAATGGGAAACAATTCGACAACGCCAAATTCAGGTCTTTCTGCGAAGAGCTGAAGATCAAGAAACATTATTCCACCCTGTGTCACCCCCAGGCAAATGGACAGGTAGAAGCTGTCAACAAGATCTTCAAGCATATATTGAAAACTAAACTCGATGAATTGAAAGGAGCATGGGCTGATGAATTACCAGCAGTATTATGGTCCTACAGAACCACCTGTAGGACGACGACAGGAGAAACCTCGTTTGCTCTTGCTTTTGGATCTGAAGCTGTGATCCCCGTGGAAATGGTATCTCATCAGGAAGAACAGAACATTATACAGAAGACATGAACACAGAAATGCTCCTATCAAACCTGGATTTAATCGAAGAAAAGAGACTCGAGTCGGACCTCAGAAATGCATCATACAAACAAAGGAGTTCCAGATATTACAATAACAAAGTCAGAGGACGGAAGTTCCATGTGGGAGATCTGGTGCTTAGAAAGGTGTTCATATCCACTAAAGATACCCAGTCAGGATCACTAGCACCTTTGTGGGAAGGCCCATATAAAGTCGCCAAGATTTTACCCAATAGGGTATATGAACTGGAAAATCTAGAAGGGAAAATATTAGCTCACCCATGTAATGTAGAACATCTAAAGAAATATTTTCAGTAGTTGTCTTTTCGATATATGTAATAGCCAATGTGCCATGAAAAATTGATAATGAATAAGAAATGATTTCTCATTAATCAAGATCATGAATCCAATTCGATCTATCATAACGGAATTTACGAATTCCTTAGGACCTCAGTTATGTAACAATTCGGTCTGTCATAATGGAATTTACGAATTCCTTAGGACCTCGATTATGTACCAATTCGGTCTGTCATTACGGAATTTACGAATTCCTTAGGACCTCGATTGTGTACCAATTCGGTCTGTCATAACGGAATTTACGAATTCCTTAGGACCTCAGTTACGTACCAATTCGGTCTATCATAACGGAATTTACGAATTTTAGACATTCAACAAATACTTGTCCAGTGTTGCAAGAGGAAAACAGTTCCCAGGTGAATGCTGCAAGGGGCTTCCCTTTTCAAAAATAGCAATACAATCCATATTCCAACACCTACAACCCTGGGTGGAGGGATCACCCTAATCTGAGTTATGGAAATAACAAGCCCCACGGTTTTATCTCCAACAGACCCCAAGACCACTTTCAACAACAAGAGAATTTCCAACATCAGGGGCAGTATCAACAAAGACTCCGAAGCTCAGGTATTTCTCTTGAAGTTATGTTAAAACATTGCCCGCTAACACATTACAATTTCAACAGGATGCCAAATCCAGCATTCAGAATTTAGAGAACCAGATGAGTCAAATGGCTATAGCCATTAACAGATTGGAAGCACAATCCGGAGGCAAATTACCATCTCAACTTGAAGTTAATGCAAGAAATGTGAGTGCCATAACTTTGCGAAGTGGAAAAGAGATTGAGGATCCAAGTAAACAAATCCCCGTAAATGAAGAAGAAGAAGAAAAAGATGCTGAAAGGGAGGATGCCACTTCACAAACCCCACAGGTAAAAACTGACTCTGCTGTAAATGCTAAATTGACTCCACCCCCTTTTCCTAGCAGGTAAGCAAAGACAAACAAGGAGGGCGAGGAAAAAGAAATACTGGAGACGTTCAGGAAGGTTGAACTGAACATCCCCCTGTTGGATGCAATCAAGCAAGTGCCCAGATATGCAAAGTTTTTGAAGGAGCTGTGCACCAACAAGTAGAAATTGATGGGGAACGAGAAGGTAAGAATGGGAGAGAATGTGTCTGCACTCTTTCAAAGAAAACTGCCTCCCAAGTGTAAAGATCTGGGTATGTTCACTATACCATGTCAAATAGGTAACACTAAGGTAGATTGTGCATTGATAGATTTAGGAGCATCTATAAATGTAATACCTAGATCTACTTACATTGTAGTAAAACTTGCTAAAATGACTGAAACTGGTGTTATCATTCAACTGACCGATCGTTCCAATGCTTATCTAGATGGGGTAGTTGAGGATGTTCTTGTGCAAGTTGGGGGTTAGTACTTCCTGCAGATTTTTATGTGTTATACATGAATGATGATCACTCTCCTAACTCTACTCCTATTTTGTTAGGTAGGCCATTCCTAAAGACATCTAAGACTAAAATAGATGTTAGTAGTAGCACACTTACCATGTATTTTGATAATGAAATTGTCCAATTCAATATTTATGATTCCATGAAAGACCTTGATGATGCTAACTCAGTTCATTCTACTATTGTGAGTGATTCTCTACTGAAGGAAGTTGTAACTATGTTTAATGATTATCCAAATCCAAAGCTACCACAATCAAGTAAAATCTCTAGTTTTGCAGAGCCTGATGAAGAACATGAAAAAGAAATTGAGTTTTGGAAACCAGTTAATCCTGGCTGAAGGAGGAAGCAACCCGTCAAGCCAACGACAATAAATAAAGGCACTGCTCGGGAGGTAACCCGAGAGGAGAGTTCTTTACTCTTCCATTTTTTTATTAGTTCATTTTATTTCCTTTCCCGTTTAAGTTTAAAAAAAAAAAAAAATTGGGACAGAAGTTAAGTTACGGCCGCAATCATGTCACTCACGGTCGTAACTCAGTTATCATGATTTCCATCAGAAGTTTAGTTACGACCGTAAACACTTATGTCACGGCCGTAACTAACTCAACCAATTTTTGATCTAGCGAGACACTTACGACCATAAGTGAATTCCTTCACGGCCGTAAGTTTCGCGCACTTCAATATCCCATATCCTCCTCTGATTCCATTCACATTCCCTCTTTTGTTTTGTATCGTTAAGCTCCACATTGAGGACAATGTGGAATTCAAGTGTGGGGGGGGGGTGATTATCTATTATCTTTTGCTATGTTTCTCTCTGTTTATTTATTTAGTTTTGTGTGTGTGTGTGTGTGTGTGTGTGTTAGTTAGTGTTTGTTGTGTCAGACCCACAGTTCGGTTTAATAGGAAGCAGCCCCACTTATAATAATTTTTAAACCCCCAAATTGCATAATTGGGCAAAGAATGAGCACATAGAGATGAGTTTTCCAATAATTTCTGAATAGGTTTGAAAAAGGAGACAAATTGACAAGTTTTTTGCAACATAATCGAGTCAAACCGAAGTTGATTTGATGAAATACCACCCTGAGTAACCTAAGTCTATTCTTGGCCACTAGATTTTGAATCCGGAACCAAGACCATGAAATGACCTATACTACATAAATGGATGGGAGCAAGACATATAAATCGTAATTTGTGAGCTTTTGAGCCTATGAGCTGCTTTTACTCTTTATATTAAGCTCTTATTTCTTTGATGTGTGTTTTGCATTGTTGGTTTGTTCTTGGATGTGCTCTCTAGTGCATGCCGTTTTAGATTCTTGGCTCAAGTGTAAAATATAGTCAAGGCATTAGGTTACCAAATTTGATCTTCTAAAAGTGCCTACAATGATACATATACCAATAGAAGCCCTTTGAGCCTTAGCCTTTCTTTGAAATTTTGGTACCACGCTACAAGCCACGGATATCTGTTATTTCATGTTATCTCTATCTTGAACCAACAAGAGAGGAATTTCACAAGCTTGTATTGGTTGAGAAGTATGTGACGAACTAAGCTTCAAAAAGACTGGCGACGTCATTTTGTGCTAATTAAGGATTAGGCGGTAATGTGGTCAAAAGGAAACAAGCTGCAGTGAGCTTATTTTTTTAAAATAAAAAAATATCATCAGAGAGAAAAGCAAAAGTTTAGTCAAGAAAATTACTAGTTGAGAAAGTTAAATACTCAACTTGCAAAAAAAAAAAAAAAACAAAGTGTTGAATCGATTGGATAGTAGGAAATCATGGAAAAACGCATTGAAAGGTGGAGGAAGAAATGATCGTGTTGAACCAATTCGGCTTGTGAACTCTTCTCTCAACTTAGCCTAAATATTTTCCTTTTATCCTACCTGACCCGAAGCTCCATTACAATCAAGTAAAGACCTTTGCTTTCCATTTGTGTTATTGTTGGCTCCGATCATGACATCTGAGCAGTCAGTGGTAATGAATTACCATGCAGTGAGTTGAGTGAAAATTCTCACCCTTATACACTTTGTGCGAAGAAAAAAATATCTAGTGAGGGTGTTAACTCCTATTACATATATTTATGAGTGGTTTGAATTGCTTGGTCTATATTTTGTGCTTTTGAGTTGGTCGAAACTAACACCCATGTAGTAAATCATTGATAGATGTTAAGAGAGAACTTACAGGTGGGAGGATACAAACTACGTTGGGTAATAAATTGGGCAGGGTGTATTAATTTTCATTTCTGTTCAGAGGATATTGGATGATGCATCTCTTACACATACTAACACACTTCAGTTATGCAGTTTGATTTTCATGCTAAAAAGAAGTGAGTTGTGACCTTGACTTCCCGAATTATGAGTCTATCTGTTTGTTTGAGTCATCTCTTTGCAATTGTTCGAGGACGAACAATGGTTCAAGGGGGGGGGGGGGTGTTTGATAAGTGCTTTATTAGCACTTGTTTGGTTCACTTGTTGTCCTATTTTGTTATTGGTTTGATCATATTTTAAGTATTGTTTAATGCATTTTATGTTATATGTTGTGTAGGATCACAAGGGACGAGAAAAGAGGAAGAAATGACCAAAATGCACTCAAAAAACGGCCGTAAGATCAACAATTACGGCCGTAACACTCAAAGTACCAAAAATCTCTAGAAGTTCACTTACGACTGTAAGACAACAAGTTACGGCCGTAAGTCACGATCGCAGAGAAAAAAAAGCAGAAATTCAGTTACGGACGTAACCTTCAAAACTCAAGAATGTCCAGTAACCAGTTTACGACCGTAATAAGGGAAGTAAAGGCCGTAATTTCTTCCGAAGTATTTTCCTAATCTGGTTCGAGGTCTATTTTTGGAAAATCTTCTTGGGATCTTTAGGGCACGATTTTGGAGCTATAAAAAGAAGAAATTCGCCACAAGAAGGGGGATGGAAAATTAGGGCAAAGAGTAAAGAATCCTTGGGAGACCTTCAAGCAAGAAGCATCAACAAGAAGTAGAAATCATGAATCAAATCGAGGATTTCACCATGATTATGGTGGGCTAATTTCCTTGTCTTGTTCGAGGGGGAAGTTGTGTCGATTCATTTATTGTTATTTCTCTTTTCCTACAAAAGAGTAAGTTGTATCTATTCCCTTTCTTTCAATTGCTGGATTATTATGTTTTGAATATTCAATTGAGTTTATTTGATTAATAGTTTAATTTCGTCAATTGGATTATTGATCTTTGGATTCATGAATATGCTATGTTTAGATTCTTGATCCATAATTGTCATTGAATCTTTACTTTAGTAGTGAATAAATATCGTGCAGGTTTAGTTATAATTCGACTTGAATTAATTAGTTCGAGCTTATGAAATTAAAAATCCAATTCAATCTATTTCTTCTCAATTTTCATACTAGTCATGCATTAAATCCTAAGAACTTGTTTAGGATTGTCCACTGGCTAAAATTGGTTCAAAGAACTTGTTTTGAGTCAATACACATAAGGAAGAATTGGGATAATCAGAGTTTGTTGATTATTTACGATTGATAATTGAATTAGGGATAGAAACACGCTACAAGGAAAAGTATAACAATAATATGGGGCATAACCGAACCCGAGAACAAGATTGTCTCTTATATTAATTATCTACACATATTTATTTACTTATTTTATACATAATTTTCATTCAAGCAATTCCAAAGAATAAAACCCCCATTCCATTCTAATTTCTTGTGCAACTAAATAAGTTCACCGTTTCTCGTGGGATCGATCCTTACTCTCGCTACTACATTATTAACTAATAATTGGTGAGTAAGGAATTTATTATTATTTTGGTGCATTACGACACACATCAATATTAAAGGACAAAAGTATATATATAATAATAAACGGGAACATAAACAGGGATTATGGGCGTCCCCGACCTGCCCCGTCCCCGCCCCATCCGCTTTTAAATGGGGCATCCCCGCCCCCTTACCATTCCTACCTGAGACATTGATATATCTGATGACAGTAACACACAAATCTTGCTATTGATTATTTAAATTAACTTATAAAAATCTCATTTAGACTTCTATTTTTTTAATCAGCTATAACTTGATGAGGTTTTATCCAAAACAACTTTTTCTAAGGTCAAGGCTCCTAACTAATTACGATCTTCTAAATGAATATAATATCGATATAGTAATTATCCTTCTAAAAATAATTAATTATTGATCTAAATAAAATTATCGTCAAAACTTATTTTTCTTTTAGTCCCTCAAGTTTTGAAATTATTAATGGCATCTAGGTAAATTCCGTATCGCTAACTAATAAAAATAAACCATAAAACTTTGGGGTGTTAGAAATACGAAGAAGCATTGAAAAGGACAAAAAATGATAGGACTCAAACTAGGCGTCGCAATCGCAATGCCACGACTTGTTTCTATCGCAAGCCTATCAACAAATTAAGTAAATTGAAATTCTGATGTGATTTGCGATCGCAAGGTTTGCATTACCTTTTGCGTAAGTCGATTTTTTGACACCAAAAGATGCCATTTTGTCCAAGTGTTGTGTACTTTCGTATATGGTGGATTAATTACTATGTATATGATGTTATGGTGATCATAAACAACAAGAGAAAACAAGTGAGAATATCCATTTACTGTGATAAGTTGAGAGATTACTTCCACCATAACATATATTCATTTTCTTTGTTTCTTGTTCCTCTTCCAAGTTTTCATTGTGCTTCGAAAGTATTCGGTTGAAGACTTGAATTAATTCGCTAAAGTCATTTGCATCAAATCCTTAAGCATCTTGACTAAGAGAAGGCAAATGTACTTTTAGAACAGTGATTTTCTAAAATCTTGTTTGAGCATTTCTTTGTGACATAATTCTTGAAGTTTCTACATCCATTCCTAGATTTCAAGTTTGATGTTTTCTTCAAGTTTTGATGTACCTTAGTTCATGATTCTTCATATGGTTTCGTCTCCAACTCTCGAGGTATGTTTTGATAACAATCTAAAAGTACATTTTTTGCTCGATGGAGACAAAATTATTTGGAGAATTCATGATCTCAAAAGTTAACTCAAGTCTATACTCACTTACTGTGAGTCAGATTAAATGTGTGAATTAAATTAGAAGTTAGATTGCATTAGTGAGTTATATATCATCATCTCTCTTTTTTTTTTTTCAAAAAAAAAAAAAAAAAAACATGTACATGCATACTTCAAAGGAGATAGAAGGAAGATAAATACACGTCTACTATTTATATGAAACGATGTGATTGGTTTTTGTCTTTGTGCCTATTGGATGGAGGATTCTGTTCAAAATAAATTTTATAAATTGTTTATATTGCCAATTGCCGTGCTATTGTTTTCAAACAAAAAGGGCATGTTATAATGAAAGAAAAATCTGTATGGGACAGAAATTACTTAAATGTTAAGATTTTCATAAATCTGGAATGACTCGAGAGACTGAAATGAAATACTTTAATTATTGTGTTCTAAATTCACTATGCATGACAACATGAAAATACGTGAAAGATTGTGTCTTTCCATTTAAATATTAAAACTGTTCTTGGTGCCTTTTCTCCAATTTTCTAAGTCATTTGGATATTGATACAATGCATCTATATAAAATAATGTTGATATATTAAGCATTAGAAATTTGGAATTCTGAATGATCGGTTCAATTTTGAAACTGGTTTAATATTTGAAATAGTATACCGAACATTTATCCTTTTTCCTAATATAGAAGAGTTGTGGTACAAATGGAAATTGATAAGAAGAATGTTATAGTAATTTCGTATTCTCTTAGCATGATCATTATTTTATCATGAAGTGTGTTTTTTGAATAATTGATATATGATATTTTTAATTATGTGAACTCTCTTGTTTATTGTGAATGCATGAGATTAATTTTAAAATTAAAGAGATTGGTTTCATATCTCCTATGTATGATTGTGGTCGTTAGTAATATTATGCGCTATGTAAATGTCTCTCGTTAGTAATCTTTCGATTGGAGAAATTTTTAGAAAAACTTTATCACCAACTGCAAATTCAAGCGGTCTTCTTCTTTTAGCAGCATAATTTTTCTTCATGTTTTGATAAATTTTCATACAGGTTCTAATTTTCTTTACCACTTCTAACATGTCTTGTAACATATCAGAATTGATTAATAAACACTCTCTAGTTTCGTGCCATTTTAATGGAAATCGACACTTTCTCCTATATAATGCTTCATACGGTGGCATTCCTATTGATGTTTGATAACTGTTGTTGTAAGAGAATTCGATCAAAGGTAGAAAATGATTTCAATTTTGTTCAAAGTCTAATACACATGCTCTCAACATATCCTCCAATGTTTGAATTGTTTGTTTCGATTTTCCTTCAGTCTACGGATGAAAAGCGACACTGAAGTTGAATTTTGTTCCCAACTTTTTATGCAATTCTTAAAAAAATAGTGATAAAAACCGAGGATCACGATATGATGTAATAGACAAGGGTACACCATGTTGTCGAACAATTTCATGGATCTACAGGTTGGCCAATTGTTCTATCTTAAATGTCATTCTGATTGGAAGGAAACGAGCCGATTTGGTGAGTCTATCTACAATTATCCAAATAGCCTCGAATTCTTTAGAAACTCGAGGTATACTGCCGAAGAACTCTATGGTAATTGTATCCCATTTCCATTCTAGTATTGGTAAGGATGTAAAGTACCAGCAGTTCGTTGATGTTATGCTTTGACTTGCTGGCATGTTAAACATCTAGCAACCAGTGTTCTAAAATGCGCGTACATTGCGTGCCTATGCGCGACTCTCATGCGTGGCTTTGGAGAAAAGCGTGAAAAAAGCATTTTAAAATTTTTTAATCTAAAAAGCGCGCGGGAAGCACGCACAATGCGCGCGTAAGTGCGCAGTTGCAAATTTTTTTTTCTTTTTTTTTTCCTTTTTTTTTACTTGTTCAAGTATGGGTAAAATTTAAATTAAATATCTAGGACTTTAAAAACGCTTTTTAACACTTACTCCCGCTTAAGCTTCGAAAGCTTGACTTTGGGCTCCACGCTTCGTCACGCTTCACGCTTTTTAGAACACTGCTAGCAACAAAATTTGCAACATCCTTTCTAATTTTTGGCCACCAATATTGAGTTTGGATATCTTGACAAATCTCTGTACTTCTAGGATGTACTGAATATGGCGTATTATGCGCCTCTTCAAAGATTTCATGTCTAATTCCTTGAATTGATGGGACATAGATTCGATTTTAACATCTCATAATTCCTTCTTCTAAGATATTGAAATTGGAAGGTTCTTGACTTATACTTTTTTTCATATTTTATCTGCAAAAACATCTGTTGTTTTCTGGGCTTCTTTTATCGATTTCATCAATGTAGGCTGTATGATTAGATTATTAATTCAAGCCTTCCTTGGATCTATTATCTCGAGTAAAGTTTCTCTATATCTTTCTGGAGCTTTTTGGAATGGTTTCCTTTTGTTGGCACTTTTCGACTTAGGGCATCAACTACCATATTTGTTTTTCCCGGATGATAGTTAATTCCATAGTCATGATCTTTTACCAACTCTAACAATCACCTTTGCCTCATATTTAATTCTTTTTAGGGTGAAGACTATTGTAGCAAGTTCCTAATCATATATTGGATAATTCTGTTCATAAGCTTTCAATTGTCGAGAATAATATGCTATCACTTTCCCTTGTTACATCAATACTCATCCCAGACCATATTTAGAAGCATCACTGTAGATCATGAATTCCATATTCTCTTGTGGAATTGTTAATATTGGAGCTGTAGTCAATTTATTTTTCAATTCTTGAAAAGTTTTCTCTCATTCCTCTGTCCATTTGAAAGATAAGTTCTTCCGTGCCCGTCTAGTTAATGGAGTTGCTATCTTGGAGAAATCTTGAACAAATCTATGATAATATCCAGCTAGGCCAAGGAAACTGCATACTTCTATCGGTGTAGTAGGTTGATTCCATCGTGATATTGCTTCCATTTTATTGGGATCTAAGGAAATTCCTTGTTTTGATATCACATGTCTCAAAAAGATTACCTTGTCTAGCCATAACTTACATTTGGAGAATTTAGTAAAAAGCTTCTTTTTTTTTTGGGTAGAATTTGCAATATTGTTCTCCAATGTTTTGCGTGTTATTGATGATCCTTTGAATAAATTAAAATATCATCTATGAATACGATGATAAATTTATCCAGTTAATTCAAAAAATATGATTCATCAATTCCATTAATGCAGCTGGGGCATTTGTCAATCCGAATGGCATCACAAAGAACTCAAAATCTCCATAATGAGTTCGAAAAGCAAATTTCGGAATATCCTCAGTTTTAATTCATAATTGATGATAACCTGAGCGCATATCGATTTTTGAGAAGATAGTTTATCCTTGTATTTGATCCAATAAATCATCGATTCTAGAAAGAGGATACTTATTCTTTATGGTAACCTTGTTTTACTCATGATAATCAATGCACAAATGCATCAACCCATCCTTCTTTTTCACGAAACACTGTTGCACCCCAAGGGGATGCACTTGGTTGAATAAATCAATTTTCTAGTAATTCATTCAATTAAGTTCCCAATTCTTTTGATTTCGTAGGGGCCATACGATAATGAATTTTAGATATAGGATGAATACCCAGAACAATTTCAATGTTAAATTCAATTTTCCTCTCTAGGGTAGTCTAGGTAGATCTTTTGAAAAACATTAGGGAACTCTTGAACAATGAAAAACATGGATAGTTCAGGAAGTTTTTCAATTTTAACTTGAAGTAAACTAATCTAATATTCAGTGTGTCCTTGGGATATCAATTTAGTAGCTTGAACTAAGGAAACGATTATTTTTGAGGTTTTTATTAGAGGTGGAAACGAGATAGGTTCTTTTTAAAAAAAAAACAAGGACTTGGTTATACAATTTAGGATTACCTCGTGATTGGATAACCAATCAATTCCTAAAATGATATCAAATACAATAAGCTCAATAAGGGTACTTACTATCCTTAATTTGGACCTGAGCTTTTTGTACATGAATTTGGGTTTGATATATCTTCCCATCAGGTAAAGTGATTTCACATATGCTAGATGATTTCTCAATTGGTATTTGATAATACACAAATTTTGTAGACACAAATGAATGAGTAGCACCAGAATCAAATAAGGTATAAGTTGGTTTAGAGAAGAGGTAGGTGGTACCTGTAATTACTAATACTTTATTAGTTCCTGACACTTCATGTTGAATCATAGCATACACTTGACCAGATTGTGGCAAGGGTTTGGCCTGAGTAGCTATCTATTTGGGGCAATCTTGCACCAAATGACCTTTTTGTAACGACCCGGCTCCCTCGCTGGGGCCTTCTCCGTGTCGCACTCACCTCTATGTAGTTTTCCACAAACCGAGCATAAAAGTGGGTTAACTTATGAGTTTTTTTTACCATCCAACTTTTGATCATAGATTGAGGACGAAGTGGTCTTGAAAATATGTTACCAGTATTTCGGGCGTTTCGAGAATTCCATCGACTTATTCGACCGTCGAGGATTTTGACTACGAACTTCCTGAGCTCTCAAAATTTTTATTTTAGACTGCTCTGCCATTGAGGCTCTTTCTACAATGCTTGAGAAAGTGGCCGTGCTGAAGGATGACATCAAGATGTCTCTACTTAATTCAGGTTTCAATCCATCGACGAAACGATCAATTTTGTATCAAGGTTGATTAACCATATGTTCAGGGAAGCTGGACAATTCCTCAAATTTCTTAACATACTCAGTCACTGTCATATATCCTTTCTTGAGTTAAATAAATTCATTGAGTTTCTGGTTTTGCACTGAAGCTGGAAAATATTTGTTGCTAAACTTTTCACAGAATTGTTCCCAACTACATTTCGCAGCTCCTTCTAGTAGATTTAAACTAGTACTTCACCGTAACATGAATGTAGCACAATTCACCTTTTCTGCATTAGGCGTATGTGCATACAAAAACATTCGTTCGATCATTCTGATTTAATTTTCAGCTTCAATTAGATCTTTAGCATCTTCGAATACCGGAGGTTTCAAGCACTAAAATCTTTCTGTAATTGCTCCACCATCGTTGGGGATTTTACTTGGTTGACTTTCATGATTACGATTCATCAATTGCCCAATTTTTCGAGCTTGATGTCGTAGTAGTCGAGTTAAACGATTCATGGAAGCAGTTTATTTTGAGGGTTGAGATGAACTCCTGTGAGACATCACTGTTAACCTTTATATAAAATCATAAGATTAATTTATTTTATGAGAAGGTATAAAAATCAATTTTTTATAGTAAAATCACTTAGTGTATCGATACATATAAGCGATGTATCACGAATATATAGGGTTTCAGCCATTAGTTTATGGCATTTTCACGCATCCCACTTTCATTTTCTTCCCAAAATGCTCCCAAACTTATTCAAACTTTAATTTCGATGTTTTCCCTTAGAATTTCACAAAATGAAAATCAAGCAAGTGGCTACAAGGAAAGGTAAGGGCAAAGGAGTTCATCTTGATGAATCATTTAGTAGTTCTGAATCTTCCTCTAAATCAACTGAAAAATCTGAGTCTGTTCTCAAATATATGGAGAAAGACAGTGACTCTTCTACTGATTCCGAGAGTACTAAAGAAGAAATTCTATCTTTGGAACTGAGAAACAAACGTCGATATGATCCAAAATCGAGGCCTCCACAACATGCAAGACAAGAAGTTTATAGAGGTAGGGCTTATTCTTCCTTTGCTAGAGGTAGGGGTAGGGGTAGAGGTAGAGACAAGGAAAAAGTGGTGGAACCTAATGATTCGAGTGATAGCAATTTTGATAAATTAACTACTTTTCCAAATACTTTCTTCCTTAGTGCGGAAATTCAATCTTGATTTCTAGCACTAAAGAAATTATCTATCTTACTGAGGAGAGTACTAAAAATTTCTTTTCTTCGTTCTTTTCAATTTGCTTACTTATCTTACCTTGAACATTTTGATTGGTTTAAGCTTTTGGAGAATGGGGAGAAAATTTGTGAATGATCGGTACAAATGTTTTATGCCAATGCAAAAATAAAAACGAGATGTGATGATGACAATGAGAATGAGAGCGAGCAGGTGGCTCGAGGTAATGGTGTGTTCAAAACAATGGTAAAAGGGAAAACCTTTTGGGTTTGTCCCTCAAAATTTAAGGAGGTGCTCGGAATGAAGGAGGGCGGTGATGTTTATGATCCTGCTTTTGAGAAGGTCGGGGCTTATTGATGTGTATTTGAGGATCACTTTAATACGATCCCAATCGGGAATCTCAACAAAAATGCGGAATAACACAATTAAAAACCCTAGGAAAGATTGAAGATAGATTAAACACGAGAACAAGAATAAAATAACGGAATTAAAAGATAGATTGATGATAAAACCTTGACCCAATATTCACGACGTGAGAACGATGCGGAATTTTAACCAAGATTGGTGAACGCCACAAGGGTTGTCAATTCCTTGATAAGTTCGTTGGGAGAATGCCACAAAGAGTAAATCTTTGATAAGTCCAAGAAAAGGGAATAACTCAACCTTTCACAAGAGAATCCTCTCTCAATTTAATCAATAAACTCCAAAGTGATGTTCAATAATGAAAACCAAGATAATATAATGTAAAACGTGCCAAACCTAGCCCTAGCCGCAATTAGGGTTCATAATATGAAATATACATAATTAAAATGGAAATTAAATAAAAAAACGTGAAAATTCTGTTTCACTTGAACCGCGGGATCGCTTGGATATAACCCAAGCGATTGCATGGTCAAGCTTAAAACTCTCGGGTCTCTTTTTGATGCCATCGCGTGATCGCGCAAGTCGTTTCACCACGCAATCGCGTGGTTGGTCCGACGGCACAAATCTTCACCCCTTCGATGTAACCTGATTCGGTTTGATTCTCAACTCAAGCCCAACACGTAAGTTGCTTGTTTTACTTTATAGATTGTGATGGAATTTTCTGTGGCTTGTTTTCTTTGTTGATGTCCTTCCTCAGATCACATCACCCTCTCTTATAGAAATTTCTGAGCAGTAGTAGGCTACTTTCTGGGTATGTTGAGAATTGTCCAGGGGAATGTGTAGCGAAGGCTCCCGCGGCGGTGAAGGGATGACCTCAGGAAGTGGGTGGTGCTGCCAAGGTTGACCTTAGGGAGTGGGTGGTGTGGGTTGTGTTTCCAAGGTTGAAGGCGTACAAGTTGAGGCCAGTAGGGTTAGAGAGGATATAAGGTCTGAGCATCATGCAGTCGAGGCTCATGATCTACCATTGCCACCCCAGGGTCCAGCCTGGGTTACTTTCATAGAGGAGTCGAGGACAGCATGAACGATTATCCTTCAGTCGATCCTGGATGTATCTTTCCGAGTCCAGGACTTATCGGCTCGAGTTGGAGTGATCAAGCAATATATAGTACCTATGGCTTCTGTTCCCGAGAGTCCGTGACTACTACGTTCCTATGGATCATGTGTCGTAGTTTATCCCATCCCACATCATGTATCCCGTAGGATTATGTTTTGGATGTAAAAACTACTTTTCAATTTCATCTTTTCTTATTTTGCAAGTAATGGGATATTGTTTAATGTTTTCAATTCTGTGTGTGTGTGTGTGAAAGTAATGAATGCAAGACAAGTAACTTAAAACATACTGAGTGCCGATTTTTTACTTTCATGCTAATTTTTAGAAACTTATGACTAAACAAATCATTATTTTTCTTATCTTCATCTTGCTATATTTTTCTTTATATTTTGGCTTTCTTTTTTTTCATTTTTTTTTCAATTTTTCAATGAAAATAAATCCAACTAAAATTTTATAAAATTTTATAGAAAGATAATAATTAAAGTGTATCAAAACAAATAATAATTATGCAAAATTATTCTAGAATTTTCTCTAGAGAGATTTGTATATTCAAAAATATTAATTAAAAGTCAATCAAAATCTATAAAAAATTGTATATTCAAAACAGTTATGCACATGGTACAATTTTTATGTCAATATCAAACATAATTTTATTTTTTCCCCATTTTTTAATTACAAATATTTTTCTGTCCTAAAACTATTTATCTCCCACTCCGTAATTTTTTTTTTTCATTTGACATATAATTATTATCAACGATTAACATTCACACCATACGAAAATTAATCTATTATTAGTATTCATTTTTTTCAATTATTAAAAAATAAATGTCTGTAAAAGTCTTTGAAAGTCTTTTAAATCGATCTACAAAAGTCTTTGAAAGTCTATGAAAATCTTTTAAATAAATGTCCACAAAAGTTTTTGAAAGTCTACACATATCCATAGAAGTCAATAAAATCCAATGAAATCCGTTAAAAAAAGTCTTTAAATGTATTTCAAATCCTAATTCAATAAACCCCCCTTAGATCCCAAGCACTTTCAGTAAACAAGCAAGTAAAAAGCTCCATTAATGGCCCTTGGACAAGGAAAATAACATAAAGTACAAGACAATCACAAAGCTGTTCTAAGCAATATTTTTTTCCCAGTAGGTCCTTAGAATAGAACCTCAAATGAAGACAATTCTTCTATATTTCACAAGTAGTTCTCTTACTTGAAAGTCTAATAATGGTGAGTAGCAACATACCTATGCCATTCACTGCATTCTTCAATTCACTGCTTCGACCACCAGTTTCGTCGACAGAATGTGATCAGATATCATTCGACGGTTGAGTAGGAACAGCGAGAGGTGACAAATTTTCTCCCAAATGTGATCTGAAGACCTAATTTTGACACTCAAGGCAGTAGGTAATTTTAGCTAAAGTTAAGGGTATGAAAGACTTTTTGCTTCAAGATTTTCAACCACTTTGTGAGATGTATTGTACACGTGGCATTTTTTTTTGTAAAATGTATCCAAGCATTGAAGTTCAATAATGCTACACTCCCCTCAATAATGACCGTAGGACTTACCTTTAGCAATTTCTAGTGCTTAAGTGACGAGATATCGAGGAAATTGAAATAAACCGATAAATTGGATTCAAAATCACTGACCCCTAAATAAATTTTCATTTCCTCCCTCCCAGACAAAAAGACCCATCATTGGATCAGATCCTTTCTGCCCCTTGTTACATTCAACTTTTCTCCCACTAGCTTCCGCTGGTAACTTGATTTTCGATCGCCGGTTAACATGGAATAAGGTGAATAATTCAGTTTTTCATGCCCTTTGTCTTACCTGTGAATTTATATCACACGTTGAAGGTTTAACATGATTCTCATTTACCAAATACACTTAGGAAAATGTTGTGTTAAGAATGTTGAATTTCGGTTTTCATGTTTTTTCGATTTGCAGTTTATCTCAGTTTACAACTTTCGGTTGTCCCATTTACCCTTTTCCATTGATTTCCTATTTTTTGTTTAATTCCCAAATACCATTTTCAGTTTACAGATGTTCTCATTTTTCAATTTTTGTTTTTGAGTGGACACTGAATTTAGGGCCTTTAATTTCAACAGAAACTCAATTTCCCTACTCATATGAAGAGATATTAAACACAAACCCAGTAATTGAGGATGATAGGAGTTCACAAGATAATGAAGAAGGGATAGGAGAAGATTGTGGGTTGAACGCAGATGAGGACGGTGAGGTTGTGCCTGTGGTTGGCATGAAATTAAGGACGTCAAAGAATTGTATGGATTTTATGCAAAGTACGCTTACAGTGTGGGATTTCCAGCTAGAAAAAGAAATTTGAGGAAGGGTGAGGATGGGTTATTAAGAAATGTGGCAATATCATGTTCACGAGAAGGTTAAAAAATGTGTACTACTAGCAATTCTTTGAAGCCATAACCAACCATGCGAACGAGGTGTAAAGCTAAGTTGATAGCTTTTTCGGATGTTAATGGAATATGGCAAATTATGAAGGTTCATCTTGAGCATTTGTGCAGTCCTATAAAGTCTAGATCGTTTCGATGTAATCAAAAGCTTCGTGGACACGTGAAATGACAGCTTGAAGTTAATGATATTGCTGGAATACCCTTACATAAAATTTTTAACTCGACTATTGTTGAGGCTGGTGGATATGAGCAGGTGACATTTATCGAAAGGGATTGCAGAAACTACATTGAGAAGGCAAGGCGCTTAAAATTTGGGGATGGAGATGCAGCAGCTATTCAATCTTACTTTTGTAAAATGCAGGCAGCTTGTCCAGGATTTTATTTTTCACTAGACTTGGATGATGAGGGTCGCCTAAGGAATTTTTTAGGCCGATAACCAGGGGTGGGCAAAAAAATCGGAACCGATATGACCAAACCGGAACCGAACCGAAAAAATCGGAACCGTATGGTTTTAAAAAAATAAACTAGGAAATCGGTTTTATAACTGAGAAGGGATTGATTTTTCGGTTTGGTTCTAATTTCGGCTTTTAGAACCGAAAAACCGAAGTTAGAACAGGTCTTTGATCCTTGTTTATTTTTTTATGGTCTTAATTGGTTGTCCCAAAACTAAAAATCAAAAGAATTTGTAATTTTTTTTTTAGGTAAAGTGAAAATGATTGATTTCTTTTTATGAAATTTGTTACGTCTCTACGACTTTACTTCATTGTAACTTTTAACTTCACACTTGGACTGAAATTCTTAGTAAATGAAAATTAAATGAGACTAACTTATTAATAAGCAAAGTTGTAAATGACCAAGATGGAGTTAATTAAATATTTAAATACAAATATAAAACAATTATTAATAATACATTTAAAACTCGTGATTCATCCCACAAGTTTACTATATTTTCATGCTCGAAAAACCTTCTAGTCTAGACCATTTGTTTCTTATTTTTGTTTATGAATATCTTCTGTTTCACGGAGAATCCTATACTTTCTTCGGAGTGAAAGGATTTTCGAAACCCTTGATCTTGGTAAATTTGGTAAAAGTTTATTTCAGGTTATTGGCTCACTTCCCGAGGCCTGATACTCCTCGATAAGGCTCTCGAAAAATAATTGTTTGGTTATCACAATCACAAAGCCTCGATAATGCCAGCGATACATGAGTTGGTTTATAAATCACAACATGATTAAGAATTTGAAGAGGGGTGTACTTGGATGCTCGATAGGTATACTCTGCATGATAATGGTTGGTTGGATGAACTTTACAAAGAAAGAAGGCGTTGGGTACCTTGTTACCTAAGAACAAACTTTTAGGCTGGGATATCAACCATGCAAAGGAGTGAGAGCGTTAATGCTTTCTTCGATGGTTATGTAAAGTCGAAAACATCGTTAAAGCAGTTTGTAGAACAGTACGAGCGAGCATTAAGGAATAAAGCCGAGAAAGAATTCCAAACAGATCATAAGTGTTTCACACAAGCTGTCCCTTGTGCTACAAAGTATGAATTGAAAAATAGTTTCAGTCGATCTACACAATAACAAAATTTCAAGAATTTCAAGAAAAATTCACAAGAATGGTGTACTGTCAGGTTGTAGGCACATCTGGTAATGGTATGGAAAAGATATACGCTGTACAAGAAGACCATTTCTATGATGGAGGTTCGAAGATGAAAAATTCCTAGTTTCTTTTCAGCCAGTACAATGTCACGTTGGTTGCAGCTGTCACTTATTTGAATTCAAAGGAATTCTTTGTAGACACACAATCCTGGCGTTGAAGTTAAATGGTGTGACTTTAGTTCCTAATAGGTATATCTTATGTAGATGGAGGAAAGATGTGAGTAGACTGTACCAAAGTTAATTACACTGATTGGAAAAGTACCTCGACCCAGTTAAGGTATGATCAAGTTTGTCGTGCATTCACAAATGTTGCAAACCTGGCCATTGATGATGACTAGCAAACTAGTGAGCTGATTTTTTGGTTGGAAGACAAATTAAATGATTTAACATTATCAAAAGCAGGGCAAACTAGTGTGGGTAAAGATCTTCTCCAAGATACTTTAGAAAAATGTGTAGATATAACTATGATTTTAGATCCGTAATGCAAGAAATCTAAGGGCGCCCCTAAAAAGCTTCGAAAGAAAGGGCCATTGGAATCTACTACGAAGAAAGCGCGTGTACATATTTTATAAATGGCATTTCACATTTATTTATTTATTTCAAATGGTTTCATTGTAATGTTCAATCATGTATATACTATTTTAGGTACGATCCACATCATACAGAAGCACCAACCTACAAGCTACTTTGAATCATGTTCATACATTAAGTCAAGCATCACGAGAAGCTCAGTACGTTGTGATTAGTCCACTCTCATACATGCAACAGTTCATGGTAAGAATTGATAATTAAATTAACAATGTTTTAATGAAAATGGGATTTGATTAGCGGAAACGATTCATTGCCTCACTTTCTAATTTGAAGGGTGCACAAACTCAGTCGTGGTATCAAGTATATGGAGGAAATTCCTTGCCCACTATTGATATGGGAAACCCACGGAGCTCAATGTTTCAACCACATGTTTGACCCTTTGAAGAGGAGTACGTTGGATCATCAGGTGGAACAAAAATTACTAACAGAGTTGAATCTTGAGGCTAAAGAGAATGCTTTACAAAGAGTATTTTGTTTGTGATGTACAATGAATATCATTCCTTAAACTTTCTACATTGTCTCTTGTCTTGAATATTTTGTTTGGAATAAAGAGAATGCTTTAAAATGAATTTTATTTTGCCTCTGGTCTTATTTTTGTGCTTATTGAAATTAGGATTTATAATCAGGGTTTATTTAATAGGAAAGCAAAAGTAGTTCCAACAGCTTGTTTGAAATTTCCTTATGGGTTTCACCTCTAAAGGGTATTATTAGGAGAAATAGGATAACCTGAAATTTGAATTTTTTTAGCATTAATATCTGATATTATGGCTACACAAGGAATGCTAGGGAGTTTGGGGTCTTTCTTGTGTACCTATACACATACGGTTAGATGAATGTGAATGTGCATGTGGAAATTGGATGGTAGTGTGCATGTGGAAATTGAATGCCAGGGAGTTTGGATGGTAGTTTTTTTTTAATGTTGATGACATTTAATTGAGATGGACAGAAAATGGATACCATTCCATGATTTCTCGAAATATAAATTCAAACTTCATGGGGGTTCAAACCACTACACAAAACAAATACTACAGTTATACTGTTACAATCAAAACAAAAGTCAGCCTCATTGCAATGCAAATAAGTAGAGTAGCTTCTACAAGATAGGTGTTATTAATTTTTTCCCTTGCTAAATCCAACTGTCATTGATATTTGAACATTTATCTCTTCAGCTAAACGTGCAAAAAGTTTGAACGTTCGAGCTAAATCTTCACTTTCCTCTTCAGCCAATGATTCTTCACCTGCATCATGGACCGTACTCGAACTACCTGCATTCTGGAGCATACTTCAAATGCCTGCATCATGGAGCTTCCTGGAATTGCCTTCATCCCATTTGTAAAATCTACAATCCTTGGTAGTACAATTGAAAAACATCTTCCCATTGGATTTTTTGACAAGGTCTTCCACCCATAGCCATCTCACATATCCCTGATGACAAAGTGGGTAACGTTGCTTCATATCATAGTCCTTTAACCAATGCCCAATCTTTCAACAACTATGACACACTTCACTGTCCTTGAGAATCATTTCGAAATCCTGCTTAATGACATGATGAATTAGTCAGGTTACATCGGTGTTATTGAAACCACTTCATCCATACACACACCAAATTACTTGAACAAATATGATCTCACACACATGGGTACAAACACGAGCTCAAAAGCACACATAAGAGCTCACCTATACCATGATAATTGACAAGTATAGAGTTCATGGGATCTACCTAATCAACATGCTCAAAACACTACATATGGTGTATCCATAATTGCACACATAACAAACAAAAACATGGATAGACTTACCCACTTACTATCCTATTAGTTTTAGGATACACTTTCAAATGCAAGCAAAATGTAAAACGAAATTGGAAGGATGAAATATAGCATTTGTGCAAAGAACTCAACCATAGCAAAAAGAACGAAGTTGAACTTAAATAAAACTAATCTGTGTGCACAACTACTCCAAGAAAGTATAAATTCAGCACAACCCCAATCTCATCATTCACACTACTCCAAGAAATGATAAGTTCAGTAGAAATCCAATTTCATAAATTGAAATTATAGACTCAGCATCCTCAATACTCCGAAAAAGCATAAGTTCAACAAAAACCCAATTTCATAAATTGAAACCATACACTCAGCATTCACACTACTCCAAGAAGGCGTAAGTTCAGCAGAAACCAAATTTCATAAATTGAAATCATAGACTCAACATTCACACTACTCCAAGAAAGCATAAGTTCAAATTTCATAAATTGAAATCATACACTCAGCATTGACACTACTCCAAAAAAGCATAAATTCAGCATAAACCCAATTGCATAAATTGAAAACATATACTCAGCAAATTATCGAAGACAGGAGAACAAGATTGACTGGAAAAAAAACCCCTATTTCGCAGACGAAATAAAAACCCTTGTGTCATGTGTGGTCGTTTATCCCCTCCGGAGGAGATGAAGAAATAGGGTCACATACAAAGGAAATGGAATGAAAAATGTCATGCACAAATTTAGACTTGAAAGAAAAAAATCAACGAAGAATGAAAAATGTCATACACAAATTTAGACTTGAAAGCAAAAAATCAATGAAGAACGAAATCATAAAACAAATATACCCAATCGAAGACGAAGACGAATTTCTTCAATTCTAAGTTGCATTGTTAGTCTCCTAGGGTTAGAACTCGTCGTCACAGAAGAGGGATTTGGGGGAAAAGGGCTGCGAGAGAGATGCATGGCTTCACAGAATAAGAAACGTGATTTGGGGGTTCATGGGTTGCGAGAAATATGTGTGGTTTCAGGGTATAATTTTGATGGTAAGTTAAGGGAAGAATTGTCATTTACTTCGGTGGAGGTGAGTCCTGCGGTCATTACTGAGGGGAGAGTAGCATTATTGATTGAAGTTTCCAACAAAAACATTATTCAGAAGGAAAAGCAACGAATCCAGGGGAAAAACTCCAATAAAAATCAACAAATAAGGAAAAGGTGAAAAAAAAGAAAAAGAAAATTGAGATACCATAATAATGTTCAAGCCCTCGTGAACAATGTTCTTAAGAAAGACTTGATTGATTGCAACGAAGTCCCCTTTTCGCAAATCTAAACCTTATATACTCTTACATATGCATCTCCCATTAAATATTAACCATTATGTTGAATTTATAACTATAGATACATACCCTTCTTTGCCATTTATAGCTCACCAAAATATTGGTTCCCCATCAAAAAATGCTTTAAATCCCATTTTTGCAGAAAATGAAAAAACTCAGACAAATGGTCCAAAAAGTACCTCTAGAA
This sequence comes from Ligustrum vulgare, assembly GCA_963555705.1. NCBI lineage: Eukaryota > Viridiplantae > Streptophyta > Magnoliopsida > Lamiales > Oleaceae > Ligustrum > Ligustrum vulgare. Next base: position 68,142,029 of record OY743168.1, on the reverse strand, counting down.
GCATATATCACACTAGATGGACATAAAAACTTGACACTTCAAAAACATCAAACATGCTAAAAACCAACAAAAACTTAGATATCAAATAATCCAATAAAGATCAAAGGAACAAAAAGGTATTGAATGACTTTAACACTGTGTTTTCTAGAGAAAGAGAAAGAAAAGAGATTCCTTTAAGTATAAACATTACAAAAATCCCATATTATTCAAAATCATAACACGTCTTAAACAAGTAATGCACATAATAATAATAATAATAATAATAATAATAATAATAATAATAATAATAATAATAATAATAATAATAAACAATCAAAGGAATCACATTTCATCAACAACAACAACAACAATAACAACAACAATAATAATAATAATAATAATAATAATCAAAGGAATCACATTTCATCAACATGAACCAATAAGGACAAGATGAAGAAAAAACAACAATACAAAAGAAATGTATACGTTAATTATACCAAGCAATAATTACTGGTAAATATACAATAATACACAAACGTATAGAAAGAAGAAACTTTTTACAGAGTATAAAGTACTCTATATATTATAGAGATAGACATGAGAGAGAAAAAGAAATACATAATAAAATATACAGAAAAACTATTAATTTAAAAATAACAATCATGGTTGATGAACCCATAAAAAATAAAATGAAGAAAAAATGGTAACAGAAAAACTCATAGCAAAAAGAGGGAATTCATAACTTGTCTATATTCAATTGAGCCTCTATTTGTCAAACTTGTCTATATCTATATATCTTTATCTTTATATTAATAAAAGTAGAAATATAGCTTGCCAAGGAAGCTGCTGTTTTTCCCACGTTAAACATAGCCACGTTTGCTGAAGTTGTACCCCTCATCGCTGAAATTGTACGCACCCAAGGTACTAAAGAGACACTGCACACATAGATTAGCAGTTGTGTTCATATTTATGAGGAGTTATTTCGTTGGATTCCGTCCACTTAGTCAATTTATTTTGTGGTTAATTGTATAACATTTACTTATTGCATGCCATTATACGGACCCAAGGTACTAAAGAGACACTGCACACATAGATTAACAATTGTATTCATGTGTATGAGGAGTTATTTCGTTGGATTCCGTCCACTCAGTCAGTTCATTTTGTGGCTAATTGTATAACATTTACTTATTGCATGGCATTATAAAACAAGGCATATCCTAGGTAACTCATACTCAGTTGAAACTATTGAATGTAGACGAAGTAAACTGCAATTTCAATGGCTCCATTGATGTAAATGGTAAGGAACATCGATGATCATAGGTCTGATTGGGCGTTTAGGGTCCGTGTCGCACGTAAGTGGTTTGTGACTATCCCAAAGGACAACAACAAATTCAGTAGTATGGAGTTGATTTTACTGGATGAGGACGTTTGTAATAAAATTACTAAAGAAGTCCCTTATTCCCTAGTTTGATGATCGTATTAAGGAGAATAGCCACTATTCAGTGAAAAATGTTAGCGCATTCGCAAACAACAATAACTACCCAACAACGTCTCATCCATATCGTCTAATTTTCATGAAGATTATAGGTTATTTGAGGATTTTCAAAAAACGTTCCCCAAAAGCATATACAATTTTCGATCATTTGATGTAATTCAGAATAACCTATATGTCGACGAGAATGATTTACTTGGTACTTTTATGTAGCCATTTGTTACTGCTATCTATTGTAATGATACATATTCCTCAAAAATAAATTAATTTAGGGACATCTGTTCACTGCAGACGTCATAGGCAGAGTTGTTGAGAAGGATCACGGTAAGATCTACAGTTATAGAAGGGCTTCAAAGTCCATGGACATCGTTTTTGAAGTGTAGAATGATGCATATTTTCTTTATTACCCCATATCCTAAAAAAGGTTTTATTGATCTATTTTGCAGAACAAATCGGTACGATATAAGCTATGGGATAAATACGTTGATTCAATGTTTGACTATTTGGAGATTCCAAGCAATGAGTAGGTCATTATTATACTACAGATGTGTAAGGAAAAGTCATTCCGAGGTAAGTTACAAAAAACAAACTATTTCGTAGTGTTTCTATTTTATCACATAGAGCACATATCGGCCCATTTTGCAACATGCCAAGTCAGTATATCGAATGCATTTTGCACTACAAAGTTAATGTCAATGAAAAAATCTCCGAGATTACTAATTTTAAAAACAAGTATCTTACTTATCAACAAGTATTTTACTTATCAATTAACATTGATATGCTTATGACACTTAAAACAATTAATTTAAAAATATTAATTATTAATTTGAAAATGTTAGCCTGTCTAAAGACCTTGAAAGCTATTCCCCAGAAAATCAGTCATGTTTCTAGGTCCACAGTTTACTCCGTGAACCAAGAGATAGAGAGTGATTTGTTCACGGTGAAAAAGATTATTGACATTTACAAGTTCGAGGTAAAACTTGTTATGTATCTTTTTTTATAATTTTTTTATACTTTGTAATACTGAGGACAATAATATATATATGTGTGTGTGTGCGCGCACTTAGGCTGGTAGTTGTTGGATACTTGGTACTATCGTGTTGGATCAGTCAAGTACAGACTAGGCTTATGAAAGCTGCAAAAGATGTTCCAAAAAACTAATTACAACAGATAGTGAATTTTCGTGCAAAGACTGTGGAAAACATGTTGTAGGTGGACTTCATAAGTTCAGGTTGCGTTTACTTGTTGATGGTAGTGGGTGGGTTGTGTTGTTACTGTGTAATAAAGAGTCTTAACAATTAGTTGGGAGATCAACTCCTCATTCGAAGGAAAGTGTTGCAGCAGTATGATCAATGCATTACCTTAATGTGTCTAGAAATTGTGTTTTATTAACTATAAAATCTAAATGTATAACAATGATGATATTTCTTTACTTGATGAGGTCGAGGACATTTTTGGCTCAAGTGTTCTTTTTAAAGTTCAAGTAAAGAAGGAACATGGTGAGAGTGAAAGCTATATTTCAGAGGTCAAATATTATATGCATTTTGGTTTTTTTTTAGGAAAAATGTTCGTTCCGCAAGCGCACGGTTTGCGCAAGTAATAAAGTGGATTTTAAGTCTAAGTATCGATCCCACAGAGATTGTTTTAAATTGTATTTTAGAGTATTACCTTAACCGGAAGAAGAAAATTTGTTTTGATTTGAGAATTTTGATTTTGAAAACTAAAATAAAAATTAAACTAAAGAAACAAAGAAAATTTGATTTTTGAAAACTTATGAAACGAATATGCTAGAATTGAGAATCCACATTAGTTCCATCAATTATGCATTACTCTAAGTGTAATGATAATTCACATGGTTTTGAAAATCCATATTCCTAATGTTGTTAAAACTCCCTTTTGGACAAGCAATAACGCCTATTCTTACATACGATCCAACTATATTTCTATGTTGAATACAAATGTGCAAGAAAGCATTAAAGAACTGTGAATATTATAGCAGATAACACAAATCATAGGGGTATATTTCTATCCCCTATCGAACTTTGTGGCAATTGAAGCTAGTCTAATGAAATCCTAATCTTTCGAACTTAAGAAATCACAACCAAAAATCATACAACTAGTGATCAAGTAATTGCATAATAATAAAAGCATGCATCAATTGCTTAAACTCATGAATTAGTTAAATTAAACATCAAAGTAACACATAAAATCCGGAATTTAATGCTTCATCACAATTCTAACATTTAAAACCTAACCTAGATATATAATTGAATAAAAATCACAAGAAAAATGGATAGATGTCACCCTATTCATCCCTTGATCTTTTGGTCTTTAATTGTGTTCTTGGCTTGGCATGGATCCCTCGGCACTTCGACAGCGTTTTGGCATGAATTCAGTAAGTTGAGAACCTTTAATTTCGTGCCTTAGGTATGGTATTGATAGATTTCCCCTAGAACTAGGTTAATTGAGGAGAAAAATTGCTGAATTCGGCGCAAAAAGCCCAACTGTGGCCCAGTCGAATAACCGTGCGACCGCACGGTTCAAAAGTGCGCGATTGCACGACGCTGCAGGTCATCTTCAGTCGCGGATTTTTGTGACCGCTCGACATCACGATTTTAACACCGTGCAACCGCAAGGTATTCCGATTGAAGGCAATTTATGACTTTTAAATGTTACAATTTGGTCCCTATCTTTTAATTGTGCAGCAAGTCCTCCAAATTCTGATTGTTGCAATTTAGTCCCTGAACTTCTGATTTCTTCTTCCAATTGGCACTTTGATTAACTGCATCAATTCTTGATTTTCTTACTTTTACCCTTTCTACATCCAATTGCTCAATTTTAGCTTTAATTCTATTGTTTTCACGACTTTTGGGTTATTCCTGAAATATAAACAAATGACATAAAATAAATAGCAAATATTCTTGAATAAAAATTAAAATCCTACTTTTATGATAGAAATAAGTGTATAAAATACACTTATCAAAAAACTTCGAGGCATTCATAATCTAGAGCTATAATCATGCTCATATTACAGGGTGATGACTTATTTTCCGAGGGAGAGGATAACACTATCAGTTCTAAGAAGGTAAAAATACAATTGTAGGTGGCGTCATTACCTATATTTAGCTAACGTTCTTATCTCAAAATATAAATCAAGTTGTACACAAGGAACCGAACACCGATTTGAATCCAGATCTCAACACTCTGCTTATACGGAGTAAAATAGAAGATTGTTCGATTGGAAGAACTACTGAGTGATCAACTTGGTTTTCCAGCAACAAAACTAAGAAATTTATCATAGTAGAGGAGGACTGAATAATAATGATCATAGTGAATCAAGGAATGCTTGCATGGTAGTGGTGGTGTGGGTCATCTCGATTTTCTAAGAATTCTATCTACTTCTTTCTAAGAAATCAATCTATTTCTATTAAAATATGTAACTATAGTACGGTTATCGAAAAAATGTACTACTGATTAATTATTTTTCTCAACCCATAATTTTTCCAAGTAAATAAATTACTGGTTAATTGGTTATCATTAATTGGATTGATCATTTCCAAAGGTTTAAGCATTGGAAATTAAACTATATATCTATACTGAATATTAAGGCCTACTTGTGTGGCTTCTTCTGTGGCACAATCGTGTGCCTTGGTCTTTAACTTAGGCAGATGGTCCCTATGGAACGTTTTACGAAAAACTATTCATTGTTATACTGCAAACCGCGACCTATCTGAACGAGATGTAATTCTATACTTGCTACTCGAACATACTGTTCATTGCTCCCCCCCCCCCCCCCCAAATATCGATTCTGTCATCTTCTTGAGGTTACTCAAAACTACCCATACGTTAAGCCACTATTTAGTCCAACGGCAATTATCAGCAAAACTAAGCCATGGAAGAAGCAGATACTTCTGGAGAACCTAAGAGAATGAGAGGTCATTCTACACTTGCTACAGGTATTGCAAATCTACATATACATGCAAAAAGATTGAAACGAATTTTGAGATTTTGAACTTCTATGTAACGTGCGAAACCTCACTCGATATAGAAATAAATCCATGTGATGTGTGTTGGGCTCGTATGATCTAATATAAATAACTTAGTACGTGAGCATTTATACTCGGATAGAATGTATTCCTGCTTGTGATATGTCGATGTGTTAATTTTAACTGACTTTTTTTTTTTGTCCTTTTCCTTATTTGCATTAAGGCAAAGAGAACTATGTGAGGCAGTATCAAAGTACAACTGAAAATATCTAAGACACACAAAGGACACCGTTGAGCGTACTGACCAACGGTATAACGAACGAATATTTTCATTGGATAAGTAATTATTGTGATTTATATCATGCAAACTTACCAATAATCTTTTTCGTCTTCTACAGTATTTCAAGATGATATTGCGTGCCTCTCCAATGATTGCAATTCAACTAATCAGCAAAATGAACAAGTAGTCAGACATACACAACAAGCAAACTTAGTTCTGAGAGTTTCAAAATTAGCAACAATAGCTGCATTTCATTGAGATCTACAAATATGTCTAGGATTGGTTTTCCTATTTTTGCATGTGAAGGCTAGATAACAGATATGAGTGTGTTTGGTATTTATTAAAATGAGTTTTTTTGAAATGAATAGTGATTTTTAAGAGAAATGATGGTTGAGATTTGGTTGAAAAGTAAAAAATTGTGGGCTTGACTTTTGATGGATGGTTGAGATTGAATACTGTAGAAAAATGAGAAAAATTTCACAAATACCAAATGGGGACATAACAAGTGACATAGGTTAAAGAGTGAAATACTTATTTTCCAGTTATGTGCAGGAAATACTTATGTCTACATAGTAATAAAACTAATTATTTTCAACCTTGCGGAGAAAGTAGAGACGGGGAATGTGCATGAATCAGTACGCAAGAGTTCATACCATGGTGTAGAGCTAGACAGTAAGTAATCATTGTCTTAATTTACATAAATGCAAATAGTAATCAAACTAATTTATCATCTTCACTACTAATATGATGAGGTCCCAGTCGGGGAATCTCGTCGAACAACGCGAAATAACGAAATTTAAAACCTAGGAAATATCTAGATCAGATCTGACACGAAAATAAACAAAAATTAAAATACTGGAAAGATAAAATTGAAGATAAGACCTTGACCCAAGATTCACGACGCAATTAATTGACGATGCGGAATCGAGATCCAAGGTTTTCGAAACACCACAAGGACTTGTCAATTTCCCTGATAAGATTTTAATTGAAAACGCCACAAATATTCTCGCGAATATTTGATAAGTTCAACGCCACAAATAATTCACAATATTTGATAAGTCGGATTTGTTCTCGAAGAACACAAAAGGGACTCCTCAACCTTTCAATTGGAGAAAAACTTTCTCAACTTTATTCATAAACTCAAACTTCTGTGTTTACAATGAATTGGAAAAACGTATATATAAGCAAAATAACCTAGTATCTAATTTACTCAAAATAGAATTCTAATTATGCTAAAATTCTAAACTAGGAAAATAACCAAAAACTAAAAAAGGAATAAAATAATTAAAAATACGGAAAATCTGGCCGCTACTCATTTACGGCCGTGAATAATTCTTTTACGGCCGTAAAACCCTTTCTGTTCAAAACTGTGTTTATTATTTACGGTCGTGACGAATTTCTTACGGCCGTGAAGTTTCCCTTTTTTGAATGTTACGGCCGTAACTTCCAAGCTTAAGGCCGTAAGCGTTGTTCTGCAGAATTTCTTCCTTTTTCTTCGACAATTGATTACGGCCGTGATAACATGATTTACGGCCGTGAATATATGTGTTACGGACGTGAAGGTCCTCTTTTACGGCCGTAATGGAATTTCTGCCCAAATTACTTCGACCCCTTGATTCGGCTTGATCCGTCCCCCTTCTCGGCTCGACCTCAACATGGAACTTACTCCGTTTTGCACGTAGATCACTATCATATTGCCGATGGCTCGACTTCGCCCTTCGATGCCTTGTCCGGATCACATCATAATACCTTGCAAAGACAGTAGTTATGGTTTACTTGTAGAAAACAGTTCTCAAAAGCTTAGGCGACCATAGTTAGGACCTGGACGTACAGTAAGTAATGTTATCATTGTCTTACTTATATTAGGAGTAATGATAAGATTCGAAGCGCGGAAGAAACGTCGAAAAGTTCCGAACTCAGGTTGTGGTTGGACAGATGAATCATGACCCGATATTCACGACGCGATGTGCTCGATGATGCGGAATAAAGAACCACGACTTTCGAAACGCCACAAGGATTTTTCCAATCTCCTTGATAAGTCTCTGATTTGAACGCCACAAGAAATATTCTTGATAAGTTCGAAAAATATAGAAATCCACCTATAACTTTTATTGAATCCTCAATAAAAACTATTTATATCAAAATCAAATCTGAAATACAATGAATGGAAAAGCGTATAAATAAGCAAAATGAAATCATAGTCGCTAATGGACTTAAAATAGAGTTCTAACTAACCTAAAATAGCTAAAACTGATAAGGAAATAAAATAATGAAAAATCTTTAAATTCCAACAGCGGCGCACGTCCAGAAGCTATCTTACGGCCATGAGTGTCTTCATTTACGGCTATAAATTGTGTAATTGAAATATGTCACGGCCCTGAATATTTTTGTTACGGTCGTAAGTCCTTTTATCCTGTTATGAAATAGACAGAGAGCAGGTTACGGTCGTGATCCTTCATTTACGGCCGTGATTCAATTTTTGGTTCTTTTCGACACGGTTTGATCTTCAAAGCTCGTCGAACCTGCTGAATTCTTGTTTTGACTTGAATATTTAAATTTTCCCGTCAAGCCTGCTATGACTCCGATTGTCGAGGGTCCTGGATCACATCAAGTAAGTTGTTTGATTTGCTTTTATAAGATATAAGATGAGCTATACATAAGAATATATCTTCTTTTAATACTTCTACAACGTTGATATATGTACATGAAACACATAAGAAAGACATTGAAGTTTCACACTTAACCTATTCTGTATGAAACATAAGTACACAAGTAAGTCATGGATGGAAGTAACTTATTCTCTTTGCGAGAAGAAAGGAGCATAATCAACTACATGATAGTAATGGCAGAATAAGTTTTTGGATTAAATAATTGAGTGGGTGAGAATATTAGAAGAGTTATATATGATTACCTTTCTATTCACGCATTACCACCGAACCGAATGCTCCTTGGCCAAATTGTCAAGACAATCTTCACCAGTAGCCTTTGAACAGAGATTTGGAGCGTTTAAGCTTCAGGTCTGTGTGTTTAATTACAATGATTCGAATTACAAAGAATAAGCAAAACAAGAATTATTACAGCTCTGAATATTATGCAACAAAAATTACATTATTCTCAAATTTGCTAAAGATTAAATGGAAACTCAATGAAACAAAGGCTACTGGTGAAATTGACGTTGCTGCTGTCTTTTTATTTCTTTTGTGACATAATAATGATGTGTACCCAAAAACAATATATAAAACAAGTAAGTTTAGGATCTGAGTTATGGAACTAATGAGGTGATATTGCATTTTGAAAATCTCATATGTTTGCTGACTTTTCTTATTTTCAACATTAGGAATAAACAAAATGATTGGATTTGTCAAAACAAAAACAATTTTGTAGTTCATAGTAAAGTCTGTGAAAGTGTCTTACCTTTTCAGCTTGTTGGATCTGTCCGAAACAACTTCAAATGGGTTGGAAAACTGGGGCGTATTCAGGGTTGCCTCACATAAAAAAAGGAAACATTATGTTTCCAACAAGTAAAATACAACATATATCGCTCAGAGTTGCTCAAATATAAATCAATCCATCTTTTAAACAAGTTCTAGACTAAATCCATTATAACTTTTTAAAAATTATTTATCTCATGTCTATTTCTGAATGGATAGTAAACTGAAATATGGAAGAAAAAAAATGTAAACTTACCTTCATATTTGTCTTATTTACTTTCTAATCCGTTGTAACGGTCATTTAAAACGACGCAACAGGTTTTCCTTGGAAAAAAAATAAAAAAATGCAGTGGTTAAAAACAAAATAACATATCTACGATTTTTAACTCAAAATTTATTGACTTCAAATCTTGTACAAGTTCAAGATCTACAGGGATTTTTTTCTTTTTACCCTATTTGTTTCAGGCCTATCTCCAAAACTAGAAAAGCGTAGAAAATTTTCGTTGAAATTAAATGACTTTCTACAATAGGTAGAAAAATAGTCGATGATATATATTTCAACCATGGAACTGGTATTTTTTTGAATTTGATTTTGGGAGAGATGACAAAAACTTTAAACTATGCGATGATATCTTCGGGGGGTGAAGAAAGTTTTGGAGAACATCTATTTAATATATAATAAGAGAAGAGTGGGAGAGAATTCCCGCCTAATGTTTCCCGCTCATTCCTCAGTCTAAAAAAAATAAATTAAAATTAAATTGTTTAAATATACATTTTTTGATTACCGCTCCAGGTTTGGGGTCAGATCAATTCAAATTTCAAAATGATGCCAAATTCAGAATGCATTATCCGCTCGACTTTGAACTCAGCCAAAAATGATGCCAAATTCAGAATGCATTAGGCACCCACATTTTTCTGGAATTTTAACAAGAAACTCAACAACAAAAATCATTTTACAGCTACAAGCCCTCGACTCTGAACTATGTCGGTGCCCTATCCGCTTTGTCCCTGTTTGGTCACTCTTCTGCAATCGCCGGAAGCTGGGTTTTGCCGTCCGCCTCAAGGCCACACAACAAAAATGCCTAATGCTTAAGACCGTGCAGAATATCGCAGTCGAAGCAGGGGTGATTCCTCCTTGTTCATTTAAGTAGTAGCACAAAAAGGTGGGGCTTGGGAGCCCATTAATCTCTGTATTTTTGTATATATTGTGTGATTGAAGTGGGTTGTCTATTGATAAGAATTCTTGGAATTCTAGGTTCGATGGAGGAATTCTTGGCAATGGTAGTGGATGCAGCTAAGAATGCTGGGAAGGTGAATCAGATTCATACTCCAAACTGCTATTTTAAAAAAAAAAAAATTAACTCTTCTCACGAACGCAGTTTGATTTGGGAGTCATCAACAATGTCTGATTTAACTTTCTTTGACTGAATTTCTGGAGGATCCTGTTCAGATTTTGCTGATTTTGTTACTTCTCCATCAGAAACTGTATTTGGGGCTACATGAGAAAAGGAAAGACGATGGGAGATCACTTTAGTTGTGTACTGAACAACCTTGGTAGATGATGAAGATCTCTGCCTTGGGGAGCTTTGGGCCGAACGGGAGGGGAAACGCGGTTGTGAGGTCCTTTGCGGTGTCAAGGGGGTCATAGAGCCCAGGTGAGATGGAGACAAGGGCATGACTCGTGATTGTGTTTCTGTTTGATTGGCTAAGTGTTTGAGTTTGGGTTTCATCTTTTAGTGGAGTGGTGGAGGAGGAGGGGGTGTCTACCTGCCCAACCATTTGAGTTTCAGCAGTAGGTGGTGTTGTGGGGATGGTAGTGGTACTGTGGTAGGGTTGGTTGCCTTCTCAGCCGTTTGAGTTTAGCAGTTGGTAGAGTTGTTGGGGGTGGGAGTAACAATGGTGGTCAAGACCAAGAATGTGGAGCACAAATCAAATTTATATTTAGGCAAGGCACAACTCAAGTCACGCTATCTGTTTCCTGAGAGTTATTGGTACTAGATCGGTGTTGGTGCATTAATTGGATATATAATTCTATTCAACATCCATTTTACATTCTTCCTTTCCTACCTGAACGGTAAGTGATTCCCTCCTTAAATGAATCCTTAATGTCCATTCCAATCCATGAGACATAAAATATTTAAAGGAAAGGAAAACTAACATTTTTTCTGGTTCTTTTATTTTCTGGAAGCAGGAACATGGGTTGTTGCGGTGCTGAGGAGGAGAAGCAATAGAAAAGGATTTAGAAGCAGAAGAATATGACAGAATGTTTATACATAATAGGCTGACCCTTAAATAGCAGTAAAGAAAAAAGTTTGATGAAAAGGGTAGTTCGTTATCACAATGTGAAATTAGATGGAATTTGTCCATTATTTTTTAATATGTAGTATTCAAGTAAGACAATTGGAGCAATCTTTAGCTATCTAGGAAGATATGTTCTGTCATTCTTTTGCTGCTTCCAACCTTTGAAAAACCTTCAACCTAAGTAATTATCATAGCTATATTATTTTCTTTGTTATATGTTCTTCAACCTAATTTTCCTATTTTCTTCAAGTTAACACATAATTAAATGGAACTTCTTCATAGGATGATATAATGCAGTACTTTCAGTTATAGAACAATTAAATAACATGTATAGCGTGTCGTATTTTGGCCATTGATCTGTTGCACATTTCTTTGTATAATCTCGCTTATCATAGTTAATGTCAGTTTATGGAAAATGAAAATGACAGTGTGTCACGATACAAAGAAACCGCCTCCACCTCTACAATCAATGTACCAGCAGAGCACCCGGTGGAAGTTATAGGCAGAATCCGCAACAATCCAGATCAGAAAGAAAAGTCTCTCCCCAAACAATCAACAGTGCAAATAAATTCGACCCACAATTGCCTGCGAATGAAACCGACATTGGGTACGTGGATTTTACCCTACATTTCATTATCCGAAGAGTATGGTCTCGAGGGGGTTTACAGGATATTCATGGAGTCGATATTTAAAGGATGATCTTGATATGTTTTACAGGATATTCATGGTTTCACATATCTGATAAGAGAAAACATATTGTCTGCTCTATTCTTTTCGAAAAGAAATGAAAGATTACTACTAATAGAAACTTATATTCCTATATTTTTATAAAAGTAACTAAAACGGTATGATTAACCTTTTTCTTAGGTATGGGGCAAACATTTATGTTCTCTGTTTTTTGGCATTTAGATTTACACCATAAAAGTGGTAAATTTATTTTTCTAAAACCTGTCCAAGGATATGGGTGGATAATTTATTGTGAAAATTCCATGTAACCTAAATTTTCTTCCAAAAACTAAATATATTTTGGATTTTAGCTTCAGTTTGATAAGAGTTTCAGTTTACCAAATGGAGTCTTAGTTATATAATGCTATTAAGACTTTATGTGATTTTTTGCCCAAAGAAAAATTGGAATTTAAGCTCATTAGAATAAAGCCAATGTGTTGCGAGCATATTGTTTTCGATTTTATTTGTCTTAGCCGTGTTTGATTCTTAGAAGGTGGTATTTTATGACCTTGGGAGTATACCGTAAGAACAAGTCTTGGTGGTAGAAAGTTGTACATATATAAATTCTATAATATGGAGATTGGAGTTGACATTACCTAATATTTTGATTGATTGTAGATTGTTATGCATGTTTTCAATAAGTTAAATACGAGACCTTAAATTTTGTTGCTACATATATTTGGATTTTTTAATTCTTGGTTTAATAGGAAATGGAATCTTTTAGGTAGTTCTTTAAGTAGATGGCTTTTTTGAGCATGAAGGAAATTCTCAAGATTGAAAGGGAAATGTAGAGGCCAGTCTATGTCCACAACATTGCTCAGCGCAGGCTGGCTGGCTGGTTGGCTGGCTGAGGAGGTCACCCTTTTGGTCCATGGTGAAGAAGGTCTTGACGAGGCACGGAAGGGTATTGAAGCCTTGAGACCTAGGGCAGAAACCAAATTGGATTGGAGAATCATCGAGGCTATTGCTGAGGACGTTCCTCCATGCTCCTTGCCTTTTGATGAAGTCTTGAATATTTCTCTCTTGGACCTCACAGTCTCTATTGAAGCAAGGAGAACTTTACTTGAACAATAGGAGAGTTGATAGTGAAGCAAAGAAGATTGAGGGTGATGACATTGTTGAAAGCAAAGTAATCCTTTTATCGGCTGGGAAGAAGAACAAAATGATAGTGAGAATATATTTCTTTGAACCACGAAGTTAGTCTTCGATAGACAGAGAGAGTGTGGTTGTGTGTGATAATCACGCCCCAATAAATCACAAAGGGAGAAATGGCAACGACGGGAAAAGTCCTTAAAAGGTTGAGGAAATTATCTTGGCAATCAAATTCATCGAGACTGGGAATTCTTAGAGGCTGAGGGAATCAGGGATTACTGCCAAAATGGTTTGTTGCCATTTAAGTCGTTTTCTTGAAGCAGAACTACAAGACATATATCGTATTCAGGCTGGTAGGTATGTGTTTCTTATATTCTTTATGTTATCAAATGAATTGGTTGTTCTATGAAATGTCTGAATAAATTGCTACTATCTTTTGTTAAGATAATGTTTAGTATTTTGTGAATAAGTCCTGAGTTTGCGTATGAACATGTTCTTCATCAGGAAACCTTTGATCTGGTTCCCTTTTTTTTGGTTGGGCTAAGTAATTCAGATTTTGGGATTGGGTTGGGTTTTTAGTTCAGAAAAATGATTTGTAGATATTTGGAATTTTTAGAGGTGGATTCTGTTTTAAGATTTTGATTTGAATCAATTGCATTAGTTACTTATTTTGAATAAAGAAGAGAAGATGGAGTTTAGTTTGGAAATCCATGATGACAATGAAACTAAGGGAGGTATGTGGGTTCTGGACCAGAAGCTTGATCTGCCAATGGATGAAGATTCTATAAGGCTTAGAAACATGTATAGAGATAGCGTCTTTTTTTTGTTCCACTGGACAACAGTGGATGAACGAAAAAAAACTTCATAGTATTTTGGTGCACCAAGTATAACTCATGTCCTGGTGTTCCATTTTAGACGGTTGATTTTCTATCTTATATTAAGTTTTTTTTTTTATTTTCTACAATTCTATATTATGTACTTTATATGTGATAAGTGTATTTTATACACTTATTTGTACGTCTAAATTAAAATAAATTATTATCGTTTTAGAATATATGCTATTTAATTTGTGTTTATTTGTTTACTTTGCAGAAAACATCCCAAAAGATAAATAATGAAGTAATTGATGAGAAAAATGCATAATTGGATGCTAATTGGAGCTAAAATGAGCAATTGATAAGTTTGTGGCGTCAACCGAAAATATGCAATGTGGCGAAGTAAATGAATAAGAAGCTGGAGGATCCAGTTGAAGGAATTGATAGTTGAAACGAGCAAATTGAGAATACTCCAAAGTATGGAGATTATATTGTTGCAATTGGAAGTTGAAGAACTGAAGAGCAAATTAAACATGAGGGACCAACTTGCAAATATCCAATGATTGATTTGGATAATAAGAAGATACTTTGAGGATTTTTAGGAGTCAATTGGATGCAAGTAGAAGTAAAAAAGGAATGGAATATGATAAGAATATTACCATAAAATTGATTCCAATCCTAGAAGATTTTGGACAGAATTCTAGTCGGACTTTGAGACTTATTTTGGGATAGTAAACGTTCGAATTGGGAAAATTCTATTTCAAGAATAATTATAGCCCTTTACGTTATCTTTCCAAATAACTTTGAATCACATTAATCGGATAAGGGAAGAGAAATATATGATCGAAATAATGAATGTTATGCAAATACCAAAAAAGAGCGCGCGGATTTGATGAATTTCTTTCATTCTTCAACTCGATCTCTTCACCAACTATAAATACAACATCTTTGCATGAAAATCAGACATTTGCCTCTCCATAGAACAAGCGACAACAGAGATTTTAACTCAAATTCTTGGAGATTCAAGCATCGCAGAGGGGCGTGAATTGAAGATACCTGAAGAATTGATAATTGGTGCAATCTTTCCATTCTTCGTTGTTATTTTCAATGAACGTCATTATATTTTGTTTTTGTTATTTAAATATGATGTGTAGCTAAATTTGATGTTGGGATGAACGATGTAGCCTAGTTAATTATTTTAATTCCATATTCCTTGTTTTAACGCTTTAATGCATGTGTTGATTTATTATTACGTTTAATGCGTGAATGAACGGGCCACTTATTCATGATTTTATGTGTTATTTCCATAATCCGAGAGGTGAGTTAATAACATAGATCTAGGTAATGAATCCGGTAATTGAACGAGAGATAGAGATATACTCTTGTAATTATTGCGGTCATGTGTGAATTCTAGAATGTAATGCATCTAGATAAGGAATATTTGGATCTGCTGTAGAAATACATGGTTGATTTATTTAGGTAGAGTTGATTTAAACTCGAGAGAGGAATTTCAATTTAAATTAGTGAATTCGACCGAATTCATATTTAGGAAATAAAACTGGAATTTGAGTTAATTTAATTGGTTAGGTGAAATCGTAAATCCCAAATACTTTACAATCGTATTTGAAAACAAAACAATTCTTTAATTTTAAATTCTTTAGTTTAATTCTGTAGTTTTAGTTTAAAACCTCAAATTCATTTGTTCGTTCAAATAAAGTGTAGAACTAAAATATTTCGGTAATTAATAGCAGTCCTCGTTGGACGATAATCCGGACTCCTAGGTCCACTTTATTACTTCTCACGACCCGTGCACTTGCGGGAAAATCTCGCATCGCGAGATATCAGTGAACATGTTTTTGGCGCCGTTGTCGGGGACTGTATTTATATTAATATCGATACCAATTAGTTCTTGCTTTAGTTTGAATTTGTATTTGTATTTTTTTTAATTTTTTTTTTATTATTATTTTTTGAGTCTTTTTAAAAGTTGTGAATTGTCTCCTTCTTAGGTATTGAATGAATATTGAGATAGTTGGGGGCAACACAGCAAGATGGCAGCGAACCTTTATCAATGGCTTCATGATCAAGTTGCAGTTCAAATTTATCAGATTTGTGACTTCTGCTATGAAAATCATGCCATCCAAGATTGTCCTTTCGCACTTCAGGCTCAGCCAGAGATTGATCAGGATAATTATTGGAGAAATTGATGAGATCCGGGTCGGGGAATCTCGTCGAACACGCGGAATAACGATATTTAAAACCCTAGGATAGATCTAGATCAGATCGACACAAGACAAACAACGAAAAATAAGGATAGAACGACGGTAAAGCCTTGACCCGACAATCACGATGCAATTTATGGCGATGCGGATTGAAGAACCAAGATTGGTGAACGCCACAAGGACTTGTCAATTTCCTTAATAAGTATCGAATTTGGAAACGCCACAAATATTCTTGCGAATATTTGATAAGTTTGCTGGAAGAACGCCACAAAGATCGGATCTTTGATAAGTTCAAGAAAAAGGGAATAAACTCAACCTCTCAATTTTGAAGAATCCTCTCACAAATTTTATTAATCAACTCAAACTTGTCTCTTTACAATGAATTGAAAAAGCGTATAAATAAGCAAAATAACCTAGCATCTAATTTACTCAAAATAGAATTCTAATTAGACTAAAATTCTAAAATAGGAAAATAACCTAAAATAATAAAAGGAAACGAAATAATTGGCAAAATCCGGAATCCTGAATTACGGCCGTGAATATATAGCTTACGGCCGTAATGAACATTCTGTCTCAAATTTCAATTAGGTGTTACGGCCGTGATCAACATGTTACGGCCGTAAAATATTTCAATTTCAGTTTTACGGCCGTGATAAACTTCTTACGGCCGTAATCAACGTTCTGCCTGTTTCTGCCTTAAGAATGTTACGGCCGTAAAAATGAAGGTTACGGCCGTGAATCAAGTTCTGCCTTATTGTTTGATTTCCTGCCTCGGCTCGATCCTTTCGCCTTCTCGGCTCGACACCAACACGGAACTTGCTCCGTTTTGCACGTAGATCACTATCATATTGCCGATGGCTCGACTTCGCCCTTCGATGCCTGGTCCGGATCACATCAAAAATAGTCACATGCAGCAGAGGAGTTCATATTTTCAAGCTTATAATCCTTACTGGAACGAGCAGCCAAATTTCTCGGGGTCAAATAATCAGAGTCTCCATAGCCTGCAATTTTTCCAACAGCAACAACAACAGCAAAGTGATCGCAACAGAGATTTATTATTACAGTTGCTAGAAGATCAACAAGAAAAGTTGCAAGAACTACAGATAGATTTTCACTATCAACAAGTTGGGAAACAACATGTCAAAGAATTTATATCTAACAAAGATTTGCTACAACAGCTACTCCAAGATCAACGGGCTGAATTGAATGAAATGAGAGATCAGATGGAGCAGTTGGCCGTTAGCAGAACAGAAAGACCACCAGAGGAGTGTCCACCAATACATGCAGTTCAAGCTGAAACTGAAGATTTTGACAATGAAGATTTGATAAACCCGGAATTGCAAAAATAATAAGCTGAAATTAAGAAGTTGATGGAGCAGTCGACAGTAAGCATGACAGAGAGTCAGCCATTTCCATTACCAGAAATTCAGGTGCTGAGATCAGAGGAGCTAGACAAATTAGTTGAAACAGTTGAAGAAAAACTTGAAAGAGTGGATCAATCAGAAGAAAATAGATGCCATGAAAATATCCTTGTCCAATTGTCAACAATGCAGAATCAGGACATCGAGCTCGAGGAGATTTCAATCAAAGAGGAAGAACAATTGAAGAAAGAGGAGTTGATCACAAAAAAGCATACACTTAAGGGTGTCGAAGTTGCAATGCAATCCTCCAAATTCAATGATTGGGCAAGAATTGATTTCATCATTGGTGATGAAGAAATAATTGAAGTCTGTGTTTTGAAAGTTGAATCGAGTGGAGATGTTAACATTTACGACATGGGCAAGGTACAATTTTTGAGCTTAAATGCACTTTGGAACAAATTTGACCTTCACAAACAAAGAAGGTCATCAAAAGCTCTATTTAAAGTTCCTTGAACAGCCAGGTAAAAAGTCGGGCTTTAGACTCAAAACGGAGCGCTTGTTGGGAGGTAACCCAACCCTTCTTCCCTTTTATTTATTACGCTTTTATAATTTATTTATTTGCTGAATTTTAGATAAATGCATGATAGGTAACCTGTTTGACGGTTTTACATTTTTGGATGTTAAAACTCTATTGCTTGTTGCACTATTTTTGCATATTTAGGTATGTTTCTAATTTTGC
The DNA here is from genome assembly GCA_963555705.1 of Ligustrum vulgare. Taxonomy (NCBI): domain Eukaryota; kingdom Viridiplantae; phylum Streptophyta; class Magnoliopsida; order Lamiales; family Oleaceae; genus Ligustrum; species Ligustrum vulgare. The sequence continues at coordinate 68,123,608 of OY743168.1, read as the reverse complement.
ATATTTTTGTTAAACTAGACTTTTAATTGTTATCCCACACGTTTAACACACTAGTTTGAATCATGAAGTTAATGTTTGAAAAATCATTGCATCGATCATGAAGTGATTAGGGGGATAAAAATGATTTTGAAAAAAAAAAAAATAGGAAAAATTTTCATTACTGCCGGGAACTACGCGATCGCGTGCCAAGAGGATCTAGCGATCGTGAATATGCATTAAAAAATCAACAGATTTTTAAACCTTGAACCACGCGATCGCTGGCACTCTAGCCAGGCGATCGCGTGGCTGTACTGGGACTAAAATCGGCAGTTTAAGTGTTGTGCTTCATGTTTTCAATTTCAAACATTATAAACTCATTTTCTCTTCCCTAATCACCTCATATTTGATCTTACATCTTGTGTGCATGTCATCAACACTTTGTTGCATCAATATCATTGCTTACATGACTTCATAATCCAATCGAATGTATGATGTCTTCACTTAAATCAATCTTTAGTTAAAATTGTGAAAGTTTCTTTAAGTTCTTCAACTTAGACATTGAGAATTGGGAAGAATGGGCGTAGGTTAGTGGTTGGAGATTGTGATTTGTGGTTTAGTAGACAAATTTTTTTGGTTCATTCATACCTCCAACCCTATGCATATCCATTGATTTTTGTAATGCCCATTAAGTGTTCGATGAAATGCCACAAAGACATTCTTGTGCTAATTTTAGAAATTCATTTGAGCATTTATCTTCATGACATGTTCATCATTGATTGTGTGTATTTAGTTCAAGATTTAGTTCACTACATTGCATGAAAATCATGAAAACCAACATTGCATTAAGGCAACCCCATTGCAAGGCCATTGCAGGTCATTGCACCTAAAAATCCACTCACGTCACCGACTTTTCCATAGCTTTACATGACCCTATTGAACTCAAAATGACCTGAATTTTTAATATGTTGTAGACCATGCTGTGAACTTTAACATATAAAAAGATGGCTCGGAAAATTTTGTGTTTTTCTAGGCCATGTCAAGACTTAAATATGTGTGGTCTACCATTGTTGAAAATAATAATAATAAAAAAAAATCTGCTTTAACTTAAGTTTGGGGGTGTGATACTGAACGTCCATTATTTCTTAATGATGTTTATGACTTCTAATGCTACTTATCTCTTATTTGCAAGGTAAACATCAATCAAGGCACCTCAAACCAAGTCGGGAAAAGCAAGAAAAGGGTCTTATTCATTCAAATGCAATATGGAGGCTTCAAAGAAATACATCCTCTACACTTGGGAAGTTCTTGTTCTCTCTTCGTTGTCTTGTATTACATTTTTAAGATCTTTTTGACAAACATTGAGGACAATGTTTCTTTCTAGTTTGGGGGCTTGAAAATCTCACTTATAAAAATTGCTTCCATATTCATGATATTCATTCTATGCTTTCATTCGATTTTATTGGGATTCAAAAAAAAAAAAAATTGAAAATGTGTAAACATTTTTATTGCCTAGGATATAGTATGAATTAATTTGTGCTTAGGCTTGAAAATTGGACAACATGAAAGCATGAACTTATTTTGAACTAGTTACGTTTTTCTAGATTCATATTTATTGCGCACATAGCCAGTGTTGGATAATTGCTTGTGTAAGAGATTTTGTTTAATACACGTGGGGCAAATTTATGCAATTTGAACTTAGGAATGACTCAAAAATTCCTAAACTTAGATCGTTAGACATCTCACCCCTAAATTAGAACCAGTCATGCTAAAAGGCAAGTTCGGGGGTAAAATGGTTGGAATTTGTGTGTATTGATGGGTTGGAGGTCTGTGGTTCTTGATTTTTCACTTTAGTCATTACAGTTTGGTCAACGGGTATAAACCATTTCCAGCATAAAAACAGAAAAATGCTGAAGGTTTTATTCTGCTCTTCAAATGCCTTTTTGACTCGAGCAAGTAAGTCCGAGGGGTCCTCAAAACCTGGTGCCCTAAAGCCAACTGGCTTGGGAGTCATCGACCTAAAGCTTGTTACAAGGGTCAATTAGAAAGCAAGTACGGAGAGTGGACTTACACATAAGACATTATAACATCTTTAAATTTTTTGTTTAAGCCTTTATGACTCGAAAAAGTACGTCTGAGGGGTTCTTTGAACCTGGTACCCTAAAGCCAACTGATTTGGGAGTTGCCGATCTGAAAGCCTACTACAGGGGTCATATAGAAAGCAAGTATGAAAAGTTTTGCACAAAGATGGTAAAAGACAGGGACAATTAAAAGAAAAGTCGTCCATAAAAAAATAATAATAAATAAAAAATAAAAAAATTGCATGGTATAAGCTGTGTTGACTGAGCTGTGGTGGTTGAGGTTGTAGAATTGGGGACTCCTGTCTTTTGATTTGTTATACACGCATATTTCTGATACTGACTACCTTGTATGGAAAAAGTAAAGAATATTTTTAGAACCTACATAGATAGAAACTGGGATATGTGAGAGAAAAGCAGAAAGTGGAGATCATCCATGAGCGCTGAAAGGAATTCCATTAGAATTCATATATTGACCACATGGGATTCGGGCTGGATTATGCATAATGAGCCACACAGTGTTGAGTATATCTTTTGCATGAGTATGCGTTTGACATTGACTATTCACACACACGCAAGAAACTCTGGCAAGATGTAACTAGAAAATATTTTGCATTGTTGTTCATAATGATTGCTTAAAGCATAGATTGATTTGGACTATGGAGGCATATGGTAAGCATGCTGGCACAACAAAAATATTTTATCTCCTTTCTATTTGATTTTGTAGTTTGTCGTCCATTGTTCGAGGACGAACAATAATTCTAGTTTGGGGATATTTGATAAGTGTATTTTATACACTTATTTGTACGTCTAAATTAAAATAAATTATTATCGTTTTAGAATATATGCTATTTAATTTGTGTTTATTTGTTTACTTTGCAGAAAATATCCCAAAAGATAAATAATGAAGTAATTGATGAGAAAAATGCATGATTGGATGCTAATTGGAGCTAAAATGAGCAATTGATAAGTTTGTGGCGTCAACCGGAAAGATGCAATGTGGCGAAGTAAATGAATAAGAAGCTGAAGGATCCAGTTGAAGGAATTGAGAGTTGAAACGAGCAAATTGAGAAGACTCCAAAGTATGGAGATTATATTGTTGCAATTGGAAGTTGAAGAACTGAAAAGCAAATTAAACATGAGGGACCAACTTGCAAATATCCAATGATTGATTTGGATAATAAGAAGATACTTTGAGAATTTTTAGGAGTCAATTGGATGCAAGTAGAAGTCAAAAAGGAATGAAATATGATAAGAATATTACCATAAAATTGATTCAAATCCTAGAAGATTCTGAACAGAATTCTAGTCGGACTTTGAGACTTAATTTGGGATAGTAAACGTTCGAATTGGGAATTATAGCCCTTTACGTTATATTTCCAAATAACTTTGAATCCCATTAATCGGATAAGGGAAGAGAAAGATATGATCGAAATAATGAATGTTGTGCAGATACCAAAAAAGACTCGCGCGCGGATTTGATGAATTTCTTTCATTCTTCAACTCGATCTCTTCACCAACTATAAATACAACCTCTTTGCACGAAAATCAGACCTTTGCCTCTCCATAGAACAAGCAACAACAGAGATTTTAACTCAAATTCTTGGAGATTCAAGCATCGCAGAGGGGCGTGAATTGAAGATACCTGAAGAATTGATAATTGGTGCAATCTTTCCATTCTTCGTTGTTATTTTCAATGAACGTCATTATATATTTTTTTTGTTATTTAAATATGATGTGTAGCTAAATTTGATTTTGGGATGAACGATGTAGCCTAGTTAATTATTTTAATTTCATATTCCTTGTTTTAACGATTTAATGCATGTGTTGATTTATTATTGCGTTTAATGCGTGAATGAACGGGCCACTTATTCATGATTTTATGTGTTATTTCCATAATCCGAGAGGTGAGTTAATAACATAGATCTAGGTAATGAATCCGGTAATTGAACGAGAGATAGAGATGTACTCTTGTAATTATTGCGGTCGTGTGTGAATTCTAGAATGTAATGCATCTAGATAAGGAATATTCGGATCCGATGTAGAGATACATGGTTGATTTATTTAGGTAGAGTTGATTTAAATTCGAGAGAGGAATTTCAATTTAAGTTAGTGAATTCGACCGAATGCATATTTAGGAAATAAAACTGGAATTTAAGTTAATTTAATTGGTTAGGTGAAATCGTAAATCCCAACCACTTTACAATCGTATTTGAAAACAAAACAATTCTTTAATTTTAAATTCTTTAGTTTAATTCTGTAGTTTTAGTTTAAAACCTCAAATTCATTTGTTCGTTCAAATAAAGTATAGAACTAAAATATTTCGATAATTAATAGCAGTCCTTGTGGGACGATAATCCGGACTCCTAGGTCAACTTTATTACTTCTCACGACCCGTACACTTGCGGGGATATCTCGCATCACGAGATATCAGTGAACAATATGTTAAAGTCTTTATATGGTCTGGTATTCTTTAATGGTGGGCTTGAACATAAATAACAGCTCTGTATATTAAAAATGTCTATAGTTTTCTATTTGATGCTTTGTTATTTAGGAATTTTCATGTGATTGAATCACTTGATTTTTAATTATAATCAATAAAAATCCACTTTCAATACAGTATCTTGGATACTTTTTCACTGTTTTACATTTCCATAATTTACAGGCCTTTGTCAAAGCCCAAAAGTCAAGCACTTACTTCAAGCGATTCCTAGTCGCGTATAAGAGAAAGAGAGGTATAACGTCCTTACCTCTGTTTTCATGTTCTTATTTGTTAACTTCTCTCATAGTCATTGTATTTTTCAAATCTATAGAGGGAAAGACTATCTACTGAGCTAGATTCTCATGATCAGCCAGGACAAAAACAAGTATAACACTCCGAAATATAGATTTGCTTTGGAATTTGGATCGTGACACACTGTCCTTGAAGAATGGTGATAATTAGGATGGTATCCATTTTTATTAGGTATATTCTGAATTGCTCTCTAGATTTAAATGATTCTGTATTGAGTCTATTTATATTAGGTATCTTCCCTCCCTCCCCCTGTTGCCAGAACACATTAACAATATGTATGCTAAATTATTTTTTCATCCAATTATAACAAGTCCATTAGTCTATGCATTAGTCTATGCATTATTGTTTAAATCCATCCATTTTAATTAACTTCCATCTGTTTCAATGGATCAATCTACAGCAATAATTAATTGTGATTATTATTGTTTAACCATCAAATGATCTTTCTCCTCTCTGTACTTCGTTAATATTCTAAAATGTTTCTTTCAAGCCCTCACAAGATCAAATCGGGAGCTCTGGATCGAGAACATTGCAGTTGCGTTTTGATTGTGAATTGCCTGATACCATTTTCAAGGGCAATAGAATACTATCTAAGGACGAAAGAACGGTCTAAATTGTTCAATATGATTCTTGTTCTAATGACATAATAAGATTGGAATATTTATCTTCAATAACAGCCAATGTTTCTGTTATTGATGGTGATTTCTTTCCTGATGATCAAAACAACTGGACAGAGAATGAGTTTGTGAGTAAAATTGTTCTGAATAGAGAAGGGAAAAGGCCATTGATAATTGCAGAATTGACAGTCCAGTTGAAAGAGGGAGTAGGTTGTATTGTTGAAGCCATCTTCACTAATAATTCAAGCTGGATTAGGAGTGGGAGATTTAGATTGGGTGTGAAAGTGAATGCTTATTACAATATTAGGGCATTTTCCTTTTTTCTTACTTTTTTTTGGGTTATTTAGTTTCGTTTCATTTGATTTAAAATTGCATACCTTTTTATTCATTTTTAATTTTATGATCGATCTGAAATTTTGATTTTGACATGCAGAGTCTTTTTTCCAGAAAAAAGTTTTGAGTCCATATCATTGTTTCTTTAAAGTTTGAAAGATGATTATGATCAAGATTCATTCATTTAAGTTATTTTCTTATATATACAATGTTTTGAACCCAAAAAATGTGACTACAAATGTTGTATATAAAGAGGTTTTTCAAAATTGTAATACTCTTTATAATATAATAACTATTATTATTTAAATTGATAATCAAAATTATTATTTTTATTGATTTTTTTACAATATTCAGTGTCAGTACTTTGTTAATGAAATATGTCAGTATATAGCAAACATAATGATAATGTCATCCGTGCATCGCACGGGTATATACTAGTATAGTTCTAAGGTGAGAGATCTCGATTCTCAATTCTATGAACCGACGCAAGGAGAGGAATGAGAGGTGGAGTAATGAGACGATTAATATTATGTGTGGGGAGGGTTAGGGTTATATCATTGGGCGATTCATATAGAACTATCTAGAACTTCGACCAAATTTAATGCTAACTGGCCATATTTGGAGTTCCTCTTTTTTCGGGCTTAACATGTGTTTTGGGCTTAAAACATAATTTGGTCTTGAATGGGCTTAGATATAGAAATATGGAAAAATTACATGGAACCCTTAATTCTAAGTTCTATTTTTAAAAATAAGTTGATGAAGTTTACTTTTTAAAAATCTGGTTCTAATTATTTAATTAATATTTATTAATTAAATATTTTATTCCAAAAAATAAAATCACAATTTTCTTAAAATAATAATAATAATAATAATAATAATAATAATAATAATAACAACAACAACAACAACAACAACTCAGATTCAAAACCAGGTGCTCTCTCTCTCTCTCTCTCTCTCTCTCTCTCTCTCTCTCTCTCTCTCTCTCTCTCTCTCTCTCTCTCTCTCTCTCTCTCGACCTTCTTCTATTTCTTCACACCATCTCCGGCATGGCGGTGAAGGTGGCGCAACACTTCTCCTGAGGCAACGCAAAGACGACAGTTGCAATCGATGTCGCACAGAGGCGACGGTCGCGCATCGCCTGCTCGCAACTAGGGGCTCTCTCTACTCTTAGACTGACAACCTTTCTTTCTTCATACAATCCCCGGCATGGCAGTGGCGCACCACTTCTCCATAGGCGACGCGACGATCTCCATGGCCTGCGTGCTCATTTTCAGATCGTTGCTGATCCGCGAGGTTGTGTGGTGGTGTGCAGGCGTTTATCACCTCTGCTTGCGTCTTTTCCGGTGAGTGTTTTTTTTTGGTACAAGTTCGGGGTGGTGTGAGTGATTGGTTGTGTTGTGTGTGGTTGTGAGGTGTTTGCTGAGTGTTAGTGTAGGTGCCGACGACGTGGAGGTGGAGGGTGGTGGCGATGTGATCTGATATGTGGTGAAGGTTTGGTGGTGGCTATGGTGCAGGTATTAGAGGAGGGTGGTGGCGGTGGATCAATCTGTACTGCACCGCTTCCAAATTTTTTTAGTGGTTGGTTTTTTTGGTGGTGGTGGCGGCGAAAGAGAGGTGGTGTGGTGATGGTGGTGGTGGTGAGTCGGGGTGGTGATGCTCGTGTACTGTGTGGTGGTTGCAGGCTGTGGCAGTGAGGTGGTGAAGACGATGGTGGTGGCCGGTCTCGGTGTAGGGACGTTGTGGAGGAGTGTCATCGGTTTGGGTGGGTGGATGTGGGGTAGATTCGGGATTGTGTGGGGGTGGGGGAGGGCTTGGTTAGTGGATGGGTCAGGTTGAGGTTAAGTGACTTTGAATGCTGATTTTGTGAGTAATTATAGGTAATTGTGACCAATTATTAAATAATCGTGTCCAGAATGGTTACTAAATGTGACTTGGTGTGACTTATGACAAGTACGGATTGCGATCAATTAATAGTGACTAGAAATATTTACTAACTGTGACCAAGAAAACGAGTAAGTTGTAGCCAATAAATAAATAATATGTAACTCATTATTAAATAACTGTGACCAAAATATTGATTAATTGTGACGTTGTGCGATTTGTGACGAGTATGGGATGTAATCAATTATTAAGTAAATGTGACCCAAATATTGATTAATTGTGACTTTGTACGACATGTGATAAGTACGGGATATGACAAAGAAATGAAGAAAACACGTAAGTTGTGGCCAATAAATAAAAAATGTGATCAACTATGGATGATTGTGAACAATTATATTAGAGATTGTGACCAACTGTGACTTTGTGTGACCATTGGACGAGGACGTTATGTGACCTACAATTGTGTCAAATATGACTATGTGTGATCGAAATGTGACCTTGTGTCAACGAGCTGTAACCTCGTGTGACCAAATTGTGAATTTATGTGATCGAACCGTAACTTTGTGGTATTGTGTGACCAAACTGTAACTTTGTATGACCAATTGTCACCTTATGTGACCAACTATGACTCTGTGTGATCAATTGAAACCTAACTGAGACTTTATGCTATCGAACTGTGGCCTCGTGTGATCAACTGTGACTTTGTGTGACCAACTGTGACTTTTGGAGTTTGGTGGGTGGGTGGGTTTTGCAACTAAATTTGTAACTTTGACCAAATTGTGACCTCATGTGACTAATTGTGACTTTGTGTGACTAGCTGTGACTTTGCATGTGGGGTGGGGTGTGGTGTGATGGGGTGAATTTTGCAACAAAATTTGTAATTTGATCGAATTGTGACTTTGTGTGACCAAATGAGACTTTGCATGTGAGGTAGAGTTGGATGGGATGGGATGGGATGGGATGGTGTGGGGTTGCGGTGAAATTTGCGATTGTGATTTATTGCTGAAATGTAACTTTTGTTTGGCCAATTGTGACTTTGTGGATTGGTTGAGGTGGGGGTGGGAAAATATAGAGAAAAAATCATTTTTGGTTTGGGTGTGTGACCCAATTACGACTTTATGTGACCGAACTGTGATCTTGTGAGACCAATTGCGACTTTGGGTGAGGTGAGGAGGGGTGGGGTGGGATGGGATGGGATTTTGCAACTAAATTTGTAATTGCGACCCAATTGTGACTTAATGTGACCAACTTTGAATTTGCATGTCGGGTGAGGTGGGATTGGGTAAATTTTGTAGCTTAATTTTTAATTGTGATCGAATTGTGAGTTTGTGTGATCAAATGTGACTTGGCATGTGAGTTGAAGTGGGGTGGGGTGGAGTGGGGTAGGATGAGGTGGGATTGGGGTGAAATTTACAATTAAATTTGTAATTGTTACTTTGTGGGTGATGTGAGATGAGGTGAGGTGAGGTGAGATGGGGGTGAGGGTGGCAGGGTAGAGAAGGGTAAGGTGGGAAAACATCAAGAGAGAGAAAAGAAAAAAACTTCATTTTTGTGGGCTGGGTAGATTGGGTCGAGGTCGGGGTGGGAGTTTGGAAAAGTAGAAGGAAAAAAAACATTTTATGGGTGGGGTGGGGTCGATGTGGGTGGGTAGAGTGTAGGGTGGCTGGGGTCGAGGTCGTGGCTGTTTTATGGGTGGCGTGAGTAGGGTGGGGTGGGGTCGGGGTTTGGGTTTGGAAAAGTAGAAGAAAAAAAAATTATTTTTTTGGGGTGGGGTCGATGTTGGGTGGGTAGGGGTAGGGTGGCTGGGGTCGAGGTGGTGACAAGGAAAAGTGGAAGAAAAAAAATTTATTTTTTGGAGTGGGGTGGGGTGGGGTTGGGTTGGGTTGTGTATGTGGGGGTGGGTTTGGAAAGTAGTAAGAAGAAAAAAATCATTTTTTGGATGGGTAGGGTAGGGTGGTGTTGGGGTTAGGTGGGGTAGCGGTAGGAAAAAGTAGAAGAAAAAATATTTTTTTGGGTTGGGTTGGGGTGGGGTGGGGTGGGGTGGGTGGGGTTGGATTGGATTGGGTGGGTGTTGGGATGGGGGTGGAAAAGTAGAAGAAAAAATCAATTTTTTGGGTGAGGTCGAGGTGGGTGGGTGTGTAGGAAAAAGTAGAAGAAAAAATAATTTTTTTGGTTGGGTTGGGGTGGGGTGGGTGGGGTTGGATTGGGTGGGTGTTGGGATGGGGGTGGAAAAGTAGAAGAAAAAAATCATTTTTTTGGGTGGGGTCGAGGTGGGTGGGTGGGTAGGATAGGATAGGGTAAAAGGTAGGGTTGGTGAGTGGGGGTCAAGGTCGGGGTTGGTGGGGTGGGGTGGGGTGGGGGTGTGGTGGGTGGGTGTTGGGATGTGGGTGGAAAGTAGAAGAAAAAAATCATTTTTTGGGTGGGTTGGGGTTGAGTTGGGTGGGTAGGGTAGGGGGTAGAGTGGGTTGGGTTGAGGTCGAGGTCGGGAAAAGTAGAAGAAAAAAATTATTTTTTTGAGTGGGGTCTGGGTGGGTAGGGAGGGGTGGGGTTGTCGGGACTTGTGCGTGGGGTTGAGGTTGGAGCTGTGATTGACGGACTCATGTTGTTTGATGATTTTTTTTATTTAAATAAATGTTATATTAGTTTTTATTTAATATATAATTGTTAATTTTTTTAGATTAAACTTTATTATATTTATTAATTACACTTAACACCTGATTTTTTTTTTTAAAAAAATCCTAAGATTGTTAATTTTAAAATGTGATAGTTTTATATTTGTAGTTATGTACTTTTTCCTTGAAATATCTATAATTTGGGCCACTTGATTCTTTGTAATGGATCGGTCTATATATTGTCTTTCCATAAACAAGGGATAAGGATTAGCCAGACCTGAAAGATAGGCATTCGTCAGCGAATCCATTCGATTTCTAAAAAAGATTACTAATCCTTAACTTTTCGAGGAATCCTTCATCTGTGATTGTGAATGACTGATTTTCTTTCAATTTTTCAACCCCATAATTGCTGAATTTATACCGTTCCACTTTATATTGGTTCGAATATGTAGGCTGGTTCGGTCTATTACTCTTTCCTTGTGACTATTTTGCTTAATACCTATTATTTAAGACTTTGTTTTGTTCAAAACTCATTTTAAATCACACATGCTATGAATAGAATAATATATACATAAACCTATAATTATTCCCTAATTTTTAGCCTCACAAAATTATTCCCAAAATTTACTTTTACAAACCCTATTATTTGAAATAATTTATCTCAAACAGGTGCTTAGTGTCTTAGGAGGGTGTATTTAAGAATACCTTCTAAAGATTATGATAGATCTTTCTAATTGGCTAATTTGTATAGACTTTGTGTGATGTAATTATTTTTTATAGATTTCAATTGATTTTTAAGTACTTCATATAATCTTATTTTAAAAGACTTTCATAGACTTCTAAAAACTTTGATAGACTTCTATATATTTTCTAGACAAAAGACCTAAAAATTTCTTCAACTGTTTTGACACTTTATAGATTTTGATTGACTTTTGATTAAATTTTTATTTGTCTATACAATCTTTTTAACATATAATATTTGATTTAGTTTTATTTTTTAAATATAACACTTGATTTTAATGGAAGAAGACATGAAAGAAAGAGTACGTATATTTTGTTTGTACTTAGTGGTGTAGCTTCCAACATGGGTAAATGATATTAAATCTCGCTACATTGTATAATTGTCATTTTAACTAGATTATTCATTTTTGGCATTGTAGAATATATGGACATAGGGGACTCGTGTTGTAAGTGTCAATTTTGTGGAGCTATATTTTGCTACAAAGATAAAAGATGGTAGAAAAGCGTTTTAATAAGACAAATCCGAAAAGCGTTGTAATAAGACAAATCCAAAACTTTCTCTGTGCTGTAATTCTGGAAAAATATAGCTACCTTCCATGGATATTCCTCCAAATATATTTGAGCGATTTGCTATACGGTCTAGATGAAAGAGCAAAGCATTTTCAAGAAAACATTCGATCATACAACATGATGCTTTCATTTATATCAATGGGGGAAAAATTGACTCGAGCCTTAACTGTGGGAAGTCTCCACCAATCTGCACATTGTGTGGGAAAAACTATCATAGGATTGGAACTTTGTTTCCCACAAAAGGTTCTACGCCGAAGTTTGCTCAGCTATACATCTATGACACTAACAGTGAAGTTAAAAATAGATTGGAAGCATTTCGGTTAGTTTTTTTTTGGTGGTTAATTACTTTGTAATATATTTGTTTATCTATCTACATGATAGATTTCTTTTAGACATAATTTTCCTATTTTTCAATCTTTTCCAATAGACAAAATGTAGATGGGAGCACATTGCATGAAGAAATTGCTTTTGATTTGAAAGGGATGTTGGATGAACATAACTGGCCGGTGAAATCTTTTAGAAGTCATGCAGAAAATGTTATTACAAAAAGTTCAATAGATATAAAGCTTAAATTAATTGGGAGGAGGTCTCAAGTTAGTAGGACATATAACTTGCCAATTGTCGACGGATTTGCTATTTTAGTGGTTGGTGATTTCGAAACGAGTCCTAGTATCAAGGATTTAATCATAGAAAGTCAATCATGTTATTGAAGCGGATAAATGAACTAAATCCTTTGTACCTAGCCTTGCAATATCCATTGCTTTTTGTGTATGGTCAGGATGGCTTCAAGGAGAACATTTTTTATTTTTAAGAAATGGAGATTTAAGCTCATCTTCTGCTAGGATCAAGTTGAGTATGAGGGAATTCTTTGCATATCGACTTCAAGAAAGGGATCATGAGTCTCCTAACATTTTTTCTCGAAGAGGCTATTCTAGCAATTCTTAGTTGATAGTTAAATTATGGTTGGATCTGGATGATTGACATACATACGTTGCCATAAAAAATAATTACGATGTGATGTGTATAAAGGTTTGGGTGATGTACTTTCAAGAGTTGAAACGGACCCTTCATCGCCAGGGAAGAGATTTTATCTACAGTCATCTTAAACGGGTTCTGCACGGTACATGATTTAGAACTATCGAGATGACATGGCAAACTACAAGTGGGCTAGTTATCCTGATCTTCTCATCACGTTTACGTGTAACCTAAAATGGCCAAAGATTGTTCTTTTTTTGGCAAGACATTTGAAGGCGCAAACCCAATATATTATGTAGAATATTCATTGGACTTGCTAATGAGAGATCTTAGGCAAAACAAGTTTTTGGGTACAACGAGGATAGGTAATTACAATGTTTGAAATTCCTAATATTTTGTTGTTGTCTTGCGTTCTATTTATTAATATAAAAAAGTTTTGTTTTAGCCATATACACTATAGAGTTCCAGAAGCGTGGTTTGCCACATGCACATATTCTATTGTGGTTGTCTCAAGAATATAGGAATTTGCATGGAAATGACATTGATGGCATAATCTAAGTTGAGATTCCTGATGAGCAAAGTGAGCTTAACTATTATGCACCTGTCAAAGATCTTATGATACATGGGCCTTATGGTTCGTTTAGGAAGGACTCACCGTGTATGGCAAATAGTCGTTGCACTAAGCACTTCCAAAAGTTTGTTGAACAAACAATTATCGATGATGATGTATATCCAATATATCAACACAGATATAATGGAAAAATAGTTAACAAGAATGGTGTTGACCTCGACAACAGATACGTGGTACCACATAATTGTTACCTTTTGATAAAATATGGTGCACACATAAATGTCGAATGGTACAATTAGTCTCGATCAATTAATTTTTTTTTAAAAATATATTAATAAAGGGAATGATCGTGTGACAGCGAAGTTTTGTCAAAGCATTAATGATGACCCCGATGGACGAAGCCTATAGATGAGATTGCTATGTATTATGATTGCAGATACGTTTTCCCATGCAAAGCTGCTTGGAGGCTAGTTGCCTATGATATTCATTATAGGGATCCTCCGATCGAGCGGTTGAACTTCCATTTGCTAGATGAGCAAAGTGTTATCTTTACAGATACAGATTCTATAAATGACATGTTAAACAAGCCATTCGTAAAGCACAGTATGTTTACTGCTTGGATGGATGCAAATGCAGCATCTAATGATGTGAGTGAACTTACGAATGATGAGTTTCCTACAAATGTTGTGTGGAAATAGGCATAGAGAAGATGGGAACCGAGAAAAATGGTTTTTCTATAGGGCAGTTTTTTTATGTAGGCGCAGGAGAAATGTATTTCTTGCGAATTTTGCTAAATATTGTCCCAGGCCCTAGAAGTTACGAAGAAATTAGATGTGTCAATGTTGTGTAGTATGATATATTTAGAGATGCTTGCTATGCACTTGGCTTATTAAATGATGAAAAATAATACGTTGATGGTATTACAGAAGCAAGTAATTGGGGTTCCACAAATATGCTAAGAAATCTTTTCGCAAATGATCGGACGGAGTTTGTTTCGAAGAAAATGTTGGCAATATATGTCGGATGACATATTATATGCGCAGACATGTTTTAGGCCACGAAGGTGATGCTAAATTTTCCATTGGATTTTGCATTTGTAGTAGTTATTCTACTTTTTCCATATTTTTGTACTTATACTAGGTTCCTCTATATTGAACAATATACATGCTTTCGATTGAGTGAGTAGGAGATTAAGAATTACACTCTTTTGGAGATTGAAAATATATTGCGCGGTAGGGACAAGAATCTTCACGATTTTCAATCAATGCCATATCGTAATGATGTCGATGCTTCTTTGTACGATAATAGGCTTATATATGATAGGCAAGAGCTTGCTCAATAGCATAGTACGTATGTGAAAATGCTTACAGATGAACAGAGGGGTGTGTATAATACAATTACACAAGCCGTTGATGATGGTAAAGGCGGTGTTTTTTTTTTTTTGTACTATTTATGGTGAAACTGGGAAGATGTTTGTTTAGAAGACACTTTCAGCAGCATTGCGCTTAAAAAAGGAGAAATAGTGTTAAACATTGCATCAAGTGGCATTCCATCGTTGTTATTGCCAAATGGAAGAACGGCTCATTCTATATTTGTTATTCCTTTGAATATAAATAAAGATCCGACATGTAACATCAAGGAAGGTAACCTACTTGCGTAATTGATTTCAAGGACTAAACTCATATTTTGGGATGAAGCACCGATGATGCAAATGTACTGCTTTAAAGCTTTAGAAAGAACAAAGATCGTCTTTAACTCCATCTAATCCAAGGCTGCCATTTAAGTTTCAAGGTAGACAATATCCTCTACTTGTGTCATAAGTCATGACTATTAATAAAAACCAAGGTCAATCACTTTCACATGTAGGCCTTTTGTTGAAAAAGCCAGTGTTTAGTCGTGGATTGTTGTACATTGCAATTTCGAGAGTTATAAGTCGTGCTGGTTTGAAGATGTTTGTATGTGATAGGGAAGGAAACCCCATTAACTCGACATTTAATGTTGTGCTCAAAGTGGTGTTTCAAAATTTGTAATACCATATTGGATATGTAACAATCACTTTAGTACTAATCATTATCCTTTGAATTACTTTATATCACGTTTGTTTGGGTTTTATGCTATCAACTTTTTTTTTTCTACAGACATTTTCTGAAATTTTTTGACTAGAACAAAAATGCCTTCACCAAAATTCGCACATAGTTTCTCACCAAAATGACTTTCTAAATCTAAATTTGTTTGCCAAAAAAGAATATTGTAATAAATGTTTTAGCAGTTTTATGGTACATGTGTCACTAATGGCATTAGCATCCATGTTACGTTATTAATGGCATCAAATTGTTATTTTTTTGATATATAAACTATTTTTTCGTAATAATAATAATTATTTTGATAATTATTGTATTATTTAAATGAAAGTCTTCAAAAATCTAATTAATTCTACAAAAGTCTATAAAATTTATAAATGAAAGTCGACAAAAATCTACGAAAGACCTCCACTAATCCTATACAATTCTTTCTACTGAAGTCATCAGTAAAGTTATGAAATACCTCTTGCCACTATTAGAGAAAGGATTAATAGACCCTCATATGTCTGAATGGACCGATTGAAGGATTTGTGAAGACTTCCAAGTGCTCTTCTGGGGAAATGCAGCATGGTGTTGCTTCCCAATCACACATTCTTCACATATTTTCATGGGAAATTGTAGCCTTGGTAATCCAGTAACAATTTGCCTTTGTTGTAAAGTTTTCAAAGCCACTGAAATTGAGATACCCATACTGATGTGATCCGGACCCTCGACAATAGGAGTCATAGCAGGCTTGACGGGAAAATTTAAATATTCAAGCCAAACAGAGAAAAAAAAGGACCAGTTTTGACATTACGGCCGTAATGTCAAGGATCACGGACGTAACAAAATCCTCACGGCCGTAACATATTTCAATTACACAATTACGGCCGTAAATGAAGACCTCACGGCCGTAAGACTGCTTCTGGATGTGCGCCGCTGTGGGGTTTTAAAGATTTCGAAATATTTTATTTCCTTATTAGTTTTTAGCTATTTTAGGTTAGTTAGAATTCTATTTTGAGTAAATTAGCGATTAGGGTTTTATTTTGCTTATTTATACGCCTTTTTGATTCATTGTAAAAAAAAGACTTTGATGATTAAATAAAACAGAGATTGAATGTTTTTCAATTGTTTAATGTGTGGATTCACATTACAAACTCAAACTTATCAAGATTGATTATCTTGTGGCGTTCATCCCGAATTTATCAAATATTCGCGAGAATATTTGTGGCGTTCAAATCAGAGACTTATCAAGGAGATTGGGCAAATCCTTGTGGTGTTTCGAAAGTCGTGGTTCTTTATTCCGCATCGTCGAGCCATCGCGTCGTGAATATCGGGTCATGATTCATCCGTCCAACCACAACCTGAGTTCGGAACTTTCCGGCGTTTCTTCCGCGTCTCGAACCTCATCACATACCTGTAACCTTCCTCCTGAGTGGTACATTTGAAACACTTGTAATCATCATATGAGGCCTTTGTTAATAATGGAAACATCCTGTTAGGTGTCATTTCAACTTGTATCACCAAACCTTTATTATGATCATGAATTTGACAAACATTCTTTCGGATAAAAATAGCATATAATTTTTCTTACAATTTCCCTAGGCTGATCAGATTGCTTTTCAATTCAGGTACACAGAAAACTCCAGCTATGCGGTGCTCCACCCCATTTACTTCAATAATGATGTCTCCTTTTCCTTTGACATATAGGATGGAATTGTTTCTCAGCTTTACCTCCTCTCTGAAAATTTCATGAAGTTGTACAAAAAGTTTCTTGTCTCCACTCATATGATTACTACATCCGAAATCGAGATACCACGGCATGTTGGAGGCCTACTCTTGCATATCCATGTAAGCCATGAGTAACATCTCTTCTTCAGCTTCAGTGAAATTTGATTTGTTATTCAGCTCCCTCTTAGGAGATTCATATGAAAAATGCCTTAATTCATAACTGTTGTAGCATTCAATAGCAGACTTATCAAATTTTCTTAGTCTTCCTCTTCTGCTTCCACGACCTTTTCCTCTTCCAGGTGAGTTATTTTCCTGACTCACTTTCAGCCCATGTTCCCCTACAACATGCCCAATAATTCTCTGTTCATACACCAGCAAGCTTCTTTGCAGTGCATCAATTGAGAGATCATTTATTTCATTTGATTCCTCAATTGAACAAACCACAATCAAATTTAGGCGTCATGGATCTCAAAATATTTTCAACTACCACCACATCGTCTATCTTTTCTCCATGGATTCTCATCTAGTTCACTACAGTAAGCACCCTTGAAAAATAGTTATTAACAGATTCTCCGACCTTCTTATGAAGCATCTCAAACTCTTTACGAAGAGCTTGCAATTGGGCATGTTTTACTCTAGTGATGCCCTGGTACTTTTTTTTCATTGAATCCCATATGTCTTTTGTCATGTTCTTCTGCAGAATCTTCTCCAAAATGGCTTGATCTATGGCTTGGAAGAGGTAATTCTTAGTCTTCAAGTCCTCCAATTTCTGATCTTCTCGAGCTTTGAGTTGAGCTTCAGATAGAATAGTCAACTCATCAAATTTTGTAATTCCATTC
This sequence comes from Ligustrum vulgare, assembly GCA_963555705.1. NCBI lineage: Eukaryota > Viridiplantae > Streptophyta > Magnoliopsida > Lamiales > Oleaceae > Ligustrum > Ligustrum vulgare. The sequence continues at coordinate 68,105,830 of OY743168.1, read as the reverse complement.
TCAACCAAGTCCCAATATTTCTTGGAATGCAGAAAATTCTCCATCAGCATAGAAAAATGATCGTAGAGTCCATCAAAGTGCGGGATGGCTAGTTACACAAAGTTACTTCCTTCTCCTATCATTGACTCTTTATTGCTAGAAGTTAAAAGCTACTGCTTTGTTTGAGTTTTCAAGCCCAGTGGGGAGCTCTGATACCAAATGTTATTTATAAAATAGAATTGAGGAACTGGGAAAGATGATATTATTCAATGGCAATATAGGCTATTTATAGCCTTATAGAGATAAGGAACACAATTCAAACGAGAAGTCGATGAATAACAAACACAAATTTCATGGGATTCTCTTAAGATAATAATAATAATAATAATAATAATAATAATAATAATAATAATAATAATAATAATAATAATAATAATTACTATTTAAACCACATCTAAAATGAGGCTAATGGATCACCGGTAGCGGCCCAATAGAGGCCCAATGGGCCCTAGCCTATGGCCGGAACTTAGGGTTTTACTTTGGGTCGACTGTCGAGGTGGAACATCGCATGAACCCTTTCTATCCGAATTGGTTTATAGCAAGCCGAAGTGCCCTGTGGTAACACCTCGGATATGTGATGGGACAACAGATAGTGTCTGAAATGTGTAACTTTTCCAAATTGACTGTGGCTTGACAAAACGTTGCCTTTATGGAAGATATGACAGACATCCATTCCCTACGGAAGTAGCAATGATTACTTCCAAGAAATTGGTTTACCCTTCAACGACTAGGATGAAGACACATGTAAAGTTCACCACGTGTCACCATCTAAAGATCATAATTTCTCCTATAAATAGAGCACACTTGCCTCCAAATAAAAGGTTGGTAACTCAAGACACAAACTCAATATTTTATTCTCACTCCCTTTTTTTCTTTTTTACACACTTATATTTCCCGCACCCAATCTGTATTTGCTTAAAATGAGTACTGACTTTGGCATCGGAGTGTAAACGAGAGCCACCTCAGCCCCCTTTGCAAACTGATTGTTTGTTATAGTGCGCAGGAGATCCACGTGTTCAAGAGGGAGGAGCTGAGACATTGATGTGATCCGGACCAGGCATCGAAGGGCGAAGTCGAGCCATCGGCAATATGATAGTGATCTACGTGCAAAACGGAGCAAGTTTCGTGTTGGGGTCGAGCCGAGAAAGGGAAAGGATCGAGCCGAGGCAGGAAATCAAACAATAAGGCAGAACGTGATTCACGGCCGTAACCTTCATTTTTACGGCCGTAACATCCTTAAGGCAGAAACAGGCAGAACGTTGATTACGGCCGTAAGAAGTTTATCACGGCCGTAAAACTGAAATTGAAATATTTTATGGCCGTAACATGTTGATCACGGCCGTAACACCTAATTGAAAATTGAGACAGAATGTTCATTACGGCCGTAAGCTATATATTCACGGCCGTAATTCAGGATTCCAGATTTTCCTGAATTTTACCAATTATTTTTTTTCCTTTTATTATTTTAGGTTATTTTCCTATTTTAGAATTTTAGTCTATTTAGAATTCTATTTTGAGTAAATTAGATACTAGGTTATTTTTCTTATTTATACGCTTTTTCCATTCATTGTAAAGACAGACAAGTTTGATTTTGAGATTAATAAAGTTGATAGAGTTTTCTCCAATTAAAAGGTTGAGGAGTCCCTTTTGTGTTCTTCGAGAACAAATCCAACTTATCAAATATTGTGAATTATTTGTGGCGTTGAACTTATCAAATATTCGCGAGAATATTCGTGGCGTTTCCAATTTAGAATCTTATCAAGGAAATTGACAAGTCCTTGTGGTGTTTCGAAAACCTTGGATCTCGATTCCGCATCGTCAATTAATTGCGTCGTGAATCTTGGGTCAAGGTCCTATCCTCAATTTTATCTTTCCAGTATTTTAATTCTTGTTATTTTCGTGTCAGATCTGATTTAGATCTTTCCTAGGGTTTTAGTTTTCGTTATTCCGCGTTTTCGACGAGATTCCCCGACCGGGATCGCGTCATCTGGTATCAGAGCTTGGATCTATTTCAGATTCTTACGTTTCTTGAATTTTTTCGTGTTCTTCGCGTTCTTCGTGTCAGTCATAATTTTCTTCAGTTTGATCCAGAAGAGTCAGTCCCAAAAATTCAAAAGTGTTTTTCTTGTTCGTTTCTCGTCCAAATCCAATTCCGTTTTTTCTGCCATACTTGAAGTCAAATTTTCTAGCAGATTTAAAAAAAAAATTCGAATTTTCCAAGAATTTTCTAATTTTTTTTTTTTTTTAACTTTTCGTATCTTCCATAAATTCCTTGGTTTGTTCTTGGGTGAAATTTGAAGGGATTGAGTGTGATACACAAGTGAAAATAAACACGAGAGGAATTTTTGTTTGTCTTTGAAAGCTAACCATGTCTCGCAGGGAAAAATCTCCATCAACAGGTGACCACAAGAATTTTAAACAGATGGAGGCCATGAAGGTAAAACTTGAGAGATTGATGGCTAGGATGGAAAGAAGGGAAGCAGAACTTGCTCAATGGGAAAATGAGCAACATCAGGCGGATTCTAGGGCTAGGAGGCATAAGGGGCGTGAAGCCAATTCTAGAGGTGGAGATGGGAGTGATGAAAAGCCATTGAAGTATAAAGAGACATCAAAACGGGAGAGTAGTGATCATGTTCATAAAAGGAGGGAGGAACCGACAACCAAAGGTAAAAATAATTCTGATTCCAAGCCTCTCAAGGGTAAAAATGTTAAGTGCTTTAAATGTTTGGAACGGGGTCACATTGCACTTGATTGTCCACGTAAAAAGGTTAGGTGTGATAGTGAAGGGGCTAAAAGTGTTGTGGTGGATGAGTCAATTATTGATAGGCATGTTCTTAGCGTTAAGCGTAAGGCGAATGTTTTGGAAAATGTGGATGGGCAAAGAGATAATATTTTTCGCACTAGATGCTTAGTGGATGAAAAAGTTTGTAGCTTGGTGATTGATGGGGGAAGTTGTACTAATGTAGTTAGTACAATGTTGGTGGAAAAATTAGGCTTACCTTTAATGAAACATCCAACGCCTTATAAATTACAATGGTTGACTGAGTCGGGGGAAGTTAAGGTGAAGAGACAGGCCTTGGTGAATTTTTCTTTGGGTGGGTATTCTGATAAGGTAATTTGTGACGTGGTGCCAATGCAAATTAGTCACATACTGTTGGGGAGACCTTGGCAACATGAAAGGGCTGTGCTACATGATGGGTATACGAATAGATACAGTCTGGTAAAAGGGGGAAAAAGTTTACTCTAATGCCACTATCTCCAACTGAAGCCCTGAAAGATCAATTGAAGGTCAAAAGTGAGTTTGAGGGGGAAAATAAGAGAGTTGAGGCCACGACCTCAGAAAAAGGAGAGGGAGTGGAAATTAAAGAAAAGAGAGTTGAGGCCACGACCTCAGAAAAAGGAGAGGGAGTGAAAAATAAAGAAAAGAGGGTTGAGGTTCAAACCTCAGAAAAAGGAGAGACTGAGTGCAAAAAGCAAAAGAAAGAGGAGTCTACCACAAAAATGAGTCTATTTGCACTTACTCACGCTAACACATCCCTCCCCAGTTCTTTAAAATCTGTTTTACAGGTACCAAAGTCAAACCATGAGCTTAAAACAGGAAAGAAACTTGTTGGCACAAATGAACAACACAAAAAGCCGAGAAATTGAAGGATAAAAATGGGCAGCCCAAAAGGTTGAAAGCAAGCACGAGGTATAAGCATGATCATCGAGCCCAGAAAGGCAGGAGGAGTTTGAAAAGCCGACCAAAATTGGATTCGAGGTCGAATCATTTTCAAGAGAGGAAGTATGATGTGATCCGGACCAGGCATCGAAGGGCGAAGTCGAGCCATCGGCAATATGATAGTGATCTACGTGCAAAACGGAGCAAGTTCCGTGTTGGGGTCGAGCCGAGAAGGGGAAAGGATCGAGCCGAGGCAGGAAATCAAACAATAAGGCAGAACGTGATTCACGGCCGTAACCTTCATTTTTACGGCCGTAACATCCTTAAGGCAGAAACAGGCAGAACGTTGATTACGGCCGTAAGAAGTTTATCACGGCCGTAAAACTGAAATTGAAATATTTTACGGCCGTAACACCTAATTGAAAATTGAGACAGAATGTTCATTACGGCCGTAAGCTATTTATTCACGGCCGTAATTCAGGATTCCAGATTTTCCGGAATTTTACCAATTATTTTGTTTCCTTTTATTATTTTAGGTTATTTTCCTATTTTAGAATTTTAGTCTATTTAGAATTCTATTTTGAGTAAATTAGATACTAGGTTATTTTTCTTATTTATACGCTTTTTCCATTCATTGTAAAGACAAACAAGTTTGATTTTGAGATTAATAAAGTTGAGAGAGTTTTCTCCAATTAAAAGGTTGAGGAGTCCCTTTTGTATTCTTCGAGAACAAATCCAACTTATCAAATATTGTGAATTATTTGTGGCGTTGAACTTATCAAATATTCGCGAGAATATTCGTGGCGTTTCCAATTTAGAATCTTATCAAGGAAATTGACAAGTCCTTGTGGTGTTTCGAAAACCTTGGATCTCGATTCCGCATCGTCAATTAATTGCGTCGTGAATCTTGGGTCAAGGTCCTATCCTCAATTTTATCTTTCCAGTATTTTAATTCTTGTTATTTTCGTGTCAGATCTGATTTAGATCTTTCCTAGGGTTTTAGTTTTCGTTATTCCGCGTTTTCGACGAGATTCCCCGACCGGGATCGCGTCAGACGTGTTGACCCAAGGTCCTATCAGATTTTATGGTCAACATTTTGGCGCCGTCTGTGGGAAACCGCACTTCTAACCACAAAATCACGTGGCAAAAAGCTACGCAAAACCTTGAAAAAGGGTGGATAACCTCTTGGAAAAGAGTGAAGAACCACAAAAACCTTGAAAAAAGCTTAAAACTTTGAAATATAAGTTTGTTAACCTTGAAAAAGACTCAAAGCTTTGAAATATAAGTTCATGAATTGCTATAGACATGAATGAAAGTGATAACGATGTCAACCCTCGAAGAAACAAAGGGGAACAACATAGTGAGGAGGAGGCTCCCCAGAGACCTCCTGAGGACATAAGTGAGGGGGTACCCAACCTAACCCTCCACCCCGGCACCGGAATCGTCGCATGTTGGGAGATATGAATCGCATGACAGCCCAGATGTTGGAAATGCAAAAATAGCAGATAGAGCAAACCGCTGCAATGAATGCCTATATGGCTAGGGGATACGTTGTAAACGAACCCATGATGCCCCCGCAGTACTCGCAGCCACATTGCTCACCATCTGATGCGGCCACTGTCTCGTATTATTACCAGGATCCACAGGCATATGTCAAGGTGGAATCTATTCCTTGCGACAAAGAAGACCAGGTGCATGAAGTACCAAGAGAACAAGGTCAATCACCTATTAACCATAGGGAGGCTTCGCCGTCAAAGTCTAGCAGGGTTTTTAGCCGAAAAGGGGGACTATTTAGGGTCAAACGAGGAGGCTGAACTGACCAAGGTCGGCATAATGCTGTTGAGCCTAGAAATAGGCGGGAGCGACGGGCTGAAGAAGCCCTTTCGTGGAGCCAAATGCCTAAGGACAGATATGATGCAGGGGCGGAAAAATGGAGCCCCACGCTCGAGCCTAGAAATAGGCAGGAGAGAAGAGCAAAAGCAGCTCGAACCCTAACTCAGGGTGGCCTTCCGACCTTTCAAAGGCCAAATTACGGCCAAATTTTGCCACCACGGGAGCAGGATTACCTTCAGTCGCCCTATGACAAATATCATGACGCGATGAATTTCGACCATGGTGAGAACAGCGAATTACCGTCATACGAGCTGGATGAAGAAGAGGAAATAAGCCCCTTTAAGGAGGGCATCCAAAAGTGCCCGGTGCCCCATGACTTTGAAATGACAGAAATAACAAAGTACTTTGGTAGAGGCGACCCTGATGATCACCTGTTAAATTATCGTGCCAGTATGGAAATAGCTGGAGCCACCCTGGCGCTGAAGTGCAAAGCCTTCGCTTTAACACATGGGGGAAGTGCAATACGATGGTATAAAAAACTCCTTCCTTGTAGCATCCACAGTTGGAGAGATTTGAAGGCAGCTTTCAAAAATGGTTTTGTTTCCTCCAGGCCCGGCCAGCTCCCACTTCAACGCCTTCAGGACTTAAGGTAAGGAAGGGAGAAGTCTTTGAAGAGCTACCGAGCTCGGTTTACAGAATAAATGCGCATCTGTGAAAACATCACCAAAGCGGAGATGTTTTCTGCATTAAAAAGAGGCCTAGACATGGCAAGCATGTTTTGGAGGGATGTTCCAAGTAGAAAGTCGAGGGATTACAACGCCTTGGTAGACTTGATGAAAGAGGAGATCGCCTCGAAAGAAATGGCTAGGGCCAGGGACAATCATCCTCAAGGGAGATACAATACTGAGTACCCCAATGAAAAGAACCAGAGGAAGGGAGGCAATAAGGATAGGTTCGGCGGTAACCGTGGGGGTGCGCCACGTCCGTTTCTGGGGACCGGATCCAGTTATGCGACTGAGATCACTGAGCTATTCCCAACTTACAATCCACTGCGCTTGCGCCAAATCCCCTCCCAGTCCTTGGAAGAATAGATGGTAGCCGAAGTGGAAAACAACCTACGATTGGGGCCTACTGCGTGTACCACAGATATTACAACCATGCAACGGAAGATTGTAGAGAAATCCACATGTTGGCAGACCAAAAGGCAAAAGGAAGAAATGGAGGCAATTTCACCCTTGACAAAGGAAAGCTGCAAAGGCCAAATAATCAAAAGCTCAATCGAACTGATAGGCGAGCTCCATGGAAGAACTTTAGGAAGGAAAGGATAGATGGTCGTCAAAGGGATAGGAGTAGGAAGCGAAATAACCCCCTAGCACGTGATAAAAATATAAGAGAACCACCTATGACTGCAGCAACCCTCCGATCCGCGAGATCAACACCATATTGGAAGGACCCCACCCAGGTAGGAATACCAATAACTCCCAAAAAGGGTACATCATAGAGGTCAAACAACCCGCTAACATGAACTATCACATCCATTCGCATCCTGCTGGGATGTCCGGGATAGAACCTTTCACGTTTACCCAGGATGACGCTATTGGGGTACACTTTCCACATAATGAAGCGCTGGTTATTCTGGTGGTGGTGGCTTCGAATGGATTTTCACGGATGCTGGTAGATGACGATGCCTCGGTGAATGTGATCTATGGAGTAACTTTTGACAAGATGGGGATTAGTTCAGTCTTGGATCCAATATATGGGTTCACCGGAGATAGCATAACTCCCAGATGATCCATAACCCTTATGACGGAAGTAGGGCAGCCCCCAGCCTCCTCTAGAATGCCCATGGAGTTCTTGATTGTGGATAAAAGCTCCTCATATCACAACTCAATTGGGAGGCGGGGCCTAATTGACCTAGGGGTTGTAACTCATACAAAGTATATTTGTATGAAATTCCCAACGGAACATGGCATAGCCACTGTTAGGGGGAGCCAAACTGAATCACGATCTTGTTACACAAATGCTATCCGAAAGTTTCAAGACCGAAGCGTAAATATGGTTAGTGATGTGGCAATGGCCGAGGCTACTCCAGACTCTAAAAGGCTGGGTGAAGGGTCCTCAGTAGATGAAGATGTAGCCATGACACTGGAAGGGGATCTGGCGAATCTGGACCTAAGGATGACCGGTGAAAGTTGCTCTACCCCGGTCGAAAGGCTGGAATGCTTCTGTGTTGATCCACATGATCCAGTCAAGGAGTTGTAGATTGGGATGGATTCTCCAGTTGAATACAAAGATCAATTGAAAAGCTTCTTGCTCGAAAATCTTGACATATTTGCATGGAAACACGACGACATGGTTGGAATTGATCCTAAAGTGGCTTGTCACAAGCTCCAACTTGACCCAAGAAGCCCTGGGCATAGGCAGAAGAGGAGGCCAATGAGTTCGGATAAATATGAGGCCTTGAAAGAGGAGGTGACAAAGCTATTGAAAAATGGCTTCATAAGAGAATCCCGGTATCCGAAATGGGTGTCAAACCCTGTTTTGGTTCCCAAGCAGAATGGGATGTTCAGAGTATGTATTGACTTTTCGAATTTAAATCAGGCCTGTCCTAAAGACAGTTTCCCTCTGCCTTGAATTGATCAATTAGTTGATTCTACAGCGGGACATGAGATGTTGAGCTTTATGGATGCGTACTTTGAGTACAATCAAATCCTCATGCACGAGTCAGATGAGGAGCACACCTCGTTTGTCACGGACGGGGGGCTCTATTATTATAAAGCCATGCCGTTTGGTTTGAAAAATGCAAGAGCCAAGAGCCACCTATCAGAGGTTAGTAAATCGCATGTTTTCAGAGCAGTTGGAAAGTACCATGGAAGTATATGTCGACGACATGTTGGTCAAAAGTATGGTCGCCTCAGAACACATTCGCCATTTATCAGAGGCCTTTGACATATTGAGGAAATATCGGATGAAGCTTAACCCTGCGAAATGCGCTTTTGGGGTAGCATCTGAAAGTTTCTTGAATTCATGGTAAACAGGAGAGGGATTGAAGCCAATCCGGATAAGATCAAAGTTTTACTCAACATGCGCTCTCCTCAGATCCCAAAAGAAGTGCAAATCCTAACCGGAAGAATTGCTTCCTTAAGTCGATTCGTTTCCAAGTCTACTGACAAATGTTTGCCATTTTTTAAGGTCTTAAAAGGCAGAAAACTGTTTCAATGGACACCAGAATGTGAGCAAGCTTTTTCCGACCTGAAGGCATCCTAGGACAGGCCCCCCTATTATCCAAACCAACGGTTGTTGAACCACTTTCTCTGTATTTAATTGTGTCAAAGGATGCCGTTAGCTCAGTGTTGGTCAGAGAGGAGAATGGGAATCAGCTTCCAGTGTATTACTTGAGCAAAGCCATGCTGGATGCGGAAACACATTACCCAGATATGGAAAAACTTGCTCTAGCGTTGATAACTGCGGCTCGTAAACTCCGCCCCTACTTTCAGTCGCACTCCATCCATGTACTCACAAACTTTCCTATTAGACAGGTATTACAGAAATCGGATCTGTCAATACGACCTGCATTATGTGCCTCGGACATATATAAAGGGCCAAGCGTTAGCAAATTTCATAGTTGAGTTCACGCATCCACCCGAGGTTGAGATGATTGATAACATGGATGATAGCCTCAAATGGAAGCTGTTTGTCGATGGGTCCTCTGCTGAAGGAAGATCTGGGGAGGGGATACTGCTGGTGAGTACAAAGGGACACAAGTTGCACAGTGCTATTCGCTTTAGCTTTAAAGCTTCAAATAATGTTGTAGAATATGAGGCGCTCCTAGCTGGATTAAGGCTTGCAAAAGCTTTAAAAATTAAGTCAGTGGTGGCAACCAGTGACTCGCGGCTTGTTGTAAGCCAATTTAACGGATAGTTCTCTGCCAATGAGCCAGCCATGATTGCATTCTTGAGAAAAGTAAAAAATTTAGCTGCCCACTTCAAAAAAATTGAATTGCTTCATATTTCTAGAACTGAGAACTCTAATACAGATGCTTTGTCTAAACTGGCAAGCAGTAAGGATGCTGAGCTCCTCAAAATGGTGTCAGTTGAGCATCTGCCGATTTCTTCCATCGAACCAGGAGCGGAGATTTTGGTAATAGAAGAAGAAGGTTCTTGGATGAATCCTATTCTGGTATACTTGAAATATCAAACTCTTCCAGACGAGCCGTAAGTAGCTCGAAAAATGCAAAGGTATGCCGCAAATTTTATCATCTTGGACGATCTGCTCTATAGACAGAGCTACACCTCTCCTTTTGATGAGATTCGAAGCGCGGAAGAAACGCCGAAAAGATCCGAACTCAGGTTGTGGTTGGACAGATGAATCATGACCCGATATTCACTACGCGATGGCTCGACGATGCGGAATAAAGAACTAAGACTTTCGAAACGCCACAAGGAATTTCCCAATCTCCTTGATAAGTTTCTCGTTTTTGAACGCCACAAATATTCTAGCAAATATTTGATAAGTTCGATATTTGAACGCCACAAGAAATGAAATCTTGATAAGTTCTTGGAGAATAAAAGGAATCCACCTTTTAACGAGTAAAACACTCAAAATGTTTATTCAATAATCAAAGTCTCAAGTCTGAATTACAATGAATGGAAAGGAATATAAATAAGTAAAATAACCTAGCCGCTAATTGACTCAAAATAGAATTCTAATTAGACTAAAATTCTAAAATATGCAAACAAATAATTAAAAACAAAATTTAACCTAAAAATACGCAAAAACCCTAATTTCCATCTCTATAATTGACTTGATGTTTTGAAGCCCCAAATGTTGAAATTTGGCCATAAAATCAATCGGCTCAAGGGCTTTAGCCCATGAGTTTTCCTTAGTGGCCCATTTCTACTCGAAAAATACATATTATGCATCTAATTTCGACATGGTTGACTGGATTGCACTTTTATTTGGCTTGAATATTTAACTTTTTCCGTCAAGCCTGCTATGACTCCGATTGTCGAGGGTCCGGAACACATCATACCCTCCTTCTTTAGGATGATTCGTCCCAAATCATAGCTTTGTTCCTGTTGTTTCACTTCACCTCCTGAATCAAACGGAAAATTATTGCTTCCATGCCAGAGGGATGACCAATAGTATCCTGTAACTTGGGTTACGTGAATGGATTGAAGTAGAAACTCCTGTGGGCATTGGTGGTGTTGCCCAAATTTCCAAGCACATTTAATCTGCAAGACAAATTAAATAAAGCGTTGAGGGAAATGTTAGGTTCATGAGGTACAAGGTATGGATCCTTGTATTTATAAATTATCACCATCAATTCCTGTTTTGGAATCACGAGACCCTTCTTTTCACCTCGTTCTTCCTTTGCAAGTTCTCGTTTATTCCCCTCTACTTCTTTTCTCTCAAGCACCTCTTTAATATTCTTACTTTCAAATTCAACCACATCTCCAATCTCCAGATTATTATCACCATGCTCGTGCACTACCTCATCACTACTCAAATGTGGATCTTCCAATTCAAAGCTCAAATCTTGAACTTCCACCTCAACTTCCAATTCATTCCTCTCATCATCAACAATTTCATTCTTTATCACTTCCTCACTACCCAACTCCACATTTTCCTCATCAAATTTTGGAGTTTGATTATTCGTTTTTAACTTAAACTCCCCCTCCTTCTTATCAATATCCTTATCCCCACGATGCCTCCTATTACACCACTTTTCACTCTCCTTCCTTACCCTCTGTGAATCTTCTAGTGCTTCCTCTAATGTCAACCCATATAGTACGCATGTTTTCCCTTTCTTAAGGAATTGGTATATGTGCATAGTCTTATCATAAACAGTCTCCCTCCTACATCTCCATGGTTTTCCCAATAAAATATGATAAGATTTTAATGGCACTACATCACATCATACATCCTCACTATACCTTCCCTGGGCAATAGACACTAGAACTTGTTTGGTTACTTTGAAATTCCAAAGCTCCCTCATCCACGTCATCCTATAAGGTTTATAGTGTGGTTCTAGGGGCAATCCTAATTTCTCAACCACAATGCTACTAACGAAATTAGTAAAACACTTTCCATCAATCGCCAAGCTACACCCCTTATGATCCACATAATATCTAGTTTGAAATAAACAGTCCGGATCATAATTCATTCCTTATGTGGCGTTTTAAGAATTTAAGAATGAAGAGGATTAAGACATCAAACAACAAGAACGAATTTTAATGTTGACTTGGAAGGAAATGAATATCAAGAATTTAAGGAAATTCAAAAAAGTGGTTCTTGAATCTTGGAATAACTTTTTTTTTCTATTTTTTTTTTTTTTTTTTTTTTGAATTTTCGGATTAAATAAATAAAAATAAAAATAATATTTTTTTATAAATCCGAAAAATTCGATAAGAACGCAAAAAAACAAAAGGCACGGGATTTGGATAAGAATTAAATAAAATAAACACTTTTGAATTTTGTTGGAACGATTTTCTGAATTAAAGACTCAACAAACTCAAGAATAAGAAGAACGCAAAAAAAAAACTGAAAACAAAACACTTAACAAGATATGGATGATTTTTATGGGACTCGATGATAAACATAAAAATCAAACTGGATAGAAAACCTGAATTCAGAGTCCAGCTCTGATACCAGAAGATGAGGTTCGAAGCGCGGAAGAAACGCCGAAAAGTTCCGAACTCAGGTTGTGGTTGGACAGATGAATCATGACCCGATATTCACGACGCGATGGCTCGACGATGCGGAATAAAGAACCAAGACTTTCGAAACGCCACAAGGAATTTCCCAATCTCCTTGATAAGTTTCTCGTTTTTGAACGCCACAAATATTCTAGCAAATATTTGATAAGTTTGATATTTGAACGCCACAAGAAATGAAATCTTGATAAGTTCTTGGAGAATAAAAGGAATCCACATTTTAATAAGTAAAACACTCAAAGTGTTTATTCAATAATCAAAGTCTCAAGTCTGAATTACAATGAATGGAAAGGAATATAAATAAGTAAAATAACCTAGCCGCTAATTGACTCAAAATAGAATTCTAATTAGACTAAAATTCTAAAATAGGCAAACAAATAATTAAAAACAAAATTTAACCTAAAAATACGCAAAAACCCTAATTTCCATCTGTATAATTGACTTGCTGTTTTGAAGCCCCAAATGATAAAATTTGGTCATAAAATCAGTCGGCTCAAGGGCTTTAGCCCATGAGTTTTGCTTAGTGGCCCATTTCTACTCGAAAAATACATATTATGCATCTAATTTCGACATGGTTGACTGGATTGCACTTTTATTTGGCTTGAATATTTAACTTTTTCCGTCAAGCCTGCTATGACTCCGATTGTCGAGGGTCCGGAACACATCACCTTTTCTACAATGCGTTGGGCCGGAGGAAGGACAATATATAATGAAAGAAAATCACGAGGGCATTTGCGGCAAACACGCTGGAGCGTTATCATTGGCTCGGAAAGCCCTCAAACAGGGATATTTTTGGCCCACTATGCGAAAGGATTCTCATAACTTCATCCGCAAATGCGATAAATGTCAGAGGCATGCAACCATACCGCATCAGCCGCATCACAAATTGACTGTGGTAACCAACCCCTGGCCTTTCGCCAAGTGGGGGGTCGATATTATTGGTCATATGCCCTGAGGCACTGGTAACAATTGTTTCGCAATAGGTGCAATTGACTACTTCACCAAATAGGTCGAGGCAAAGCCCCTGATGAGGATCACTTAAGCCAACACTTCCAAGTTTATCTGGAAGAATATTATATGCAGGTTTGGAATACCGCACTCGTTGGTTAGTGACAACGTAAAACAGTTAAAAAATAGAAGTATTGATGAATTATGCGATGATTTGGGAATCTGTAAATTATTTTCATCTCCACATCACCCACAAGAAAATGGGCAGGTTAAATCCGTGAACAAAACCATAAAGAACACCCTAAAAAGGAAACTGGAATCAAAGAAGGGTGCATGAGTAGATGAACTCCCGCAAGTGTTGTGAGCACTTCGGACTACTACGCACACCGCAACAGAGGAAACACCGTTCTCCATGGCGTATGGATCCGAGGCGGTATGTCCAGTTGAAGTTGGGGTGCCTTCCCTTCGCTAAATCCATTATGACGAGGTGGTAAATGAGGAAGCACAAAGGGCAAACTTGGATTTCCTCCTCGAAAAAAGGAATAACTCTCAAGTGGTGTTGGCCAGGTACCAGTTAAAAATGGCCCGCTACTACAACAAGAAGGTGAAGAATCGGTTCTTTAGCGTTGGAGATTTGGTCCTTAAAAAGATCATTCCTTCTACTCAAGAACCAGGAGTAGGGATTCTGGGTCCTAACTGGGAGGGGCCTTATAAAGTCACTGCCGATGTAGTACCTGGTACATATACGATCAAAGACCTATCTGGGGTCCCCCTACGTAATCCGTGGAACAAAGATCATCTTCGTCGATATTTTCAATAAAATGAAGTTCCTATTGGGCATGTAATATCCCCACGTAGTTTAATGATAATTTGCGGCGGGTTATGATGCGGGAGATTTTCGTCAAAAATGGTTAAGTCCAAGTACGATGAAACACGATCCTGCGATAAAATCTCGTAAATGTTAGTATGATTATCTCAAGTTCATACCTATCAATGAGCTAGTAGTATTAACCAATTGCATCAAATTCTCTTTGTTAAACATGACAGATATTAAAAATGCTAAATTATTTTAGTTCATGTGAAAGTATAACTTTGCCTACGATAAACAAGGGATAGTAAAATATTAACAGTGCCATGCTTGAAATTCATAAGCAAGGGACTCTTGTAAGCCTGCACTGCGTTTACTGCGTCTTAGCTAAAAGAGATAAACCATCAGCAACAACTCGCTTAGCTAATAATCGCAGGTGCTAAAAGGTATAACACGATCGCGATCAAATATTTATCAAGTCAGATCTAACCAGGAAACATGAATGTCTTGAGCTGCTTAGGTCTGAGGGACTATCAAGTATACAAACAAATCAAGTATACAAAGCATTTAGAAAGTTCACGATTTTTACAAACTTATAGACGATGTCATACAAATCCAAAAATTCCTGTCACACAAATGTTAAACTTCATAAAATGATTAAAATATTGATCTAACGGAATAATCACATTGTTTCTGTATTAATCGTTACATTTACACTTCAAAATTTCTTATTGAAAAACATCTTTTGCAGAGTCTCCGCCTGGGTCCATTTGGCAGGAGTCAGAGGGATCATCAGTAGGATGGCCTTCCTTTGGATCTTGTGGCTCCGGATATAAAGTCTCGATCTGGGAAATGTCTAAGTTCGGGAAAGCCTCTTTTACATCCCCCAAATCCATCCTAGCCTATATGGTCCCGAAAACCCTCTGCATAGCTTCGTACTCAGGGGTCTCTTCAAAAGCGTCCTTGAAATTCTGAACCGCCTCCGACACTTTAGCCCCCACGACCTCCTCCACCCGAGCTGCAATGGTGCACTCCAAGACTTCTTTGATCCTGGATTCAATGTGTTTCTCCAGGGAGGTGTAATCATCTTCAGCCTTTTTCTTAGCCTCCATCCCCCCCTCCAGCTTGGTGGTAATTTCTGCTACCTCGGCTGCCAGTTTACCCTTCATAGAATTTTCTTCCACCAGGGCTTCAGCTGTGATGGACTGTGCACTGTTGGAGTCATCAAGCTTCTTGCACAGAGTCGCCACATCGGACTCAGAGGCCTGGAGGTCATGCCTTAGCTTCTCATTATCCTCCTGAAGGCACTTCTCAAGGGCCCTATCCTCTGAGGAAGACTTGCGGGCTATGGACAATTGATCTTTAAGATCATTAATTTCTTTCAGCATTTTTCCGCATGACGAAGTACAGTCTCCGCATCCTTTTTGTCTCACTGCGCTTCCACCACAGAGGATTGTACCTCGTCTATGAGGGCCAGTGCTCTAGCATTTATGGCCTTGGCAGCAAGTAGTTTTTGGGATGGGGTGGCACTGGAAGAAAAGGCGGACCAGCCCTCAGTCCAAAACTGCTCCATGACCAAGGCAGCCCTGGCAGGTGAGGAGTTGGGGGAGTCGAACATGTTGGGATCATAAGTGACGTCCTTGGGAAGGACACTGGCTTTAATCTGCTTGAGCTCTTCGACCGCCGCAGGGGTCACTTTGTAACCCAGCCTAGGAATTGACACGGAAGGCTCATCCTCCCAGTCTTGAGTCTCCGGTGGCGGAGGTGCGGAGCTGATATCCTTGCCCCTCCTGAGCCTCTTCAAAGGGGCAGGCTCATCCTCGGATAGGGAAGATCGCACCAAGACATTTTTAGAGTCTTTTTCCCTCTTAGAGCCATCACGATCTGACCTCTTCCCTTTCCCCGTTACGGTGACCCTCTTGGGCTAAGCCTCTTTTCCCAAGTTTGACTGCTGGGGGGCCACGGGTAGCAAACTGGGGGGTGGCAATAACGCAGGGAGAGGACCTTCAAGTTGGGCGGTGGACGCTTTGGATACCTCCTTTGCAACCCCCATTTCCAGGTTAGCAAGTACTATTTTCTGTTTCCTCTCGACTTTGCTGCCGTGGCAAAGGTAGGAGGGATCTTCTTGGACATAAGGCCCTTCAGAGAGATCTTAGGAAAGTCCTTGGAACCTAGCAAAAAAGAAAGAAAGGTGAGACTCTGAATGTCGAGACAGAAGTTATAAATACAATAAGAAAACTCTGCTCACTCATGGCTCTCATAAGGCCGTGCTTGACAAAAAGTTTGTTTTGTTGAATGACCTTCTGAAAAGTGCCTCAGAAGGAAAATAGGCGCCTCACCGCTGATAAATCTGCGTCGGAGAGGAGATAGGTGAAAGTAGACCCTGTAATAAGCCAACAAAGTAAGAAAATAAATTAAAAGCGATGAACAAAAATGGGAAGTAAATAACACAGAACACTTGAAGACGCGAAGCAAAAACAAGACTCACGAGGGGAGGAAAGAGTTCGGGGAACGGTGATTTCCGGAGTGGGGTCCACAGGTGAGCTTTGCCACTCCCCCGCAGCCCAGAACCACTGGTTTCTCCAATTCTTTATAGAAGTAGGATGCCCAGTGATAATAGGGGGGTAAGAGCCTTGGGGTGACAGGTAGTACTAGTCCTTAACGTCCGATCTCACATCCTTATCCCTTCTAACAGATTTCTTCAGGGTGTATAAGGTATTGGATGATATGCAACGAGATGGGGTAGTCGGGGTTGACCTCTTGCCACACCAGCCAAGTGCCAACGGCCTGAGTCCAAAAGTTCGGAGCTAACTGGTAAGGACACAGGTTGTAACTCCTAAGCAGCGCCCTGAAAAAAGGGTATAGGGGCAGCCTCATCCCACAGGATAAAGCATCAAAGAAAATCGCCATCTGGCCTGGGGGAGGACTCCAGGGTCGGCAAGAAGGTGTGGGGTGCACCAATCAGACCCCTTCTGCTATCCTGAACTTTGCCGAAGCACTTTCCAAATCAAGGCCTCGGATTTCTGAAGTAATTTCATTGCTTTCCCAGAACTCTGGGTTCGGATCAAAATCCACGTGATACCCTGATACTTTGTTCACAAGGTCCACCCAACCCTCAACCTGGGCTATTTCCTCCTCAGATAATCCTAATTCTTCCCTATGCGTCCTAAATGGAGCCCTAATATTTAGACCCAAGTCCTGATGACCAGAAGAAGAGCCCACTGCCTCTTCTCTTCTCAAATCTCTATCTCGCTTGCTTCGGAGTTCTCGCAATGAGCCCTCCTCGTCGGATGATAGATGAGCCATGTAGGTCTGGTTCTTTTCTTCTTCACTGTCAGAATCATCCAAATTAATTATACTGCCATATTTTCTATTCCTCCTCTTAATCTGTTCCCTAAAGAAGCGAGAAATAAAAACCGATAAAGACAATGGGCAGAAACCTCTGACAGGAATCGTCATTGCCAACAGTTCCTGTGAACCCGTTCCCTCAACTCTTTCCATTTTTTCTTAAAAATAGTCCAGACTTACCAAGAGGAAGACAAAAATGCAAAACGAAGTTTTCAAACCAGCATTCGAAGATTAGAAATAACAAAGTATCACACATGCAGAGGAAAAGAAATTTACCTGCAGAAAATGAGCGTTCGAGGTTGTGTACTCGAAAGAAGAACGCGCCAATGGAAGGTGTTGGACGGTTGAGACGATTTGCTAGGTTAAAAATCCTTGAGAAGTGTTGAAAGACTTACAAGAAAAGGGAGAATGATACGATTCTTCACAGAGGAGTTTTTATGAAAATTTTAAGAAAATAGTAAAGGAGAAAAGTTGGCATGAAGGAGGCTTTATAAGGAACCCAATAGTCCCAAACCCTTGGTCTTTGAGCCGCATGATTAATTTAGATAACCCACATATCTTGGGGGAAGGGTTAATTAAAGCGCCAACTGTAGAGGGAAGGGGAGAAACCATTCAACTACCAAAGTGTACTCCACGCACAGTAAGGTGCCCCCTCTCCATATTTCTTGGAAACAGATGCCAGCAATCTCCTTTCCATAAATGCGTCACCTAAAGGGCATGCTGACATATCCCAACATTCGTCTGGAAGGGAAAATAGGAATAGTAGGTCGACGTTGCCTTGAGTCCGCGCCTCACTAAGAATTGCATCCCACCCCGTAAGTGCGTAGCACTATGCAATGATCCCCAGCCAATTGGTTGCGCATGAATTATAAAACAATGGAAATAACAAAATTAGAATAAAACTACGATCCTGTTGCTGTTCACTTACGTAAAGTCCCCAGAACAAACCATGACTTTGAACCTATGGCAAATTCGATCCGCCCAGAAATGACCACATCGAATTTAAGGGACTAGTGTGTAAACCACATCCAAAATGAGGCCAATAGATCACCGGTAGCGACCCAATAGAGGCCCAATGGGCCCTAGCCTATGGCCGGAACTTAGGGTTTTACTTTGGGTCAACTGTCGAGGTGGAACATCGCATGAACCCTCTCTATCCGACTGGTTTATAGCAAGCCGAAGTGCCCTGTGGTAACACCTCGAATATGTGATGGGACAACGGATAGTGTCTGAAATACGTAACTTTCCCCAGTTGACTGTGGCTTGACAAGACGTTGTCTTTATGGAAGATATGACAGACGCCCATTCCCTACTGGAAGTAGCAATGATTACTTCCAAGAAATTGGTTTACCCCTCCAACGGCTAGGGTGAAGACACGTGTAAAGTCCACCACGTGTCACCATCTAAAGACCATAACTTCTCCTATAAATAGAACACACTTGCCTCCAAATAAAAAAGGTTGGTAACTCAAGACACAAACTCAATATTTTATTCTCACTCCCTTTTTTCTCTTTTACACACTTACATTTCCCGCACCCAATCTGTATTTGCTTAAAATGAATACTGACTTTGGCATCGGAGTGCAAATGGGAGCCACCTCGACCCCCTTTGCAAGTTGATTGTTTGTCATATTGTGCAGGAGATCCACATGTTCAAGAGGAAGGAGTTGAGACGTGTTGACTCAAGGTCCTACCAGATTTTGTGGTCAACAATTACTCCTAGCTAACTTCCCTGAAACATGGGGATTATTTTAACTGAAGAAGAAAAAAATAAAAATAATAAAAACACTTTAACAGGACTGAAGGGAATAGGAAAAATGACAAGTGAAATGGGTACTTTAATTCATTAGTTTTGAGCTTAAAATGTTCAAAGAAATTCTTTTTGAAACATCATGAAACAAAATGAAAAACTGGCTGCATTCTCTTTGGCGTTTTCCAGCCGTTTTTCGTTTTTCATTTCCGAAAACGCGGAAAACGCGTTCTCTTACGCCTTTTCGGAAAAAAAAAAATCGAAAACATTTTCAAAATTTGTAAAGGAAATGGAAAACGTGAAAATCACGTTTTCCGCGTTTTCCGAAATTTTTGCCTTGTAAGTGGAAAACGCGGAAAACGCGCGTTTTTCGTGTTTTCCACTTAAAAATAATAATAAAAAAAATAAATTAAAATTAAAATAATCAAAAAAATTTGAAATTTGTCAAAATTTATCATTTTTAATTACATTATTGGTCCCTGATTTTCAAAACTTGTCATTTTAATCCTCAAATTTGAAATTTCTTTCGAAAATATCCTAATTTATTTGCAACTTAGGTCCCTCAACTTCAGATTTTGTTGCACATTAGTTCAAAAATTTTAATTTTCTTTCAATTTAGTCCTTTTCGTATATGCTTTATAAGTCATTGTCTTCAAACATGTATAACTTTTGATGTACAGCTCCGAATTGCACTCTGTTTTTTGCGTAGAACTCCAGATTCAACCATCTTTCTGATGATGTATCATGTGCTTAATTATTAAATATTTCTTTTTTACTTTTGTATTGTAGACACTTATTTTGTAAGGGCATAATTAATTAACGGAAATTGATTTTTGCAAATTTTATTGAAACTTAAATTTTAAACGTTATGAGTGCTTACTAGAAGGATGTATCTATATAAAATATTAAATGGAACGATTACTTTAGAAGGGAAAATTACTACTCAAATGTGGAACGATTACTTTAGAAGGACAACATGAATTTTTGAACTTTTTTGGTATAACCAAATTGTGTGATAGGGGTTATTTCATTTATTTTTATTGTGTAACTCAAAATATGATATCTTTATTTCATTTATATTCACAAACAATATGAAATAATTTTCTTCAAAATTTTAAACAGAACGCGTTTTCCAGCTTTTCATTTTCGAAAACAGTTTTCAGAAATA
This sequence comes from Ligustrum vulgare, assembly GCA_963555705.1. Taxonomy (NCBI): domain Eukaryota; kingdom Viridiplantae; phylum Streptophyta; class Magnoliopsida; order Lamiales; family Oleaceae; genus Ligustrum; species Ligustrum vulgare. The sequence continues at coordinate 68,085,560 of OY743168.1, read as the reverse complement.
ACAAACCAAACGCGTTTTCAGCAATTTTGAAAAAAGTCACAGAAAATGGAAAACAGAAAACATTTCCGAAAATGAAAACAGGAAACTCAAACACAAAGAGAACGCAACCTAACCATTTCGCTACAGTCAATTTCAGGTACAATGATGTCCCAAAGAAATATGAACTTAAGCATGTAAACAGCAGAGATGCGATATGGAGAAAGAAGAAATTTAACACTACTGTCAGCGACGATTCACGGGTGGGTTTGCGTAAAAGTTGAGATCTTAATGAGCAGATAATCATTGATAGCCGGATGTGCCATTTTGAGGGAATCAGAGCGATAAGAACGAAGGAAGTCAAGTTCTCATGACATTTTGAGGTATTATATCATGGACATTGCTATATGTACTAACAAACTGTACTAACAGTTGTACTAACGGCTAAAAGACAAAAATTTTGAATGTTCAATTACTATGTTATCCTTCTAGTTATAATTCTTTTAATTTTCTGATGTTATGTCTATATCTCTAAATTTATTGTTTACATAAAATACGTAATATATACTATTATATGTTAAACTCTTTTCTTCAATAATTATATTTAATTCTTCAATTTTTTTCTCTAGATCACTAATTATTCTTCCTTTATTTACTATAATTCTAGTAAATTGTGAAAAATCTGTAAATGAGGGTTCTTTTATTGCGTAGTCTAATAAATTATAAAATCTTCCTAAATCTTCTCTTATAATTTCTAATTGTTTAATTGTTTCTTCTCTTAAATACTTAAAGTCGTTTACTTCTGAAGGATTTAATTCTATTAAATGTTCTGAATTGATAAATTATAAAACTAAATATTTAAATTTAAGCTATTAATTCAAATCCTCTTCCAATAGTTAATTCTTGGAATAATAAAAACAAATTTTCAACATATGTAAAAACATGCAAGAGATATCATAAAAAAAATGATAAATTTAAGACTATGATAACAGTATTTGGATAATATTAATAAAAAAGACGATATATAATCCATCATAAATAATTAATAATACTTCTTTCTATCTATGGGTCCATGCTTCTGGATTGGTTTGATGAAAGAAAATTTTGAACTGGGAATGAAAAGAAAATAGATAGAGAGAATATAGATTTTTATTGCTGAAAACTAGTATGATTTTCGGATGCTTACAATGAGGAGAGACTCCTCCTTTTATAGATGGTAAAAGCAAAGCTGGGGAACAAGATAATATTCCCTATCTTTTACATATTTGGCTAAGATTTAAAGTAGATAAAGTAAAGCTAAAGTTACAATAATTTTTGATGCTTTTCTAAAGTTTCACATGGGTCTGGACCCCCATGCCTTGAATAATTCATGTTCAGACAAGGTAGGCTTCATCTTCATTATAGTTGAGTAGGTCCCCACAATTATTACATTTGTGACCCGTTTCTACCTCCATTAGGTGATGTAGATATTCATAGGCTCCTTTGCTAAGATCCAAATTGCTGACAAGTATATTCTCAGCATATTCTCTTAATTTCCATAATTGACAATTAACTTGACTAATTCTTGCAATACTGTAGATCAATAATTTGTCATCATTAGATTCATATACCCAAACATTAGTTTGTGTAAGGGTATCCCTTAATTCGGTATACATTACTCTAAATCCCAATGCCCTTTTTCTGGAATAGCTTGTATCTATTCCTCTTTGTTAAATGGTTTATTTCTGGTTCTGAAAGAATAGCTTTGCTAGTTACTCCAACTTTTACAATATGTTTTGCCCTTAGAAATTCTTCATCAATAAATTCTGGAATGGCTGAGTAAATCCTGACATAGATCTTTTCAGCTTTGGTAATTCCAAAATATGTTTGAACTACTGCCTTGATGGAATTAGGTAATAATGATATTTCCTTCATATCCTTGCTAGGGTAGATGCACCGAATAAGTCATTGGTCAAACAGTCCCCTGACTGTTCTAGGTTCTGCTCCTGGAAAAATAATTGCTTTATTGATTTTTTGATGGCTAATTATCCTTAGCCATTCTCCTTCTTTTGTCCTCTTGTTTAGATACTCCACATACTTCAAGAATGTCTCTAGTTTCTTCATAACTTTCTCCTTTTCTGATAGTTCCTTTGTTGCGACTGCTGGTTTCTTCGCAGCTTCTAAAAAAGTTTCTTTAGATGGTTCAATAGTTTTGCTAATAGCTTTGGAAGATGAACTTCCAATAACTGATACTTTAGATACTTCTTCCTCAATAGGAAGTCCTACAGATAAATTCTTTACTGGAGAGGATTGGGATCCTCCTTTATACATTTCCTCAAGAGAATTAACCCTTGACTTGTAAAATGCTAGTTCACTGTTAATTTGTACAATTTGCGCCATGCAAGTATTCACATGGTTGAATAGATTTGAATAGTTGATCTTCATTTGACCCATAGCCAAGTTAATTTCTTCTACTTTCTTAAGTATGTCTTCCATGTCTTGATAAATAATCTGCAATAACATTGTCAATACCCTTAATATGAATAATTTCAAAATCATAATAGCTAAGTTCTACTTGCCATCTAATTAACCTTTTATTTGCAATAGTTGGATCAATTTCTTTAGTTAACCAATATTTGACTTGTGTATTATCTGTTCTAATTTTGAATTTTGTAGTAACAATAAATAATTCAAACTTTTTAATAGCAAATTTTACAGCTAATAATTCTTTTTCATTTATATGATAATTAGTTTGAGTTTGAGTAAAACTGCCACTAGTATACTGTGCAATCCTTTCCTCATCCTCATTTGGATAAAAATATTTAAGTACTGCTCCCCATGCTGTTTCGCATGCATCGGTTTCTATAATCCAATCACATTCTTTTTTGTGTAATTCTAATTCTGGTAAATCTTTACAAAGGTCTTTAATTTTTTGTACTTCTTCTTCTTCTTCGTCTTTAGACCAAGGTGTCCATCTAGTTTTTCCTTTTAATCTTTTTTGTAATGGGATTAAATGTTTTGCTAAGTTAGGTACATATTTCCTAGTCTGATTTACAAGTCCTAAAAAGCTTTGTAATTGTGTTTTATCTTTTATATGATTGTCAAATTCTTGTATTTTTGTACCAATATATTTTTGGAGTTTTATTCCTTCTTGGCTTATTATAGATCCCAAAAATTCTACCTTTTCTTTAGCTATCTCCATTTTTGTTGCTGATAATATAATTCCATTATTCCTTACAATATCTATAAAAATATTTAGATGTTTTAAGTGGTCTTGTCTGGTTTCGGAGTAAATAAGAACATCATCAATATATACTGTAATAAAATGATAATAATCTTTAAATATTTTATCCATGTGCCTTTGGAATTCTCCTGGACTATTTTTAAATCCAAAAGGTAATACATTTCATTCATAAAATCCTTGTGCTACCGTAAAAGCTGTTAAATGTCTAGATTCTTCAGTTAACATAATATGATAAAATCCTGATTTAAGATCAAATTTAGAGAAATATTTCTTTCCTCTAATTTGGTTAAATAATATCTGTTGGTTTGGTATTGGATATTTTAATTCTTTTGTATAAGTTTTTAACCTTTTATAATTAATTACCATTCTAGATTTTCCTCTTTTTTGTTCTGAATGTTTTATTACAATGAGCGCTGGGCTACTATGTTTACTGTTAGATTTTCTAATAAATTTCTTTTCTAGCATTTCTTTTATGTGCATTTCAAATTCAGGTAATTCTTTTGGTGTATGTTTAATTGATTTTACATTAATAATCTTAGTGTCATCTTCTAGTATAATTTCTGCCATAGGTTTGTTTATATGCCATTTTTCCAAAGGATTATCTCCTGATAATTTTAATAATTTTTCTGTAATATTTTTTATTACAATTTGATCAAAATGTTCTTGTACTAGATTTATTCTATTTTTATTAGGCATAAATTGTGTTGTTTGTGTTAATTTTTGTCTATCATCACCACGCTGAGCTGCTATATGAGGCATTTTTTCTCTACAGTAAGGATCGTTAATTCTTATTCCTATTGCTATATGGTGACAAGGGGTAGATAAAAGTATAACTTTTTCATCAATAGTTATTGGATAATATTGTTGACTCGATGTTAAATCTACCCTCCAAGTATAAAGGGGTCAAGTTGTAGCCTAGCAATAATCCGGGGTCATTCTTCCTAGGAATTTTATTGGTGTCGTAATATTTGCTAAATTCGAAACTTAAACTACGATTTCAATTGTGCTAAAATGAAATTGGAGAGAATATAATTAATTTGCAATGAAAGGAAAATTTGAGTGGAGTTATTCTTTCGCTATCAATTGGGTTTTGCAAATGAGATTAATATGAATTTCTTGAAATCGATAAGATTAAAAAATATTAGTGAGAAAATTACTCAATTTATTCTACCGCGTTTTGTCGAGCATATTGTGTGCATATTCAATACACACCACATCAGCAACATTCATCCAAGTAAGATAATTTGAAAACTTAAAACAATTTGTAAACGCTTATCAATAACAAGAATTCATTCATGACGAATTAGAGCATACCCATCAAAGCTAAAAATAACTCCCCTCAAATATACTTTAGCCGAACATAATTAAACTAAACGAAATAAATTCAACCAAAAGATAATCATAACTAAGAATTCAAATTCAAGTTTGAAAAAAAAAAAAAAAACTCTATAACCAAAAATATATCTCAATTCAACAAACCATCAACAATATAAAATTATATAAATGAACTAAAAATTAAAACAATGTAAACTCTAAGCAAACTGTAAATTGAATTCAGAAAAATAAGCAAAACTGAGGCTGCGGATTTGGTGTGGACTGCACTGCTGCTTGAGGTCGAAACCGAAGCTGCTGCTGCGTGAGAGGTTGCTGGCGATAGGGAGCTACTGGCTCTGAGCGAGGTTGAGAAGACAGCGGGAGAGAGAAGAGAAAGCAGAGGAGAGTTGAGAGAAAGGTTGCGGCTGAAGGTGAGGCTGTGTTTTAGGTGAAAAGGAGAGAGACGTGAGGGGGAGGTGTGGCTGGTTGGTCTGTGGCGAGAAGAAGGCAGCGGCTGGTTTGCTGCTGGGTTGCTGTTCGGATCAAGGGAGTTGAGAGAAGGAGAGGTTGCAGCTGGAAGTGTGAGAGAGGTTGAAGGTGACGAAGGTGATTACTTACGGCTGGTTTGTGAGAGAAGTGAGAAGACAGAGATGAAGAGGGACGAGATGGTGGGGGAAGTGTGGCTGTGGGCTGGAGAGGGAGAAGTGGAGTGCTGAGGCGTGAGGTTGAGGTGAAGAAGATAGCAGACAGAGAGTACGTGAGTGGAGAGGTAGGGCTGTAGGTTGAAGATGAAAGTGGGCTGCATAATTGATTTTTGGGCTTTTTTAGGTTAGTCAAGTTAGGGGTTATTTTTGAGATAAAATTGTCCAAAATGTACCTGCAATTAAATAGATTGAATTATTAGTAAAAAAAATCAATTTAGAGTTTAACAAATAAAATTGAATCTTTAATAAATTTTACTCTAAATGACAATTTATATCCCAAAAATGTATTTTTTCATTTATTTGCCTATCTAAAATACGTAAAATTGGATAATAATCAATTGTTTTATGAAGTTATTTCATAATAATATATCCCCTGGCATATCATCAAATTGATATACATAAGGTATTTGTAATTCATATTTTCCTATTTGTATTTTAACATTCCTTGCTACTTTAGTTATTAGGTTTGTGCTTCCATCAAATCCTGCAAATATTACTCTTTCTTCATTATCTTTTTTATTGCTCCACATTTCTGGGGGTAATACATTTTCTTTAAACAAACAGGATGATGCTCCTGTATCAAACAATGCATGATAATTTCTGCTAAGATATCCATTGTAATTCATTTTGGTTAGTATATAAATATGTTCTCTCCCTCCTTGTATTTTATTCATAATAACCTTGGTATAACTAGATTCTCATTTTGTATTGTTAATAGCATTCTATCATCTTTTATGTAATATGGCTTTACTTGTTCTAAGAAGTCTGTTCCTAATAGTAATTCTGTATTTACCTTTCCTGTATGTTCTACGTACATGTTTATGATTATTTCATTTCTTTTATTTATTCTTATTGGTAATTCTACATAAGTATCCTTGGGATGAATATTTCCAAAATAATCTTGTATTTGAATTGAATTATTCGTTACTTTAAGTTCTAAGTCTCCTATTATATTTTCTTTTATATGAGATACAGTTGCTCCAATATCTATTAATACTTTCTGTTCTTTCCATTCTCCATTTATTCTAATTTCTATCATAACTTCAAATTGTTTTGTCTCATTTCTTTTAGATAGATTCATTCTTGGTATTTTTCTATGTATTTTTGTCATTATTTGTTTTTCTGAATCATTTCTATTTTCTATTTCAGGTAATGATCTTGTACTAGTATTTCTTCTTAGGCTAATTGATCTTCTTCCAAATTCTATTTGTGGTTTATCCATATTTACTAATCTTCTAGCTTGATTGAAATCTATTTCTATATCTTCTGGTATTGTCATTCTTGGATTTTCTTTAGCTGGTTTGTATTCCAATAAATTTTGAAATATGGGTTCTATTATATGTGTTCTTGTAGCATTCTTAATTTTTACTTCATGTTTACTAGTAAAAGCATATATTGTTCTAATAGTTAAACTTATAGTTTTACTTCCTGATTCCATATCTATCCCTCTTAACCTGTAATATAATGATAATGCTTTATTTTTATTTTGTTCTCCCATACTTATGCTGAAATTTGGTCTTATTGTAAATTTTACTTTTTGGTACATTAAGTTTCCTGTTACAATTCCTATTAGAGCATCTTGTACTGAACTTACAATTCTATCATCCATAATATAGAATTCTATAGGTGTATCTATTCCTTCTCTAAAATAGGCTTTTGTTATAATTTGTACAGCTCCTAAATATATGTTCTTTATTTTTCCTTTTAGTTCAGGATTCAATAGGTTTATTTCTTGTCTTATAATTTCTTCATTTATTATAGGTATTAATGTATTTTCTGTAGTATCTCTTATGTCTATATGGTGACTATGGTTTCTTGCTACATATGCTATTTCTTTGTTTTTCTGCCAAAATGGTAAATTAAATATTTCTTTTGGTTCAACATCTAATTTTGATTTTAAAATCTTTTCATACATTTTAGGATTAAATATTAATCTTTCATTTAATTGTTCTTCATTTTCTTCTAATTGGTATTCATATTCTTTAGATGTACCTTCTTCATTAATTTGTCTAATCATATTTATATATAAATATTCTTCTTCGCTAGATTCATTAGATTCACTTTCTTCTGAAGATTCTAATTCCATTATTGTATTTATTACTTCATCATGTTCTTCTAATTCATAAATTTCTTCATCTTCAGGACTTTCTTCTCATTCTTCTTCTTGTTCAATAGGTAATAAGTTGTAATTTTCTTTTTCTATTAATGAGATATACATCATATTTTTCTTTTTATCTTTCTTAGGACATTCTGAAGATATATGTCATATTTCTCCACATGAATAGCATTTACATTTTCTAGGATTTTTAGGGTATGTTTTTGTTTTGTTTTGTTTTTGCCTTAAGTATCTCTTATATGGTACTCTATACCTTTTAAATATTTTATTATATGACTTTTTGTATTTATTAAATTTAGTAAATTTGTTTCTAAATTTATCTTTTCTATAATATTTCTTTTTCTTATAATTTCTTTCTAGATGACATCCCCATTGTGTTGGTTTATATTGTAATTTATCACAGTATAATGATTTTTTACTTGCTTTATGGAATTTTATCATATTATTTGCTTCCATACATTTTTCTTGTTGTCTTATTTCTATAAATTGTATTTTTGCTCCTAAACTATTATTACTTAATGGTATTTCTAATTTTTCCCAGTTCTTAAATAATTCTAAATTCCATGGGTTTGGTAATTTAAAGAATATTTGGTTCATAATTTCCATACCATATGTTTCTTGATTATATTCTGCTTTTTCAAAATATTCTCTAAATTCACATGCAAATTGTTTACTATAACACATATCACATATTGATAGATTTTCTAATAAATATCTATTTCTTAGTCTTGAGCTAATTTTGGTATCTCTGTCTATTACTAATGTATATTCTCTTTTTAATGCATCTTCATATCTGCTTAAAACAGTTCCTATTTCATCTTGGTCATTTCCTCTAATCTGTCCTATATAAGTTTCTGTTAAATTTTCCCACTATCTTGCAGTGGTTCCTATAAATATATTTTCTAACATTAATTGTAATTGCTTTCCTGTTAATTCTTTGGTATAGGCCATCATAGCCATAGATTTCATCCATAATTCTAATTCATGATCTACATCTTGCACACATCCTAAATCTATCCATCTTCCTTCTAAACTAATTTGTGTTTCCATACTTCTCCATGGTGTATATTCTATAGGATAATTTTTACTTGGCTTGGTGTAATATTTTTGTTGTGGTATAAAATTATTTGTTTTGAAATTTGTGTTTTGTCTTTGATTCATATAAATTTCTGGTGTATTTTGTGGATTAGTATTACTTGTATTTTCTTTTTTGACTTGGTTAGTTCCTGGTTGCTGTATATAATCTGGTGAATTTTGTCTTGCTGGTATTAAAGGTCTCTGTTGTTCATTCATATTAATTTCTTCTATTTTAAGATTTTTAAATTTTTCTATATAATCTTCTTCTGTTATGTAATCTGCTTCGCCTTCTTCTTTAGGATTTTCCATAAATTTTTCTATTTGTTCAGTAATCATATTTATTCCTAATCTATTGATGGCTTTAAATTCTTTGTCAGTTATTATTCTTTTAGGTTTTCTTTTTTTCATTTCATCATATATTTTTGTTATATTTTGGTTTACAATACCAATATTTTGTTGTATATTATCTAATCTTTTATGTAAATCATTTTTCCCTATTTCTTCTTCTTTAATTGTTCTTATCATATTTATTTGTTTTATAATAGTTTTTTGCTCTGTAATTTCTATTGAGTTTTCATATACTCCTACCATATTTCCTATTTTATTTATTTTATCAGTTATTTGCTTTATTTGGTTTTCTAAGGTTATTAATTGTTTTGATAGGTTATTTACACATTGCTTTACTTCTAATATTTGTGTGGGTATATTTTTGTTTATATCCTTATAATTATTAGTTATTTCTATCATTTGTCTTATTTCTAATGGTAAATTATTGATAATTTCTTGAACTTGTTCTGGGTTTTTTGTTTGTTCTAAATTTTGTTCTGTAGTTTTATCTAAACTTATTCCTAATTTATTTAGTAAAAATAAATTTTTCCAGTTTAATTGTTTATGTTCTAAAAATCCTCATTCTCCTAATAGTATAAATGGAATAAATTTTCCATATGTTTCAGTTATTAATGGTCAATGACTGTTATTTGGTAAATCTTTTGATTTATAATTATATACTCTAGGTTCGATTATTGGTAATTTTTTAGACATTTTTCTAAATATATTTCTAAGTATAACTACTGGCTCTGATACCAATGTGGGTTAGATCGTGATAGTGAAATTTTATTTTGTGGAATTTTAATCTTTGTCTAATTCTTCTTAAAAATCTTTCTTCAAATTCATCCATATATCTTATATCTTCTTGTCTAATTAAGTTTTCTTCTTTTAATTTTAAATATTCATTATGTTGTAAAACTAGCCTTTTAATTTCCCTATATTTTTCTATAGCAATCGGATCAGTATTTAAATTTCTTCCTAATCTTTCCAATTCTAAATATTCTCTATGTAAACTTCTAATTAAATTTTTTCTTTTTTCGTGAAGTATATGTGAATCATAAACAGGCATAATATTTTTTAATTATGAAATAAGCAATAAAATTTTTAAAGTAATTAAATTTTTAGGATTTATTATGTGTTAAATTTAATAAGATAATATGTGAAATAAGGTATTATCTATAATTTTAGTTTAAAGGGTAAAATAGGTATTAATTTATGTTAGTTAGTTAGTATTATTTTGTTAGTAAGTGTAGCTTTATCCTTATATCATAATGCATCACATGTTTGTAAGTATGTTGGTAAATTACGTTTGTACACATAGCATTATCCTTATATATGTATAGGGTTATATATGTATAGGGAGGCAAGTGAAAAAGTAACATAAGCAAACTCCAGAAAATTAAATGCTGCATCAACACTACTATTGCATCCTTTCAAACTAGAGTTCAAGTTTCAATCTCTTGGAAAGTATTGCCTACTTGGTAAACTTGTTTATAAACAAATATAAATATCACTTTTTTCCAAACCACATTTTAATAATGCATATTTTTCGAAACCACTTTTAATCTCACATTTCATTTCGAAAAATTCAAATTCCTTGTTTATAAACAAAATTCACCTGCCAAACAAAGGCTCACAAGTGCAGTTACAATAACTTACAAACAACTTCATGCACACCTCAGTTACATCAATTCTAACTGTATCAAATGCATTGCGAAAATTAAGACCAAAGATAGATGTGGATCCAATTTTACAAATTCTCATCTTACAACATCCACAATTTCGACTGAGATGAGAAACTGACATTGCCTCACAATGCTATATGCAGCGAGTGAAGAAACTTTGTCCTACATAGCCACCAGCCATTGCCCTTCGCACATTGGATTCAAACATCTTTGGGTTGTCCCTCAAAACTGCAGCTGCATCAGCATTAAGAGGGTCCTCGTGATTTGGTTCCTGCATGGATACAAGTCCGCCTATTAGATATGTATATGGAAATGCAAACAAACTCAATGCATTTTCCAAAAGATTCAGAAATACCGTGAAAAGATGATATAAGCCATATATAATAGTGTTAATGTTTAGCACGGGTTTCCAGTCTTCACGAAGAATGTTCAGGCAAACATTTCCTTCCAAGTCAATATTAGGATGGTAAACCTGCAGTAAATTACTAACTCCATTCCCATATCAGAATATTAAGTATCATAACGTAAGTACTAATCTAAGGAATCTTGGCTTTCGCCTACCTTCGTCATGCATTTGACCTTTGGAGCTTCATGTGGATACATAGTAGAAATTTGGAAAGAGAAAACAAATGTTCCACCACTAAACACGTGCAACCAATTCAATGAATATTTAAGGAAAATACAATAAGCAAGCTATAATAGTACAACCAAGTTGATAAAGAGAATCATATTGAATTGCAATAGCGAAAATAAATAATAAGTGCTTATTTATATCATAATTTTACTTGGAAAAAAATACTTACAGGTAATATCCATCATCAGGCCGAATGGTAACTTCGAAGTTCATAAGGTCGTCTTTTCCATTAGGGAATGAAATGGTACAAGTTTCTGGTAGATTTAATTCACTTATATCTGTAATAGGAAAATACAGAATAAAAATAAACAATCAACAATTGTACCATAGGTAATATGAAGTACCAATGTAAAATAAGAAAGGAAAAAAGAGGCACGGTTAAATTATTGATGACATCATAACAAAATGTAACACATCAAAGGACCAGTATGTTAAAATTGGCATCCTGCATATGATTGTTTTGAGTAGCTGAAGTCGGACCATGGACCACATCATGTAGTACCACTAATGCATATATGGTAGGCCACGCGCTGTAAATAATATACAAAGTAGATTTTTTTTCTCTAAATCGTGTTTATATGTATAAAATAAAACTATTTTACATTTGGCATATAATTAACGAGGCTTTGACACATGGAAAACAATAGCAAAATGAAACAATAAAAATGAAAGATGATTTGTTCATGACCTAATGCAGGACAGGACATGACATGTCATGAGATGGTGCTAACTGCTAAGTGTCCAGCACGTCATATAGTTCAGTGCGCATTATATATTTGCAATAAGTACAACTATAAAGGGATGTTGACGTGTTGTTTTTGGAGATGTCTGACATGCGATACAAGGGTTCAGATTTCGATTTCAATTCAATAGTGTTCCCAAATAAGAAAATCTATTAGCAATAAATAAACAGTGAGTTGGAGTTATTTGTTGATAAACTTAAGCGAAAATAGGAAGTACGAGGTAAAAAGAGGTAATTTGGCAATTGACTACATCAGCTTTGGGTGACATAGCACACAAGTGGCCGACAATGTTACATCTGGCATCAATCTTTTTAAGTTATTTGATTTTTATTTCCTTTTCATGCTTTCATATGAAGGGAAATATGATAATTCTATTATAAAACTAAATAGATGAAGATTTCAACTCAAAATCCAACTTTCATCCTTTTATAGGAAGGGATATGATACTTCTATAATAAAAATAAATTAATGAAGATTTCCACTCACAAGCCCACTTAGTCCCTGTTTGATGGACATTATAAATAGAAATTGATGTTTTCAATACTGATTTTTTGAAGGATATGTGGTTAAAAAGTAAGGAAAAATATTTAGTTTGTGTAGAATATTTTATTGTGTAAATGTGTAGTTCAAAATTAGTATGAAAAAAGAGATTTGGAAAAAAAAAAAATGAAGACAAATTGAGTTGTTTATCATAATGAAATCTATCATGATGTCATCATCAACCTATTCTTAGCTTGTCAACAAACCGAAGAACAAATCTCGAACTTGGATAAGGTAAAAGTGGTATCGGACTTTTTTGGCCCGATTTGAGTCAATGCTCAACCGATTTTTTTAGGCTCAGCTCAGGTTTTACCGAACTGAAGTCAAGTCGGAAAGCCTTGTCTTTACATTATTTTTACAAATGTAATTTTAGCACACATTATTCGAATTTAAATGTAAATATCATGAATTTTATATTAATTCTATATTAAATAAAAGTTACACCCCTCCTCTTTCCTCTTAGATATCATCCAAGTCCATTAGTTTCAGATGCATCGAAGTCGGAGTGCTCGAGCTACCCACAAATTGATTAAATTCATCACTAGTAAAATCCATGTAGAACTTTAAATTTTGGAAATATTCAAATTGAAAAAATATATTATAAAATTAAAGAAGGAACATTAGAGCAAAAATAAGGAGATTGAGCTAAAAAATATAGAAATGCAACAGAATATTGTAGATAAATTATTTAATGAACTTGTAAATGATAAAAGAATTAGTATAGATATTTATAGATACTTAAATATTAGGAAATTTCCATTCTTTTAACTATTAGAGACTACTGTTTCTATGCATTAATTCAAAGAGAATTGCACATTAAATAAAAGTTACAACACTTCTCTTTCCTATTGGATATCATCCTAGTCCATTGAAGCATTTTCAGATGCATCGAAGTCGGTTGGAGTATTTTAGCTATCTATAAATTGATTAACTTTATCACTAGTAAAATTCATTTATAGCTTAAAAATTTGGAACTACACAAATTGAGAAATTATAAAATTATAAAATAATAAAAGGAATATTAGAGCAAAAATAAGGAGGTTGCGGCTAAAACTGTAGAAATGCAATAAAATATTAGAGTAGAGAAATTGTTTAGTGAAATTATGAATGATACAAGAATTAGTATAGACATTTATAGATACGTGAATATTAGAAAATCTCCATTCTTTTAACTATTAGAAACTACCATCTTTATGCATTAATTCAAACAAACGTTAGTCTCTACCAACGTTCCAAAAAGCGTGAAGCATGACGAAGCGTGAAACCCGAGTGTCAAGCTTTTCAAGCTTAAGCAGGAGTAGGCGTTAAAAAGCATTTTTAATTCCTATATACAAGATTTAAACTTTACACATTTTAATCCCTTAAAAAAAAATTAGAAGCATAAGCGCACTTCGGCACGCCTAAGCACGCATACTCGCGCATTATGCGCGCTTTTTTCATGCTTTTTAGATAAAAAAAAAATTTAGACGCGCGCGTTTTAGAACACTGGTCTCTACAATCAAATAAAAATGGTCTGTGATGAACTAATTCCATCATCGAGCAACCTATTGATAATAGAGGTGGCAACGGGTCAAGCGGAGCCGGCTCAACCCATGGCTCGCTGTGCTCGGCTTGTCAATTTGATGAGCCGAGCCACGAGCCTAGACTCGGCTCGTTTGGGCAATGCCAAAGCTCGGCTCGTTCGGCTCCTTTTTTTTCCCCCTTTCCCCTCCCCCTCTTTTTCGTTAATTAAGTTGGTATTCCGAATTCGGTAGTTAAAATACTTGAAGTCTTGAATATTAATATATAAATTTGTAATTAGTTATAACTTATAAGTTATGTAATAAATAAATTATTAATAACTTAATACGTAAAAAAGTAATGTTAATTGCTAGATTAGAATTAGATAATAGATATTATAGATTGTCATTTGTTTGTTACTTTACTCATTAGTTGTTAGAATTAGAAGTGGTAATTTTCATTAGAAGTGATAATGTTAATTTTTTTATTTATTTTTTTTGACGAGCCGGCGAGCTGCTCATGGTTAACGAACCACGAGCTAGGCTCGTGGCTTGTGACCACGATCGGCTCATGGATTGGCTCGCCAACACGAGCCGAGTCGACAAGCCAGTGGACAGCTCGACCCGTTTGCCACATCTAATTGATAAGCTGCAAAAGTAACCTTCTTTTAAACATAAAAAAAAAAAAAAAAAAAAAAAAGGTTCAAACTAGCCTTTGAGTCCCTCACCGGCCAACACGGGTTGCTTTTACAGCAATAGGTTGCAAAAGTAGCACTTCAAATTCAAAAAAAAAAAAAAAACCTAGCTGTTGCAGCCTATTGCTACAAAAGTAGCAATAGGTTGCTGCTTGTGTGTTGCAGAAAGATACGGGTAAACATGGGCCAAAGTGTCCAAACATGGGCCTGTCCATGTGGCTCGACGAGTTGGCCTTGGCTTAAGCATTGTCCCAATTTTGGGTAAGGTTGACATAAAAGATTCACCGACTTGGGCAGTTTGGGCTCGACCCTTTAAAAAACTAGAGCTAACCTAAGCTCGTCTCTCAAAAGGACGAGCTAAGGCTCAAGTCGAAAATTGAGGCAAAGCTCGAGCTAAGGCCGACCCGTGTTTACCTATGACACAGGAAACATGCAAGCAACAACACGTTGTTGCTTTCACAGCAGCAATAGGCTACAATTGATCAACTTTAAATTTAAAAAAAAAAAAAGAAAAAAAAAGAAAAGCTACTTTTGCAACCTATTGCTACAAAAGCAGCCGAACAATTTGAATTTCGAAAAAAAAAAAAGGGCTGCCTTGCAACCTATCAATAGACTACAAATGCAGCCTGTCCAGTGATGGAACTAGTCCATCACTAGCCATTTTGATTTGATTGTAAAGACTAATGTCCCTTTGAATTAATGAATGAGATGGTAGTCTCTAATAGTTTAAAAAATGGAGATTTTATAATATTCAAGTGCCTAAAAATATCTATAATAATTCTTTTTGTATCATTCACAAGTTCACGAAACAACTTCTCAACTCTATTATTTCATTGTATTTCAATAATTTTCAACTACAATCTCCTTATTTATTCTCTAATATTCCTTTTTATTATATAATTTTTCAATTTGAATGTTTCAAAATTTTAAAGTTACAAATGAATTTTAATAGATAAAGTCAATCAAATTAATGGTAGCTCGAGCACTCTACCCCAATGGACTTTGATGATATACAGGAGGAATGAGAAGGGTTGTAACTTTTATTTAATATAACAATTAGTATAAAATTTACGAAATTTACATTTGATCTTGGATTGCATCTACAATACACTTGTGCTAAATTACATTTGTAAAAATAATGTAAAAAAATAACGGCTGGCCGGCTCGGCTCAATAAAGCCTAACTCGAGCCTAAAAAGACGGTCGAGCTTTGGTTGGGCTCGGCTTATGCCAAAAATGCCCGATACCACTTTCATGCTAGCCGGCTCCGCTCAGCTCGTAGACAAGCCTACTTTTCTATGCTCTTGGCTAGACATCATCTAGTAACTTTTATATCAAGAAATATCCCATTCTTTCAACATCATCAATCAAGATATCTAACTCTTATACTGTTCCGTCACTTCTAGCATCCATTATATAATATTATTCAAATCATGACGTGGAAAAATTCAACACATACAAGAAGTCCAGAAACAAATGGAGAAGATAATTATATAAAACCATGATACATGTACAACTTTTACTTACAACACTGATGTGGCAAAATCCTGTTAGTTCACACATCACATTACTTCAAAATCATTACATCACAATTTGTAACATCATACAATGTAAGTAAAGTTGTACAAGTATCATACATTGTTTGAAAAAACGTAAATGGGTACCGAGACGTTTCTATATCATGAGGCGAGGCGTAAGTCTCGAAACAATTTAAAGCCTAAGCCTCACGACAAATGAAAAATATTTACGTTGAAAATTAGAAAACAACATAAAAATAAACCTAATGGTTCCAATGAAACATAAACAATCTTGAAATTTTTAACAAAACAAAATCCAAAAATATACTAATAAAGTTGAAAATAATCAATAGTTATATCCATTGTTGAACAAAAATTAAATAGTGCATAAATAAAAAAGTCTAAAAATCTCCAAAATGAAATATAGTACAATTGCCAACAGGAAGGCTTGCAGCTTTGTGCAGAGTTGCAGGCTAGTAGCTTTGTATAGACTAGGGGGGAACAGGTTTCTTGCGGACTTATTCCAACCTTCTGAGTAATTTTTTTGCTACTTGGTTAATAAATTCTAATATATTTATAGGGTTGTAGGTGTAGTTTTACCCTAATACTATTAAAATCGGCTTTTGACATTTTCCAGTAACTTTTTTAGCAAAAAAAAAAAAGTCAAATCTGCACTGAGGCGGGTACCGAGTCGTGCACCTAAGTCAATTGAGGCACACGCCTTTCAAAAACAGCCTTAAAATTACCGCCCTGAGGCATTTGTTATGCGCCTCACATTGAGGCGGGCCTCAAGGTGAGCCTCACATGGGTTTTTTCATACCATGGTATCATAATCCAATTATTATATATTGACATCAACAATCTAGAAAAGACAAAGAGAAGTCCACACATTCTTCATGACAAGCAACTAATATACCTTTGTGAAGGCGCAATTCTCCAGCACTTTGCTTCTTGACTGGAGGCTTCCCATTGGCATTTTCGGCAAGTTCCCTCTGTTTTTCCTTTACTTTAAACAATTTAATCATGATTCCTACAAGAACAAGAATTCCAAGCATTATAATAATTAATGAAATCAAGTAGTACAGATGAAGAATCACAAAGGTTAAACAGCATGTTTCTTAATGCATTTTCGGCAAGTTCCCTCTGTTTTTCCTTTACTTTAAACAATTTAATCATGATTCCTACAAGAACAAGAATTCCAAGCATTATAATAATTAATGAAATCAAGTAGTACAGATGAAGAATCACAAAGGTTAAACAGCACGTTTCTTAATAATATACACAACTACACAAATAGAGATAGGCGGTGGGGGGAAATTTTGGTAATGGTTAACAGATTGCGCTTTTCTGAGAAAGAACTAAATACATCCAACAATCATCCATCATTGAGTATTTCTAATTGTCAGTCTCTATTGGAATGGCATAGTACAAATTTTCACGTTGACAGTGAAAACATCAATTATTTCTACTGCCAGTAAGACAATTCATCCAAGACGCAAGCAGACACAAGGGCATGACTAGCATGAAGCAAGTACAACTGCACAAAAATAATTCGAAATTCATTTTCCAAACAGTAATTTATGCGGATATTCTTTAGCATTTGGTTACTTTATAAACAATTATTTGTCTTTAAATTGAAGTTCGCTGACAATGAAGAAAATTCTAATTATTCTAATACCTTAAATCTCCCGTAGTCTTTACTAGGTTCAGTATGTTACTTGCAGATGGTGAACTTAGGTTACATCCTTATAGATAAGATCAGAAATTCAGAAGCTATAAAATATAAATATATGATCAATAGTGAATAACTCCGAAAGTGAATACAGTTTGACCATTTTAACAACTTCTACATATCTTAGCCAGTTCTCAAATGAGAAAAACCTGAGAGAGAGAGAGAGAGAGAGAGAGAGAGAGAGAGCAAAGACTATAATTTCATACCCTTGGCCCAGGCTTGTTGGTTAATTTTCTCTTACATTGTCCCTAGATGTGGTACTTTTGCACTCCTTATCTCTATAGAAACTGGGAGAGGTTGTGCTAGCTTGTACTATCTCTAAGAGCATCCACAATGGACTAGCTAAATTTAGCTAGCCACATAGGCAAAAAAAATTAAATGTTAAGTGACAAGTATACATGTTAAAGTTAACTTCTAACGATTGCTACAATATATGTTATAAATTTTGGTTAAGCCCAAGAATATAATAAATACTTATTTTTAAATAGCAAATATTAAAATATTAATATGATACTCATTTTGAAGATCTCACTAAATCATATAATATGAAATCAATGAAAAATTAATTTTTTTTATCGATATTAAAATATTTAAGAAGAAGGAAGAATTATGAAAAGGTATAAATAAGGGATAGGATGATGAGTGTTGGGGGTGAGAGTGGGTGGTGAGATTATACGAATTGGACAAAGAAGTTAACAAATGTCACCTCATCAGTGAACTTGCTAGATAGATTTAACAAAGAAGTTAACTTATGACTAAATAGATTCCTTTAACTTGTGAATTGACATATCCATTGTAGACATAAATTGAACTTTTTGCTAACTTATTCCACTAACGTGTAATTTAACCCATCCATTGTGGATGCTCTAACTCAACATTAATTCAAAATTACGACCTTCAGCATAGATTAATTCTTATCAAAGTCAGATATGACAAATGATTACTTTCAAACTATGCAAAACAGCTACAATACATTTAAACGAGACAATTGGCTGACATCTCATGGGAAGGTAGGGTTTGAAAACAAGAATATAACAAGGAACTGAACACAAGAAAGATAATTTTAGAACTGGAGAAATGAGAATGCTAGTCAAACAAGTGAGCTGTGAAAAATAAAAATATAAAAGACTGAAAGAAACAGTTGTCTCTCTACAATAAACAACTTGTGTTTTTTGCTTTTAATATAGGCTTCAGAAACATATTATATCCTGAATTTTATATAACTTTTGGTATAGCTTGTTGTCCTATATGGAGATTGTCACAGAAATTCGTTACGTAGTTGTTATTTACATAATATATTCCTACAATTCATGTATAAAAATTTAAGAAAGTGGGTAAGAATATGCAGGATGGGGCCAATATATCAAAAGTCACTATGAACAATAGAAAAATACTGATAAGTTAATACACTCTGATAAGGTGGCTATAATCTTCAATTTTCCTGAGTTACATACTGCATGTTCTCTCCTTGATAGATTTATTTTTTACATCTCATGTCGAACATGATTATCGATGGATATTAATAATGGGAAAATGTTTGGCTACCACTATTTTTATTTGATGCACCAAGTTTTCTACTCGTACTATTTAAAAATAAAATTTAATAGGCTCCACATCTTTTTACAAACATAGCAATATTCACTAAAAACTAATAAATAGTACACCACAATCTCTCTCTTAAAATACATCTCCATTTTCTCTCATTACTTATCTGCAACTCCGTCAATCAAATCCATTTATATCAAATTAAAGGAGATAGAAAGAGATAGAGGAGAGACAAAAAATAAAATAAAATAGTCTTTTACATTGTTTTCCCCATTTCTGCCTAAATAAAGAAACAAACAAACAAATGAAGAGAAGGAAAAGCCAACAAAAATGAAGGGAAAATATGAGGAAAAAAAGTAAAAACTATTAACTTCTCATTATGACTATTGAGGAGGGCTTGACATCAGTTTTGAAAGAGTAGGGAATTCCTGAGGAAATATATAGAAAATATTTGTAAGTGAAAATCGGAGAAGAAAGTAAAATCATTTTTTTTCTTTACTGGGTTTAAGTTATTTGAGATTATAAGTTGTTTTCAATGTTTATGATCTTTTCTCAAACAAAAATCGAGTCTTTCTTAGATTTAAAGCCATTCAATCAATTAATTTCTGATACTTCATTAAGAACTCAATCTTTTTTATAAAGTTTTAGACTTTGAACAAATTGAAGACTCTCTATGTGGTGTACTTTATAATGAAAGATAAAAAATAATATATGAGTGGATATTGAAGTGGTTATTTAAGTCAATTTCCTGTGACCATTTTTTAGTGAATAAAAGAAATGTTGTATGACAAATAAAAATAGTGGCGGCAATATAACCACCCATTTATAATCACTGCCTGTGCTACATCATCCCATACCCCAACCTCAAACAGAAACATTTACCATTAAACCAGCAGCTCAACAGCTTAGAACAAGCAATTGCATCTGTTGAGTTCAAGAAGGATCTTGACATGGCTGAATGAGGGTGCAATTTTCTCGCAATGATAATATGTAACCTCCCACCTATCATGAGATTTGCATCACGCCACCAGCCCAAAGCCTCATAAAACGAGTCATCCGGCCTGGTCCACCTGGGATAGGTCCAGGCCCAACACCGCCTCCTCCCCTCAAGCATAACGGAAGCATCATAAAAGAGGAATTTCAACATCCAAAAATTTTCAGCAAGCAATGGACCTTCTCATCGAATTCAAATTAGCAGGATTCAATTATTAATCTTCAGTATTAATTACCGTCAAGCAGCCTATAAATGCCAAGGACATTATAAAAGAATAGGACTGGACAAAAATCTCGAACCGAACTGGAACATAATCGAATGGTTTGGTTTGGTTTGGTTCGGTTCGGTTCTTCTTAGGTTAAATACCCGAAGGGGTACTAGAATTGGAAACCGACGGGTTTGGTTCGGTTCTAGACCAAGAACTAAAAAACCAAATAAGAACCGAACTTCTTTAAAAATTTAAATTTTTTAAGTTAATGAAACCAAATTATTATAAATTTTCTAAATAAATTTATCATTGAGGGTAAATTTTAAGGCCTAATCCAATTCCCATGGCCAAGCCCAACTTGAGCCTAACAAATTATGTCATTTAGGGTTTTTAACACGTTTGGCCTGTAGCTTTCTCCATCTTTGTTAAATCAAAGTATCAAACAGTTGCATTCAAGGTCAAACTGAATTACATTATTTTGTAAATGTTAAGATTGAACATATCATTGATTGGATTAATGTAGTGTTGTTGTGAATGTTAAAAAAAATTATTATGGTATGGAACCGAAACAAACCGTATGGACGGATAGAATCAAAATATCAAACAGTTTCAATCGAGGTCAAGGTGAATTATGTTATTTAGTAAGAGATAAGAATGAACATATCATTGATTGGATTAATGTAGTGTTGTTCGTGAATGTTTAAAAAAAAAAAAAAATTATAGTATGGAACCAAAACGAACCGAATGGACCCGAATCCAATCCATTCAGTTCCATAAATAAATATGGACATGACGGTACCACTTACTAAATACCCAATTCCCGGACCATGTACATCCCTATAAATGAATGAAACTCCACAAATAGGTTATAGGTCTATACTCTATAATAACCCTTGAAACCAACATACATTTATAGGTTATTCTGGAAAATGCTTAAATAAGTTACTATAGCAACACGGACTCATAATTCAAATTGTTCTACCAGAATTCATATTTAAGCATCGTCAAACAGCGTTAAAGTAAAAACATTAAACCCGTAAATAACCCTACACAGAGTGAACTAAAATTTCACTAGTTGTAAAAACATGATAATTAACATATAAAAATACCACAAATACATTAAAAGCAAAACCCAGAAATGATTTATCATAATTCAACTCAAATGACTCCTCAACATTTTCCACGGCACATTAGAAACTGAAAAAAGTGCATAATTTTATAAATTTAACGCAGCCCAGAAACAGGGATGTAATTTTAAAAGATCTGACGAAGAATCAACAAAGTGCAAATTTATAACGATAAATCTACGTCTCTGTAAAGTGTGAAGCATAAGTAAATCTAAAATATGTCAAGAAAAAAAGAAACAATCGAGAGAGGATATGAACCTGCTTGGTAAAAAACCTGAAAGAAAAGCCGGAATTGAGATTGGCCTTCGGGAATTCAGGGGCTTCTCTCTTCTCGAAATATAATGAGAGGGAGGAGAGAACTTAAGAAATGAAAGCTCAATGGTAGTCTACTTTTTTGGGGAAAGCCTCTCTCTTGTAGATGGATAGATGCTATAATTGTTTGTTAAAAGGTGAAGCTCTCGCATTGGCCCCCACCTATTATGTGTTTTGTTTTGTTACCGGGATTCGAACTACCCTTCCTATGATTGTCAGCAAAATTAACATTATGTTACCTTAACTTTTATATGGGACTGTGCTGTAATTGTTTATTATTTCTAGTTTTCTTTGTTTGGCAAAGCTAAAATTATAAAGTAAACCATTTATAAAAGATTTCAAGTTTTCAATGACATATTTTATCTTAAAAAATCACATTTTAAATTTATAAAAAAAAAAAAAAAATTACCAAACAGAGGTTAAGCTAATTTCCAAAATACACAATTTCTCAAATTAGGGGTGAAATCGATTTGGTTTGGACAGTTTGTAACAAAATTTCAAATCAAACCGTTTAAAACAGCTTGAAAAATTTCCAAAGAAAATTGAACTATTTCATTTTTAAATCAAACTATTTTTTACGATTTGGTGCAATTTGATATCGCAATTTGATTGAATCGGGTGCTCACTGTCCAGAAATAAGATTTGAAATTGAGAGATGATTTGAGACCTTTGAATAATTGGAAATTTGAGTTGGGTCATTTAACCTTTGTTTTGTAAAATATTTTAGTTTATAAACAAATAATGCAGTTTTTTGAGGTAAAATATTTGGTTGAAAAGTAATTTTGAAAAATGTGCAATATTAAAATGGTTTGGAAAAATGTATTGTTTATAAACTTAGTTACCAAACAGAGGCTTAGGAATTGGCTTTATTGAATAATAACATTTGATGATCGATTTAAAATTAAAAACGAACGATAATTAATAAGCGTGCTGCTTTTTTAAGAAATTTGACGTATGTCTTTTTATTTTATTTTTTATAGTATAATGTTTTTAAAATTTAGCAGGTTAACGGTTTGAAACTACAGTTTTGATCATTGAAGCTTAAACGAAATTGTTTAAATCGGTTTGAGATTTTTTCAAACAAAATCATTTTATATTTGAAATCAAATCAAACCAAATCATTTGCTGCAGTTTGGTTTGATTTGACGATATTTTCACCCTTATCTCAAATTACTTTTTTAACTATAAATATTTTTAAACTACATATTTTACCTCAAAAATAACAAAATTTTATTTATAAACTGAAAAGATGCCTCGAAACAAGCCCAAAATAAAATAAAAATGTTTTACACTAATATACCGCTTTACGACGATGCGATTTGACCATAATAATTACTACATTAATTCTTATAATGTATTCATCCTCATCTTATCTCATTTTCTTCTTACAAGTAGAGAATTGAATGTTGTCCTTGTGGCTTATGGTGAAGATATATACTCCCTCCATCCTCGTGAAGATATACTTGTATTCCTTATTTGTCCGTCCCAAATTATATGTTATCTTCCACACTGAAAGTATAAATATTTTTAAGTTTTCTAATATATTCTTATTTAATGTACATTGTTATCAACAAATATAAATTAATTTTATTTATTTCATTATTTAATGTAGGTGTATATTAGGAAAATGAAAGAAAAAATTATATTTCCAACTACATTAATTACATTTTCTTAATTCGTGTGAAAATAAGAGCAAGTCTATCTTCAAGGGACGGAGAGAGTATATATCTATGGTTCGTAAACATAGATCACAAGCATTAGGGATTACCAAAGGTGAGAATAGAGGAAATGAGACAATGATTATAAAGGGAAGAATATGTTGGAGGAGATGGAGAGGATGGTGAAGACAAGTGGATGGATGAATGGACATATATGATTCCTTTTGTGTGCGTATTGGAGAAAATTCCCAACAATTGTGATCAATATATTGCTTCTCCGGTGTGAGATCTAACTGTAGATTCAATTTTCGACCATTATTTGGTTGTGTCCATTTTCTGGTTATTCTTGGAGCCTCCTTTTAAACCCCAAGAGCTTAAGTGTTCAATTCCTGGGGATGCGCCCAACCACGTCTGGGACAAAACCCCTCCAAGTAGGGGATAATACCGTATGTTGCAGGGACCCCACGAGCTTAACCCATAAAAAAGTATTTATGTTAACGGTACCCTTGCGACCCGTAGCACATGAATTGTCCATTGAGAAAGTTGTTTTTTT
This sequence comes from Ligustrum vulgare, assembly GCA_963555705.1. Lineage (NCBI taxonomy): Eukaryota > Viridiplantae > Streptophyta > Magnoliopsida > Lamiales > Oleaceae > Ligustrum > Ligustrum vulgare. Next base: position 68,061,382 of record OY743168.1, on the reverse strand, counting down.
TTTCCTTTTTTTTATCCCAAGCAAGGTTGGGCACGTGCACAAGAATTCAAACTCTCAACCTTGTGTGTAGTTCAAGATATTCATGTACATGACGTTTAATTTATTGAGTTTTTTTTTTCAAGTTAGTGGTGATTATTATTCGTTTTCAAGTTAGTGGTGATTATTATTCGTTGTAAAAAGAAAATCGTGTAATATTGCAAATAGTTAAATTCATTTTAAAAATGCTCTAATTATAATTCATTATAGTTCGACGACTATTAAGAACAAGATAAGTGAAAAAGGGGGTCCTCCTCATCCACAACTGATCCATTAACATCCTTATCTAGATTCCAAACTCTCAAGTTCTGAAGGAGTCATCGCGTGCAAGCCAACTAGTGACTTGAACCACAAAGCTAACCCAACTTGTCTCATGACTCAACTCCTAAGACTCGAGACAATTTGACTCACCCCACTTAACAATCTAGCCAAAAATTAGGGTCTTAAGTGTTACATGAACTCAAGCGATCACAATGGTGGATAACTTTTTGGCAATGGACATGAACTCAAGTGATCACAATGGTGGATAACTTTTTGGCCATGGTTAAAAAATCACGAACTTATGATTGAATATTTCCTCCCATATAAATGGATGAAGTAATAATGAAAGGTAATTATATTAACACGACTAATTTTGTTAATCACACTACATTATATATGCACATTTATTAAAATATAAATTTTATAATTACACTACATCCTTTTACAAATATAATCTTCACTAAGTAAACTGAAATAGTAAATATATTGACACCACATTTTTTGTTATCCGCACCACATTTTAATTGCAATGAAGATCCCTAATTTTTCCTTATTTGTACTTTACCTCAACAAGTTTTTTTATAATTTTTTTTTATCATCAAATCTTTATTAATTTCCAAATCTTGTTTTTAGAGACGATTTTCGTTCAAAATATTTGTTACGAGAGAAAAAATACTTATTTATGTCTCATACTTTTAAATAATCAAAATAAATAACCAATACAAAAATTAAACAAAATATTTTGCACATCTTTTCAATGCAAATTAGTAGAATGTTTGAAAAAAATCGTGATTAAAAACAAAATATGTTAATTAATTGAATGCTATGAATAATAATGCGATTAAAAAAAGTTGAGAACATAAAATCAAAAGTAAACAAACACTAAAGATCTTTCTTACAATTAAATTGTGGTGTAGCTATAAAAAAGTGTTATGTGAATATAATTACTCAAAATGAAAATAAAACATGGTATACCACTACAGCACATCAACACCAAAAAAACATACTAATTAATATACATAAAATACACACTACACCAAGAACACGCACAAAAGACCCAATAAACCAAAAAAATGCACTAAAACAAAAATCAAAAAATTCCTATTTTGCTCAACATAGAAATTAGAATCACAAAAATTACACTATCTTTCTCTCAGATGTGGAATAGATTATAAAACAAAAATGTTTATTTATTTGATTCTCAGTTCTAATCGGTACTTGCAAAAAAATAAAAATTACTTTAGATTAAAATGAAGATGGCGAACCTAGATCGGATTTGGCAATTATCGAGTTCAACATCAAATAATACCTACAATCACTTCCAAAGGAAAGAAATTACAATAAAGTGGGGAATTTTCCAACCCAGATCAGAAGGTGAACCCAACGTAAATTAGTCTATAAATTTTCTATAACTGGAATGTAGTAAAAATAGTTGTGTTTAGAGTTAAGAAAATTATATTTAGTGAAGTGATTTAAAATTACAAAATTATGAAATTTTGTTACTTAACTTCGAGGCTTGATTCAAAAAATGTTTTTTTTTAAAAAAGTATAATACATATAAAACTTAGGGTTTTTAAGATTTGTGGTGTACACAAGAATAAGGAAAATGAAGAATTAATACAATAGAGAGTTCTTTAAGTCAATTTATTTGTGACCAATTTACCAAATTATTGGTAAAAATTTAACGTGCATAATTATATTCTAATAACGTACATTTTACATGCATAAAGTTGGATAGAATTTCGACTTACCAGAATCGAATATATGAAGTAGAAAACCAAAAATGCATGAATAAGAATTTGGTCGAGGCAAGAGTTGGACTCTTTGTCCTTAAGACGATAATGCCCCGTACGGGTGCTAACGATTTTCCGGCATTAGTATCCCAAGATACAATGACCACGTCCCACAATAGGAGCACTCCAAATTGCTTAGACCAACGAACCTTACTTATGTTTTGAACTCTCTTCACATGAAACTTGACTTCAAATAGATGCAAAATTATTTTGGAAGTGAACATGCATATCATAATGCATACATGAAATGAAAAGTGAATGAATTGATAAATGATTCAATTGATGAATGGATTAAAATCCAAGCATATGGGATCTATTTATAATAGTTGGAAAGTTGTGTTCCAAAAGACACAATCCTTTCAAGAGACACGTTTTTTTCAAATTTGTCTCTAATTGAAGAGACACAACTATTGGAAAAAAATAATTTCAAAAGTCACAATCTTTTATATGCAAATACACACCTTTTCATTTAAATTAATTCTAGAATATTTTATAATATTCTACTAAATTTTCAACAATATCACATTTTTAAGTGGCTTAATTTTCCATTCACTACTAATGGTTCCACTTAAATAATCACATAAATTGGTCAAAAGCAATTTTTCCAACAATCCCTCACATGAATGAAAATTAATGCAAATACTATGTAGACACTGAAGAGAGTATAGGCGGAAAGCTATTGCATCAGGAGAGGTAGCTTTGACTTTGAACCAGCCTTAGTGAAATACTATCGAATTTACTTAGCTAATCAGTGAACATGATGTCTTGAGTTGTTCAGCCATTGGTATAAACCAAGATAATAGTACTCACATAATATTTTTCCTAACACTTTCAGGTTCTCACGGTTGTGTTCATTTTGGCCCTGAACAACTCTTAGTTTCTTAAGTGTTTTAAAGAACTCAAGCCTTGAAACATTCTCATAGAAGCGGCCCCAATTCTCACTTACATAGGTGATCTCCTATTAGGAGTAGTCTGCCTACCCCCACTTAGTTTATCCAAGGTATAGAAATCATTAAAATCTAAGCTTAACCTACTGCAGAAAGCATTTTGGTCTGACCATAGGAATGAGTATGAATTTAATCCTAAGTGCTTAACTAAATCTTCGTAACTTAGTTGTCACATTGAACCAAGTTCTTGGGATCTCCAGTCAGCATGGTTGAGTTATCATTACAAAGATTACATGCGTAGTAGACTTTAATCTCATCCCCTTCAATCAGCAGTTTAATGATCTCTTGATAAGCTTTTCGATATAGTGGATCCACAAAATAATATCATCTGAGATCAATTATAATACAAGATGATCTATACCGTTTGAGACACAATTAATCAATGTAGCAAGTACAGACTTGTCACTTTTGGAACTCTGAAGCCAACATACTTCTCTCGCTTTAGTTGAAGCTTCATTAAAGTTATCCGTAACCCCCACAAGTGTAGGATGTCGAATAAATAAGTTTCCAAATTTTCTTGAAATAAAATACTTATTTCTCACTTTGTCTAAAGCTCTAGTTCCAAAAATTCATCTTCAAATTCATAATGATTTCGAACATTTTCAAATACCGCACTAGCATAGTGAACACATTTACTAGTGGATATAAACCTTGCAATGGACGTCCATGTCACAATATGGTACCTTTTCCCGGGAATAATGCAGTTCAACAATGTTCAAAATCTCTTTATTATAATTTGAAGAAAACAAGGCCACCCCCACACATCACGAGTAGTCTCAAGTTCAAGTTTTGATATATATTCGAACAATAACTCGACACGATTGAGATAAGATTTGAAATCGAATACTATATGGATTAAATCCTAAAATCAAGAACCTTAAGGACTCAGATTTTGAAGTAAAAAACTCGAAGGACTAGATCAATAATTTTGGAAAACTTTTAAGGCTAAAGTTGCAAATTCGAAGACCTTGAGTACTCAATATGCAATTAAATCCTTAGTGTAAAATTGCGACTCAAGTCCCCAGGCCTATTAAATTTCCAATTACAAGTCATTTTCACCAAATCATCAAGGTTTCTTAACCAGTGGATTCTCCAATCTTTGGTAACGATATTCAATTTAAGTCATTGAATCATTATCATTACAACTAAAGAATATTCTTCAAATATTCAATACTTATTATTAATCATTGCATATCAATATACATGCAATAAACGATCTTGTTCCAATTTCAACCATTTTTGGTTATTATGAACCATCCTTATACTTATAAAATTGGTATAAGGGATTTTTACCTTTCAATTTTCATAGAACATTTTTCTATGACTTATAAAAGGTATAAAGAATGCAACTTTTAAACGTACCCCCAAAATTCCTCAATTAGGAATGCATGTGCAAGTAGTAACATTACCCCCCACAAATATTGGGTTAGGCTCAAACTTAGAGTTCGTCAACTCTTTTAAAATTCGATGATCATATCATTAATCACATTTATTGAATAAATAATTTATTTGATCTCTAGTTGACATATAATATAGTCCTAGGAATGTTAATATCTCGTGAAAGTCCACAAACTTCCATATGTAACCAATTCTGCACAAACTTTGATGTGATTATCAAAGGCTATATTCTTTCAAAATATTGGCGAGTATCTATCCACTCTTCTTTTTCAAGGTTTACATGCCATGCTTGTGCTCTTTGTTGAGTTCCAAAATCATGGCAAAATGCTTTTGCCAAATATTCCAGTAAGTTTCAATCTAGATATTGACAACATTCATGGAATCAAAGTTTGGAAAGTACACACTTTCTTTCAAACAAGTTAGTATCCTTCCAAGGGTAACATAGCCAAATACTTTACCAGAATAGCACATATGTGATCCATATATCATGAACAATCTCTGAATAATTCTCAAGCACCTTGTCCATCATCAATGGAAAACAGGCTTGCTACAAAGAGAACAAAGTTTTATCTACAACAAACTTGATAAATAATCTCATTTTTCCTCAACCAATGGCCACACAAGAATTACCAACATAAACCAAAGTACTTGGGTTTACAATTACTAGGACTTCATCAGAAAAAGAAATCGGTTTACCCAAGGCTAGTAGATGCAATTTACGTGAAAGATTTAAGTCCATGCACTTTCATAAAAACCATAAACACAAATGAAAGTCCAAAAATTATATTTTGCCAGTGCATATAAATATGAGAAGCACTAGCTATAATACATCACAATGTAGTGATTTCTACATGGGCCATGTTATCCAAATTTAATCACAAATCATATGCATAATTATAATAACATTCCCGTCAATGGAATAAAATCCAAACAAAACTACTAAGAGTGCAACTTTAATTACTACATTAATGCAAATGGATTAATGATCAAAGTACGTAACTTAATATCGTATAATATAAAATGCACGTAATTATCGTCTTAAGATTGTTGGTAAAAAGTTAATGTGCATAATTATATTCTAATAACGTACCTTTTACATGCATAAAGTTGGACAGAATTCCGACTTACCAAAATCGAATATATGAAGTAGAAAACAAAAAATGCATGAATAAGAATTTGGTCGAGGCAAGAGTTCGACTCTTTGTCCTTAAGACGATAATGCCTCGCACGGGTGCTAACGGCTTTCCGGCATTCGTCTCCCAAGATACAATGACCACGTCCCGCAATAGGAGCACTCCAAATTGCGTAGACCAACGAACCTTAATTATGTTTTGAACTCTCTTCACATGAAACTTGATTCCAAATAGATTTGAAATTATTTTGGAAGTGAACATGCATATCATAATGCAAACATGAAATGAAAAGTGAATGAATTGATAAATGATTCAATTGATGAATGAATTAAAATCCAAGCATATGAGATCTATTTATAATAGTTGGAAAGTTGTGTTCCAAAAGCCGCAACCCTTTCAAGAGACACATCTTTTCAAATTTGTCTCAATATGAAGAGACACAACTATTGGAAAAAAATAATTTCAAAAGTCACAATCTTTTATATGAAAAGACACATCTTTTCATTTAAATTAATTCTAGAATATTTTATAATATTCTACTAATTTTCCAACAATGTCACATTTTTAAGTGGCTTGATTTTCCATTCACTACTAATGGTATACTTAAATAATCACATAATTGGTCAAAACCAATTTTTTCAACACAAATATGAAAATTGTGGTGTTATTAATAAAATTAGAGGTGCCAATATAATTACCCAATAATGAATTGTTTGGACGCAATGACAGTATTCACCCTATTTATGGTAGGAAATAAATAATATAAAAAATGAAAAGTAAGTAAAATTTGGTATATATTATATTATTCAACACTATTTACCAAATTTCCTCTAACATTAACTGGGTGTGATTGATAATGTAACATTTTTCATGGAAATTGTCAAACCATGAAATTATTTTCTTACTCGTTTGCTTGATATAAATATTTTTCATGAAAATTGTTTTCAATGTACAATCATTTGAAGCATATTACAAGCTAAATTTCATGGAAAAAATTTCCATGGGAGGTGAGAAGATTTTCAAGGAATTTTTTCAATTCCTCTTCCCACTTGCATCGATGTGTTTGACAAAAAATGAAAGAGTTCCATCAAAATCTCCCCACCTCAAACCATTATAAAATGTTTTCTTGAAAAATGGTCAAAATAAGCTTTAAATAGTTATGCCTAGAAATGATTTTTCATGGCAAAATTCTTAATCAAACATGTGAAGAGACTCACAAAAAAAGTATTGAAGGAACTCTATATTATTATTGATATTGTACAAAAATATATATTTATAAGATGAATCAATACATTAAGTGAAAGAAATCACTATAGAAGATAAGAATATTACAATATTATATAGGAAAGTTGCAGATATTATACAGTAGAATCATATGGAAATTCTTGGCACTCAAGTCACTTGATTTCATCCAGCTAGCTGAGATTGTGTCCAAGAAGTAGATGGGTCCTTCAGGCATGGTCCATTAGATGATGGTTTTACAATATCCTTGATAGCCCCTGCAAGATGGAGGTTCCATTGGAAACGTCGATCTTGGGTCGGATAGAGAAAAAGGATGACGAAGAGAGGGGTTTGGTGAAGATGTCGTCCGACTGATATAAGTAGAAATATAGAGAACGCCAAAGAAGTTATTATTGACATGAGTGCGAAGGGAGTGATATTCAATAGCAATGTGCTTCATGCGAGAGTGAAAGACGGGATTAACAAATAGATAGGTGGCACCAATGTTATCACAGAGGATTAGAGGTAAGCGAGAGATGAAATTCTGAGAGGAGATTTTTTATCCAAAAGAGTTCCGTGGAGCAAGAAGTGAGGGCACAATACTCAGCTTCAGTAGATGATTGAGCAACTGTGCGTTGCTTTTTGGAACTCCAAGAGATTGGAGAAGATCCAAGATAAATAATGAAACCAGAGGTGGAGGTGCGATCATTTGGGTTTCCAGCCCAGTCAGAGTTAGTGAAGGCAGTGAGAGAGGGTGTAGGAGTGGGATGAAGTAGAAGGTCATGATGAATGGTGTGTTTAAGGTAACAAAGGACGCGTTTGACAGCGGTCTAGTGGGTTTTAGTAGGGTGATGCATAAATTGGGAGAGTTTGTTGACAGCAAAGCAGATGTCAGGTCGAGTGAGTGAGAGATATTGTAGGGCACCAACAACTTGACGGTAGGTGGTGGTATCCGAGGTAGGAGAGGGATCCGTGAGAGTGAGAGGAAAGGAGCATGACATTGGAGAGTTGACTTCTTTGGCACCTAGCATATTTGTTTTGGACAGAATATCATGGATCACTAGTATAGAAAAATTCATTCGTGTCAGTTATAAAAGACAATACTCATTGGTTGTAAAGGCAATGTATATGGAAAAAAGGTATAAACTGTGGAATTTACGCGTCGGTTTTGAAACAACGCCTAATGTTTGACTTAATGCGTCAGTTGTACAAAAATTGATACCTAAACTTAGACTTTATGGGTTAGTTCTAAAGTTAGAATCGACGCCTAAAGTCTAAGTTTAGGCATCGGTTCTAAACGCCTAAAGTAATTTTTTTTAAAGGCGCGAAATTCTCTTGGCCTGCAGTGCCTGCAATAGCCTAGGTCACTGTAGGTCATGACCTGCAGTGACCTGAACGTGGCCTGCAATGACCCAGGACACTGCAGGTCATGACCTGCAATCACTTGAACGTGGCCTGCGATAACCTAAACATTCTCCACACGCATCATTTTGTCTATCATATAATTCTCATCATTTTCCACATCATTCTCACCAATATTGCTCAAGTTATTCTCCTGCAGATCACCATCATCGTCACCAGTGCTCGTCCTAGGAAGCATACTCTCACTATTCCATATACATCGTGTATAACCTTCCTTAAACCTACGACAAATCAAATGGCTCTTCAATTACTCAAAACTACAAAACTTTCTTAAATTCTTACAATCACAACAAGGACACAAAATCATTGCTTCACCTTTCTTTCTCCTGTGTTCTTCTGCACATTTCATAAACTCTTCAACCCTTTTACATATTCATGTGCATTATGTCTGCTATACATCCAACCCTGATCCATATTTAATGACCTATATGTGAAGATATAATTAAAAAAGATATTAGTTTTGAGTTAAAACTTTTCATGATAGAACTTTAAACCAACTATATATTAATAATTGAAATCAAATACGTTAATTTATTATGTTAGAATCTTCATAATTTTACTTGGACGATTGTATTCTATCTAGTTATTTATTTAGTATGGTCAATTCTCTACTAGGGAAAATCACATTAAATTATAATTATAATTTTTGATTTACAAAATCCTACAGAGATTTCGACAGAATCTCTCCTATAAATTGAACTTAGCTAACCTGTACGAGGAATCAAAATGCCACAAGAAAACCAAAATGTTCAACCTCGAAATATTCAAAACTCATACACAGCTTCGATCAAACTTCAACATCATCTATTCCAAAATTAATCCAAAATCAGTTCCCAACTCCTAAAAACTGAAACGAAGATTTCATAACTTAACATCCTATAATTTCAATAGAACTCCAATAATTCAAATATTACAATATATCCATCTACTAACTCAAAATCAACAATATAAAATTAATATCCAAACTAAGCTAATAAAAATTTCATTTAAACCAATTAGCATATAAAATCATAAATTCAATCATAAACTAACAAAATAAATCAATTAACAATTTAAAATACCCATGCATATTTATACATATATACAAACACATTTATAATATAAATATCCATACAAATATATTTACACACACACACACACTAAACATATATATAAACACAAATGTAAGGAGTGAGGTGGTCTCTTATGGGTGGGAGGGAGGCAGTGGTGATAGTGGCGGGGGAGGCGTTGTGGTGGCAGCGTTAGTGGTGGTGCGGCGGCGTGGTGAGTAGAAAGAGAGAGGCGAGAAGAGAGTGAATGGAAGTGAAAACTGGGAGAGGCTAGATAGGACCGCAAGTTTTATGTTTAAAAGACCAGGTTTGGGCATCGGTTCTAAATAGAATCAACGCCTATTGTACCATGCCCAATTTTACACGTTAGTTCTATATAGAACCAACGCCTATTGTACCATGCCCAGTTTTACACGTCAATTCTTCTTAAACAGCCGCGTAAAATCAGGTTTTACATGTCGGTTCAAGAAGAACCGACGCGTATTATTTATGTTCAATTCTTGCTCGTTGGTTTCTTATTACAACCGACGCTTATTTCTGGAATTTATTTATTAAGATTTCATCGTCTTTTTTAAGCATCTATTTTACTTAAAATCGACGTGTATTCCCTTTTTTTATCAATTCTGTACTAGTGGATGTACTTTTGTTGATTTAGAAAGATGAGAGACGGTGTTCATATGACCTCAACACCTAGTGTAGAGGGCCAAGGTTTTTAATAGAGAAGCGGGTGGAAAGAGCCTCGATAAAGGAATGAAGAGTCGAGGAATCATTACCAGTGACAAGGAGGTCATCGACATAAACAAGGAAATAGAGGGTGGTGGTCGAGTGATGGAGGATGAAAAGGGAAGAGTCAGTGACAGAGTTAATGAAGCCATATGAAAGGAGAAAGGACTTGAGCTTGGTGTACCAAGCATGAGGAGCTTGTTTGAGGCCATAAAGTGCCTTGCGCAAGCGACATACATGAGAAGGGAATTGAGCGTCGACAAAACTAGGAGGTTGGGACATGTATACGTCCTCGGTGAGTGTTCCATGGAGGAAAGCATTATTGACGTCAGGTTGATAGATTTTCCAGTTGGAATTTAGGGCAAGAGTAAGAAAAATGCGAATAGTGGCAGGTTTGACGATAGGGCTAAAGGTTTCATGAAAGTTAACACCTGGTCATTGATGGAACCCCTTCATGACAAGACGAGCCTTGTAGTGAGAAATGGTGCCATCAAAATTCCGTTTAACACGGAACACCCACTTGCAGCCGACCAAATTTACCAAGGGAGGCTTGGGAACAAGATCCCACGTATGATTGGCAAGAAGTGCATTGAGTTCGTCCGTCATGGCTTGATGCCAATGATGGAATTTTGAGGCATGAGAGACACAAGTGGGTTCAAGAGAGGTAGGTAGAGGATGTTTAGTGGAGACAGAGTTGATTCGCTTGGGACGAAAAATGTTATTTTTTGCACGAGTTTGCATGGGGTGAGTGTTTAAGGGAAGTGACGGATCAATAGATGGAGTAGGGGCTGGCGGGTAACAATCTGAAAATTTTGACGTTCTTTACTATCCATTATGATGTAATAAAAATGTTTTATAATTTATGTAATGATTTTGGGATGAAAAGAAAGAAAAACACGTTTTAACGAAAGAGAAGCGAAAATATTAAATAAAGAAAAGTTACGTCAAAAACATATTTAAGTGTTCTTTGTTCGAGACTTTTTATAGCTCTCCCGGCGTCATTTGATTACATGTCATATATGTACGGGAAAGTTCTCAGAGTGAACTTCGAGAATATGAAAACAATTTGTCATTCCAACCAGCGAATGGCCATCGGTGAATTTTTAAAGTTAGCACGGTAAAAAAGGTTGACCTGAAAACTGTTTTAAGTCGCCTAGTTTGGAAGGCCATAACTTTCTTCTCGGATATCTATATCTTGCACCGTAAATTGCGCGTTAAAGTACTCCATGAACTTGGCTGCACAAAACTGAGTTTTGTAAGAATTCTTGCATGATGTGTTCACCTAGGATGTCATCACCTCCTTTGTAGATTTGATTAGTCACCCAATATATATAATCCAGCTCCTTCTTGCATGCTTTGGACATACCACCTCCTGCTTCAAAGATGATGCCAATTTGTTATTTAAATGTAAAATAAAGAAAACTTCTTCTATGTCTATAACTTTTTCCATTCGGTGCAACCACGTAATTCTATAAATATCTATTGGTTTCCATTAGTTTCTCACACCAGAAGTTAGGCTAAGAATCCGTTAGAAAATAACTTCATTTCTCCAACATTATAGAATTCCAAGATTTTGATTATGTTTGAATATTTGTTAGGATCAAGACTTGTTAGTTTAATAACATGATCTTGACTCCTTGAATGATATTTTGCTCGACCAAATATATAATGCCTTGAAGAAAATCTAGAAAAATAAGTTCAGAAACGCTGAAATTCCTGCAAGTATCAATACCTGAAGAACATGTATCGATACATGGCATTGATACCTCAGGACAGACAACATGTATCAATACATGTGACAGCATGTATCAATACATCTGCAAAGTAAAAAACTTCTTTCAGACATATCTCGATCGAGGTGAGTGGAATATGTTTATTTGATATAAGTTTGATAGGATTTCGTTATAAGTATTTTATATTTGATTTCAATATTTTTAATCTTGTCGTAACATTAATAACTATTGAATATTGTTATCTACTTGTTTAAAATAAAATAATGACTAACGGGATCGATCATCACTAGTATTATATTACGTGAATCGTTTGATTATCATATGAAAATTTGAGGTTGTCTAAATTTTATAAACAGATTGTCACAGACAAGTCTGGACAGTAACCAGTTAACAGTAAATCGTTAATCGTTATTTAGTGCAGTACCAGATGAATCCTGCTAATGCAGATTCGTCTGGATTGTAAAACGTAAACAATCAGAATAATTTGTGTGGAATTATAAATGGACAAGAATACAATAATTTGAGATTAACATGGGAAAAACCCTAACAGGGAAAACCCACGGTTCGCATCCTGCGAACAAAAACAAATCACTATATAAGGAAAGAGTTTATACAGATCAATCTAAACTACAGGATAAATCTACGCATAGACTTTATCAAACATTCAAGAAATAGATCACTCCCTGATCCTTCTATGGCATGTAATGTGAGATGGCGTCCCACCACTCTTCAGTAGTTTTCTTTGAATCTGCAACACCTTTTCAGCAACCTTGAACTCCCGTTCGAACACGATCCAAACCACCCATTTGATCTTCACGCTGAAATACTTTCCTTCTCTCCGTGATTGAATCCTCCTCCCGGAGTATTGAAGTCACCACGCGAATGAAGCTTTAATTATTGGCACAATACAAAAATATAGCTTCAAGACTTCTTTTTGGTGGACGTGTAATATTATAAGCACCACACGGATTTTTGGATTTTCACGTCACAAGAAACACGTCCCATATTTCTTCTTTTTATAGTGCAATTAGGTTTTCTTGATTCACAAGTTTCTTTATTGCACAAGATCTCTAATACCTGCAAAACGGGTTAGAGATAATTAGTAAAGGTAAGATAAATATTCTTGAATGAATCTTACCATGAATAAAGATAATGATAAATCATAAAGATCTTACCATTTATCAATCAAGTGATAAATCAAGATATTTATCACCATATTTTTCGGCCCCTATGAATATTCTTAACAATCAAGAATTTCGACCTTATAATCTTACCATATGCAAAGATAAGACTAAAAATATTCTTGACCATATCAAGAAGATACTTACCATACTTTGAGTATCAAGAATAAACACAAGATATTATCAAGAATATTACCAACATATTTTCGAGATTATGATCAAAGATCTTCGTGCTATCAGAATATTTAACAAGACTTAAAATATAATCAAAATACTTATAAGTGATAAAGATATAATTTCAAGCCAAGTAAATCACAATTTTGATCACAAACGATAAGTGATAGACTTCTACCATTCTCACAATACTTATCATATCAGATAAGCAACCAACATTATCTTCAAAATATTATCACAATATTTCTTGTCATTATTATAGAAGATAAGCAACAAATATTATCATAATATTACGTCCAAGAAATGTTTAAGTAATTTAATTAAACTTAATAAATTACTAAATAAAAATATTTAGTAATAAACTAAATTTATCAAATTACAAAAATATAGGAAAATAGAAAATGCCAATTAATATAACTTAAAATAAGTTAACATCATAAAATATATAACTTGTATTACTTGGATATCTTGAATAAAACTGTTCTTATTGATGTTATATTAAGTTCATTAACTTAGAGGGAAAATGATAATAGTAAAAGAATAGTAAGTTTACCATATGTATCGATACATTAAAGTGGTAAAATGTTTCTGTATTATTTTATGTATTCGATACATTAATATTGTATCGATACATATAAATACATGTTGATACCTGATACTTGAATCAGATATTGTTAATATTATCATATATTACCTTGATCTTGAATATAAGAATTAACTTGTCTACGTGAACATTGAACTTGTCTTGACTTAACTTGGTTTGACTGGACTTGTACTCGATTACACGATCTTAAATGCTACTTCGTGATATGATTTTATTACGCATTGCATTAAAAGGATTTTCATGTATTTATTATGCATTGTATAGAAAGAAATTTTTTGATATTACAGTCGCTCTATCCAACTTGTCTTGACATACATGCCATGGAGTCCGATAACTGGATCACGGTGTGGTTACGTTTGTTAATGAATTTTAGGGATCTCGACTCCCTGTTTGAAACTCGTGGTATAGAAAATACGCTTGTAAAAGAACTTGTGAAATAAAGTTCAAGCTTAACTCAGGGTTACATTTCCTGCTTGTGCGCGCTCGGGATAGTAGTTGATTGTAATATGAGCCCCATTAAAAGTCATGCTCTCTTGAAAAGACATGCATTTGCACTAGTCATAATTATATGAACTTGATTCAATTTGATTAATATGCAAATTCATGTGAACTTGAATATATTAACTTGACTCAACTTGAATATATGTCTTGTCTTGTCTCTTCTCGAATTGTCTTGATTATATGACTTGAGTATAGGGATTTACTGGTTTAAATATGTAAAATGTGATCTTAAATATATGAAATATGACTTGACTAGAATATGTGAATTTGACTGGATTTGAATATATGAAATTGACTTGACTGGACTGGATATAACTTGAAATGCCTATAATTTAAATTGACTTGACTTGAACTTGACTTGGGACTGGATAACTTGACATGAAATTATGACTTGACGAGAATATAGAGTTGACTAGTTTAATAAGTAAATCTTCCATAAATCTTGAATATATGAGGTTGGCTTGTTTAAGTGCAATAGCACATGTGCACCATACTTCACTCACTGGGAAAGTGTATGCTCATTCCACGATATATCTAATATTTCAGGCAATAATAGAAATTAAAAAGGGATTGATGCGGATCTTCAGACGGCGAGAGAAAAGATAGTGTTGTGCTAGGTGACAACCTGTGAGTTGTGGACTCACTGAATGAGGTCTTGTAAATGCCAAACTAGCTATTTATTGTTGTTATTGTTTATCTAAAAGAATTTTAAAGACAAGATCTTATATTAAATGTTTTATCATTACTTTTCAAATGAATGTATTTTATTTTAAAGTAAAGTAATTTTGAAATCCCAGTCAAGTGACATCATTTATATCACTGACTTGCGAAAAGAAAAATAAAAATATTTCTGCAATATGTTTTATGTTCCACCTGTTGGCATTCGAACTTGAAAATAAAAGAAAAATTCTAGCGATGTGTCACAAGGAGGCCAGCGGAAGAGGTGGAATGGGAAGGGGGTGTTGGAGGAGTGTCGCAAGGGATGAGTGGTGACATCGAGTCAACAGCAGGTGGAGTGCAAGGTGCGGTGATTTTAGGAGCAGGAGTGGGGATAGGGAGTAGAGGAATAGGCAGAGAATTGGTGGTTGTTTGGTCATGCAATGGAGGAGAGGATGCAGTGGACGTGGAACAGGGGGAGGACATGGGAAAAGTATGTTCGACAAAGCGAACATTATGAGAAGTATAAAGTTTGAGGAGGGAGAAATCAAAGCAAAGGTAAGAGTGGTGTTGTTAACTTGTTTAAGTCGGAATTTTCAATTTTTCTACATATTTGTAATTTAGTGAATTTAATTTAATTACTAAATATTTTTGTTTAGTAATTTATTATGTTTAATTAAATTACTTGATTATTACTTGGACTTGAATTCATATTAATCTCCTACATGTTTGTGATAATGATTTAATACTTGAAAATAATGTTTGTCACTTATTATTCTTGATAAGTATTGTGATAATGTTTTAGCCTTACTAAACTATTCCTATTGGCTGAAAATTCTAGGCCTTATTTCTTAGAGTCCAAGTTTGTTTATATCACTTGGTTGGTAAGTGATTCACTTATGGTAAAATTCTATTCATTCATCATTATCTTTGATTATCTTACCTTATCTCTATTAACTTGTAATTATCTTTGCGGAAAATAGA
Organism: Ligustrum vulgare; assembly: GCA_963555705.1. NCBI lineage: Eukaryota > Viridiplantae > Streptophyta > Magnoliopsida > Lamiales > Oleaceae > Ligustrum > Ligustrum vulgare. The sequence goes on along the minus strand of OY743168.1, from coordinate 68,045,565 downwards.
GACTATGCATATCTAGGATTCTTGGTGGACACGAAACATGGTGTGAATAAATAGAAAAATCTTGGGGACGCTTTCTTTAAGCCAGTGAAGCAGAAAAATTTGAGAAAGAGCAAGAACTATAAACGTTTTCCTTCGGCGACTTCTCCATTGCATGAACATCAAAAAGACATAGAGCTTATTCTTTCATGCAAAAACCAATCTTCAAACTAAAAATCTTGGTTCTCTGAGAGAGAAGTTTTTCAATCACTATAAAGAAGAAGACTTTCAGCCAAAAGATCAAACGAGAGGTTTGGATCGAGATCAAACGGGAGTTCGGATTTGCTGAACACTTACAGTGTTAAGGGAAGTTACTGAAGAGTGGTGGGACACCAGCTTACATTACACGCCATCAAAGAATCAGGGAGTGATTCATTTAATTCATGGGTCTTCGATAAGTTTACGCATAATTTTATCATGTAGCTTTATTGTACTGTGTAACATCTTTTCTTATTAGTGATTGATTTTTGTCTGCAGGGTGTGGGAACGTGGGTTTTCTTGAAAGGATTTTTCCCATGTTAAGCTCAAATATTGTGTTCTTTTTACTTTACAATTCTGCCTCGCTTAATAATTCTATTTACGATATGTTATCCGAATGAATGTCATAATTCGATTCATCTGGATCTTTGCAAAACTGCCTTCACGTATTTCTGATTACACTTTACTGTCCAGAAAAATCTGCGACAATCAGTTTCATTTAATTAATAACAGAATTAGACAACCTTAAATCTTCAATTGGTATTAGAGCGGGTTCAATTCTAGAAAGTGAGATTCCGTTGTTTAAAATGGAAAATTCTGCATCTCTTAGGCTACTTTTATTGAATGGTAATAATTATGCATATTAGAAAATTTGAATGAAAAATTTTATTCAGTCTATTGATGAATGTTGTTGGACATCTATCATTGAAGATTATACAATATCCACTGTCACTATTGAAGGTGTTGTCATATCTGTAGCTAGAAGTGCTTATACTGCTGATGAATTAGCTAATGCAAATTGGAACTCAAAAGCACTTAACGTTGTTGTCTCTTTGGTTGATCCAGGTCAATTCTGGTTGATCTCTTCATTAAGAACTGCTTTTTTAAACCGCTAAAAAAGCATGGGATGCTTTGAGGGTAGCAAATGAAGGAACCAATGTTGTCAAAACCTCCAAGCTACAAATGATCACTCTTGATTTTGAACAAATCTCTATGGATGAGCGAGAAGACGTCAAAAGTTTCTACACTAGATTGAGCGATCTCACAAAATCAACCGAAACTCTTGGTAAAACATACTCCAATGAGCAGATTGTTCAAAAGGTTCTCAGGTATTTACCAGACAGATTGCATGCAAAAGTAACTACCATTGACGAAAGCAGGATCTTTCAACCATGCGAGTAGAGGAACTTGTAGGATCAGTAATGACCTATGAGTTAAATCTGGCCTGAAAGAAGAAAGAAAAGAAAATTGGAATTGCTTTCAAAGCAATCGATGAAGAGCCAGACGAATTTGGGGAGAAGGATGAAGATGAAAACTTCTCTCTTCTCACCAAACAATTTAAGAAGTTCCTCAAAGAAAGACAGAAGAAAAGATCTGCAAACTTTCAAGGCCAGAACCAAAAATAAAGGAGGAAAAGCAATTTTCATACCAGGATCAATGTTAATTCATTTGAAGGAATGCCTAAGAACATTATTCAGTGCAGAGAATGTGAGATCGCTCAACACTCTAAAGAAGATCAAAGGAAGGAAGGGCATAAATGATACATGGAGTGATGGAGACATAGATGAATCTGGATCATACGCTGAAAAATTGAGGAAGGAACTTCCAAAAGCAGAAGAGAGGATTCAACTATTGCAAGATGTGGTTGAACACAATAAGGAAAGTAATTCAAATGTATCTACAGTCCCAGATGACGAAAATGATGAGGTAAGAAGGTTGAGTGCAGAGCTTCCTAAAGCACACGGCAAGATCAAGAAATTGGTACTTGATTCAGTTCAGCTTGATGAAATTCTAAACTCTGGGAGACGTGCTAGCCTGAAAAGTGGAATTGGACATGAAGGTAAAGGTAAAAATCACGAAAATAAGATGATTTTTGTAAAAGAATCAGGATATGGATCCATGGAGCAAAGCAGAGTCTACTTAGATGCATCTACTTCCTACCATCATCAATTCAATCCTACTAGAGCTCAAAATTCACATCCATTCAAGAATCATACAGGTAGGAAGATTCAACCGAATCTATACAAGCAAGATAAATCTGCCTTTCAGACTGGCAGAAAATTTCAACTTCATCAGAATCAGCAAGATACATTAGTCTTCCAAGTATTTTGTATTTTTTGTGTCAAACCTGGTCATGATGTATTTAGGTGTTTTGAGTACTTGAAATTAATCAATCTAACAAAAGAAGACTTGTAAGTAGGCAAGAAAAGAAAAATAGAACTAATGCTTATATAGTTCAATTATCATTCAGTGCCTTGATTCCTAACACCTAGTACTTTGATAGTGGATGTTCTAGACACATAACATATGATCTCTTTCTGTTATCACACTTTGAAAAAGGTGAAACATGTGTTGTTACTTTCGGTGATGGCAAAAAAGGTAAGATTGATGGATCTGGTATCATCAATATTAAAGGATTTCCTACATTAACCAATGTATTGTATGTTATTGGGCTTAATGCTTATCTGATTAGTGTAGGTCAATTATGTGATGATAACCTACATGTCTTGTTTTCTAAAGATCATTGCAAGGTATTAAGCTGTGACGGGAACTCAAATCCAATGGAAAGTGTCTAGTTTAAGGGAATTAGATCCAAGGACATATGCTACACACTTGAAAGTCACATAACTTGCAATTCTGTAAGGGAAAAAACTAAGGAATTATGGCACAACCGGTCACGACATCTGAACTACCACGATCCCATAAAGATGGCTAAACTACAAGCTTTGAGAGGCCTACCCAATATCAAGAGCATTCCAGATGGAATCTGTACTAACTTTCAAAAGAGTAAGAAAATCAAACATCAACAAAGTCCAGGTAGATCTCTCAACACCTCGCATATACTTGAACTTATTCATATGGATTTGATGGGTTCTATTCAAAAGGAAAGTATTGGTGGTAAGAGATACATCTACGTATGTGGTGAAGATTTCTCCATATATACCAGGGTTATATTTATTTGTGATAAATCTAATGCCTTTGACAATTTTGATAATCTTTTTTAGAAATTGAGTAATGAAAAGGCTGACAAACAGGAAGTAGAGGTTGATTAGTTGGAGATTCCACCAAAATAGCAAGCTGAAACTGAAAAATCAGTAGAAAAACCACACCAAGCAGAAAGTCAAAATAATTCTGAAGAATGTGATAATGATGAATCTGGCTATCCAGATACATCTGTCTTTCCAGAGGCAACTGACTACCGAGATACACCTGATACTGCAAAACCAAAAGTGTTGAAAAGACCACATACCAGAGTTCAGAAGGTACAGCAGGATGAATTTGGCATATTCATTTCTCAGGAAAAGTATGCTAAAAATCCGGTGAAGAAGTTTGGACATGAAGATGCAAAGGCTATGAGAACTCCCATGGAAATTACACTGGAACTTTCAAAGGATGATATTGGCAAGGATGTAGATCCATCTCTCTACAGAAGCATGATTGAAAGTCATATGTACCTCACTGCCGTAGGGCAGACATAACCTTCAGTATTGGAGTGTGTGTAAGATATCAGGCTAAACCCAAGGAGTCTCATGTTGCTGCTGTAAAAACGATCATCAGATATATAAGTGATACATTAAGTTATGGAATTTGATTTACAAGAGACACCACTTCCCATCTTGTAGGATATTCAGACGCATAATGGACTGGGAATGTTGATGATCGAAAAGGTACATCTAGTGGTTGTTTTTACGTTGGAAACAATTTGGAGGCTTGGCTAAGCAGAAAATAAAACTCAGTATCCTTTTCCACAATTGAAGCGGAGTATATTGTAGCCGGTAGTTGTTGTACACAACTTCTTTGGATGAAAAAAATGTTGGAAGATTATGAGATTTCTATAGAATAAGCTACTATGTATTATGATAACACTAGTGCTATCAACATCTAAAAAAATCATGTCCAGCAATCCAGAACAAAACACATCAAACACCACTTCGTCATATAATTGGTGGAACAAAAGATTATCAATCTGGAGCACATATAGACCGATCTACAGCTTACAGCAAAGGCCCTCGATACTGTCAAATTTGAAAATCTTATGAAATAAATTGGAGTCTCACCTCCTCTAGAATAGGAATATGCATATTTAAAAAAAAGGTTTTTTTGTTTTGCACTTTTTTTATTTTTTGCATAAATTTATACTATTCTTGGAAATACTAAGTGCATATCATATTTTTTCCTGTAGGATATATTTGAGTGCTTGAGGCAGATAACGAGATAGATACTTCTGACAGATGTCAATCAACATGTCTCCAGTTGAATCTAAATAGCACTCAAATTTAGAAAATCTAAAGAATATGTCACTACTGTCAAAGCTGTATGGTTTGTTACTGTATAAGGTTTTATATTCTGTGTATAGACCTATGATCTGAATGTTGCTTTTAGCATTTCATGCATTTGTTATTGTCCAAAGGCAGGGCCAGTGGAAAAGAAGGCTGCCAATCCAAGCCAAGTTCATACCCTTTTGTTTTAAAAAATGTCAGAAAGAGAAATAAAAAAAAAAGGAAAATGTGGAAAATCTGTAAGATAACTCTTGGGGATTGTGTGAAATTGCCAATTCAAGTCAAGTTCATACCTTTTTTCTAATCCAAAGGGGAAAATCTAGTAAGATAACTTCTAAAGATGGTGTGAAGTTATTTCCACCTCCAAAAAACATTGCCACAATATTGAAAAAGTCGGAAAGCCGAACTTGAGAAAACGCATTTTATATTGATATTGATCAGTCTGCTTGTGCACTACGATGACAAATTAATAAGTCAGGGCGAGCATATGACTTTGATAGCATGTGGATGACTAAGGGTTGCTCGGATCACACACACACTTTAATCAACTTAATCATGTACGTGGTGGACTGTACACTGCCAGATGTATCTACCTCAAACGGATGCCAACAATGCTTAGATATGTCTCAGTACCTAGATGCATCTAGATTTTTCATTCACGTATTTTAGATATTTTTCTGAAAATCTTTATTTAAGACAGTATATTTTGGGCTAATGTGCATAAATCTTGCAGAAGAAATCAGTTAATTGTGGGGACCAATTTTTCGTAATTTTTTTGTTACCTAATTCTTGAATTATTCTGTTTCCATATTCATCCTATTTCTTGAAGGAAAGGAAGTTTCCAGGACTAGGATTCTCAAGAGATATCATTAACTACAAGTAATGCAATTAAAACAAAATCTCTTGAATTCTTTTTGTACTAAAAAAAACTCTCCTCAAATCTCGATTTCCTCTCTCTCTCTCTCTCTCTCAAAACCTAAATTCACAAAAGATCCTCTCAAACCATTTTGATATTCGACTATAGCTAGAATCATGCAAGTACCTACAAAAAGGAGGAAGACAATCAACGACTGTGAGGGTACATCTCTGTCGAACCCATCAGAAACAGGTACCACGATTGAAGCCACCACAATGCCGACCTTGATCTCCTTCATTTTCCTCCACACCGACTATTCTTACTCACGCCGGAATGAGCTCAATTCCAACTCTTCCTATAGCCAAACCGAGCTAAGACAGATCCACCTCCGTCCTACAAGCAGTGTTCTAAAAGGCGTAATGCGTTGCGATGTATCGAAGTCAAGAATCAAGAATCACAAGCTTAAGCGTGTCAATGCGGAGAATAGGCGTCATAATGCATTTTGTAATTTTAATATTAGTTTAAGTATAATAAACAGAAGTTTATATTAAAAAACAATCTTTTTGCATAAAAAAAACAAACATACACATTTACTATTATATTGTTAATGGATTGGACACTAAGTAGAGGAATTTCTTGATGTCTTGTACAATTAAATTCATTGAGGAACCACTTATTTGGTAAATATGCGCTTCACACAAACACAAATAGCATAAATAATTAAATTCATTGAGGAATACAAGCCCCATACTTCAATCAAACACCTGATACTTTAAAGCTTCACACAAACATAAATAGCACAAATAATTAAATATAACTCTAGTAATGACTCTACAACAAGGTTTCATTATTCAAAGTTAAAGCTAGAAATTCCATGCAAACTTCGATAATATCATATCATATTAGTAAGATTCCTTAATGATAACACATTGATAAGTTGATAACTAACAAAATAGGATAGAAGTTATCAAGTTATCAACATACAAATATACAATATGATAACTAACAAAATATAATACAAGTTAGCACACTTCTAAATTAATTAAGTTACATAGCCTAACTTTGTCTAACTCTTTATCGGATTCTAACTCGATCTCTTCTTCTTCATCTAACTCATCTTCCGTATCATCCGATACAAAATCATTTTCGTCGGGCTCCCTTATTTCATCATCATTTTGAAAACCTCTTGAAGATTGTAAGATATCATTCTCTACCTCCACCACCTCCTCCTCCTCCTCCTCCTCATCATCATCACAACCCTCTACAATCCAAGATTGTGCATTACTTGCATCACTTGCTAGTAGAGTTTCTAATTTATCTTTCCTTCTCTTCTTTTTGTTCATCAATCTTGCATTGAATTGGACATAAACTAAATTATTCATCCTTGTAGCATCTAGGCGGTTCCTCTTCTTAGTGTGCACCTACATGAAAGAAGTTGAAATTTTTTAGTAAACTTTAAATCATCAAACCACTACAAAGTACAAAGTAATAACTAAAATATAGCAAAATAATTAAGTATTTAGTACTTACACTTTCAAAGACACTCCAATTTCTTTCACAACCCGATGAACTCGTAGTCAAACCAAGGATCCTCTTTGCCATGAATTTCAAATTTGGTGTTTGATTGCCATAAAAGTCCCACCAACTTACTAGTGTATACCAAAAAGAGAGATAAATATAATATATTATGTATCCATGTGGTATACTAATTTAACTATTAACAAAAAATGAAAAGAAAATAATTTAAACATACCCGGATTGTAATTTGAAGTATTGTTCTCACATCCACTAATAGCTAGAGTTTTTCCAAATGCACCTTCTTTTTGAGTGTATCTTTGTAACTCGACATTTATCACATGATGTTGCATTTGAACATCGAGAAAGAACTTCTCAACACAAACAATCACATTACTTGTTATCAATTCATCATCTTTGATACTTGGATTCTTGAAGTAATAAAATGGATTCAAGAGATAAGCCGTTGTATGAAGTGGACTATCAAGTCGATCCTTGGATTTTGCATCAATAATGTTCAAGATTGGCATATATTCACTTTCCTTTTTCAATGTCTTTCTAATGTCATCTTTTGCCTTTTGTAGTTCTCCATAAACAAAGCCCATCGAAGGCTTCTCCTCCCCATCAACAAGTCTAAGCACTTTCACTAATGGAGTGAACACCCTCAAACACAACTCTATCAAGTTCCAAAAATGGTTGGGAACAACAACAATATCAAATGCCTCTTTTCCCTTTTTACTTTTAGACCATTTAGTATTATCCCATTCATTGCTAGTCATCATATTTCTCAATTCTTGTTTTTTATCAAGCAAACTTTGTAATGTCAAGAAAGAGGATGCAAATCTAGTAACTCCCGGCCGAACTATCTCCCTTTTTGTAAACTTCCTCATCAATGCCAAAGTTTTGTGATGTGCATAGATGAAAATAGTAAATAATTTTGCCTTATTAATCACTCCCTTAAAGCTAGGAAGTTTAGAGATGCCTTCAAGCATAAGGTTCAATGTGTGAGTTTCACACGATGTCCAAAAGATGGTAGGGTGATGTAATTTTAACAAATTTGCAGCGGCCATGTTATTGGAAGCATTGTCGGTTACAATTTGAACCACGTTTTCCTCTCCAACCTCTTTAATACATTCATTGACATAGTCAAATATGTATTGAGCAGTGTGATCATTATCATTAGTTTCCTTTGAAGAAAGAAATGTGGTTCCCAATTTACAATTCACGCACAAATTCATAATGCTTCTTCTTTTTCTATCACTCCAAGCATCGGTCATTATAGAACACCCATTACTCTTCCACTCCTCTTCTTGCTTCTTAAGAGTTTCCTTTGTTCTCTCCACCTCTCCCTTCAAAAGTGGCTCTCTTAATTGGTATTGTGAAGGAGGGGTGTAACCTGGGCCATATTGGCCAAGAGCTTCAACGAAGCATTTAAAGCTATCATTATCAATGGAATTAAAGGAATTCCAACTTCATATACCCATCTTGCCAAATATTGATGAACTTCTAATGTCCTTTTCTTAACAATTGCATCATGGATATTTTGTTGTTTCGTTATCTTACTTGCACTAACACCATCTACCTTGATTGGCCTTGAGAAATTATCCATGGGACCAACACGAATAGGCCTCTTCCTAGAACCTCCTTCAATGATAGAAATTTCATCCTCTTCTTCCTCATGTGTAGAAAAGGACATAACTACATCATCCCTCAATTTAGCCTCATTCAATACCCTCTCTAACCTTTTAGACTTATTCTCTTCAATTGCTTCAAGGAACTTTGCCTTTTCCTCTTTGCTAGCTTTAGGACATGGTCTCACACCCATTCCTTTAATTCCCGCTATGTGAACTTTATGCCTATTAATTCCTGCCTTTGTAACTTTACCACACAATGTGCATTTCACATTATTAGGTTTAGTAGGATCTTCAAGAATTCCAATTTCCCATCCAATGTCCCCAGAACCTTTTTTCAAATCACTATCTTCAAAACTAGAATTAGACGCCATTGAAGAATCATTTTGTTCCATTTGTTCCTAGACAATTGAACCAAGAATAAAAATTGGAACATACAACTTCAACTACAACTCTACAAGTGTATATAAATTATAAAATAAATACAAATTACACAATACAAAACTCTGATGATCATTCTAAATTCTAATATGTTAAAATGCTACCAATACTTTAATAAATTTTAAATACCAGTCCACTAATCAGTACTAATCCGTAATCACCAGTTATCTCAATTCTCACATTTGCACTTAGCCACACACAGACTTACATAATCTGAGAAAACCCATAGGCCATAATCTGCATCAATAAAGAAAACTCATTCATTGCAGAAATAAAGAAAACCCAATTCCACAATCTGCAAAAATGGTGGGACTCGTGAACAGGTTTGAACCAAAATCGAAATACCAATCTTTTGGACACCGAAATGGAGAAATGAGAAAGATTCAAATAATGAAATAATGAAATAACAGAAACCCAAATGCGAAACAAAGAAATATCACAGCAGAAGGAGAATGACAAGAATCAGAATCTTACCTTTTGGACTCCAAACGAGCAGGAGAAGACGCAGTCCGGCGGCGCAGATAATGAAACCTTCTGTGGAGTGTGGACCGAACGAGAAGAAGAAGAGATAATCATATTATGCACGAACTTGGTTGGGTGGCCATTAATTGGTGTCGTCCGTCGTCGGGGAGAATGGAGAAGGAGACGCAGTCCGTCGTCGACTTCTTCCGGGGAATGACTGAGAGACAGAGAGAGTAGCGTACTGAAGTGAAATGTGTACGAAGGCTTACGTTTTGAATTTTATAGGTGGGTATTAAGTGATTTATTAGCATGTATTTAATTCACTTATTATCCTATTTTGTTATTAGTTCGATCCTATTGAAGTATCGTTTAATGCATTTTCATTTATTGTATTACACAGGATCGCAAAGAACAAAAAGAAAGGAAACATGATCAAAGAAATACAAAAAAATCAAGAAGCGAGGTTCAAGGGCATATTAAAAGAGCTCCAAATCTATAATTTCATGTGGGAAGAAGATTAGATGCAAAAATTATGGTCAAAGAAGGTTTGGAATGAAGTTGGAAATCAAAAACCCGCAAGGATTGTGATCATGAATTTTAGTCATAGATTGAAGCTCAATTTTGTCATAGAATAATTTCTAATTTTGGAAGAGCTATTTCACAAATAATTGTAGATATTTGAGTTTTCTTTCCAAAGCAACTTGAATCACCACAATCGGACTTCGAGAGAGAAAGTTATGACTAAAACATCGATCACAGGCACTTCTCGGCAGAAATACACTTACGGCCGTAAATTACAAAGTTACGGCCGTAAATTCCAAATTCCGGAAATTTTCAGAATCCCAATTACGGCCGTAATAAGGAAAGTTACGACAGTAACTTGCTCTCCAAGGAATTTCCTTATCTGATTCAAGGTCTATCTTTGGTATATCTTTGGGGTAAAGTTAGGGCACGATTTTGGGAGTATTAAAGGAGGAAAATCATCACAAAAAGGAGGCGGGACATTGAAGAAAATCGAGAGAAAAATATAGAGCATTCTTGAGAGATTTTCAAGCCAAAGAACATCAACAACAATGGAATTCATGAACCAACTTGAAGAATCTACCACAACCATGCTAGGCTAAATTCCATATCTTGTTCAAATGGGAAGTTGTGTTAACTCAATTATGTTATTTTATTTTCTTACAAATTAGTAGCGTGAATCCATTCCATTATTTCAATTGTTGGATTATTATGTTTTGAATGTTCATTGAGTTTATATGATTAATAATTTAATTTGGCCAATTGGATTGTTGATCTTTGGATTCATGAATATGCTATGTTTAGATTCTTGATCCGTAATTGTCATTGAATCTTTACTTTAGTAGCAAATAAATCTCGTGCATGTTTAGTAATAATTCAACTTGAATTGATTAATTCGAGCTTATGAAATTAACGATCCAATTCAATCTATTCTTCTAGATTTTAATACTAGTCATGTATTAAATCCTAAGAGCTTGTTTAGGATTGTCCGTGGCTAGAATTGGTTCGAAGAACTTGTTTTGAATCAATATACATAAGGAAGAATTTAGATAATCAGAGCTTGTTGATTATTTATGATTGATAATTGAATAGGGATATAAACACGTTACAAGGAAAAATATAACACTAATTAAGGGCACAACCGAACCCGAGAACAAGATTTCTTCTTATATTATTTCTCTAGTCATATTTAATTGTTTATTTTTATGCATATTTTTTATTCAAGCAATTTCAAACAACAAAACCCCACATTCCATTTTAATTGATCGAACAACTAAAATTAGTTTCCGTTCCTAGTGGGATCGACCCTTACTCTCACTACTACATTATTAATTAATATTTAGCGAGTAAGGAATTATTTATTATTTTAGTGCATCGCGACACACATCAAATTTTTGGCGCCGTTGCCGGGGAACGGTCAACCAATTTAGTTGTTTAGTTAATTAGAATTTTATTTTATTTTTCTGCATTTTATTTTATTAATTTTATTTTCACTTTATTTCTATAATTTTCCAAAAAAAAAAAAAAAATTCTCGCCTGTCTACTTCTTTTCTTATATGCGTAAAACTCGATCAACTAATTTTGAATTTTTTTAATTTGACTCAGAAATCGAGAGAACTTTTCAATAGCAAAGAAGAGTTGCACAACCAATGGCAGTAGCTAACAATAATCTAACTCTCAAGCAACTAGCTACCCCAGATGTTGCTCAACAACCGCTATGCATCATTTTTCCGGCAGTGGAAGAAGGCAGAACTTTTGAGCTAAAATCCGGACTGATCCATCTTCTGCCAACATTCAGAGGACATCCCGGTGATGACCTATACAGACATCTGAAGGAGTTCCATGTCATTTGTGATAGCATGAGACCCACGGGTATTACTGAGGAACAAATAAAAATGAGAGCTTTTCCATTTTCATTAAAGGATGCCGCCACGGACTGACTTTATTGTCTACCATCAGGAACAGTTACTACTTGGAACGACATGAAAAGACTTTTCTTGGAAAAATACTTCCCTGCATCAAGAGCTAGTACAATCAGAAAGGAGATATGTGGGGTACGCCAGAACAACAACGAAACATTGTACACGTATTGGGAGCACTTCAAAAAGCTCATCTCGAGCTGCCCCCATCATCAGATCAGTGAGCAACTCTTGGTGTAATATTTTTATGAAGGTTTGGTACCGATGGATAGAAGAATGATAGATGTCGCAAGCGGAGGTGCATTGATGGACAAGACACCGGAACAAGCACGAGCTTTAATCTCCAATATGGCTGAGAACACTCAGCAGTTCAACTCCAACAGGGATATGCAAGTTCAGCGCGTGAATGAGGTAAGTAGTTCCAATATTGAAAGTCAATTGTTTGAACTAACAAATCTCGTTAAACAACTTGCTGTAGGGAAGGAAAACAAGTCAAAGCTTGTGGGATATGTTCAAACTTCGGACATCCAACAGATACTTCTCCGGTGTTGCAAGAGGGAAATGGTGAACAGGTAAGTGCTGCAGAGAGTTTTTCGTTCCAAAGACAACAGTACAATCCGTACTCTAATACCTACAATCCAGGATGGAGGGATCACCCCAACCTAAGATACGGAATTAACACTCCCCCAGGTTTCATTTCAAACAAACCTCGAGGGCAATTTCAACAACAAGGAACCTTCCAACAACAGGGGCAGTATCAGCAAAAACCTCAAGGCTCAGGTATATCCCTTGAAGACATGGTTAAAGCCTTGGCATCTAACACACTTCAATTTCAACAGGACACCAAGTCTAGCATTCAAAATCTGGAAAACCAAATGGGTCAAATGGCTACTGCCATCAACAGACTTGAGGCACAAACTGGAGGAAAGCTACCATCTCAACCTGAAGTAAATCTAAAGAATGTGAGTGCAATTACTCTCCGAGGTGGAAAAGAGCTTGAAGAACCGCAACTGAAACCTACCGCAATCGAAGAGAAGGAAGTTGAGGGAAGGGAAGTCGGGAAGAACGACAACACCTCAAAAAGCTCGCAGGTAAAAACATATTTCACTTTAAATATTAAACTAACTCCACCTCCCTTTCCCAGTAGGTTAGCAAAAGCGAACAAGGAGGGCAAGGAAAAAGAAACCCTGGAGATGTTCAGGAAGGTGGAAGTCAACATTCCCCTATTGGATGTAATCAAGCAAGTACCCCGATATGCAAAATTTTTGAAGGATTTGTGCACCAATAAGAGAAAGCTAAAGGAAAATGAGATGGTAAGAATGGGTGAGTCTGTATCTGCACTTCTTCAAAGAAAATTACCTCCCAAGTGCAAGGATCCAAGTATGTTTACCATACCTTGTCAAATAGGTAATAAGAAAATAAATCGTGCTTTAATAGACTTAGGAGCATCTATCAATGTAATGCCTATGTCTACCTATGCTTCATTAAAACTTGCCAAACTGATTGAAACTAATGTTATAATTCAACTAGCCGATCGTTCTAACGCCTATCCGGATGGGATAGTTGAGGATGTGCTAGTGCAAGTAGGAGGGTTAGTGTTCCCGGCTGACTTTTATGTGTTAGACATGAATATTGATCACTCTCCCAAATCCACTCCTATTTTGTTAGGTAGACCATTTCTAAAGACATCTAAGACCAAGATAGATGTCGGTAGTGGCACACTCACCATGGAATTTGATGGTGAAATGATTCAGTTTAATATTTATGATTCCGTGAACTACCTTGATGATGATAATCCTGTTCATTCTGTTAATGTTATTGATTCTTCAGTACAGGAAACTTTCAAACTTAGTGGAAATGGTGAAAAATCAGGTAAAATCTCGTGTATTACATTGCCAACTTCTGATGACATGCTTTTGCCCCCTGTCTTGCAGGTCCTAATGAAAAATATGAACAAGAAGTTGAGCTTTGGAAATCCACCTAATCCCGGTTGAAGGAGGAAACAACAAGTCTAGCCAAAGACAGTAAACAAATGCGCTGCTCGGGAGGCAACCCGAGTGGGGAGTTTCTTTACTCCCTCAAATTGTTATTTTTTTATTTTCATTTATTTTCATTTTTATTATTAATTAATTCCATTCACAAAAAGAAAAAAAAATCAACTACGGCCGTAAACAATATAGTTACGGTCGTAAAAAATTCAGTGGCCTTGTTATGGCCGTAAGTTAAAACTTTGAGCCGTAACTCTACTCCATCGAATTTATCCAGAGGCCTAATTACGGCCGTAACTATATTGTTTACGGACGTAGTTGATTCTTTCAATTTTTTTTCAAATTGTTACGTACGGCCGTAATTAATATCTTCACTGCCATAAGTTTCGCAAACTTTTAAAACTCCATCTCTTCTTCTGGTTCCATTCACTTTCTCCTATTTTGTTTTGTATTGTCACGCTCCACATTGAGGACAATGTGGAATTCAAGTATGGGGGGAATGATTATCTATTATTTTTTGTTATCCCTGTTTTATTCATCTTCTTTCAATTTTTTTTGTTAGTTTTTTTTTTAATTGTGCTTAGACCCACATTTTGGTATAATAGGAAGCGGCCTCACTTATGATTATTTTTGAACCACCAACTTCCTAAATTGCATAATCGGACAAACAATGAGCACATAGAGATGAATTTTTCTAATAATTTCTGAATTAGTTTGAAAATGGGGACAAATTGAAAGATTTCTGCAACCTAATTGAGTCAAACCAAAATTGATATGATAAAATACCGCCCCGAGTAACTTCATTCTATCCTTATCCCCTAGATTTTGAGTTTTTGGAATGAAGACTGAGCAATGACCTATAACTCATAATTGGATGGGAGAAGCACATATAAACCATAATTTGTGAGCTTTTGAGCCTATGAGCTACTTTTACTCTTTATATTAAGCTTTTTTTTATGTGTGTCCTGTATGGTTGGTTTGTACTTAGATGTGCTCTTTTGTGCATGTCGTTGTAGCTTCTTGACTCAAGTGCAAAATATAGTAGAGGCATTAGGTTAAACCAAATTTGACCTACTAAAAGGGCCTACCATGATACATGTACCAATAGAAGCCCTTTTGAGCCTTAGCCTTTCCTTGAAATTTTGATGCCACGCTACAAGCCAAGAAATACCCTTTCTTTCGCATTATCTCTGTTTTGAACCCATAGAGAAGGGATTCGCAAGCTTTTGTTGATTAAGGATCGTGCTGTAGTCTAAGTCTAAGAAGTTGCAATGGTTATCTTGTGTTGGACGATGGTTGTGTAATGGACTGAATTCAGGGGAATGTAATTCTATCTCAAGCCAATTGGTGACTGCGTAATGATTTGAATAAAAGAGAAAAAGTTGCAGTCTGTACTCGCAAAAAAATTGAAAGAGAAAAAGCAATGAAAAGGAAGTTTAGTCATGAAAATTAGTAGTTGAGGATATCAAACACTCAACTTGTGAAAAAAGAAAGAAAAGATTCAAGTGTGAACAAAGTTGGGTAGCGGGAAACAATGAAGTTCATATTAAGGGGTGAAGGAAGTAATGTCATTGTGAATTGACTTAGTTTGAGAAATTCCTTCTCGACTCAGCCTAAATATGTCATTTTATCTTACCTGACCCGAAGCCCCGTTACAACCAAATAAAGACCTTTACTTTGCACTTGTGTTATTGTTGGCTCCGGTTATGACATTTGAGCAGTCTATGGTAATAGATTCTCCATGCAGTGAGTTGAGTGAAAATTCTCACCCTTATACACTTTGTGCGAAGAGAGAAATATCTAGTGAGGGTGTTAACTCCCATTACATATGCTTATGAGTGGTTTGAATTGCTTGGTCTATATTCTGTGCTTTCAAGTTGGCCAAAAACTAACACCCATTTAGTAAATCATTGATAGAGGTTAAGAGAGAACTCACGAGAGGTGGGAGGATACAAGCCACATTGGGAAATGAATTGGGCCGGGGGTATTGATTTTCATTTCTGTTCAGAGGATATTGGATGATGCATCTCTTGCACACACTAACACACTCCGGTTATGCAATTGAATTTTCATGCTAAAAAAAGAAGTGGGCTATAACCCTGACTTTCCGATTGTAGGTCTATCTTTTTGTTTGAATTATGTTTCTTTTCTTTCACATCATTATTCGAGGACGAACAATGGTTTAAGTGTGGGGGATTTGATAAGTTCTTTATTAGCATGTATTTAATTCACTTATTATCCTATTTTGTTATTAGTTTGATCCTATTGAAGTATCGTTTAATGCATTTTCATTTATTGTGTTATACAGGATCGCAAAGAATGAAAAGAAAGGAAACATGATCAAAGAAATACAAAAAAATCAAGAAGTGAGGTTCAAGGGAATATTCAAAGAGCTCCAAATCAATAATTGCATGTGGGAAGAAGATTAGATACAAAAATTATGGTCAAAGAAGGTTTGGAATGAAGTTGGAAATCAAAAACTCGTAAGGATTGTGATCATGAATTTTAGTCATAGATTGAAGCTCAATTTTGTCATAGAATAATTTCGAATTTGGGAAGAGTTATTTCACAAAGAATTGTATATATTTGAGTTTTCTTTCCAACGCAACTTGAATCACCACAATCTGACTTCGGGAGAGAAAGTTATGGCCAAAACATCGATCACAGGCGCTTCTCGGCAGAAATACACTTACGGCCGTAAATTACAAAGTTACGGCCGTAACTTCCAAATTTCGGAAATTTTCAGAATCCCAATTACGGCCGTAATAAGGAACGTTACGACAGTAACTTGCTCTCCAAGGAATTTTCTTATCTGATTCAAGGTCTATCTTTAGTATATCTTTGGGGTAAAGTTAGGGCACGATTTTGGGAGTATTAAAGGAGGAAAATCATCACAAAAAGGAGGCGGGACATTGAAGAAAATCAAGAGAAAAATATAGAGCATTCTTGAGAGATTTTCAAGCCAAAGAACATCAACAACAATGGAATTCATGAACCAACTTGAAGAATCTACCACAACCATGCTAGGCTAAATTCCATATCTTGTTCAAAGGGGAAGTTGTGTTAACTCAATTATGTTATTTTCTTTTCCTACAAATTAGTAGCGTGAATTCATTCCATTATTTCAATTGTTGGATTATTATGTTTTGAATGTTCATTGAGTTTATTTGATTAATAATTTAATTTGGCCAATTGGATTATTGATCTTTGGATTCATGAATATGCTATGTTTAGATTCTTGATCCGTAATTGTCATTGAATCTTTACTTTAGTAGCAAATAAATCTCGTGCAGGTTTAGTAATAACTCAACTTGGATTGATTAATTCGAGCTTATGAAATTAACGATCCAATTCAATCTATTCTTCTAAATTTTAATACTAGTCGTGTATTAAATCCTAAGAACTTGTTTAGGATTGTCTGTGGCTAGAATTGGTTCGAAGAACTTGTTTTGAATCAATATACATAAGGAAGAATTTAGATAATCAGAGCTTGTCGATTAATTAATATTTAGCGAGTAAGGAATTATTTATTATTTTGGTGCATCGCGACACGTATCAGTGGGCCGGGTCTTTTTAATTGTGGACGGTTAAAGGTTTGGGCTCCGACCCTATTTCAATGCGGGTTTAAACAAGATTAAACGGGATTATACCCGCATCTTCGCGCCTAATGGCACATCGCGCGCCTAGGCGGTCAACCAAAAACTTTGAGCGCATTTTTTCGCGCATACCACATATGTGATGCGTTTTCGTCCTGCACCGCGCCTAGGCGGCGCATTTTAGAACACTGGCTACAAGTCATGGGTAATCTTCATACCCGACACTTTTCTCCCTTAGATATTTGGAGTGAATTGATGGGTGCAGGAGAAAATTCGAGTAAATATACTGAAACAAAGGTGGAGATGCCAAAAGATGATAAAGATGTGGAAGAAGATAAATCTGAAAACAAACTGGCACGGGTGAATCTGGCAAGTCAGAGTCAGAGATGAAGAAGAAGTAGATGAATCTGTAAGTGACGACGAATCCGATGAGACAGAGGGGTCTAGAGGTGAAGATGAATCTAATGATACTGAAAGGAGTGGAAATGAGGATAATGCTGACGAAACAAAGGAATCTGAAGAAGAAGAGACTGCTAGGCTAAACAGAAAGAACAAGAAAAAGGTGAAGAAAACAGTGTCTGCATAGAAAAGGAGATCGAGCACAAAGACGGATGCATCTGCCGCTCCAAGTGGATCTAGGTGTGATCCTTCATCATTTGTTAGCACTCCTATGCAGATTTCCAAATGTATGTTTACACCTTTCAATCTCAAATTCTAGTTGACTGGTGCATATTCTGATTTCTAAAAACACATATTTGGTAAGAGAATGCATTATGAGTCTCGAATATTTGTAGAAGAATTTCATGATTTTAGGTTTGATGATATAGTAAGTCATTTTAGTTTGGAAAGATTGTCTCGATGTGAGTGGGAGATCAATAAAACTTGGTTAAGGAATTTCTGGTTTATCCATAGGTTATTTCATAGTATTTGATTGATCAGGGTGTCAAGAAGTTTGAAGATGATCTGGTGATCACTTACAAACAACTGAACAAGGTAAAATGGAAGAAGACTCTTGACACACAGACTCCTCACCGAAAACAAAATTTGGGTGCTACAGATGAAATTGGGAAGCAGAATACATCTGGACATGATGGGAAATTTGGGCTGCTGGAAGTAGAAAATAGTTTGAGAACAAGTTGAATATATGTTCACTGATTTAACACCACAAGTGTACGGGTCATGACAAGTAATAAAGTAGACTTTTTGAGTTCGAGTTATCATTCCCACAAGGAATTGGATTATGAAAATGATTCAATTAATCAATGAATTAGTGGCTAGTTAATTTACGCATTGAATACAAAATAAAATCATACACATGCAATCAAACCGTAAAATTAGAACAGTGTAATTGAAAGCATAAAACTACGCTACATCATTAATCCCAACAATTTATTTAGTTACACATAATATAGGAAAATAAAACGCAGTAAATAACTAAACTAAACATCATAACCAAATTGAAAAGAAAAGTAAAAGAACTCTAGCACCAAGAAGTGTCTTCACGAATTGCTCTTCGAATCTCCTTGCTTTTGCCTCCAATTTATGCTCCAAAATCTCCAAGGTAAGACGGTGAATTGTGCCTCTTGAATATGTGTGCAAAGGTCCTAAATTCGTGCATGATAAGTCCCTTTTATATATTTTTCAAGAAACCTAAGCTAAACCACGCTGAAATCCGTGCATGAGCTTTTCCCCGTTGGGCCTCGGACAACCACGTGGTCGCGTAGGCTAACTTGTGGTGGCCGCATAGTAGAACCAAAATAGGTTCTGTTAATTTGAAGATTTTGGCAAGGCCACCTGGTAGGTTTGGCGTGGCCACGCAATACAATTCCTCTAGCTCGATTTCATCTTTTCTAGTGCGTTTAAGTAGATCCCTGAAATTTATTTGCACACGAGTCCTTCATCTTCTAATTGTAGCAATTGGGTCCCTAAACTTTCCAAACACTTCAAATTTTCTTCTAAACTTCAATCCATCTTCAATTGAGCTCTCGAATTCAGATTTCTTCCTCTTGGCTCTCCTTGGAAATCCTAGTTGATGACATCAACATCCATTTTACTCTTTTTAGCTCCAATTAGCTTCCAAATGTGCATTATTCAATTTTATTGTTTCATTCTTCCATGTTTGGGAGAATTCCTACAATGTTAACAATCATAAAACAATTATGTAATATTTATTCAAGAATAATAATAATTTATTCTAATTTAGATATATAAATAAGTGTATAAAATACACTTTTCAATATACTCTCTGCAGGTTCTTCCGGAGTTGTGACCTCAAAGGCTGGTATTGAATGGAAGAAGAACGAACTCAAGACGCCCATTGGAGCAAAGAAGCAGAAAAGAACTAAGATCCACCTTAGTAAACAGAGCCACATTCCAGATGCACTTGACCTCAACGATTTTGATTTTTTTTGGATTTTCTAAAAACTCTACTTTACTTGGTTTGTAACCTAATATTGCCTAATTTTTGTCTCTTGTACTTATTTTGACAGGTTACAAAAACAAGGAATGCTTCCCTATTTCTTCCAAAAAAGGGGGAGTAGTAGTTTTGTCATCCTTTTTCAGATTAATTAATTGTTGAAGTAACTTTTGGTTTATTTGGATGCTCCTTTATGTACTTATTATTTTTCCCTTGTTACATGCATGAATTGGTTTTAGTGAGCTTAGTATGATGCATAACTTGAGGGGGATATTTTTGATAGGGGAGCTTTATGGTTGCATGCTACATATGTTTGTGAAAAGATGATTAGGTTTTGGAAAAATAGAAAAAGCAAAAGGGGGAGATTGTTAACTTGTTTAAGTTGGCATTTTCTGTTTTTCTACATGTTTGTAATTTAGTGAATTTAATTTAGTAGCTAAATATTTTTGTTTAGTAATTTATTAAGTTTAATTAAATTACTTGATTATTACTTGGACTTAAATTCATATTTATTTACTTGATAATTACTTGGACTTGAATTCATATTTATCTCCTATATATTTGTGATAATGATTTAATACTTGGAGATAATGTTTGTCACTTATTATTATTGATAAGTATTGTGATAATGTTTTAGCATTGCTAAAATATTCCTATTGGTCGAAAATTCTAGGCCTTATTTCTTAGAGTCCAAGTTTGTTTATATTACTTGGTTGGTAAGTAATTTACTTATGGTAAATTCTTTTTATTCATCATTATCTTTGATTATCTTACCTTATCTCTATTAACTTGTAATAATCTTTTGCAGGAATTAGAGACTATGCATATCTAGGATTCTTGGTGGACAAGAAACATGGTGTGTATAAATAGAAAATGTTGGGGACGTTTTCTTTAAGCTAGTGAAGCCGAAAATTTTGAGAAAGAGCAAGAACTATAAATGGCTTCCTTTTGGCGACTTCTCCATTGCATGAACATCAAAAAGACATAGATCTTACTCTTTCATGCAAAAACCAATCTTCAAACTACAAATCTTGGTTCTCCAGGAGGAGTTTTTCAATGATTACAAAGAAGAAAAGACTTTCAGCCAAAAGATTAAATGGGAGATTTGGATCGAGATCGGATGGGTGTTCGGATTTTCTAAAGACTTGAAATGTCAAGGGAAGTTACTGAAGAGTGGTGGGATGCCAGCTCACATTACACGCCATCGAAGAATCAGGGAGTGATTCATTTAATTCATGAGTGTCTGATAAGTTTATGCGTAAATTTATCTTATAGCTTTATTGAACTGTGTAACATCTTTTCCTATTAGTGATTGATTTTTCTCCGAAGGGTGCGGGCACGTGGGTTATCCTGAAAGGGTTTTTCTTACGTTAAGCTCTAATATTGTGTTCTTTTTACTTTACAATTTTGCATTGCTTAATAATTCTGTTCACGATATGTTATCCAAACGAATCTATCATAACTAGATTTATCTGGATCTGTGCAAAATTGCCTTCGCATATTTATGATTATACTTTACTATCTAGACAAATCTACGACAGACAATTTCGTTTTAGTTAATAATAGAATTAGGCACCCTTAAATTTTCAGGTGTTTTTCATCATAGCCAAGGAAGATACTAGGTTTGGAGCAAGCATCTAATTTGGAGGTAGTGTAAGGTCGTAGCCAAGGGTAGCAAAGGCAGTCAAACTGCTAAAGAGAGGAGTAGATGGGATGATTGTTGAGAAGTTTGTAGAAGGGGCTGATATCAGATAGTGTGGTTGTGGGTAGTCGATTAATAAGATAGATAGCGTTGCGAAAAGAAAAGGTCCAATATGTGGTGGGTAGGGAGGCTTGGTGCATTAAAGTGAGACCCGTCTCAACGTTATGGCGATGGTGGCATTCAACAAATTCATTGTGTTTATGGGTATATGGAGGAGTGATTAAGCGAGTGATACCAGAAGAAGCAAGGAAATTGCGTAAACCAGTATATTCACCGCCGCCATCAGTATATAAAGTTTTAATTTTATGTCCAAGTTGATTTTCAATTTCAAGTTTGAATTTAGGGAATATGACGGATAAATCAGATTTTAGGTGAAGTGGAAAGAACAATATAAAGTGAGAATAATGATCAACAAAGATTAAATAATAACGAAAACCATCCATTGAGACGACGGGGCTAGGACCCCAAAGATCAAAATAAATAATGTCTAAGGGACGTTGACTTGAAATACTAGACATAGAGAAGGGGAGTTTGTGGCTCTTATTACAAAAACAAGACTGCCAAGAAAATAAAGACGAAAAGTAGTGGAAGTAGATAAAACTCCAGAGCGAAGTAGCTTATTTGTTGTTTTGGTGGATGGATGACCAAGCCGACTGTGCCGAGGGACGGAGAGACAGTTGCAGTAGAGTGGATTGCTGGCCGAGTGGAGAGGCACGAATTGATATGGCCAGTGGTATAGATCATTATGGGAATGGCCCTGAAGGAGGAGTTTCGGAGTACGTAGGTCCTTGACAAGAAAAAAATTAGGAAAGAACTCAAGTGAGACATTATTTTTAGGGCTGGGCGTTTACTGGTTCGGTTCCGTTATTAAAGGAACCGAAACCGAACCGAAACTTTCGGTTCGGTTTCAGTTCGGTTCTTTCAAAGACAAGAACCGAACGGTTTCGATTTCGGTTCGGTTTTCGATTATTTTTCGGTTTTTGTTCGGTTCCAATTAAAAAAAATTAAATTTGATGCAAATACAAAAAAAAAATCTAATTGTTTGCAAAAACTAAAGGTAAATACAATCAAATAAAGTTTTCAATTAAAATTAAAGTCCAAATTCATGTATTACTACGAATGTGAATCTCAGAATCTTGATAGTTAAAATCTTTCTTTTACTATAAACCCATTTTTATTTGAAAATGAAATCACGTCGAGGAAGTAAGAACATTTGAATCTCATTAAAAGTAAATTTCACAAAATAATAATATTATAATAGTGTATGAAATAACTTAAAAGTAAATTATTAAATTTCATAATAATAGTGTATCAAACAGACAATATTTCATACATTGTCTAAGTGTCTATACATTAAAGTGTAGTTCTACTTGGATAATATTGTGAGTGATGAATTTTTAATTAAAATACTACCAATCTAAAAAACATTTCTCAAAGGGAAAAATTGTGAGTAAATTTATACTCCTCTGACCCATTGTCTACACATTAAAGCGTGAATATAAATATATTTTGTTGTATAATTCAATGTAAAATTCAAAATAAAAAAAAATTTATCGGTTTCGGTTTCGGTTTTGAATTTTTTTTTCAAGAACCAAAATATTTCGGTTTTTTCGGTTCGATTTACTCGGTTCCGATTTTTTTGTCCACCCCTAATTATTTTGAATGCAAAACTGAGATACAAAGATGAGTTTGCGCTAGAGAGTGGGCACATGCAAAACATTATGTAAATTGAAATTGGGGTTAGGGAAGTGGAGCCGGTATTAACGATAGGAAGAGTAGAACTATTACCTAATAGAACATCATCTGGACCCGTGTAAGGCTGATGCAAGGAGAGATCTTCCAGCTGGGCAGTCACGTGATGGGTGGCACCGGAGTCAAGGAGCCACGAATTTGACGGCTGTTGTTGGGAAGTAGTCTGATGAACCTCCGCAGGGCGAAGATGTGGAAATAGAACAAAGCAACGATCATCCCTTTGACCACACTGATGATAATAATGACAGTGTACAACATCTCGGGAGGAGGAGTCACGGTTGGAACTCTTCGAAGGGGGACCAGACTGTGAAGTAGGAGCAGCAGAATGATGCGTGCTAGGGAACACAGGAGTTGGCAGAATTCCAAGCGCAGTGGATGGTGCAGAGCAGAGCGGCGCGGCCGACTGTAATGTTTCATTGAATTTTTGGAGGGACCACTATAGTTGAGGGAGGCTGGAGAGGGATTGATCACAGACTCGAAATCACGTAAGAAAGTTTCGTGATCAACGAGTTTATAAAAAACTACTTCCAAGGCAACAGGAGTTTCAAGATTGTGAAGAGTGGCAATGACTTCTTTGTAGGCATTGCTGAGACCATGGGTGCAATAGACGAGGAGATTGGCATCGGTAAGGGCGCCCCTAACGAAGAGAGTTCATCGGATAAGAGCTTAATTTTGAGAAGGTAATCAAATATGGACATGGTGCCCTGTGTGAGGTGGGATAGTTTGTCTTTGAGGTGTATGATGTGGGACTGGGAACGCTTAGCAAAGATGCAGTCAAGGCGAGTCCAAGCTTCATGAGATGATTGGGCAGTGGCGATAAAGGGTATTATCGGTTCTATGAGTGAGGCGATGATAGTATGGAGAATTAGTTGATCTTGGCGCTTCCAAGAGATGACATCGGGGTTGGGGGTTTTAGCGTTGTTAGAGGTGATGGTTTCAGGAGGAGAGGGAGAGGTTCCATCGAGGAAGCCAAGGAGGTTGAGGCCATAAAAAAGAGCCCAGAGAAATAGTTGGAGGTGGTGAGGCGAAGGGGAAGGTGAGTGTTTGCATTAATTTGAATAGGGGGCTCGAACGTGGGGGGAAGAACCTTCTGTGATGAGTTCCGATGGGGTACTTTCAGTAGACATGACAGGAGAAAAAGGCAAGAGAAGAAGAGAAAAAATGCAGCCATGAAAAAAAAAAAAGGTTGGGGATCGAGAATACTCGTGAGAGTTAGGATACACTCTCTGATACCACGAAGAGACTCACAAAAAGAGTATTGAAGGAACTCTATATTATTATTGATATTGTCCAGAATATATATATACTAGTACATTAACACGTGCGTTGCACGTGACGATTTATATTTGTGATGATTGGCGTGGCATTGTAACTAAAAAAAAAACGTTATACGAGAGTAAGTAATTTTACTTACAAGATCATTTGAGACTTTATATTCATATGTGAACTTTAAAGGAGATGGGAAAATGTAATTTAAATATAGAACTATCAATATTAGATAAATAAATTGATAGAAACATACTAAACCTTCAAACAAAAGCTTCACTACAAACTGTTCAATGCTTCTAGTGACTACCTATGAGTCATTGGCCTTTGTAACCACTTTCACAATCTTAGGATACACAAGATGGATCTATACTCAATCAAACAGATGGATGATCAATTTTTTAAACTTAGAAACATGAATAATTAACCTAAGCTGAATATAAATATATAGTGCAAACCTAGCTGATGTCGTCAATATATTGGGCCCTCCGAAATTAAATTGAACAAATATAGCAGAGCTTCCCCCATTCAAAACCGTTGAGAGTGTAAGACCTGTTTAAAGGAACGACATATTTAGGGATATAAAAATTACATCATGTAACTATTATGTAATAAATCTTCAAAAATTACATAATAACATTTTTTTTTACTATAATAAATACCATAATATAATATTATAGTAAAATCGAAAATGAAATAGTGAATAACTCCTATATGTTAATCAAAAAAAGAGAGGGCCTCACTATTGCTAGGACTTTTACCGTTCTCTTGCACTAAACCTTGATAGACATCCATTTCTGCAGATTCTTCATTTGATATGTAATTGTTGTTTTCCTCCAAATTGATGCATATCCATGATGGTATTTGACAGCAACTACGTAGATCATTGTGCTTCAATGAGCATGAAAAAGGAGGAGGATAATATTGCAATTACATGTTCGATTATGATACATTAAAGTGAGAAAGTAAAGGACTTGGAGGCAAGTATCTGTAGGAAAAATATCGATGTTAAGAAGTTTAGATTTATGGAAGTCCATAATTTTGTAATGTAACAAAAGCACGCGATCCTATTGAGTACTTTGATGCATTTAAATCATAGTATGTCGAGTTAACTATTAAAATTCAAAGTTAGTTAAATCACCAGAACTTCAACTTTGTTGAAGCTTACAACAATTATATCGGATAAAACACCTTCTAATGAATAAGAACTACATAAATCAAGTCAAATGGAAAAAAGGTATCAATATAAATTCCTATTACATGGGCATATGCCACACTTTTGCCAAAGGGGCATTATCACTTAATGCTTCGAGCACACTCTTATTAAATATATATGCCAATTAGTATATGGTAGAACAATCCTATCTTTGCTTCAAAACATTAACAGCATCTTCCTTAGTGGAGAACTTGATAAGGGCAGTTCCGCAAAACAACCTTTTGTCAGCAACATGTCGAGGTAGCCTCACACTATTAACCTAGAATGATACACAAAAACTATAAGTTAAAATGACATGGTTTATCCTTTCCTACTAAGCATCTTGATCTTGATTAAATAAAAGAGCAGCTTTCTTCTCAATCTAATCGTCACTTGAGATCATAACCTCCCACTTCTAAAATGAAGTCAATGTCAACTACCCCATATGTAGCAAACTTTTTCAACTACCCCATATGTAGCAAACTTTGTCTATACCATCCCACTGATATGCTGAAAAGTGTCACCATATCAAGTTATGAGAAGAAAATAGCATAGAAGACAAAATTAACACGACACTAAATGATTGAGAAATATTTGAATGCACTCAATCTTTCAGTAGATGTAGAAAGCCAGTAGAATGGAACGACACAAAAATATTCCTATTGCATATTCCAAAATTTATAGTAATTAAAGCTTAGTTATTTTTCTTCTTCTTGTATTATTATGAACAAATGATCAATTAAACGCTCAAATCAATCGATCCCAGTCATTTAAAAAAATAGTAAGCATTTGTGCACAGTAGAAGACAATACACTTTCATTACTACTTTAGTGACTCCACATCAAAACCAGTCATCAAATATACCAATCAAAGTCAAATTTAAAACACAATCACCAAATTGCAAAGTATTTCCATCCTTCTATGTTAAAGCAAACCTGAAGAAATTCATTTAAATGAAAATCACGAGTTAATGCCGCTAAATTATTCATCTCTACTTAGATTGATTTTGACATTTAAACCATTCCGTTTCTTTCTCTTATTTGTAAAAACTGTGTCGGAAAAAAATAACTCGGTCCAACATAGAAATTTATTGCTGAACTGCTCAAAAAATTGAAGAATTACCGATTATCATTTCCATAGTAACAAATGTAAGAAGAACGCAAATGAATCTCGTAGCTGGGGAATTCAAGAAATCCACGAGTTAAAATTCAATTTCAAAAATAATTCTTTCAGATTTGGAATCACACAGCGAAACCCAACCACCACACCTTCCATTCAGAGCAAAAATCTAAGTTACTTACTAAAAAACCTCATTTCTCGATGATGAAATGTATCTTCTTCCTTTTTCTTAAAGTAAAATAAAGGTTGTCCCCTAGAATATAAACCTGAAAATCCATTAGTCTTCCTCAATGTACTAACCTTCTCGATGAATCTAGATGCAAAAAACACCAAGAAAAATATGTAATGCTAATAGCTGTATGGAATAAAAAAGAGTAACTTAGCCTATATTTTGTCATATCTGATCGCAATGACGTATTAATGAGTGTTGTATGTTGACAAGAAAAATAAAATTTTGCCAACACTCGTGATTTAAGATATAGAAACATAATTCTCAAATCAAATTGTATAATTGTCTAATACTACATACGATTATTTATATGAATCCCCAGTCAACACAATTTAAAATAGCATCTCGTGACAATCCACAATATGTATTATTCTCTTTTCATTCTTATTTATATTCAATGCATAATATTATTTGCAGTCATCCTTTAATAACCTTTTTAATAGGAAACATATTTAGCCTTATTCTCACAGAATTTGGACTTACCCACTTAAATCCTTATATGCCATTCCTTTCAATCAATAAATCCACAGGAAGTCCTATCCCAACACTCGTGATTTAAGACATAGAAACATAATTCTCGAATCAAATTGTACAATTGTCTAATACTATGTGCGATTATTTATATGAATCCCCAATCAACACAATATAAGATAGTATCTCGTGTCAATCCACAATATGTACTATTCTGTTTTCATTCTTATTTATATTCAGCGCATAATATTATTTGCAGTCTTCCTTTAATAATATTTTTAATAGGAACATATTTAGCTTTATTCTCACAGAATTTGGACTCACCTACTTAAATCCTTATATGCCATTCCTTTCAATCAATAAATTCAATGGAAGTCCTATCCCAACACATTGGCAATAATTCTATAACAATTATTCATAATTCTTGTTGCTAGTTTGATAAATTTATAAAGAATCTTGTGATACCAAATTTTATTACATACTTACAGAAACCTTAAACTAATAAAAAATAAGTAACAATTCTATCATATCAGACTAAAGTGACAAAATTAAAGAAAAATAAGATATAAATGACATTCTGAGAAATAGTAAAAAACGTATGAACAGAAAAATGGCAAATTACACTATGAAAACATAAAGAAGGTTCATTGATATACCCGAAGTGTGACTCAATATTCTTGAAAGGTAACCTGATTTTTGCTTTCATGGACCTTTTTGTTGACCCGTTTAGATCGTGTTCAAGTGTAGGAGTTTGAGTCTTCGGTGGACATATTTACCTTCTCGGTAGCAATCTTCCCTACAAAGCTATATAACGATATATATACTTAATATCTAGGAATTTGTCCAAAAACTTAGGCATGTAAGCAAATCATCGATCAACAAAATAACTACACACCCTCTTGAGTTTTTTTATCAGCTTTCCTCATCAAAATGATAAATTTACACAGTGAAGTAAGAAAAAAGTGGGAGAACAGAGAAAAGTGAAAGAAAGTCAGAGAAAAAGGATGTACAAAAATAATTATTGATAAAAACCAGATGGAACTATCCAAGAAATTGACAAAAGATGAACTGATCGAGGTCGAATCTCTGATAGTTCCTACAAAAACATGCCTAATCTAGCATGAAAGAATGTCACTTATTATCCAGTCTACGGTCTAATATTTATTTCCTCGGGATCTCAGCCATCGAATCAACATGTAAAATTTGCTTTACCAGCCATATACAAATTTGGGCACTTGGATGTTTAGATAACCACTATTGATCTCATACAACATTAATCACAGAGGAGTCCAATTAAGCTAGTTAGATCAATTCCTATGTGTCAAAATCTACCATATTTTCCCGATCGGAAAATAAAATATTTCTCAAACATACATTAGCAGATCTAAGACTGTTTCATTACAGCCAAATTACTGTGATCTAAAATTCACTTTTAAGCGTTCATTGCCTATATCTCAGCAAAATGACACAACATACTACAAGTAAATAGTTCTAACCAGTGGAGATAGACAATCATTAGCATACCTTCTCAAAGTCAATAATCCAACATGAGTGCTCTTATCTGAGGCATTTAGAGTCTTCTAGATTCTTTTTGTCAACTACTCATCCAAAACTTGCTACAATAAGACAAAAGCTTCTCACATACCTCTTTAACTATAAGGAAACCATAATTTTAGTAGTATTGGAATACTATATAAATAATACATGTTGAAATAGAACCTGAATAATCACTTTTTGAAGAAATTCATTGAGCTTTAAAATGTCATAAAGACAAATCACGCATCCACAATTTAATTCCGTTATCACTTGTGTACATATAATATACTGCAATAAAAATAGACATAAAATGTTCAAAACAAGACATCTATATCTGTAAATGCTAAGTACAAAGAAAACATTATACAAAAAACTAAAGGAAAACAACATATAGAGGGAAAAGTCAATATTCATTCTTAGATTAAATTGGGTTGAAAAAGCGTTGAGAAATCAAATATCATACCATTTGATACTTCAGTGCTGGAACCTTCGAAATTGCTTAAACATGAATGTTTGAATGTGTGGCATACATCTGTCACCAACGAAATAAAACATTGAAAACTTCAACATGGGTAATTCTAGGTTAAATCTACATGAGAAAAAAAATTAGAAGCACATATTCTAATTTAAAAATGCTATAATATCCTTTTGCTTGCTTGTTCAAATTAAACAAATTTTCTCTCTTGTATAAAAAGAAAATACACAGAAAGAAACCATTTATCTCTTCTAAATTGTAACTCATTTACCAACCTTCTATTCAAATCCACAATTTAAAAGAACAATAACCAATCAACAATGACGCCGAAGAAAGACCTTAAATGCCCATGAAAATCACCTTTCTTCCAAATCAATTTCCTAAACTTAGCTAAGGACCTCTAGGGAAAGATTCAACTTCCCATGAGCATGAAATTTCTTGGAAGTCTCTACTTAATAAATTAAGGGGTGAGATTCCTCTTCCCAACTTTAGATATAGCACATAATCTATTCTGATTAGATTTCTACTATCTTATTTGAAGATGTCTACTATTTGTGGTGGAGAACCCACAGCTACTAAAAAAAATTTCTTGCATTGAGTCAGAAAAATTACATAGTATTAAAGGGAAAGGGACAACTATTTTAAGCTATTTTCCATGATATAATCAACGAACAAAAAGAAAGCATAATAATGAAGACGTTAAATAATTACAAGCATATAAATCAGGAAGCTAAAATAACTCCAATTGAAGAATACTGAGGATTATGTGCACAGTAATTCAAATGTCTGATTTTTCAATTCCAGCAAACCAGCACTATGATTTGACTTTCTACATTTCCCATCTATCATTCCCAACCCAACTTGCTAATCACCTCTTGAAACCATTGTCTCAAAGGTGATTAATGATATTAAATATGGCATACAATCTAGTGCGTGATGGGGTTGTATTATGCTGAGTGCAACCTAATTATTGTAATAGTCTCATTTTTTCATTCATGTTATAACCGAGAACTTACTTTTTCACTTAATAGAATTTTTTGCTTAAACGGTAAACGATTTAAGCTAAGCTTAACATCATCTATTGATCAATCTATAAACAAACAATTAAAGAAAGGATAACAGACCTTTTTGCAAAATGATTACAACCTCCTCCCGCAACGTAACTACTTTTGCCTTTAGTTACATCAAACACTAACCTGATAAAAAGTTAAGAGAATCATTTAAAAAATAACCATAGCAGAAGCAATAATTCAGATATAATCGCTTACAATAAAAAACTTACCCCAAATCAAACAATCTATCAATCCACAAACCCAAACAAAAAAATAGCAAAATAGCTACACAGGAACTCTATTAAAATCGAAGAACAATACAGAAAGAGGGATGAAGATTCAAATAATCTATCTACCATAATCAAAAAAGTCAAATCGCATAAAATAAAAATGTTACCCAGAAATCGAACAATTTATCTACTAACAAACCCAAACAACAATACTCTTCGATATTTCAAGAGGAAAGCAGTACTTATTTTGTAAGTAAAGAAAATTACCTTACTACAAGACAGCAAACGTGAATAAATGACAACCCAACGAGCCGAAGAATTGGAGCAAATACCTAGACGATGTCACATGATGAGACAGAGCAAGAAAAATTTGACCTCTGTAGATGCAAGATTTACAAGGTATCGAAGAAATTGTGCATCGATGATCATTAGCACATACTATACAAAAGTAATATTTACAACATACATCAAAAAAATTACAAAATATCATATATCTGCTTAAATATAGAGAAAAAGGCAAGGAAAGTACCCATGACCTTATAATAAAACTACTACAGGGACGAAATTTTTGAACAGTAGAAATAAAGAGTGCAGAAAAATAGCTATTTACAGTGTTTTTGAAGCTCCATTACCAAGAATTTCATTGTACTACAATTGGAAAAAGCAGTGAAACAAGTTAAGGATGAACAATCAATATCGAAATGTAAACATAACTTCACACAATGCGCAAAAAAAAAAAAAAATGGACCACAAAACCAGTTGAAGAATCAATTTTCCAAAGACGATAAAAATTCAACAAAACAAGAAGAGGGCAAACAAGAACGACCAATCGCCTATCAAATTCATACCACAATGCGAGATTTAAGAGCCAGCGGAACTAATAGATAAAATAAAAGGAAAACCCTAGGAGAAAATCATACCTACATGTAACAAGAAACACACGCTGTAATCCACGGGGAAAACAAATCAATAGCAACGAGGTTTCCTGAGCCACAGCTTTGACGAGGGGCTAACCCGAAGAGAAGACAAAGAGAGAGCATTGTCTGTGATTTTTTGTTGGGAAGGATGGAGATCGACGAGTACGAACGAAGAGAGGAAATGAAGGGGTTGAAGCTTCTAGAGAAGATGAAGTGGTACGCTTTCAGAAATGTGGGTGTATAAAAGGTCAAGTCGTATATACCGGAGAAGGGAAAAACCGAAACAAAAGAAAAAACGCGTTTCCTGATTTTCCAAAGTCGTCATTTTTCGTCATGAACAGTAATTTTACAAGTAAATTTTATATATAGTAGGGATATAAGATGAATAAATACATTAAGTGAAAGAAATCACTGCAGAAGGTAAGAATATTACAATATTGGCATAAGGAAAGTTGTAGATATTATACAGCAGAATCATGGAAATTCTTGGTACTCAAGTCACTTGATTTCATCCAGCTGGCCGAGATTGTGTGCAAGCAGTAGACGGGTCCTTCAGGCATGGTCCATTAGATGATGGTTCAACAATAACCTTGACAACATGAAAGTAGTAAAATATTTTCCTTGATTTGACAATTTTCAAGGCAAATGTTCCCAATCAAACACACCATTAACACGTATGTTGCTCTTAATGGTCAAATAGATAGAAATCTCTTACTCTCGTTATTATACTATTAATATGGAACTAAAAGTTTGATAGGATGAAACCAGGGTTGGCCCTAGAGGTAGAGCCAAGTGGGGGTCAGTGGGGTCAGGGAACCACTCAACTTTTGGAATTTTTTTTTTTTTTTAAATTTATCAATTAAATTCATTATTGAACCGCCAACCCCTTATCCAATTAGTATCATGTATCCATCCTAAGGACCTAAACAAAATATTTGAAGACACTAAATGTTTGTTTCCCAAATGCTTGTGATGCTTAGCAAATTTTGCTAACCATAATGGTTATAGTTGCATCCACAAAGAAGTTTCTCCAAATTGAAGCTGATCAATACCTTATCTTCGTTCCACTACATCATAAGAAAGGTTTTGATGAGAATCATAGTGGGCTTGATGGGAAATTCAAGTATTCAAGCCAAACAAAAGTATAGCCCAGTCAACTATGTCGGAATCGGATGCATAATATATGTTTACAAGTAGAAATGAGCCGCTGAGCTAAACTCGGGCTAAAGCCCTTGAGCGCACTTATTTAAAGTCAAATTCCTTCGTTTGGGGCTTCAAAACAGTAAGTCAATTATGCAGGAGGAAATTTACAATATTTCCATAATTTGAATAATTATGTTTCCTTTTTCCCGCTTAGGGTTTTTCGCATTTTTAAGTTAAATTCCGTTTTTAATTATTTAGGTTTATTTTTGTATCTCCATAGCGGTTAAGGTTAGGTTAGTCTGTGTTGACTACTTTATAGTCCGATTTTCTTTCATTGTAATAGTTAGACTTGATTTTTTAATAAAATTTTTTATTGAGGATTCAATAATTAAAGGTAGATTTCTTATTTTCCCGGAACTTACCAAGATTGAGTCTTATGGTGTTCATATGAACTTATCAAATATTCTTGAATATTTGTGGCGTTCAAAATCAGAAATTTATCAAGGAAATTAGATAGCTCCTTGTGGCGTTTTGCAAATCTTGGTTCTTTCTTCCGCATCGTAAATTCTTGTGTTGTGAAGTTTGGGTCAAGGTTCTACCGTCTACTTCCTAACCTAAATTCGAAACTTTTCTGCGTTTTCTTCCACACTTCAGTCGTGTTCCCGAACGGGATCCCATCATTTGATATTAGAGCTGGACTCTGACTTCAAGTTTCTTCTATCCTAATTTGATTCCTCGTATTTATCATCGAGTTTGTCACTTGTGAATCATTCATAACCTGCTTGAGTCTTGTTTCATGTTCTTCATATTCTTGAGTTTTTAATCTAGCAAATCATCAATATATATACTATTTTTTAATTTATTCCAAAAGTTCATCAATTATTCAAAAAAAAAAAAAAAAAAATCTAGTCTTTCTTGAATTCTTGACATCCTTCTTGTGTCAGATTATTCTGTTCCACAATGTCAAAACCTTGAAAAACGTCGTCATCTAGAGGGGTTAATGATAAAGACCATGTATGGAGGATTTTTCAAAAGAATATAGAGGATGTTATGATGAGTTTGGATAAACAAGAAGGGATAGCTAAATTACAAAAGGAGCGGTCCCAAACAATCCTTAATGATGGGAGGCAATATAGGCAAACTTAGGATTGAAATTGGAGTTGAGAAGAAAGTAGACGTGATGAGAGAACGATTTTGAGAATTCAAACAAAAATTTATGAGGAAATGATGAAGATTGAAAAGAAGGCTAGAAATGAGGCTAAGTTGAAGAAGAAGGAGAGTGAAAAGAAATTTTTGGTTGAATTGCAAGAAAGACATTGGGATAAGAATGTTGAGAAGGAGGGAAAATTGAAGTTAAAAGTAGCTAAATAAACTCCAAAATTTGATGAGGAGGATAATGAGGGGTTGGATAGCGAGGGGGTGATTGAGAATAAATTTATTGAAGAAGATGTGCAAGAGTTGAAAATAGAAATAGTTGAAAAAAATTCCAAAAATTGAGGTAAAAATGGGGGAATTGGGTAGTAAAGAGGCGAATGAACAAGAAGTAAAAAATTTTGATGTGGAGGTGCATGAATTGGAAGTGGGGGTAGAAGTTCAAAACTTGAAATTTGAAGTGGAAGATCCACATTTGAGTAGTGATGAGGAAGTGTATAAGAATGTTGATAAAAATGTGGTTGGCCTTAAGAGTAAAAAAAAAAAAAAAATTGAGCAAGAAGTTACAAAGGAAGAAAGAGGTGAAGAGAAGAGCCTCGTGGTTTCCAAAGAGAAGTTGGTGGCGATGAATCATCATGAGTACAAGAATCCATACTTGTATTTTGTGAAATTAACATTTCTCACCACATTTTATTTGAATTTTTCTTGTAGGTTGACAATAATTGGAAGCTTGAGCTAAACCACATATGGTCAAGGAAACTCACATTTCGACCCGTTTATGCAATTCAAGTAATGAGGTACTATTGGTTGGTCCTCTGGCATGGAAGTAAAGGATTTCCATATGATCCAGGATCTGTAGTGGTACATTATGAACAAAGTTATGATTCAGGACGAATCATCTCGAAGAATGAGGGAATGATGCGAATCATAGTGGGATTGACGGGAAATTCAAGTCCTCAGTCAATCATGTCGGAATCGGATGCATAATATATGTTATTCAATTAGAAACAGGCCACTGAGCGAATCTCAAAATTTTGAGGGCACTCCTTTATGAAGTTTGCTCAGGTCCCTATAAATCACAAAACCAGCGATGGATGAAACTATGATGCTTCTAAAAGTAAAAGTCGACTCATTTAAAAGTTGAAGGCATATATATGGATACCAAGAGAAAATAGTTAAAACTTTAAATACCTATACAAACTCGTATTTGCTCAATATCACAACTAGGTGCGTTAAGCTTTAAGCATAGAGAAAGTAAATTTATTTATTTATTTAAAACCTGAGCTTGGCTAATGGTAAGGTTTTTTTTATTGTGCTGTCAACATTTACCCTGAAACAGTTAAAAAGGCTTGTGTTAATTAACAAGCGAAAAGGTCAATAAACTAAAGGTTTTATTTTTCACCCAGGTGTCCAATCAATAACTACTTGTTTCAGTTGAGTCCCCATGCATTTTTCTAACGCTTTTGAATTTCCTCAAATTTTAAATGGTGAAAGCATAAAAAATACGCCGTTGCCGATGATCGAACCTGAGTCACCCGCGGGGACGGGCGGGAATACTAACCACTACACTACAACTTTGTTGATAGAGTTTTTATTTTAACATTTAAATGAGATACAAAACGAGGAGGTCAAATTTTACCCATGTTATGCCCCTCCATTTATTCTCTTTAAATCCATTTTCAATCACGTCTCATCAAATTACTTTTTTTCTTTTTTCTTTTATTAAAATGTACTAAAAATATATTTTCAATTAAATCAAACAGAAATTTCATGTCTTTCTTGAATATATATATTTAATACAAAGTTGGGAACTTAGGAGTGGGAAGGGAGACTTGAACCCAGGACCAAGTCCTGATAAGGGTGGCTCCTTAACCACTTGGCCCAACCCTTGGTCTCGTCTTTCTTTAATTATTGTATCCATATCTAGACACTTGGTAATAATATGAGATATGAGAATAGATTTTTTGAAAATAATTTTTTTTGAACGTATGATTAAAAAATAGAAAAATAGTGAAGACCAACCAGAAAAGATATGCATAAAATTATTTTCCTCAAGGAGAAGTCTAAAATTCCTTCCGTTATCGAGGTTTTAGAAAGTGTGGATTTTCAAGAACGAGAATCTTATGATATATTGGGAATCTCTTATGATTTATAGATCCACAAAATCTTTGATAAAAAATGAGTTTGAAGAAATTAGAGCCGAAGTTAACTGTACAGTAAATCCACCATTCTCGGAATTATTTGTGGTGATAACATTCTTCAGAAAGTTTGGGTGCACAGCAGCACAGGTACATGGAGATTCATTAATCAACCCCATCTGATTTGACGCATGGATCGAATACAGAAACAACATCCACGATATATATCTAGCTAATCAGCACAATAGCTAAAGAAACTGGATCATTACCACAGCCTAAATTATACACAAACTCAATCATTCAATTCAATTCAAAGTTCATGTTGAAATAATTTGAGAATTTCAAGTTGAAATAATTTGAGGACCATTATCGTTGACAACTAGCAAAGAAGCAATTATCCTCGCATTAACAATTGACACTAGATTTCGTTAGCATGTGTAGTATGCCAAACTTCAAAGTACCCCGCCCCCCCCCCCCCCCCCCCCCCAAAAAAAAAAAAAAAAAATTACCATCTACTACCCTACACGGTACAGACTAAAACTGGGTACCAAACATGCTTGTATTGGCCAATGCAGGCTTGTACACAATCGAGCCTAGCAAATACTCTTTAAGGATCTGATCTTCTGGGCTGTGTCCCGCTTACCCTCTTTAGTAAAGATCAACCGCTTATACTGGAATTAAGATCTGTTATCCAATCATCAGGCTTAATCCGTATAATGTTTAGCTACGTTCTTTAGTAGAGATCAACCTCTTTGACATAGAAGGATGTTTAGCTACGTTCTTCCAAGTGCAATACTTTCTAAGACTTCCTTTTGCTCTTGGTCAACCTTCAGAATTCTATCAAAGCCCAAACACGTGCTACTTAACGTGTACAAAGATCGTGGAATTGAGTGTGAACTGATTCCCCAAGCATGTCTTCACCAGCTACCCTTGTACATCCCCAAATCTAGCTGCAAATAAAAACCCACCGGGAGTTATTTTAAAGAGGTACCAGCTTTCACTTTCCAATGTTCCCAGAAAAATTAGAACTAACATGGATGAGATAAGCATGTTTGGCTAACCTTAAATGTTTACTTATAAGTAAAAAAGTTTGTTTTAAAATATATTATTGGAAATGAGCTACCTATTTTCAGAGTCATGTAAGAGCTATTTTCAAAAAAAATTAACTTTTGTTTTAGGAAAAAGTTAACGTACACAAACATGCTCTGGTCATTTTTGCATTTGAATGTCTAATGGGCAACCATATTCAACAGGGAATTTTTTTTTTTTTTGGGCAGTGAACAGAACATATTTTCCATTATAAAAACACACAGTTTCCATTTTTCCAGAGGAACAGCAAATAACAAAAAATGGGTTTTTGCCATAAATGAGCTTTGTGACTAAATGTTTTAATCGAACTAATCTCGTTTTTAAATTTCCCAAATGGACCCAAATAACCATTATAATGTAGAATAGCAATACAAGGCCAGAAAATTCAAAACAATAAGATTCTTCAGGAAGCTTATCAGAGCATGTTTTGGAAGTGTTCATAGACGGTTTAAATTATAAACAAACTAGAAATGGGCAGTACTCGTGGGTCACTCGAAATGTGTGGTAAAAAGTGGCGTGTGTTTATAAACATGAGTCAAACATAGATAGTTAGACTACATTTAACTATAAAATATTCTCTTCTTGCTTTCATGAAAGAGAACAATGCGAACTATACCGTGTACTTGATTTCAATAAATTATTATCATCTTCCTGAAATTCAAAAAGAAACTTGACATACACGTAAACTTACCTAGAGAAAATGATCAAGAGCATGTAATACATTGGAGACTTCTCAAACCAAGTGCTTCATCTAGAAGGGGGTCACTTATCTATTCCCTTCCCAAGGAAATATCTTGAATCTTGAAAGTGAAGTGGTTCATTGCCCCAAGAAGTCCAGCCTGCTATCATCTCTCGAGAGAATAGTTCAATGCAGCGAGCGGGCCTAAACCCTGGAACATACTCCAGCAACAAATCTACGTGCCAAGGAATTGAAATAGAAGAACCAACTTCCAATTACAAACTACTAAAAGGAAATCAATACAAATAATTCTTAAGATTGACAATGATTTGTTGAATATGGAGTAACAATAGAAAAGAACTCATAGCTTGAACAGAAAATACAACTGGGAAGAAGAATCAGGCGAAAAGAAATCAAAGGTGAACACATTAATTTTTTTATTTATCAGTGCAAAGACTACCTCCAATGGGGGGCTTCCTCGAATAATCTCCAGGGACACTAATGAAGACTTGATCATCTGGAACATGGTTCAAACTTAGAGGATGTTGGGAATTCATATCCTGCAAAGAGAAGAGAGATATAAAAGGGCATCTAACAACATAAAACCAGTTTTAGTGGTTAGATATACTCACCTCCCGATGACAATAACCAAGGAGAACACATTCATACGGCCTGTGATGAAAGAGATCCAGTTCACTAATCAAGAAGCCATCCGCTTTCACCTGTAACATCGATAATTAGATTCGTAGACTCGGTAGCAGAAAGCTGTGAATCTTGCCAATGTCCATAGTTAGATGGAAATACCTTCAGCCAGTAAAATGTAGCAGCATATTTGACACC
This sequence comes from Ligustrum vulgare, assembly GCA_963555705.1. Lineage (NCBI taxonomy): Eukaryota > Viridiplantae > Streptophyta > Magnoliopsida > Lamiales > Oleaceae > Ligustrum > Ligustrum vulgare. The sequence continues at coordinate 68,006,720 of OY743168.1, read as the reverse complement.
CCATTTTGGAAATAATTCATTCTCCACGAAGCTCCGCAATTTCTCCCTATTGGTTACCCATAAGGCTACCAGAGATCCAGCTGTATGGGTTAATTGCTTAATGGGAAGAGATAAGAAGTATCTATTAGGCAAAGTCTGATACCTGTAATGGTTAGGAAAATTCAAAACCAACAAATCCAGGCTAAGTAACAGTGTTATATATCAAGTGTCAGAAGAATAAAACCACTTAAAATAATTCAAGCAACCTAATTTATGAAGATCAATAGCTTCTACTTGTAAAGCAAAGAGATGCAAAATGAATATTGGCACTCTGAGTCTCTGAAGAATATATATTGATTGAATTATATGAGAATCGACTCACATCCATTCAATTGTCTGCATAAGCATACTTAGTTTTATGAGCAAAATAGTCTCTCTCCATAAGCAGAAGAGCATTCTATGAAAAAGAACAGGGTTCAGCTTTTAAAATCCCTCCATAGTTCTACAATGAGCAATTGAATGGAAAAGACACTTGCAAGTTAGTGAAAGTGATTTTTGATTATGATAGCTGGATCTACCAATGAACAACTTAATCGCCAAAAACAATTCAAGTAGCTGAACCCCAGATTTATAGGCAACAATACTTGATTTTTTTTCTCTTTTTTTTTTTTTTTTGTTATGATCTTCTTTATGGTTTCATCAAAATGATAGTCATCGAAGTGTAACTATAAGAAGCTTTTCATAAACAAAATTTATTTGTCTAAAATGTATATTGAAAATCTATTATGAAGCCAATTGGCCCTAAGAATTTAAAAAATGGGTAACTTGGTCCTTCAATGTGAATTCTACAGATTTCAAAAAAGGGGAAATTGTGACTTTTTTTGAAGCAAATAGACAAGAATTATGTGTATGTGTGTGTGTGTGAGTACATATACACATATATATACCTATACATATATATAATCAGTAAAAAAAATTTATGCCAAATGATCCAACTAACTGAACTTTCCAAAAATTTGTTAAAAGAATTGGCAATCAGTAAAAAAATGGCATGAAGACTCCAGAGTGTTTGTTAATTATCAACTTTCTAAAAGAAGTCGATCTCCTTTTTCAAGAAAAATCATCAATGGAGGGTCTCTGCCCGTTAGAATCTATCAAGGAAATTGTTGATAGACTTAGATTATATATATATGTTTTATAGTGTCAAGAAAATTTCGAAAAACATCCAGCTGCACACAATTTTATTTATGGATTTCTGTATAGTTTAACCTCCACTTGGTAAACTTTATAAACAACACATTTCTCAAACCACTTTTTAACCACGCATATCCCCAAATCACTTTTCAACCACATATTTTACCTCGAAAACATCATATTCTAAACTTATAAACAAAAAACTTTTACCAAACAAAGGCTTAAACAAAAACACTCTCATGTCATGCTTCAAATGCTAGTCTAGTAAATTAATTAATGATGTGAACATACTTCAGTTTTTGATGCGCGCTGCTATTCTCCCATGGTGGGTCGATCACTATGAGATTGAAACCACAATCAGATTCAGCTGACATAAAACAGTGGGAAACTCGTGTCATTTTGGCAAAAAGATATTAAAAATAGATAAACAAAAGTATACAAAGTTAAGAAGGCATGAATAACTTGTTAAAGGGGGAGAGAAAAATATAAAAGAGCAGCCTTAAAAGCAAAAACTTGCTAGGGGTGGTTGTTTAAAATCAATGCAACCAATGTTTTTAGCAGGTAATTATTATGTCCTTAACTGCAAAGCAATTCTGCAATTTAAATGTCCATGGAGAGGTAATTTAACTAAGTTATGAAATAAGTTCACTAAGTCATGTTTCAAAAGAAAACCAATAACACATAATGCCTCTAGTTTCAGTGAAAGACAAATTAATAATTCCTTATATACAATAAATAGTTTTTATTCCTAACCTATCGCGCCTCAGACATAGAGAGTTCACATCTTTCTTTACAAGAATCAAATGAAAATTTAAGCAAGTTCAAAGATTACCCGGAATCAAGTTGTGAATCTTCCCCAGATCAGACTTCCACATAATAAGAAAAACAAAGCATAGAGAAAGTTAGATGCTTAAAACAATGAAGCCATGCAATTACAAAAGAAATTTAAGTTCTCAGAGAATGTAATCAGAAAAGGATTCATGCATGTTTATATGAGAGAGAGAAACTAATACTCTAAAAGAACTCTAGTATTAAAGAGAGAGAGAGAGAGAGAGACTTCAGGAACTATAGAATAGTAATTCATAATAAAGATCACATTACAAGAATCAAGCCATTCAATCTATTCTGCAACACCATCAGACCATCACCGAAAGGAATCCTAGTATCATACCATGTAGAAACAACTTTTCGTTGGTAAAACATATCTGTGGTACAAAAATTCAGCCTCCATGTCACTGCTCCCCTCATTGGCAACTAGGTTATCAAATACCGGAACAACTCTTTGTTTGCAGAATTGAAAAGGTGGGAAACCTGGAAAGCCATAAGGAAACTTAAGGTCCTTACTATGAAGCTGAAGGATGAATACTTCATTATGCAACATTGAAACAATTTGACTTTATCTGACACAGGCAGACATAAAGCATCCCATAAAGGCAGCTTGCACCACAGTCATAAAACCGTGAAACTGCTATCAATCAGTCCATGTTTCAAGCATTTGGAAAACATTTAACAACTATATGTATAAGTATAATTCTCATTATCACAAGGCATGGACCTTGAGATGCGAACAATTGCTTTTAAATCACAAAGACAAGCATGCTCATCAACTTGTTCATTTTGCTAATATTAGTGTCTAGAACATCAGTGTGATATCAAATTGCATTGGCTAGCAATACTGGAGCACTAATAACAATATCACGTGTAGTCAGTCTAGTAGAGTATATCCAATGTTGTAAGTATTATTTGTCATTGTAATTGGAACGAGCATCTAAGAAAAAGCAGATAAATGCAATTCAGAGATTCCAGATACACTATCAGCCAGAAGCTTCAAAACATGTTATATTTTCACATACACAAAGTTTAAGAAAGTACATCTTGCAGCACAACCAACATTTTAGGCAATACACCTATCGTGTTAACCAACAGCTACATCACTCCAAAACTGCAATTACTACCATAGCTGCATCCAACACGCCATGACACTTGACATAGAACTTCATCTGCATCATACTTTGGATGTGGACACAACTCTTTGACATATAACTAAGTTACAACAACTAAGCACAACTACAATTTTTTATGGACAATGGAACAGATGTTCCCCTCTCATATCCTTGTCCTGCTATGCCGCTGCTCAAATTTTTGTTAATGCACGTCCATCATCAAGCACTAAATTCTGGGGATATTGTCTGTGAATTCTAATATCTTTAGAGCAGCCTGATACTAGCATACTGTATTTTCTTATCTATAGTTGTGGTGTCTCAAACGTAGGACCTAGTGCAAAGTTGTGCCAAGTAGATATTCTTGATTGTGGTAGATGGATGGATTGAGGTCTACAACGTGGATCAATGAGACAATATTTTGTGGACTGTCTGTGAATCATAATATCTTTAGAGCACCCTGGTACAGGCATACTATTTTTATTGATTATGGCAAGTAGATCTTCTTGATTGGTGGATGGCTGGATTGAGGTCCAGAATATGCATCAACAAGCCATTGTCAAATAATATAAAAACCTAGTATATCCCGGAGATGGAATATATCAAACAATGACAAGATCTGGGCACAAATTTTCATCTATAGGGAGTAGAAGAGTCCCACATTCGTTCTTTCTTCTTAATTCGCGAACTTCATATCTTAAACATAAAATATGGTCACATTCATGTTGTATGAATACTGCTCAAGTTAGATTTTTGAATTAAATTTTTGATATCATACAAGATGATTTATTAGAGTGTTGTGCAAAATCGAAAGAAGGGCTATAAAACAATTTGTTTATGCTTCTGAAAAAATAGAACAATAAATACAATTTCAGGTGTAAACAAATTGAAGTCATTCATACTTGATTCTTCAACATATAAAATAGTTATAAACAAGATATAAATTCTTATATACCTTCATGCCAAGTACACAAGAATATCATAAAATCGAGAGAATATAAATAATGGATAAAAGTTTTTTCATTGAAACACTCTTACCCTGCTCGGGAAAAACTTAAAATTAAAAAAGGAGATATCAACGAAGCAAAAAGTTATCTTGATTTATTATGAATTGGAAAAAGAGACTAGAAGTTCCGAGGAAGTAAATAGCATAGATCTGAAGCGCACCTGCATTTTTTACCATCATTTCATCCCGATGAAAATTTAGAGAGATCTCATAGAGTGGTGCTTGCCAAACACTCCCTAACTCTACAAAATCAAGTTCGCTATCTTGTGAAATCACATTGGTTTCACATTTCTCTTCATCACAGCCCACATTCCTCAAATTCTTCACAATTTCCAAAATCTCGCTTGATTTTAGTAAAGCCTCATGTGCCCTCAATAACATAGACCTCACCTCCTTCAACCAAATAAGAGAAAACATTATTGTGTAATGATAGGAGCAACATATATACACATTGACAAATAGAAACAATACTCCTGCCCTGAGAAAATGTTATAATCCAATTGTAGTTTGTCATTGTCGCTGCATGGCATCACCGGACATTACATACTAATTCATTGGCAGTATTTTATTAAGTGTAGCACCATATACTTTATATTAACAATAATCTAAGAATAGTCCCAATAATTGAGCGGATTTTTATTTTTATTTTCCTACTGAATTACTGGTAAAATAAGTTTGTTATGCCACACAAGCTGTCAATTTGCATCTATACCTGATGTCGTTGATCAGCAATTTGTTCACGCGGGTTGAGATTGTGCGATTTCTCTTTCTTCTTATTGCGTTTTCGTTTCTTCAAATTTCCTGAACAGTTACTGTGAGTTTCAGTTGAGTGGTCGGTAATGGAGTTGAAGAATCGGGAGTAGTAAGCCGACGGTGAAACCCTAAACCGGGTGTAAGACCGAGTTAAGATTCGAACCGGGTCGATAAACACCGTTTTCGAGCCTTTGATCAGGTAAATGCCGGTTTTGAGAAAAACCGAAAGCCGGTCGTTTGGTTCGGGGACTGCCATTTCTGGGGGCGGCAATGGTGCGCTTTGCCGTAGGATAATTTAAACGGGTTTATTGGCTGCAGCTGGATCCCAGTTGAATTGGCACAGAAGTAAGAGGAATTAGTGGGCAATAATAGGATCATCCGTCCCTTTTCAAAATACGTTTTGATCAATTTGTAAGTTAAAAAAAAAAAAACGGAAGAAGAATTTAGGGGTTTTTAGTTAAATAGATTTGGTATGTAATAAGTTTAGTAAAATAGATCCTCTGTTGAAATGTCAAAATTACCCTTAATGAAAAGGACTGTTTAATTTGCAGGGTATATCCTCAAACTTAGTCAGGTTGATTTAATTCAGTACTTCTGGTTATATTTATATTTTTTAATCTTGTAAATTCTTCTAAAAATGTTCTATATTGTAATAATTTTTCAAAAGATTTAGGATGATCTTTTTTAGTTATATATCCTAACATTATTCCTTCTGATACTTCTTCTTCTATATCTTCGTATTCTTCTATAATTTTATGAACCGTATTTATATTTTTTGCTGTTTCAGCAGAATTAAATTCTATTCTATTTAGGATTGCATAGTCAATATCTTCGTATATCTCTTTTAATTTAGATTGTCCAACAGAATGTATATTTTTAGATTTTTCAACAATAATTGATAAAAATGAAATTTCTTTATTATCTAAATATAGTTTATAATCACAGTTGTTAGATGTTGATGTTTGTAAAGTGTTCATAGATTATTGGGTTGGTAAATTATTATACAAAATTTTCTGGTATAATTCCATTCTTTGGTCTAGTAAAATACAATAATCTGCAATATATTGTTCATATTTTTCTAAAAGTTTATTGTATTCTTCAGAAGATATATTTTCATTTTTCATTTGATGTTTAATATCTTCCATTTTATCTCTTAATTTTTCTAAAAGATTATCTAGTCCTTCTATTGTATACCCTGGCATTTAGGTTTAGACTGTATTTATTACTATTTTATTTTCTAAATCTATTTTAAGTTGTAAAATATCAGAACAATCTATAATGTATTGATCATGATTTTCTAAAAGTATATAATATTGTTCAGATGATTCATCCATATCTATTAATTGAGATATAATGTTATCTATTTTTTCCGTTATCCTATCTAACAAATTGTCTAATCCTTCAATAGTATATCCAGGCATTATAAACACAAAGATAAATAATTTATAAAATTTCAAGTAATTTTTCAAACTCTATCAATGTGATGTGATCCGGACCCTCGACAATCGGAGTCATAGCAGGCTTGACGGGAAAATTTAAATATTCAAGCCAAACACAAGAATTCAGCAGGTTCGACGTGCTTTGAAGATCAAACCGTGTCGAAAAGAACCAAAAATTAAATCACGGCCATGGATGGAATTGGTCACGACCGTAACTTTGAAGCTCACGACCGTAACCTGCTCTCTGTATATTTCATAAACCGGATAAAAAGGGACTTACGGCCGTAACGAAAATATTCACGGCCGTAACATATTTCAATTACACAATTACGGCCGTAAATGAAGACCTCACGGCCGTAAGACTGCTTCTAGACGTGCGCCGCTGTGGAGTTTAAAGATTTCGAATTATTTTATTTCCTTATCAGTTTTAGCTAGTTTAGGTTAGTTAGAATTCTATTTTGAGTAAATTAGCGATTAGGATTTTATTTTGCTTATTTATACACCTTTTTGATTCATTGTAAATTAAGACTTTGATGATTAAATAAAAGAGATTGAATGTATTTCAATTGTTTAATGTGTGGATTCACATTACAAATCAGAGACTTATCAAGGAGATTGGGCAAATCCTTGTGGTGTTTCGAAAGTCGTGGTTCTTTATTCCGCATCGTCGAGCCATCGCGTCGTGAATATCGGGTCATGATTCATCCGTCCAACCACAACCTGAGTTCGGAACTTTCCGGCGTTTCGTCCGCGCTTCGAATCTCATCACAATATTTGAGAATTGATAATATCTATATCAGTCATAATATCTATGCTTGGTTCAAATGGTATATTATATTTTGAAATACTTTTCTTTCTCTTTTCTAATTTATCAATTATATCTTGAATATTTTGTACCATTATAGATCTTACAGTACCTCTAGCAAAGTTTTCTATCAAATTTTCTTTAAAACTTTTTAATATCTCTTGTGATGCATATAGTTGCTCTTGGTATCCTATTTTATCAATTTCATTTTCATATTCAATACATTTTTTACTTTTGATATGCTTTTGAACTTTATATGGACCTCTTTTAGTTCTGGGGTTTTTTCATGATATAATTACTATTATTCATGATATTAAGATTTTCAAAAACTGGTAAAGAAAGATTCATCCCTTCCATCACTGTCATAATCTATTACAGGGTCATAATCATTATCACTGTTAAACACATATCCTAAATATAATTCATTATTTATTTCAGTGTTATCACTATCAAGCCAAAAATAAATAATTGATTTTGTAATTTCTAATCCTAATATTCTTTTTAATGTCGGAAAGATAACTAACAAACATGGCATATACACATGATATAACTTTTTTATTTCATTATTAGGTCTGGTAAACTGTTTATACATGAATAAAGGTTCAATTATGCTATGGTGTTCATCATTATAAGGACTGTTTTGATAATTAAATTTAATAATCCTGAATTCTGTCATGTTAAAAACTCTTCTTCCTCCTAATTCCGTAAAGATAGATATATTAAGAATACTAACTTCTTTTCCTGTTCTCAGTACCTTTGTATTTTCCTTCTATTGTTAGTGACCTTCAGGCTTATAGGTTTCTGCTCCACACCCTTCAATGGCTTCCTGCCTTCACGGGTTATTAGCTAAACCTTGATGCCTTCACTGTATAACGTTTTAGATGGAAAATGTTTTAGGACAGAGTGTAGGGAGTTTTCTTAATAATATATCTTCTTTTTGGAAACAGGATTTAGAAGACAAGAATTTAGAAACTCATCATAATTTGATAAGTAGATTGAGATTTTATTGATAATATGAAGATTGATAAGAGAATTTTTTAAAGACAGAAGATTTTTGGCTTTCTCACAAACTGAGTGCTCAAGTGAGTTCTGTCTTTCAACTAGCCCGGAGGCCTCTATTTATAATACTACATTAGATACAATTACATCACTGCTTACATCATTGTCCTAACAATTTTACAACTTTTTTCACCTAAGGACAAACCTGTCCCTCTATTATTTATTACATCACATGACCCTTACATTATAGGGACACTTATCCTTCTCTTTTTTGGTCTTGGTATGGCCCCTACATTATTCTGCATTGTTAAATTAAAGTAGATCTATTGAATATCTTCCACTTGTCCATCAATTTTATTGGCATGTGAAGCAGATCCATCAAGTGGCTTCCACCTGTCCATCAATTCCTTTGGCATGTGGGGCAGTTTCTGGCTATGCACGCCTCTTGCAAAGTGGCAAAGCTTCCATGGATTTGATGAGTGTCAAATTTATTGATGTATTCTTGTAGGATTGTTGATTTTTCTTTTCCTCCATTAGTGAGTAGGGTCCATCCATTATACTGGCATATGCATTTGAATTTTTTCTCATACAGATTTTTGGCAATGTTGTAGAGAACTTTAATTCCCAACACCCTTCGGGATCTAAACCATGATCTTGTAATGTTTGGTACTGGTTTGGTATTTTTTCCAACTTCAATTTGAAAATTTCGAGCAACATACCCAATCGTGATAATATGCTCAGCAGGATAATATATCCTTCCATCAATTTCAGGACTGATTGAATAAAATTTTAAATATATGGATCTTCCTTGAGCAAACTTTGAAATTTCTCCTTTTAGTAAATCATCAAATTTTTCGATTTCTTTTAAATCTTTTCTTGGATAGATAAGATCCAAGAATCCATAATCAGCTGCCATTTTTGTCATGACGGGATCTCCTCCCTGGGTAACGATCAATCGTGGGTATACATGGTCTCCAGACGAAATGTAATAGCAATCACATTCTTGAAGTTCATATATAACTTCAACAGTGGTTTTATATTCGTTTTCTTTTGGTAAAATAGGGGAATCATCTTCCTCTTCAGCACGAATTTTGACTACCCTTTTATGTCCATCTTTGGCATTAATTGTGATTTTTAGAGGACTGGTTTCATTTATAACAACTTTTTTGGGACTTGGTTCATCTCTTTTAATTGTTGGTCCACCACTGCTTCCAGAAGATGTACCTGTTTGGTATCAGCCTGTTTGGTAATCAACGATTCAAACTGAGATTCAATCTCAATTATGTTATCGCTCAATTCTTTAGTATAATTGTGATGAAATGTTGAGATTTCCATCAATTGCCTGAAACTTCCTTGGAGAGTTTCTGCAAGTTGTTCGATTCCAAGTTTTATATCTTCAGCTTCCTCCATGAGGAAGTTCACTCGCTTTTTGGCGTCTATCAGGTATCTTTTGATATTATCCATCTGCAAATTCAATATTCCTGCTTAAAAAGTCTGCAAGATAATTATTAACACCTTTAATATGAACTATATCAAAATTATAAAATGTCAAATATGTTTGCCATCTATGGAGCCTTCTATATTGAGGTTCTGGTGGTAATTTATTTTTTACTAAACCTGCAACTTGAGAATTATCAGTTTCAACAATGAATTTCTTAGATAATAAAAACAATGAAAATTTCTTTATTCCTCTGATAATTGCTAATAGTTCTTTCTCATGAGTAGTATAATTTATTTCTGCTTGATTAAACGTTCCACTTGAGTATCTACAAATTTCATTAAGATCTGTTTTTAATATTGCTGCCCAATACTTATCCGAGGCATCAGTATTAACTATCAGATTATCTTTTTCATCTAGTAATCTTAATTTTGGTAAATTTTTACATTCTTCTTTTAGTGATTTGACAATTTCTGTATGTTCATTACTCCATCCTTTTGTATTTGTTTTTCTGAGTAAAATTTGAATTTTATGTCTCTTTTTTGATAGATTTTCAATAAATCCTTCTACATAATTTAAACATCCTAAAAATTTTTGTATTTGTTCTTTTGATTCTAATTTTTCTGGAAAACTTTCTATCTTTTTAGAAAACTGTCTGGGTTTGTAATTTTATTCCTCTTTTATCTATTGATAATCCAAGAAAATCAATTTCTTGTTTTTCTATTATAGCTTTATTTTTTGAAAGAACAATTCCTTCTTTTTTGCATTCATTTATAAATTTCATTAAATGGTTTCTATGTTCTTCTTTATTATTAGAACATATTAATATATCATCGACATAGACAATTAAGAATTCATTAAATTTTCTAAATATGTTATCCATTCTTCTTTGATATATTTGTGGTGCATTTTTTAAACCAAATGGCATAACCATCCATTCATACTTACCTTGGGGTCTACTAAATGCTGTATATTGAATACTATCTTCTTCCATTTTTACTTGCCAAAATCCTGATTTGCAATCAAATTTAGAATAATATTGCTTTTCTTTTGCAAGATTTATTGGTACCTCTTTATTTGGTAAAAAGTATCCATCAAATTTAGTATATTTATTTAATTCTTTATAATTTATCACCATTCTAGCTTTTCCTCTTTTTTGTTCAGAATGTTTCATGACCATAAAATCCGGACTACTATGGGGTCCATTACTAGGTCTGATTAATTTTTGGTTAAGTAATTCTTTTATCTGAGTTTTAAATTCTTGTGTATCTTGTATGGTATACATCATTGGTCTAACTCTTATAATAACATTTTCTGTTAATTCTATTTTAGCTTTTGGATGATGTGGTTTCCAGAATAATAATGGATTTTCTCCACAAATCTTTTCTAGTTGATCAATGAGTTTTCTCATATTTGTTTGTATGTTCGTTTTTAAGGCTTTTTTATACATTATTCTTTTATTTTTTGTTTCATTTTGTATAATTGGTTTTTTCTCCCATTTATCACCATGCTGTGTTGGCTGAACTCTGTAAGGTCTAAATTCTCTTGGTATTTTTAGTAAATGTGCACAAGGTGTTTGTAACATTATCATGTAATTATTTTGTTTATAATATTGAAATTGTTGTATAAAGTCATTTCCTAGTAATATATCACATTCTAATTTGTTATAATTATATATTTTATTTACAACTATTTGTTTACTTCCAAGTATTATATCTACTTTATCAGCACTATTAATTATATGAGTACTTTCTCCCGTTACTCCTGTAATTTTTATCTTTCCATTAGTATTCCATGATTTTATTAAGAAACTTTTGAATATTGTTATATCACTTCCCGTGTCAATTAATGCACATGTTATTATATTTGTTTCAACAATTGTAATTTGTATATAAACGGCTAATGGAAAACTTATTTGGTTATTCATTTATTCAGCTTTTCTGCATAGTATAGTTTGACCATTATGAGTTATATATAATCCTTCACGTTTTATACTATAATCTTCTAGTCCATCTAGAAAGCTCATTCCTAATAATACATGAGGATTTACCATACTATTATCTACATGACATGGTACTAAGAGATTTATTCCTCCTATTTTTATTGGTACTTTTACTTCAAGTTCAGTCATATGTACTTGTCCATCAAAATTTATATATCTATATGGATTAGTTCTATGAGATATTAGTCCTTTATTTCTATTTGAAGCTATATGACATTCACTAGCTCCTGTGTCAATTAATATATTGGATCCTTTTATATGTTTTATTCCATTGAAATACTCACCTTCGATTTTCATATTTCCAGCATTTCTATTAAGTTTTATTTCCCTTGTATTACTAGTTTCTCCTAGTTGTTTTCTATTAGGTAAACTTGCTGATCTCCTAATTAATCTGTCATCTTCAAATGTTATGTTATTATTAGGGTATTCTTCTTCTCTTAACTCTATAATTTCTGGTTTATTTTTTGTTATAGTAAGTTCATAGTTTCTTGGGACTAAACTTATTTGTTTATCTGGTTCTACGGATTTACCAAAGTCTTTACATTCTTTATGAATTTCAATATATGGTTTTTTAGAATAAATGTTTCCATAATTAGAATTAGTAAATGTGTATAATGCTCTGTATTCTATAGTCATAATTTTATCTCCTGGTTCCATTATGTCATCCTTATGTAATTTGAAATGTAGTCCTAAAAATTCATTAAAGTTTCAATCTTTTAACGATATACAATATTTTGGATAACATGTAAATATTAGCTTCTTATATGCTAGATTTCCTTCCACTGTTCCTAAATGACTGTCTTTTAAATTTATAATTCTTCCATCATGTAAACTTACAGTTAAAGGTGAATCTAATCCTTCTCTAAATAGGGATTTAAACATTATTTGGATACCTGTTAAGTAAACATATTGAATCTTTTCACTTTGTTTTCTATTGATCTTTGTTAATAATTCTGAAACTGTATTTTTTGTTAAAAGATTTAGTTTGTGTGTTCCTTGAGTGGTTCTAACATCTATTGCCCTTTTAATTTTATGATATTCATTTATTGCTACTTTTTCTCTTTTCCATATTCTATCTAGTATTTCCCATTTTCCTATTTTCAAATCTAAAGATAATTTTTGTATCTTTCTAAACTTATTATTATCAAAAGTTACCTTTAATCCATAACCTTCTATTCCTTCATATTCTTGTTTATCTATGTTCTTGTTTGCTTCTATTTCTTCTATTTCTTTATTCTGAATCCGATTCATCATTTTCTGAATCCGTTTCACTTATATAGACTTCTTGATCATAGTATTCTTCAATATCTGATATTTCACTTAGTTCACTTTCTATTTCTAGATATTCTTTTTGTAATATTTTAACTTTCTTTTTATTACAATCAGGGCTTATATGCCCCATTTCTCCACAATTCCAACATTTACATTGGCTTTTCTCTTTCTTATAAGTTTTATTTTTCTGTCTTTTATTTGGATTATATCTTCTTTTGTAATATCTTCTCTTAGGCTTTATATATTTTTTCCTGAAGTTTCTGAATTTTTTAAACTTTCTATTTTTATATTTTCTTTTATTATTATTTTTTCTTCTTTCAGGGTTACATCCCCCATTGGGTAGGTTTTTCCGTATCTTCACAACATATTCTGGTTAATTTTCCTGATTTCTTTAATAATTGTCTTTGTTGACATATATATGTTAATCTTTCAAATAGGAATTTTATCCTTGATCCTAATGTTCTAGGTGTTCCAGGGTTATCTCTAATAAATTTTTCAAATTCTATTTTAAAGTATATTCCCCATGAACCTGGTAATTTATTGTAATACATATCTCTATATACTTCTTGATTTTCATTACTATAGAATTGGACATAATAGTATTCTTTAAACTCACAAGTATATTCTTTGATTTTACACATATCACATATTGTTAAATTTATTAATCTTACTCTTGCATTATCTTTTTCTTTTATTGATTCTGCTTCATAATTACTTATCCAATTTTCCCCTAAAAATTCATCCACAATATAATCTACTAATTTTTCTATTCCCTTTCTATCTGATTTTATTAGTTCCGTCTGTACATTTCTTCTTATTAATGCTTTCGTATCACTACTTATTCCTTCCCACCAATTTCTAACATGTCATTCAAAAGATGCTACTAAAAAATTTATCATTCTATCAGTATTTTCCCATGTATCATCTTTATTGTATAAAAAGAATAGTATCATTGAATCTGCCCAAGTTAATAAGGCTTTTTTAGTGTCTATTTTACAATCCAAATCTAATTTTGTTCCCCCATGATTAATAGGTTTATCATAATTATTATTTGGTTCAAATCTATCTTTATATTTATTTTCTCTAGGTGGTTGTCTATCTTTGACTCTATCATAATATTGTCGGTGTGGTTTACTATATAGGGGTGCATAACTTTCATCTGGATCTGGTAATTCTTGTTTAGAAGTTCCTATAGGAGCAGGGTTAGGTGCTCCTCCAGTATTCATTAAAACTTGGTATTCATCAAAATTTTCTATGCTTAATTGATCAAAATTTTCTATAAGCAAATCTAATTCTTCATTCATTTTTGTCTCGGTCTTCTTCAATTTTTTCTTCAGCTTTTAATATTCCTAAAGTTTTTTCTATAGATTTTTGTAATTCTAACTCTTCTTCTAGTATTTTTGGTAATATGTTTTTCCTAAATTCATCATCCATACTTCCTGCTTCTATTATAATTTTTTCTTGTTCAAAATGTTTCTTTCCTATTCTAAGTATTTCTTTTTCTATGAATTTTTTGTCTACTTTCTTATCTTTGCTTTTATTATTTTCTTTGAATTCTCTAAACTCTAGTTTTAGTATATTTATATCATTTTTTACTTCTTTCAATTCATTTTTTACTTCTTGAACGTCACTTATTAATGATTTTATTAATATTTTTAGATCTTCAATATATTCACTTATTGACATTTTATACTCTTGATTTTTGAGTTTTTTGTACCTTAAATAGTCTGTCATACATATTATCTATTTTTATTTCTAGCTTTTTGATTTTTTATTCTATTGATATGATTTTTTCATTTTCATTCTTTCTTATTTTTTCGTTTAGTTTATTTGTTTTTTCTATAATTATTCCAATTTTATCTTGATTAATTAATTCTCCTGATTTTCTTTGGAATTCTTTTAAGATTTCTTCATCTATATTTTTAACTTCTCCTATCATTTCTTTTAATTCTTTGAATTGTATTGTTAGTTTATTTTGAATGTTTTGTAATTTTTCTTTGATATTCATATCCTGTATATTTAATTGTTGTAATTCTTCAATGGCTAATTTATCTTATAAATTTATGTTTTTATATGTTTGCCATAAAAAAACACTTATCCAATTTAATTGCATGTTAAGAAATCTATCAGATTCTCCCCATGAGCTTAATGGTTGAAACATTGTTGTATTAGCTCCTTTTATTTGGTAAGATCCTACTGGTAGATTAATATTTTCTATTATTTGTTTTTCAAATTTTATTTCTGGAAATTTTGTCATTAAATTTTTCCTTTGATATGCTCAACTTCTAATCTCAATTCCGTATCATATTTTACTTCTTTACATATCATTATATTATATTCACAAAATTCTTCAATTGATCTTAACATGATTTTTCTTTGTTGTGCTCTATAACTTTTATTGTAATATTTTATTTCTCCAGTTATACCATATTTTTTCATATTGATTTTTTCTTTGTTATTTATAATCATAAGTATATTAGGTAATTGTTTTAGAATTGTATTAAAGTATTTTCTTTTACTTTCTAATGATTTTAGTCTTAGAAATCCTTTTCTTTTTATATTTCTTTCTTCTATCATTTGGTCTAATAGATTTCCTCTTTGTTTTATTATGGAATCTAATTTTTCATTTGTTTTTATATCTAGATATTTGATTAATAAGGGTTCTCCTCTATGATAATCCATTCCTATAATTTTTGTATAATTCTTCTAGTATATCTTTGTGGATTAAATCTAATATTTCGTTTATGATAAAATCTTCTTTTATTATATCGAAATTTATTAGATCATATATTTCTCTTCTTATATCTTTATCTAAATCTCTTAAAGTATTCAAGACTTCTATTTTATAATTATCGGGTATTGTTAGTGTATGCATAATTATAAATCTTGATGTATATATTACATATTTATTTTTATTTTTTGTCGTATAATATTTATCTTTTAGATCTGCCATATGGCTCTGATACCAGTTAGGTGCTATATGAGCGAACAAAAATCATTTAAAATTATGTAAACAAAATTGTCTAAGGACTTAAATAAAATCTTTCCATACTTTAATGGTTTGTATTGCAAATTCTATATATAAGGGTATTTTTGTAAGTTTAAAGAGTCAAAGTCTATTTTTACAATATTATTGTTTCAAAGTCTATTTTACTAAATATTATAGTTATTGGATCCATTTATAATTATTTCCCAAGAATTTATTATTGATAGAATTTAAAATACCCTTACATGTATATATCTAACATTGGTCCGTCTCATTCCTCTCAAAACATTCTCTCCATTGAAAGCAAGTGGGTTAGAGAGTTCTCAAGAAGATTTCGGGTCCGTTCAAGCATACTATTCATCATCTTCTTCAAAATATAGACAAAGTTAAATTATATTGGAGAGCTTTGATTTCTTGAATCATACCTTGAAGTTTGAAATTTATCTTATGTGGATCTAGTTTTAAAACAATTTCATAGATGATTTATTGGCGGAGCTCGCCATTCTTCACTGGGCGTAAAATGCCCAGCGAAGAAGGAGCAGAGTACGATCTGTTTAGCGAACCAACGGTCGATCGGATTGTTCGTCCGCTAGATCATCCGTCCAGCGACAGTTAGTTCAAATGACCGGACAGGTGGTCCGATGGACGGACCAACAATAATTTTAAAAAAATATATAAATTTCATAATTATAAAATTTTCATAATTTTATAATCATATAGATTAATAATAATTTTATTTAATTATTTAATGTTAATATACATACCATAATAACTAAAAATAATAAATTTCATTATGATTGTTTTATTTATTTTTTCTTTAATGTTTAATTTTCCTAATTGTTCTTTTACATGTGGTAGTCTACAATTTTAAATAGTTAAATTTATTGAAAATGCGCCATACTTTCTTGTAAGTGGTTTTAACATTTGAAATTATTGCACGATGGAGTATGCAGTTGATCTTGAACTTAGAAAGCGTCCAGCTAAAGTTTCACAATACAAGAACTTCAACAGTCTTACCTATGGCCATTCAAAGATATATTGAAATCAGTCGATAGTGACGTGTTCAATTTTGTTTCTGGGATGAGAAGATAGTCACCTTCTCGATTTTTAAGTTTTCCCTCATCACGGGATTAAAGTGTGGTGAAAGGCTAGCGCTACAATCCTGGAATTATGTCAAATACTTTGAAGGAAAAAGGACAGTTACAAAGGGGGAGCTCGAGTAAGCTTTACGGACCTGTCCTGATATGTTGGACAAATTAAAATTGGACATGGTCTATATTTTGGAGAGAGAGAGTCGTGAGGGGTAAGGAAACAAAGACTATCGATTTATATGTTTTGGACGTTGTTGATGATATTGAAGTCTTCAACAACTATCCATGGGGGTTTATGTGTCATGTCGAGATCGTCAACATATTCAAGAAAAAGCATTCGATGCCCAATACGGTGAAGGGTGAGCGGAAGTATGATGCGTACGGCTTCCCGTTGGTTCTTCAGGTAATAATTTTAAAGTTTTCAATTTGAATTTGTTTATTATTTGTAAGTTTCACAGATCTGGGCGTACAAGGTTATTCCCGCCTTAGGTGATAGGTGGGCAGTTAGGAGGGAGACACGATTCCCTCGAATGTTGCATTGGAGAGCAACAGAGAAGCCAAGCGTTAAGGATCTTTCGGTTATCCTCTATGAACCTCAGGTGAGCGTACAATTTGATCAGAAATTATTATCAATGCAATATATCGGCTTGAGACATGATTTATACATCGTTCGAATGTTAATATATTAGCTCGAAGTCCAACACGAGTTGACGGCTTCGACCGAGGAGGAGGAGCAGCACTGATGAGTTCTGGTGTGGCTCGACTAACGTTGACCAGTTGCACGTGCCCGTAGGACCAATAACGAGGCAAAGAGCTACAAGAATCAAGCAGGCAATGCAAGGATTCATGCAAGCGTGGATGGACGAGTGCTCGAGTGCAAAGACCTCATTTACGTTGCATAACAAAGTGGAAGAGGAGCCAAAGTTATTACAATGCATTTGGATCAAGGAACAACAAGAAAATTGTGCAGCAACTGATTCACGGCCGTAAAGCCCAAAATTACGGCTGTAACACTACAATGTCGAGATTAAGCAGAAGAGGACTTACGGGCGTAAACCAAATCCTCACGGCCGTAAATAGAGTTTAGCAGTTTTTATTTTTTTGTTCAGAAGGTTGCTTACGGCCGTAAAAGACATTGTCACGGCCGTAACATATGTTTTTAATTTTTAATCCGTAGCTTACTTACGGCCGTAAACTCATAAGTCACGGTCGTAACTTAGGCGCCGCAATTTAAGATAATGTTAGGCGGTTTAGTTTATTTGCAATTCTAGTTTATTTAGGTTGTTTTATTTTGTTAGTCTATTTATAGGGCTTTATTCAGCATTGTAAAACAACAACTTTTATTCTTGAGATTAATGATATTGAAGGTAAGATATTCCCTTAATTTTCTTCTTGTTCTCGTTGAACAAATTCGAACTTATCAAAGGATTTGACAACCTTTGTGGCGTTCCCCCTTTGTGGTTCTTATCTCCGCATCGTAACGGGTTTTGAGTTTAATATACCCATAGTTCTTGCGTCGTGAGGTCGGGGTTGCATTGCTATCGTCTACTATCTTGGATTTTAGAGATTTCCGGCGTTTAATTCCGCCTGTTCTTGGTGATCCCCATATCGGATCACATCATCTGGTATCAGAGCCTTCTCTAAATCCAAGTATTTAGTATTCCAGTTCTTTTTTTTATTTCCAAATATTATTCATTCAAAAAAAAAATTCCATTCCAATTCTTGTTCTTGAAATTCGTCAGAAATTCAAGATTTGCTAAATTCCGTTTCTTGTTCTTGATTGTTCTTGTTGAGTAGCAAAAAAAAAAAAGTTGTTGATTTGATTCAAGAATCAAGAAAAATTTTCCAAGATAATTTAAAAAATCTTTTCTTGAAAAATAATATTCGGCATATCTTTCCAACAATCCTTGTTTCCATGAAATTCCTTATTCTTGATTCCATAAAACTTCTTCTTGAAATAGAATTCTTGTTTCCATAATTTCCTTTTTAAAATTCCTAATTCCAATTTTTCCATCAACTTTCCTTATTTGCACTTTGGGGTTTATTCCACAAGGACCAAATCCGTGACTAGTTTGGTGGGTTCTTTGAGAATGTGGGAAAAATGGGGAATAGAGAGGAAAAATGCAGAGTGTGAGATTAATAGAGGGAAAAAGCCAAAATCGAGTGATACACTAGCGATAAAACACGTGAGGATCTTTATTTAAATTTTTCTCTTTTCTTTAATACTAACCATGTCACAGAAGGAAGCTTCTTCGATGGAAAATGATATTCAATATTTTAAAATGCTTGCAATGATGGAGGAACAGTTTGCAAAATTGGAGGCGAGGTTGGATGCCAATTTGGAAGCAAAATTTGGCCCACAATCCGGCGTGAATGTGGAAGGAGTAAATAATCCGGGGGAGACACGTGGTGCGGGAATTGTTCAACCACGTCAGGAACAACCGCGCAATTTCCCTAATTTACGGAGGCCACTAAGGTATGACTTCAACCCACAGTTTAGAGCTAGGAATGAACATGTTGAGGTTGTTGATAGTGATGAAGATAGTGGTGAATTGTCTATTACCAGTATGGGTAGGAGACGAGATCGGGGAGAACAACGTGATAGGGGATATAGGCGTGATCGTAGGGATGATGTAGATGGTTATGTTGGTAACATTAAAATGTCAATTCCCTCGTTTCAAGGTAAAAGTAATCCGGAGGTTTATTTTGAATGGGAAAAGAGGGTAGAATTGATTTTCGATTGTCATAATTATTCCGAATCTAAAAAGGTTAAATTGGCAGTCGTAGAATTTACTGATTATGCTATAGTATGGTGGGATCAATTGGTTACTAGTAAAAGGAGAAATGGGGAGAGATCTATTGAAACTTGGGATGAGTTGAAGGCCCTTATGAGAAAACTATTTGTGCCTGGACATTACTATAGGGATCTCTACCAAAAACTACAAACCCTTTCCCAAGGTAGTAAGAGTGTGGAGGATTACCATAGGAAGATGGAGGTTGCCATGATTAGGGCAAATATAGAGGAAGACCCGGAGGCAACCATGGCTAGGTTTCTAAATGGTTTAAATCGAGATATTGCTAATGTTATTGAATTGCAGCATTATATCGATTTGGAGGAGATGCTTCACATGGCCATGAAGGTGGAGCGACAATTAAAAAGGAAGTGAACTTCAAAATTCTCTACAAGTTCCAATTCTTTTGGAAAGTCCACATGGAGTGGGACTTCTAAAAATGAAGGGGTTGTGCAAAAAAATAAATTTGAGGCACCGAAGGGAAAAGTAGAGCCACCCAACAAAGGTAAAATTGCTTCTGATTCTCAAACTCTAGGACTAGAGATATTCGTTGTTTTAAATGTTTCGGCATAGGACATATTTCTTCACAATGTCCAAATAAACGAATATTGGTTGTGCGTGATGGGGTATTAAGTTCGGAGGATGAGAAAGAGGAAGAAGTGGAGGATGAGTATAAGGATATGCCAGCTCTAGAGGATGTTAGTGAAAATGATGATGGGGACTATGCAGTAGCTAAATCACTTGTCACTAGGAGAGCCCTTAGTACTCAAGTTAAGGTGGAAGAGTCGGGTGAGCAGCGAGAGAATATATTTCATACTAGGTGCTTTGTGAATAACAAAGTGTGTAGTTTGATAATAGATGGTGGTAGTTGTGCGAATGTTGCTAGCACTACTCTAGTGGAGAAATTATGCCTACCTATGCTAAAACACCCTAAGCCATATAAACTACAATGGTTAAATGAATCGGGTGAGATTAAGGTGAATAAACAAGTGGTGGTTGATTTGGCAATTGGGAAATACGAAGATAGGGTGGTTTGTGATGTGATTCCCATGTATGCGGGGCACATCTTGTTGGGCACGCCACAGCAATTCGATAGGAAGGTTATTCATGATGGCTTTAAAAATAGGTATACCTTCACTAAGGATGAGAAAAATATCAAACTAATGCCTTTGTTACCTCAACAGGTCTATGAAGACCAATTGAAATTAAAAAGCGAGGAAGAGAGAAAGAGGGTCGGGACCACGATCCCGAAAAAAGGAGAGTTGTGTGAAAAACAGAGAGTTGGGACCACGATCCAGAAAAAGGAGAGGGTGTGAAGAGTGCCAGTAAAAATAAAAGAGAGAAAACAAAGGTGAGCTTCTACGCAAAACAGAGTGATATCACCAAAGCTATTTCTACAAATAAACCTGTGATTTTACTAATGTATAAGGAATCTCTCATTGTACTTGATGAAGCTAACCATTTCCTCCCCAATTTAGCTGTGTCTCTTTTGCAGGAATTTGCAGATTTATTTCCCTAGGAAATTCCTAGTGGGCTGCCACCAATTCGTGGGATTGAACACCAGATTGACTTCGTGCCGGGAGCAGTCATCCCAAATAGGCCAGCTTATAGGAGCAATCCCGAAGAGACCAAGGAGCTACAAAAGCAGGTTGAAGAGCTGCTGAAAAAGGGATATGTTCGGGAAAGCATGAGTCCATGTGCAATACCAGTTCTGTTGGTACCCAAAAAGGATGGGACTTGGAGGATGTGCGTGGATTGTAGAGCAGTCAACAATATTACGGTAAAGTATCGTCATCCCATACCTAGACTTGACGACATGCTTGATGAACTTTATGGTGCTAGTATGTTTAGCAAAATAGACCTTAAGAGTGGTTATCACCAAAATCGTATGAAAGAAGGTGATGAATGGAAAACCGCCTTCAAAATCAAATACGGTTTATATGAATGGATGGTTATGCCATTCGGCATCTCAAATGCACCTAGCACTTTTATGAGACTAATGAATCATGTTTTACATGCTTACATTGGTAAATTCGTTGTGGTATACTTTGATGACATTTTGGTATATAGTAAGAACTTAGGTGATCACATTAAACATTTAAGATCTGTTTTGGAAGTGTTGAAAACTGAAAAACTATATGCTAATTTTAAAAAGTGTACGTTTTGCATGGAAAAAGTAATTTTTCTTGGTTTTGTTGTTAGTGCTAATGGTGTTGAGGTAGATGAGGAGAAAATTCGTGCTATTAAAGAATGGCCAACTCCCAAAAGTATTACCGAGGTTAGGAGCTTCCATGGGTTGGCTGAGTTTTATAGGAGGTTTGTTAAAGACTTTAGCACACTTGCAGCACCACTCACAGAGATAGTTAAGAAAAGTGTAGGATTCCATTGGGGGGTAGCACAAGAAAATGCGTTTAAAGTACTTAAGGATAGGTTATGTTCTGCACTGGTTTTAGCTTTACCTAACTTTAACCAAACCTTTGAGATTGAATGTGATGCATCAGGAATAGGGATTGGAGCTGTTCTTATGCAAGAAAAAAGGCCGATTGCATTTTTCAGTGAAAAGCTGAGTGGGGCAGTTTTGAATTATCCTACCTACTACAAGGAGCTTTATGCTCTTGTTCGTGCCTTGGAGACATGACAGCACTATCTGTGGCCAAAGGAATTCGTCATACACACTGACCACGAGTCACTGAAGCACCTCAAGGGACAAGGTAAGCTAAACAAAATACATGCCTGTTGGATGGAATTCATTGAGACTTTTCCATACGTCATTCGCTATAAGCAAGGTAAGGAGAATGTGGTAGCATACGCCCTTTCTCGCAGGTACGTACTTCTAAACTCTTTAAATGCGAAGTTGCTTGGGTTCGAGTATATAAAAGGTATGTATGTTGATGACCCTGATTTTTCTACCATTTATGCTTCATGTGAAAAAGGGTGCAATTGATAAATTTTATAGGCATAATGGCTATTTGTTTAGGGAAAGTAAACTTTGCGTGCCTAATTTTTCTATGCGTGAATTGCTAGTGCGTGAGGCTCATGGTGGGGGGTTAATGGGACACTTTGGTGTTATTAAGACTTTAGAAACTTTACAAGAGCACTTTTATTGGCTTAAAATGAAAAGGGATATTCACCATTTTTGTGAAAGATGCATAACTTGTAAACAATCTAAGTCTAAAGTCTTACCACAAGGTTTGTATACACCTTTGCCCGTACCTAATGAACCTTGGGTAGATATATTTATGGATTTTGTGTTAGGTCTGCCTAGGACAAAAAAAGGTAGAGACTCGATATTTGTGGTGGTAGACAGGTTTAACAAAATTGCGCATTTTATTCCTTGTAATAAGACTGATGACGCAACAAACATAGCTGACCTATTCTTTAGGGAGGTTGTAGGACTCCATGGGGTACCTAGGAGGATTGTGTCAGATAGAGATGTTAAGTTCCTAAGCTACTTTTGGAAAGTTTTGTGGGGGGAGATGGGTACTAAATTATTATTTTCTACTACATGTCACCCGCAAATTGATGGTCAAACGGAGGTAGTTAATAGGACATTAATCCAACTTTTGCGCACTAAAATAAATAAGAATTTAAAAAGTTGGGAGGAATGTTTGCCATTTGTGCAATTTGCTTATAATCGATCTGTGCATACTACTACTTCATGTTCACCTTCTGAAATTGTTTATGTTTTCAACCCGCTAACTCCTCTTGATTTGATTCCTTTACCTGTAGATGAAAGGAGCAGTTTGGACGAGGCGAAAAAGGCTAACCTTGTGAAAGAACTTCATGAGAAGGTGAAAGGGCAATTTGAAAAGAAAAATGAGCGTTATGCGACTCATGCCAACAAAGGTAGGAGGCAAGTGACGTTCGAGCCGGGTGATTGGGTGTGGGTGCACTTGCGAAAGGAGCGATTCCCAACCCAAGGGAAGTCTAAGTTGCAGCCAAGAGGCGATGGACCTTTTCAAATCATTGAAAAGATAAATGAGAATGCATATAAGCTCGATCTTCCAGGTGAGTATAATGTGTCTGCTTCTTTTAATGTTGCTGATCTTTCTCTATTTGATGCAGGTGATGATTCGAGGACGAATCCTTTTCAACAGGGAGGGGATGATGAGTTCCGGTGTGGCTCGACGAGCGTTGACCCGTTCCACGTGTCCGTAGGACCAATAACGAGGCAAAGAGCTAAAAGAATCAAGCAGGCAATGCAAGGATTCATGCAAGCGTGGATGGACGAGTGCTCGAGTGAAAAGACCTCATTTACGTTGCATAACAAAGTGGAAGAGGAGCCAAAGTTATTACAATGCATTTGGATCAAGGAACAACAAGAAAATTGTGCAGCAACTGATTCACGGCCGTAAAGCCCAAAATTACGGCCGTAACTGATTCACGGACGTAAAGCCCAAAATTACGGTCGTAACACTACAATGGAGAGATTAAGCAGAAGAGGACTTACGGGAGTAAACCAAATCCTTACGGCCGTAAATAGAGTTTAGCAGTTTTTATTTTTTTGTTCAGAAGGTTGCTTACGGCCGTAAAAGACATTGTCACGGCCGTAACATATGTTTTTAATTTTTAATCTGTAGCTTACTTACGACCGTAAACTCATAAGTCACGGCCGTAACTTAGGCGCCGCAATTTAAGATAAGCCGTAACTTAGGCGCCGCAATTTAAGATAATGTTAGGCGGTTTAGTTTATTTGCAATTCTAGTTTATTTAGGTTGTTTTATTTTGTTAGCCTATTTATAGGGCTTTATTTAGCATTGTAAAACAACAACTTTTATTCTTGAGATTAATGATATTGAAGGTGAGATATTCCTTTAATTTTCTTCTTGTTCTCGTTGAACAAATTTGAACTTATCAAAGGATTTGACAACCTTTGTGGTGTTCCCCATTTGTGGTTCTTATCTCCGCATCGTAACGAGTTTTTGGTTTAATATACCCATAGTTCTTGCGTCGTGAGGTCGGGGTTGCATTGCTATCGTCTACTATCTTGGATTTTAGAGCTTTCCGGCGTTTAATTCCACGTGTTCTTGGTGATCCCCATATCGGATCACATCAAACACTACATGCGTAGACTGGTATGTAATGTAATTTTGATTGTTACTTGCCTTTTGGTCTTGTATTATGTTGACATAAGCAATTAATTTTTATTTTCATTTATTTATATACAATCAACATCCTATCCGGAGATCGCCTTCACCGAGTAGATCTACCGCACTTGTGCCATTCTCCCATCCCACGACAAGTTCATTTAAAACAATATTTTTTAAGTTTATCTTTTTGTGTTGTAATTTTGGTTAAATAATTAGGTGGCGTTCTGTTTAGATTTTATTTTGTATTTTCATTTTCGAAATTTTTTTGTGTTTTGTGTTTTCATTTTTGTTTTCAAATTTGCTGAAAACGCGTTTGGTTTGTTATTTCTGAAAACTGTTTTTGAAAATGAAAAGCTGAAAAACACGTTCTGTTTGAAATTTTGCAGAACACTATTTAAACTATTTTTAATTAATTTGCTTGCAGAATACTACTAACTCCAACTCAAATTTCCTTTCACAATACACTAAAAATATGGTTACATGCAATACACTAATGTGAGCATTAAGAGTCTATATTAACACAGCTTGGTCAGGTTCGGGACTTGAGAACGCTTTACTTATATTAAAATCCAGAAAATGCAAGTTTTTTCAAAACCACCAGAGTCCATTTATCATTGCATTTTTTGAAATATAACAACAAGAATTCTCATTTAATTTTTTTTTTTTTTAATGTTGATATTGAATTCAATAAAACTTTATTTAAACTAAGTTCCAAGTTAGGATAATTCTCAAAATAAAAAAAAAAAAAATTCTTTATTTAGGTTTAGTTCCAAGTTAGGATAATTCTAAAAAAAATAATAAAAAAATAAAAAGTTTATATTAAGCTTAGTTCTAAGTTAAGATAATTTTATAAAAAAAAAAAAAAAGGCCCAAAACGCGTTTTAGAAATGGGAATATACTTCTAATTTCTCGAGTATTGAGCAAATGGGAATATACTTCTAATTCTCTCGCGCCTCGTCTAGCCCTAAAATAAATAACTTCTATTAGAAACTTGAAATTAAAGTTTTGTAAATAAAAGTAAATTCGAGGGTTGAATTGAAAGAATTTAAAAGTGTAAAGCTCGGACTAAAATGGTAAAGTGTAAAGATTTGGGACTTTGTGCAAATAATTGAAATTAGGGACGGAATTGACCAAACCAAAAAGTTTCTGGCCAAATTAGATTTCAGCAGAAACTTTGATTAGAAATAGACTCAATTGAAAACTTGTGACTAAAGATAAATATTTTAAAACTAAAGGACTGAAATGACTTAATTTAAAAATAGGGGCTGAAATAAGATAATTTAAAACAAAGGGATGAACCTTAAAACAAAACAGGGCTAACATCAATGCTTTTTAAAACTCGAGGGCCTAAGAGGCTAATTAAACAAAATTCAAATTATATATATATATATATTTCCTCTATCTATCTATCACGAGAGAGAGAGAGAGAGAGAGAGAGCACGGTGGGGGAGGGGGCTGAGCCCCTCTTCCAAGGTCAATCGCCGACGACGGAGCCGACGTTTCAGCCGACAATGGCGCCGCCGGAGCATGGCGGCGATGGGTGTGATGCGAGTGTGAGGAAAAGGGATGGTTTTTGGGCGATTTGGGGCTGTAACCGAGGCTCAATTTTGAGCTAGGGGTGATACTCTCCGGCGATACTCCGGTCCATACGAGGCAGCGGTCGAAGGTAAGGTATTTGGAGGGTTTATTCTTGGTTTTAGATTTTGATTTGGGTGTCGATTTTGGAGTAGGGATGAAGAGGGCAGTCGGTAGTGGTTGGGAGTTGCAGGTGACGGCTGCAGTGGTTGGCGGTGGATGTGGTGGATTGGAGTTGCGATTTGCAGTTGGCTTTGGTAATGGCAGTGGTGATGCTTGCAGTGGTGGTGTTCGAAAGGAACGGCTATGGCAGTTTCTGGTGGTGTTGGTGGTGGATTGGCCATGGGAGTGAGGGGAGGCTGAGTGGTGATGCATTAGCGTTATGGGTTTGAGGTGCAAAGATTGGTTTTGTTTGTACGCATTCTCACATTATTGACGATTAGAATTTTATGTTCTAACATCAATATGTGAATTTTGAAATTGAAGATAACTTATCAGAGAGGTTGAATCCTTACCAGAATTTGATTGTTGAATTTCTTTGTTGTTATGTGAGTGAAGTGAGGTATATATACTGCTGGTAGAGTGGAAATTTTTGGTAAATTATGACAGGATTTGATTTGAGAAAGATTACAGGGATTCGACAAGAGTATAACGGTTGATTGAGGGAGCTGAAGGAGGGTTAAACTGGTGCAGATGGCGAGTGAAGGGGGGGGGGATTTGAGAAATAAGCATTGACAGAGCTTGAGACTTGGAACAATGAATTTCTGGGAAGGAGGTAAACAAAACGTGCAGAATTGTGGTGTATTTGGAAGAATGGAATTGAGGGTGATTGAGAGGGATTGAAGAGTGATCATGGGGAAGGGAAAAATGTGCTGAATATGAAAAATGGAAGTTTGGGGAGGAAATCTTGGGATTCGAATTAAAATGAATGTGAATTGGGTATTTTAAAAATAAAAAAAAAAAAATTGAGAATAATTTTAAATTGGAGATAAAATATTTTGTACTCAAACATTTAAAGTTTCTGACTAAAATTTATTAGTAAAGATACATTTGGAAACTTCTCAAAATTGGAATTGAATTTTAAAGATAAATAATGAAAAGGGAAACTTTTAAATAAAATTCTAAAATTTGACCTAAGATTTTACATAAATTTAATTTCACTCCATTGGTTTAGACGATCACATTTAAAAATAAATGGACAAAATCGTAGCGACACAAAAAAAAAAAATGTTTATTTAAATAAGTCATGAAAAATTCTCGGTCGCTACAACCCTACCACCTTAAAAATAATTTCGTCCTCGAAATTTTAAACTTTCTTGATCTAAAAAAAATATTTTGAGGCACTAAACCAAAATTCCTTCTTTCTTTCCTCGGTAGCTTAATCACTACCATGTCTACTCCGTTGGACTTTAAAAAAGTAAATGATGAACTGGGAGAATTTTGAAAATCAAAATTTGGACTTAAAGATTTGAAAATCTTAAAATAACTAATATGACTAGACGAGAGCGCTATTAAATTTGTTTTGTCCTCGAAATTTAACTCTTTAATTCTGGGAGGCCTGTGTATTAGGTAAGAATATATTCTTCATTTTTCTCAAATGACCTCAGCTTTATTATATCTATCACATTGGACTTTGACTAGAGGAACCCTTTGATTCCTAAGGACATGGACTTTTCTTAGCATCATAATCAATCATCTCACTTACATGTAAGTCTACTCCCAAGACTATACCACTGAAATCTATCAGTATTTTTCTAGCTATTAGATTGGTATCAGTCGTTCCTCCGTATGGCATACAAATCTCAAAATGTTACTAGTTGGGAACTAGCTAGGCATGCTTCAGATAATATGCTTCATCAAAGTTTTTAAGAAAATATATGGATGCTGATATTATACCTGGGCTCGCATCAGAATCTCGATTGGCGTCGTTATAGATCATAGAGAATACCCTGGCCTTTCCTGTCTGCACATTGTTCCCAGCTAACCCGGAGCGACAATCCTTTGCCATGTGACCTGACTTCCCGCATTTGTAGCAAACGCCCTTACCCCATAGACACTCCCTGCGATGGGGCTTCTGACATTTAGGGCATAAGGGGGTAAAGGTCAATATATGTCCTCCATTAGGCTTATTGTTGGGTTTCTTGTTAGGAGCGTTGCTCTCGTTCGCGTTCCGATCTTGGTTGTGGTTCTGCCATTTTCTTTTACTATGCTCGTTCTCGGAACTCTGTCCTCCATACTTTACACTGGCATAAGCCACAGCTTGAGCATTCCTTACGACCTCTCGATAGGTAGGCAACTCGTGCGAACTAACAATTTGTCTGATCTCCAAGAGTAAGCCTCTCTCAAATCGACGAGCCTTTTTAGCCTCAGTCTCCACCAGATGTGGAGCATACCGTGATAGTTCCTCGAACTTTCTCTCGTAATCTGTTATGTCCATCTCTCCCTAAGTCAAATGCAGAAACTCTGTCTCCTTATGGTCTCGAAGGGCTTGTGGGAAGAATCTGTCTTTGATTTCGGCTTTAAATTCATCCCAAGTTAGAGTTTCCTGTTCTGCTTCGGTTCTAGTCCGAGATGCGGACTCCCACCAAAAACCGGCCCTTCCGACTAACATGAACTCAGCGCATAAAACTTTCTTATCCTCAGGGCAAGATATGTGCTTGAAGATTCTCTCGATAGTTTGTATCCATTCCTCAACTGCTAGCGGACCATTTCCGCCATCAAAAGTGGGCGGGCGGTATCTTCTGAATTGCTCTATCATCGACACTGTGGAAACTGCAGGAGTTTGCCTCAAGCTTTGTACTGCCTGGAGTAGGTCCCTGATAGCTGTGGACTGGGCCGTGGGGCCTTGCTCTGGGTTGGCCTGTTCTGAAGTAGTGCGATCCATTATACTTCTATTAGCACGTTTGGCCATATCCTTAAAATAAAAGTAGTTGTAAGGGTTGGACTCCAACAACGTAAAGAGATAAGAAATAACTCGAAAAAAATGGAAACCAAAGTATTATTTTATTAATAACTCAACTTCTCTTAATGAGGGTACATGAATAGAAAGGCATGTATGCCGAACAGATTGAATAAAGGAAAATGTCAAAACTACTCTTCACCCTATCTCTCTACTTTCCTTCAGTCACGCATGACTCGGCATCCGAGAACTCTTCTAGCACTGGTTCATCGTCTTCCTCTTCTGGGTCTTCCTCTGGTTCTTCTTCTTCTTCCGGATCTTCTTCAGGTTCTTCTTCTTCTTCTGGGTCTTTTTCGAGGTCCTCCTCGGGATCGTTCTCGGGCACCAACTCAGCTCCCTGTCCAGGTTCGGACTTGGGTGCTGGCGCCTCACCAGGAGAGAATCCCAAAATATCCTTGTGGTATATAGGCCAGTACTCCACAAGTCTCTCACAGAAAGAGTCGTAGTTGAGATCCACATTAATTGAGGTATTTACATCCATGTATATCAAGCGAGCTACGTCTCGTGTATTATCCAGAAAGGACAAGATTAAATGATTGATCGACTGGAAGTCGTTAGTCACGTAGCCATGTTGTATTGCTCGATTACGTAAGTAGCGCTCTTGCCCAACATGCTGGTTGATATTCCATTCCGGCATAGGTTTAAAATTGTCATAGTCCCTAGCGGCTATTTCTTCATAATTAGATACATTCTTGGAACTTGATGCCATGTCCTAAAATCAATTATGCAAAGTCCAATTAGGAATAAGTTCTTTAATCTCTCTAAGTTAAATTACGAGGACGTAAGATAAAATCTTTAATTATTCCAAATTATGCTCAAACTCATTTTCTGTTTGGATACAAGTTCTTTCTTCTCTAAATTCTCATAAGAATAATCTCATGTATCCAAAATAATTCATCATTTCTAAATATACTTTCTTTACCTCAGAGTCGGCGAAGCGAGCGATGGCAGTGGCAATTTTCGTCAAACCATTATTTATTATTATTTTAGAAAAATTCTCTTTTTTATTTTTTTTAAGTCTACAGAGACGTAGACCTGCTCTGATACCACGCTGTAACGCCTCGGATTCTGAACACCCGGAACGCCACTTCATCGTCTCAAATTAACTTTGAAAATAATGATTTAGCGGAAAATAAAACAACAATTGAAATTTCATTTCACATAATTTTATAAAGTTTGACCCAAAAGGTCAATAATTTGAATATTGAAATAATTTGAAAATAAACTTGGAACAAATAAATAAGTTTCAACTTCAAATAAAACATTTCTAGAATCTCAATAATGGCCACCATCGTATGCCCCGCCGCCAACTCCGTCATCTGCAAAATTTGTTTTGGAAAACGTGAGTATTTCAAAGAAATACTCAGTAGACTCGCGCATAATAATCATTTAACATTATAAATCAAAACACATAATCATGATATTCAAGTCTCAGGTGTCTAACGATCATCAGTATTCTCATGAACAAGTAATTAACATACAAGTTCAAGTCTCATGCATTTAAGCAAGTAAATTCTCGTAACATAGTCTCATGCTCAGAAAGCAAGTAATTATCATGAACACAATCATACATGCTAAACTTATAATCCAAATAATTATTGATGCGCACTTCTGAAAAATGTAAATTTATAAATAACAGTCTACCTTAATTTCTCGAGTATTGAGCAAACGGGAATATACTTCTAATTCTCTCGCGCCTCGTCTAGCCCTAAAATATATAACTTCTATTAGAAACTTGAAATTAAAGTTTTGTAAATAAAAGTAAATTCGAGGGTTGAATTGAAAGAATTTAAAAGTGTAAAGCTCGGACTAAAATGGTAAAGTGTAAAGATTTGGGACTTTGTGTAAATAATTGAAATTAGGGACCGAATTGACCAACCCAAAAAGTTTCTGGGCAAATTAGATTTCAGCAGAAACTTTGAGTAGAAATAGACTCATTTGAAAACTTGGGACTAAAGATAAATATTTTAAAACTAAAGAACTGAAATGACTTAATTTAAAAATAGGGGCTGAAATAAGATAATTTAAAACAAAGGGATGAACCTTAAAACAAAACAGGGCTAACATCAACGCTTTTTAAAACTCAAGGGCCTAAGAGGCTAATTAAACAAAAATCAAATTTTCTATCTATCACGATAGAGAGAGAGAGAGAGAGAGAGAGAGAGAGAGAAGAGCACGGTGGGGGAGGGGGCGGAGCCCTCTTCCAAGGTCAATCGTCGACGACGGTGCCGACGTTTCAGCCGGAGATGGTGCCGTCGGAGCATGCCGGCGATGGGTGTGGTGTGAGTTTGAGGAAAAGGGATGGTTTTTGGGCGATTTGGGGCTGGAACCGAGGCTCAATTTCGAGCTAGGGGTGATACTCTCCGGCGATACTCCGGTCCATACGAGGCAGCGGTCGAAGGTAAGGTATTTGGAGGGTTTATTCTTGGTTTTAGATTTTGATTTGGGTGTCGATTTTGGAGTAGGGACGAAGAGGGCAGTCGGTAGTGGTTGGGAGTTGCAGGTGACGGCTGCAGTGGTTGGCGTGGATGTGGTGGATTGGAGTTGCGATTTGCAGTTGGCTTTGGTAATGGCAGTGGTGATGCTTGCAGTGGTGGTGTTCGAAAGGAACGGCTATGGCAGTTTCTGGCTGTGTTGGTGGTGGATTGGCCCTGGCAGTGAGGGGAGGCTGAGTGGTGATGCATCAGCGTTATGGGTTTGAGGTGCAAAGATTGGTTTTGTTTGTGCGCATTCTCACATTATTGACGATTAGAAATTTATGTTCTAACATCAATATGTGAATTTTGAAATTGAAGATAACTGGTCAGAGTGGCTGAATCCTTACCAGAATTTGATTGCTGAATTTCTTTGTGGTTATGTGAGTGAAGTGAGGTATATATACTGCTGGTAGAGTGGGAATTTTTGGTAAATTATGACAGGATTTGATTTGAAAAAGATTACAGGGATTCGACAAGAGTATAACGGTTGATTGAGGGAGCTAAAGGAGGGTTTAAAGTGGTGCAGATGGCGCGTGAGGGGGGGGTGGGAATTTGGGAAATAAGCATTGACAGAGCTTTAGACTTGGAACAATGAATTTCTGGGAAGAAGGTAAACAAAACGTGCAGAATTGTGGCGTATTTGCAAGAAAGGAATTGAGATTGATTGAGAGGGATTGAAGAGTGATCATGGGGAAGGGAAAAATGTGCTGAATATGAAAAATGGAAGTTTGGGGAGGAAATTTTGGGATTCAAATTAAAATGAATGTGAATTGGGTATTTTAAAAAAAAAAAAAAAAAATTGAGAATAATTTTAAATTGGAGATAAAATATTTTGGACTCAAACATTTAAAGTTTTGGACTAAAATTTATTATTAAAGATACATTTGGAAACTTCTCAAAATTGGAATTGAACTTTAAAGATAAATAATGAAAAGGAAAACTTTTAAATAAAATTCTGAAATTTGACCTAAGATTTTACATAAATTTAATTTTACTTTAATGGTTTAGACAATAACATTTAAAAATAAATGGACAAAGTCGTAGCGACACAAAAAAAATGTTTATTTAAATAAGTCATGAAAAATTCTCGATCGCTATAAGGTGCCTCGGGTGGAGGATGAGGTGACTTGGGTGTTGGAGGATGTGACTCAGGTGTTGGAGGTGCCTCAGGTGTCGAAGGATGTGCCTCAGGTGTCAGAGGTGGCGAAGGAGGGTCCTCAAGTGTTGGAGGGTGTGCCTCAGGTGTCGAAGTGTCGGAGGATGAGTAAGAGGCCAAGACAACATTCACAGCATGTTCTTTCTCCCTTCATGGACAAGGTTAAGAAGATGACATTCGTGGATGGCACTTATGTCAACTTATTCTACGAAGTCAATCCGGCGAAGAAAAAGGCTTTTGATATGTGGTACGATAAACTTGGGTCGAAGTAAACTTCTTATGATTATTTGTTCATTTATTTTTATACAATTAAAGGATTTTATATGATTTTTTAATTTTTTATTCATTCATGTTTCCCTACGCCATTGGGAAGACAACCATATTTGATGTCAAAGATTGGTTCGGAATAGTCCTCGAGAGAGGAGCTTGGCATGCCGACGATTTGAGTGCATGATCATAATTATGTGAACTTACTATATTATTTGTTGATTTCATAATATTTAATTCGCATATGTTTTATGTTGTAGCACATTGATCTTGAGATGGAGTTGCTGTGCGATCGGGCAAGGAGGTACCCGAAATCATTCGGCTTCCTCGAGCGAGTCATCTTGTGCTGCGGCTTCAAAAACGCTGTCAACATCGAGTATGCAAATTACGATAGCAACCCTGCCTCGTACATGCTTCTAGATTATATGTTGGACTAGGTGGCAGGGGTAGAACCGATGTGGGCCAGTCGTGGATAGGTTGTACACACCTATATATTCCGGTGATCGTGAACTCACACATTATTGCTATTGAGATCGAGTTCGCTCAATCAAAAATGTATGAGTACAACGCCGATCATGGTTGTCTCGCAACATTCCAGCTGCAAGAAGCTCTACTGTCGTTGGCAGTCATCGTTCCCCTTATGGCTAAGCGTGCTGGAATTGCTGTAGATGATATACTAGTCATAGAGAGAATCAAGGAACTTCCAAACAAGGTGTTAGGTAAATTTTTTCTTACAATCGTATTCTATTATTTAATTAAATTTTTAACTATATTCATTTATTTCACTAACATTTTTTTAAACATACAGTGGTGATTGTGGCACTTTTGCAATCAAGTATATTGAGTTCTTGAGTATCGAACGAGATGTCAGGATGATCAATCAAGAACATATACAAAAATGGATGATTAAATTGGCTGCTGATTTGTATAATTGTATATGTACAATTGTGATCCATAATAATTGGAAATGTAAAAATGTAATTTTTTATATGTAATTGTATATATATTTAATTGTCAGTTTTTATATTACTATTAAAATTACAGTGCAAACCTATACGATATTAAATTACATCTCAGTTGATAATAGTTAAAGTTCGTGTTGATTACGTAAAAGCATTGAAAAATATAATTACCGTCAGTCCAATGGTAAAAAAGTCGATCCGGACGGAAGATTGGTCGGTCCGGCTAGTGGGGTTTAGGGTTTTAGGTAAGAGTTATTTCTCTTTTAGAATGAAAAGCGTATGAATTAAAATAACATGGTGAAATTAGTTAAATATTTCCCTTCTCTAGGGTATGAAATTTCAAATAATCTCACAAGGCGGTGTATCTTTAATTTCTTTAAAATTTTGCTCTCATAGTTTTAATGCTTATGATGAATGTATAAAGTATAATAGAAAGTTCATAAGAAAACATGATGGGTTTCCCAGTACCCATGCCTTTTATTACTTTTATCAAACACAAGGTGGATGGAGAGTTGATGAAATGTCTGAGTAGGCAGTGACAAATGAAACAATAGAAGATGCTTGACTACAAGGCGATTTGATCATAAGATTTAATGATTTATATTATTGACCTCATTTTATAATCTAAAACATATATAACAATATCAAAATTTAATTATTTATACTATGTAACTAATGAAAACTTTAATGACCAACACAATTCATGTACAATGACATCTCAATGGATGAATAGAAATCAATCTTATTGTTGTTATACTTACCAGATTTTTAGCTGAAAGTAAACAATTTTCTTATAGCCTTACTATATTCAGTACAATTCCTTACCATTAACCAATCTTGTCAGATTTGACTGATTGATAGTCATTCAATACATCACTTTACAACTGTCTACTTTTACTTCTCCACTTTACAGATTCATAGATAAAATAATATGTTGTATTTATCCAAAAAAAAAAAAAAAAAAATTGTATCTCACATCCTGAGGGCCTAAACCGACTACGCCCAAGGTCATTGGTTCGAGATAGTAAATCCAAGTTATGCCTCCCAGGGACCAGGATGGAGAGGATTATGTAAGTATGAGCAATTCTCAATAACTCTCGCTTGTAACAAAGTCAATTCCACCTTACGGGGAATCGAACTAAGCATACTGCCGCGCTGAGCACTTACCACCCCTCCCCTTTGCCACTGGAATATGTTGTATTTATCCGATTGCTCCTAAAGTGGGTACACACACTGCATGCAAAAAACTACTTGAACTTCTATAGTTAGATATAGACTATTAATCTATGTATACATATTATAACTATTATTGTTAGAAATTTTATTACATATAATTATTTATCTATGATCTAAAATCATCATACTGAATTATCAAGAATGAATAATTGAAGCGGAAGCGTACCTTAATCAGATATGGTTCACGATGATCGATTGCGGTGTTTGAATCTTCCAAACCAATACGTAGTCCTTATTTTCTCTCTGATGATGGGATGTCAAAAAGAATGAACAGTACGTAGGATTCAGGGGCCATAACCGACTTTATATACTGAATTGCCAGTTAACCTAATTCGGCTCATCATGAATTAGGTAATGACCTTGTATCTACACATAAAAGTCCATACATTAATTAGATGCATTAAAACTCGATATATATATATATATATATATATATATATATATATATATATATATATATATCACTTTAAATGAGCTTAATCAAAATTGATAGCATTTTATTCAATACACAATAATTCACATATAAGTCAACACGATTGATTAAAATCCTTACAATTATAACACGTACACGATGCACAAGGTTTTTCAAAACATATTCACATCTCTTCTTTTGGTACTTAGTCTTTATTACACTTCCAACAATCAACATACTTATGATAATCTTATTTTGAATGCAGATATAAAGTTCATGCTATAATCTGGGATAATAATATTTCAGCATTGCATATCATTCCATTTGAAGAATTTGAGAAAAATATGAACACAGATAAAGACAGAGGTAACTTCTTCCTCATTTTATTGAACAAATTATTTCTTCATTTTGTTCTTTATTTTTATATTATTTCCTAACGTATAATTTAACTTAGGCATGCTCGGAACGATTGATTTGCTGCAAAAAGTGCTCATCCATACACGAACTGAAGGACATTGTTGCCAAGGATGAAAAGTTAATCTCCACTTTATTACTTTAAATCTAAATCACTATTTCAAATTCCAGGTTCCAAACAATCATTTCAACAATGTGGGAAGCTTTTGTAGAATGAGACACAACATAGCTAAAATACCATTTATTGTTGGGGAACCACTTAAATTTTTCATCATTCAATGGTAACTTTGCATAACTTGTTCCTTATTATGTATTTAGATAAAATAGATTTTAATTATTTCTTCAAATAATGTTCTTGTCTATATATAATTGCATATATATACAAATCATCTCAAGCATTCCTTTGTACTTTCCATTCATCTATGTACGACTCTCACTATCAATACGAACAAATAGTTTTTTCTTTATTGACTACCCATTCGATGAAGTTACAAAATTCAAATCATGGTAATACCTAAACTTATTTACACTTCCACATTTCATATCACTTGAACAAGTAAATTTAATGCTTCTTAATTGTTTACTTTCGTAATGCATTATCACATTGAAACATAAATTTAAACACTTTTTATATACTTTATTCATATTTCTAAAAAAAAATGAAATTTACAATTGTCCATTCAAAAAATATGATACCTTCTACTAAAATCGCGACTTCTATATTTTCAGTCACTATACCACACATTTTGCACTTATAAGGTAACTTTTTCCGTATGTTGATAAGTTTATTTTATAAACTTATTTATGTGTCAAAAGTAGAATTTTATAAAATCGTTTGAGAATATTCGCTACTCATTCATTTCTTATTTGTTTATATTTTAGAAAAACAGCTCAAAGTTGAAGAAATGATGCAAATGAAGCAAACACTGAAGAATTGGATGATTATTGGAGTTAAAATGTATACATGAAGAGGTTCAAAGAGCCAATTGAGGAGAACGAGGAAGAAAAGAGAAGAAATCAAAAGTATAGGGACTAAATTGCCACAATTAGAAGATGAAGGACTGAAAATGCAAATAAAAGACGAGGACCAACTTAAAGGAACTCAAAAGTTGAAATTGCACATTATCATATAAACCACGCGGCCACAAGTTTTAAACATGCACGGTCGTGTGAACATAGGTGAAATCAGCAAATCTGGAAAAATTGAATTGCGCGGCCACAAGACTTCCTGCTGCGCGGTTGCGCGCCTTTCCGATTAGGCAGATTGCTGGGCTTTTTACGCGAACTTCAATAGATTTTTCATCCTTTGACATGGAGTTCGACAAAAACTATAAATACCTGTTGTCTTGCATAAATTAGGGGTTCCCAACTTGTGATTTTTCATGCAAAATTGTTGTTCAATTGTCAAGGGATCTATGTGAAGTCAAAAGCAAGATTGAAGAGATAAGAGATGAACAGTGTGACCTCTTTTTATTTATCTTGTAATTTATTTTAATTCATGTATCTAGGCTAAACGTTTAGTGTTGGAATTGTTATGAAGCTTTAATTTATTGACTTTATGTTTTGATAGTTTGTTTAATTTATATAATTCATAGGTTTAAGTAATTAAATCGTGCTTTTAATCTTATGTAAATTTTTGGCCAACTTTTGTATAACCGTTGTGGCATTTTCTTATCTCGAGAAAGTAGGAGAATGTTAGACATATTTAATTACCATAAGATCTGATAGGGGATAAAGATATACCACCTATACCTTGTGTTATCCTTTAAAAGTGTTCTCAAAACTAAAACATTTTTCTAGTGTTCAATTCGTCACAGAGATATAGTTGTGTTATATTTTAGAAAAAAAGTTTTTAATGCATCATCGAGAGAAGACTTAAATAACATTAAGAACACAGATTTTCAAAATATAGAAGATTGAGTTAAAGTGGATTCTCAATTTTCAACACGTTGTTTTTATTTATATTATAAAAATCAAATTTTATTTCATCGTTCCGATTAAGGAATTTAATCTAAAAATATAATTTACTCAATCTCTGTGGGTACGATATCCAGACTCAAAAGTCTGTTTTATTATTTGTTTGATCCGTACACTTGCGATAAACAACAATATACAAAGAACTGATTTCAAGTTTCATTAATATTCAAGTATGCCGTAATTGTCCAACTTGATAGTTCATAATTTCTTATTTAAACGAATATAACTGCTTGACACAAATAACTACATCAGTCATAAACTTTGCTTTCATTTAACTCATGTAAAATTTACATTTTAATTTTCGACCAAAAATAAATATCAAAGTTTTATAGATCCAATTCTTTCATGTGCTTACTTTCTTATAACAATTTGCTTAATTTTTTTACTTTCTAAATTGAAATATCTTCTTTTTTATTTTTTCCTACTACTATTTCAACTATATACAAACTAAAAATCAGACATCCATTTTAACATAGCTGATTTATTACATGAACTCGTTTTAAAATATTAACTCTTTATTCAAACTAATATTAAAATATGCAAGGATTGCTGAAAACTTGGAGAAATTGAATACGATCGAATAGATGAAGCCATATCTCATACTTAGACCATCAAAAGTTGTCACTTTCAACGGAGAATACGTACACTGATATTAGACACATCCAAGCCTTACTACTTGTGGTCAGGGGCGGATCCAGCCCTGCGCGAGGGCGTGCGATCGCTCGTGCTGGATTCGCTAAATTTTATTTTTTTTACCTTATAATTGTGGTGTCGAAATTTTTTTCCCCCTTACCTTTTGGTGTCCGCTCGTGCTGGAACAATTCCGCTCGTGCTGAATTGAGTCTTGGATTCGCCCCTGCTTGTGGTAAAATATTTCATATTTTCTTTGAAGTGCTTCATTTTGTTATAATTTGGTAAATTGGATTCATGTTTACAACACTCACAAATATTATCTAATTGTACTCTTTCAATTATAGCAAAAGTATTTATGGGTAAAAGCAATAGCACATGTTCATATTAAAAATGTCTCATTCTGGTACTTATCTTTCAACAATCGCAATAGAGTTTCAAATGCTATTAAGTCGGATGAGATTTACTATTTCTGATTATTCGAACGCATCAACTAGCTAGGAAATAACATTTTCTACTCTTGTCCTAGCTCGTCAAAGAGCTAGATTTGTCTCAATTATGTCTCTCTCCTTCCCTTTTTCTCAAATTAGCTTCAGCTATTTCAAGAGTTTGCTGAGCTTCTTGTGGAATGGCACTACCCTTTTCCGCCTCATTTACTAAAACAGTGATTTCATTATTACTTATTCTAGAAAAGCCACCCATCAGAGCTATCATCAACCATTGATCGTTAAAGCGTATTCTCAAAATCCCTATATCTATAGCTATAGCAATAGGGGCATGATTATGAAATAAGCCAATTTGACCACTATTAGTAGAAAAATGATTTCTTTCACTCTTGAATTCCAAACAATTCGATTAGGATCAGTCCACAAAGATTTAAAGTCATTTCTTCAAATTGCTCTCCATTTCTATGTTCATAGCCTTTGTGGTAACATACAATTGCAAGTTCTGTAAATCAACTCTTCAAACTTGTTCTATTCTTGCAAAGAGGTCACTCTTCCAAAAATCCTGATCTAAGTCATGCTAGCAAGAAGGTTGACAAGCGAATGAAGACGATCAAACAACTATAAAAATGCAGTAGGGCATTTTTTGGTTTCTTTTGTCTGAAATTATCTTTTGTTCCAATGAAGTGAATAGTTGCAAGGGAATAATTTTGCACTTAATAGAATTATTAACTTCTTGTTTACTCTTGTCTATATTAATAATTGTCTTCATTTGATATTATTTCACTACTCTATTTCTACTAAGTTAAATATCAGAGACATTACTCTTCAAATCACTTTGCCACTCGCTCATTACGACAAGAAAATAACATAATAATCAACATCTAGTACAAAATTGGCCATGCTAATCTATAGTAAAATGTAGACGGTGTAAGTGCATTGCACGTGCACTCACTAGTAAAGGAATAAGAGCAAGGAGAGAAGTATCTTCTAGTAAAGAAAAACCTTTGCATTTTTGCGCCCCGGTTTGACAATCATTAAAATGAATTTTTTTAAAAAAATGAGTTCTTGAATAGTAACTTTTTTTTTTTTTTTTTTGAAGAATATTCGGCCCTTGTTTGCTTTTCATTAAAATTTCCTCATTTTCCTACAGTGTTGAATCTCAACCATCCATTAAAGTCAAGCTCCCAATATTTAACTTTTCAACCAAATTTCAACCATCAATTTTTCTAAAAATCACTATTCATTTCAAAAAAATCAAATAGACACTCGGTTAAAAAAATAGATTTTTTTAATTTTTTTTTAGGTTTACATACATAATTTTCTACTATGAGAATGTTTGGTCAAAAAAAATGATTTAAAGAATATTATTTTAATGATTATCAAATCGGAGCCAAATGAAAATGAATCACCTCTCTGACACACAACACATTTATTTCCTCCCCTAAATATCCATGTCCGATGTCCCACTTACCTTTCTTTGTATAAGATAAAATTATAAGATTTTGTAATTAATACTCAAGTTTCAACTATACGGATTTAACTTTTTTTTAGTTTCAAATGTATGCTATTTATATACTTGGAGCCCCCATATAGGATGATTCATTATTAAGGGGCCAACTTCTTTAATTTACTTCAGCGGTGTAATGCGCACAACAATATCATTATCCACTATTGTCCATAACAGCTCATGAAATATTCACATAACCCATTAACTTTATCACCGCTTGAACTCGCAAAGATGTAACACGTGGCCGCAATATTCCGAACTAAATAGAAAAACATATTGGGATAATTGTATAGATTACTTATTTTAGATAATAAAATTGATTTTTACTACCCAAATAAAAAATTTTGAAAAATACTTCATTTTTACTAAAAAAAATTGAAAAGTATCATAGGTATCATACTGTGATTCTAACATATTTGAGAAGTATCAAAAGTATCAGATTGTGATACTTCACGTGATTATGAAGTATTTTTCAGTTTTTATGATTTTATTATAAGTAATTTTTAATTTTTATAAAATTCAAGTAAATTTCAATTTGATCCCTAAAAGTAGTGTAATTATGTGAATAGCCCACATTTATGTATGCCATGAATTGTAGAAGGTGACTTTCTAGCAGATTCAGCCCATGTTTGAGATTCATTAGGTAGAATAACGTGGTTTGTAATAATAATTTTTTTTGAGAATGTGTGATTAAAAAGTAGGTAATATTTTTTTTTATTTATGTGTAGATTATTATATTGCTAAAATACGTGGTTGAAAAAAAGTTTTGAAATAATGGATATCAAACAGGGCTTAATATCTTCCAATTGTAGACAAGGAATGTAGTACAGTAAAAAAATTCTAAGTATTTTATATGTTCAATCAATATATTTATTTAATTTTGTAAAGAAAGTTTGTACATGAAATATTAATTCGTGTATTATAATAATAACTCTATCGACATATCGAAGTAGTCAGTCCCAAAGCCTAAATGAAGAGGAGGATTTTTTACAACTTCAAATCTATTTTAACAAATTTTTACAATTTTTTTTTTTTTTTAAATTTTATTTGGGGACTTTGTTGCAATATGAAATAGATATTAAAAATTTTCATTTCAATTATAAAAATAGGACCGCTCACAAGTCAGCTAGTCCGGCCCGCCAAAGACTAGTTTGTGGGACAAGCCGAGCTAACATTTTTCAAATGAGCTGGCTCGTGCTAGACTTTATGTGGTAGTAGACACACGTATACGCATTACCCTTATTAATAATATAAGAACAACCAATTAGAATGCTTATACACTTCTATAATCTAGCTTCATTTCTTCTCATTCTGGTTGCTCAACTCTATTGTTTGTCGACACAATCAGCTTATATTGATTGATGATGGACGTATCTTGATTAGCTCCTATTTTGGTCTCTTCTCAACTTTTTGTGGATATTAGCTATGTTGACAAGTATTAGGCTATATTTGGATCTCCTTTCCACATTCTATTTTCTCATCATATCTTTTGTCTCTTCCTACAAGCAGGGACGGATTGGGAGGCACTTTAAAAATGGCTTTTTGGACAGCAAATCGAGTTAATTGTCATAATCAAGTGGGTAGTGACAAGTAGTGACAAGTATAGAAAATTGTTTTAAAGATTAAGAAGAGATTTGGCAAGAGTCACTTAGGATAAGCTAGGTATAAATATAAAACGTGACACTCATTCGTGCAAAGTTTCAAATTGAAAAAGTTATGGAATTTTAATATTCTTGTCTCAAGTTTCAAGATTATCATGGAGTAACAAACAAAAAGTTGAAACGTTTTATTCTTGATACTATTTCAAAGTGCTTATGGTCTAGCTCCAACATCATTGAAGGCACGTTAAA
This sequence comes from Ligustrum vulgare, assembly GCA_963555705.1. Classification (NCBI taxonomy): domain Eukaryota; kingdom Viridiplantae; phylum Streptophyta; class Magnoliopsida; order Lamiales; family Oleaceae; genus Ligustrum; species Ligustrum vulgare. The sequence goes on along the minus strand of OY743168.1, from coordinate 67,964,066 downwards.
TAGTCAATTGTATTAGAAGTTACGATGCATCAAAGCAGGTCGTACTAATCTATAGCTTAGAGAATTTTAATGACGAACTAACTTTAGAAATTCGCGAATGATCACGCGCTAGTTGAATCCTCTATCTTGAAGTTCGTTTTGAAAATTACATCGTAAACATATCAAGTGATCCAAATGGATATCAAAAATAGTTAAACATGAATCTCGAAAAGAGGCATTTAATTGGTCTTTCTTTATAATTTTTTCCATATTACTTCATTGGAGTTTATTATTATCACAGACAAATTTTTCAGTATAATTAACTTATATAAATTAGAAAATTTTACTTGGGGTGTGACGTAATATTTTTTTTTTTTTTGTCATTGCATATGAAATCATTTTTTTTGGATTACATTGTATTTTATATAATTCAAACTAGGCCATGCAAGACTATCAAATAAATCAAAGATCAAAAATTTTATATTTGAACAAGTACGTAGAGATCTCATGTCCACATATTTATAAAGATTGTATCCTCTAACTCAAAAAGTTTGCGTTCGCCACTGCCTACAACCTATTTATTGGTTTGAAAAAAGAAATCCGACCTTTTTATTTATGAGATCGGTAAATACCACTAGACTTGAAGATCATTAGAGATGGCAAAAAAACTCAACATGCCAAGAACCTGACGGTACCGACCAGTATGGGGCGGAAAAAAGGTCCCCGTGGGTCGACAGGGCTCGTTCAAGCGATCCGAGTGAGTCGTGGGGCGCGGGTGCCCCAACCCCTAACCCACCCTAATAAGTAATTAAAAATATTTATATGAGAAAAAAATGAAAAAATACAGAAAAAATTAAACGAGACGGTAAACAGGATAACGAGATTGACCTGCCTCAAATCCAACCCACCTCAAAATTCGCGGGGCGCGAGTTTTGTATTAAAATTTTTTATGAATCGAAGTATTCAAACCCATCCAGTTGCCATCACTAAAGATCATCTTGCTTCACATCACTCGATCTCTATTGATTTGTGTTCAAACATATGTGTCTAAATATGAAAACTGTAAAAATAACAATCTTGCTCTCATGGGGACCGCGCCCATAGCTATCCTGGGCGCCTACCTTTTTTTTTGAATTGATTAATTGAATGAAAACTATTTAATATTTTATTCATTTATTAGCTTTGCTGGGGTCCACATGGTTTGACCTAAAAGACACCATTTTCTCTCATTTCTCAACCGAAACATTTCTCCCACAACACATACGAACCCGTAGCGGTTTCCTCATTAACCGACCAGACCACCGTTGCTCCTCACCGGAGCTCACCACCACGCCTCACTCTCGTCGACGGTAACCTCACCACCTATGACTCTTAGATTTTTAGCGCAGTGATTTTTTTTCCATCACCACCTGCAATATTTTTCCTCATTGGTTTACCAGTCGACGAAGACCTCACCACCCTTGACTCAAGGTTAGTTATGTCGAGCTAAAGAATTATTTTTTGCCCATCAAATTTTTTGCCCCATTAATTTTTTTTCCCACCACCTGTAATTTTATTTCCCATCAGTTTACTCCTTGATCCCTAATTTGGCAATTCGTTAGATTTACATTTATCAGTGAATGGATATGTTCAAATTTGTTTATAATGGTTCATTCTTAGAAATGCAATAAGAATTCGCACAGAACTCTGTGGTATATTGTGTTTCCAGTTGTGTTTATGTTCTCACTCAATTGGTAGTTCTCTTTTCTCCAACTTTGTGTGTTTCAATGTCCTCTTCCAGCGTTAATGACATGCAAGCAAACATTATATGCCCATGTGGTGATTTTATGCAACTGAAGACGTTAGATGTCCCACAGTAGTACAAATCCAAATCGTAAATTCTGGAAATGCCTAAATGTGAGGGTCATCAACTTGGGTAATTTCGTTTTAGAGCAAAACTGATCCCATTATTAGTATTCCACAATAACATGTTTCTGTTAGTCCTGTAGGAGGGCCGAATGTGCAAAGGCATCTACTGGGACTATGAGATTGAACACTTAGCTCGACTTAACTCTGAACGAGTGGCACTAGAAATGAGATCCCAGAGTGAGCAAATGCACCACTTGATGCGGTTTTCTGAAAAGATTGAGTCTCTCTCTACTGAAATTGCGGCACTTCGACGGGAAATTCGAGAGGCAAAACATATATGTTGCAAAATCATGTAACAATAGGCTTCGAATGCTGCCCAAAGAATGGCGTTTTCTATAACGTTATATGCCATTTTCTGTAATATTATATCGGCTCTTATGTAATGTTAAAACTTTTGAATGAAAGTTCTTTTTAATGATATTTTAGCTTGGAGAACTCAAAACAAGAAATGAGTGGCGTGAAATAATAGCAGTGTGTACAAAATGTTATCAGAAGTGATCATCATTTGAACTAAAAATCATGTTGGAGATGGCAACAGCTCCATCAAGTTCAAAGATGTCACTAAACTCATTTATTTAAAAAGAAAAGATCCATAAGACTTACAAAGGAACATTGAGTCATGAACATTCATTATGAATTGACTGATTCATCATAATGTAAAGCATACATCTTTACAAGACTGACGACATGAAACGAAAACAAAGACTAGAATTCGTCGTTCACAAATGCATTGATGGCATTATAGTCACTGCTCGCTACACTTGTGATCCTATCATCTTGCGGTTCCTCCATGAGAAATGTGGTTTGTATGGCTCGTCAACGAGCTGCGTGCTAGACAATGGAATAGAAGACACATTGTTAAACAACAAAACATTAAACGAATGAAGAACAAGAAATATATTAGTTATTTGTAAACTTACATTGGTTGCAAAGAAGGGCATGTTCCTTTGTCATGTCCAGTGGTTTTACAATTGCAGCATTTTCTCTTAGGCTGGCTCACGGAGATCTCCTTCGAGGACTTCAATCTTTTCCCTCACCCTTTCGTTCTCACAACAACAGGATCATTTAGAATTGGGGTCTCCTCACTACTCCACTTTCTATTTCGGCATAATCCATCATCCCCATCGTCAAGTTCTTTAACACATTTTTTCAGGTGATGAAACTGGTCCAAAAGAAACGTGCAACGATCTTCAATTACAGCCCCCTCGTCAACCAACTCTAAAGTCATCTGTACTAGAAGCCCATGTCGTGCTATTAAAGACTTCCAGTTTTTTTTCTTGGGATCTTGTTCAAACACGGGGATCACTTTGGCTTCCTTCATCCATCTACAAAGAATGTATATATCAGGTAATAGCTTTACTTGTTTTTTGATCATCAATGAGAGTATTTGTCGACAAGGGTAGCCATGAAATTCAAAAAGTCGACAACTACACGATATAAGGTCAGATGTCGTGAAATGAGTGAGAATCCTCTGGCGATCATGAGGTGCATCGGCCTCGTATCGTGCAATCAAATAGACTTTCATCGAGTCAACACTTGATTTTTTTAATACTATGTAGTGGGTACTTTGTTGTAATTCTTCCTGGAACAACAAAAAAATTGCTTTCATCTATATGCTCGCCATCTGATTTTCCATCAAGAATGTAGTAATCACCCTAGGTTGCTTGTTGATGTCAATGTGGTTGGCCATCAATTCCTCATGTCGTTGGTGAGCTAAAGCATCGCTGAAATGTGTTATGAAATCCATCAGTGTGTTTTATTTTCTCACATATCTTTTAAAAGAAGTATGGCTGCTCTCTGATCTCTGGCTACTAGACATCCCTGCTGCGAAAACATGCGTGAAATAAGATGGGATCCATCGACTCCTTATTTTGTACATAGTGTGTAACCAATCGTTACTCCCCAACTCAGAGGTTTCTATCACGTTCGACCAACGATTTTCAAACTCTTCTAGTGATTCTGATTGTTTTATTATGCTCACAAGTCTGTGGTATTGTTCTCTATACAACACTGGACTCATTTTTTCATAAAACTGTTTAATATGTGCCATAAATAGAACTTGTAGACTGTGTCTGGGAATACATGGTTTGCTGCTTTTGAAATTGCTGCATCCTGATCAGTAATGATGATAGGCGTTTGTTGTCGGTTGGGCATGGCTTCTAGAAATTGCGAAAACAACCAAATAAAGGACTCCGCCTTCTCATCATTTAACAAACCGCATCCAAACACATTAGTCTGACGATGCTGGTTAACTCCGACAAATGGTGTGAAAACTAGAGAGTACTTGTTTGTGTTGTATGGTGTATCAAAAACCATAGCATTGCCGAAATATAAGTCATGTTGGGGCCGAAACATTCCGATGTGATCGTAGTAAGTGTGTTTTGCTAGATGTTGATAAGACGTGATTATGGCCCTCGACAAAATAACTAACAACCCACGAATTCTCACCATTCTTTTTCACCACTTTCATTCGAGCACCACACCCACAACGTACTTGCCCCCGCTTCCTCTCCCCAGCCCTTGGCGCAGCGTTTTTCTTCTTTATTTGGTAAGTGTCATCCATCGACCCTCCTTCGAGCAAACATACATTTTCCACACAACGTCGTTCGTTCCCTTACTCTTTTTACTACTAGATATTCGTGTATTGAAACCTGCTCTTTTCGCAAAAATGTTGTAAAAGTTAAATGCTTCATCAAGGCTTTTAAACTGCTGTCCAATTTTGGGAATTACATCGATTGTCACCTCAGGTGCACTGACCTCATTGTTGCTTTCCATTGTTACAACAAATCTAAATAACGGAATTAAAAAAAAAAAAAAAAAATTGGCATCAATTAGATGAGTTTCTGTCATTCACATTTTGTTTTTTTTAATACGTAAGTTACATTGTCACCATTTCTCAATTCACAAAAAGGAATATAAAATTTAAATAGCACTAACAAATCGCCAAATTAGGGGGAAAAATCACTGTGCAAAAAATCTGATGGGCAAAAAAAATTTCTTTAGCTCAACATAACTCACCTTGAGTCACATGTGGTGAGGTCGCTGTCGACGGGAGTGAGGCGTGGTGGTGAGCTCCGAGAAGGAGCAACGATGGTCTGGTCGGTGAATGAGGAAGTCGCTACGGGTTCGTATGCGCTGTGGGGAGAAATGTTGCGGTTGAAAATGGTGTCTTTTAGGTCAAACCATGGGGACCCCAACAAAACTAATAAATGAATAAAATATTGAATTGTTTTCATTCAATTAAACAATTCAAAAAAAAAAAAAAAAGATAGGCGCCCAGGCTAACAGCTGTGGGCGCGGTCCTAGGAGAGCAAGATTGGTAAAAATAAATGACTTATATCTACATTTGGACAAATTTATAAATTATTTGTAGATGATTAAACTTCATTCTCAATTAGGGGTGGACGTGGTTCGGTTTGGGAACCAAACCAAACCGTAAACCGATGATTTTTTACTAATGGTACCAATTGATTTTTTCAAAGATATGGAACCAAACCGGAACCAAACTGCTCGGTTCTGGTTTGGTTTGGTTTGGTTCTAAGACCATTACTTGAATTTTTAAATAATAAATGTAAATTAAAACCTGTTTATATCCGCTTCTTCATTAGAATCCATCTACATCATTACTAAATAGAAAATGAAATTTTTAGTTAACAAAACAAATATTTAGAAAAAGTAACATGTTATTCTAAGTCAAAGAAGAAGAAACTAGTCTGAAGGAAGCTCGTCGACCTGTTGAAATTTAGAGAATCGAACATAAAGGCAGTTTAGACTTATAGTTACAGATTACGATGAAGTTCTGAATCTCATTCTACCGTGGTGCCGTGTGAGTTAGGGATGTAATTTGCAATTTGAGTTTGGGTTAACTCTTGAGAATTGATGAATTGGATCGATGTTTATATATACATAAATTTTAAAAAATAAACATCATTGTCGTTGATGGTAACTAAGGAGTGCAACGATTGTTGTGTTATAGGAGTGTAAGTAAAGCAATGTGAATGCGTATTTATAATTGAAAAGAAGAAAAACGAATTAGAATTAGAATTTAGATTTATGATTTAAAATCTTTGTCTAATATGAAATGAGATAAAATGTATGTTAAATAACATTTTTGTACATTTCACATTTATAATTTTAGATTTTAATTTTTTGGTGAGATGAATATCCACTAATTTGTAAAATATATATATATATATATATATATATATATATATATATATATATAGTTTGGTTCTTGGTTCTGGTTCTGGTTCTGGAAAGAGAACCAGAACCAGAACCAAAATCGAATGGTTCTTGATTCTAAGAACCAAACCATTATTTTTTTTATGTAGAACCGAACCAAACCGCTTGGTTTGGTTTGGTCTGGTCTGGTTCGATTATTTTGTTCACCCATATTCTCAATTATATTTTAATGAATTCACAAATATTATTGAGTTATTCATGACATATTTTTAAACCTTACCCAGCTCTATCTTCAGCGAAAGGTTTCATGAAAAAGCTGAGAAAATAAGCCCCTGTTCTGTTTGCTGTTTTGAGGTCGTTTTCTGTTTTTATTTTCGAAAACGCTAAAAACGCGTTCTCTTTACCATTTTCGAAAACGCATTTTGGAAAACAAAAAAAAAAATTGTACACAAAACGGAAAACGCCCGAAACATCGTTTTGGGCGTTTTGTGTGTATTTCGACAAAAAATGTCCAAAACGCGGAAAACGCGTTTTGGGATTTTTTTTTTTTTTTTTTTTTTTTTTTATTATAGAATTATCTTAACTTAGAACTAAGCTTAATATAAAGTTTTTATTTTTTTTTTATTTTTTTAGAATTATCCTAGTTTGGAACTAAGCCTAAATAAAGATTAATTTTTTTTTTTTTTTTGAGAATTATTCTAACTTGGAACTAAGCTTAAATAAAGTTTTATTAAATTCAAAATCAACATTACAAAAAAAAATTAAGTGAGAATTCTTATTATTATATTTCAAAAAATGCACCAAACTGCATGGAATCGAAATGTACCAAACACGCAAAACTCTACTAAACAAAGCTAAATCTACCAAAAAAGAGCAAAATTTCACCAAGATGCCTAATCTAATACCAAAAGCGCGATATGTACCAAATTGTGAGATGTTTCAAATTGTGCCTAAGAAATTTACCAAAATGCGCAAATAGCTCTAAAATTTACGAAAACAATGTCAATTGTACTGTGCTAACCAAGATGTGTGAAATGTTAAAAAATGCTTCAAAATGTACTAAAATACACTATATATACCAGAATTCACCAAAATATACAAAATGCATGATATCGACCAAAATGCGCAAATCGTACCAGTGTGCGAATGTACCAAAATACAAGAAAACAAATCAAGTTAAATGAAATTTATCAAAATGCACAAAAATCTACTAAAATTCTAGAAATGTACCACATGAGAATTGTAGCAGGCAAGACCTATGATTAATCCTAGAAATGTGCCTGAATCAAATGTGGACTGATTACTCCACAAGGTCAAGATGACTTTTAAATTTATTTTGTTTAATCAAACTCTGTATGAGTAATTAGAGTTACATGTATTATGGAAGTAATTTGGACTTGAATATTATGTTATTAATTTCTTATAATATTTTTTTGGAGTTGAACATTAATGACATTATTATTTGGTCCAAAAAAAAGTTAAACAATATAGATTGTTTAATATAATTCAGAAGCAAATTCATTGAAAATAGTATAAGTTGTATTCTGCAAAATTTCAAACAGAACGTGTTTTCCAGCTTTTCATTTTCAAAAACAGTTTTCAGAAATGACAAACAGAACACGTTTTCAGCAACATTGAAAATAAAAATAAAAACAGGAAATACAAAACATTTTCCAAAATGAAAATACAAAATAAAATACAAACAGAACGCCACCTAAACATTTTATCACGTCAGCAGTCGATGACTGCTTTTCTCGTCATCTTGCCCACAACAAAATTCATAGGATTTAAATTTAATGGAATCTTCTAGGAAGAACGCGGTGTTTCTGACTCACAATTCGTCACCGTGTGTGGTGGGCTCCTCCTTCCCTCCTCCGTTTGCATCAGCGGACCAATTCTAAATCGCCACGTATAGTGCTCTCACTTGTTGCTCTTTCAATCGTAACTGTGTGCGCGGCTAGTAATTAACCGTGGTTTGATTAACATTTAGCAGCCTCTATAAATATACACTCTCACTAACGGGCTTGGCTTGGTGAAGCAGAGAGACAACACCACCTCATTGAGGTTTGTATTCGATTCCCCTCTTTATTCGTGTCATTATAATGGTACAAAGAAAGAAGGAAGCCAGTGGTATCTGTTCCCACCTCTCTTCTTCAAATCATTTCCCCTAGACTGATCCATATAGCATACAATCATTACACTTTGGATATTTTAATTCTTTTTCATTTATGGGTTCTTGCCTTCTTGGTATGTTTATCTGTTTTTGTTGAGTCTTATTTTCCATTTTCTTAAAATTGACACTTTCGTTGTAGTATTGTCGTTTGGGAGCTGTTCATTTGTATCATAATCTAGAATTCTTTCGGTTGAGCATTTTTTGTTTATGGGATGGGATTTCATCAAATATGGAAACTATACTGGTTTTTTCCCTATGATCTTTATCAGCAATTCGCGATGAATTTGTGGTTAGTGAGCAAAAGATGATTATGTAGAATCTGGATTTATCACTTGTGGAAATCTTTTTGTGCTGGACGATGTAATTCTTGACAAGTCCTCACGTAAATGTGAGTCAATGTTTGTGTGATAACAAGAGTATTAACCATTCAGAATGATAAAATGTTGGTTTTAGAAATGAATGCACTCTCTTCAATTATTTTTTTATACTCACGTGTGCATACCTGCTAGCTGAAGTACATGTATGTTTGTCTGTGTAAAAATTGCTAACCGTAATTTTTTAATTTATAAACTACGCAATTTTCCAAATCACTTTTTAACCGCACACACTTTCTCCCTCTAATTTTCAAACTCTACTTTTTACCTCAAAATCATAAATAAACTAGTTTATAAATTGTTACCAAATGCATAGAGTTGCAACTTATTATGTGTTTGTGGATCTTCTACCGGCAGTATGTGCAGCATGCACAAATTATTATGTTAAAATCCACCGTGAAAAATTAATTCTTCAGTCTAATTCACAAGTATCTGACAGTATGTTTTGTGGTTTTATTAGTCTCGTATGATTATTTTTTATGCTAATTATTGCTGGTTTCTTTCTGCACTATATTTTAAATGCTCAGCATGTATACTGAGACAACCAGAATTTAATGCAACCCATTTTTTTATTTTTAAAAGAGTTATAGAAGAAATCCTGAATATCGTTATCTATACATTTGCCTATCTATGTAAAAGTTAACTTCTGGAATTTGAAGTTGTCCACTTTTGCTGCATTCTGATTTACAACCATATGTTTTGGATTTGTCCAGATAAGACGCTGCAGTTTCTTGCTATTCATTGAGTTGAGTTCTTCATGTGTCCTCCAATACATTCCCCACTTTCTGAAATTGGATCGAGTGATGAACAAATCATTTTTTCACTTGATGAGTACATATGTGGATCCACTCTTCCATGTAATGTGATAGCAGATCTAAACCCATACCAGTGCAGTCCCTCAGATTTACCAGGTTAGTTTGAAGTTCCCGTCTTTTGCTGTTATGTAACACTGCTTTAGTCTTTTCTGTTGTCTCTTTGATTTAATTTTTGCTCTGTCCGGATTGGATAAATTCTCATAACTCTGACATGATCGTCAGGTTGAGTGCATTTGTTTACGAGATTTGGAAGTTATTCTCAGCTTTGTTGTTGAAAACTACTTTTGTTAGGCAGTTAAGTATTAGATTATTGAGAAGAGGAAAACAAGCCCACAGGGATCTAGGTGTCTTTTACTAATTGCCAGACAAAAAAATACAACACTGGTTAGGAACTTCACAACCCTCTCACATTCCAAGAGGGTGAGAATCTAAATTTTGGACAAAATGATTTTACGATACCATTCGAAACTACTTCTTTCGGTTTTAGAATTTCATTTTTATGCCTTTTAGTCGAGTACTTCTTTAGAAGAAGTTAAAATATGAAAATCAGCATATATTAAACTCAGCCGAACGCCGAACTGTAATTCATTAATTTAATCAGGATCATTCTCGATTCACCTTGATTACATGGATCACTAAATTATCTTATCCGTTAACTCAAAATTGGATCCACATACATATTAAGGTAAAAGTGTTAACTTTCTTCTGATGAATCAGACAACCTTATGAGGATCTATTTTCACATGAACTTTGAGGCCACCTGGTTATGGACTTAATACTTATTTGAACATGGATCATTCTTGCAATTAAACACAATAATCTTGGTTACTATAATACAACGTAATCGCTTACTTGAAAAAACTGGGTATATGCAGTTAGAATTTGGTATCTCATACATTCAAATGAGAACAAGGAGTTTGCCTTTGGATTTTGGAAAGCCAAAGGAGAAACTCATGAGATATATTTGAATTCCGAATTAAGTGGTTGGAAAACTACCCTGGAGTTTTTTGAAGGTCAAGCCCCCAATGGACGAAGAACTGGTTGGCTTTCGCAAGAGTACAGGATTACACAGAAGGGATTATGTCACAAAACCGAACAAAAGGTATTAGCTGCAACTAGCTGGTGTTAGTCTATTCCTCAACGTCTTCTATTTACATCATAGCCAACCTTACCAGTCAGAAGCCGGTTTGGTTGGATAATGTGCAGGATTATAAATCACTTTGCAGAATCTTCCTTCCCAGTTCACACAGCCCCAAAAATGAGATTCAGTCCAAAGACAAAAATATTGCTGTTAGTGAAAATTGCATTGGTTCAGTGGCATCAGTTGACCCAAACACTAACAATAACTCTGGACATGATTCTTCAAGCAAATCAGGGGTTGGTTTGCTTTGCAACCTTGTTTTACATTACTTTTTCCCATGTCTTTGTATCTTTTATTCTTTCCGTCTTTATCATATATAATCCATCTCTTGATTTTCTTCTTCTTCCTATTCCTGCTTGGATTGGATTTTATATGCAGTACTATGTTCGTAATTCAGAGTAGTTGATTCTGTTGTCTGATATTCATCTTGTTTTGACTGCATATTTATTTTACTGCTTGAGTGACTTTGTACACATATTTTTTTCCAATTGAACATTAAAAAGTCAACTGCTTGAGTGACTTCGTACATATTTATTTAACTGCTTGAGTGACTTTGTACACATCTTTTTGTCTGTCTTTATTTTGAAAATAGAGTGCTCTACTGCTTTTTAGTGACTTGCATTCCAAGATTTTCTCATGTGCTGCCAGCAGTCACATCTGCAGAATCATAAACCTGATTTTGAAACTTGAAAACAATTTATTTTATTAATGTCTTGGCTTTCGCGGGAAGATCATAGCATCAAATTTGTTCTTGAGTTGGCCTTTAATGCCTAGTAAGTTACAGAACCGTAAGTAATCCACTGTGTTTTTTTTTACCCTTACGTGCTTTTGTTCATGGATATTAATTTGTGTGATGGGGATCTCTCAGTATCCTTGTTTTTATATGTCGACCATTTTCTCAGATCTGCTTGTGGTTTTTTTAGGTGAAGAAGGTCAACTCTTTTCCAGATGATTTTGCAGAACTAGAATGTTTCTCGAGAGGCGACTTCTTGGAATTGGATGATCTCGCAGAACCCGAGTCACTTTCTTCTAGTTCAGAGAATTCAAGTTGTCCAAGCCGGGCATCAGATGAATATTTTGATTCATTTGCTGTGTTGTGGGACCTGAACTATGAGCATAACAAACAACTTCAAGGGAAGGATTCAAGCAAGTATAGGTTTTCTGCATCCGTTAGACCAGATAAGGTGTTAATGAAGCCAACCACATTAGGTATGCAGAGATTTCCTATCATGGTCCTATGACCACTACTCATATCATTTTCTATATTCTTTAAACTGTGTGTTTCATAAAATCTGGGAAATTTGTCTATTCTTGTTGCATTAATTCGTTAATCACTGATATGATGAAGGAGTTGATTATCTTTCCGATTCCAGAGATCTGTAATGCAACATACACACATTTTCAAATTTCCCATCCATGTCGGTAGCTTCAAGTGGCGTCCAGACTTGATGCTTGTGTTGAACCAAGCAATCTAAAACCTCCAGCTCTTAAGAGACACAAGTAATTGAGTAGTACTAGAAAATATTCATACACAAAAAGATAAGCTTCTTTTGCAGGACGCCATGAAATTGCAGTAACTTTAACCAGAAAATTAAATCGCAAAAGGAATGAATTTTAGCATGAAGTAACATCCATAAACCAACAATAATATTAGGAAACTCTGGGGAGAACATGTCTGTAAAAGACTAAAACTGAATGATATTAAAATCAGTTTGTATAGTTAGTTTAGTTAATTACAGTTAGGTTGTTTTCAAGTTAGTTAAAACCTATTAGTAGTTTTGTTAGTTTTGTTAATTGTATATACATTTCAGATTCACTGATGAATAAACAAGCTTTAATCTTTCATCTTTTTCAATTCATCATAATGCCAGTTTGTGCATTACTCATGTAATCATTTTAGTTAGTAGAAGAGCATTGACTTGATTGAGTAAATTACTTGATATCATTAATCCTAAATGTACCGAGGAAGCACACGTGCTAAAATGAAGAATAAATTCCATAGATGAACTGGCGTAGACACATTTATGGTCATTTATGTATGACAGTTTCTTAAGGATACGTATGATGATTCTTCTAGGATTCGCTTTAGTCATCATTCCACCTTAACTGAGAAGAACATGGTTGTAATTCGTAATGCTATTTATATTGTCCTTATTGGAAATCTATGAAAACATGGCTGCATATATTTAGTTTATTTTGTATGCGATTTTCCAATTTGGTCTCATCTAGCTTCTATTTCGCACCAATCTGTATATGGATTAATTTCTTATGCAGCAGATTACTGGTCTGCAGCAGCTGTTGATTTTTCCCTTTCAAAATGTTATCTTAGGATCTATACAGAGTGGTAGTGGAAGTAAGCTTGCAGTTGAAGGGTTTCTGACTGGGTCAATACCCGATCCAAGGTTGTCGTTCCCTGATAAACAATCCCAAGAGCATGCTAATGGAAGGAAGGATGAACACAGAATTGAAGGTACTTCAAATTTCTTCGGTGCAGCAAAGCCATCTGCTACCCAAAAAGATGTGTTAGCTGGAGAAAGAAAGGATGTTGGAGGCAGAATGAAAAGGCTTAGGGAGATTATATGTTTCAGAAACTCTTAATTTATAGTTCAGCAACTGTCCCTTTTATGTTCATTTGTTTGAAGAAATTGCTACTTATCGTTGGAGTTCAACAGAATATTTAGCAGGTGAAGATAACAAGTGGAACATGTACGATTAAAACCAAGTTAAATTTAGTTTTAAGTAAGTTTATTTATTTTTGGAATGTATTTTTTTATTTGATTGACCTTATTTCTGGTTTGGAAGTAAAGAATGTTAATCGAAAATGTACTATCTTAACTATTGTAAAAAAAATAAAATAACAACTTTATATATAAAAGGCAAATCTTTTATGCTTAGCTAAACATGCTAATGTAGCCTTTATAGTATATCATGGGTTTCCATTCAACTTGTGGAAAGAGGAGAGCGGGCCTTGCCGTCGATATGAATTTTGTAAAAGCCAAGAGTTAATTGTTCATTAAACATTGAACTATACAAGATTTTTCAAAACTCGTTATGTAAGCATGATAATCGGGTGGGAAATTTTTGACAAGGATGAGAAAGGATGGGGATGAGAAAGTGTCTCGATTTGGGGATGGAGATGATGATCCTCGTCTCGATACCAGCTTACACGTCCCTAATTAATAATTTCATTTAAAATAAATAAAGAGTTAAATAAAAATTGATAATGGACAAAACTCAAAAATTTGGTCCAAACATTTGAATTTCAAGTCCGTTTATCCCCAAGGTCCAAATAACATAATTAAAAACTTAAGGGGTCATTCTCTTTGTATTTCGATTTTCAATTTTGAATTTTTGATTTTGTTTTGAGTTTTCTGTTTTGAATATTTGTTTTGAGTTTTCTGTTTTGGATATTTATTTTGAAATTGTTGAAAATATGTTCTTTTTGTAATTTTGGAAAACTGCTTTCCAAAACAGATAACTTAAGCCTGTGTTTGGTAAATGTCCTTTTTGTGGTTTATAAACCACACAATTTCTCAAATCACTTTTTAACCACACACTTTTCTTTCTCCAATTTCAACCACTACTTTTTACTTCAAAATCATAAATAAACCAGTTTATAAACTAAACAGTGTTACCAAACAGAGGCATGCGTTTATTTTGAAATTTTGAGAATTATTATTTTTTTGATATTTTGTCTGTAAAAAATGGTTGTTTATTTATAATAATCTTTAATTTCAATATATCAGTCAACGTTATATTCAACTAATATTTTATTAATCTAGTAATATTTCATCTCATACATTAAAAAAAAAAAAAAATTTAACAAATAATAATTGTGCAATTATAAATTTTGTATCAAACTGAGAATAATTGATGAAATAATACTTTATGTAGGTAAAAAACATGTAATGTTTGTTGGCACAATGGTTAGAGAGTTAAAAATTCACCCGAATGGCTAGGGTTTGAATCTCAGTTCTTACAAATTTATTTAAAATTTTTGTAATATGCATTTTAGGGAAAAAGAAAACATCATTTCATTTATAATGCATTAAGTCAAATCGAACACACAACCTTGGGAAACAAGATTGTGCTAGTGGAGCGCTGCCATTTAAGCTAGGATACAACGATATGAAAAATTGCCATTTTTCGTGTTTTTGATATTTCGTAATGTTTCCATTGAAAACAAAATTCGTTTCGGATTTTCTTTGTTAAAAAAAAATCGCGTTTTGGAGACGTTTTCAATATTTCTAAAAATTCAAAATGACCAGAAAACAGCAAAAAGAACGAAGCCTAACCCCTATTCTCTTTGCTGTTTTGAGGTAGTTTTCTGTTTTTATTTTCGAAAACGCTAAAAACGCGTTCTCTGTACTATTTTCGAAAACGCATTTTGGAAAAAAAAAAAAAAAAAAATTTGTACACAAAACGCAAAACGCCCAAAACCTCGTTTTGGGCGTTTTGTGTTTATTTCGACAAAAAAAAAAGAAGTCCAAAACGCGAAAAACGCGTTTTGGGATTTTTTTTTTTAAAGAATTATCTTAACTTAGAACTCTTAATATAAAGTTTTTATTTATTTATTACTTTTTTTAGAATTATCCTAACTTGGAACTAAGCCTAAATAATTTACAAAAAAAATTAAGTGAGAATTCTTGTTATTATATTTCAAAAAATGCACTGATAAATGGACTTTGGTGGTTTTGAAAGAACTTACATTTTATGAATTTTAATAGAAGTAGAGCTTTTTCAAATCCCGAATCTGACCAAAATGTGTTAATATAGACTCTTAATGCTGACATTAGTGTGTTTCATGTAACTATGTTTTCAGTGTATTGTGAAATGAAATTTGAGTTTGAATTAGTAATATTCTGCAAGCAAATTAATTAAAAATAATTTAAATAGTATTCTGCAAAATTTCAAACAGAACATGTTTTCCATCTTTTCATTTTCAAAAACAGTTTTTAGAAATGACAAACCAAACGCGTTTTCAGCAAATTTGAAAACAAAAATGAAAACAGGAAACTCAAAACATTTTCGAAAATGAAAATACAAAATAAAATACAAGCAGAACGCCACCTGATTTTTTAATTGTCAAATTTTAAAATAAATCAAAATAATTTTAAACTAATTTTTAACTAACTCATTTTTCAAAACTATTTTTGAAAACGAGAGAATTTCCACATGAAACCTAAAGCGAGAAAATATCGTTTTGGGCATTTTTCGTTCAAAAGCCCAAAACACGCGTTTTTAACCAAAATGCAGTATTGTACGATACAAGGGAGAGGGAAAATCAGATTGCTTTCTCTCATTTCTCTCATGCATGTAGTGGTGGACAAAATAACTGAACCAAATCAGAACTCAAACCAAACCAAACCAAGTGGTTTGGTTCGGTTCTACATAAAAATAATAATGATTCGGTTCTTAGAATAAAAAATCATTTGGTTTCGGTTTCGGTTCTCATTCCAGAACCAGAACTAGAACCAAAACCAAACTCAATTTTATATATATATGATTTTTTTTATTTTTTATTTTTTTTTACAAATCAGTGGGTATATTCGTCTTATCCAAAAATTCAAATATGAAATTATAAATGTGAAATGTATAAAAATATTATTTACTATACATTTTACCTCATTTCCTATTAGGAAACTATTTTAAATCATAAATCCAAATTCTAATTCTAATTCATTTATCTTCTATTCAATTATAGACACACGTTCACACTACTTTACTTGAACTCCTACAACACAACAATTGTTGCGCTTCTTACTCACCATCAACGACGTTGATGTTTATTTTTAAAAATTTATGTATATTTAAATATTATCCAACTTAGGCAATTTTATGGAGTTAAACCAAACTCAAATTGCAAATTTCATCCCTAACTCACGCGGCATCACAGAAAAAAGGCAAAGTCGACATTCATCGTAACTAATAACTATAAGTCTAAACGGTTTTTATGTCCAATTCTCTAAGTTTCGATGAGACGGGGAGCTTCATTCAGGCGGGTTTCTTCTTCAATTTGGAATATAATGTTAGGTTTTTTAAACTTTTGTTTTGTTAATTAAAAAATTCATTTTTTATTTAATAATGACGTAGATGGATAAGATAATATAAACAGGTTTTAATTTATATTTATTATTTAAAAATTCAAGTAATGATCCTAGAACCAAACCAGAAACGAATGGTTTGATTCCTGCTTGGCTCCATATTTTTTTAAAAACCAATTGTTTCCATTGAAAAAAAAAAACTATTAGTTCGTGATTTGATTTGGTACTTCTGTAATTAAAACCAAATTGAATCACGCTCACCCCTGCTCGCATGTCATCTTCCAAATATCTCACACATATCACCACCGATCATGTCGTCAATTACGCTGCCAACGATGTATGCTCTATCTCTTTTTATTATCTTTCAATTTGATTTGGGTATTTCTATTTTCTTTCCAATTTTAATTAATTCAAATAAGAGCGTTCCGATCCGTTTTGTTAAAACTCAGTATCGGACAAATCAAGTAAGCTCTCTCTCTCTCCCTCCCTCCGTCCCTCCGTCCCTCCGAATCACATGATTATATACAACAATATGTATCTACGTTTGCAAGTCTCAGCAATGATTCTAATGTAATTATAATTGTATTTTTGTAGGACTTGTGAAATAAGCTAAAGAATAAAGATGTGAATTTTTTATGGACTTCCCATTTCCCTAGATAAATCTGTGAGTTTTTTACTTTTTTTTTTCTTCTTTACCTTTCAACTCTTGTTTCATGTGTTTTTTGTTTGTATAAACACAAGTACGAAAATTGAGAGTAAATAATCTATATAGAACGTGCAAAAGGGCCGTGTCTAGACGTGAGTTGGTGTTTAAGTCTTGTTATATGTAAGCCTTTTATTTTGGTTTTGAATTTTTTGGTCCAAATTAATGGTCGGGGCTTGATATAAGGCAATTTGTAGGTACATTTATATGCTGGTAAATTGGTTTCCTAACGTTTTTTTACTTGATTTAAATTTGGAATTGGTATCTATATATAGCCTCAGAGGAATTCTGTTTTCTATCCAGACAGAATGCAGACTTGAGCCATCTTTTATGTATTCCAGCTTATAATATACTTCTGGGGTTGAAGAAGGATAAAGAAATGTGATTTTACATTACGTTTTCTTCTATGCATTTTACGCTTTTATGTGTAAGTTTACTTCTCTACCCTTGTTTCATTTTGTCTTCTTCCTCTTGTGAGCAGCTAGCCTAACTGTATACGGCTCTCACCTTCATTGTGGTCTGTGTATTTTCCACTTTTCTTGGGTCCTTGTTGTACGTGTTAAACTCTAAGTGGTTAGGTTAAATTCTATTGTAAGGCCATCTCCAATGGTCTACCCCAAATTTGGGGTAGACTCAAATTCTATCTCCAACCATTTAACCCCAAATTTGGGGTTAAGTGAATAGTACCCAATTTTCTTCTAATTTTTTAATAATTATACCTTGATTATAAATTTGTTAATTAATAACTTTAATTTAAATTAATAACTAATGCGTAGAATGGACCAAATTAAAAATAGTAATTTTTCTCGGGAAAAAAAAACTCTAAGTTGAACAACAAAATGTTGGAAAATATATTTGGCAATTGATTTTCACTTGAGTAAATGTGAAATTGATCTCACATTGATTGAAAATTGGAATTTGAAATGGAAAAGTGGGAATAAGTGGAGGCTATAAATAATAGTTCCATCCCACATTGGAAAATGGAAAAATGTGAAAATGTTGGGAATGCTTAAATAGTTATCCCACATAGGATAGAAATGAGTTTGTGGACCAATTTATATATGGTTAACAATTTGTAAGGTGTAACCATTTGTTGCATAGAGACTCCTCCATGGCCTACGCGCCGGCAGGGGGGGTGCAAATCTTGGACCGACTTGGCCTTCGAGCCTTGAACTTGTGTGCGGGCGCGACCTGCGTACACGAATGTCGGACCGAACGAGTCAAAAATTGGCCACAAAGTGCAAGCCACGTTTTGGAATTCTGTTTTGAAATTTTCATTTAAAACATAACTCCAAACTGATTTTCATTTAACTTGTAACTCCAAAAACGCCTGGAATTCAAATGCAGGAGTAAGTGCAGAATTCAAATGCAGTTGTAACTCCAAAACGTCTGGAGTAAATACAGAATTCAAATGCAGTACTAAATGCAAAGGCTCCTCCCTGCCTATATATACAGCAACAATTCCTTCAGTCCAGACACCACAACAACCACGAAAATCTCTCTGCATTTGTCTGTCCAGCTTCCTGCCTTCCTTCATCCAGTCTTGGTGATTCTGTTCAAGCACATTTTCCATTCGCCTGCACAGCTGCAGTTCCAGCCGCTGTATCCTGGGAAGCAAGCGCTCGAGTTACTCCGGTGAGAGGGCGAATATTGCTTTAAGGACACTGTGTTGAACACAGGCCCCGGCTCCAGCCTTCATTTTGTTTACTGCTCAAGCACATTTTGTTTCCTGCTCCTTTACTGCTTACTGCGAATTATTTCTGTTTGCTGCTTACTGCTTATTTACTAAACTGTTTAACAAGTTACCTTACACAAAATACGCCTAGTGGCTACAAATTCCCTAAATTAAACGATGTTATCGATCATGGACGAAACTTAATTTTCAGAATTAATATATTCCTCCCATAAATGCTCAATTAAAGCATTACGAAGTTCATAATGAGCATCGCTATTTCTTATTTGTCTGTGTCTACCAAGAAATTCTTGAAAACGAGAGTCTTCATTGCCAACTATTTCGTATTAGTTTTCTTGTATGTTCGAGTTTATGTTTTCCTCTCGTTGTTGTTGCATATGTAGCTTCATTTGACATATGTCGTCGTTAGTTTTGGAAATAAAATTTCAGTATTTTTAATTATCCAAACTAATTCGTGCCGATTTTGTAACAATATTAAAAAAAATATTACTATTATTTAGAACAAATTTTTTTTTTTTTTTTTAAGAAAAATTAAATTAACAATTATAGAATTACAACAATAATTATTAAATAATAATTATTATAATATTTACAGTTAAGATAATTACTATAACAACAAATTATTAAACTAATTAATAATGTTAAACATTTAAATTAAATAAGAAAATGGCAATTTGGTAATTAATTAAGCTCAACCCCAAATTTGGGGTTATGAACAGTGCAACCCCAAATTTGGGGTTGCACTGTTCATAACCCCAAATTTGGGGTGAGATTAGGGGTAGGGTTGGAGAAGATTTTATCCCAAATTTGGGGTAGGGTTGGAGATGCCCTAATTGTTAAATGATTTTAAATCAATAAATACCAGAGAGCAGCCTACTTTTGGGTGTGCCAAAAATATTCTCTCATTTGATCGTTCCTGAAAATCTTACATGGTATCAAAGCCAAGAAAATGGTCGATGGAAATTCTGATGGTAGCAACACCACTATTACACCACCCACTCAAAGCAATCAATTGGTTCCTCCAATGTTGGGAGGAAATCAATTTTCCCCTTTTGGTATGAGTCTCACTAAAACACCCCCGGGAAGCTTGATAGGAATAATTTCTTGTTGTGGAAAAATATGGCAATGCCCATCATCAAAGGGCACAACCTAGAAGGCTTCATTTTGGGTTCTAACCAGTGTCCATCAGAGTTTTTGAGCACCCAAACAACTAGTGAAGCTGGAACTACTGTTGAAATGAGACAAAATCCGGAATACAGGAAGTGGGTGTCTGTTGATCAGCTGCTTATGGGCTAGCTATATTTCTCAATGACACCTGAAATAGCTGTTCGAGTTATAGGTTCTTAAAACTCAGTAAAGCTCTGGAATGCCATTCAAGAAAGTTTTGGTGTTATGAACAAGTCAAGAGTGATTTTTCTCACAGCTGAATACCATCAAGCAATTACCAGACAATCTCGAGATAGTTGGTTAATCTGTCTCTCATGCTGACTTGGTAACTCAAGTACTTGCAGGGCTTGATTAGCAATGCACTCCTATAGTGGTTCAGGTGAATAGCAGGGATTCAATCTCATGGCATGAGTTGCGGTCTTTACTCATGACTTATGAATGCAAAATGGAGCATTTAAGCTCAATTAAAAATGGTATTTCTTGAGTTCATCTGAGTCAAATCTCAGCATTCTGTGCTCAAAAGAAAAAAAAAAGCTAAATTTTAGAGGAAGTAGAGGAGGCAGGTTCACTAACTCTAGTAGAAAAAGTAGTTCAAGAGGAGGTAGATTCAGAGGACGAGGTGCCAGGTATACTACTGATAGGAGTAATTGGCAAATCTGTGGTATGAACAACCACAATGCAGCTTGGTGCTACAATAGATATGATGAGACCTTTATAGGAAGCAGACTTGGTGAGAACAGTCAGAACTTTGGATCAAAACCTACTGCATTGGTAGCTTCTGCGAGCACCTTGACAAATCCAGCTTGGTTTGCTGACTCTGGTGCTAGTGACCATGTCACTGCAGTGAAGGAGAACTTGGTTCAGGCTCGCGAATATGGAAGTAAAGAGAAACTTGTAGTTGGCAATGGTAACACCTTAAACATTTCACATATTGGTACAGCTTGCTTAAATACTTTGAATAACAGATCACTTGTGTTAAATAGGACATTACTTGAGCCTTATATTAAGAAGAACTTAGTGAGTGTCTCCAAATTAACCTCTGGTAATAGTGTTTATGTTGAGTTTCATTCTGATTTGTGTTTTGTTAAGGACAAATAGACAAAGGAGGTCCTACTGTGAGGGAGGCTTAAAGATGGACTGTACCAATTTGATACTACAAGCCAACTACAAGAAACATCCTGCCAAGAGTCAAGTTATCCAAAGAAGCAAGTTGCTTCAGTTTTCATAGTCCACTCAAGTCCTCTCGAGTCGATCTGTGTTACTGAGTCAGTTGAGTCTAGTCCTGAGTTATGGCACATGAGACTTGGTCATCCTGCTGCTAGTGTCATGAGTCAAGTTCTGAACCAGTGTAATGAAAAGAAAATGCTATCAATAAAACTAATTTTTCTGTGATTTTGGAAAGTCTCATGCACTTCCTTTCAAAACATCTTTGTCACAAGCTTCTCATCCTCTTGAATTAATTCACTCAGACCTGTGGGGACCAGCACCCTTGAACTCAAATTCAGGTTTCAAGTACTACATCCTCTTCATTGATGATCACAGTAAGTATACTTAGATATACAACTTAAAATCAAAATCTGAAGCTCTTCACATGTTTGTTCAGTTCAAAATATTAGTAGAAAATAAATTTGACAAAAAATCAAAGCTCTTTAATGTGACTGGGGAGGTGAGTTTAGACCTTTCTCAAACCTGTTAGAAGAGTCAGGGATAGAAATGAGAGTGACATGTCCTTATACCTCAGCCATAAATGGTAGAACGGAGAGGAAACATAGAAATATAACAGAGACAGGACTTACCCTTTTGGCTCAAGCTAAACTTCCTCTAACCTACTAGTGGGAATCATTTTTTATAGCCAACTTTTTGATCAAGAGACTTCCTACTCTTGTGCTTAAAATGAAATCACCTCATCAGGTGTTATTCAATAAGTCTTTTGACTACAAGAACCTAAAGACTTTTGGATGTGCTTGCTTTCCTTGTCTTAGACCTTATCAAAAACACAAGTTCAATTTTAAATCTATCGAATGTGTATTTCTTGGTTATAGTAACTCACACAAAGGCTACAAATGCTTAAGTCCAACAGGAAAAGTGTATATATCTAGACATGTGGTCTTTAATGAATCCGAATTTCCTTTTCAGTCAAGCTTCTTATTGAGACATTCAAATACAAAATCATAAGAAGTTATTGTCCTGAGTCTACCCTTTTATTTTACCTCTGACATAGATACCACAGATCCCATACAAACTGGTATGGTTCACCTTGATGCCACTCAAACAGCAGAAGGTGATACGATCAATTTTGATTAGACAAGAGATATTGGAAATGAGCTGCAAGCAGATATAGAAAGAACAGAAGTTGATTCAACTGATAATACAGAAAGTGAACCTTTACAGTGTCAAGAAATTCATGAAAACAATGGTAATGTTGAAGCTCATAATGATAGTCAAGCAATCACAGAACATCCAATGGTTATCAGGAGCAAAGTTGAATTTTCAAACCTAAAACTTACATGGTAGATGCAAAGGAACTTTAGAAAAGTAACATCCAAATAGAAACTGAACCATACACAGTTTCAGAGGCATTAGCTGATAAAAATTGGAGAAGGGCAATGACTGAGGAGTATAATGCATTGATTAAAAACAAAACTTGGAGGTTAGTGTCACCATTGGCTGGACAGAAAGTAATAGGAAGCAAGTGGGTTTTTAAGGTTAAAAATGATTCACAGGGAAATGTACTAAAGTATAAGGCTAGACTTGTGGCAAAAGGGTTCTTGTAAACAACAGGTATCGATTTCTATGAGACTTTTAGTCATGTGATCAAGTCTTCAACTCTGAGAATAATACTTACTCTTGCTGTGTCAAGAAATTGGAGCATCGGACAAGTTGATGTAAATAACACATTTTTAAATGGTAAGCTTGAAGAAGAAGTCTCTCTCAAACAACCAGAAGGTTTTATTGACAAGCACAATCCCAATCATTTTTCCAGACTTGAAAAAGCTCTTTATGGATTGAGATAGGCACCAAGAGCTCGGTATAAGAAATTGAGAGTAACCTTACTGAGTTGGAACTTCAAACAGTCTAGAGCTGATGACTCCCTATTTTTCTTCATGAATGCTAAGCAAGTGTTGTTTCTATTGGTGTATGTTGATGATATAGTTGTGACTGGCAATGTCAACAAGCTACTGCAGACCTTCATTGATAAGTTGAACCACAGCTTTTCCCTCAAGGATATGGGAGAATTACATAAGTTCTTAGGAATTGAAGTAAAAATGGATGCTTAAAAAAAAAAAAAAAAAAAAAAAAAAAAAAAAAAAAAGAAGTAAAAATGGATGATTGTGGTTTGCACCTCACACGGACAAGATACATCACTGACTTGCTAAAAAGGTTCGATCTCCAAAATTTAAACCCATGTCCTACTCCTATGTTTGTAGGAAAACTCTTGTCCAAAAGTGAAGGAAAAGTTATGACAAATCCCACATTGTACAGATGTGCAATAGGAGGACTTCAGCACTTGGCACACACGAGACATGATATTATATATGTTGTCAATAGATGAGGGACTTCTTTTGGGAAGGCAAAGGTGAAGGTGGTAAAGATCATTTGGTAAAATGGGATATTGTCACAAAACCCAAGGAAAAAGGGGGTCTAGGGTTTGACAATCTTCATGTGAAAAATCTGGCACTTCTAGGTAAATGGCTCTGGCGGTTTCCTATTGAATCAGATTCACTTTGGCACTCTATTATTCTTAGTCGGTATGGTCTTCATTCAAATGGCAGGGATGCTTGCACCATTGTTAATTCCACTCTCCGAGCGCCATGGAAATCCATTACAGGAGTTTGGAATAATTTTGAGGCATGCACCAAATTTGTGGTTGGGAAAGGGGACAAAATTAGATTCTGGCTAGATAGATGGAAGGATGACCAAAAATTTCAAACACTCTTTCCACGGCTATTTCGGCTTTCTAATAACAAAAATTCCGTCATTAGTGACATTATATCCTTTCCACCAAACTCTACACCAACGTGGAACCTTCAATTCATTAGAAACTTCAACGATAGAGAGGTCGAGGAATTCACTTCCCTGTCTTGTTTACTTGAAAACATTACTTTGGACCCACACTCCCTAGATAAACGGATTTGGACTGGTCACCCATCTGGATCATTTTCTTGTAAATCTTTTTCGAACTTCCTTTTTCAACCATTTTGTGCCTCAAATTTCCCACAATTCAAATTCATTTGGACAGATGTTTTTCCTACTAAAGTCAAAGTTTTTGCTTGGTTGGTCTCTCTGGGGAAGGTTAACACTTGCGATTTGCTACAACGAAAGAGGCCTTTTTGGTGTATTTCCCCATCGTGCTGTATCATGTGCAGAAAGGATAATGAAACCATCGATCACTTACTTATCCACTGTGATTTTGCGAAGGAAATCTGGGATAGAATCAGGAATATGTTCGGCTTAATCGGTGCAATACCTAGGCGATGGGCTGATATTATACTTATCAAATGGTATTTCGGGGTTAAAAAGGAAAAACAGGTGATTTGGAAACTTATTGTTATGGCAGCAGCTTGGACAATATGGATTGAAAGAAATAAAAGGATTTTCGAGAACATTGAGAGATCGATAGATAATATATGGGATTCGATAATTTTTCTCACAGGGCTTTGGGCTAGAGCAGCGGGGGTTTTTAGTATTCTAGATAACTTTTTGTTTCACTTAGATCCAAAAAGTTCATTATGTACCCTGGTTCCAAGTAGCTCTTAGATCAGTCTATTATGGTAGGGTTGTAGCATAGAGTTACAAATGTTGAGATGGACGTCTTGTCCATTATATTTATTGTAAATTCTTGAGTTTTTAATAGAAATCTGTTTCTTATCAAAAAAAAATAGACTTAGTCAATTCTTGCAAGCTCCTACAAATGTTCATTGGAAGGAAGTAAACAGACTTTAGATATTTAAAGGGCAGTGCTAGACAAGGCCTTTTAATTCAGAAAAGTGACAGTTTGTGTATTGTAGGGTATGCTGATGCCGACTGGGCTTCTTTCTCGGATGATAGAAGGTCTACTGGTGGTTATTGTGTATAAATGGGAGATACACTGGTAGGTTGGTCCTCTAAAAAGCAGCAAGTGGTTTCGAGATCCAGTACGGAGTCTGAGTATATAGCTCTTCCTCAAGCTTCTGTCGAAATAACTAGGATTGAAGCACTACTAAAGGAGGTGAAGTTAAGCCCTAACACTACTTCCATACTATGGTGTGATAACTTAAGTGATATTGCTAGTGCTCTAGCTTCAAACCTTGTATATCACACTCGGACCAAATATATAGAACTTGATGTTCACTTTGTGAGAGATAAAGTAATTGAAAAGAAGTTAGAAGTTCTTTATGTTCCAACTGCAGATCAGACGGTTGATTTACTGTCCAAACCTGTACCACAGTCAAGGTTCTTATATCTCAGAGACAAGATTGGAATTGTTGAAGTGTGCTTCAGTTTGAGAGGGGAAGACAGAATACAAACTTTAGCCATCTTCTATGTATTCCAGCTTATAAACTTCTGGGGTCGAAGAAGGATAAAGAAATGTGTTTTTACCTTACGTTTTCTTCTATGCATTTTACGCTTTTATGTGTAAGTTTACTTCTCTACCCTTGTTTCATTTTGGTCTGTGTATTTTCCACTTTTCTTGGGTCCTTGTTGTACGTGTTAAACTCTCAGTGGTTAGGTTAAATTCTGTTGTAATTTTTAAATGATTTTTACTCAATAAATACAAGAAAGCAGCCCACTTTTAGGTGTGCCAGAAATATTCCCTTATTAACTTATCTCGGTTAATCTGAAACGAGTCCCCTAATGCAAGTCATTCACTAGGCTCTATAGCTTAAGCTTATAACGCATGTGTTTTTAAGTAATCTAGTGTGTAAAGAAATTTATCCAAGTTGAGCTTGATTGTACTTTTCGTAGTTTATTTAGTATGCTTGGTGCTTTAGGGAAAGTTATGATACAATTAAAATGTTGGAGAACTTTGGTTGCTTAATGTTGTTTACTCAATTTAAACTGCAAACAAGCAAATTGAGCTCGTAGCGAAGCTCAGTTTGATTTCTTTACTATCCCTGATTGATCTTGATCAAGCTCTTAACGCTGGTCATTTACAAAGCTTAAGAACTTCAGCTTAAAAACTTTGTTGTAAATAGTCTAGTCTCTAAATAAAGGCTCGCAAGTTGAGATTTGCAATATTCACAATCATTCTTTAGTTTTCAGGATCTTCTCTATAGCTGTTTTGAAATGAAAGTAGAGTGAACCAACAATTAGTGCAATCACTATTAGTTGCATAAATAAGATCTCACTGTAGGTGATATGTTTATAGTTGAGAGTCTGGAATATTGAACTGAAAAGTCGTGAGTACTTATTCTGCGTGTATTGACTATTGAGTGAAGAGTCTGTTAGGAATACAAAATTACAGAGCTATTCACATGCTGCTTTTTTGCTGTGCACAAATCAAGTCAAGGTGATAATTGGTGCTTGAGCTCAGCTTGAATTTTGAACTCTAAACTACAGCCCAATTTTTGGTGAAGTTGTCTCTTAATTGATCTTAAGAGAACCCGAATAAGATCAGTGAAGTTTTCTTCTTTCTAAATTGGCATTTTTATCCATGAGTTGAACATGAATGACTACGTAGTTTGATTGTGCACGAGTTCATGTGGATTAAGTTTAGAGAGAAGGGGGACTGTTGTGGATGAAGTCCATGGTGAAAACTGCCAAATGTTTGGTTTTGACTATATGATCATTGGTTTCTTCATTTTATTTTATTTTTTCCTTTTTTTTGTTAATTTTCTCCTCAATTGGGCTGTAGCCGCAGGAGTTCCATAGAATGTCCAAAATGTGCAGATATCATCTACGTGTTTAGGTAGATCGTGGAAGGTCGTGTGGGAAGTAAGAACTCTTCAACTGTAGAAACTTCTCGTGCCGTAACATTATTGAACATTGCATTGGAGTTTAAATGTCAGATTTCCTATTTTGAAGTATAAGTTACTCGCTATTAGTGATCTGTGATCATTTTTTGCCCTTTTGACGAATTTTATGTTTTTCCACTACCTATTAACTGGTATATGTTATCTTTTAATTAAAAAAAAAAAGTGGCGGAATATAGTTACAATTGGATTATTCTATAATATGAACTAATATATATTAATTAGTTTAGATTTCAATTTTTATTACTTTTTTTTAGATAGGAGATGAAATATTTTTAGACTAAAAAAATATTAGATGAATATATATATATATTAACAATTATTATAATTCAACAAGCTAACTAATTTTTTGCATATAAAATATCACAAAATAATGATTCTCGAAATTTCAAAGTAAACGCATTTTCTAATTTTGTGTTTTGGAAAAAAAATTTCAAAATCACAAAAAGAATATGATTTCAGTAATCTTAAAACAAATAAAAAAATCAAAAACTCAAAACAGAAAATGACATAAAGAGAACAATCGTTACATTTTGTAAAGTTGGGATTCGAAGTTTTAACTGTAATATTTCTAATAAAAGTTCAAAGAAAATTAATTGGGGGAACAATACACAAATAAGGGAGATAGAAATGTTTAAAACTTCTAATTTCAGGTGTTAATTGGTTATTTTTTAATTAAAATAAATAATAAAAAATATTTTATTAATTAAATATACGAATGTCACAATACCATAGATTTAAGTCACAATAATGTACAAATTATGATCACAGTTACAAATTTCAAATTTATATGTTTTATTAAAATTAATTGGTCATGACTTATTTCTTTGTCACATATTATAGAATTATTGGATCTCAACTTTTTTTTTTTGGCCACAAATTACAAATTTATAGGTCATATCTTATTTTTCGATCGCAATTTATAAAATTAATTGGTCACAATTTATGACTTGTCACAAATCACAAATGTTATATGTCATGACTTATTTTTGGTCGCAAAGTTCAAATATAATATGTCTCAACTTCATTCTTGATCACAAATTATGAAAATAATTTATCACGGCTTATTTTTAGTCACAATTTACAAATTAATTGTCGCAATTTATTACTTTATGTTAAACGAAAAAATGTCACAATTTATTACTCAATCATAAATCACAAATATTATAGGTCACGACATATTTTCTGGTCACAAATTACAGATTTTATAGGTCACCTTTTCTTTCTGTCAGAAATTACAAATTTCTTAGAGTACGACTTAGTTTTTTAATTGCAAATTATAAAATAATTGGTCACGACTTTTTTTTCGGTCACAATTTACAAATTTTTAAGTCAACTTATTTTTTGGTTAAAAATTATAAAGTAATCGATCACGACTTATTTTTTGGTTACAATTTAAAATATTCTTTGATCATAACTCAATTCATCATAGTCATAAATTCATCATAGTCATAAGTTTTAAATTAATTGGTTACAACTTAAAAAATTATTAATCACAATTATAAATTCAGTCACAAACTCAAATCTTTCAGGTCGCATATAATATTTACTAGTCACAAATAACAAATTTATGGGTCACAATCAATATTAATCCTCACCCCACCACCACCACCACCACCGATCGTGGTCCCATCACTGTCGTTGCCAACCACCACTACAGTCTCCAACCAAAAAACACCGCCACTTCACCACCACCGCCTCCTCCGACGAATCACCCTACTTCCGTCACCTCTGATGCAGAACAGCCACCACCTCCAATGAAAAATCACCACCAACTCCATTACTAAGAAACTAGATCATTACACAAACACTACCAACACCACTACTTTACCTCCACTCCCATCAATAAAAACTCACCAAACACATATTGGAGGCGGCACACAGGTCTAAAGTCACCAACAACTCAATAAACACAGAACTAGATCATTATACTCACTTGCCACAACCACCACTTCACCTCCACTGCCATCAATAAAAAGTCACCAAACACATAATGTAGGCGATACACATAGATCTGCACAAAAAAAACCATAAAGAGCAGGGGCATGAGCTGCACGAAAAGCTGCCAATAGAGGGGAAAGACAGCCACGCGTTGAGGCATCATCAGGCTCACAAGTGACGCCGTGCTTGGGAGGAGCAGCGGCACCTATATTGCAGCATTGACAGCCCGGAGGCTAAAGATGTGAGAACTGTGAGGTGTTGTGGAATCTGGATAGATAAATTGTTGAATCATGAATGTTCAGAAATTCTAGTATGTTATAGTGGTGCTTATCTCGTATAATGTTTCCAACTTGCTTCTGCAATAACTTTGTTTTCCTCTTAGTGAAGCTCATGCCTTTTGGAGCTGAGGTTTTACCAAAAGGAATAGTTTCATCAACTTCAAACTTGAAATGCGATGTTTCAGAAAATGTATGTGACTGTATTGTAACATTTTCTTTTAGTTTGAATATTTAAGCTTATCTGATGTTTAACATTAGACAATAAGTATTTGAAACAACGATGCAATCATTCTTATAACACGTGAACTTTATACAATCTACTATTTTGTTTTTTTTCCTCAATTGTACTTTTCCTGTAATTTAGTCTTTTTCAATGGAATATGTTTGTACGGGTGTGAAATTAGTTATCACCTAATTTTTGAAGTGTTAAACAATTATAAATTTGAAATTGAATATGCAAAAACAAGTTTTCCAGTAATTTCCTCATTATTTAAGCCTCTTTTATGGACTTGGCTTTTGGACCCTCCAATCACTAGGCTATTTTTATGATCTCGTGCTCAATTTTACTAGTCAACCCCATCTCTTCTAATTGACCCACAAATATCAAATTCTTAGTCATCTCTAGAATATATCTAACTCTCCTCAAAGTGAGTACACAACCCTCAACCTTAAATGTGACTGTTGGAACCCCCAGTAGTCACATTTCAGACTTTTTTTATTTCTTACAAGCAAACGAGCCACAAGCCACTCGTGAAACTTGAGCTGAGCGGCTCATGGTTTCATAGGTCTGCTTGGCTCGCCGAGCCAAGATGTCCTTGACTCGTGTTTTCACGAGATAACGAGCGGCTCGACCTGTTTGCCACTTCTAAGTAAAACCTAAATTAAGAAAAAAGTAAAGTCACATAATAGAATGTTATTCCTTAATTCTAGGTCACTATATAATAGGTAAGTCTAATTTGAAGTCCATTAAGCTACGAACTTCAATAAAATGATAAATCGCAACATACGAGGAATTATCCAATTTTACCAACAAGAAATCAACAATTACAAGTCCATAGCAATTATAATAGAGCAATATCGAACACAACTTAGTAAAACAGGTTGCCACAGGCGAGGTGGCTATTCTCGAATAATAATTAACCTAAACAAGTTGCTATCGACAAGATAGCTAATCTCAACACATAAAATAACTAAACAGTTTTCTACCTGCAAGGTAGCTATTCCATAAAGCAGAAAAAAGTTAAGGTTTAGATATATCACCGAGAGAACAAATCTGTGTGTTTGTATACCGAAGAGATACGCATGAAAATTTTGCAAAATAGGTTTCGGAAACGAACTCAACAGGTCCAATAGATTAAACTACCCACAAGTGTCATCGGAGAAGTCGCCAGTCGCAGTCGGAGATGCTATCAGAAAAATAGAAGACTACAAACTACAGTCAAAATTTCTCCTCGGTCTCGCGAACTCAGCTGTGGTGTCTGTTTTCTGATCGGAGTCTCTATTTGGCAAGAATCTTGATTCGAATTGTCGGTCAGTTTTCTTCTCGGTCTCCTTCTCCTTTCAAAAATATTTGAGTCAAGAAATCGTTCTTAGATCGAAAATCGAGGCTCTAATGCCACTAAAGGATCGATATGAACAATATAACGAATATAATCGAATGTAAAAATAAAAGAACACCAAGATTTTTTGAGCAAAGGCCCTGTAGGTTTGATAATTCAAGAATCACCTACTCCCCTATTTAGTAATCCATTAAATTTGGATTTATGCTCAAATTTCCACTAGGCACATAAACAAGTCATTGCATATTACAAGATCAGCACCAACACCCAAAAAATCCCCAAAATCAAAGACTACAGACTACCGACTACCAAACAAAAGTCGAATTTCACCAACAATAAACTACTCTAAACTATCTTTAATACATATTGCAAAATCACTCTAATCACTAAGAAAAGATATAATAAAAGGGGGCACAACAATTAGATCTTACCAACAGCACCGATTTTGATCTCACCAAGAAATTTCTCGAACACCTCTCGAGCCCTAAAATTATTGCCTCTAATTTGCGAGAGAAAGAGAAAGGAGAGCTGCGATCTACTTCTATGTTCTCGAGCCCTAAAATTATCGCCTCTAATTTGTGAGAGAGAGAAAGGAGAGTTGCGATCTACTTCTATGTTTCTAGTTTTTACGGGTCGATTTTTTTACTTTTCTTGTTTAATTTTTTTAAGATTTATTTTTTTTTAAAAAAAAAAAATTAAACAAAGTAGTGAGGTTGCAAACAGCAACCCCAACGGATAAAGTCTCACACACATGATTATATTTATAAGGCTGTTCACTCTCATTCCAACCATATTCCTCCATCTTAGGGTGTGAAATTGCAGGTCCTTCTTGAAGCAAAAGTTCCCAAGCTGCAAGTCGGCACTCGGCAAAATCTGATTTCAACTGGGTCCATGGCTTTCGTGTGGCAATACTGGGTGAAGACTGAAGCAGTCTCTGAAAGATTTTTTGATTTACATAGGATTCCAATGCATTTTGATTTTTAGTGGTTCTTCCCAACTCTTAATTCTCTAAATTATCAATTCAATGGCATTTGAGGATGCTGCTTCACTGGATATTACAGCAGCTTCCATGTTTCAGTGGACACAGAGTATTTACGAAAGAAGCAGGGAAGTGAAGAGATTTGAGACATCTTTCACTAAATTCGTTGCCATTCAAATGGCTTTAGTGCTCGTGCTGCTGTTAGAATTAATATATAAGCCCAATTGGTTGGGTCGAATTTGGATTACTTGTTGGACAAGAATGATCCAAGCCCGCTATCTTAACCCTAATTAGGGTATTACTTAAACTTACAAGAATTAGGCTTAGTGGCAATAAAAAGAATTAGAAGTCATTTTTCTAGCATTAGTTTTTTCTCTTGCTAGCACAAAGAGAAAAACAATATTATCTCGAATCCATTCCAAATGTTGAAGATTGATAGAGATCCAGATTCAACTCCCTGTGTGGATTTCTGTTAGAGGCTGGACAATTGGACAACTGGTGGTGACAAGATTTCTACATCATGTACCAGATTTCAGATCCACAAGATTCATCAAAGGTACATTTTAATCACAAATTCTATCTGAGTACAAGGTTGACCCGGGCTATAATTTCGTATCTATTTAATTTTCGTTGTGCATGTATGACCCGAAACCTTACAGTGGTATAAGAGCCTACATTTTTACTTCTTAGAATTTGTTAAATTCATTGATGAATACAATATGATTGAATTTTAATTTTTCTTGTTTCTGGCTTTTGAGAAAATTATTTTTCATGATTGAAATATGATTTGGAGAAGAAAATTAATTTTTGGTCGAAAATTTTGAGTCGGAACAGTAAGCTATCTGGCGGCTGCCACTAGAGAGAAACGAGAATGGGACCAGATTTCGAGTGTTTGGAGGATTTTGGGGGCGGGGGCCTCTTCTGCAATTTACGAAATTTTAGGCCTCAAGTTGCAATTTTCGAATTAGGGTTTAGATTTAGGGCGGGGTTATTTTGCAATTTATGAAATTGTCAGCCCCTGTCTGCAATTAACTAATAAGAGTCAAAGTTTTATTTTAAAAGGAGAACGGGTCAGAATGCAATTTTTCAAATGGATCTTAAATTGGATTTTCAAATTGGGTTGACTCAATTTAAGACTTTGATCAAAATTTTAATTTTGACCCAATTCAAAATTTTATTTTAAAAATTCACAACTTTCAAAATTATTGTTAAAATCGGATTTTAACAAAATATATAATTTTGACCCTAGATTGAATTTTATTTGATTTAGGTTTTTTCTCCTAAATTAAAATATTAATTCAATTTGCCCTAATTTTATAATTAGAGTTTGGAATCTAATTTGGTGTTTAATTAAAGTATGATTTTAATTAAATTCGATTTAATAATTAGTTAATTCGATTAATTTATTATTAATTGCATCTTATTTAGAATTTGATCCCAAATTCAATTAGCCTTGGAATTTTAAATTGGAGTTTGACTCTAAATTGGTATTTAATGAAAATTTGATTTTAATTAAATAAACCCGTTAATTAATGTAATTGATTAATTTGATCAATTAATTACTAAATTAATTTTTTTTTTTTGGGAGTTTTATGCTAAATTAAGATGTTAATTCAATTTGCCTTTTTGAGAATTAGAGTTGGACTCTAATTTATTATTTGATTAAAATATGATTTTAATTAAATAAGTCCCGCTAACTAAAGTTAGTTAATTAATTTGATTAATTAATTATTGTTTTGATCCATTTTATATAAATTAGTTTAGAAGACCTAAATTGCTAGAAACTTGAAATTTGTTTATATAATATTAGATATAATACATTTATATGATGAATGTGTATTTAGTGGATTGTTATGGACTCGACCCATGTGATTGGTTGGATGGTTAATTTATTCTGTTTTTGTTGGATGGGCCTGCGTGCCTATTGTTTAATTTATTTGGGCATGCGAGCTCTAATTTGTAGATATGGGCTTGCACGTCCATTTAATACAAGCCTGCGGGCCAACTAGTATAGGATACAAGTTGCAGCTGACCACAAGAAGACAACTAGTAAAGAGTACATGTTGCAGCAGCAGATGAAAATTATTGCATTTAGCATTCGATGATCGAATGCAATGTCCCATAGGAATTGACCAACTAGTCTTCTCAATAGCTCGAGAAGATTAGATAGATATCGTCCATAATTATCCATAATATTATTATATATATGATTAATTGCATGATTAATGTTAGTTAGTATACATAAGAATGATGAGACCAAACCCCTCACTTAAAATTATATTAAGTCATATACTTTCCATTGTTATAATGAAAAACCAGAGTCTACTATCGATGATGAGAATCGAGAAAGTCAAACCTCGATGCACGTGCCCGTGTGACCCAAGACGAGATCCGAAGTTGAAGATGTTCAAGATTCGAGGCTAAACAATGTGAATAAATCAAGAAAAGCAAGTCGAGAATCAAGTTGGAGCCAAAAAGAAAAAGAAATTGGAATCGGCCAATTTCGGTCGACCGAAAATCATTCCGGTCGACCGAAACTCTGCAGAGGAATTTTGTTCTAGCCTCAGTCACTTTCGGATGAGTGGCGGTCGACCGAAAGTCCAGTTTCGGTCGACCCAGTGATCCACCGAAATAAGTTCGGTCGACCAGTTCGGTCGATCGAAACACTCCGTTTTACAAAAAACGGGGTTTTTCTTGTAAATACCGAAATTGCACATTTTGCCCAATTTTGTAATTATATACACATTTCTTGTTCATTTGTAAGACAACTTGGTTGTTCATTGATGCTTGGTCTTAAGAGAGACTCCTTGAGGTAAAGTTAACCTCCTTTGTTCTTGTATTATCTTTGGAATTTTTCAACTAAATCTAGGGTATTATTATTCTTGTGTTTGTTGTTGATTTCCGTCACCTTGGAATTTGTTTTAATCTCTCCATTGGGTTAGGGTTTGTTAATCCTTGAATTTTGGGTTAAATTTAAACTTGGGTTAAAGTGTTTATCCCTTTATTTTACCACTTTAGCTTTCTTGGGTTGATATTAAAATTGTTGTGGGAATTTTCGGTCAATATACCGAAGGGGTTCGCATCATTTGGTATCAGAGTTTGGCTCTAATTTGGTAAACCTATCCTTTACATTTTTGTTGTTGTTATTCAAAAAAAAAAAAAAAATTCCGAAAATTGAGAAAAAAATTGTGGAAATTTGTTGTTCTTGATCATTTGTTGAACTCCACATATTAGGCATTTTGATTGTTGAACTTATTGGGGAATTCCATTAGTCATACACTTGCATTTCTATGTGTTCAAAAGTGTGCCACCAAGTGTTTGATAAATTATTCCAAAGAAAAATACTCCATTTGTGCTTTGTTGTTCAATGCCCATAAATTGCTAATTACTTGGGGCTATCCAATTCTCATCATTGAGATTGTGTTATCAACATTTTATTCCATATATCACTTGATTCATCCATTGGATAATTGTTGATCATTCATTCCTTGCCACATTTGGGTTGTTGGGGATTTATTCATATATCCACATTATACACATTCAAGGCCACTTCAAGATTGAGTACAAAGTGTTTGCTAGATTGCTACCTTGAAAATTACACTCTTGTGCTTATTTTACTCTACATATATGCCTTGTCTAATACTTGTGGTTATTCAATCCCATTGTTGAAATTGTGATCCTAACATCCCATCCCACATAAATATTGTTCCTTTTGAGTTTAGCAAGCACATAAATTCTACTTGCTATTTGTATCTACTTGTTATAAATTCCTTCTTCCTTGTTGGTGATTTCTTTAACTCCACAAGAATTATACTTTGTGGTTTAGTTGATTACCTTCCTTGGAGAACTTGAGAAAGGAGATTTTGAGTGGAAAAATGCAAGAGTGGTGAGCTTATTAGAGGGTAAAAGCCTAAATTGAGTGAAATACGAGTAAGAAATATTCTTGTGAGAACACTTTCACACTCGCACACCATGTCCATTTTCAATTCTCAAACTCAAGATTTGAAGTACTTGTTGGAAAATCTTTCAACCACCATGGCTAGACAAATGGAGAAGATTGGGGGTGAGTTGGAAAATTTAGGAACAAGAGGGGAGAGTACATCAACTAGTATGGGTGAATAAAATAGGGATGGTAGGAGAAGGTTGAGGGATAAATTTGGGAACATTGTGTATAGGGATGGAAGTAGAAGACCAAATGGGAAGTTGAATAGGAAAATTAGAATGAATGTTTGGGATGATGAAGGGGATGGTGAACAAAATGGGAGCATGTATAGGAAAAGAGGAGAATGGGTAGATAGGAGTGGAGATGGAATTGATGATATTATTGATAGGGCAAAAATGAAGAGTCCAGCATTCCATAGGAGGAGTGATAATGAGAAGAGAGTATTGGAGATGAATGCTAGGCCACCAACATCTTTTGCCCATGATAATGAGAAGGAGAAGGATGGAGAAAATATTTTCTACACTAGATGCCTTGTGGGGGATAGGGCATGTAGTCTCATTATAGATGGGGAGAGTGACATGAATTTGGTGAGTGCTAGTAGGGTGGAGAAATTAGGGCTACCGGTTATGAAGCATTCTAATCCCTATGTATTGCAAAGGTTGGGTGACGATGGGGGAGTGAGAGTGAGTGAACAAGTTCTTCTTACTTTTCACATTGGTACTTGTAGTGATCAAATATTATGTGATGTGGTTCCCTTACACACTACTCACATAATCTTGGGGAGACCTTGGCAATGTGAGCGAAATGTGAATCTTGATAGGAGAAGGAACCGGTGTAGCTTCAAAATGAATGAAAAAAAGGTTGTGATCCTATCTTTGAGCGCGGAAGAGGTATGCAAAGACCAAATGAAGCTCAAGAAGGAATTCGAGGAAGAAAAGGAAAAAGAAGAAAAAAAAGGGAAAATAGGAAATCAAAAGAAAAATCACTTGAGGAACTTGATGTCAACACAAAAGTGAGGCCAAATGAAAAAAAAAGAGTTGGGGCCACGTCCCTAGAAAAAGGAGAGGCAATGAGGTTTGGAGCCACGACTCCAGAAAAAGGAGAAGTGAGAGAAGAACCGAGGGTTGAGGATTCTACCTCAGAAAAAGGTGAGGAAGTGATGAGTGCCACCAAGAAAATTGAGAGAAAAGATCACCCCGAAATGTTCTTTACTCTTGAATACTCTAACACTTCCCTCCCTAGTTTTGTCATGTCTTTGTTGCAGGAAATTGTGAGGCCAACTTATCAAGGCAACAAAGAACTCCAAAAGCATGCCTTATGGAAGAAATTCATGGAAACATTTTCCTACAACAACGAGTACAACCGAGGTAAAGAAAATGGGATAACCAATGCAACATTTAGGAGGTATGCTCCTAACAATTCCTTAAATGCAAGGTTATTGTGTTTTGAATACATTAAAGGGTTGTATGATCTTGATATAGATTTGATAAGTGTGTTGTTGACTTGTGAAAATGTAACATGTGGTAAGGATCATTGTCATGATGAGTGCTTAATTTGTAAATGCAACTTTTTGCATGTGCCAAATTGCATAAGTACCAAATCCTTTTGTGAAAATGTTGCATATAGTACATTTCATGGGCATGTTGAATCCTTATTTTGTGAAAACATGCTTGACTTGCATATTGGATCTCTAAAGGAATTGCTAGTTAGGGGAGTCCATGGGAAAGATTTATTGGGATGTTTTGATGATAAAAGGACTTTGCTTCTAACATTTCTAAATGCTCCCTCATTCTGTCTTGAACATAGTAAGAGCATGCATGTTAAATATCCGAATTTGTTAAACATTTATGAATCATGTTGTGAGCAATATTTTGATGGATTTTATGGGCATGATGATTATTTGTTTTGGAAAATCGGATTGTTTCATTGTAAATGTGCCATGCGTGAATTGCTAGTGGGAGGAGCCCATGATAGTTGTGTGATGGGGCGACTTAAAACCGATGGGGTTTTAGGGGTATTATGTGATCGATTTTATTGGCATATTTTGAAGATTGGTGTTGAACATGTTTGCACTTGCAGTAAATGCCGAACTTGTAAACTGGCTAAACTCAAGTTTTTCCCCCAAGAATTCCATGCATATTTGCCCATCATGAGTAAACCTGAGACTACTACTTCTACGAATCTTATAGTGGATTTACTTGGAACAAAGAAAGAAGATGAAGCTATTTTTGTGATTGTTGGTAGGAGAATTAAAATGTCACGTTTGATTGCATGCCATGAAACCAACAAGATCATCAACCTAGCTAATCTTTTCTTTCAGGAGGTCGTGCATTTGCACGAAGTTGGTGCTAATTTTGTGGTTGTTAAATTTGCTTGCAATTTAATTGCTCATCATATTAGAAAGTTTTCTCCACTTAAAATTTCTCGTGACTTTAACCTATTAACTCTGTTGAACTTTATGCATATGTTTATTGAAAAAAGAGTTGGTTTAGGTGGCCACGAGAATGCACCTTTGGTTAAGCCCCTTTGCAGGAGGCTCAAGCTTCCATTTGAGGGAATTGGTATACAATGTATTTCCAATGCCAACCATGGTAGGAAGCATATTCCATTTGACCCGGGCGGCCGGATGTATTCCCATTCGTGGAAGGAGTGACCCCCCGATCAAATAAAATCCAAATTGCTACTTGGCAGTGTTGGCACATCTCAAGCTTTTGGCAACGCCTACAAATTGATTTTGCACGGTGAGTATGAAATTTCAGTTACATTTATTGTGTCTGAATTTTCTATTTTTATTGTAGGTGCCGATTCGTGGTCGAATCTCTTTCGAGATGGAGGAGATGATGAGAATCGCGAAAGTCCAACTTCATTGCATGAACCTGTGGTACACAATGTTGCAAGATCAAAGTTCAAGGAGTTTCACAACGGTGCATTCAAGAAAGATTCGAGGTCGAATCATTTTCAAGAGGGAGGGGATGATGAGAATCGAGAAAGTCAAACCTCGATGCACGTGCCCGTGGGACCCATGACGAGATCCGAAGTTGAAGAGGTTCAAGATTCGAGGCTAAACAATGTGAATAAATCAAGAAAAGCAAGTCGAGAATCAAGTTGGAGCCAAAAAGAAGAAATTGGAATCAGCCAATTTCGGTCGACCGAAAATCATTCCGGTCGACCGAAACTCTGCAGAGGAATTTTGTTCCAGCCTCAGTCACTTTCGGATGAGTGGCGGTCGACCGAAAGTCCAGTTTCGGTCGACCCAGTGATCCACCGAAATAAGTTCGGTCGACCGAAACACTCCGTTTTACAAAAAACGGGGTTTTTCTTGTAAATACCGAAATTGCACATTTTGCCCAATTTTGTAATTATATACACATTTCTTGTTCATTTGTAAGACAACTTGGTTGTTCATTGATGCTTGGTCTTAAGAGAGACTCCTTGAGGTAAGGTTAACCTCCTTTGTTCTTGTATTATCTTTGTAATTTCTTCAACTAAATCTAGGGTATTATTATTCTTGTGTTTGTTGTTGATTTCCGCCACCTTGGAATTTGTTTTAATCTCTCCATTGGGCTAGAGTTTGTTAATCCTTGAATTTTGGGTTAGATTTAAACTTGGGTTAAGGTGTTTATCCCTTTATTTTACCACTTTAGCTTTCTTGGGTTGGTATTAAAATTGTTGTGGGGATTTTCGGTCAATATACCGAAGGGGTTCGCATCAATCGATGTCGCTTGTTGAGTCACTCAAGGCTACTCGTTAGTAGATATGTTTCTCATTATGAAGTATCAGATACTTCTGAACAATGAGTCGAATTTAACTAAAACCACATCCTTTATTGAGTCAATCAAAAGGAATATAATTTTGGAAGCACTTTATTAAATTCGTATTAATTGGTTAATACAAAGTGTCTTTCATTGTTATAGTGAAAAACCAGAATCCGCCCTCGATGTAGTTTGTTGAGTCACTCAAGGCTGCTAGTGAGAATGTGTGTTTATCACTATGAAACATAAGATGTTTTAGACAATTGGTAGAATTTAACTGAAATCTATCTTTTGTTGAGTCACTCAAGGAGATGAGATTTTGGAGGTACAATCAAGTAAATACATAAGATGTGTGTGACAAAGAGTTGTCTACTTGATGATCTAGGAGTCACATAGAGATGTGATTGATAGGAGTATCTACCTGGATGTTTCATTAGATCTTGTTGAGTCACTCAAGGGTCTAATGGAATAAACGGGATCCTAGCCCACTGTGAATCTAACATGATTCTACGTGATTCTATTTTTGATTTATTATTGTTGTTGTATGAGTTTTAAAATTTAAGTTGTTACTTGAACTTATGGAGTGTAATTGACACTCTATAAGTTCATTAGACTGAAATCTTTGAATTGGTGTCGTTCTTTGAGAAATGATCTCAAAACATGATATGATCGAGAATACTCTTATCGAACATTCCAATAATAGGACACTACATTTATAATTGCGAGGCTTCCTTAACCGAACTGAAGAAGTGAGAAGTTTGGCGAATCTTCTACTTTAGTTTTCTATTTGATAGAGGTTAAATAATCTACTTAGCCAATCGAGTATTAGATACCGATAATATAAAATGGCTAAAAGTAAAATAATTGCGAAAAATAGTGATATACTTATTTGTAGGTAATAAAGCAAATGTTGCTCTAAAAGCTTAAGAAGTTATCACATATCTTTGTCTTCTTATTCAGTTTAAAATTAGACAATTGTTAATTACAGTTCTTATGAAGAACGATACTTTTATTTCATGTTTGGACATGAAATGATTATCCTCTGTAATTAGGAATAATAGTTATTCGTTAATTTAGATGGGATACTATGGAAGTGAGGTAAGTAACAAACATTCTACATTCTGAATATTAATAAGGTAAAGAAGAAGTCACAATTAAATCTGACACTTGGCTGATTCAATTAACAGAGATATATGTATATCTCACCTTGAAGGTAAATTGACAAGTCAATTTTTTTCTTTGAAAAAAGGAAAAGTGGGATGGTTGATCCACTAAGCTTGTTACATTCGAATGTAAGCGGGCATATGTCAGAATGGTCTTTAATCATTAGATAACCATGATTGTCATTGTTATCTATAATAAAGTTTAAATCTGAAAGTTTGAAGTTCAAATAATACAAATATAAATTAGAATGCCAAAATGAGAAAAATATTCTAAGCACGTAAATTTGATCAAAGTGAAGAATATTTCAAAGTGATTGACTTCAAGATTGTGTTATGAGAACAAAATTTTCGTATAAATAACCCTTTTGCATACACCTCGACACAATGGCGTATCTTAAAGGAGAATAATTACAATTGATGCAATCATTGATGAAGTCACGCAAAATTTCCAAAACAGTTTTTGGAGCTTTGCACTGAAAACTTTATATTACACACTTAGTCGTATTCCATGATAATCGGTTGATGAAGGTCCATATAAGATATGTATTTCAAATGTCTAATCTTCCTCGCTTTAAGATTTAAGACATCAATACTTATTAGAAGTATATCAAATTTGGATAAGCAATATCCTTAGTCCTATATGTATATTTGTGGGATATCCAAAAGATGGTTGGATATTATTTCTATATTCCTATCGAGAAAGAAAGTCTATCTCGAATTTTGTCAATATCTTGAATAAATAGTTCATCTAAGAGAAGACAGTAGGAGTAAGAGTAGAACATGACAGAGTTCATGATTACACATATATACTCAACCGATTAGATAAACTGGAATATGTGCTTACATTAGATGAGGGACAGATCAATTCTTGGGACACGATCGGTGTTCAGGATGTGGTGACGACTGAAAACGCACTAATTCATTATAAAGATTTTAGGATCGTGTATACTCTATTGAGTTACACATCCCTGATTGCTAACACCCATAGGCTATAAAATGTGTTTACTATGAATCAATTCGGATTCTGCTTGCAGTAGCAACGTGCTGTGATTATGAGATTTTTGAATCCTTATATATACTTAAATATAGTATACTAGCTACAGATATCTATTATAGATTAAAGCAAGCCTCACGGAGTTACAATCTTAATTTTGATGAGATAATCAAAATGTTTGATTTTATCAATAATTGAAGATAAAGAATGTGTATATATAAAAAGGTTAGTGGGAGTGTTCAATATTTCTGATACTATATGTAGATGACATATTATTGATCAGAAGTTGAGTCTTTAACCTTTAAAGTGAAAGTGCAATTATTTTGAATCTCTCCATGATGGATTTGAGAAATAAGACCTTCACTTTGGAAACCAGAATCTATAGAGATAGATCTGAAAGGTTATTTTGATTTCTCAATCCACGTACATAGATGTAATGCTAATGGGGTTAGCATGAGTGAATCCAATGTAGGATTCTATTCCAAAATTTTTGGGGTTAATCTTTTCAAAAATAGTGTTTAGAACACATATTGAGAAAGAATGACGTGGAGAAGATACTTGATTGTTTGACAATAAGATCTTCTTAAACGCGAAACTATGTACAATACCTTTTGTATTATTGAGTACTTGAGAAATACTAAGAATACAATACACATGAGGAGAAATGTAGACTTACAGTCTTTAAGTATAGAGATACCATCCTTCAGTCCAGGAAAGGATGAAGGAAATATTCAATCTGATTGTTAATTAACTTATAGTAGTGATGTGGTTAATTTGAAATGGTTCAAATAAAGAAGACCGCTAACAATACAACCAAGACCAAATACATAGATGCTTGCGAAGCAATCTCGATCGTTTAGTTATTTAGAGAACTATGATTGTTCCTTACATTGTAGCTCTAGTAATGTATACTGTGACGACAATGGAGCCATCGCACAAGCGAGGGAACTGGGTCTCATCGATGATCTGAGTATGTATTTAGAGGCTACTATCTTATTCGAAGATTGTAGAAAAATAGAATCCATGCCCATTAACTTTGAGAAAGTTGAATATGTGAAGAGTCACATATCGAAGATCCACCTGTAAATCCACTATCCCAATAGGAATATGATTGTCATATAAACTCATCATGTATAGGATACATGAGTTATTGGATCTAGTGTGAGAATATCAATGTTATGCTCTAAATCCAATCGTTGGATAGCATAACACATATATTATCATTGTCTTAATAAAGACAGATCTATTATTACATTGAGTTTAACTCATCATTTAAATAATAGAGTCCGTAGAGTAAGTTTAATTAACTTGTAAGTGACAAGGTGTTGTGACTGTGAGATACAAGTCATTAATATCTTATTTTAAAATTTCCCCTAGTCGAAGTAACAACAAGATATGGATATTGTTGTTGCAGTTAGACTAGCATGTGTTGCGTTTCTTTCTTATGAAGAAAGTAGCTTATCTCACAAGCTAGAATGTAGAGGGACATTCAAATGAACACGTGGATGCATTGTTAGATGAACAAAGCATTGGATGACCCACCTAGAGATTCCACATGGATAACTATCCAAGCATCAGTGGTGAATATCTAATGCGTGGTTGTGGATTTGGTCCTTTGACTTGAGGACTTCATAGAATCTTATATGAGGATTACTATGATTTGGCGAGCGTTGATGTTGTCTCTTGAGAGGAGTCATCAGGATGACACCATACGGGTATAGTGAGAGTCATATGAAGGTTGTGTATGTCCAATATGAGGATTCGTCACTCCGGGTAGTAGGAGATTATTACCTGTATTTTGCTCACTTAAGTTGATGTAAATTCCTCGGTCGGGGTGAAGTTATGAGTTGAAAATGTGTTTTCAGTCATAACAAGATCAACTAAGATAAGAAGTGAATAACATAATTGGTTAAAATGAGATTGACACTATCCATATCTCTTAACCAATTGGGTTATATTGATGAAGGGATTATATTTCCACGGTAACCGCACATGAATTGGTCTTGTCATACCACATGACTTTTCCTTTCACATGGATTGCCTTGACACATTGCTAGATGTCAATTTAGGACGGTGACGTGAATTAATCGATCTTGGTGAGTCGAGGATGAATTAGAAATAGAGATTTAAATTCATCTTACTCTAAGCAGATTGGAATAATAATAACACGGTGTTCGCCATCGTGAATGGAGCCTAATGGGTCACACACAAAAGGCGAGAATTGAGTATCTGGAATTGGATCTTGTCCAAGTGGGAGATTGTTAGAATTAATGTACAAGCTCAATTGTTTAGGCCGGACTTGGGTTACTTGTTGGACAAGAATGACCCAAGCCCGCTATCTTAACCCTAATTAGGGTATTACTTAAACCTACAAGAATTAGGTTTAGTGGCAATAAAAAGAATCAGGAGAGTCGTTTTTCTAGCATTAGTTTTTTCTCTTGCTAGCACAAAGAGAAAAAAATATTCTCTCGAATTCATTCCAACTGTTGGAGATTGATGGAGTTCTAGATTCAACTCTCTGTGTGGATTTCTGTTAGAGGCTGGAAAATTGGACAGTTGGTGGTGACAAGATTTTTACATCATGTACCAGATTTCGATCCACAAGATTCATCAAAGGTACATTATAATCACAAATTCTATCAAAGTACAAGGTTGATTCGGGCTATGGTTTCGTATCTGTTTAATTTCCACTGTGCATGTATGACCCGAAACCTTACAGCTGCTACAAGCCTACAACTATAACGGGTGAATTCTCAGTTAGTTTACAAAAATGGTTTAAGAATCGTCATGTTTAATTAGTGCCAAGAAAATGGATTTTTAGCATTAGATTGAAATGGGAATATTTTTTTCTTATTCCTTCTGTTGTAAAATTGAAGATTTTTTATGGTCTGGTTCTTCAATTTTTATGTTCTGGTTCTTTAATGTTGGTTATGAACTGTCTCAATTTCTATGGTCTGGTTCTTCAATTTGTTTTATAATTTTATCTATTTTAACACCCCGGGTCGTTCCACTAACCTTTGACCCTTTCCATTTTTCGAGTCAACCCCCGGTCCGGGTTTTAAAATAT
Organism: Ligustrum vulgare; assembly: GCA_963555705.1. Taxonomy (NCBI): domain Eukaryota; kingdom Viridiplantae; phylum Streptophyta; class Magnoliopsida; order Lamiales; family Oleaceae; genus Ligustrum; species Ligustrum vulgare. Next base: position 67,919,258 of record OY743168.1, on the reverse strand, counting down.
TTCTATGCCCATATAGAGGTGTCAATCCGGGTGGTCCGGGCCGGATCGGCCCGCCAATAAAAAGCCCGGTAACGGCCTGCTTGAAAAAAAGCCCGCTTGCTATGGGTTACAGGCCGGTTACGGGTCAGCCCGCAAATTTTGAACTACAACCCAGGCCCGCCCGCTGGCCCATCCGGGTCGAGCCCATCCGGGTCGCGGTTTGTTCTGATTTGGCTCGTATGAATAAAAATATAGATTTTTTCATATTTATAGCAAAATTTTTGTCAAATTTCTAAATACAAAATGATTAAAATGATAAATTCACATTTATCTCATAAAATATTTACACAGAATTTAAAATTATAGTTTATGTTATATGAATTACTTCTAAATTTGCAAATTTAAATAAAATATAAACAAATAATAATTAAGTGATAAATGTATTTTTAATTACTATTATCAAAAAAACATTACTTTTTTAACTATAAGGGAGAAAAAAAATAAGATTTTACTTTAAAAGTTTTATTAGAGTTTCTAGAAGAAGAGAGATTTTCAATGTTACCATATTTAATAAAATAATTTATTTTTATTTTTATTTTTTTTACGGGCCAGCGGGTTAATCGCGGCCCGCGAAGGTTTGACCCGCAAAACCCGTCTTGACCCGTGAACCGCCCGCACGGGTCGGCTCGCGGTCCCGGGTCAATTCGGGCCGATTTTCACGGGTCTGGTTGACCCGTCCGTCTTGACACCTCTATGTCATATGCACTTTGCTGAAAACCAAAGGCAGAGGAGATGTTATAGTAGTCCAATCCACCAATTGCACATGTTACTTTTTAACCAGACATTGTTAAAAAAAAAAAATCACTTCTCAACTTTCATTTTCAGCCACTCAATTGATTGATTTGATAATTTTTTTATTTTTTTTATATCAATTTCCTTCACTTTCAATGACACATTTAAAACAATTTTAATCTATAATCTCAATCAAATATACCCTTATTCAATGATTTGCAATGCAAGGTGATTTTTAATTTTTTACCGAGTTGTCAAATAGTCATGCTATCGAAAAATATTTGCATATTAAATAAATGTGTTGACCATATTTTATTTTGAAATAGAATGAGTTTGCTAACACCTTATATTTTTATTTTTGATAAGATTCAATGAACTAATTGTTAAAAACTGTACTATATATTTTACAAATTGATGTTATTTTAAATTTATAAAATTAAAAATAGATAAATGAACAAAATTAGTAAATTAATTTCACAATGACCAATGAATTTATCGAAACATAGAGTTGTAGAAAAGAAAATGATTTAATTAAATTTACTTAGAAGGATCGGATATATATTATTCCTTTTAATTTGACAAGAAAAATATTCAAAACTAATCATTTAGGTCAAATATAAATTAGGTAAGAAAGTATATGTATTATTTTAGGATTTAAACAAGATAAATTAAAAAGATTGGCTATTGAAAGTAGTAAAAAGTATAAGTAAAATTTTTAGTTTTATTATTTAAGACGATTTTACGATTGACGTGTTAATTTGACACTCATATTGCATATTTTTCTACTTCAAAAGAATAAAAATAATCTACAATTTGACTTTTATAGACTCTTTCTTTTTTCAAAAATCTATTGATCATTTACTACATGTCGCATAGAAATTAATTTTGTATTAATTGAACTCTCCTAGTTCAATTATAAAATATAAGTTGATAAAATTACAGAATTTCCTAAAATGACAAGTAAAAATAGACGAGAAACAGTGTGGGGATATATATATATACACGGAAATGATCTCCCATGGGATATCCAGCGTGGGAGGCTCCTATTTGCTTAATTTTTAATATTATTATTATTATTTTTTATATAGAAAACAAATAAACGGTCACCTGTAGGTGATCGTTTCATGTGACCATTGCCACCAGCAACGGTCACTTTAATTTTTTATTTTATTTTGCAAACAAAATTATTTTTTCTTCTATTTTGTTCCATCATTCGGCAAGTAAATGAAGAGCAAAAGTAACGTGTTTCTCTTCTATTGATGAAACATTTGAATTCTATAATACGTATACTAAAGCAGGCGGATTTAGCGTACGTAATCACAGTAGTAAGAAGAGAAAGGACACGGGCGAGATTTGGTGGAAGTAATTTACATGTGCAAAACAAGGGAATACCTATCTTCGATGGCAGAATGACAAAAAGCACCAAGAACCAAGGACCGGGGAGAGAAATTGGTTGCAAACGAGAACAGAGTGTAAGGCACAGATGTCGATGACGAAGCGTTTAGTTGCGGACACATGGGGTGTCACATCTTTTTATAAGCAACACAACCACCCTCTTAACTCACAAGATGATGTCCACTTTCTACGCTCACACCGTGAATTTCCAGAGGCTAAGAGGTGCCAAGTCGAACAGTTTTCCGCGGCAAATGTACCAACGTGGCAACAAATTTGAATAATGGAGGTGGAGGCAGGCGGGCCATCGTCGAAGGGATACCTCGAGCGAGACTTTAGAAACGCTCAAAGGGACCAACACTGGGGCTGATGGGGCAGGATGCAGAAACGTTTATACAGTACATGGCCAATGAGAGGCAACGGGACGAAAACTATTTCTTTGCACCCAAGACCTTTGGTGATGGGATTTTCAGACATTGTTTTTGGGCAGATTTGGAGTCACGAAACAATTATACTATATTCGGGGACTGTATTGTGTTTGACACAACCTACAACACAAACAAATATGGTATGATCCTTGCGCCATTCGTAGGGATTAATCACCGCCTGAAAATTTTATTTGGTTGTGGCCTCTTGAGCGATGAGATGACAAAGTCTTTTGAGTGGTTGTTCACAAAGTTCTTGGAAGCCATGCCAACACATGAGGCCCCCAGACTTATTATCACAGACCAAGATCAGGCGATAGGTAATGTTGTATCTAATGTTTTCCCTTCTGCATTCCATCGATTCTGTTTGTGGCACATTACATACAAATTTTCTGAAAAATTGGGACCCTATTGTATGCAATAGGGCTGTACAAAAAAATCGTTAAACCGAAAACCGAATCGAAATCGTTGGTTCGGTTTCACGTGGACTCGCCAATATTTTCAAACCAAATCGTTTCAAAATGGTTTAGCTTAGGTTTCAAATTTTAAAAACCGTTTAAACCAAATCGAATCGCTAATTTTTTAATTAAAAAATTAATTTTTATTCATTTAAATTTAGAGTTTTTTCTCAAAAAAAAAAAAAAAAAAAAATCAAATTTATCTAATGATTAAAAGTTCTCGTCTAGCTTTTTTTTTTTTTTTTTTAAGTTCTCATCTAATGTCCAACCACAAAATCCCATTAACCTTTAACTCATACTGCCTTTTAACAACATATTCCAACCCTAAAACCCCCATTAACATATAACTCACACCATCCTTAAACCACATACTCTAACCCTAAAAATCTATTTAATTGAGATTCAAACCTAAAACGTTCCCACTTTCTAATTCAATCAGTAATTTTCTGTTTTCATTCATCTTACTTGCTTCCTTCCAACTTTCAAGTTCCTCTTCACTAATGTCAATTAGATTCTTAGAACAATAGATAGTGGTGATAGGTGTACTTCCAATTTTTTCCTACATTTTATTTTATTTTAGAGAGTCATGGAATATTTCTTGATCTATATCAGAAGGTTCAAATCAAGGTAAGAATCTGAATATCACATGTTTAAGTTTCTTTGCAAGCAATATTGTTCGATTATTTTATTTTATTTTTTAGAATTTATTCCTTACTGAATTCGGGAATCTGGACAACAAAGGTAAGCTGGAAGAAGAGAGCTAAGACAAAATGTAATTATTGTGGAAAATTGTATAAACATCATATTAATAATTGTCGGACTAGTAGTTTATCGAATCACATCACACATTTATGCAAGAAAAGTATCCGTATATGGTTTCAGATAAAAAGCAAAAAGAATTACTAGATATGGTATGTCTAATACTAGTGATATTCCTAAGTGATGACGATGACTTGTCATATTTATTCGGAAAGAAGTTAGGAAACAAATACATTACAATTACAAATTTACAATTATTTTTTTTAACTTAATGTTTTTATATTAAATTGAAAACAAATTCGAATGAATTTAACATCTAACGTTATTAATTCTCATATTAGCTTATAAATTAATTTATTTTATCTTTATATTAAAATATATGAGTTAATATAACATCTAAAACATATTATATTATGTCGATAGGTAAAAACCGCATATTAAAACCGGACCAATCCGTAAAAAATGGTTTGATTTGGTTTGTAAAATGAAATGGTTTGGTTTGGTTTGATCTGAGAAAATGCCAAACTACTTGAAATGGTTTGGTTTAAAAATATGTCCAAAACCACCAACACCGGACGGCATTCACCCTTAGTATGCAACGCACAAGGGTATCCTAATGATCATAATCCATCAGTCAGAAACTGTGGAGGAGTACGAAAACAGATAGGAGACATTAATGAGTAGCACTGCTTTGGTCAACAACGAATGACTGCAGAATATGTATGAGATACTGAGGCACTGGGTACCGGCGTACGTGAAACCATATCTTTTTGGTGGGATGTCGAGCAGCCAACGTGTCGAGTCGTACCATTCCTTCATGAAGCTGTACGTGAATAGGCACCACACCTTGATGGATTTTATAACAAAGTTTGACGGTGCTATTTCGCACCAGAGGCACGAGGAACAATATGAAGACCACCTTAATTCGAGTCAGTGTCCTCGGTTGAGGACACACTTCGTGATGGAAGAGCTGATGTCTAAGGTGTACACGAAACAATTTTTTTTCCTATTTCAGAAGGAGCTTTCTCAAAGCACATCGTACGAGATATGTCGTGTTGCAGATTGGAGTGGTGTAAAGAGATATGAGGTCGAACACCAGTCAGAGGGGGATGACCATGGTCGACGACGGACAGTTTCTTACGAAAAAGAGGATGACTTCGCCTACTGCGAATGTTTGCTATTCTCGTATGAGGACATCGCGTGCCGCTATATATTGAGGTATCTCTCGCACAAAAACATTTACAAGTTTCCTCCATTTTATATCATTCGCAGGTGGACAAATGTCGCAAAATCGAGTCCAATTTTCAATGCACCACCCTCGTCCAACAAACAAATGCCAATTCTCTCGCGTCTTGAAACAATGAGGGCAGAATCGAACAATCTATTTGACGATGCATCGCTATCTCAAATCTCTACAGATTACTTGCTTGATGGGTTAAGAGACATGAAATTGGAGTGAATGATTTACTTGTGGTAGATGGAGTAACCCCATCATCAACTAAGGGTAAATGCAAAGTCACACATGGAGATACTTCAGTCAGGGATCCAGAATCTGTAAGAGCCAAGGACAGTGGAAAATGAATAAAGTCCTCAAATAAAAATCAATGAAGCAAGCAAACCGAGTATGCGGAATCTGTAGTAGACCTGGACATGACAAGCGAAAATGTGCAGACGCGCTTTCAGCAGAAGACAATGCCTATCGTCCACATCTCTACTTACAGGAATCAGAAAAGACACGAGTATACCATAGACAATCATATTCACAGAACTCATTTCAGGTAGAACCCTATCACCCTAGTCAAACGGATGCCTACCAACCTCCCAACTTCTACGACGATGATGTATACGGATCATGGGAATGAATAATTGAAATTTAGTTGTATTATTTTATTTTCGCAATGTTGTAATGTAAGCATGTCTCAATTCACGTGAAATTTCGTCTGTTAAATCACGTGATTCGGTATTTGTAATTTCGTAAAATGAAATATTTTTTTTTTTTTAAAAAAATTAACATAATGATCAAACCACAACAATTTAGTAAAATTAAATACAAATATTTAATTTCAGTCGACAAGGAGGTTTAATTTAAAAAAATTAAAACAAAAACAAAAAAAATTAAGGAAATCGGAAAAAAAAGGAGAACGAAAAAAAAAACTAACCCCCCACGTGGATATCCCGTGGGGTAACAGTTATTCGTGTGGGATCAGTTCCGTGTATATTTATATATATATATATATATATATATATATATATATATATTTTTTTTTTTTTCTAAGTCACCCCAAGGATTAAGTTGACAGCTGTAGTACTAGTACATGTTTTTTCTTCATTAGAACAGTGAAAAGACGTTGATTTTTCATGAAATCCCAAAATTTTCAACTACTTCAAGTTTAATTTTAACTTCACTAATATAACTTTGTGGCAAAATTGATCGCATAATTTCAATTTGATCGAAAAATTCAAGCAGTCTAATAACAATAATGTATTATTTACCAATAAATCTGTGTGGTTACATTTAAATATTTGGACAGATACAATGGACCATTTGTTCTTTAGGGGAGAGTACAATTTGTGAGGATTCAGTGACTTTTTGAACTAGAATTATTCAAACCATCCAGAAAAAAAAAAAAAGGAAAAAAAGTGAGATGAAGGCTAAAAAATCAATCATCCAAATGATAACATTATAACAAATTTCAAGAACCGAAAAAATCAGAAGAATAATCGAAACCTAATTTGAACCGAAATCGTTTTGTTCTTGCAATTAAAGAAAACCGAACCGAACTGAGTTCTTGCAATTTAACTTCCATTTTCACAATAAGATATTTTACATGAAAATTTGAGTTTTCCCCTACTTTTTAACTGCATGTGTATGTATGTATGTATGTATGTATGTATGTATGTGTGTGTGTGTGTATGTATAGTTCGAACAATTTAGGGGGTGTCCTGAACATGGAATTTGAAGGATTTTAAAATTTCAAAAGATGTCACATATCCTCAATTTGGAATTTTATATAATCTGTCAAAATTCAAGGTCCTCAATATAGATTTTAATTAATTCCATAAGATTCTGGAGTCCTAAAAAATCTATGGACTTCCGTGAATTTTTAATATGAATGGAATTGAAAGGATTTTGATTGATTTGAAACAATAAATATGAAGGAAGAATTATTCAACAAATTCGACCATGACCTCTCGAATTTCCAATTACATGACCATGACCCTTAAATAAATTACCACCACAAATTCTACTAAATACACCACATTATATTACTACCACTAATATTTTTTATTTTTTTTAATAAATACACCACAATACATATACAAATATACACTTATGTAATTATAAATAAAAATTATAAAGATATGTACACCACAACCCCAAATTAATCCCGAGTTCCCTTCTCCCTCAATCCACCCAAATTACTTCGACACCACCCAAAGACCATACACAAATTTTCAACTACCTGAATTTTCAACTACCTAGTAAAGTTTCTTGAACTCCATTCCTTACGGATTTGAGTATAGTCGAGCAATTAATTTTTTCAATATAAAAATGAAAAAAGAATTTGAAATTAAATTAAATATTTAAAGCCTACAATAAATATAAAAATAAATATAAATATAATTTACACTTTAAAAATAAATAAATTATAAATAAATTAAAAAATATTTTAATATTATTATAAATTGACTTCATGTTGAAATTGAAGTCTTATTGTGGCATATGAAAATAATTTTCTTAAGAAGTTCTATTATCATTCATGTAAAATGACAAAGGAAAGAAATGAATGTCGTGAATAAACTTGACTTAACTTTTTTCATTTGATTACCATAAAATAAGTTTGAACCACTAACCTTTTAACAAGCACAGAGTACTTGAATCAACTTGAATTTTTTATTTTTTAGTTTTTTTATTTTTCAAACTAGACAAGGTTGTATATTTTATTTTTTAACGACACAATTCAATAATTTTTATCAATGCATGTATTTTCAAGAGAACATGACTTTTAATGGGGCTCATATTACAAATCAGCTACTATTCTGAGGGCGCACAAGCAGAGAATTTAATCCTGAGTTTAAGAGGTGGAATTTATTCCACGAGTTCTTTTACAAGCGTGATTTCTATATCACGGGTTTCAAATAGGGAGTCAGGATCCCTAAAATTCATTAAGAAGCGCAACCACATCGTGATCTAGTTCTTGAACTCTGTGGCACGTATATAAAGACAAGGGGGATAGAGTTACTGTAATATCAAGAAATTTCTTTTTATGCAACGCATAAGGAAAAACATGAATATTCTTTTAATGCAATACATAATGAACACATATAACGAAGTGGCAGTTAAGATCACGCAATCAAGTACAAATCTAGTCAAGCCAAGTTAAGTCAAGACAAGTTCATATGTTCAGGAGTTACATATAGAAAAATTAATCTTACATATTCAAAATCAAGATAATATTCAAGTAGCGTCAAATTCATATAATCATGTACTATATCTTTAGCGAGTAGATGGCATATTATTATTAATTTCAATAAATCAAACGTCACATAAGGAAGAACAAGAAACTAATATTGGTTAATGTATCATGTATCGATACTTAATGTATCATGTATTGATACATGATGAGCAGAACCTTTTTATGAATTCAAAGTATTGATACTCAATATTTAATATTACTTATTTACATCTAGAATTGTTTATCAATTTTTGAAGATCGGTTTAAAATTATGTCAATATGAACCATAATAACTTAAGACATCCCAAGTAATAAAATCCTAGATCATATTTGCAAAAATGATATTCACGATCACACACACGCACACACGCCCCCCCCCCCGCGCGCGCGCGCGCACACACACACACACACATAATGAGATCATGTAATCAAGTAGACAAATAAACATATTCCACTCACCTTAGTCCAGAAGTGCCTAAACAAGGTTCCCTAAATTTCTGCTTCATGATGTATGTATCGATATAGGTAGTTGGTTCAGTACTATCAACTAGATTTCTGGAATTTTCTCCATGGGTTTAACTATTTATTCGAATGAAACGTTACTCAAGAGTATCTTGATCGAGCAGAACTTTATTCAAGAACAAGTTATTGCATTTAACAAGTCTTAATTCGAACATCATTTCAACTTAAAACTCTGGAATTATTTTGAAAGAGGGAAGGAGGGACTATCTCGAGTTTTTCATTAAAATTTTTGTCTAAATTATGTATGTATTGGAAGGAAGAACAAGAAATTATATATAAAGTATGGATCAAACATAAGCTGAAGGAAATAAGAGCTCAATTTTAAAGTATTTTTGGATGTCCTAACCCATCCAAACCGAGGCTTATTTATAGCTGAGGATGAGTGCATGGATTATTCAATGGCTTGGCCATAGGTGATTTGTAGCATGAAGTGTAAGAATGAAAACATGCAAGCATGAGCTGCCTTCTTCCAATTTCGTGACTAATGAAGGTTATAAAGATGGATATGGAAGTCTAATGCCATGCAAAGCAGGAGGTGGCGCTCTCAAACAATGCAAGAAGGTGGTGGCAATTTCTAAAAGGTTGAACCCCAACCTTAGGGGCCCCCACCTACCCTACCCTGAGTCTTGGTGAAAGATGTAAATCGTAGGTTATGCCTCCCAGAGTGCAGGGTGAGGGCTTACCTTTTAACTTGGTAAGGGCCGGATTCGAACCCCTGATCAAGCGAGGTTGGTCTTTAAACCACACTCCCTTTCACCGCTGGGAGATGTGCCCTGGGGCAGGTGGTGGCAATTTCTGATTTGAGGAAGGGTGATAAGAATTGAAACATTGCTGGACAGGTCATGCCCAATCCCATTTCCAATAATTCAGTTTAGTGGGCCATGTTTGAGCTATGATTCGAAGTATCAAACGAAACCAAAATCATGAGTTCTTGGTACGATTTTGAAGTACTCACAGAGTACTTTAACATGCAATTTACAGCACGAAAAATGGATAAATGAGGATGAAGTTATAGCCTTCCGAAATTGGTCACTTAAAACTGCGGGTTATCGTTTTTACCGTCTTGATTTTAAAAATTCACCGAGGGCTATCCATTGGTCGGAATGACAAACCGTTTTCATATTATCGAATTTAATTCCGAGACATTGCCCACATATGTATCACATGTAATCAAATGAGGTCGGGAGTGATCAAACGAGTTTATGGAATATAGGCCTAAAAATACGTTTTTGTCGTAACTTTTATTATTTAATTTTTTTGTTTTTGTTTTTGTTCCATTAAATCCCGTTTCTCTTTCTTTCATTCCAAAATAATTACATAAATTATAAAACACTTTTATTACATAATAATGAATAGTAAATGACTTCAAAATTTTTGGATCGTTACAGTATATATATATGAATGTAACAAATATTATTCCTCAATTCAAGTAATTACATCAGAAATAGTCAATCCATACATTGCATGGATGATACACTAGCTGTAAATATATTATTACGTAAGTCCAATAAACTGCAAATGCATTTAATCATATACTAAGTGTGTGTTTATTAGGACTTTTGAAAGGTGTAAATGTATTTTTAGAAGGCTCAAAGTACTTTTATTAAAAAAAACATAGGTGTTTGGCTGTTGTTAAAAAAATTGACTGGATAAACAGCTTTTTAAAACTATTTTGCAGAAACTCAAATTTATAACTTCTTCAATAAGCATTTTTACAAAAATTGGAAATATATAATATTTTATTATGAAATCTATTGGAAATATATTTTCCCATAATTCATAAAATATTATATTTTATTGATTAATAAGAAATTATATTTTATTAATTAATAAAATTTGAAATTTGTTGAAAATATATTATTTTTCATAACTCATATTGAAATTTATATTTTATTGATTAATGTGAAAATATATTTTATTAATTAATAAAATATGAAATTTATTGAAAAAATATATATATATTTTTTTTCGCTTATGGAAATTTAGTGAAATATTATATTTTATTAATTAATAAAATATGAAATATTTTGAAAATATACTTTTCATAATTAATTAATAAAATATGAAATATATTGAAAATAATGAAAAATTATATTTTATAAACTAATAAAATATAGCTCATGTATGTGATGGCAATAGGGCGAATCGGTGCCGATCTAAATCTTTCTTACAAAATTTCGAATCGGATCAGATCGAACAGTAAAAATTTCGAATAAGGTCGGGTTTTGATCGGATCAAATTGGAACAAACATTTAAAAAAATTTGTTATTTATTTTCCTTAACGACACCCAAGTCAATGCATAATTCATAAAACATCTAATATAATATTTAATTCATATAACAAAACAATACATATATAGAAACTAAAAGATTTTTTTTTTAAAATTCAATAAAAGATATATATTTTAGATTTATTAATTAAGATTTTTACAAAAAAATTTAATTTTTTAAAAAATAAATCAGATCGCTGATCGGATCAGTACCCCTGATCCAAATCCGATCTGTCGATCTACTTGGCCCCCCATTTTTGTAGGAATAATGTGGTTTTGAATGGTATTTTTGGGAGATTGTGTAGTTAAAAAATATTGCTTGAAAAGTCAAAAATATTTTGCTTGACTAAGATAGATGATTGAGATTATGTGTTAATAAATTTTGTTTTAAAAAATGAGGGCCAAGCGGGGACTATCAATTTTTATCAAAATTTATTAAAAATTTAATTTTTATTAATACCGCACTGGGCATATTATTTTCAAGATAAATTTCAACATTGAGATGAAAATATTATTGAAATTTTTGTTAACTGCTGTGCCAAACGGGCCTAAGTACTTCTAGAGGTGTCGATCCGGGGGGTTAGGGTCGGGTCGGCCCACCAATATAGAAGCTCGGTAACGGCCCCTTGAAAAAAGCCCGCCCTCTGTGGGTTACGGGTCAGTTTCGGGTCAACCCGCAAAATTCGAACTACAACCCAGACCCTCCCGCTGGTTCATACGGGTCGCGGTTCGTTCTGATTTGGTCCGTATGAATAAAAATATAGATTTTTTCATATTTATAACAATTTTTTTGTCAAGTTTCTAATTACAAAATGATTAAAATGGTAAATTCATATTTATACCATAAAATATTTGTATAGAATTTAAAATTATATTTTATGTTATATGAATTATTTCTAAATTTGCAAATTTAAATAAAACAAAAACAAATAAAAATTAATCGCTAGATGTATTTCTAATTATTATTATCAAATAAGATTACGTTTTTTAGCTATTAGAGAGAAGAAAAAAAGATTTTGCTTTATAAGTTATATTAGAGTTTGTAGAAGAAGAGAGATTTTAAATGTTATCATATTTAATAAAAATAATTTTTTATTTTATTTTATTATTATTTTTATGGGCCAGCGGGTTAACCGCGGTCCACGAAAGTTTGACCCGCAAAATTTGCGGTTCACAACTTCTTGACCCGTGAATCGCCCGCATGGGTCACGGATCGGCATCCGATCTCAGGTCAATCCGGGCTGATTTTTACGGATCTGGTCGGCCCGTCCGTCCGTCTTGACACCTCTTAGTACTTCATTGAAAAATTTAAACTAAAGACTGATTTTATTTTATTTATTTATTTATTTTTGGTATTATCTTATATTTACGTGTATGCTGAACCTATTTTAAGTACTTCATCGAAAAGTTTAAACTAAAGACTGATTTTATTTTATTTTGGTATTATTTTATATTTACGTGTATGCTGAACCTATTTTAATAATAAACTTGCTAATATTGAAACTGGTCAAAAGCCAGGGTGGGTCTAGAAGTGTAGTTTCATAGTCAAATTTGCAGGTTTCTAAGGTCAAGTGTCAATTTATTGACTATTCTACGTACTTAAATCATTAGAGCTATTGAATATGAAACCGTTTTATAATAATTAACAAAATGAACGACCCACATATTTAAAATTTATCATTAATACCGACCAATAGTTTTTAGTCATAAACATTATAAATTATAAAACTTTAAATCAATAACTTATTTATTATACAGACTCTCAAGGCTTTCACATAAAACAAAATATTCAGATATTGATTTTTTTACCCATTCACTTCTATTCTAGCCACCTTCTTAGAAAATCTCAGGTAGGTTTATAGTGTTCCAATATTCTGGACAAAAGCATAACTTTAGGGTGAGTGGCAAAAGTTTTCTAGAGAACAAAATAATCTTTAGTCTCCGTTTGTCAAAAGTTTTTTGTTTAAAAATATATTTTTTTCTAGGTAAAATGCGTGGTTAAAAAATAGAGAGAAAAAATATGTATGATTAAAAAGTTATTTGAAGAATTGTGTAGAAAAAAATATGTTTAAAAATATGTTTGTCAATTTAATGTGAAAACTCAATTAAAGAAACATAATAATCTTTTTAATGATGTTACATTTTAAGAAGGTTAAATTAAAGAACTAGTGGTCATGGGAAATTTTTTGTTAATTATAAGCTATATTTTATTTCAAACCCGTAACTACAAATCTACAATTTCTAGCTTGATTTATCGTCTTATTTACAGTTTTACTTAAAAACTCGTTGTTGATTGCAAGTGTACGTACGGATCATACAAGTAATAAAATAGATTGCGAGTCCAGATATCGTACGCACATGAATTGTGTAAATTGTATTTTTGGTTACACTGCTTAACCTGAACTAAAAAAACTTTGATTTTAGAATTTTTGTTTGAAAATTAAAGTAACAATTAAAACGAAAAGACAAATGATTTGATTTGTGAAAACTATGAAATAAAACATGTTAGAATTATGAATCCAATTTAACCCTATCATCTATATTTTGACTTAGACATTTAACGACAGTTTATGGGGTATTGAAAATCCGTGTTTTTATAGTTATTAGTACCCTCTTTCGAACAGTGAATTAAAACTTTTTTACACAAGATATTTGACGATATTTTTATGACAAATCCAAACACGTAAAAAAAAAAATTGTAGTTTAGTGAACACTTTTGGGATTATACAAAGTATAGGGGTATATTTCTATCCCCTATGGAACTTTATGAAAATTAATTCAAGTTTAATGTAATCCTAATATTTCGAACTTAGAAAAACATCACAAACATCAATAATCATGCGTCCAAAATTATAGATGAAAATAATTCACAATTAATTGCATCAAAGTCATAAATTGTATAAATTAAACATAAAGTCAAAATATAGAATCAAAAAATTTAAAGTATCATCATCCGTTCATCTTTTTGATCATTAGTCTTCAATTGTCGGCTTTGCATAGATTCCTCAATAATTGGACAGTATTTTGGTATGAATTCGACAAGTTGGGAACCCCTAAAAATGTACTTCAAATCATGTATTTATAGGTAATTTAGTTGAAAATCTAGGTAAAAAAATGACAACATTGCGAAAAAATCTAGCTTTGCGGGTGCAGCCCAAAAATTGACTCCGAGACCTGCGCGATACAAGTTCATGCAGTCGCGCGGTTATCGTAAAAAACATTCTGACCATTTAAGTGCCAAGCGTGCAACCGCGCGGTTTAGTCTCATGCAACTGCACAATGTTACGATAATGTGCAATTTCCATCTTTTGAATTCCTTTAACTTGGTCCTCATTCTTTTATTGCACCACAGGTCCTTCATCTTTTGATTAATGTAATTGAGTCTCTGAATTTTTTATTTCTTTCAATTTGATTCTTTCTTCAACTTTTCTTCCAATTTGCCCCTCGATTGACTTCATCGACTCTTCATTTGTACATTTTAGCACTTTTATCATCCAATTCACTTTTTTTGCTTTAGTTCCTTGATTTTCTCGACTTTGGAATTTTTCAGAAATATAAATAAATAATAACAAAATGAATAGAAAATATTTTCAAATAAACACATAAAATCCTACTTTTAGTTATTGCACGCGAATGACGAAACTTAAAAAATTTTGATAGCTTAAGCGGCAAATAATCATACTACATTATTATTTTTTCGTTAGTCCAACAAATTTAGCCCCTGTTTGATATAGATTAAAATTGGATTTTTAGTAAATTTTGATAAAAGTTGATGAAATGTGTGGTTAAAAACTTGTGGGATCCATAAAATGCATGATTATGATTAATTGTTGACTTTGACTTATATTTAAATCTAAAACTTTAGTTTTACCAAACATGGGCTTAAAGAGGCTTAATGAATTGCAATATCGCAAAGTCCACCGAACAACTTAAAACGAAATAAAATTCGACATTTAATATAAATGTATTAAACAAATATTTTAAGGTGCCAAACATTCAATAAAAGGCCGAGGCCATCACCATATATTATTTTGACCATTTCCATCATAAGGTCAAAAAACACATTAGGATTATTCTAACACGGAATAAGTTAACTGGATAATCCCGTTAGAAGTTTCTATTCATGAACTCACAAATGACAAAGTCATAGATAAATATTGCCTTCTTCCACAAGTTTATTCCTTATGAAGATCATCTTCTGATTTCATATTTCGCCATTAAATACTAATAGAAAAGACCCTTTTCCTATTATTATCACTTTAATCTGTTAGAAAATCCATAAATTTTGATAAATTTCGCATGAGTTGGATACAAATTTTGCTACAAATCCTGCCGGAGATGAACTACTGGCTGGCGGAGCATCCGGCGGTGGTGCATTTCCGGTGGAGCCCAACTGAGTCATGGGGTTCAACATGGTTTTTTCTCATCACCTCAATCTCCGCCTACATTGCCATCTCCACCATCCTCCACCTCCTCCTCCTGCTGCTCCGCCTCCACAAGCCTGTCCCTCTAGGCTCTATTCCGGCACTTCACAGCCTGGCCATGGCTCTCATCTCCGCCACCATCTTCACCGGAATGCTTTCCTCCTCTGTGGCAGAAATCCGCGACACAAGGTGGTTCTGGCAGCGCTCCAAAACCCCATTTCAGTGGCTCCTCTGCTTCCCACTAGGAACCCGCCCCACTGGCCGTGTTTTCTTCTGGTCATACATTTTCTACCTCTCCAGATTCCTCCATATAATCAAAACTTTCTTCACCATTTTACGACACCGGAAATTCCCGTTTCTCCAAGTCTTTAACCATTCCATCCTCATCTTAATGTCATTTCTTTGGCTTGAATTCTCACAATCTTTTCAAGTTTTAACCATTCTTTCAATGACCCTCGTATTTTCACTAGTCTACGGCTATAGATTTTTCACTGAAATTGGGTTCAATAAGAAATCCCAATTCCCATTTGTAATGTTCTGCCAGATTATCCTGCTTGTTACAAACTTGTCATGGCATATTGGGGTTCTTGTTTTGCATTATTGGAAAGGTGGATGCAATGGGATGGGAGCGTGGGTTTTCAACACTGTTCTTAATAGTTTCGCCCTATATTTCTTCTTCCATTTCTATGTGAAAAAGTGCGCCAGTGAGAGAGACTTCAGTTCTGAGGTTGAAGCCAAAACCATATCTAAGAAATAAGCTGGTGAGTTGCAATTGATTGAGGAGAAAATTTGCTCATAATTTTTTTTGTATCATTTTCTGATTTTTATTCCTCAATATTTCCTTTTTTTTTTTCCCTGATCATGTAATCTGTGCCTTCAGTATATGTTGGGACATTGCAAATTATTAAACTTTTGTTCATCTACCACTTGGAGAAGAAAGGACATGTTGGCTAGCATATAAATAATTTTTTTCATTTTAATTTCAAACTTAGGGTGTGTTTGGTATTATTTAAAAAGAGTTTTTTTTTTTTTTAAATGAATAATGATTTTTAGGAGAATAGATGATTGAAATTTGATTGAAAAGTCAAATATTGTGGGCTTGACTTTTAATTGATGGATGAGATTGAGTACTATAGAAAAAGAGAAAAATTTAAAGAGAACCAAAAAAATGCTTAATTGTTAGCGTACTTGATATTGTTTAAAAATAGTTTTTTTGAAATGAATAGCGATTTTTAGGAGAATAGATGGTTGAAATTTGATGAAAAATCAAATATTATAAGCTTGACTTTTAATAGATGATTGAGATTGAGAGTACTACAGAAAAAAGTGAAAATTTTAAAGAGAACCAAACAAGACCTTAATATCAACTTTTTGTTAAATAGGATGCAAATATATGTGAATATTGGTATGTAATGACTCAACCCGGAATAGCTGATGTCGACATGTCTTCTAAGGTCGGATTTTCGAAGGAAGTAGGCTGATGATCGAGCCAGTTGAGGTTCGCCACACACTTGATCATTGAACAAAGGAATCCCATTGAAGGAACCCAACCAATTGAATCTTGTTCGGAGAAATCATGGAACCCAATCATGGCTATACAAACTACTAGAGATGTGTAATCGTGGCTTCCTTAAGGATACTATTGTATCGTGTTCCAAAGGATGTATGAATTGGTCTATTGTTTGTCTCATGTATGGTAGGATTGCTTTGAAAGGATTGAAATTTGGTTGAAAAGTCAAATATTGTGGGCTTGACTTTTAATTGATGGATGATATTGAGTACTGTAGAAAAAGAGAAAAATTTAGAGAGAACCAAAAAAAATGCTTAATTGTTAGCGTACTTGATATTGTTTAAAAATAGTTTTTTTGAAATGAATAGCGATTTTTAGGAGAATAGATGGTTGAAATTTGATGAAAAATCAAATATTATAAGCTTGACTTTTAATAGATGATTGAGATTGAGAGTACTACAGAAAAAAGAGAAAATTTTAAAGAAAACCAAACAAGACCTTAATATCAACTTTTTGTTAAATAGGATGCAAATATATGTGAATATTGGTATGTAATGACTCAACCCGGAATAGCTGATGTCGACATGTCTTCTAAGGTCGGATTCTCGAAGGAAGTAGGCTGATGATCGAGCCAGTTGAGGTTCGCCACACACTTGATCATTGAACAAAGGAATCCCATTGAAGGAACCCAACCAATTGAATCTTGTTCGGAGAAATCATGGAACCCAATCATGGCTATACAAACTACTAGAGATGTGTAATCGTGGCTTCCTTAAGGATACTATTGTATCGTGTTCCAAAGGATGTATGAATTGGTCTATTGTTTGTCTCATGTTTGGTAGGATTGCTTTGAATTCCACATCGAAGCTGCTCCTTATAAAAGAAGGAATCACTATGTTATATTCTAGTTTTGATCTAAAATTGTAAATTGTTAAAACGAGTTATATGTACATTAATGATCACAAGCTATGTTATGTAGTGAGATGTAGAGAAGTTCTTGTCTCCGTCTATGAACGTATATGTCAAATGTCAAATCATGACATCTCGATGTTTCATATTTTGTTCAAGAACTTTATTGGCCTACATACATGCCACTATCGGACTATTACCATATAACTAAAATGTGTTCGGCTTTTTTGTTTTTGTTTTTGTTTTTTTTTTTTTATTACTTATAATCATTCCAATTTTCAATACAACTTTTTAACCAAACATCTTTTCTCTCTCCAATTTTAAATAATTTATTTACCTTGAGATTTGAAAAAGCAAATGTTTATAATCAAAAGTTGAGCCGCCGAACAAGGGCTAACTATATAATTTCTTCTTAACACTAAGCATATGGATAGTACTAATTAATCGAAACCCATTTTAGGGGTTTTTTAGGGTTTGTTTGAGCCCATTCGTTTAAAGAATTGATTTTTGGAAAATTTGTAATTAAAAAACATAAAAAAAAAAATTGGATTTTATTAAGAGAATATGTGAATGCGTGCACTGAGTTTGAAGAAAAATGAATCTTTAAAGAATCAGTCTCAAACGAATACTAGTTTTTACAAATTCGATTAGTGTTATATAAGTAGACATAAGCAAATTGTATTAAACAACATCAAATTTTAAACATCTATGGATGAATGAATGAATACAGTTAAAAGCAGAAAGGCACCTGCAGAAACATGTGCAAAATTATAGAAATCGTGTGGATTGGTGTGACGTTGTCTAGCCGCCATGTACTTGAAAATTTTGTCTTTCATTCATTATTACAAGAAAGATTTTATTTGGAATAAAAGCTTCCAAAATACATAAAAGTCGGAGCATGATTTTCTAGAATCTGAAATAGCTAGAAGGAAAATTTTTAAAAATGTCCAATTTCATATTAATCACAATAATTGTATCTAATTTTGATACTTTTTGCAAAAATGTCTAAATTGACTATCATACCCTTAATGAACACTCAAAATTAAAAAAAAAAAAAAAAAATTATCCAAATAATTTCATTTCATAATGTTTCATCATTTCTTGACAAGTCACATCAAGACTAGTTAATATCCATTAATCTCAATTAAATCTCTTATTATCTATTAAGTAATAACCAAATGAATTTTGAAAAAAACGTATCTAAATTGATGGTAAAGATGAAATGTTTCTAAAAAATGGTAATTGAAGAAGATGATAAATGCAAGCGTTGTGAGAATCCCGACGTGTCATTCTCGACATTATAAATATCGAGACTGACGTTTAGAATGTCGTTTTAGATAGATTTCAAATGTCGAGATTGTAAGTAATGAACAGACAACTGTTTATTATTTTAAACGTCTTCTCGTAGATAGCATATTTTTGTTGGTTTATCTCGTGTAACCTCATCATAGTATTGTTACTGACATCCAAATATGAGAGATTTAATGACGTTCGTTGTCTCTCACAATGATACTTTTCTCAACAAGAGATGTCGACTGGAAGTGCATTGGCAACCGAACATCATC